>CM073447.1:37458517-38700354 GCA_037074515.1 Mimosa bimucronata | reverse complement strand
ACACACGCGAGACAGATCGATGGCGCAGGAATCGCGCCAATCCGAGGCCGTTTGACCCTCCGAAAAATTAAAATACACTTTTGGCTGTCGAATTCGACAAGTCCGGAAAACGGCGTCCCTCGTTCAAACGCCCCCTATCGGCCTGTGTGGAAGTCCGAAAATTACGAAACAAAAATCTGCGGACAGCCTTCGAATGGACGGTTTCCGATGGCGCAGGAATCGCGCCAATCCGAGGCCGTTGACCCTCCGAAAAATTAAAAGACCGATGGGTGTCGAATTCGACAAGTCGGAAAACGGCGTCCTCGTTCAAACGCCCCTATCGGCCTGTGTGGAAGTCCGAAAAATTACGAAACAAAATCTGCGGACAGCCTTCGAATGGACGGTTCCGATGGCGCAGGAATCGCGCCAATCCGAGGCCGTTTGACCCTCCGAAAAATAAAAGACCCGATGGGTGTCGAATTCGACAAGTCCGGAAAACGGTGTCCTCGTTCAAACGCCCCTATCGGCCTGTGTGGAAGTCCGAAAATTACGAAACAAAAATCTGCGGACAGCCTTCGAATGGACGGTTCCGATGGCGCAGGAATCGCGCCAATCCGAGGCCGTTTGACCCTCCGAAAAATTAAAATACACTTTTGGCTGTCGAATTCGACAAGTCCGGAAAACGGCGTCCCTCGTTCAAACGCCCCTATCGGCCTGTGTGGAAGTCCGAAAATTACGAAACAAAAATCTGCGGACAGCCTTCGAATGGACGGTTCCGATGGCGCAGGAATCGCGCCAATCCGAGGCCGTTTGACCCTCCGAAAAATTAAAATACACTTTTGGCTGTCGAATTCGACAAGTCCGGAAAACGGCGTCCCTCGTTCAAACGCCCCTATCGGCCTGTGTGGAAGTCCGAAAATTACGAAACAAAAATCTGCGGACAGCCTTCGAATGGACGGTTCCGATGGCGCAGGAATCGCGCCAATCCGAGGCCGTTTGACCCTCCGAAAAATTAAAATACACTTTTGGCTGTCGAATTCGACAAGTCCGGAAAACGGCGTCCCTCGTTCAAACGCCCCTATCGGCCTGTGTGGAAGTCCGAAAATTACGAAACAAAAATCTGCGGACAGCCTTCGAATGGACGGTTCCGATGGCGCAGGAATCGCGCCAATCCGAGGCCGTTTGACCCTCCGAAAAATTAAAATACACTTTTGGCTGTCGAATTCGACAAGTCCGGAAAACGGCGTCCCTCGTTCAAACGCCCCTATCGGCCTGTGTGGAAGTCCGAAAATTACGAAACAAAAATCTGCGGACAGCCTTCGAATGGACGGTTCCGATGGCGCAGGAATCGCGCCAATCCGAGGCCGTTTGACCCTCCGAAAAATTAAAATACACTTTTGGCTGTCGAATTCGACAAGTCCGGAAAACGGCGTCCCTCGTTCAAACGCCCCTATCGGCCTGTGTGGAAGTCCGAAAATTACGAAACAAAAATCTGCGGACAGCCTTCGAATGGACGGTTCCGATGGCGCAGGAATCGCGCCAATCCGAGGCCGTTTGACCCTCCGAAAAATTAAAATACACTTTTGGCTGTCGAATTCGACAAGTCCGGAAAACGGCGTCCCTCGTTCAAACGCGCCTATCGGCCTGTGTGGAAGTCCGAAAATTACGAAACAAAAATCTGCGGACAGCCTTCGAATGGACGGTTCCGATGGCGCAGGAATCGCGCCAATCCGAGGCCGTTTGACCCTCCGAAAAATTAAAATACACTTTTGGCTGTCGAATTCGACAAGTCCGGAAAACGGCGTCCATCGTTCAAACGCCCCTATCGGCCTGTGTGGAAGTCCGAAAATTACGAAACAAAAATCTGCGGACAGCCTTCGAATGGACGGTTCCGATGGCGCAGGAATCGCGCCAATCCGAGGCCGTTTGACCCTCCGAAAAATTAAAATACACTTTTGGCTGTCGAATTCGACAAGTCCGGAAAACGGCGTCCCTCGTTCAAACGCCCCTATCGGCCTGTGTGGAAGTCCGAAAATTACGAAACAAAAATCTGCGGACAGCCTTCGAATGGACGGTTCCGATGGCGCAGGAATCGCGCCAATCCGAGGCCGTTTGACCCTCCGAAAAATTAAAATACACTTTTGGCTGTCGAATTCGACAAGTCCGGAAAACGGCGTCCCTCGTTCAAACGCCCCTATCGGCCTGTGTGGAAGTCCGAAAATTACGAAACAAAAATCTGCGGACAGCCTTCGAATGGACGGTTCCGATGGCGCAGGAATCGCGCCAATCCGAGGCCGTTTGACCCTCCGAAAAATTAAAATACACTTTTGGCTGTCGAATTCGACAAGTCCGGAAAACGGCGTCCCTCGTTCAAACGCGCCTATCGGCCTGTGTGGAAGTCCGAAAATTACGAAACAAAAATCTGCGGACAGCCTTCGAATGGACGGTTCCGATGGCGCAGGAATCGCGCCAATCCGAGGCCGTTTGACCCTCCGAAAAATTAAAATACACTTTTGGCTGTCGAATTCGACAAGTCCGGAAAACGGCGTCCCTCGTTCAAACGCGCCTATCGGCCTGTGTGGAAGTCCGAAAATTACGAAACAAAAATCTGCGGACAGCCTTCGAATGGACGGTTCCGATGGCGCAGGAATCGCGCCAATCCGAGGCCGTTTGACCCTCCGAAAAATTAAAATACACTTTTGGCTGTCGAATTCGACAAGTCCGGAAAACGGCGTCCCTCGTTCAAACGCGCCTATCGGCCTGTGTGGAAGTCCGAAAATTACGAAACAAAAATCTGCGGACAGCCTTCGAATGGACGGTTCCGATGGCGCAGGAATCGCGCCAATCCGAGGCCGTTTGACCCTCCGAAAAATTAAAATACACTTTTGGCTGTCGAATTCGACAAGTCCGGAAAACGGCGTCCCTCGTTCAAACGCGCCTATCGGCCTGTGTGGAAGTCCGAAAATTACGAAACAAAAATCTGCGGACAGCCTTCGAATGGACGGTTCCGATGGCGCAGGAATCGCGCCAATCCGAGGCCGTTTGACCCTCCGAAAAATTAAAATACACTTTTGGCTGTCGAATTCGACAAGTCCGGAAAACGGCGTCCCTCGTTCAAACGCGCCTATCGGCCTGTGTGGAAGTCCGAAAATTACGAAACAAAAATCTGCGGACAGCCTTCGAATGGACGGTTCCGATGGCGCAGGAATCGCGCCAATCCGAGGCCGTTTGACCCTCCGAAAAATTAAAATACACTTTTGGCTGTCGAATTCGACAAGTCCGGAAAACGGCGTCCCTCGTTCAAACGCGCCTATCGGCCTGTGTGGAAGTCCGAAAATTACGAAACAAAAATCTGCGGACAGCCTTCGAATGGACGGTTCCGATGGCGCAGGAATCGCGCCAATCCGAGGCCGTTTGACCCTCCGAAAAATTAAAATACACTTTTGGCTGTCGAATTCGACAAGTCCGGAAAACGGCGTCCCTCGTTCAAACGCGCCTATCGGCCTGTGTGGAAGTCCGAAAATTACGAAACAAAAATCTGCGGACAGCCTTCGAATGGACGGTTCCGATGGCGCAGGAATCGCGCCAATCCGAGGCCGTTTGACCCTCCGAAAAATTAAAATACACTTTTGGCTGTCGAATTCGACAAGTCCGGAAAACGGCGTCCCTCGTTCAAACGCGCCTATCGGCCTGTGTGGAAGTCCGAAAATTACGAAACAAAAATCTGCGGACAGCCTTCGAATGGACGGTTCCGATGGCGCAGGAATCGCGCCAATCCGAGGCCGTTTGACCCTCCGAAAAATTAAAATACACTTTTGGCTGTCGAATTCGACAAGTCCGGAAAACGGCGTCCCTCGTTCAAACGCCCCTATCGGCCTGTGTGGAAGTCCGAAAATTACGAAACAAAAATCTGCGGACAGCCTTCGAATGGACGGTTCCGATGGCGCAGGAATCGCGCCAATCCGAGGCCGTTTGACCCTCCGAAAAATTAAAATACACTTTTGGCTGTCGAATTCGACAAGTCCGGAAAACGGCGTCCCTCGTTCAAACGCCCCTATCGGCCTGTGTGGAAGTCCGAAAATTACGAAACAAAAATCTGCGGACAGCCTTCGAATGGACGGTTCCGATGGCGCAGGAATCGCGCCAATCCGAGGCCGTTTGACCCTCCGAAAAATTAAAATACACTTTTGGCTGTCGAATTCGACAAGTCCGGAAAACGGCGTCCCTCGTTCAAACGCGCCTATCGGCCTGTGTGGAAGTCCGAAAATTACGAAACAAAAATCTGCGGACAGCCTTCGAATGGACGGTTCCGATGGCGCAGGAATCGCGCCAATCCGAGGCCGTTTGACCCTCCGAAAAATTAAAATACACTTTTGGCTGTCGAATTCGACAAGTCCGGAAAACGGCGTCCCTCGTTCAAACGCCCCTATCGGCCTGTGTGGAAGTCCGAAAATTACGAAACAAAAATCTGCGGACAGCCTTCGAATGGACGGTTCCGATGGCGCAGGAATCGCGCCAATCCGAGGCCGTTTGACCCTCCGAAAAATTAAAATACACTTTTGGCTGTCGAATTCGACAAGTCCGGAAAACGGCGTCCCTCGTTCAAACGCCCCTATCGGCCTGTGTGGAAGTCCGAAAATTACGAAACAAAAATCTGCGGACAGCCTTCGAATGGACGGTTCCGATGGCGCAGGAATCGCGCCAATCCGAGGCCGTTTGACCCTCCGAAAAATTAAAATACACTTTTGGCTGTCGAATTCGACAAGTCCGGAAAACGGCGTCCCTCGTTCAAACGCCCCTATCGGCCTGTGTGGAAGTCCGAAAATTACGAAACAAAAATCTGCGGACAGCCTTCGAATGGACGGTTCCGATGGCGCAGGAATCGCGCCAATCCGAGGCCGTTTGACCCTCCGAAAAATTAAAATACACTTTTGGCTGTCGAATTCGACAAGTCCGGAAAACGGCGTCCCTCGTTCAAACGCCCTATCGGCCTGTGTGGAAGTCCGAAAATTACGAAACAAAAATCTGCGGACAGCCTTCGAATGGACGGTTCCGATGGCGCAGGAATCGCGCCAATCCGAGGCCGTTTGACCCTCCGAAAAATTAAAATACACTTTTGGCTGTCGAATTCGACAAGTCCGGAAAACGGCGTCCCTCGTTCAAACGCCCCTATCGGCCTGTGTGGAAGTCCGAAAATTACGAAACAAAAATCTGCGGACAGCCTTCGAATGGACGGTTCCGATGGCGCAGGAATCGCGCCAATCCGAGGCCGTTTGACCCTCCGAAAAATTAAAATACACTTTTGGCTGTCGAATTCGACAAGTCCGGAAAACGGCGTCCCTCGTTCAAACGCGCCTATCGGCCTGTGTGGAAGTCCGAAAATTACGAAACAAAAATCTGCGGACAGCCTTCGAATGGACGGTTCCGATGGCGCAGGAATCGCGCCAATCCGAGGCCGTTTGACCCTCCGAAAAATTAAAATACACTTTTGGCTGTCGAATTCGACAAGTCCGGAAAACGGCGTCCCTCGTTCAAACGCGCCCTATCGGCCTGTGTGGAAGTCCGAAAATTACGAAACAAAAATCTGCGGACAGCCTTCGAATGGACGGTTCCGATGGCGCAGGAATCGCGCCAATCCGAGGCCGTTTGACCCTCCGAAAAATTAAAATACACTTTTGGCTGTCGAATTCGACAAGTCCGGAAAACGGCGTCCCTCGTTCAAACGCGCCTATCGGCCTGTGTGGAAGTCCGAAAATTACGAAACAAAAATCTGCGGACAGCCTTCGAATGGACGGTTCCGATGGCGCAGGAATCGCGCCAATCCGAGGCCGTTTGACCCTCCGAAAAATTAAAATACACTTTTGGCTGTCGAATTCGACAAGTCCGGAAAACGGCGTCCCTCGTTCAAACGCGCCTATCGGCCTGTGTGGAAGTCCGAAAATTACGAAACAAAAATCTGCGGACAGCCTTCGAATGGACGGTTCCGATGGCGCAGGAATCGCGCCAATCCGAGGCCGTTTGACCCTCCGAAAAATTAAAATACACTTTTGGCTGTCGAATTCGACAAGTCCGGAAAACGGCGTCCCTCGTTCAAACGCGCCTATCGGCCTGTGTGGAAGTCCGAAAATTACGAAACAAAAATCTGCGGACAGCCTTCGAATGGACGGTTCCGATGGCGCAGGAATCGCGCCAATCCGAGGCCGTTTGACCCTCCGAAAAATTAAAATACACTTTTGGCTGTCGAATTCGACAAGTCCGGAAAACGGCGTCCCTCGTTCAAACGCGCCTATCGGCCTGTGTGGAAGTCCGAAAATTACGAAACAAAAATCTGCGGACAGCCTTCGAATGGACGGTTCCGATGGCGCAGGAATCGCGCCAATCCGAGGCCGTTTGACCCTCCGAAAAATTAAAATACACTTTTGGCTGTCGAATTCGACAAGTCCGGAAAACGGCGTCCCTCGTTCAAACGCGCCTATCGGCCTGTGTGGAAGTCCGAAAATTACGAAACAAAAATCTGCGGACAGCCTTCGAATGGACGGTTCCGATGGCGCAGGAATCGCGCCAATCCGAGGCCGTTTGACCCTCCGAAAAATTAAAATACACTTTTGGCTGTCGAATTCGACAAGTCCGGAAAACGGCGTCCCTCGTTCAAACGCGCCTATCGGCCTGTGTGGAAGTCCGAAAATTACGAAACAAAAATCTGCGGACAGCCTTCGAATGGACGGTTCCGATGGCGCAGGAATCGCGCCAATCCGAGGCCGTTTGACCCTCCGAAAAATTAAAATACACTTTTGGCTGTCGAATTCGACAAGTCCGGAAAACGGCGTCCCTCGTTCAAACGCCCCTATCGGCCTGTGTGGAAGTCCGAAAATTACGAAACAAAAATCTGCGGACAGCCTTCGAATGGACGGTTCCGATGGCGCAGGAATCGCGCCAATCCGAGGCCGTTTGACCCTCCGAAAAATTAAAATACACTTTTGGCTGTCGAATTCGACAAGTCCGGAAAACGGCGTCCCTCGTTCAAACGCGCCTATCGGCCTGTGTGGAAGTCCGAAAATTACGAAACAAAAATCTGCGGACAGCCTTCGAATGGACGGTTCCGATGGCGCAGGAATCGCGCCAATCCGAGGCCGTTTGACCCTCCGAAAAATTAAAATACACTTTTGGCTGTCGAATTCGACAAGTCCGGAAAACGGCGTCCCTCGTTCAAACGCGCCTATCGGCCTGTGTGGAAGTCCGAAAATTACGAAACAAAAATCTGCGGACAGCCTTCGAATGGACGGTTCCGATGGCGCAGGAATCGCGCCAATCCGAGGCCGTTTGACCCTCCGAAAAATTAAAATACACTTTTGGCTGTCGAATTCGACAAGTCCGGAAAACGGCGTCCCTCGTTCAAACGCGCCTATCGGCCTGTGTGGAAGTCCGAAAATTACGAAACAAAAATCTGCGGACAGCCTTCGAATGGACGGTTCCGATGGCGCAGGAATCGCGCCAATCCGAGGCCGTTTGACCCTCCGAAAAATTAAAATACACTTTTGGCTGTCGAATTCGACAAGTCCGGAAAACGGCGTCCCTCGTTCAAACGCGCCTATCGGCCTGTGTGGAAGTCCGAAAATTACGAAACAAAAATCTGCGGACAGCCTTCGAATGGACGGTTCCGATGGCGCAGGAATCGCGCCAATCCGAGGCCGTTTGACCCTCCGAAAAATTAAAATACACTTTTGGCTGTCGAATTCGACAAGTCCGGAAAACGGCGTCCCTCGTTCAAACGCGCCTATCGGCCTGTGTGGAAGTCCGAAAATTACGAAACAAAAATCTGCGGACAGCCTTCGAATGGACGGTTCCGATGGCGCAGGAATCGCGCCAATCCGAGGCCGTTTGACCCTCCGAAAAATTAAAATACACTTTTGGCTGTCGAATTCGACAAGTCCGGAAAACGGCGTCCCTCGTTCAAACGCGCCTATCGGCCTGTGTGGAAGTCCGAAAATTACGAAACAAAAATCTGCGGACAGCCTTCGAATGGACGGTTCCGATGGCGCAGGAATCGCGCCAATCCGAGGCCGTTTGACCCTCCGAAAAATTAAAATACACTTTTGGCTGTCGAATTCGACAAGTCCGGAAAACGGCGTCCCTCGTTCAAACGCGCCTATCGGCCTGTGTGGAAGTCCGAAAATTACGAAACAAAAATCTGCGGACAGCCTTCGAATGGACGGTTCCGATGGCGCAGGAATCGCGCCAATCCGAGGCCGTTTGACCCTCCGAAAAATTAAAATACACTTTTGGCTGTCGAATTCGACAAGTCCGGAAAACGGCGTCCCTCGTTCAAACGCGCCTATCGGCCTGTGTGGAAGTCCGAAAATTACGAAACAAAATCTGCGGACAGCCTTCGAATGGACGGTTCCGATGGCGCAGGAATCGCGCCAATCCGAGGCCGTTTGACCCTCCGAAAAATTAAAATACACTTTTGGCTGTCGAATTCGACAAGTCCGGAAAACGGCGTCCCTCGTTCAAACGCGCCTATCGGCCTGTGTGGAAGTCCGAAAATTACGAAACAAAAATCTGCGGACAGCCTTCGAATGGACGGTTCCGATGGCGCAGGAATCGCGCCAATCCGAGGCCGTTTGACCCTCCGAAAAATTAAAATACACTTTTGGCTGTCGAATTCGACAAGTCCGGAAAACGGCGTCCCTCGTTCAAACGCGCCTATCGGCCTGTGTGGAAGTCCGAAAATTACGAAACAAAAATCTGCGGACAGCCTTCGAATGGACGGTTCCGATGGCGCAGGAATCGCGCCAATCCGAGGCCGTTTGACCTCCGAAAAATTAAAATACACTTTTGGCTGTCGAATTCGACAAGTCCGGAAAACGGCGTCCCTCGTTCAAACGCGCCTATCGGCCTGTGTGGAAGTCCGAAAATTACGAAACAAAAATCTGCGGACAGCCTTCGAATGGACGGTTCCGATGGCGCAGGAATCGCGCCAATCCGAGGCCGTTTGACCCTCCGAAAAATTAAAATACACTTTTGGCTGTCGAATTCGACAAGTCCGGAAAACGGCGTCCCTCGTTCAAACGCGCCTATCGGCCTGTGTGGAAGTCCGAAAATTACGAAACAAAAATCTGCGGACAGCCTTCGAATGGACGGTTCCGATGGCGCAGGAATCGCGCCAATCCGAGGCCGTTTGACCCTCCGAAAAATTAAAATACACTTTTGGCTGTCGAATTCGACAAGTCCGGAAAACGGCGTCCCTCGTTCAAACGCCGCCTATCGGCCTGTGTGGAAGTCCGAAAATTACGAAACAAAAATCTGCGGACAGCCTTCGAATGGACGGTTCCGATGGCGCAGGAATCGCGCCAATCCGAGGCCGTTTGACCCTCCGAAAAATTAAAATACACTTTTTGGCTGTCGAATTCGACAAGTCCGGAAAACGGCGTCCCTCGTTCAAACGCGCCTATCGGCCTGTGTGGAAGTCCGAAAATTACGAAACAAAAATCTGCGGACAGCCTTCGAATGGACGGTTCCGATGGCGCAGGAATCGCGCCAATCCGAGGCCGTTTGACCCTCCGAAAAATTAAAATACACTTTTGGCTGTCGAATTCGACAAGTCCGGAAAACGGCGTCCCTCGTTCAAACGCCCCTATCGGCCTGTGTGGAAGTCCGAAAATTACGAAACAAAAATCTGCGGACAGCCTTCGAATGGACGGTTCCGATGGCGCAGGAATCGCGCCAATCCGAGGCCGTTTGACCCTCCGAAAAATTAAAATACACTTTTGGCTGTCGAATTCGACAAGTCCGGAAAACGGCGTCCCTCGTTCAAACGCGCCTATCGGCCTGTGTGGAAGTCCGAAAATTACGAAACAAAAATCTGCGGACAGCCTTCGAATGGACGGTTCCGATGGCGCAGGAATCGCGCCAATCCGAGGCCGTTTGACCCTCCGAAAAATTAAAATACACTTTTGGCTGTCGAATTCGACAAGTCCGGAAAACGGCGTCCCTCGTTCAAACGCGCCTATCGGCCTGTGTGGAAGTCCGAAAATTACGAAACAAAAATCTGCGGACAGCCTTCGAATGGACGGTTCCGATGGCGCAGGAATCGCGCCAATCCGAGGCCGTTTGACCCTCCGAAAAATTAAAATACACTTTTGGCTGTCGAATTCGACAAGTCCGGAAAACGGCGTCCCTCGTTCAAACGCGCCTATCGGCCTGTGTGGAAGTCCGAAAATTACGAAACAAAAATCTGCGGACAGCCTTCGAATGGACGGTTCCGATGGCGCAGGAATCGCGCCAATCCGAGGCCGTTTGACCCTCCGAAAAATTAAAATACACTTTTGGCTGTCGAATTCGACAAGTCCGGAAAACGGCGTCCCTCGTTCAAACGCGCCCTATCGGCCTGTGTGGAAGTCCGAAAATTACGAAACAAAAATCTGCGGACAGCCTTCGAATGGACGGTTCCGATGGCGCAGGAATCGCGCCAATCCGAGGCCGTTTGACCCTCCGAAAAATTAAAATACACTTTTGGCTGTCGAATTCGACAAGTCCGGAAAACGGCGTCCCTCGTTCAAACGCTCCTATCGGCCTGTGTGGAAGTCCGAAAATTACGAAACAAAAATCTGCGGACAGCCTTCGAATGGACGGTTCCGATGGCGCAGGAATCGCGCCAATCCGAGGCCGTTTGACCCTCCGAAAAATTAAAATACACTTTTGGCTGTCGAATTCGACAAGTCCGGAAAACGGCGTCCCTCGTTCAAACGCCCCTATCGGCCTGTGTGGAAGTCCGAAAATTACGAAACAAAAATCTGCGGACAGCCTTCGAATGGACGGTTCCGATGGCGCAGGAATCGCGCCAATCCGAGGCCGTTTGACCCTCCGAAAAATTAAAATACACTTTTGGCTGTCGAATTCGACAAGTCCGGAAAACGGCGTCCCTCGTTCAAACGCCCCTATCGGCCTGTGTGGAAGTCCGAAAATTACGAAACAAAAATCTGCGGACAGCCTTCGAATGGACGGTTCCGATGGCGCAGGAATCGCGCCAATCCGAGGCCGTTTGACCCTCCGAAAAATTAAAATACACTTTTGGCTGTCGAATTCGACAAGTCCGGAAAACGGCGTCCCTCGTTCAAACGCCCCTATCGGCCTGTGTGGAAGTCCGAAAATTACGAAACAAAAATCTGCGGACAGCCTTCGAATGGACGGTTCCGATGGCGCAGGAATCGCGCCAATCCGAGGCCGTTTGACCCTCCGAAAAATTAAAATACACTTTTGGCTGTCGAATTCGACAAGTCCGGAAAACGGCGTCCCTCGTTCAAACGCCCCTATCGGCCTGTGTGGAAGTCCGAAAATTACGAAACAAAAATCTGCGGACAGCCTTCGAATGGACGGTTCCGATGGCGCAGGAATCGCGCCAATCCGAGGCCGTTTGACCCTCCGAAAAATTAAAATACACTTTTGGGCTGTCGAATTCGACAAGTCCGGAAAACGGCGTCCCTCGTTCAAACGCCCCTATCGGCCTGTGTGGAAGTCCGAAAATTACGAAACAAAAATCTGCGGACAGCCTTCGAATGGACGGTTCCGATGGCGCAGGAATCGCGCCAATCCGAGGCCGTTTGACCCTCCGAAAAATTAAAATACACTTTTGGCTGTCGAATTCGACAAGTCCGGAAAACGGCGTCCCTCGTTCAAACGCCCCTATCGGCCTGTGTGGAAGTCCGAAAATTACGAAACAAAAATCTGCGGACAGCCTTCGAATGGACGGTTCCGATGGCGCAGGAATCGCGCCAATCCGAGGCCGTTTGACCCTCCGAAAAATTAAAATACACTTTTGGCTGTCGAATTCGACAAGTCCGGAAAACGGCGTCCCTCGTTCAAACGCCCCTATCGGCCTGTGTGGAAGTCCGAAAATTACGAAACAAAAATCTGCGGACAGCCTTCGAATGGACGGTTCCGATGGCGCAGGAATCGCGCCAATCCGAGGCCGTTTGACCCTCCGAAAAATTAAAATACACTTTTGGCTGTCGAATTCGACAAGTCCGGAAAACGGCGTCCCTCGTTCAAACGCCCCTATCGGCCTGTGTGGAAGTCCGAAAATTACGAAACAAAAATCTGCGGACAGCCTTCGAATGGACGGTTCCGATGGCGCAGGAATCGCGCCAATCCGAGGCCGTTTGACCCTCCGAAAAATTAAAATACACTTTTGGCTGTCGAATTCGACAAGTCCGGAAAACGGCGTCCCTCGTTCAAACGCCCCTATCGGCCTGTGTGGAAGTCCGAAAATTACGAAACAAAAATCTGCGGACAGCCTTCGAATGGACGGTTCCGATGGCGCAGGAATCGCGCCAATCCGAGGCCGTTTGACCCTCCGAAAAATTAAAATACACTTTTGGCTGTCGAATTCGACAAGTCCGGAAAACGGCGTCCCTCGTTCAAACGCCCCTATCGGCCTGTGTGGAAGTCCGAAAATTACGAAACAAAAATCTGCGGAGAGCCTTCGAATGGACGGTTCCGATGGCGCAGGAATCGCGCCAATCCGAGGCCGTTTGACCCTCCGAAAAATTAAAATACACTTTTGGCTGTCGAATTCGACAAGTCCGGAAAACGGCGTCCCTCGTTCAAACGCCCCTATCGGCCTGTGTGGAAGTCCGAAAATTACGAAACAAAAATCTGCGGACAGCCTTCGAATGGACGGTTCCGATGGCGCAGGAATCGCGCCAATCCGAGGCCGTTTGACCCTCCGAAAAATTAAAATACACTTTTGGCTGTCGAATTCGACAAGTCCGGAAAACGGCGTCCCTCGTTCAAACGCGCCTATCGGCCTGTGTGGAAGTCCGAAAATTACGAAACAAAAATCTGCGGACAGCCTTCGAATGGACGGTTCCGATGGCGCAGGAATCGCGCCAATCCGAGGCCGTTTGACCCTCCGAAAAATTAAAATACACTTTTGGCTGTCGAATTCGACAAGTCCGGAAAACGGCGTCCCTCGTTCAAACGCGCCTATCGGCCTGTGTGGAAGTCCGAAAATTACGAAACAAAAATCTGCGGACAGCCTTCGAATGGACGGTTCCGATGGCGCAGGAATCGCGCCAATCCGAGGCCGTTTGACCCTCCGAAAAATTAAAATACACTTTTGGCTGTCGAATTCGACAAGTCCGGAAAACGGCGTCCCTCGTTCAAACGCGCCTATCGGCCTGTGTGGAAGTCCGAAAATTACGAAACAAAAATCTGCGGACAGCCTTCGAATGGACGGTTCCGATGGCGCAGGAATCGCGCCAATCCGAGGCCGTTTGACCCTCCGAAAAATTAAAATACACTTTTGGCTGTCGAATTCGACAAGTCCGGAAAACGGCGTCCCTCGTTCAAACGCGCCTATCGGCCTGTGTGGAAGTCCGAAAATTACGAAACAAAAATCTGCGGACAGCCTTCGAATGGACGGTTCCGATGGCGCAGGAATCGCGCCAATCCGAGGCCGTTTGACCCTCCGAAAAATTAAAATACACTTTTGGCTGTCGAATTCGACAAGTCCGGAAAACGGCGTCCCTCGTTCAAACGCCCCTATCGGCCTGTGTGGAAGTCCGAAAATTACGAAACAAAAATCTGCGGACAGCCTTCGAATGGACGGTTCCGATGGCGCAGGAATCGCGCCAATCCGAGGCCGTTTGACCCTCCGAAAAATTAAAATACACTTTTGGCTGTCGAATTCGACAAGTCCGGAAAACGGCGTCCCTCGTTCAAACGCCCCTATCGGCCTGTGTGGAAGTCCGAAAATTACGAAACAAAAATCTGCGGACAGCCTTCGAATGGACGGTTCCGATGGCGCAGGAATCGCGCCAATCCGAGGCCGTTTGACCCTCCGAAAAATTAAAATACACTTTTGGCTGTCGAATTCGACAAGTCCGGAAAACGGCGTCCCTCGTTCAAACGCCCCTATCGGCCTGTGTGGAAGTCCGAAAATTACGAAACAAAAATCTGCGGACAGCCTTCGAATGGACGGTTCCGATGGCGCAGGAATCGCGCCAATCCGAGGCCGTTTGACCCTCCGAAAAATTAAAATACACTTTTGGCTGTCGAATTCGACAAGTCCGGAAAACGGCGTCCCTCGTTCAAACGCCCCTATCGGCCTGTGTGGAAGTCCGAAAATTACGAAACAAAAATCTGCGGACAGCCTTCGAATGGACGGTTCCGATGGCGCAGGAATCGCGCCAATCCGAGGCCGTTTGACCCTCCGAAAAATTAAAATACACTTTTGGCTGTCGAATTCGACAAGTCCGGAAAACGGCGTCCCTCGTTCAAACGCCCCTATCGGCCTGTGTGGAAGTCCGAAAATTACGAAACAAAAATCTGCGGACAGCCTTCGAATGGACGGTTCCGATGGCGCAGGAATCGCGCCAATCCGAGGCCGTTTGACCCTCCGAAAAATTAAAATACACTTTTGGCTGTCGAATTCGACAAGTCCGGAAAACGGCGTCCCTCGTTCAAACGCCCCTATCGGCCTGTGTGGAAGTCCGAAAATTACGAAACAAAAATCTGCGGACAGCCTTCGAATGGACGGTTCCGATGGCGCAGGAATCGCGCCAATCCGAGGCCGTTTGACCCTCCGAAAAATTAAAAGACCCGATGGGTGTCGAATTCGACAAGTCCGGAAAACGGCGTCCCTCGTTCAAACGCCCCTATCGGCCTGTGTGGAAGTCCGAAAATTACGAAACAAAAATCTGCGGACAGCCTTCGAATGGACGGTTCCGATGGCGCAGGAATCGCGCCAATCCGAGGCCGTTTGACCCTCCGAAAAATTAAAAGACCCGATGGGTGTCGAATTCGACAAGTCCGGAAAACGGCGTCCCTCGTTCAAACGCCCCTATCGGCCTGTGTGGACGTCCGAAAATTACGAAACAAAAATGTGTGGAAAGCCTTCGAAGTCACGGTTCCGATGGCGCAAAAATCGCGCCAATCCGAGGCCGTTTGAGCCTCCAAAAAATTAAAAGACCCGATGGCTGTCGAATTCGACAAGTCCGGAATCCGGTGTTCCACGTTTAAACGCCCATACCGGCCTGTGTGGACGTCCGAAAATTACGAAACAAAAATATGTGGAAAGCCTTCGAAGTCACGGTTCCGATGTTGCAAAAATCGCGCCAATCCGAGGCCGTTTGAGCCTCCGAAAAATTAAAAGACCCGATGGCTGTCGAATTCGACAAGTCCGGAAAACGGTGTTCCACGTTTAAACGCCCATACCGGCCTGTGTGGACGTCCGAAAATTACGAAACAAAAATGTGTGGAAAGCCTTCGAAGTCACGGTTCCGATGGCGCAAAAATCGCGCCAATCCGAGGCCGTTTGAGCCTCCGAAAAATTAAAAGACCCGATGGCTGTCGAATTCGACAAGTCCGGAATCCGGTGTTCCACGTTTAAACGCCCATACCGGCCTGTGTGGACGTCCGAAAATTACGAAACAAAAATGTGTGGAAAGCCTTCGAAGTCACGGTTCCGATGGCGCAGGAATCGCGCCAATCCGAGGCCGTTTGAGCCTCCGAAAAATTAAAAGACCCGATGGCTGTCGAATTCGACAAGTCCGGAAAACGGCGTCCCTCGTTCAAACGCCCCTATCGGCCTGTGTGGAAGTCCGAAAATTACGAAACAAAAATCTGCGGACAGCCTTCGAATGGACGGTTCCGATGGCGCAGGAATCGCGCCAATCCGAGGCCGTTTGACCCTCCGAAAAATTAAAATACACTTTTGGCTGTCGAATTCGACAAGTCCGGAAAACGGCGTCCCTCGTTCAAACGCCCCTATCGGCCTGTGTGGAAGTCCGAAAATTACGAAACAAAAATCTGCGGACAGCCTTCGAATGGACGGTTCCGATGGCGCAGGAATCGCGCCAATCCGAGGCCGTTTGACCCTCCGAAAAATTAAAATACACTTTTGGCTGTCGAATTCGACAAGTCCGGAAAACGGCGTCCCTCGTTCAAACGCCCCTATCGGCCTGTGTGGAAGTCCGAAAATTACGAAACAAAAATCTGCGGACAGCCTTCGAATGGACGGTTCCGATGGCGCAGGAATCGCGCCAATCCGAGGCCGTTTGACCCTCCGAAAAATTAAAAGACCCGATGGGTGTCGAATTCGACAAGTCCGGAAAACGGTGTCCCTCGTTCAAACGCCCCTATCGGCCTGTGTGGAAGTCCGAAAATTACGAAACAAAAATCTGCGGACAGCCTTCGAATGGACGGTTCCGATGGCGCAGGAATCGCGCCAATCCGAGGCCGTTTGACCCTCCGAAAAATTAAAAGACCCGATGGGTGTCGAATTCGACAAGTCCGGAAAACGGTGTCCCTCGTTCAAACGCCCCTATCGGCCTGTGTGGAAGTCCGAAAATTACGAAACAAAAATCTGCGGACAGCCTTCGAATGGACGGTTCCGATGGCGCAGGAATCGCGCCAATCCGAGGCCGTTTGACCCTCCGAAAAATTAAAATACACTTTTGGCTGTCGAATTCGACAAGTCCGGAAAACGGCGTCCCTCGTTCAAACGCGCCTATCGGCCTGTGTGGAAGTCCGAAAATTACGAAACAAAAATCTGCGGACAGCCTTCGAATGGACGGTTCCGATGGCGCAGGAATCGCGCCAATCCGAGGCCGTTTGACCCTCCGAAAAATTAAAATACACTTTTGGCTGTCGAATTCGACAAGTCCGGAAAACGGCGTCCCTCGTTCAAACGCGCCTATCGGCCTGTGTGGAAGTCCGAAAATTACGAAACAAAAATCTGCGGACAGCCTTCGAATGGACGGTTCCGATGGCGCAGGAATCGCGCCAATCCGAGGCCGTTTGACCCTCCGAAAAATTAAAATACACTTTTGGCTGTCGAATTCGACAAGTCCGGAAAACGGCGTCCCTCGTTCAAACGCGCCTATCGGCCTGTGTGGAAGTCCGAAAATTACGAAACAAAAATCTGCGGACAGCCTTCGAATGGACGGTTCCGATGGCGCAGGAATCGCGCCAATCCGAGGCCGTTTGACCCTCCGAAAAATTAAAATACACTTTTGGCTGTCGAATTCGACAAGTCCGGAAAACGGCGTCCCTCGTTCAAACGCGCCTATCGGCCTGTGTGGAAGTCCGAAAATTACGAAACAAAAATCTGCGGACAGCCTTCGAATGGACGGTTCCGATGGCGCAGGAATCGCGCCAATCCGAGGCCGTTTGACCCTCCGAAAAATTAAAAGACCCGATGGGTGTCGAATTCGACAAGTCCGGAAAACGGCGTCCCTCGTTCAAACGCCCCTATCGGCCTGTGTGGACGTCCGAAAATTACGAAACAAAAATGTGTGGAAAGCCTTCGAAGTCACGGTTCCGATGGCGCAAAAATCGCGCCAATCCGAGGCCGTTTGAGCCTCCAAAAAATTAAAAGACCCGATGGCTGTCGAATTCGACAAGTCCGGAATCCGGTGTTCCACGTTTAAACGCCCATACCGGCCTGTGTGGACGTCCGAAAATTACGAAACAAAAATATGTGGAAAGCCTTCGAAGTCACGGTTCCGATGTTGCAAAAATCGCGCCAATCCGAGGCCGTTTGAGCCTCCGAAAAATTAAAAGACCCGATGGCTGTCGAATTCGACAAGTCCGGAAAACGGTGTTCCACGTTTAAACGCCCATACCGGCCTGTGTGGACGTCCGAAAATTACGAAACAAAAATGTGTGGAAAGCCTTCGAAGTCACGGTTCCGATGGCGCAAAAATCGCGCCAATCCGAGGCCGTTTGAGCCTCCGAAAAATTAAAAGACCCGATGGCTGTCGAATTCGACAAGTCCGGAATCCGGTGTTCCACGTTTAAACGCCCATACCGGCCTGTGTGGACGTCCGAAAATTACGAAACAAAAATGTGTGGAAAGCCTTCGAAGTCACGGTTCCGATGGCGCAGGAATCGCGCCAATCCGAGGCCGTTTGAGCCTCCGAAAAATTAAAAGACCCGATGGCTGTCGAATTCGACAAGTCCGGAAAACGGCGTCCCTCGTTCAAACGCCCCTATCGGCCTGTGTGGAAGTCCGAAAATTACGAAACAAAAATCTGCGGACAGCCTTCGAATGGACGGTTCCGATGGCGCAGGAATCGCGCCAATCCGAGGCCGTTTGACCCTCCGAAAAATTAAAATACACTTTTGGCTGTCGAATTCGACAAGTCCGGAAAACGGCGTCCCTCGTTCAAACGCCCCTATCGGCCTGTGTGGAAGTCCGAAAATTACGAAACAAAAATCTGCGGACAGCCTTCGAATGGACGGTTCCGATGGCGCAGGAATCGCGCCAATCCGAGGCCGTTTGACCCTCCGAAAAATTAAAAGACCCGATGGGTGTCGAATTCGACAAGTCCGGAAAACGGTGTCCCTCGTTCAAACGCCCCTATCGGCCTGTGTGGAAGTCCGAAAATTACGAAACAAAAATCTGCGGACAGCCTTCGAATGGACGGTTCCGATGGCGCAGGAATCGCGCCAATCCGAGGCCGTTTGACCCTCCGAAAAATTAAAAGACCCGATGGGTGTCGAATTCGACAAGTCCGGAAAACGGTGTCCCTCGTTCAAACGCCCCTATCGGCCTGTGTGGAAGTCCGAAAATTACGAAACAAAAATCTGCGGACAGCCTTCGAATGGACGGTTCCGATGGCGCAGGAATCGCGCCAATCCGAGGCCGTTTGACCCTCCGAAAAATTAAAATACACTTTTGGCTGTCGAATTCGACAAGTCCGGAAAACGGCGTCCCTCGTTCAAACGCGCCTATCGGCCTGTGTGGAAGTCCGAAAATTACGAAACAAAAATCTGCGGACAGCCTTCGAATGGACGGTTCCGATGGCGCAGGAATCGCGCCAATCCGAGGCCGTTTGACCCTCCGAAAAATTAAAATACACTTTTGGCTGTCGAATTCGACAAGTCCGGAAAACGGCGTCCCTCGTTCAAACGCGCCTATCGGCCTGTGTGGAAGTCCGAAAATTACGAAACAAAAATCTGCGGACAGCCTTCGAATGGACGGTTCCGATGGCGCAGGAATCGCGCCAATCCGAGGCCGTTTGACCCTCCGAAAAATTAAAATACACTTTTGGCTGTCGAATTCGACAAGTCCGGAAAACGGCGTCCCTCGTTCAAACGCGCCTATCGGCCTGTGTGGAAGTCCGAAAATTACGAAACAAAAATCTGCGGACAGCCTTCGAATGGACGGTTCCGATGGCGCAGGAATCGCGCCAATCCGAGGCCGTTTGACCCTCCGAAAAATTAAAATACACTTTTGGCTGTCGAATTCGACAAGTCCGGAAAACGGCGTCCCTCGTTCAAACGCGCCTATCGGCCTGTGTGGAAGTCCGAAAATTACGAAACAAAAATCTGCGGACAGCCTTCGAATGGACGGTTCCGATGGCGCAGGAATCGCGCCAATCCGAGGCCGTTTGACCCTCCGAAAAATTAAAAGACCCGATGGGTGTCGAATTCGACAAGTCCGGAAAACGGCGTCCCTCGTTCAAACGCCCCTATCGGCCTGTGTGGACGTCCGAAAATTACGAAACAAAAATGTGTGGAAAGCCTTCGAAGTCACGGTTCCGATGGCGCAAAAATCGCGCCAATCCGAGGCCGTTTGAGCCTCCAAAAAATTAAAAGACCCGATGGCTGTCGAATTCGACAAGTCCGGAATCCGGTGTTCCACGTTTAAACGCCCATACCGGCCTGTGTGGACGTCCGAAAATTACGAAACAAAAATATGTGGAAAGCCTTCGAAGTCACGGTTCCGATGTTGCAAAAATCGCGCCAATCCGAGGCCGTTTGAGCCTCCGAAAAATTAAAAGACCCGATGGCTGTCGAATTCGACAAGTCCGGAAAACGGTGTTCCACGTTTAAACGCCCATACCGGCCTGTGTGGACGTCCGAAAATTACGAAACAAAAATGTGTGGAAAGCCTTCGAAGTCACGGTTCCGATGGCGCAAAAATCGCGCCAATCCGAGGCCGTTTGAGCCTCCGAAAAATTAAAAGACCCGATGGCTGTCGAATTCGACAAGTCCGGAATCCGGTGTTCCACGTTTAAACGCCCATACCGGCCTGTGTGGACGTCCGAAAATTACGAAACAAAAATGTGTGGAAAGCCTTCGAAGTCACGGTTCCGATGGCGCAGGAATCGCGCCAATCCGAGGCCGTTTGAGCCTCCGAAAAATTAAAAGACCCGATGGCTGTCGAATTCGACAAGTCCGGAAAACGGCGTCCCTCGTTCAAACGCCCCTATCGGCCTGTGTGGAAGTCCGAAAATTACGAAACAAAAATCTGCGGACAGCCTTCGAATGGACGGTTCCGATGGCGCAGGAATCGCGCCAATCCGAGGCCGTTTGACCCTCCGAAAAATTAAAATACACTTTTGGCTGTCGAATTCGACAAGTCCGGAAAACGGCGTCCCTCGTTCAAACGCCCCTATCGGCCTGTGTGGAAGTCCGAAAATTACGAAACAAAAATCTGCGGACAGCCTTCGAATGGACGGTTCCGATGGCGCAGGAATCGCGCCAATCCGAGGCCGTTTGACCCTCCGAAAAATTAAAATACACTTTTGGCTGTCGAATTCGACAAGTCCGGAAAACGGCGTCCCTCGTTCAAACGCCCCTATCGGCCTGTGTGGAAGTCCGAAAATTACGAAACAAAAATCTGCGGACAGCCTTCGAATGGACGGTTCCGATGGCGCAGGAATCGCGCCAATCCGAGGCCGTTTGACCCTCCGAAAAATTAAAAGACCCGATGGGTGTCGAATTCGACAAGTCCGGAAAACGGTGTCCCTCGTTCAAACGCCCCTATCGGCCTGTGTGGAAGTCCGAAAATTACGAAACAAAAATCTGCGGACAGCCTTCGAATGGACGGTTCCGATGGCGCAGGAATCGCGCCAATCCGAGGCCGTTTGACCCTCCGAAAAATTAAAAGACCCGATGGGTGTCGAATTCGACAAGTCCGGAAAACGGTGTCCCTCGTTCAAACGCCCCTATCGGCCTGTGTGGAAGTCCGAAAATTACGAAACAAAAATCTGCGGACAGCCTTCGAATGGACGGTTCCGATGGCGCAGGAATCGCGCCAATCCGAGGCCGTTTGACCCTCCGAAAAATTAAAATACACTTTTGGCTGTCGAATTCGACAAGTCCGGAAAACGGCGTCCCTCGTTCAAACGCGCCTATCGGCCTGTGTGGAAGTCCGAAAATTACGAAACAAAAATCTGCGGACAGCCTTCGAATGGACGGTTCCGATGGCGCAGGAATCGCGCCAATCCGAGGCCGTTTGACCCTCCGAAAAATTAAAATACACTTTTGGCTGTCGAATTCGACAAGTCCGGAAAACGGCGTCCCTCGTTCAAACGCGCCTATCGGCCTGTGTGGAAGTCCGAAAATTACGAAACAAAAATCTGCGGACAGCCTTCGAATGGACGGTTCCGATGGCGCAGGAATCGCGCCAATCCGAGGCCGTTTGACCCTCCGAAAAATTAAAATACACTTTTGGCTGTCGAATTCGACAAGTCCGGAAAACGGCGTCCCTCGTTCAAACGCGCCTATCGGCCTGTGTGGAAGTCCGAAAATTACGAAACAAAAATCTGCGGACAGCCTTCGAATGGACGGTTCCGATGGCGCAGGAATCGCGCCAATCCGAGGCCGTTTGACCCTCCGAAAAATTAAAATACACTTTTGGCTGTCGAATTCGACAAGTCCGGAAAACGGCGTCCCTCGTTCAAACGCGCCTATCGGCCTGTGTGGAAGTCCGAAAATTACGAAACAAAAATCTGCGGACAGCCTTCGAATGGACGGTTCCGATGGCGCAGGAATCGCGCCAATCCGAGGCCGTTTGACCCTCCGAAAAATTAAAATACACTTTTGGCTGTCGAATTCGACAAGTCCGGAAAACGGCGTCCCTCGTTCAAACGCCCCTATCGGCCTGTGTGGAAGTCCGAAAATTACGAAACAAAAATCTGCGGACAGCCTTCGAATGGACGGTTCCGATGGCGCAGGAATCGCGCCAATCCGAGGCCGTTTGACCCTCCGAAAAATTAAAATACACTTTTGGCTGTCGAATTCGACAAGTCCGGAAAACGGCGTCCCTCGTTCAAACGCCCCTATCGGCCTGTGTGGAAGTCCGAAAATTACGAAACAAAAATCTGCGGACAGCCTTCGAATGGACGGTTCCGATGGCGCAGGAATCGCGCCAATCCGAGGCCGTTTGACCCTCCGAAAAATTAAAAGACCCGATGGGTGTCGAATTCGACAAGTCCGGAAAACGGTGTCCCTCGTTCAAACGCCCCTATCGGCCTGTGTGGAAGTCCGAAAATTACGAAACAAAAATCTGCGGACAGCCTTCGAATGGACGGTTCCGATGGCGCAGGAATCGCGCCAATCCGAGGCCGTTTGACCCTCCGAAAAATTAAAAGACCCGATGGGTGTCGAATTCGACAAGTCCGGAAAACGGTGTCCCTCGTTCAAACGCCCCTATCGGCCTGTGTGGAAGTCCGAAAATTACGAAACAAAAATCTGCGGACAGCCTTCGAATGGACGGTTCCGATGGCGCAGGAATCGCGCCAATCCGAGGCCGTTTGACCCTCCGAAAAATTAAAATACACTTTTGGCTGTCGAATTCGACAAGTCCGGAAAACGGCGTCCCTCGTTCAAACGCGCCTATCGGCCTGTGTGGAAGTCCGAAAATTACGAAACAAAAATCTGCGGACAGCCTTCGAATGGACGGTTCCGATGGCGCAGGAATCGCGCCAATCCGAGGCCGTTTGACCCTCCGAAAAATTAAAATACACTTTTGGCTGTCGAATTCGACAAGTCCGGAAAACGGCGTCCCTCGTTCAAACGCGCCTATCGGCCTGTGTGGAAGTCCGAAAATTACGAAACAAAAATCTGCGGACAGCCTTCGAATGGACGGTTCCGATGGCGCAGGAATCGCGCCAATCCGAGGCCGTTTGACCCTCCGAAAAATTAAAATACACTTTTGGCTGTCGAATTCGACAAGTCCGGAAAACGGCGTCCCTCGTTCAAACGCGCCTATCGGCCTGTGTGGAAGTCCGAAAATTACGAAACAAAAATCTGCGGACAGCCTTCGAATGGACGGTTCCGATGGCGCAGGAATCGCGCCAATCCGAGGCCGTTTGACCCTCCGAAAAATTAAAATACACTTTTGGCTGTCGAATTCGACAAGTCCGGAAAACGGCGTCCCTCGTTCAAACGCGCCTATCGGCCTGTGTGGAAGTCCGAAAATTACGAAACAAAAATCTGCGGACAGCCTTCGAATGGACGGTTCCGATGGCGCAGGAATCGCGCCAATCCGAGGCCGTTTGACCCTCCGAAAAATTAAAATACACTTTTGGCTGTCGAATTCGACAAGTCCGGAAAACGGCGTCCCTCGTTCAAACGCCCCTATCGGCCTGTGTGGAAGTCCGAAAATTACGAAACAAAAATCTGCGGACAGCCTTCGAATGGACGGTTCCGATGGCGCAGGAATCGCGCCAATCCGAGGCCGTTTGACCCTCCGAAAAATTAAAATACACTTTTGGCTGTCGAATTCGACAAGTCCGGAAAACGGCGTCCCTCGTTCAAACGCCCCTATCGGCCTGTGTGGAAGTCCGAAAATTACGAAACAAAAATCTGCGGACAGCCTTCGAATGGACGGTTCCGATGGCGCAGGAATCGCGCCAATCCGAGGCCGTTTGACCCTCCGAAAAATTAAAATACACTTTTGGCTGTCGAATTCGACAAGTCCGGAAAACGGCGTCCCTCGTTCAAACGCCCCTATCGGCCTGTGTGGAAGTCCGAAAATTACGAAACAAAAATCTGCGGACAGCCTTCGAATGGACGGTTCCGATGGCGCAGGAATCGCGCCAATCCGAGGCCGTTTGACCCTCCGAAAAATTAAAAGACCCGATGGGTGTCGAATTCGACAAGTCCGGAAAACGGCGTCCCTCGTTCAAACGCCCCTATCGGCCTGTGTGGAAGTCCGAAAATTACGAAACAAAAATCTGCGGACAGCCTTCGAATGGACGGTTCCGATGGCGCAGGAATCGCGCCAATCCGAGGCCGTTTGACCCTCCGAAAAATTAAAAGACCCGATGGGTGTCGAATTCGACAAGTCCGGAAAACGGCGTCCCTCGTTCAAACGCCCCTATCGGCCTGTGTGGACGTCCGAAAATTACGAAACAAAAATGTGTGGAAAGCCTTCGAAGTCACGGTTCCGATGGCGCAAAAATCGCGCCAATCCGAGGCCGTTTGAGCCTCCAAAAAATTAAAAGACCCGATGGCTGTCGAATTCGACAAGTCCGGAATCCGGTGTTCCACGTTTAAACGCCCATACCGGCCTGTGTGGACGTCCGAAAATTACGAAACAAAAATATGTGGAAAGCCTTCGAAGTCACGGTTCCGATGTTGCAAAAATCGCGCCAATCCGAGGCCGTTTGAGCCTCCGAAAAATTAAAAGACCCGATGGCTGTCGAATTCGACAAGTCCGGAAAACGGTGTTCCACGTTTAAACGCCCATACCGGCCTGTGTGGACGTCCGAAAATTACGAAACAAAAATGTGTGGAAAGCCTTCGAAGTCACGGTTCCGATGGCGCAAAAATCGCGCCAATCCGAGGCCGTTTGAGCCTCCGAAAAATTAAAAGACCCGATGGCTGTCGAATTCGACAAGTCCGGAATCCGGTGTTCCACGTTTAAACGCCCATACCGGCCTGTGTGGACGTCCGAAAATTACGAAACAAAAATGTGTGGAAAGCCTTCGAAGTCACGGTTCCGATGGCGCAAAAATCGCGCCAATCCGAGGCCGTTTGAGCCTCCAAAAAATTAAAAGACCCGATGGCTGTCGAATTCGACAAGTCCGGAAAACGGTGTCCCTCGTTCAAACGCCCCTATCGGCCTGTGTGGAAGTCCGAAAATTACGAAACAAAAATCTGCGGACAGCCTTCGAATGGACGGTTCCGATGGCGCAGGAATCGCGCCAATCCGAGGCCGTTTGACCCTCCGAAAAATTAAAATACACTTTTGGCTGTCGAATTCGACAAGTCCGGAAAACGGCGTCCCTCGTTCAAACGCCCCTATCGGCCTGTGTGGAAGTCCGAAAATTACGAAACAAAAATCTGCGGACAGCCTTCGAATGGACGGTTCCGATGGCGCAGGAATCGCGCCAATCCGAGGCCGTTTGACCCTCCGAAAAATTAAAAGACCCGATGGGTGTCGAATTCGACAAGTCCGGAAAACGGCGTCCCTCGTTCAAACGCCCCTATCGGCCTGTGTGGAAGTCCGAAAATTACGAAACAAAAATCTGCGGACAGCCTTCGAATGGACGGTTCCGATGGCGCAGGAATCGCGCCAATCCGAGGCCGTTTGACCCTCCGAAAAATTAAAATACACTTTTGGCTGTCGAATTCGACAAGTCCGGAAAACGGCGTCCCTCGTTCAAACGCGCCTATCGGCCTGTGTGGAAGTCCGAAAATTACGAAACAAAAATCTGCGGACAGCCTTCGAATGGACGGTTCCGATGGCGCAGGAATCGCGCCAATCCGAGGCCGTTTGACCCTCCGAAAAATTAAAATACACTTTTGGCTGTCGAATTCGACAAGTCCGGAAAACGGCGTCCCTCGTTCAAACGCCCCTATCGGCCTGTGTGGAAGTCCGAAAATTACGAAACAAAAATCTGCGGAGAGCCTTCGAATGGACGGTTCCGATGGCGCAGGAATCGCGCCAATCCGAGGCCGTTTGACCCTCCGAAAAATTAAAATACACTTTTGGCTGTCGAATTCGACAAGTCCGGAAAACGGCGTCCCTCGTTCAAACGCCCCTATCGGCCTGTGTGGAAGTCCGAAAATTACGAAACAAAAATCTGCGGACAGCCTTCGAATGGACGGTTCCGATGGCGCAGGAATCGCGCCAATCCGAGGCCGTTTGACCCTCCGAAAAATTAAAATACACTTTTGGCTGTCGAATTCGACAAGTCCGGAAAACGGCGTCCCTCGTTCAAACGCCCCTATCGGCCTGTGTGGAAGTCCGAAAATTACGAAACAAAAATCTGCGGACAGCCTTCGAATGGACGGTTCCGATGGCGCAGGAATCGCGCCAATCCGAGGCCGTTTGACCCTCCGAAAAATTAAAATACACTTTTGGCTGTCGAATTCGACAAGTCCGGAAAACGGCGTCCCTCGTTCAAACGCCCCTATCGGCCTGTGTGGAAGTCCGAAAATTACGAAACAAAAATCTGCGGACAGCCTTCGAATGGACGGTTCCGATGGCGCAGGAATCGCGCCAATCCGAGGCCGTTTGACCCTCCGAAAAATTAAAAGACCCGATGGGTGTCGAATTCGACAAGTCCGGAAAACGGCGTCCCTCGTTCAAACGCCCCTATCGGCCTGTGTGGAAGTCCGAAAATTACGAAACAAAAATCTGCGGACAGCCTTCGAATGGACGGTTCCGATGGCGCAGGAATCGCGCCAATCCGAGGCCGTTTGACCCTCCGAAAAATTAAAAGACCCGATGGGTGTCGAATTCGACAAGTCCGGAAAACGGCGTCCCTCGTTCAAACGCCCCTATCGGCCTGTGTGGACGTCCGAAAATTACGAAACAAAAATGTGTGGAAAGCCTTCGAAGTCACGGTTCCGATGGCGCAAAAATCGCGCCAATCCGAGGCCGTTTGAGCCTCCAAAAAATTAAAAGACCCGATGGCTGTCGAATTCGACAAGTCCGGAATCCGGTGTTCCACGTTTAAACGCCCATACCGGCCTGTGTGGACGTCCGAAAATTACGAAACAAAAATATGTGGAAAGCCTTCGAAGTCACGGTTCCGATGTTGCAAAAATCGCGCCAATCCGAGGCCGTTTGAGCCTCCGAAAAATTAAAAGACCCGATGGCTGTCGAATTCGACAAGTCCGGAAAACGGTGTTCCACGTTTAAACGCCCATACCGGCCTGTGTGGACGTCCGAAAATTACGAAACAAAAATGTGTGGAAAGCCTTCGAAGTCACGGTTCCGATGGCGCAAAAATCGCGCCAATCCGAGGCCGTTTGAGCCTCCGAAAAATTAAAAGACCCGATGGCTGTCGAATTCGACAAGTCCGGAATCCGGTGTTCCACGTTTAAACGCCCATACCGGCCTGTGTGGACGTCCGAAAATTACGAAACAAAAATGTGTGGAAAGCCTTCGAAGTCACGGTTCCGATGGCGCAAAAATCGCGCCAATCCGAGGCCGTTTGAGCCTCCAAAAAATTAAAAGACCCGATGGCTGTCGAATTCGACAAGTCCGGAAAACGGTGTCCCTCGTTCAAACGCCCCTATCGGCCTGTGTGGAAGTCCGAAAATTACGAAACAAAAATCTGCGGACAGCCTTCGAATGGACGGTTCCGATGGCGCAGGAATCGCGCCAATCCGAGGCCGTTTGACCCTCCGAAAAATTAAAATACACTTTTGGCTGTCGAATTCGACAAGTCCGGAAAACGGCGTCCCTCGTTCAAACGCCCCTATCGGCCTGTGTGGAAGTCCGAAAATTACGAAACAAAAATCTGCGGACAGCCTTCGAATGGACGGTTCCGATGGCGCAGGAATCGCGCCAATCCGAGGCCGTTTGACCCTCCGAAAAATTAAAAGACCCGATGGGTGTCGAATTCGACAAGTCCGGAAAACGGTGTCCCTCGTTCAAACGCCCCTATCGGCCTGTGTGGAAGTCCGAAAATTACGAAACAAAAATCTGCGGACAGCCTTCGAATGGACGGTTCCGATGGCACAGGAATCGCGCCAATCCGAGGCCGTTTGACCCTCCGAAAAATTAAAATACACTTTTGGCTGTCGAATTCGACAAGTCCGGAAAACGGCGTCCCTCGTTCAAACGCGCCTATCGGCCTGTGTGGAAGTCCGAAAATTACGAAACAAAAATCTGCGGACAGCCTTCGAATGGACGGTTCCGATGGCGCAGGAATCGCGCCAATCCGAGGCCGTTTGACCCTCCGAAAAATTAAAATACACTTTTGGCTGTCGAATTCGACAAGTCCGGAAAACGGCGTCCCTCGTTCAAACGCCCCTATCGGCCTGTGTGGAAGTCCGAAAATTACGAAACAAAAATCTGCGGACAGCCTTCGAATGGACGGTTCCGATGGCGCAGGAATCGCGCCAATCCGAGGCCGTTTGACCCTCCGAAAAATTAAAAGACCCGATGGGTGTCGAATTCGACAAGTCCGGAAAACGGCGTCCCTCGTTCAAACGCCCCTATCGGCCTGTGTGGAAGTCCGAAAATTACGAAACAAAAATCTGCGGACAGCCTTCGAATGGACGGTTCCGATGGCGCAGGAATCGCGCCAATCCGAGGCCGTTTGACCCTCCGAAAAATTAAAAGACCCGATGGGTGTCGAATTCGACAAGTCCGGAAAACGGCGTCCCTCGTTCAAACGCCCCTATCGGCCTGTGTGGACGTCCGAAAATTACGAAACAAAAATGTGTGGAAAGCCTTCGAAGTCACGGTTCCGATGGCGCAGAAATCGCGCCAATCCGAGGCCGTTTGAGCCTCCGAAAAATTAAAAGACCCGATGGCTGTCGAATTCGACAAGTCCGGAAAACGGTGTTCCACGTTTAAACGCCCATACCGGCCTGTGTGGACGTCCGAAAATTACGAAACAAAAATGTGTGGAAAGCCTTCGAAGTCACGGTTCCGATGGCGCAAAAATCGCGCCAATCCGAGGCCGTTTGAGCCTCCGAAAAATTAAAAGACCCGATGGCTGTCGAATTCGACAAGTCCGGAATCCGGTGTTCCACGTTTAAACGCCCATACCGGCCTGTGTGGACGTCCGAAAATTACGAAACAAAAATGTGTGGAAAGCCTTCGAAGTCACGGTTCCGATGGCGCAAAAATCGCGCCAATCCGAGGCCGTTTGAGCCTCCAAAAAATTAAAAGACCCGATGGCTGTCGAATTCGACAAGTCCGGAAAACGGTGTCCCTCGTTCAAACGCCCCTATCGGCCTGTGTGGAAGTCCGAAAATTACGAAACAAAAATCTGCGGACAGCCTTCGAATGGACGGTTCCGATGGCGCAGGAATCGCGCCAATCCGAGGCCGTTTGACCCTCCGAAAAATTAAAATACACTTTTGGCTGTCGAATTCGACAAGTCCGGAAAACGGCGTCCCTCGTTCAAACGCCCCTATCGGCCTGTGTGGAAGTCCGAAAATTACGAAACAAAAATCTGCGGACAGCCTTCGAATGGACGGTTCCGATGGCGCAGGAATCGCGCCAATCCGAGGCCGTTTGACCCTCCGAAAAATTAAAAGACCCGATGGGTGTCGAATTCGACAAGTCCGGAAAACGGTGTCCCTCGTTCAAACGCCCCTATCGGCCTGTGTGGAAGTCCGAAAATTACGAAACAAAAATCTGCGGACAGCCTTCGAATGGACGGTTCCGATGGCACAGGAATCGCGCCAATCCGAGGCCGTTTGACCCTCCGAAAAATTAAAATACACTTTTGGCTGTCGAATTCGACAAGTCCGGAAAACGGCGTCCCTCGTTCAAACGCGCCTATCGGCCTGTGTGGAAGTCCGAAAATTACGAAACAAAAATCTGCGGACAGCCTTCGAATGGACGGTTCCGATGGCGCAGGAATCGCGCCAATCCGAGGCCGTTTGACCCTCCGAAAAATTAAAATACACTTTTGGCTGTCGAATTCGACAAGTCCGGAAAACGGCGTCCCTCGTTCAAACGCCCCTATCGGCCTGTGTGGAAGTCCGAAAATTACGAAACAAAAATCTGCGGACAGCCTTCGAATGGACGGTTCCGATGGCGCAGGAATCGCGCCAATCCGAGGCCGTTTGACCCTCCGAAAAATTAAAAGACCCGATGGGTGTCGAATTCGACAAGTCCGGAAAACGGCGTCCCTCGTTCAAACGCCCCTATCGGCCTGTGTGGAAGTCCGAAAATTACGAAACAAAAATCTGCGGACAGCCTTCGAATGGACGGTTCCGATGGCGCAGGAATCGCGCCAATCCGAGGCCGTTTGACCCTCCGAAAAATTAAAAGACCCGATGGGTGTCGAATTCGACAAGTCCGGAAAACGGCGTCCCTCGTTCAAACGCCCCTATCGGCCTGTGTGGACGTCCGAAAATTACGAAACAAAAATGTGTGGAAAGCCTTCGAAGTCACGGTTCCGATGGCGCAAAAATCGCGCCAATCCGAGGCCGTTTGAGCCTCCAAAAAATTAAAAGACCCGATGGCTGTCGAATTCGACAAGTCCGGAATCCGGTGTTCCACGTTTAAACGCCCATACCGGCCTGTGTGGACGTCCGAAAATTACGAAACAAAAATATGTGGAAAGCCTTCGAAGTCACGGTTCCGATGTTGCAAAAATCGCGCCAATCCGAGGCCGTTTGAGCCTCCGAAAAATTAAAAGACCCGATGGCTGTCGAATTCGACAAGTCCGGAAAACGGTGTTCCACGTTTAAACGCCCATACCGGCCTGTGTGGACGTCCGAAAATTACGAAACAAAAATGTGTGGAAAGCCTTCGAAGTCACGGTTCCGATGGCGCAAAAATCGCGCCAATCCGAGGCCGTTTGAGCCTCCGAAAAATTAAAAGACCCGATGGCTGTCGAATTCGACAAGTCCGGAATCCGGTGTTCCACGTTTAAACGCCCATACCGGCCTGTGTGGACGTCCGAAAATTACGAAACAAAAATGTGTGGAAAGCCTTCGAAGTCACGGTTCCGATGGCGCAAAAATCGCGCCAATCCGAGGCCGTTTGAGCCTCCAAAAAATTAAAAGACCCGATGGCTGTCGAATTCGACAAGTCCGGAAAACGGTGTCCCTCGTTCAAACGCCCCTATCGGCCTGTGTGGAAGTCCGAAAATTACGAAACAAAAATCTGCGGACAGCCTTCGAATGGACGGTTCCGATGGCGCAGGAATCGCGCCAATCCGAGGCCGTTTGACCCTCCGAAAAATTAAAATACACTTTTGGCTGTCGAATTCGACAAGTCCGGAAAACGGCGTCCCTCGTTCAAACGCCCCTATCGGCCTGTGTGGAAGTCCGAAAATTACGAAACAAAAATCTGCGGACAGCCTTCGAATGGACGGTTCCGATGGCGCAGGAATCGCGCCAATCCGAGGCCGTTTGACCCTCCGAAAAATTAAAAGACCCGATGGGTGTCGAATTCGACAAGTCCGGAAAACGGCGTCCCTCGTTCAAACGCCCCTATCGGCCTGTGTGGAAGTCCGAAAATTACGAAACAAAAATCTGCGGACAGCCTTCGAATGGACGGTTCCGATGGCGCAGGAATCGCGCCAATCCGAGGCCGTTTGACCCTCCGAAAAATTAAAAGACCCGATGGGTGTCGAATTCGACAAGTCCGGAAAACGGTGTCCCTCGTTCAAACGCCCCTATCGGCCTGTGTGGAAGTCCGAAAATTACGAAACAAAAATCTGCGGACAGCCTTCGAATGGACGGTTCCGATGGCACAGGAATCGCGCCAATCCGAGGCCGTTTGACCCTCCGAAAAATTAAAATACACTTTTGGCTGTCGAATTCGACAAGTCCGGAAAACGGCGTCCCTCGTTCAAACGCGCCTATCGGCCTGTGTGGAAGTCCGAAAATTACGAAACAAAAATCTGCGGACAGCCTTCGAATGGACGGTTCCGATGGCGCAGGAATCGCGCCAATCCGAGGCCGTTTGACCCTCCGAAAAATTAAAATACACTTTTGGCTGTCGAATTCGACAAGTCCGGAAAACGGCGTCCCTCGTTCAAACGCGCCTATCGGCCTGTGTGGAAGTCCGAAAATTACGAAACAAAAATCTGCGGACAGCCTTCGAATGGACGGTTCCGATGGCGCAGGAATCGCGCCAATCCGAGGCCGTTTGACCCTCCGAAAAATTAAAATACACTTTTGGCTGTCGAATTCGACAAGTCCGGAAAACGGCGTCCCTCGTTCAAACGCCCCTATCGGCCTGTGTGGAAGTCCGAAAATTACGAAACAAAAATCTGCGGACAGCCTTCGAATGGACGGTTCCGATGGCGCAGGAATCGCGCCAATCCGAGGCCGTTTGACCCTCCGAAAAATTAAAAGACCCGATGGGTGTCGAATTCGACAAGTCCGGAAAACGGCGTCCCTCGTTCAAACGCCCCTATCGGCCTGTGTGGAAGTCCGAAAATTACGAAACAAAAATCTGCGGACAGCCTTCGAATGGACGGTTCCGATGGCGCAGGAATCGCGCCAATCCGAGGCCGTTTGACCCTCCGAAAAATTAAAAGACCCGATGGGTGTCGAATTCGACAAGTCCGGAAAACGGCGTCCCTCGTTCAAACGCCCCTATCGGCCTGTGTGGACGTCCGAAAATTACGAAACAAAAATGTGTGGAAAGCCTTCGAAGTCACGGTTCCGATGGCGCAAAAATCGCGCCAATCCGAGGCCGTTTGAGCCTCCAAAAAATTAAAAGACCCGATGGCTGTCGAATTCGACAAGTCCGGAATCCGGTGTTCCACGTTTAAACGCCCATACCGGCCTGTGTGGACGTCCGAAAATTACGAAACAAAAATATGTGGAAAGCCTTCGAAGTCACGGTTCCGATGTTGCAAAAATCGCGCCAATCCGAGGCCGTTTGAGCCTCCGAAAAATTAAAAGACCCGATGGCTGTCGAATTCGACAAGTCCGGAAAACGGTGTTCCACGTTTAAACGCCCATACCGGCCTGTGTGGACGTCCGAAAATTACGAAACAAAAATGTGTGGAAAGCCTTCGAAGTCACGGTTCCGATGGCGCAGGAATCGCGCCAATCCGAGGCCGTTTGACCCTCCGAAAAATTAAAATACACTTTTGGCTGTCGAATTCGACAAGTCCGGAAAACGGCGTCCCTCGTTCAAACGCCCCTATCGGCCTGTGTGGAAGTCCGAAAATTACGAAACAAAAATCTGCGGACAGCCTTCGAATGGACGGTTCCGATGGCGCAGGAATCGCGCCAATCCGAGGCCGTTTGACCCTCCGAAAAATTAAAATACACTTTTGGCTGTCGAATTCGACAAGTCCGGAAAACGGCGTCCCTCGTTCAAACGCCCCTATCGGCCTGTGTGGAAGTCCGAAAATTACGAAACAAAAATCTGCGGACAGCCTTCGAATGGACGGTTCCGATGGCGCAGGAATCGCGCCAATCCGAGGCCGTTTGACCCTCCGAAAAATTAAAATACACTTTTGGCTGTCGAATTCGACAAGTCCGGAAAACGGCGTCCCTCGTTCAAACGCGCCTATCGGCCTGTGTGGAAGTCCGAAAATTACGAAACAAAAATCTGCGGACAGCCTTCGAATGGACGGTTCCGATGGCGCAGGAATCGCGCCAATCCGAGGCCGTTTGACCCTCCGAAAAATTAAAATACACTTTTGGCTGTCGAATTCGACAAGTCCGGAAAACGGCGTCCCTCGTTCAAACGCCCCTATCGGCCTGTGTGGAAGTCCGAAAATTACGAAACAAAAATCTGCGGACAGCCTTCGAATGGACGGTTCCGATGGCGCAGGAATCGCGCCAATCCGAGGCCGTTTGACCCTCCGAAAAATTAAAATACACTTTTGGCTGTCGAATTCGACAAGTCCGGAAAACGGCGTCCCTCGTTCAAACGCCCCTATCGGCCTGTGTGGAAGTCCGAAAATTACGAAACAAAAATCTGCGGACAGCCTTCGAATGGACGGTTCCGATGGCGCAGGAATCGCGCCAATCCGAGGCCGTTTGACCCTCCGAAAAATTAAAATACACTTTTGGCTGTCGAATTCGACAAGTCCGGAAAACGGCGTCCCTCGTTCAAACGCCCCTATCGGCCTGTGTGGAAGTCCGAAAATTACGAAACAAAAATCTGCGGACAGCCTTCGAATGGACGGTTCCGATGGCGCAGGAATCGCGCCAATCCGAGGCCGTTTGACCCTCCGAAAAATTAAAATACACTTTTGGCTGTCGAATTCGACAAGTCCGGAAAACGGCGTCCCTCGTTCAAACGCCCCTATCGGCCTGTGTGGAAGTCCGAAAATTACGAAACAAAAATCTGCGGACAGCCTTCGAATGGACGGTTCCGATGGCGCAGGAATCGCGCCAATCCGAGGCCGTTTGACCCTCCGAAAAATTAAAATACACTTTTGGCTGTCGAATTCGACAAGTCCGGAAAACGGCGTCCCTCGTTCAAACGCCCCTATCGGCCTGTGTGGAAGTCCGAAAATTACGAAACAAAAATCTGCGGACAGCCTTCGAATGGACGGTTCCGATGGCGCAGGAATCGCGCCAATCCGAGGCCGTTTGACCCTCCGAAAAATTAAAATACACTTTTGGCTGTCGAATTCGACAAGTCCGGAAAACGGCGTCCCTCGTTCAAACGCCCCTATCGGCCTGTGTGGAAGTCCGAAAATTACGAAACAAAAATCTGCGGACAGCCTTCGAATGGACGGTTCCGATGGCGCAGGAATCGCGCCAATCCGAGGCCGTTTGACCCTCCGAAAAATTAAAATACACTTTTGGCTGTCGAATTCGACAAGTCCGGAAAACGGCGTCCCTCGTTCAAACGCGCCTATCGGCCTGTGTGGAAGTCCGAAAATTACGAAACAAAAATCTGCGGACAGCCTTCGAATGGACGGTTCCGATGGCGCAGGAATCGCGCCAATCCGAGGCCGTTTGACCCTCCGAAAAATTAAAATACACTTTTGGCTGTCGAATTCGACAAGTCCGGAAAACGGCGTCCCTCGTTCAAACGCCCCTATCGGCCTGTGTGGAAGTCCGAAAATTACGAAACAAAAATCTGCGGACAGCCTTCGAATGGACGGTTCCGATGGCGCAGGAATCGCGCCAATCCGAGGCCGTTTGACCCTCCGAAAAATTAAAATACACTTTTGGCTGTCGAATTCGACAAGTCCGGAAAACGGCGTCCCTCGTTCAAACGCCCCTATCGGCCTGTGTGGAAGTCCGAAAATTACGAAACAAAAATCTGCGGACAGCCTTCGAATGGACGGTTCCGATGGCGCAGGAATCGCGCCAATCCGAGGCCGTTTGACCCTCCGAAAAATTAAAATACACTTTTGGCTGTCGAATTCGACAAGTCCGGAAAACGGCGTCCCTCGTTCAAACGCCCCTATCGGCCTGTGTGGAAGTCCGAAAATTACGAAACAAAAATCTGCGGACAGCCTTCGAATGGACGGTTCCGATGGCGCAGGAATCGCGCCAATCCGAGGCCGTTTGACCCTCCGAAAAATTAAAATACACTTTTGGCTGTCGAATTCGACAAGTCCGGAAAACGGCGTCCCTCGTTCAAACGCCCCTATCGGCCTGTGTGGAAGTCCGAAAATTACGAAACAAAAATCTGCGGACAGCCTTCGAATGGACGGTTCCGATGGCGCAGGAATCGCGCCAATCCGAGGCCGTTTGACCCTCCGAAAAATTAAAATACACTTTTGGCTGTCGAATTCGACAAGTCCGGAAAACGGCGTCCCTCGTTCAAACGCCCCTATCGGCCTGTGTGGAAGTCCGAAAATTACGAAACAAAAATCTGCGGACAGCCTTCGAATGGACGGTTCCGATGGCGCAGGAATCGCGCCAATCCGAGGCCGTTTGACCCTCCGAAAAATTAAAATACACTTTTGGCTGTCGAATTCGACAAGTCCGGAAAACGGCGTCCCTCGTTCAAACGCCCCTATCGGCCTGTGTGGAAGTCCGAAAATTACGAAACAAAAATCTGCGGACAGCCTTCGAATGGACGGTTCCGATGGCGCAGGAATCGCGCCAATCCGAGGCCGTTTGACCCTCCGAAAAATTAAAATACACTTTTGGCTGTCGAATTCGACAAGTCCGGAAAACGGCGTCCCTCGTTCAAACGCCCCTATCGGCCTGTGTGGAAGTCCGAAAATTACGAAACAAAAATCTGCGGACAGCCTTCGAATGGACGGTTCCGATGGCGCAGGAATCGCGCCAATCCGAGGCCGTTTGACCCTCCGAAAAATTAAAAGACCCGATGGGTGTCGAATTCGACAAGTCCGGAAAACGGCGTCCCTCGTTCAAACGCCCCTATCGGCCTGTGTGGAAGTCCGAAAATTACGAAACAAAAATCTGCGGACAGCCTTCGAATGGACGGTTCCGATGGCGCAGGAATCGCGCCAATCCGAGGCCGTTTGACCCTCCGAAAAATTAAAAGACCCGATGGGTGTCGAATTCGACAAGTCCGGAAAACGGCGTCCCTCGTTCAAACGCCCCTATCGGCCTGTGTGGAAGTCCGAAAATTACGAAACAAAAATCTGCGGACAGCCTTCGAATGGACGGTTCCGATGGCGCAGGAATCGCGCCAATCCGAGGCCGTTTGACCCTCCGAAAAATTAAAAGACCCGATGGGTGTCGAATTCGACAAGTCCGGAAAACGGCGTCCCTCGTTCAAACGCCCCTATCGGCCTGTGTGGACGTCCGAAAATTACGAAACAAAAATGTGTGGAAAGCCTTCGAAGTCACGGTTCCGATGGCGCAAAAATCGCGCCAATCCGAGGCCGTTTGAGCCTCCAAAAAATTAAAAGACCCGATGGCTGTCGAATTCGACAAGTCCGGAATCCGGTGTTCCACGTTTAAACGCCCATACCGGCCTGTGTGGACGTCCGAAAATTACGAAACAAAAATATGTGGAAAGCCTTCGAAGTCACGGTTCCGATGTTGCAAAAATCGCGCCAATCCGAGGCCGTTTGAGCCTCCGAAAAATTAAAAGACCCGATGGCTGTCGAATTCGACAAGTCCGGAAAACGGTGTTCCACGTTTAAACGCCCATACCGGCCTGTGTGGACGTCCGAAAATTACGAAACAAAAATGTGTGGAAAGCCTTCGAAGTCACGGTTCCGATGGCGCAGGAATCGCGCCAATCCGAGGCCGTTTGACCCTCCGAAAAATTAAAATACACTTTTGGCTGTCGAATTCGACAAGTCCGGAAAACGGCGTCCCTCGTTCAAACGCCCCTATCGGCCTGTGTGGAAGTCCGAAAATTACGAAACAAAAATCTGCGGACAGCCTTCGAATGGACGGTTCCGATGGCGCAGGAATCGCGCCAATCCGAGGCCGTTTGACCCTCCGAAAAATTAAAATACACTTTTGGCTGTCGAATTCGACAAGTCCGGAAAACGGCGTCCCTCGTTCAAACGCCCCTATCGGCCTGTGTGGAAGTCCGAAAATTACGAAACAAAAATCTGCGGACAGCCTTCGAATGGACGGTTCCGATGGCGCAGGAATCGCGCCAATCCGAGGCCGTTTGACCCTCCGAAAAATTAAAATACACTTTTGGCTGTCGAATTCGACAAGTCCGGAAAACGGCGTCCCTCGTTCAAACGCCCCTATCGGCCTGTGTGGAAGTCCGAAAATTACGAAACAAAAATCTGCGGACAGCCTTCGAATGGACGGTTCCGATGGCGCAGGAATCGCGCCAATCCGAGGCCGTTTGACCCTCCGAAAAATTAAAATACACTTTTGGCTGTCGAATTCGACAAGTCCGGAAAACGGCGTCCCTCGTTCAAACGCCCCTATCGGCCTGTGTGGAAGTCCGAAAATTACGAAACAAAAATCTGCGGACAGCCTTCGAATGGACGGTTCCGATGGCGCAGGAATCGCGCCAATCCGAGGCCGTTTGACCCTCCGAAAAATTAAAATACACTTTTGGCTGTCGAATTCGACAAGTCCGGAAAACGGCGTCCCTCGTTCAAACGCCCCTATCGGCCTGTGTGGAAGTCCGAAAATTACGAAACAAAAATCTGCGGACAGCCTTCGAATGGACGGTTCCGATGGCGCAGGAATCGCGCCAATCCGAGGCCGTTTGACCCTCCGAAAAATTAAAATACACTTTTGGCTGTCGAATTCGACAAGTCCGGAAAACGGCGTCCCTCGTTCAAACGCCCCTATCGGCCTGTGTGGAAGTCCGAAAATTACGAAACAAAAATCTGCGGACAGCCTTCGAATGGACGGTTCCGATGGCGCAGGAATCGCGCCAATCCGAGGCCGTTTGACCCTCCGAAAAATTAAAATACACTTTTGGCTGTCGAATTCGACAAGTCCGGAAAACGGCGTCCCTCGTTCAAACGCCCCTATCGGCCTGTGTGGAAGTCCGAAAATTACGAAACAAAAATCTGCGGACAGCCTTCGAATGGACGGTTCCGATGGCGCAGGAATCGCGCCAATCCGAGGCCGTTTGACCCTCCGAAAAATTAAAATACACTTTTGGCTGTCGAATTCGACAAGTCCGGAAAACGGCGTCCCTCGTTCAAACGCCCCTATCGGCCTGTGTGGAAGTCCGAAAATTACGAAACAAAAATCTGCGGACAGCCTTCGAATGGACGGTTCCGATGGCGCAGGAATCGCGCCAATCCGAGGCCGTTTGACCCTCCGAAAAATTAAAATACACTTTTGGCTGTCGAATTCGACAAGTCCGGAAAACGGCGTCCCTCGTTCAAACGCCCCTATCGGCCTGTGTGGAAGTCCGAAAATTACGAAACAAAAATCTGCGGACAGCCTTCGAATGGACGGTTCCGATGGCGCAGGAATCGCGCCAATCCGAGGCCGTTTGACCCTCCGAAAAATTAAAATACACTTTTGGCTGTCGAATTCGACAAGTCCGGAAAACGGCGTCCCTCGTTCAAACGCCCCTATCGGCCTGTGTGGAAGTCCGAAAATTACGAAACAAAAATCTGCGGACAGCCTTCGAATGGACGGTTCCGATGGCGCAGGAATCGCGCCAATCCGAGGCCGTTTGACCCTCCGAAAAATTAAAAGACCCGATGGGTGTCGAATTCGACAAGTCCGGAAAACGGCGTCCCTCGTTCAAACGCCCCTATCGGCCTGTGTGGAAGTCCGAAAATTACGAAACAAAAATCTGCGGACAGCCTTCGAATGGACGGTTCCGATGGCGCAGGAATCGCGCCAATCCGAGGCCGTTTGACCCTCCGAAAAATTAAAAGACCCGATGGGTGTCGAATTCGACAAGTCCGGAAAACGGCGTCCCTCGTTCAAACGCCCCTATCGGCCTGTGTGGACGTCCGAAAATTACGAAACAAAAATGTGTGGAAAGCCTTCGAAGTCACGGTTCCGATGGCGCAAAAATCGCGCCAATCCGAGGCCGTTTGAGCCTCCAAAAAATTAAAAGACCCGATGGCTGTCGAATTCGACAAGTCCGGAATCCGGTGTTCCACGTTTAAACGCCCATACCGGCCTGTGTGGACGTCCGAAAATTACGAAACAAAAATATGTGGAAAGCCTTCGAAGTCACGGTTCCGATGTTGCAAAAATCGCGCCAATCCGAGGCCGTTTGAGCCTCCGAAAAATTAAAAGACCCGATGGCTGTCGAATTCGACAAGTCCGGAAAACGGTGTTCCACGTTTAAACGCCCATACCGGCCTGTGTGGACGTCCGAAAATTACGAAACAAAAATGTGTGGAAAGCCTTCGAAGTCACGGTTCCGATGGCGCAGGAATCGCGCCAATCCGAGGCCGTTTGACCCTCCGAAAAATTAAAATACACTTTTGGCTGTCGAATTCGACAAGTCCGGAAAACGGCGTCCCTCGTTCAAACGCCCCTATCGGCCTGTGTGGAAGTCCGAAAATTACGAAACAAAAATCTGCGGACAGCCTTCGAATGGACGGTTCCGATGGCGCAGGAATCGCGCCAATCCGAGGCCGTTTGACCCTCCGAAAAATTAAAATACACTTTTGGCTGTCGAATTCGACAAGTCCGGAAAACGGCGTCCCTCGTTCAAACGCCCCTATCGGCCTGTGTGGAAGTCCGAAAATTACGAAACAAAAATCTGCGGACAGCCTTCGAATGGACGGTTCCGATGGCGCAGGAATCGCGCCAATCCGAGGCCGTTTGACCCTCCGAAAAATTAAAATACACTTTTGGCTGTCGAATTCGACAAGTCCGGAAAACGGCGTCCCTCGTTCAAACGCGCCTATCGGCCTGTGTGGAAGTCCGAAAATTACGAAACAAAAATCTGCGGACAGCCTTCGAATGGACGGTTCCGATGGCGCAGGAATCGCGCCAATCCGAGGCCGTTTGACCCTCCGAAAAATTAAAATACACTTTTGGCTGTCGAATTCGACAAGTCCGGAAAACGGCGTCCCTCGTTCAAACGCCCCTATCGGCCTGTGTGGAAGTCCGAAAATTACGAAACAAAAATCTGCGGACAGCCTTCGAATGGACGGTTCCGATGGCGCAGGAATCGCGCCAATCCGAGGCCGTTTGACCCTCCGAAAAATTAAAATACACTTTTGGCTGTCGAATTCGACAAGTCCGGAAAACGGCGTCCCTCGTTCAAACGCCCCTATCGGCCTGTGTGGAAGTCCGAAAATTACGAAACAAAAATCTGCGGACAGCCTTCGAATGGACGGTTCCGATGGCGCAGGAATCGCGCCAATCCGAGGCCGTTTGACCCTCCGAAAAATTAAAATACACTTTTGGCTGTCGAATTCGACAAGTCCGGAAAACGGCGTCCCTCGTTCAAACGCCCCTATCGGCCTGTGTGGAAGTCCGAAAATTACGAAACAAAAATCTGCGGACAGCCTTCGAATGGACGGTTCCGATGGCGCAGGAATCGCGCCAATCCGAGGCCGTTTGACCCTCCGAAAAATTAAAATACACTTTTGGCTGTCGAATTCGACAAGTCCGGAAAACGGCGTCCCTCGTTCAAACGCCCCTATCGGCCTGTGTGGAAGTCCGAAAATTACGAAACAAAAATCTGCGGACAGCCTTCGAATGGACGGTTCCGATGGCGCAGGAATCGCGCCAATCCGAGGCCGTTTGACCCTCCGAAAAATTAAAATACACTTTTGGCTGTCGAATTCGACAAGTCCGGAAAACGGCGTCCCTCGTTCAAACGCCCCTATCGGCCTGTGTGGAAGTCCGAAAATTACGAAACAAAAATCTGCGGACAGCCTTCGAATGGACGGTTCCGATGGCGCAGGAATCGCGCCAATCCGAGGCCGTTTGACCCTCCGAAAAATTAAAATACACTTTTGGCTGTCGAATTCGACAAGTCCGGAAAACGGCGTCCCTCGTTCAAACGCCCCTATCGGCCTGTGTGGAAGTCCGAAAATTACGAAACAAAAATCTGCGGACAGCCTTCGAATGGACGGTTCCGATGGCGCAGGAATCGCGCCAATCCGAGGCCGTTTGACCCTCCGAAAAATTAAAAGACCCGATGGGTGTCGAATTCGACAAGTCCGGAAAACGGCGTCCCTCGTTCAAACGCCCCTATCGGCCTGTGTGGAAGTCCGAAAATTACGAAACAAAAATCTGCGGACAGCCTTCGAATGGACGGTTCCGATGGCGCAGGAATCGCGCCAATCCGAGGCCGTTTGACCCTCCGAAAAATTAAAAGACCCGATGGGTGTCGAATTCGACAAGTCCGGAAAACGGCGTCCCTCGTTCAAACGCCCCTATCGGCCTGTGTGGACGTCCGAAAATTACGAAACAAAAATGTGTGGAAAGCCTTCGAAGTCACGGTTCCGATGGCGCAAAAATCGCGCCAATCCGAGGCCGTTTGAGCCTCCAAAAAATTAAAAGACCCGATGGCTGTCGAATTCGACAAGTCCGGAATCCGGTGTTCCACGTTTAAACGCCCATACCGGCCTGTGTGGACGTCCGAAAATTACGAAACAAAAATATGTGGAAAGCCTTCGAAGTCACGGTTCCGATGTTGCAAAAATCGCGCCAATCCGAGGCCGTTTGAGCCTCCGAAAAATTAAAAGACCCGATGGCTGTCGAATTCGACAAGTCCGGAAAACGGTGTTCCACGTTTAAACGCCCATACCGGCCTGTGTGGACGTCCGAAAATTACGAAACAAAAATGTGTGGAAAGCCTTCGAAGTCACGGTTCCGATGGCGCAGGAATCGCGCCAATCCGAGGCCGTTTGACCCTCCGAAAAATTAAAATACACTTTTGGCTGTCGAATTCGACAAGTCCGGAAAACGGCGTCCCTCGTTCAAACGCCCCTATCGGCCTGTGTGGAAGTCCGAAAATTACGAAACAAAAATCTGCGGACAGCCTTCGAATGGACGGTTCCGATGGCGCAGGAATCGCGCCAATCCGAGGCCGTTTGACCCTCCGAAAAATTAAAATACACTTTTGGCTGTCGAATTCGACAAGTCCGGAAAACGGCGTCCCTCGTTCAAACGCCCCTATCGGCCTGTGTGGAAGTCCGAAAATTACGAAACAAAAATCTGCGGACAGCCTTCGAATGGACGGTTCCGATGGCGCAGGAATCGCGCCAATCCGAGGCCGTTTGACCCTCCGAAAAATTAAAATACACTTTTGGCTGTCGAATTCGACAAGTCCGGAAAACGGCGTCCCTCGTTCAAACGCGCCTATCGGCCTGTGTGGAAGTCCGAAAATTACGAAACAAAAATCTGCGGACAGCCTTCGAATGGACGGTTCCGATGGCGCAGGAATCGCGCCAATCCGAGGCCGTTTGACCCTCCGAAAAATTAAAATACACTTTTGGCTGTCGAATTCGACAAGTCCGGAAAACGGCGTCCCTCGTTCAAACGCCCCTATCGGCCTGTGTGGAAGTCCGAAAATTACGAAACAAAAATCTGCGGACAGCCTTCGAATGGACGGTTCCGATGGCGCAGGAATCGCGCCAATCCGAGGCCGTTTGACCCTCCGAAAAATTAAAATACACTTTTGGCTGTCGAATTCGACAAGTCCGGAAAACGGCGTCCCTCGTTCAAACGCCCCTATCGGCCTGTGTGGAAGTCCGAAAATTACGAAACAAAAATCTGCGGACAGCCTTCGAATGGACGGTTCCGATGGCGCAGGAATCGCGCCAATCCGAGGCCGTTTGACCCTCCGAAAAATTAAAATACACTTTTGGCTGTCGAATTCGACAAGTCCGGAAAACGGCGTCCCTCGTTCAAACGCCCCTATCGGCCTGTGTGGAAGTCCGAAAATTACGAAACAAAAATCTGCGGACAGCCTTCGAATGGACGGTTCCGATGGCGCAGGAATCGCGCCAATCCGAGGCCGTTTGACCCTCCGAAAAATTAAAATACACTTTTGGCTGTCGAATTCGACAAGTCCGGAAAACGGCGTCCCTCGTTCAAACGCCCCTATCGGCCTGTGTGGAAGTCCGAAAATTACGAAACAAAAATCTGCGGACAGCCTTCGAATGGACGGTTCCGATGGCGCAGGAATCGCGCCAATCCGAGGCCGTTTGACCCTCCGAAAAATTAAAATACACTTTTGGCTGTCGAATTCGACAAGTCCGGAAAACGGCGTCCCTCGTTCAAACGCCCCTATCGGCCTGTGTGGAAGTCCGAAAATTACGAAACAAAAATCTGCGGACAGCCTTCGAATGGACGGTTCCGATGGCGCAGGAATCGCGCCAATCCGAGGCCGTTTGACCCTCCGAAAAATTAAAATACACTTTTGGCTGTCGAATTCGACAAGTCCGGAAAACGGCGTCCCTCGTTCAAACGCGCCTATCGGCCTGTGTGGAAGTCCGAAAATTACGAAACAAAAATCTGCGGACAGCCTTCGAATGGACGGTTCCGATGGCGCAGGAATCGCGCCAATCCGAGGCCGTTTGACCCTCCGAAAAATTAAAATACACTTTTGGCTGTCGAATTCGACAAGTCCGGAAAACGGCGTCCCTCGTTCAAACGCCCCTATCGGCCTGTGTGGAAGTCCGAAAATTACGAAACAAAAATCTGCGGACAGCCTTCGAATGGACGGTTCCGATGGCGCAGGAATCGCGCCAATCCGAGGCCGTTTGACCCTCCGAAAAATTAAAATACACTTTTGGCTGTCGAATTCGACAAGTCCGGAAAACGGCGTCCCTCGTTCAAACGCCCCTATCGGCCTGTGTGGAAGTCCGAAAATTACGAAACAAAAATCTGCGGACAGCCTTCGAATGGACGGTTCCGATGGCGCAGGAATCGCGCCAATCCGAGGCCGTTTGACCCTCCGAAAAATTAAAATACACTTTTGGCTGTCGAATTCGACAAGTCCGGAAAACGGCGTCCCTCGTTCAAACGCCCCTATCGGCCTGTGTGGAAGTCCGAAAATTACGAAACAAAAATCTGCGGACAGCCTTCGAATGGACGGTTCCGATGGCGCAGGAATCGCGCCAATCCGAGGCCGTTTGACCCTCCGAAAAATTAAAATACACTTTTGGCTGTCGAATTCGACAAGTCCGGAAAACGGCGTCCCTCGTTCAAACGCCCCTATCGGCCTGTGTGGAAGTCCGAAAATTACGAAACAAAAATCTGCGGACAGCCTTCGAATGGACGGTTCCGATGGCGCAGGAATCGCGCCAATCCGAGGCCGTTTGACCCTCCGAAAAATTAAAATACACTTTTGGCTGTCGAATTCGACAAGTCCGGAAAACGGCGTCCCTCGTTCAAACGCCCCTATCGGCCTGTGTGGAAGTCCGAAAATTACGAAACAAAAATCTGCGGACAGCCTTCGAATGGACGGTTCCGATGGCGCAGGAATCGCGCCAATCCGAGGCCGTTTGACCCTCCGAAAAATTAAAATACACTTTTGGCTGTCGAATTCGACAAGTCCGGAAAACGGCGTCCCTCGTTCAAACGCCCCTATCGGCCTGTGTGGAAGTCCGAAAATTACGAAACAAAAATCTGCGGACAGCCTTCGAATGGACGGTTCCGATGGCGCAGGAATCGCGCCAATCCGAGGCCGTTTGACCCTCCGAAAAATTAAAATACACTTTTGGCTGTCGAATTCGACAAGTCCGGAAAACGGCGTCCCTCGTTCAAACGCCCCTATCGGCCTGTGTGGAAGTCCGAAAATTACGAAACAAAAATCTGCGGACAGCCTTCGAATGGACGGTTCCGATGGCGCAGGAATCGCGCCAATCCGAGGCCGTTTGACCCTCCGAAAAATTAAAAGACCCGATGGGTGTCGAATTCGACAAGTCCGGAAAACGGCGTCCCTCGTTCAAACGCCCCTATCGGCCTGTGTGGAAGTCCGAAAATTACGAAACAAAAATCTGCGGACAGCCTTCGAATGGACGGTTCCGATGGCGCAGGAATCGCGCCAATCCGAGGCCGTTTGACCCTCCGAAAAATTAAAAGACCCGATGGGTGTCGAATTCGACAAGTCCGGAAAACGGCGTCCCTCGTTCAAACGCCCCTATCGGCCTGTGTGGATGTCCGAAAATTACGAAACAAAAATGTGTGGAAAGCCTTCGAAGTCACGGTTCCGATGGCGCAAAAATCGCGCCAATCCGAGGCCGTTTGAGCCTCCAAAAAATTAAAAGACCCGATGGCTGTCGAATTCGACAAGTCCGGAATCCGGTGTTCCACGTTTAAACGCCCATACCGGCCTGTGTGGACGTCCGAAAATTACGAAACAAAAATATGTGGAAAGCCTTCGAAGTCACGGTTCCGATGTTGCAAAAATCGCGCCAATCCGAGGCCGTTTGAGCCTCCGAAAAATTAAAAGACCCGATGGCTGTCGAATTCGACAAGTCCGGAAAACGGTGTTCCACGTTTAAACGCCCATACCGGCCTGTGTGGACGTCCGAAAATTACGAAACAAAAATGTGTGGAAAGCCTTCGAAGTCACGGTTCCGATGGCGCAAAAATCGCGCCAATCCGAGGCCGTTTGAGCCTCCGAAAAATTAAAAGACCCGATGGCTGTCGAATTCGACAAGTCCGGAATCCGGTGTTCCACGTTTAAACGCCCATACCGGCCTGTGTGGACGTCCGAAAATTACGAAACAAAAATGTGTGGAAAGCCTTCGAAGTCACGGTTCCGATGGCGCAAAAATCGCGCCAATCCGAGGCCGTTTGAGCCTCCAAAAAATTAAAAGACCCGATGGCTGTCGAATTCGACAAGTCCGGAAAACGGTGTCCCTCGTTCAAACGCCCCTATCGGCCTGTGTGGAAGTCCGAAAATTACGAAACAAAAATCTGCGGACAGCCTTCGAATGGACGGTTCCGATGGCGCAGGAATCGCGCCAATCCGAGGCCGTTTGACCCTCCGAAAAATTAAAATACACTTTTGGCTGTCGAATTCGACAAGTCCGGAAAACGGCGTCCCTCGTTCAAACGCCCCTATCGGCCTGTGTGGAAGTCCGAAAATTACGAAACAAAAATCTGCGGACAGCCTTCGAATGGACGGTTCCGATGGCGCAGGAATCGCGCCAATCCGAGGCCGTTTGACCCTCCGAAAAATTAAAATACACTTTTGGCTGTCGAATTCGACAAGTCCGGAAAACGGCGTCCCTCGTTCAAACGCCCCTATCGGCCTGTGTGGAAGTCCGAAAATTACGAAACAAAAATCTGCGGACAGCCTTCGAATGGACGGTTCCGATGGCGCAGGAATCGCGCCAATCCGAGGCCGTTTGACCCTCCGAAAAATTAAAATACACTTTTGGCTGTCGAATTCGACAAGTCCGGAAAACGGCGTCCCTCGTTCAAACGCCCCTATCGGCCTGTGTGGAAGTCCGAAAATTACGAAACAAAAATCTGCGGACAGCCTTCGAATGGACGGTTCCGATGGCGCAGGAATCGCGCCAATCCGAGGCCGTTTGACCCTCCGAAAAATTAAAATACACTTTTGGCTGTCGAATTCGACAAGTCCGGAAAACGGCGTCCCTCGTTCAAACGCCCCTATCGGCCTGTGTGGAAGTCCGAAAATTACGAAACAAAAATCTGCGGACAGCCTTCGAATGGACGGTTCCGATGGCGCAGGAATCGCGCCAATCCGAGGCCGTTTGACCCTCCGAAAAATTAAAATACACTTTTGGCTGTCGAATTCGACAAGTCCGGAAAACGGCGTCCCTCGTTCAAACGCCCCTATCGGCCTGTGTGGAAGTCCGAAAATTACGAAACAAAAATCTGCGGACAGCCTTCGAATGGACGGTTCCGATGGCGCAGGAATCGCGCCAATCCGAGGCCGTTTGACCCTCCGAAAAATTAAAAGACCCGATGGGTGTCGAATTCGACAAGTCCGGAAAACGGCGTCCCTCGTTCAAACGCCCCTATCGGCCTGTGTGGAAGTCCGAAAATTACGAAACAAAAATCTGCGGACAGCCTTCGAATGGACGGTTCCGATGGCGCAGGAATCGCGCCAATCCGAGGCCGTTTGACCCTCCGAAAAATTAAAAGACCCGATGGGTGTCGAATTCGACAAGTCCGGAAAACGGCGTCCCTCGTTCAAACGCCCCTATCGGCCTGTGTGGACGTCCGAAAATTACGAAACAAAAATGTGTGGAAAGCCTTCGAAGTCACGGTTCCGATGGCGCAAAAATCGCGCCAATCCGAGGCCGTTTGAGCCTCCAAAAAATTAAAAGACCCGATGGCTGTCGAATTCGACAAGTCCGGAATCCGGTGTTCCACGTTTAAACGCCCATACCGGCCTGTGTGGACGTCCGAAAATTACGAAACAAAAATATGTGGAAAGCCTTCGAAGTCACGGTTCCGATGTTGCAAAAATCGCGCCAATCCGAGGCCGTTTGAGCCTCCGAAAAATTAAAAGACCCGATGGCTGTCGAATTCGACAAGTCCGGAAAACGGTGTTCCACGTTTAAACGCCCATACCGGCCTGTGTGGACGTCCGAAAATTACGAAACAAAAATGTGTGGAAAGCCTTCGAAGTCACGGTTCCGATGGCGCAAAAATCGCGCCAATCCGAGGCCGTTTGAGCCTCCGAAAAATTAAAAGACCCGATGGCTGTCGAATTCGACAAGTCCGGAATCCGGTGTTCCACGTTTAAACGCCCATACCGGCCTGTGTGGACGTCCGAAAATTACGAAACAAAAATGTGTGGAAAGCCTTCGAAGTCACGGTTCCGATGGCGCAAAAATCGCGCCAATCCGAGGCCGTTTGAGCCTCCAAAAAATTAAAAGACCCGATGGCTGTCGAATTCGACAAGTCCGGAAAACGGTGTCCCTCGTTCAAACGCCCCTATCGGCCTGTGTGGAAGTCCGAAAATTACGAAACAAAAATCTGCGGACAGCCTTCGAATGGACGGTTCCGATGGCGCAGGAATCGCGCCAATCCGAGGCCGTTTGACCCTCCGAAAAATTAAAATACACTTTTGGCTGTCGAATTCGACAAGTCCGGAAAACGGCGTCCCTCGTTCAAACGCCCCTATCGGCCTGTGTGGAAGTCCGAAAATTACGAAACAAAAATCTGCGGACAGCCTTCGAATGGACGGTTCCGATGGCGCAGGAATCGCGCCAATCCGAGGCCGTTTGACCCTCCGAAAAATTAAAAGACCCGATGGGTGTCGAATTCGACAAGTCCGGAAAACGGCGTCCCTCGTTCAAACGCCCCTATCGGCCTGTGTGGAAGTCCGAAAATTACGAAACAAAAATCTGCGGACAGCCTTCGAATGGACGGTTCCGATGGCGCAGGAATCGCGCCAATCCGAGGCCGTTTGACCCTCCGAAAAATTAAAAGACCCGATGGGTGTCGAATTCGACAAGTCCGGAAAACGGCGTCCCTCGTTCAAACGCCCCTATCGGCCTGTGTGGACGTCCGAAAATTACGAAACAAAAATGTGTGGAAAGCCTTCGAAGTCACGGTTCCGATGGCGCAAAAATCGCGCCAATCCGAGGCCGTTTGAGCCTCCAAAAAATTAAAAGACCCGATGGCTGTCGAATTCGACAAGTCCGGAATCCGGTGTTCCACGTTTAAACGCCCATACCGGCCTGTGTGGACGTCCGAAAATTACGAAACAAAAATATGTGGAAAGCCTTCGAAGTCACGGTTCCGATGTTGCAAAAATCGCGCCAATCCGAGGCCGTTTGAGCCTCCGAAAAATTAAAAGACCCGATGGCTGTCGAATTCGACAAGTCCGGAAAACGGTGTTCCACGTTTAAACGCCCATACCGGCCTGTGTGGACGTCCGAAAATTACGAAACAAAAATGTGTGGAAAGCCTTCGAAGTCACGGTTCCGATGGCGCAAAAATCGCGCCAATCCGAGGCCGTTTGAGCCTCCGAAAAATTAAAAGACCCGATGGCTGTCGAATTCGACAAGTCCGGAATCCGGTGTTCCACGTTTAAACGCCCATACCGGCCTGTGTGGACGTCCGAAAATTACGAAACAAAAATGTGTGGAAAGCCTTCGAAGTCACGGTTCCGATGGCGCAAAAATCGCGCCAATCCGAGGCCGTTTGAGCCTCCAAAAAATTAAAAGACCCGATGGCTGTCGAATTCGACAAGTCCGGAAAACGGTGTCCCTCGTTCAAACGCCCCTATCGGCCTGTGTGGAAGTCCGAAAATTACGAAACAAAAATCTGCGGACAGCCTTCGAATGGACGGTTCCGATGGCGCAGGAATCGCGCCAATCCGAGGCCGTTTGACCCTCCGAAAAATTAAAATACACTTTTGGCTGTCGAATTCGACAAGTCCGGAAAACGGCGTCCCTCGTTCAAACGCCCCTATCGGCCTGTGTGGAAGTCCGAAAATTACGAAACAAAAATCTGCGGACAGCCTTCGAATGGACGGTTCCGATGGCGCAGGAATCGCGCCAATCCGAGGCCGTTTGACCCTCCGAAAAATTAAAAGACCCGATGGGTGTCGAATTCGACAAGTCCGGAAAACGGCGTCCCTCGTTCAAACGCCCCTATCGGCCTGTGTGGAAGTCCGAAAATTACGAAACAAAAATCTGCGGACAGCCTTCGAATGGACGGTTCCGATGGCGCAGGAATCGCGCCAATCCGAGGCCGTTTGACCCTCCGAAAAATTAAAAGACCCGATGGGTGTCGAATTCGACAAGTCCGGAAAACGGCGTCCCTCGTTCAAACGCCCCTATCGGCCTGTGTGGACGTCCGAAAATTACGAAACAAAAATGTGTGGAAAGCCTTCGAAGTCACGGTTCCGATGGCGCAGAAATCGCGCCAATCCGAGGCCGTTTGAGCCTCCAAAAAATTAAAAGACCCGATGGCTGTCGAATTCGACAAGTCCGGAATCCGGTGTTCCACGTTTAAACGCCCATACCGGCCTGTGTGGACGTCCGAAAATTACGAAACAAAAATATGTGGAAAGCCTTCGAAGTCACGGTTCCGATGTTGCAAAAATCGCGCCAATCCGAGGCCGTTTGAGCCTCCGAAAAATTAAAAGACCCGATGGCTGTCGAATTCGACAAGTCCGGAAAACGGTGTTCCACGTTTAAACGCCCATACCGGCCTGTGTGGACGTCCGAAAATTACGAAACAAAAATGTGTGGAAAGCCTTCGAAGTCACGGTTCCGATGGCGCAAAAATCGCGCCAATCCGAGGCCGTTTGAGCCTCCGAAAAATTAAAAGACCCGATGGCTGTCGAATTCGACAAGTCCGGAATCCGGTGTTCCACGTTTAAACGCCCATACCGGCCTGTGTGGACGTCCGAAAATTACGAAACAAAAATGTGTGGAAAGCCTTCGAAGTCACGGTTCCGATGGCGCAAAAATCGCGCCAATCCGAGGCCGTTTGAGCCTCCAAAAAATTAAAAGACCCGATGGCTGTCGAATTCGACAAGTCCGGAAAACGGTGTCCCTCGTTCAAACGCCCCTATCGGCCTGTGTGGAAGTCCGAAAATTACGAAACAAAAATCTGCGGACAGCCTTCGAATGGACGGTTCCGATGGCGCAGGAATCGCGCCAATCCGAGGCCGTTTGACCCTCCGAAAAATTAAAATACACTTTTGGCTGTCGAATTCGACAAGTCCGGAAAACGGCGTCCCTCGTTCAAACGCCCCTATCGGCCTGTGTGGAAGTCCGAAAATTACGAAACAAAAATCTGCGGACAGCCTTCGAATGGACGGTTCCGATGGCGCAGGAATCGCGCCAATCCGAGGCCGTTTGACCCTCCGAAAAATTAAAATACACTTTTGGCTGTCGAATTCGACAAGTCCGGAAAACGGCGTCCCTCGTTCAAACGCCCCTATCGGCCTGTGTGGAAGTCCGAAAATTACGAAACAAAAATCTGCGGACAGCCTTCGAATGGACGGTTCCGATGGCGCAGGAATCGCGCCAATCCGAGGCCGTTTGACCCTCCGAAAAATTAAAAGACCCGATGGGTGTCGAATTCGACAAGTCCGGAAAACGGCGTCCCTCGTTCAAACGCCCCTATCGGCCTGTGTGGAAGTCCGAAAATTACGAAACAAAAATCTGCGGACAGCCTTCGAATGGACGGTTCCGATGGCGCAGGAATCGCGCCAATCCGAGGCCGTTTGACCCTCCGAAAAATTAAAAGACCCGATGGGTGTCGAATTCGACAAGTCCGGAAAACGGCGTCCCTCGTTCAAACGCCCCTATCGGCCTGTGTGGACGTCCGAAAATTACGAAACAAAAATGTGTGGAAAGCCTTCGAAGTCACGGTTCCGATGGCGCAAAAATCGCGCCAATCCGAGGCCGTTTGAGCCTCCAAAAAATTAAAAGACCCGATGGCTGTCGAATTCGACAAGTCCGGAATCCGGTGTTCCACGTTTAAACGCCCATACCGGCCTGTGTGGACGTCCGAAAATTACGAAACAAAAATATGTGGAAAGCCTTCGAAGTCACGGTTCCGATGTTGCAAAAATCGCGCCAATCCGAGGCCGTTTGAGCCTCCGAAAAATTAAAAGACCCGATGGCTGTCGAATTCGACAAGTCCGGAAAACGGTGTTCCACGTTTAAACGCCCATACCGGCCTGTGTGGACGTCCGAAAATTACGAAACAAAAATGTGTGGAAAGCCTTCGAAGTCACGGTTCCGATGGCGCAAAAATCGCGCCAATCCGAGGCCGTTTGAGCCTCCGAAAACTTAAAAGACCCGATGGCTGTCGAATTCGACAAGTCCGGAATCCGGTGTTCCACGTTTAAACGCCCATACCGGCCTGTGTGGACGTCCGAAAATTACGAAACAAAAATGTGTGGACAGCCTTCGAATGGACGGTTCCGATGGCGCAGGAATCGCGCCAATCCGAGGCCGTTTGACCCTCCGAAAAATTAAAATACACTTTTGGCTGTCGAATTCGACAAGTCCGGAAAACGGCGTCCCTCGTTCAAACGCCCCTATCGGCCTGTGTGGAAGTCCGAAAATTACGAAACAAAAATCTGCGGACAGCCTTCGAATGGACGGTTCCGATGGCGCAGGAATCGCGCCAATCCGAGGCCGTTTGACCCTCCGAAAAATTAAAATACACTTTTGGCTGTCGAATTCGACAAGTCCGGAAAACGGCGTCCCTCGTTCAAACGCCCCTATCGGCCTGTGTGGAAGTCCGAAAATTACGAAACAAAAATCTGCGGACAGCCTTCGAATGGACGGTTCCGATGGCGCAGGAATCGCGCCAATCCGAGGCCGTTTGACCCTCCGAAAAATTAAAATACACTTTTGGCTGTCGAATTCGACAAGTCCGGAAAACGGCGTCCCTCGTTCAAACGCCCCTATCGGCCTGTGTGGAAGTCCGAAAATTACGAAACAAAAATCTGCGGACAGCCTTCGAATGGACGGTTCCGATGGCGCAGGAATCGCGCCAATCCGAGGCCGTTTGACCCTCCGAAAAATTAAAATACACTTTTGGCTGTCGAATTCGACAAGTCCGGAAAACGGCGTCCCTCGTTCAAACGCCCCTATCGGCCTGTGTGGAAGTCCGAAAATTACGAAACAAAAATCTGCGGACAGCCTTCGAATGGACGGTTCCGATGGCGCAGGAATCGCGCCAATCCGAGGCCGTTTGACCCTCCGAAAAATTAAAATACACTTTTGGCTGTCGAATTCGACAAGTCCGGAAAACGGCGTCCCTCGTTCAAACGCCCCTATCGGCCTGTGTGGAAGTCCGAAAATTACGAAACAAAAATCTGCGGACAGCCTTCGAATGGACGGTTCCGATGGCGCAGGAATCGCGCCAATCCGAGGCCGTTTGACCCTCCGAAAAATTAAAATACACTTTTGGCTGTCGAATTCGACAAGTCCGGAAAACGGCGTCCCTCGTTCAAACGCCCCTATCGGCCTGTGTGGAAGTCCGAAAATTACGAAACAAAAATCTGCGGACAGCCTTCGAATGGACGGTTCCGATGGCGCAGGAATCGCGCCAATCCGAGGCCGTTTGACCCTCCGAAAAATTAAAATACACTTTTGGCTGTCGAATTCGACAAGTCCGGAAAACGGCGTCCCTCGTTCAAACGCCCCTATCGGCCTGTGTGGAAGTCCGAAAATTACGAAACAAAAATCTGCGGACAGCCTTCGAATGGACGGTTCCGATGGCGCAGGAATCGCGCCAATCCGAGGCCGTTTGACCCTCCGAAAAATTAAAATACACTTTTGGCTGTCGAATTCGACAAGTCCGGAAAACGGCGTCCCTCGTTCAAACGCCCCTATCGGCCTGTGTGGAAGTCCGAAAATTACGAAACAAAAATCTGCGGACAGCCTTCGAATGGACGGTTCCGATGGCGCAGGAATCGCGCCAATCCGAGGCCGTTTGACCCTCCGAAAAATTAAAATACACTTTTGGCTGTCGAATTCGACAAGTCCGGAAAACGGCGTCCCTCGTTCAAACGCCCCTATCGGCCTGTGTGGAAGTCCGAAAATTACGAAACAAAAATCTGCGGACAGCCTTCGAATGGACGGTTCCGATGGCGCAGGAATCGCGCCAATCCGAGGCCGTTTGACCCTCCGAAAAATTAAAAGACCCGATGGGTGTCGAATTCGACAAGTCCGGAAAACGGCGTCCCTCGTTCAAACGCCCCTATCGGCCTGTGTGGAAGTCCGAAAATTACGAAACAAAAATCTGCGGACAGCCTTCGAATGGACGGTTCCGATGGCGCAGGAATCGCGCCAATCCGAGGCCGTTTGACCCTCCGAAAAATTAAAAGACCCGATGGGTGTCGAATTCGACAAGTCCGGAAAACGGCGTCCCTCGTTCAAACGCCCCTATCGGCCTGTGTGGACGTCCGAAAATTACGAAACAAAAATGTGTGGAAAGCCTTCGAAGTCACGGTTCCGATGGCGCAGGAATCGCGCCAATCCGAGGCCGTTTGAGCCTCCAAAAAATTAAAAGACCCGATGGCTGTCGAATTCGACAAGTCCGGAATCCGGTGTTCCACGTTTAAACGCCCATACCGGCCTGTGTGGACGTCCGAAAATTACGAAACAAAAATATGTGGAAAGCCTTCGAAGTCACGGTTCCGATGTTGCAAAAATCGCGCCAATCCGAGGCCGTTTGAGCCTCCGAAAAATTAAAAGACCCGATGGCTGTCGAATTCGACAAGTCCGGAAAACGGTGTTCCACGTTTAAACGCCCATACCGGCCTGTGTGGACGTCCGAAAATTACGAAACAAAAATGTGTGGAAAGCCTTCGAAGTCACGGTTCCGATGGCGCAAAAATCGCGCCAATCCGAGGCCGTTTGAGCCTCCGAAAAATTAAAAGACCCGATGGCTGTCGAATTCGACAAGTCCGGAATCCGGTGTTCCACGTTTAAACGCCCATACCGGCCTGTGTGGACGTCCGAAAATTACGAAACAAAAATGTGTGGAAAGCCTTCGAAGTCACGGTTCCGATGGCGCAAAAATCGCGCCAATCCGAGGCCGTTTGAGCCTCCAAAAAATTAAAAGACCCGATGGCTGTCGAATTCGACAAGTCCGGAAAACGGCGTCCCTCGTTCAAACGCCCCTATCGGCCTGTGTGGAAGTCCGAAAATTACGAAACAAAAATCTGCGGACAGCCTTCGAATGGACGGTTCCGATGGCGCAGGAATCGCGCCAATCCGAGGCCGTTTGACCCTCCGAAAAATTAAAATACACTTTTGGCTGTCGAATTCGACAAGTCCGGAAAACGGCGTCCCTCGTTCAAACGCCCCTATCGGCCTGTGTGGAAGTCCGAAAATTACGAAACAAAAATCTGCGGACAGCCTTCGAATGGACGGTTCCGATGGCGCAGGAATCGCGCCAATCCGAGGCCGTTTGACCCTCCGAAAAATTAAAATACACTTTTGGCTGTCGAATTCGACAAGTCCGGAAAACGGCGTCCCTCGTTCAAACGCCCCTATCGGCCTGTGTGGAAGTCCGAAAATTACGAAACAAAAATCTGCGGACAGCCTTCGAATGGACGGTTCCGATGGCGCAGGAATCGCGCCAATCCGAGGCCGTTTGACCCTCCGAAAAATTAAAAGACCCGATGGGTGTCGAATTCGACAAGTCCGGAAAACGGCGTCCCTCGTTCAAACGCCCCTATCGGCCTGTGTGGACGTCCGAAAATTACGAAACAAAAATGTGTGGAAAGCCTTCGAAGTCACGGTTCCGATGGCGCAGGAATCGCGCCAATCCGAGGCCGTTTGAGCCTCCAAAAAATTAAAAGACCCGATGGCTGTCGAATTCGACAAGTCCGGAATCCGGTGTTCCACGTTTAAACGCCCATACCGGCCTGTGTGGACGTCCGAAAATTACGAAACAAAAATATGTGGAAAGCCTTCGAAGTCACGGTTCCGATGTTGCAAAAATCGCGCCAATCCGAGGCCGTTTGAGCCTCCGAAAAATTAAAAGACCCGATGGCTGTCGAATTCGACAAGTCCGGAAAACGGTGTTCCACGTTTAAACGCCCATACCGGCCTGTGTGGACGTCCGAAAATTACGAAACAAAAATGTGTGGAAAGCCTTCGAAGTCACGGTTCCGATGGCGCAAAAATCGCGCCAATCCGAGGCCGTTTGAGCCTCCGAAAAATTAAAAGACCCGATGGCTGTCGAATTCGACAAGTCCGGAATCCGGTGTTCCACGTTTAAACGCCCATACCGGCCTGTGTGGACGTCCGAAAATTACGAAACAAAAATGTGTGGAAAGCCTTCGAAGTCACGGTTCCGATGGCGCAAAAATCGCGCCAATCCGAGGCCGTTTGAGCCTCCAAAAAATTAAAAGACCCGATGGCTGTCGAATTCGACAAGTCCGGAAAACGGCGTCCCTCGTTCAAACGCCCCTATCGGCCTGTGTGGAAGTCCGAAAATTACGAAACAAAAATCTGCGGACAGCCTTCGAATGGACGGTTCCGATGGCGCAGGAATCGCGCCAATCCGAGGCCGTTTGACCCTCCGAAAAATTAAAATACACTTTTGGCTGTCGAATTCGACAAGTCCGGAAAACGGCGTCCCTCGTTCAAACGCCCCTATCGGCCTGTGTGGAAGTCCGAAAATTACGAAACAAAAATCTGCGGACAGCCTTCGAATGGACGGTTCCGATGGCGCAGGAATCGCGCCAATCCGAGGCCGTTTGACCCTCCGAAAAATTAAAAGACCCGATGGGTGTCGAATTCGACAAGTCCGGAAAACGGCGTCCCTCGTTCAAACGCCCCTATCGGCCTGTGTGGAAGTCCGAAAATTACGAAACAAAAATCTGCGGACAGCCTTCGAATGGACGGTTCCGATGGCGCAGGAATCGCGCCAATCCGAGGCCGTTTGACCCTCCGAAAAATTAAAAGACCCGATGGGTGTCGAATTCGACAAGTCCGGAAAACGGCGTCCCTCGTTCAAACGCCCCTATCGGCCTGTGTGGACGTCCGAAAATTACGAAACAAAAATGTGTGGAAAGCCTTCGAAGTCACGGTTCCGATGGCGCAAAAATCGCGCCAATCCGAGGCCGTTTGAGCCTCCAAAAAATTAAAAGACCCGATGGCTGTCGAATTCGACAAGTCCGGAAAACGGCGTCCCTCGTTCAAACGCCCCTATCGGCCTGTGTGGAAGTCCGAAAATTACGAAACAAAAATCTGCGGACAGCCTTCGAATGGACGGTTCCGATGGCGCAGGAATCGCGCCAATCCGAGGCCGTTTGACCCTCCGAAAAATTAAAATACACTTTTGGCTGTCGAATTCGACAAGTCCGGAAAACGGCGTCCCTCGTTCAAACGCCCCTATCGGCCTGTGTGGAAGTCCGAAAATTACGAAACAAAAATCTGCGGACAGCCTTCGAATGGACGGTTCCGATGGCGCAGGAATCGCGCCAATCCGAGGCCGTTTGACCCTCCGAAAAATTAAAATACACTTTTGGCTGTCGAATTCGACAAGTCCGGAAAACGGCGTCCCTCGTTCAAACGCCCCTATCGGCCTGTGTGGAAGTCCGAAAATTACGAAACAAAAATCTGCGGACAGCCTTCGAATGGACGGTTCCGATGGCGCAGGAATCGCGCCAATCCGAGGCCGTTTGACCCTCCGAAAAATTAAAAGACCCGATGGGTGTCGAATTCGACAAGTCCGGAAAACGGCGTCCCTCGTTCAAACGCCCCTATCGGCCTGTGTGGACGTCCGAAAATTACGAAACAAAAATGTGTGGAAAGCCTTCGAAGTCACGGTTCCGATGGCGCAGGAATCGCGCCAATCCGAGGCCGTTTGAGCCTCCAAAAAATTAAAAGACCCGATGGCTGTCGAATTCGACAAGTCCGGAATCCGGTGTTCCACGTTTAAACGCCCATACCGGCCTGTGTGGACGTCCGAAAATTACGAAACAAAAATATGTGGAAAGCCTTCGAAGTCACGGTTCCGATGTTGCAAAAATCGCGCCAATCCGAGGCCGTTTGAGCCTCCGAAAAATTAAAAGACCCGATGGCTGTCGAATTCGACAAGTCCGGAAAACGGTGTTCCACGTTTAAACGCCCATACCGGCCTGTGTGGACGTCCGAAAATTACGAAACAAAAATGTGTGGAAAGCCTTCGAAGTCACGGTTCCGATGGCGCAAAAATCGCGCCAATCCGAGGCCGTTTGAGCCTCCGAAAAATTAAAAGACCCGATGGCTGTCGAATTCGACAAGTCCGGAAAACGGTGTTCCACGTTTAAACGCCCATACCGGCCTGTGTGGACGTCCGAAAATTACGAAACAAAAATGTGTGGAAAGCCTTCGAAGTCACGGTTCCGATGGCGCAAAAATCGCGCCAATCCGAGGCCGTTTGAGCCTCCGAAAAATTAAAAGACCCGATGGCTGTCGAATTCGACAAGTCCGGAATCCGGTGTTCCACGTTTAAACGCCCATACCGGCCTGTGTGGACGTCCGAAAATTACGAAACAAAAATGTGTGGAAAGCCTTCGAAGTCACGGTTCCGATGGCGCAAAAATCGCGCCAATCCGAGGCCGTTTGAGCCTCCAAAAAATTAAAAGACCCGATGGCTGTCGAATTCGACAAGTCCGGAAAACGGCGTCCCTCGTTCAAACGCCCCTATCGGCCTGTGTGGAAGTCCGAAAATTACGAAACAAAAATCTGCGGACAGCCTTCGAATGGACGGTTCCGATGGCGCAGGAATCGCGCCAATCCGAGGCCGTTTGACCCTCCGAAAAATTAAAATACACTTTTGGCTGTCGAATTCGACAAGTCCGGAAAACGGCGTCCCTCGTTCAAACGCCCCTATCGGCCTGTGTGGAAGTCCGAAAATTACGAAACAAAAATCTGCGGACAGCCTTCGAATGGACGGTTCCGATGGCGCAGGAATCGCGCCAATCCGAGGCCGTTTGACCCTCCGAAAAATTAAAATACACTTTTGGCTGTCGAATTCGACAAGTCCGGAAAACGGCGTCCCTCGTTCAAACGCCCCTATCGGCCTGTGTGGAAGTCCGAAAATTACGAAACAAAAATCTGCGGACAGCCTTCGAATGGACGGTTCCGATGGCGCAGGAATCGCGCCAATCCGAGGCCGTTTGACCCTCCGAAAAATTAAAAGACCCGATGGGTGTCGAATTCGACAAGTCCGGAAAACGGCGTCCCTCGTTCAAACGCCCCTATCGGCCTGTGTGGAAGTCCGAAAATTACGAAACAAAAATCTGCGGACAGCCTTCGAATGGACGGTTCCGATGGCGCAGGAATCGCGCCAATCCGAGGCCGTTTGACCCTCCGAAAAATTAAAAGACCCGATGGGTGTCGAATTCGACAAGTCCGGAAAACGGCGTCCCTCGTTCAAACGCCCCTATCGGCCTGTGTGGACGTCCGAAAATTACGAAACAAAAATGTGTGGAAAGCCTTCGAAGTCACGGTTCCGATGGCGCAGGAATCGCGCCAATCCGAGGCCGTTTGAGCCTCCAAAAAATTAAAAGACCCGATGGCTGTCGAATTCGACAAGTCCGGAATCCGGTGTTCCACGTTTAAACGCCCATACCGGCCTGTGTGGACGTCCGAAAATTACGAAACAAAAATATGTGGAAAGCCTTCGAAGTCACGGTTCCGATGTTGCAAAAATCGCGCCAATCCGAGGCCGTTTGAGCCTCCGAAAAATTAAAAGACCCGATGGCTGTCGAATTCGACAAGTCCGGAAAACGGTGTTCCACGTTTAAACGCCCATACCGGCCTGTGTGGACGTCCGAAAATTACGAAACAAAAATGTGTGGAAAGCCTTCGAAGTCACGGTTCCGATGGCGCAAAAATCGCGCCAATCCGAGGCCGTTTGAGCCTCCGAAAAATTAAAAGACCCGATGGCTGTCGAATTCGACAAGTCCGGAATCCGGTGTTCCACGTTTAAACGCCCATACCGGCCTGTGTGGACGTCCGAAAATTACGAAACAAAAATGTGTGGAAAGCCTTCGAAGTCACGGTTCCGATGGCGCAAAAATCGCGCCAATCCGAGGCCGTTTGAGCCTCCAAAAAATTAAAAGACCCGATGGCTGTCGAATTCGACAAGTCCGGAAAACGGCGTCCCTCGTTCAAACGCCCCTATCGGCCTGTGTGGAAGTCCGAAAATTACGAAACAAAAATCTGCGGACAGCCTTCGAATGGACGGTTCCGATGGCGCAGGAATCGCGCCAATCCGAGGCCGTTTGACCCTCCGAAAAATTAAAATACACTTTTGGCTGTCGAATTCGACAAGTCCGGAAAACGGCGTCCCTCGTTCAAACGCCCCTATCGGCCTGTGTGGAAGTCCGAAAATTACGAAACAAAAATCTGCGGACAGCCTTCGAATGGACGGTTCCGATGGCGCAGGAATCGCGCCAATCCGAGGCCGTTTGACCCTCCGAAAAATTAAAATACACTTTTGGCTGTCGAATTCGACAAGTCCGGAAAACGGCGTCCCTCGTTCAAACGCGCCTATCGGCCTGTGTGGAAGTCCGAAAATTACGAAACAAAAATCTGCGGACAGCCTTCGAATGGACGGTTCCGATGGCGCAGGAATCGCGCCAATCCGAGGCCGTTTGACCCTCCGAAAAATTAAAAGACCCGATGGGTGTCGAATTCGACAAGTCCGGAAAACGGCGTCCCTCGTTCAAACGCCCCTATCGGCCTGTGTGGAAGTCCGAAAATTACGAAACAAAAATCTGCGGACAGCCTTCGAATGGACGGTTCCGATGGCGCAGGAATCGCGCCAATCCGAGGCCGTTTGACCCTCCGAAAAATTAAAAGACCCGATGGGTGTCGAATTCGACAAGTCCGGAAAACGGCGTCCCTCGTTCAAACGCCCCTATCGGCCTGTGTGGAAGTCCGAAAATTACGAAACAAAAATCTGCGGACAGCCTTCGAATGGACGGTTCCGATGGCGCAGGAATCGCGCCAATCCGAGGCCGTTTGACCCTCCGAAAAATTAAAAGACCCGATGGGTGTCGAATTCGACAAGTCCGGAAAACGGCGTCCCTCGTTCAAACGCCCCTATCGGCCTGTGTGGACGTCCGAAAATTACGAAACAAAAATGTGTGGAAAGCCTTCGAAGTCACGGTTCCGATGGCGCAGGAATCGCGCCAATCCGAGGCCGTTTGAGCCTCCAAAAAATTAAAAGACCCGATGGCTGTCGAATTCGACAAGTCCGGAATCCGGTGTTCCACGTTTAAACGCCCATACCGGCCTGTGTGGACGTCCGAAAATTACGAAACAAAAATATGTGGAAAGCCTTCGAAGTCACGGTTCCGATGTTGCAAAAATCGCGCCAATCCGAGGCCGTTTGAGCCTCCGAAAAATTAAAAGACCCGATGGCTGTCGAATTCGACAAGTCCGGAAAACGGTGTTCCACGTTTAAACGCCCATACCGGCCTGTGTGGACGTCCGAAAATTACGAAACAAAAATGTGTGGAAAGCCTTCGAAGTCACGGTTCCGATGGCGCAAAAATCGCGCCAATCCGAGGCCGTTTGAGCCTCCGAAAAATTAAAAGACCCGATGGCTGTCGAATTCGACAAGTCCGGAATCCGGTGTTCCACGTTTAAACGCCCATACCGGCCTGTGTGGACGTCCGAAAATTACGAAACAAAAATGTGTGGAAAGCCTTCGAAGTCACGGTTCCGATGGCGCAAAAATCGCGCCAATCCGAGGCCGTTTGAGCCTCCAAAAAATTAAAAGACCCGATGGCTGTCGAATTCGACAAGTCCGGAAAACGGCGTCCCTCGTTCAAACGCCCCTATCGGCCTGTGTGGAAGTCCGAAAATTACGAAACAAAAATCTGCGGACAGCCTTCGAATGGACGGTTCCGATGGCGCAGGAATCGCGCCAATCCGAGGCCGTTTGACCCTCCGAAAAATTAAAAGACCCGATGGGTGTCGAATTCGACAAGTCCGGAAAACGGCGTCCCTCGTTCAAACGCCCCTATCGGCCTGTGTGGACGTCCGAAAATTACGAAACAAAAATGTGTGGAAAGCCTTCGAAGTCACGGTTCCGATGGCGCAGGAATCGCGCCAATCCGAGGCCGTTTGAGCCTCCAAAAAATTAAAAGACCCGATGGCTGTCGAATTCGACAAGTCCGGAATCCGGTGTTCCACGTTTAAACGCCCATACCGGCCTGTGTGGACGTCCGAAAATTACGAAACAAAAATATGTGGAAAGCCTTCGAAGTCACGGTTCCGATGTTGCAAAAATCGCGCCAATCCGAGGCCGTTTGAGCCTCCGAAAAATTAAAAGACCCGATGGCTGTCGAATTCGACAAGTCCGGAAAACGGTGTTCCACGTTTAAACGCCCATACCGGCCTGTGTGGACGTCCGAAAATTACGAAACAAAAATGTGTGGAAAGCCTTCGAAGTCACGGTTCCGATGGCGCAAAAATCGCGCCAATCCGAGGCCGTTTGAGCCTCCGAAAAATTAAAAGACCCGATGGCTGTCGAATTCGACAAGTCCGGAATCCGGTGTTCCACGTTTAAACGCCCATACCGGCCTGTGTGGACGTCCGAAAATTACGAAACAAAAATGTGTGGAAAGCCTTCGAAGTCACGGTTCCGATGGCGCAAAAATCGCGCCAATCCGAGGCCGTTTGAGCCTCCAAAAAATTAAAAGACCCGATGGCTGTCGAATTCGACAAGTCCGGAAAACGGCGTCCCTCGTTCAAACGCCCCTATCGGCCTGTGTGGAAGTCCGAAAATTACGAAACAAAAATCTGCGGACAGCCTTCGAATGGACGGTTCCGATGGCGCAGGAATCGCGCCAATCCGAGGCCGTTTGACCCTCCGAAAAATTAAAATACACTTTTGGCTGTCGAATTCGACAAGTCCGGAAAACGGCGTCCCTCGTTCAAACGCCCCTATCGGCCTGTGTGGAAGTCCGAAAATTACGAAACAAAAATCTGCGGACAGCCTTCGAATGGACGGTTCCGATGGCGCAGGAATCGCGCCAATCCGAGGCCGTTTGACCCTCCGAAAAATTAAAATACACTTTTGGCTGTCGAATTCGACAAGTCCGGAAAACGGCGTCCCTCGTTCAAACGCGCCTATCGGCCTGTGTGGAAGTCCGAAAATTACGAAACAAAAATCTGCGGACAGCCTTCGAATGGACGGTTCCGATGGCGCAGGAATCGCGCCAATCCGAGGCCGTTTGACCCTCCGAAAAATTAAAAGACCCGATGGGTGTCGAATTCGACAAGTCCGGAAAACGGCGTCCCTCGTTCAAACGCCCCTATCGGCCTGTGTGGAAGTCCGAAAATTACGAAACAAAAATCTGCGGACAGCCTTCGAATGGACGGTTCCGATGGCGCAGGAATCGCGCCAATCCGAGGCCGTTTGACCCTCCGAAAAATTAAAAGACCCGATGGGTGTCGAATTCGACAAGTCCGGAAAACGGCGTCCCTCGTTCAAACGCCCCTATCGGCCTGTGTGGAAGTCCGAAAATTACGAAACAAAAATCTGCGGACAGCCTTCGAATGGACGGTTCCGATGGCGCAGGAATCGCGCCAATCCGAGGCCGTTTGACCCTCCGAAAAATTAAAAGACCCGATGGGTGTCGAATTCGACAAGTCCGGAAAACGGCGTCCCTCGTTCAAACGCCCCTATCGGCCTGTGTGGACGTCCGAAAATTACGAAACAAAAATGTGTGGAAAGCCTTCGAAGTCACGGTTCCGATGGCGCAAAAATCGCGCCAATCCGAGGCCGTTTGAGCCTCCAAAAAATTAAAAGACCCGATGGCTGTCGAATTCGACAAGTCCGGAAAACGGCGTCCCTCGTTCAAACGCCCCTATCGGCCTGTGTGGAAGTCCGAAAATTACGAAACAAAAATCTGCGGACAGCCTTCGAATGGACGGTTCCGATGGCGCAGGAATCGCGCCAATCCGAGGCCGTTTGACCCTCCGAAAAATTAAAAGACCCGATGGGTGTCGAATTCGACAAGTCCGGAAAACGGCGTCCCTCGTTCAAACGCCCCTATCGGCCTGTGTGGACGTCCGAAAATTACGAAACAAAAATGTGTGGAAAGCCTTCGAAGTCACGGTTCCGATGGCGCAGGAATCGCGCCAATCCGAGGCCGTTTGACCCTCCAAAAAATTAAAAGACCCGATGGCTGTCGAATTCGACAAGTCCGGAATCCGGTGTTCCACGTTTAAACGCCCATACCGGCCTGTGTGGACGTCCGAAAATTACGAAACAAAAATATGTGGAAAGCCTTCGAAGTCACGGTTCCGATGTTGCAAAAATCGCGCCAATCCGAGGCCGTTTGAGCCTCCGAAAAATTAAAAGACCCGATGGCTGTCGAATTCGACAAGTCCGGAAAACGGTGTTCCACGTTTAAACGCCCATACCGGCCTGTGTGGACGTCCGAAAATTACGAAACAAAAATGTGTGGAAAGCCTTCGAAGTCACGGTTCCGATGGCGCAAAAATCGCGCCAATCCGAGGCCGTTTGAGCCTCCGAAAAATTAAAAGACCCGATGGCTGTCGAATTCGACAAGTCCGGAATCCGGTGTTCCACGTTTAAACGCCCATACCGGCCTGTGTGGACGTCCGAAAATTACGAAACAAAAATGTGTGGAAAGCCTTCGAAGTCACGGTTCCGATGGCGCAAAAATCGCGCCAATCCGAGGCCGTTTGAGCCTCCAAAAAATTAAAAGACCCGATGGCTGTCGAATTCGACAAGTCCGGAAAACGGCGTCCCTCGTTCAAACGCCCCTATCGGCCTGTGTGGAAGTCCGAAAATTACGAAACAAAAATCTGCGGACAGCCTTCGAATGGACGGTTCCGATGGCGCAGGAATCGCGCCAATCCGAGGCCGTTTGACCCTCCGAAAAATTAAAATACACTTTTGGCTGTCGAATTCGACAAGTCCGGAAAACGGCGTCCCTCGTTCAAACGCCCCTATCGGCCTGTGTGGAAGTCCGAAAATTACGAAACAAAAATCTGCGGACAGCCTTCGAATGGACGGTTCCGATGGCGCAGGAATCGCGCCAATCCGAGGCCGTTTGACCCTCCGAAAAATTAAAATACACTTTTGGCTGTCGAATTCGACAAGTCCGGAAAACGGCGTCCCTCGTTCAAACGCGCCTATCGGCCTGTGTGGAAGTCCGAAAATTACGAAACAAAAATCTGCGGACAGCCTTCGAATGGACGGTTCCGATGGCGCAGGAATCGCGCCAATCCGAGGCCGTTTGACCCTCCGAAAAATTAAAAGACCCGATGGGTGTCGAATTCGACAAGTCCGGAAAACGGCGTCCCTCGTTCAAACGCCCCTATCGGCCTGTGTGGAAGTCCGAAAATTACGAAACAAAAATCTGCGGACAGCCTTCGAATGGACGGTTCCGATGGCGCAGGAATCGCGCCAATCCGAGGCCGTTTGACCCTCCGAAAAATTAAAAGACCCGATGGGTGTCGAATTCGACAAGTCCGGAAAACGGCGTCCCTCGTTCAAACGCCCCTATCGGCCTGTGTGGAAGTCCGAAAATTACGAAACAAAAATCTGCGGACAGCCTTCGAATGGACGGTTCCGATGGCGCAGGAATCGCGCCAATCCGAGGCCGTTTGACCCTCCGAAAAATTAAAAGACCCGATGGGTGTCGAATTCGACAAGTCCGGAAAACGGCGTCCCTCGTTCAAACGCCCCTATCGGCCTGTGTGGACGTCCGAAAATTACGAAACAAAAATGTGTGGAAAGCCTTCGAAGTCACGGTTCCGATGGCGCAGGAATCGCGCCAATCCGAGGCCGTTTGAGCCTCCAAAAAATTAAAAGACCCGATGGCTGTCGAATTCGACAAGTCCGGAATCCGGTGTTCCACGTTTAAACGCCCATACCGGCCTGTGTGGACGTCCGAAAATTACGAAACAAAAATATGTGGAAAGCCTTCGAAGTCACGGTTCCGATGTTGCAAAAATCGCGCCAATCCGAGGCCGTTTGAGCCTCCGAAAAATTAAAAGACCCGATGGCTGTCGAATTCGACAAGTCCGGAAAACGGTGTTCCACGTTTAAACGCCCATACCGGCCTGTGTGGACGTCCGAAAATTACGAAACAAAAATGTGTGGAAAGCCTTCGAAGTCACGGTTCCGATGGCGCAAAAATCGCGCCAATCCGAGGCCGTTTGAGCCTCCGAAAAATTAAAAGACCCGATGGCTGTCGAATTCGACAAGTCCGGAATCCGGTGTTCCACGTTTAAACGCCCATACCGGCCTGTGTGGACGTCCGAAAATTACGAAACAAAAATGTGTGGAAAGCCTTCGAAGTCACGGTTCCGATGGCGCAAAAATCGCGCCAATCCGAGGCCGTTTGAGCCTCCAAAAAATTAAAAGACCCGATGGCTGTCGAATTCGACAAGTCCGGAAAACGGCGTCCCTCGTTCAAACGCCCCTATCGGCCTGTGTGGAAGTCCGAAAATTACGAAACAAAAATCTGCGGACAGCCTTCGAATGGACGGTTCCGATGGCGCAGGAATCGCGCCAATCCGAGGCCGTTTGACCCTCCGAAAAATTAAAATACACTTTTGGCTGTCGAATTCGACAAGTCCGGAAAACGGCGTCCCTCGTTCAAACGCCCCTATCGGCCTGTGTGGAAGTCCGAAAATTACGAAACAAAAATCTGCGGACAGCCTTCGAATGGACGGTTCCGATGGCGCAGGAATCGCGCCAATCCGAGGCCGTTTGACCCTCCGAAAAATTAAAATACACTTTTGGCTGTCGAATTCGACAAGTCCGGAAAACGGCGTCCCTCGTTCAAACGCCCCTATCGGCCTGTGTGGAAGTCCGAAAATTACGAAACAAAAATCTGCGGACAGCCTTCGAATGGACGGTTCCGATGGCGCAGGAATCGCGCCAATCCGAGGCCGTTTGACCCTCCGAAAAATTAAAATACACTTTTGGCTGTCGAATTCGACAAGTCCGGAAAACGGCGTCCCTCGTTCAAACGCGCCTATCGGCCTGTGTGGAAGTCCGAAAATTACGAAACAAAAATCTGCGGACAGCCTTCGAATGGACGGTTCCGATGGCGCAGGAATCGCGCCAATCCGAGGCCGTTTGACCCTCCGAAAAATTAAAATACACTTTTGGCTGTCGAATTCGACAAGTCCGGAAAACGGCGTCCCTCGTTCAAACGCCCCTATCGGCCTGTGTGGAAGTCCGAAAATTACGAAACAAAAATCTGCGGACAGCCTTCGAATGGACGGTTCCGATGGCGCAGGAATCGCGCCAATCCGAGGCCGTTTGACCCTCCGAAAAATTAAAATACACTTTTGGCTGTCGAATTCGACAAGTCCGGAAAACGGCGTCCCTCGTTCAAACGCCCCTATCGGCCTGTGTGGAAGTCCGAAAATTACGAAACAAAAATCTGCGGACAGCCTTCGAATGGACGGTTCCGATGGCGCAGGAATCGCGCCAATCCGAGGCCGTTTGACCCTCCGAAAAATTAAAATACACTTTTGGCTGTCGAATTCGACAAGTCCGGAAAACGGCGTCCCTCGTTCAAACGCGCCTATCGGCCTGTGTGGAAGTCCGAAAATTACGAAACAAAAATCTGCGGACAGCCTTCGAATGGACGGTTCCGATGGCGCAGGAATCGCGCCAATCCGAGGCCGTTTGACCCTCCGAAAAATTAAAAGACCCGATGGGTGTCGAATTCGACAAGTCCGGAAAACGGCGTCCCTCGTTCAAACGCCCCTATCGGCCTGTGTGGAAGTCCGAAAATTACGAAACAAAAATCTGCGGACAGCCTTCGAATGGACGGTTCCGATGGCGCAGGAATCGCGCCAATCCGAGGCCGTTTGACCCTCCGAAAAATTAAAAGACCCGATGGGTGTCGAATTCGACAAGTCCGGAAAACGGCGTCCCTCGTTCAAACGCCCCTATCGGCCTGTGTGGACGTCCGAAAATTACGAAACAAAAATGTGTGGAAAGCCTTCGAAGTCACGGTTCCGATGGCGCAAAAATCGCGCCAATCCGAGGCCGTTTGAGCCTCCAAAAAATTAAAAGACCCGATGGCTGTCGAATTCGACAAGTCCGGAATCCGGTGTTCCACGTTTAAACGCCCATACCGGCCTGTGTGGACGTCCGAAAATTACGAAACAAAAATATGTGGAAAGCCTTCGAAGTCACGGTTCCGATGTTGCAAAAATCGCGCCAATCCGAGGCCGTTTGAGCCTCCGAAAAATTAAAAGACCCGATGGCTGTCGAATTCGACAAGTCCGGAAAACGGTGTTCCACGTTTAAACGCCCATACCGGCCTGTGTGGACGTCCGAAAATTACGAAACAAAAATGTGTGGAAAGCCTTCGAAGTCACGGTTCCGATGGCGCAAAAATCGCGCCAATCCGAGGCCGTTTGAGCCTCCGAAAAATTAAAAGACCCGATGGCTGTCGAATTCGACAAGTCCGGAATCCGGTGTTCCACGTTTAAACGCCCATACCGGCCTGTGTGGACGTCCGAAAATTACGAAACAAAAATGTGTGGAAAGCCTTCGAAGTCACGGTTCCGATGGCGCAAAAATCGCGCCAATCCGAGGCCGTTTGAGCCTCCAAAAAATTAAAAGACCCGATGGCTGTCGAATTCGACAAGTCCGGAAAACGGCGTCCCTCGTTCAAACGCCCCTATCGGCCTGTGTGGAAGTCCGAAAATTACGAAACAAAAATCTGCGGACAGCCTTCGAATGGACGGTTCCGATGGCGCAGGAATCGCGCCAATCCGAGGCCGTTTGACCCTCCGAAAAATTAAAATACACTTTTGGCTGTCGAATTCGACAAGTCCGGAAAACGGCGTCCCTCGTTCAAACGCCCCTATCGGCCTGTGTGGAAGTCCGAAAATTACGAAACAAAAATCTGCGGACAGCCTTCGAATGGACGGTTCCGATGGCGCAGGAATCGCGCCAATCCGAGGCCGTTTGACCCTCCGAAAAATTAAAATACACTTTTGGCTGTCGAATTCGACAAGTCCGGAAAACGGCGTCCCTCGTTCAAACGCGCCTATCGGCCTGTGTGGAAGTCCGAAAATTACGAAACAAAAATCTGCGGACAGCCTTCGAATGGACGGTTCCGATGGCGCAGGAATCGCGCCAATCCGAGGCCGTTTGACCCTCCGAAAAATTAAAAGACCCGATGGGTGTCGAATTCGACAAGTCCGGAAAACGGCGTCCCTCGTTCAAACGCCCCTATCGGCCTGTGTGGAAGTCCGAAAATTACGAAACAAAAATCTGCGGACAGCCTTCGAATGGACGGTTCCGATGGCGCAGGAATCGCGCCAATCCGAGGCCGTTTGACCCTCCGAAAAATTAAAAGACCCGATGGGTGTCGAATTCGACAAGTCCGGAAAACGGCGTCCCTCGTTCAAACGCCCCTATCGGCCTGTGTGGAAGTCCGAAAATTACGAAACAAAAATCTGCGGACAGCCTTCGAATGGACGGTTCCGATGGCGCAGGAATCGCGCCAATCCGAGGCCGTTTGACCCTCCGAAAAATTAAAAGACCCGATGGGTGTCGAATTCGACAAGTCCGGAAAACGGCGTCCCTCGTTCAAACGCCCCTATCGGCCTGTGTGGACGTCCGAAAATTACGAAACAAAAATGTGTGGAAAGCCTTCGAAGTCACGGTTCCGATGGCGCAGGAATCGCGCCAATCCGAGGCCGTTTGAGCCTCCAAAAAATTAAAAGACCCGATGGCTGTCGAATTCGACAAGTCCGGAATCCGGTGTTCCACGTTTAAACGCCCATACCGGCCTGTGTGGACGTCCGAAAATTACGAAACAAAAATATGTGGAAAGCCTTCGAAGTCACGGTTCCGATGTTGCAAAAATCGCGCCAATCCGAGGCCGTTTGAGCCTCCGAAAAATTAAAAGACCCGATGGCTGTCGAATTCGACAAGTCCGGAAAACGGTGTTCCACGTTTAAACGCCCATACCGGCCTGTGTGGACGTCCGAAAATTACGAAACAAAAATGTGTGGAAAGCCTTCGAAGTCACGGTTCCGATGGCGCAAAAATCGCGCCAATCCGAGGCCGTTTGAGCCTCCGAAAAATTAAAAGACCCGATGGCTGTCGAATTCGACAAGTCCGGAATCCGGTGTTCCACGTTTAAACGCCCATACCGGCCTGTGTGGACGTCCGAAAATTACGAAACAAAAATGTGTGGAAAGCCTTCGAAGTCACGGTTCCGATGGCGCAAAAATCGCGCCAATCCGAGGCCGTTTGAGCCTCCAAAAAATTAAAAGACCCGATGGCTGTCGAATTCGACAAGTCCGGAAAACGGCGTCCCTCGTTCAAACGCCCCTATCGGCCTGTGTGGAAGTCCGAAAATTACGAAACAAAAATCTGCGGACAGCCTTCGAATGGACGGTTCCGATGGCGCAGGAATCGCGCCAATCCGAGGCCGTTTGACCCTCCGAAAAATTAAAATACACTTTTGGCTGTCGAATTCGACAAGTCCGGAAAACGGCGTCCCTCGTTCAAACGCCCCTATCGGCCTGTGTGGAAGTCCGAAAATTACGAAACAAAAATCTGCGGACAGCCTTCGAATGGACGGTTCCGATGGCGCAGGAATCGCGCCAATCCGAGGCCGTTTGACCCTCCGAAAAATTAAAATACACTTTTGGCTGTCGAATTCGACAAGTCCGGAAAACGGCGTCCCTCGTTCAAACGCCCCTATCGGCCTGTGTGGAAGTCCGAAAATTACGAAACAAAAATCTGCGGACAGCCTTCGAATGGACGGTTCCGATGGCGCAGGAATCGCGCCAATCCGAGGCCGTTTGACCCTCCGAAAAATTAAAAGACCCGATGGGTGTCGAATTCGACAAGTCCGGAAAACGGCGTCCCTCGTTCAAACGCCCCTATCGGCCTGTGTGGAAGTCCGAAAATTACGAAACAAAAATCTGCGGACAGCCTTCGAATGGACGGTTCCGATGGCGCAGGAATCGCGCCAATCCGAGGCCGTTTGACCCTCCGAAAAATTAAAAGACCCGATGGGTGTCGAATTCGACAAGTCCGGAAAACGGCGTCCCTCGTTCAAACGCCCCTATCGGCCTGTGTGGACGTCCGAAAATTACGAAACAAAAATGTGTGGAAAGCCTTCGAAGTCACGGTTCCGATGGCGCAAAAATCGCGCCAATCCGAGGCCGTTTGAGCCTCCAAAAAATTAAAAGACCCGATGGCTGTCGAATTCGACAAGTCCGGAATCCGGTGTTCCACGTTTAAACGCCCATACCGGCCTGTGTGGACGTCCGAAAATTACGAAACAAAAATATGTGGAAAGCCTTCGAAGTCACGGTTCCGATGTTGCAAAAATCGCGCCAATCCGAGGCCGTTTGAGCCTCCGAAAAATTAAAAGACCCGATGGCTGTCGAATTCGACAAGTCCGGAAAACGGTGTTCCACGTTTAAACGCCCATACCGGCCTGTGTGGACGTCCGAAAATTACGAAACAAAAATGTGTGGAAAGCCTTCGAAGTCACGGTTCCGATGGCGCAAAAATCGCGCCAATCCGAGGCCGTTTGAGCCTCCGAAAAATTAAAAGACCCGATGGCTGTCGAATTCGACAAGTCCGGAATCCGGTGTTCCACGTTTAAACGCCCATACCGGCCTGTGTGGACGTCCGAAAATTACGAAACAAAAATGTGTGGAAAGCCTTCGAAGTCACGGTTCCGATGGCGCAAAAATCGCGCCAATCCGAGGCCGTTTGAGCCTCCGAAAAATTAAAAGACCCGATGGCTGTCGAATTCGACAAGTCCGGAATCCGGTGTTCCACGTTTAAACGCCCATACCGGCCTGTGTGGACGTCCGAAAATTACGAAACAAAAATGTGTGGAAAGCCTTCGAAGTCACGGTTCCGATGGCGCAAAAATCGCGCCAATCCGAGGCCGTTTGAGCCTCCAAAAAATTAAAAGACCCGATGGCTGTCGAATTCGACAAGTCCGGAAAACGGCGTCCCTCGTTCAAACGCCCCTATCGGCCTGTGTGGAAGTCCGAAAATTACGAAACAAAAATCTGCGGACAGCCTTCGAATGGACGGTTCCGATGGCGCAGGAATCGCGCCAATCCGAGGCCGTTTGACCCTCCGAAAAATTAAAATACACTTTTGGCTGTCGAATTCGACAAGTCCGGAAAACGGCGTCCCTCGTTCAAACGCCCCTATCGGCCTGTGTGGAAGTCCGAAAATTACGAAACAAAAATCTGCGGACAGCCTTCGAATGGACGGTTCCGATGGCGCAGGAATCGCGCCAATCCGAGGCCGTTTGACCCTCCGAAAAATTAAAATACACTTTTGGCTGTCGAATTCGACAAGTCCGGAAAACGGCGTCCCTCGTTCAAACGCCCCTATCGGCCTGTGTGGAAGTCCGAAAATTACGAAACAAAAATCTGCGGACAGCCTTCGAATGGACGGTTCCGATGGCGCAGGAATCGCGCCAATCCGAGGCCGTTTGACCCTCCGAAAAATTAAAAGACCCGATGGGTGTCGAATTCGACAAGTCCGGAAAACGGCGTCCCTCGTTCAAACGCCCCTATCGGCCTGTGTGGAAGTCCGAAAATTACGAAACAAAAATCTGCGGACAGCCTTCGAATGGACGGTTCCGATGGCGCAGGAATCGCGCCAATCCGAGGCCGTTTGACCCTCCGAAAAATTAAAAGACCCGATGGGTGTCGAATTCGACAAGTCCGGAAAACGGCGTCCCTCGTTCAAACGCCCCTATCGGCCTGTGTGGACGTCCGAAAATTACGAAACAAAAATGTGTGGAAAGCCTTCGAAGTCACGGTTCCGATGGCGCAAAAATCGCGCCAATCCGAGGCCGTTTGAGCCTCCAAAAAATTAAAAGACCCGATGGCTGTCGAATTCGACAAGTCCGGAATCCGGTGTTCCACGTTTAAACGCCCATACCGGCCTGTGTGGACGTCCGAAAATTACGAAACAAAAATATGTGGAAAGCCTTCGAAGTCACGGTTCCGATGTTGCAAAAATCGCGCCAATCCGAGGCCGTTTGAGCCTCCGAAAAATTAAAAGACCCGATGGCTGTCGAATTCGACAAGTCCGGAAAACGGTGTTCCACGTTTAAACGCCCATACCGGCCTGTGTGGACGTCCGAAAATTACGAAACAAAAATGTGTGGAAAGCCTTCGAAGTCACGGTTCCGATGGCGCAAAAATCGCGCCAATCCGAGGCCGTTTGAGCCTCCGAAAAATTAAAAGACCCGATGGCTGTCGAATTCGACAAGTCCGGAATCCGGTGTTCCACGTTTAAACGCCCATACCGGCCTGTGTGGACGTCCGAAAATTACGAAACAAAAATGTGTGGAAAGCCTTCGAAGTCACGGTTCCGATGGCGCAAAAATCGCGCCAATCCGAGGCCGTTTGAGCCTCCGAAAAATTAAAAGACCCGATGGCTGTCGAATTCGACAAGTCCGGAATCCGGTTCCGATGGCGCAGGAATCGCGCCAATCCGAGGCCGTTTGACCCTCCGAAAAATTAAAATACACTTTTGGCTGTCGAATTCGACAAGTCCGGAAAACGGCGTCCCTCGTTCAAACGCCCCTATCGGCCTGTGTGGAAGTCCGAAAATTACGAAACAAAAATCTGCGGACAGCCTTCGAATGGACGGTTCCGATGGCGCAGGAATCGCGCCAATCCGAGGCCGTTTGACCCTCCGAAAAATTAAAATACACTTTTGGCTGTCGAATTCGACAAGTCCGGAAAACGGCGTCCCTCGTTCAAACGCCCCTATCGGCCTGTGTGGAAGTCCGAAAATTACGAAACAAAAATCTGCGGACAGCCTTCGAATGGACGGTTCCGATGGCGCAGGAATCGCGCCAATCCGAGGCCGTTTGACCCTCCGAAAAATTAAAATACACTTTTGGCTGTCGAATTCGACAAGTCCGGAAAACGGCGTCCCTCGTTCAAACGCCCCTATCGGCCTGTGTGGAAGTCCGAAAATTACGAAACAAAAATCTGCGGACAGCCTTCGAATGGACGGTTCCGATGGCGCAGGAATCGCGCCAATCCGAGGCCGTTTGACCCTCCGAAAAATTAAAATACACTTTTGGCTGTCGAATTCGACAAGTCCGGAAAACGGCGTCCCTCGTTCAAACGCGCCTATCGGCCTGTGTGGAAGTCCGAAAATTACGAAACAAAAATCTGCGGACAGCCTTCGAATGGACGGTTCCGATGGCGCAGGAATCGCGCCAATCCGAGGCCGTTTGACCCTCCGAAAAATTAAAAGACCCGATGGGTGTCGAATTCGACAAGTCCGGAAAACGGCGTCCCTCGTTCAAACGCCCCTATCGGCCTGTGTGGAAGTCCGAAAATTACGAAACAAAAATCTGCGGACAGCCTTCGAATGGACGGTTCCGATGGCGCATGAATCGCGCCAATCCGAGGCCGTTTGACCCTCCGAAAAATTAAAAGACCCGATGGGTGTCGAATTCGACAAGTCCGGAAAACGGCGTCCCTCGTTCAAACGCCCCTATCGGCCTGTGTGGACGTCCGAAAATTACGAAACAAAAATGTGTGGAAAGCCTTCGAAGTCACGGTTCCGATGGCGCAAAAATCGCGCCAATCCGAGGCCGTTTGAGCCTCCAAAAAATTAAAAGACCCGATGGCTGTCGAATTCGACAAGTCCGGAATCCGGTGTTCCACGTTTAAACGCCCATACCGGCCTGTGTGGACGTCCGAAAATTACGAAACAAAAATATGTGGAAAGCCTTCGAAGTCACGGTTCCGATGTTGCAAAAATCGCGCCAATCCGAGGCCGTTTGAGCCTCCGAAAAATTAAAAGACCCGATGGCTGTCGAATTCGACAAGTCCGGAAAACGGTGTTCCACGTTTAAACGCCCATACCGGCCTGTGTGGACGTCCGAAAATTACGAAACAAAAATGTGTGGAAAGCCTTCGAAGTCACGGTTCCGATGGCGCAAAAATCGCGCCAATCCGAGGCCGTTTGAGCCTCCGAAAAATTAAAAGACCCGATGGCTGTCGAATTCGACAAGTCCGGAATCCGGTGTTCCACGTTTAAACGCCCATACCGGCCTGTGTGGACGTCCGAAAATTACGAAACAAAAATGTGTGGAAAGCCTTCGAAGTCACGGTTCCGATGGCGCAAAAATCGCGCCAATCCGAGGCCGTTTGAGCCTCCAAAAAATTAAAAGACCCGATGGCTGTCGAATTCGACAAGTCCGGAAAACGGCGTCCCTCGTTCAAACGCCCCTATCGGCCTGTGTGGAAGTCCGAAAATTACGAAACAAAAATCTGCGGACAGCCTTCGAATGGACGGTTCCGATGGCGCAGGAATCGCGCCAATCCGAGGCCGTTTGACCCTCCGAAAAATTAAAATACACTTTTGGCTGTCGAATTCGACAAGTCCGGAAAACGGCGTCCCTCGTTCAAACGCCCCTATCGGCCTGTGTGGAAGTCCGAAAATTACGAAACAAAAATCTGCGGACAGCCTTCGAATGGACGGTTCCGATGGCGCAGGAATCGCGCCAATCCGAGGCCGTTTGACCCTCCGAAAAATTAAAAGACCCGATGGGTGTCGAATTCGACAAGTCCGGAAAACGGCGTCCCTCGTTCAAACGCCCCTATCGGCCTGTGTGGAAGTCCGAAAATTACGAAACAAAAATCTGCGGACAGCCTTCGAATGGACGGTTCCGATGGCGCAGGAATCGCGCCAATCCGAGGCCGTTTGACCCTCCGAAAAATTAAAAGACCCGATGGGTGTCGAATTCGACAAGTCCGGAAAACGGCGTCCCTCGTTCAAACGCCCCTATCGGCCTGTGTGGACGTCCGAAAATTACGAAACAAAAATGTGTGGAAAGCCTTCGAAGTCACGGTTCCGATGGCGCAAAAATCGCGCCAATCCGAGGCCGTTTGAGCCTCCAAAAAATTAAAAGACCCGATGGCTGTCGAATTCGACAAGTCCGGAATCCGGTGTTCCACGTTTAAACGCCCATACCGGCCTGTGTGGACGTCCGAAAATTACGAAACAAAAATATGTGGAAAGCCTTCGAAGTCACGGTTCCGATGTTGCAAAAATCGCGCCAATCCGAGGCCGTTTGAGCCTCCGAAAAATTAAAAGACCCGATGGCTGTCGAATTCGACAAGTCCGGAAAACGGTGTTCCACGTTTAAACGCCCATACCGGCCTGTGTGGACGTCCGAAAATTACGAAACAAAAATGTGTGGAAAGCCTTCGAAGTCACGGTTCCGATGGCGCAAAAATCGCGCCAATCCGAGGCCGTTTGAGCCTCCGAAAAATTAAAAGACCCGATGGCTGTCGAATTCGACAAGTCCGGAATCCGGTGTTCCACGTTTAAACGCCCATACCGGCCTGTGTGGACGTCCGAAAATTACGAAACAAAAATGTGTGGAAAGCCTTCGAAGTCACGGTTCCGATGGCGCAAAAATCGCGCCAATCCGAGGCCGTTTGAGCCTCCAAAAAATTAAAAGACCCGATGGCTGTCGAATTCGACAAGTCCGGAAAACGGTGTCCCTCGTTCAAACGCCCCTATCGGCCTGTGTGGAAGTCCGAAAATTACGAAACAAAAATCTGCGGACAGCCTTCGAATGGACGGTTCCGATGGCGCAGGAATCGCGCCAATCCGAGGCCGTTTGACCCTCCGAAAAATTAAAATACACTTTTGGCTGTCGAATTCGACAAGTCCGGAAAACGGCGTCCCTCGTTCAAACGCCCCTATCGGCCTGTGTGGAAGTCCGAAAATTACGAAACAAAAATCTGCGGACAGCCTTCGAATGGACGGTTCCGATGGCGCAGGAATCGCGCCAATCCGAGGCCGTTTGACCCTCCGAAAAATTAAAAGACCCGATGGGTGTCGAATTCGACAAGTCCGGAAAACGGCGTCCCTCGTTCAAACGCCCCTATCGGCCTGTGTGGACGTCCGAAAATTACGAAACAAAAATGTGTGGAAAGCCTTCGAAGTCACGGTTCCGATGGCGCAAAAATCGCGCCAATCCGAGGCCGTTTGAGCCTCCAAAAAATTAAAAGACCCGATGGCTGTCGAATTCGACAAGTCCGGAATCCGGTGTTCCACGTTTAAACGCCCATACCGGCCTGTGTGGACGTCCGAAAATTACGAAACAAAAATATGTGGAAAGCCTTCGAAGTCACGGTTCCGATGTTGCAAAAATCGCGCCAATCCGAGGCCGTTTGAGCCTCCGAAAAATTAAAAGACCCGATGGCTGTCGAATTCGACAAGTCCGGAAAACGGTGTTCCACGTTTAAACGCCCATACCGGCCTGTGTGGACGTCCGAAAATTACGAAACAAAAATGTGTGGAAAGCCTTCGAAGTCACGGTTCCGATGGCGCAAAAATCGCGCCAATCCGAGGCCGTTTGAGCCTCCGAAAAATTAAAAGACCCGATGGCTGTCGAATTCGACAAGTCCGGAATCCGGTGTTCCACGTTTAAACGCCCATACCGGCCTGTGTGGACGTCCGAAAATTACGAAACAAAAATGTGTGGAAAGCCTTCGAAGTCACGGTTCCGATGGCGCAAAAATCGCGCCAATCCGAGGCCGTTTGAGCCTCCAAAAAATTAAAAGACCCGATGGCTGTCGAATTCGACAAGTCCGGAAAACGGTGTCCCTCGTTCAAACGCCCCTATCGGCCTGTGTGGAAGTCCGAAAATTACGAAACAAAAATCTGCGGACAGCCTTCGAATGGACGGTTCCGATGGCGCAGGAATCGCGCCAATCCGAGGCCGTTTGACCCTCCGAAAAATTAAAATACACTTTTGGCTGTCGAATTCGACAAGTCCGGAAAACGGCGTCCCTCGTTCAAACGCGCCTATCGGCCTGTGTGGAAGTCCGAAAATTACGAAACAAAAATCTGCGGACAGCCTTCGAATGGACGGTTCCGATGGCGCAGGAATCGCGCCAATCCGAGGCCGTTTGACCCTCCGAAAAATTAAAAGACCCGATGGGTGTCGAATGCGACAAGTCCGGAAAACGGCGTCCCTCGTTCAAACGCCCCTATCGGCCTGTGTGGAAGTCCGAAAATTACGAAACAAAAATCTGCGGACAGCCTTCGAATGGACGGTTCCGATGGCGCAGGAATCGCGCCAATCCGAGGCCGTTTGACCCTCCGAAAAATTAAAAGACCCGATGGGTGTCGAATTCGACAAGTCCGGAAAACGGCGTCCCTCGTTCAAACGCCCCTATCGGCCTGTGTGGACGTCCGAAAATTACGAAACAAAAATGTGTGGAAAGCCTTCGAAGTCACGGTTCCGATGGCGCAAAAATCGCGCCAATCCGAGGCCGTTTGAGCCTCCAAAAAATTAAAAGACCCGATGGCTGTCGAATTCGACAAGTCCGGAATCCGGTGTTCCACGTTTAAACGCCCATACCGGCCTGTGTGGACGTCCGAAAATTACGAAACAAAAATATGTGGAAAGCCTTCGAAGTCACGGTTCCGATGTTGCAAAAATCGCGCCAATCCGAGGCCGTTTGAGCCTCCGAAAAATTAAAAGACCCGATGGCTGTCGAATTCGACAAGTCCGGAAAACGGTGTTCCACGTTTAAACGCCCATACCGGCCTGTGTGGACGTCCGAAAATTACGAAACAAAAATGTGTGGAAAGCCTTCGAAGTCACGGTTCCGATGGCGCAAAAATCGCGCCAATCCGAGGCCGTTTGAGCCTCCGAAAAATTAAAAGACCCGATGGCTGTCGAATTCGACAAGTCCGGAATCCGGTGTTCCACGTTTAAACGCCCATACCGGCCTGTGTGGACGTCCGAAAATTACGAAACAAAAATGTGTGGAAAGCCTTCGAAGTCACGGTTCCGATGGCGCAAAAATCGCGCCAATCCGAGGCCGTTTGAGCCTCCAAAAAATTAAAAGACCCGATGGCTGTCGAATTCGACAAGTCCGGAAAACGGTGTCCCTCGTTCAAACGCCCCTATCGGCCTGTGTGGAAGTCCGAAAATTACGAAACAAAAATCTGCGGACAGCCTTCGAATGGACGGTTCCGATGGCGCAGGAATCGCGCCAATCCGAGGCCGTTTGACCCTCCGAAAAATTAAAATACACTTTTGGCTGTCGAATTCGACAAGTCCGGAAAACGGCGTCCCTCGTTCAAACGCGCCTATCGGCCTGTGTGGAAGTCCGAAAATTACGAAACAAAAATCTGCGGACAGCCTTCGAATGGACGGTTCCGATGGCGCAGGAATCGCGCCAATCCGAGGCCGTTTGACCCTCCGAAAAATTAAAAGACCCGATGGGTGTCGAATGCGACAAGTCCGGAAAACGGCGTCCCTCGTTCAAACGCCCCTATCGGCCTGTGTGGAAGTCCGAAAATTACGAAACAAAAATCTGCGGACAGCCTTCGAATGGACGGTTCCGATGGCGCAGGAATCGCGCCAATCCGAGGCCGTTTGACCCTCCGAAAAATTAAAAGACCCGATGGGTGTCGAATTCGACAAGTCCGGAAAACGGCGTCCCTCGTTCAAACGCCCCTATCGGCCTGTGTGGACGTCCGAAAATTACGAAACAAAAATGTGTGGAAAGCCTTCGAAGTCACGGTTCCGATGGCGCAAAAATCGCGCCAATCCGAGGCCGTTTGAGCCTCCAAAAAATTAAAAGACCCGATGGCTGTCGAATTCGACAAGTCCGGAATCCGGTGTTCCACGTTTAAACGCCCATACCGGCCTGTGTGGACGTCCGAAAATTACGAAACAAAAATATGTGGAAAGCCTTCGAAGTCACGGTTCCGATGTTGCAAAAATCGCGCCAATCCGAGGCCGTTTGAGCCTCCGAAAAATTAAAAGACCCGATGGCTGTCGAATTCGACAAGTCCGGAAAACGGTGTTCCACGTTTAAACGCCCATACCGGCCTGTGTGGACGTCCGAAAATTACGAAACAAAAATGTGTGGAAAGCCTTCGAAGTCACGGTTCCGATGGCGCAAAAATCGCGCCAATCCGAGGCCGTTTGAGCCTCCGAAAAATTAAAAGACCCGATGGCTGTCGAATTCGACAAGTCCGGAATCCGGTGTTCCACGTTTAAACGCCCATACCGGCCTGTGTGGACGTCCGAAAATTACGAAACAAAAATGTGTGGAAAGCCTTCGAAGTCACGGTTCCGATGGCGCAAAAATCGCGCCAATCCGAGGCCGTTTGAGCCTCCAAAAAATTAAAAGACCCGATGGCTGTCGAATTCGACAAGTCCGGAAAACGGTGTCCCTCGTTCAAACGCCCCTATCGGCCTGTGTGGAAGTCCGAAAATTACGAAACAAAAATCTGCGGACAGCCTTCGAATGGACGGTTCCGATGGCGCAGGAATCGCGCCAATCCGAGGCCGTTTGACCCTCCGAAAAATTAAAATACACTTTTGGCTGTCGAATTCGACAAGTCCGGAAAACGGCGTCCCTCGTTCAAACGCGCCTATCGGCCTGTGTGGAAGTCCGAAAATTACGAAACAAAAATCTGCGGACAGCCTTCGAATGGACGGTTCCGATGGCGCAGGAATCGCGCCAATCCGAGGCCGTTTGACCCTCCGAAAAATTAAAAGACCCGATGGGTGTCGAATGCGACAAGTCCGGAAAACGGCGTCCCTCGTTCAAACGCCCCTATCGGCCTGTGTGGAAGTCCGAAAATTACGAAACAAAAATCTGCGGACAGCCTTCGAATGGACGGTTCCGATGGCGCAGGAATCGCGCCAATCCGAGGCCGTTTGACCCTCCGAAAAATTAAAAGACCCGATGGGTGTCGAATTCGACAAGTCCGGAAAACGGCGTCCCTCGTTCAAACGCCCCTATCGGCCTGTGTGGACGTCCGAAAATTACGAAACAAAAATGTGTGGAAAGCCTTCGAAGTCACGGTTCCGATGGCGCAAAAATCGCGCCAATCCGAGGCCGTTTGAGCCTCCAAAAAATTAAAAGACCCGATGGCTGTCGAATTCGACAAGTCCGGAATCCGGTGTTCCACGTTTAAACGCCCATACCGGCCTGTGTGGACGTCCGAAAATTACGAAACAAAAATATGTGGAAAGCCTTCGAAGTCACGGTTCCGATGTTGCAAAAATCGCGCCAATCCGAGGCCGTTTGAGCCTCCAAAAAATTAAAAGACCCGATGGCTGTCGAATTCGACAAGTCCGGAATCCGGTGTTCCACGTTTAAACGCCCATACCGGCCTGTGTGGACGTCCGAAAATTACGAAACAAAAATATGTGGAAAGCCTTCGAAGTCACGGTTCCGATGTTGCAAAAATCGCGCCAATCCGAGGCCGTTTGAGCCTCCGAAAAATTAAAAGACCCGATGGCTGTCGAATTCGACAAGTCCGGAAAACGGTGTTCCACGTTTAAACGCCCATACCGGCCTGTGTGGACGTCCGAAAATTACGAAACAAAAATGTGTGGAAAGCCTTCGAAGTCACGGTTCCGATGGCGCAAAAATCGCGCCAATCCGAGGCCGTTTGAGCCTCCGAAAAATTAAAAGACCCGATGGCTGTCGAATTCGACAAGTCCGGAATCCGGTGTTCCACGTTTAAACGCCCATACCGGCCTGTGTGGACGTCCGAAAATTACGAAACAAAAATGTGTGGAAAGCCTTCGAAGTCACGGTTCCGATGGCGCAAAAATCGCGCCAATCCGAGGCCGTTTGAGCCTCCAAAAAATTAAAAGACCCGATGGCTGTCGAATTCGACAAGTCCGGAAAACGGTGTCCCTCGTTCAAACGCCCCTATCGGCCTGTGTGGAAGTCCGAAAATTACGAAACAAAAATCTGCGGACAGCCTTCGAATGGACGGTTCCGATGGCGCAGGAATCGCGCCAATCCGAGGCCGTTTGACCCTCCGAAAAATTAAAATACACTTTTGGCTGTCGAATTCGACAAGTCCGGAAAACGGCGTCCCTCGTTCAAACGCGCCTATCGGCCTGTGTGGAAGTCCGAAAATTACGAAACAAAAATCTGCGGACAGCCTTCGAATGGACGGTTCCGATGGCGCAGGAATCGCGCCAATCCGAGGCCGTTTGACCCTCCGAAAAATTAAAATACACTTTTGGCTGTCGAATTCGACAAGTCCGGAAAACGGCGTCCCTCGTTCAAACGCCCCTATCGGCCTGTGTGGAAGTCCGAAAATTACGAAACAAAAATCTGCGGACAGCCTTCGAATGGACGGTTCCGATGGCGCAGGAATCGCGCCAATCCGAGGCCGTTTGACCCTCCGAAAAATTAAAATACACTTTTGGCTGTCGAATTCGACAAGTCCGGAAAACGGCGTCCCTCGTTCAAACGCCCCTATCGGCCTGTGTGGAAGTCCGAAAATTACGAAACAAAAATCTGCGGACAGCCTTCGAATGGACGGTTCCGATGGCGCAGGAATCGCGCCAATCCGAGGCCGTTTGACCCTCCGAAAAATTAAAATACACTTTTGGCTGTCGAATTCGACAAGTCCGGAAAACGGCGTCCCTCGTTCAAACGCCCCTATCGGCCTGTGTGGAAGTCCGAAAATTACGAAACAAAAATCTGCGGACAGCCTTCGAATGGACGGTTCCGATGGCGCAGGAATCGCGCCAATCCGAGGCCGTTTGACCCTCCGAAAAATTAAAATACACTTTTGGCTGTCGAATTCGACAAGTCCGGAAAACGGCGTCCCTCGTTCAAACGCCCCTATCGGCCTGTGTGGAAGTCCGAAAATTACGAAACAAAAATCTGCGGACAGCCTTCGAATGGACGGTTCCGATGGCGCAGGAATCGCGCCAATCCGAGGCCGTTTGACCCTCCGAAAAATTAAAAGACCCGATGGGTGTCGAATTCGACAAGTCCGGAAAACGGCGTCCCTCGTTCAAACGCCCCTATCGGCCTGTGTGGAAGTCCGAAAATTACGAAACAAAAATCTGCGGACAGCCTTCGAATGGACGGTTCCGATGGCGCAGGAATCGCGCCAATCCGAGGCCGTTTGACCCTCCGAAAAATTAAAAGACCCGATGGGTGTCGAATTCGACAAGTCCGGAAAACGGCGTCCCTCGTTCAAACGCCCCTATCGGCCTGTGTGGAAGTCCGAAAATTACGAAACAAAAATCTGCGGACAGCCTTCGAATGGACGGTTCCGATGGCGCAGGAATCGCGCCAATCCGAGGCCGTTTGACCCTCCGAAAAATTAAAAGACCCGATGGGTGTCGAATTCGACAAGTCCGGAAAACGGCGTCCCTCGTTCAAACGCCCCTATCGGCCTGTGTGGACGTCCGAAAATTACGAAACAAAAATGTGTGGAAAGCCTTCGAAGTCACGGTTCCGATGGCGCAAAAATCGCGCCAATCCGAGGCCGTTTGAGCCTCCAAAAAATTAAAAGACCCGATGGCTGTCGAATTCGACAAGTCCGGAATCCGGTGTTCCACGTTTAAACGCCCATACCGGCCTGTGTGGACGTCCGAAAATTACGAAACAAAAATATGTGGAAAGCCTTCGAAGTCACGGTTCCGATGTTGCAAAAATCGCGCCAATCCGAGGCCGTTTGAGCCTCCGAAAAATTAAAAGACCCGATGGCTGTCGAATTCGACAAGTCCGGAAAACGGTGTTCCACGTTTAAACGCCCATACCGGCCTGTGTGGACGTCCGAAAATTACGAAACAAAAATGTGTGGAAAGCCTTCGAAGTCACGGTTCCGATGGCGCAAAAATCGCGCCAATCCGAGGCCGTTTGAGCCTCCAAAAAATTAAAAGACCCGATGGCTGTCGAATTCGACAAGTCCGGAAAACGGTGTTCCACGTTTAAACGCCCATACCGGCCTGTGTGGACGTCCGAAAATTACGAAACAAAAATGTGTGGAAAGCCTTCGAAGTCACGGTTCCGATGTTGCAAAAATCGCGCCAATCCGAGGCCGTTTGAGCCTCCAAAAAATTAAAAGACCCGATGGCTGTCGAATTCGACAAGTCCGGAATCCGGTGTTCCACGTTTAAACGCCCATACCGGCCTGTGTGGACGTCCGAAAATTACGAAACAAAAATATGTGGAAAGCCTTCGAAGTCACGGTTCCGATGTTGCAAAAATCGCGCCAATCCGAGGCCGTTTGAGCCTCCGAAAAATTAAAAGACCCGATGGCTGTCGAATTCGACAAGTCCGGAAAACGGTGTTCCACGTTTAAACGCCCATACCGGCCTGTGTGGACGTCCGAAAATTACGAAACAAAAATGTGTGGAAAGCCTTCGAAGTCACGGTTCCGATGGCGCAAAAATCGCGCCAATCCGAGGCCGTTTGAGCCTCCGAAAAATTAAAAGACCCGATGGCTGTCGAATTCGACAAGTCCGGAATCCGGTGTTCCACGTTTAAACGCCCATACCGGCCTGTGTGGACGTCCGAAAATTACGAAACAAAAATGTGTGGAAAGCCTTCGAAGTCACGGTTCCGATGGCGCAAAAATCGCGCCAATCCGAGGCCGTTTGAGCCTCCGAAAAATTAAAAGACCCGATGGCTGTCGAATTCGACAAGTCCGGAATCCGGTGTTCCACGTTTAAACGCCCATACCGGCCTGTGTGGACGTCCGAAAATTACGAAACAAAAATGTGTGGAAAGCCTTCGAAGTCACGGTTCCGATGGCGCAAAAATCGCGCCAATCCGAGGCCGTTTGAGCCTCCAAAAAATTAAAAGACCCGATGGCTGTCGAATTCGACAAGTCCGGAAAACGGTGTCCCTCGTTCAAACGCCCCTATCGGCCTGTGTGGAAGTCCGAAAATTACGAAACAAAAATCTGCGGACAGCCTTCGAATGGACGGTTCCGATGGCGCAGGAATCGCGCCAATCCGAGGCCGTTTGACCCTCCGAAAAATTAAAATACACTTTTGGCTGCCGAATTCGACAAGTCCGGAAAACGGCGTCCCTCGTTCAAACGCGCCTATCGGCCTGTGTGGAAGTCCGAAAATTACGAAACAAAAATCTGCGGACAGCCTTCGAATGGACGGTTCCGATGGCGCAGGAATCGCGCCAATCCGAGGCCGTTTGACCCTCCGAAAAATTAAAATACACTTTTGGCTGCCGAATTCGACAAGTCCGGAAAACGGCGTCCCTCGTTCAAACGCCCCTATCGGCCTGTGTGGAAGTCCGAAAATTACGAAACAAAAATCTGCGGACAGCCTTCGAATGGACGGTTCCGATGGCGCAGGAATCGCGCCAATCCGAGGCCGTTTGACCCTCCGAAAAATTAAAATACACTTTTGGCTGTCGAATTCGACAAGTCCGGAAAACGGCGTCCCTCGTTCAAACGCCCCTATCGGCCTGTGTGGAAGTCCGAAAATTACGAAACAAAAATCTGCGGACAGCCTTCGAATGGACGGTTCCGATGGCGCAGGAATCGCGCCAATCCGAGGCCGTTTGACCCTCCGAAAAATTAAAAGACCCGATGGGTGTCGAATTCGACAAGTCCGGAAAACGGCGTCCCTCGTTCAAACGCCCCTATCGGCCTGTGTGGAAGTCCGAAAATTACGAAACAAAAATCTGCGGACAGCCTTCGAATGGACGGTTCCGATGGCGCAGGAATCGCGCCAATCCGAGGCCGTTTGACCCTCCGAAAAATTAAAAGACCCGATGGGTGTCGAATTCGACAAGTCCGGAAAACGGCGTCCCTCGTTCAAACGCCCCTATCGGCCTGTGTGGAAGTCCGAAAATTACGAAACAAAAATCTGCGGACAGCCTTCGAATGGACGGTTCCGATGGCGCAGGAATCGCGCCAATCCGAGGCCGTTTGACCCTCCGAAAAATTAAAAGACCCGATGGGTGTCGAATTCGACAAGTCCGGAAAACGGCGTCCCTCGTTCAAACGCCCCTATCGGCCTGTGTGGAAGTCCGAAAATTACGAAACAAAAATCTGCGGACAGCCTTCGAATGGACGGTTCCGATGGCGCAGGAATCGCGCCAATCCGAGGCCGTTTGACCCTCCGAAAAATTAAAAGACCCGATGGGTGTCGAATTCGACAAGTCCGGAAAACGGCGTCCCTCGTTCAAACGCCCCTAACGGCCTGTGTGGACGTCCGAAAATTACGAAACAAAAATGTGTGGAAAGCCTTCGAAGTCACGGTTCCGATGGCGCAAAAATCGCGCCAATCCGAGGCCGTTTGAGCCTCCAAAAAATTAAAAGACCCGATGGCTGTCGAATTCGACAAGTCCGGAATCCGGTGTTCCACGTTTAAACGCCCATACCGGCCTGTGTGGACGTCCGAAAATTACGAAACAAAAATATGTGGAAAGCCTTCGAAGTCACGGTCCCGATGTTGCAAAAATCGCGCCAATCCGAGGCCGTTTGAGCCTCCAAAAAATTAAAAGACCCGATGGCTGTCGAATTCGACAAGTCCGGAAAACGGTGTTCCACGTTTAAACGCCCATACCGGCCTGTGTGGACGTCCGAAAATTACGAAACAAAAATGTGTGGAAAGCCTTCGAAGTCACGGTTCCGATGGCGCAAAAATCGCGCCAATCCGAGTCCGTTTGAGCCTCCGAAAAATTAAAAGACCCGATGGCTGTCGAATTCGACAAGTCCGGAAAACGGTGTTCCACGTTTAAACGCCCATACCGGCCTGTGTGGACGTCCGAAAATTACGAAACAAAAATGTGTGGAAAGCCTTCGAAGTCACGGTTCCGATGGCGCAAAAATCGCGCCAATCCGAGGCCGTTTGAGCCTCCAAAAAATTAAAAGACCCGATGGCTGTCGAATTCGACAAGTCCGGAAAACGGTGTTCCACGTTTAAACGCCCATACCGGCCTGTGTGGACGTCCGAAAATTACGAAACAAAAATGTGTGGAAAGCCTTCGAAGTCACGGTTCCGATGTTGCAAAAATCGCGCCAATCCGAGGCCGTTTGAGCCTCCAAAAAATTAAAAGACCCGATGGCTGTCGAATTCGACAAGTCCGGAATCCGGTGTTCCACGTTTAAACGCCCATACCGGCCTGTGTGGACGTCCGAAAATTACGAAACAAAAATATGTGGAAAGCCTTCGAAGTCACGGTTCCGATGTTGCAAAAATCGCGCCAATCCGAGTCCGTTTGAGCCTCCAAAAAATTAAAAGACCCGATGGCTGTCGAATTCGACAAGTCCGGAAAACGGTGTTCCACGTTTAAACGCCCATACCGGCCTGTGTGGACGTCCGAAAATTACGAAACAAAAATGTGTGGAAAGCCTTCGAAGTCACGGTTCCGATGGCGCAAAAATCGCGCCAATCCGAGGCCGTTTGAGCCTCCGAAAAATTAAAAGACCCGATGGCTGTCGAATTCGACAAGTCCGGAAAACGGTGTTCCACGTTTAAACGCCCATACCGGCCTGTGTGGACGTCCGAAAATTACGAAACAAAAATGTGTGGAAAGCCTTCGAAGTCACGGTTCCGATGGCGCAAAAATCGCGCCAATCCGAGGCCGTTTGAGCCTCCAAAAAATTAAAAGACCCGATGGCTGTCGAATTCGACAAGTCCGGAATCCGGTGTTCCACGTTTAAACGCCCATACCGGCCTGTGTGGACGTCCGAAAATTACGAAACAAAAATATGTGGAAAGCCTTCGAAGTCACGGTTCCGATGTTGCAAAAATCGCGCCAATCCGAGTCCGTTTGAGCCTCCAAAAAATTAAAAGACCCGATGGCTGTCGAATTCGACAAGTCCGGAAAACGGTGTTCCACGTTTAAACGCCCATACCGGCCTGTGTGGACGTCCGAAAATTACGAAACAAAAATGTGTGGAAAGCCTTCGAAGTCACGGTTCCGTTGGCGCAAAAATCGCGCCAATCCGAGGCCGTTTGAGCCTCCGAAAAATTAAAATACACTTTTGGCTGTCGAATTCGACAAGTCCGGAAAACGGCGTCCAACGTTCAAACGCCCATATCGGCCTGTGTGGAAGTCCGAAAATTACGAAACAAAAATCTGAGGAAAGCCTTCGAAGTCACGGTTCCGATGGCGCAAAAATCGCGCCAATCCGAGGCCGTTTGAGCCTCCAAAAAATTAAAATACCCTTTTGGCTGGCGAATTCGACAAGTCCGGAAAACGGCGTCCCACGTTCAAACGCCCATATCGGCCTGTGTGGAAGTCCGAAAATTACGAAACAAAAATCTGAGGAAAGCCTTCGAATGGACGGTTCCGATGGCGCAGGAATCGCGCCAATCCGAGGCCGTTTGACCCTCCGAAAAATTAAAATACACTTTTGGCTGTCGAATTCGACAAGTCCGGAAAACGGCGTCCCTCGTTCAAACGCGCCTATCGGCCTGTGTGGAAGTCCGAAAATTACGAAACAAAAATCTGCGGACAGCCTTCGAATGGACGGTTCCGATGGCGCAGGAATCGCGCCAATCCGAGGCCGTTTGACCCTCCGAAAAATTAAAATACACTTTTGGCTGTCGAATTCGACAAGTCCGGAAAACGGCGTCCCTCGTTCAAACGCCCCTATCGGCCTGTGTGGAAGTCCGAAAATTACGAAACAAAAATCTGCGGACAGCCTTCGAATGGACGGTTCCGATGGCGCAGGAATCGCGCCAATCCGAGGCCGTTTGACCCTCCGAAAAATTAAAATACACTTTTGGCTGTCGAATTCGACAAGTCCGGAAAACGGCGTCCCTCGTTCAAACGCCCCTATCGGCCTGTGTGGAAGTCCGAAAATTACGAAACAAAAATCTGCGGACAGCCTTCGAATGGACGGTTCCGATGGCGCAGGAATCGCGCCAATCCGAGGCCGTTTGACCCTCCGAAAAATTAAAAGACCCGATGGGTGTCGAATTCGACAAGTCCGGAAAACGGCGTCCCTCGTTCAAACGCCCCTAACGGCCTGTGTGGACGTCCGAAAATTACGAAACAAAAATGTGTGGAAAGCCTTCGAAGTCACGGTTCCGATGGCGCAAAAATCGCGCCAATCCGAGGCCGTTTGAGCCTCCAAAAAATTAAAAGACCCGATGGCTGTCGAATTCGACAAGTCCGGAATCCGGTGTTCCACGTTTAAACGCCCATACCGGCCTGTGTGGACGTCCGAAAATTACGAAACAAAAATATGTGGAAAGCCTTCGAAGTCACGGTCCCGATGTTGCAAAAATCGCGCCAATCCGAGGCCGTTTGAGCCTCCAAAAAATTAAAAGACCCGATGGCTGTCGAATTCGACAAGTCCGGAAAACGGTGTTCCACGTTTAAACGCCCATACCGGCCTGTGTGGACGTCCGAAAATTACGAAACAAAAATGTGTGGAAAGCCTTCGAAGTCACGGTTCCGATGGCGCAAAAATCGCGCCAATCCGAGTCCGTTTGAGCCTCCGAAAAATTAAAAGACCCGATGGCTGTCGAATTCGACAAGTCCGGAAAACGGTGTTCCACGTTTAAACGCCCATACCGGCCTGTGTGGACGTCCGAAAATTACGAAACAAAAATGTGTGGAAAGCCTTCGAAGTCACGGTTCCGATGGCGCAAAAATCGCGCCAATCCGAGGCCGTTTGAGCCTCCAAAAAATTAAAAGACCCGATGGCTGTCGAATTCGACAAGTCCGGAAAACGGTGTTCCACGTTTAAACGCCCATACCGGCCTGTGTGGACGTCCGAAAATTACGAAACAAAAATGTGTGGAAAGCCTTCGAAGTCACGGTTCCGATGTTGCAAAAATCGCGCCAATCCGAGGCCGTTTGAGCCTCCAAAAAATTAAAAGACCCGATGGCTGTCGAATTCGACAAGTCCGGAATCCGGTGTTCCACGTTTAAACGCCCATACCGGCCTGTGTGGACGTCCGAAAATTACGAAACAAAAATATGTGGAAAGCCTTCGAAGTCACGGTTCCGATGTTGCAAAAATCGCGCCAATCCGAGTCCGTTTGAGCCTCCAAAAAATTAAAAGACCCGATGGCTGTCGAATTCGACAAGTCCGGAAAACGGTGTTCCACGTTTAAACGCCCATACCGGCCTGTGTGGACGTCCGAAAATTACGAAACAAAAATGTGTGGAAAGCCTTCGAAGTCACGGTTCCGATGGCGCAAAAATCGCGCCAATCCGAGGCCGTTTGAGCCTCCGAAAAATTAAAAGACCCGATGGCTGTCGAATTCGACAAGTCCGGAAAACGGTGTTCCACGTTTAAACGCCCATACCGGCCTGTGTGGACGTCCGAAAATTACGAAACAAAAATGTGTGGAAAGCCTTCGAAGTCACGGTTCCGATGGCGCAAAAATCGCGCCAATCCGAGGCCGTTTGAGCCTCCAAAAAATTAAAAGACCCGATGGCTGTCGAATTCGACAAGTCCGGAATCCGGTGTTCCACGTTTAAACGCCCATACCGGCCTGTGTGGACGTCCGAAAATTACGAAACAAAAATATGTGGAAAGCCTTCGAAGTCACGGTTCCGATGTTGCAAAAATCGCGCCAATCCGAGTCCGTTTGAGCCTCCAAAAAATTAAAAGACCCGATGGCTGTCGAATTCGACAAGTCCGGAAAACGGTGTTCCACGTTTAAACGCCCATACCGGCCTGTGTGGACGTCCGAAAATTACGAAACAAAAATGTGTGGAAAGCCTTCGAAGTCACGGTTCCGTTGGCGCAAAAATCGCGCCAATCCGAGGCCGTTTGAGCCTCCGAAAAATTAAAATACACTTTTGGCTGTCGAATTCGACAAGTCCGGAAAACGGCGTCCAACGTTCAAACGCCCATATCGGCCTGTGTGGAAGTCCGAAAATTACGAAACAAAAATCTGAGGAAAGCCTTCGAAGTCACGGTTCCGATGGCGCAAAAATCGCGCCAATCCGAGGCCGTTTGAGCCTCCAAAAAATTAAAATACCCTTTTGGCTGGCGAATTCGACAAGTCCGGAAAACGGCGTCCCACGTTCAAACGCCCATATCGGCCTGTGTGGAAGTCCGAAAATTACGAAACAAAAATCTGAGGAAAGCCTTCGAATGGACGGTTCCGATGGCGCAGGAATCGCGCCAATCCGAGGCCGTTTGACCCTCCGAAAAATTAAAATACACTTTTGGCTGTCGAATTCGACAAGTCCGGAAAACGGCGTCCCTCGTTCAAACGCGCCTATCGGCCTGTGTGGAAGTCCGAAAATTACGAAACAAAAATCTGCGGACAGCCTTCGAATGGACGGTTCCGATGGCGCAGGAATCGCGCCAATCCGAGGCCGTTTGACCCTCCGAAAAATTAAAATACACTTTTGGCTGTCGAATTCGACAAGTCCGGAAAACGGCGTCCCTCGTTCAAACGCCCCTATCGGCCTGTGTGGAAGTCCGAAAATTACGAAACAAAAATCTGCGGACAGCCTTCGAATGGACGGTTCCGATGGCGCAGGAATCGCGCCAATCCGAGGCCGTTTGACCCTCCGAAAAATTAAAATACACTTTTGGCTGTCGAATTCGACAAGTCCGGAAAACGGCGTCCCTCGTTCAAACGCCCCTATCGGCCTGTGTGGAAGTCCGAAAATTACGAAACAAAAATCTGCGGACAGCCTTCGAATGGACGGTTCCGATGGCGCAGGAATCGCGCCAATCCGAGGCCGTTTGACCCTCCGAAAAATTAAAAGACCCGATGGGTGTCGAATTCGACAAGTCCGGAAAACGGCGTCCCTCGTTCAAACGCCCCTATCGGCCTGTGTGGAAGTCCGAAAATTACGAAACAAAAATCTGCGGACAGCCTTCGAATGGACGGTTCCGATGGCGCAGGAATCGCGCCAATCCGAGGCCGTTTGACCCTCCGAAAAATTAAAAGACCCGATGGGTGTCGAATTCGACAAGTCCGGAAAACGGCGTCCCTCGTTCAAACGCCCCTATCGGCCTGTGTGGACGTCCGAAAATTACGAAACAAAAATGTGTGGAAAGCCTTCGAAGTCACGGTTCCGATGGCGCAAAAATCGCGCCAATCCGAGGCCGTTTGAGCCTCCAAAAAATTAAAAGACCCGATGGCTGTCGAATTCGACAAGTCCGGAATCCGGTGTTCCACGTTTAAACGCCCATACCGGCCTGTGTGGACGTCCGAAAATTACGAAACAAAAATCTGCGGACAGCCTTCGAATGGACGGTTCCGATGGCGCAGGAATCGCGCCAATCCGAGGCCGTTTGACCCTCCGAAAAATTAAAATACACTTTTGGCTGTCGAATTCGACAAGTCCGGAAAACGGCGTCCCTCGTTCAAACGCCCCTATCGGCCTGTGTGGAAGTCCGAAAATTACGAAACAAAAATCTGCGGACAGCCTTCGAATGGACGGTTCCGATGGCGCAGGAATCGCGCCAATCCGAGGCCGTTTGACCCTCCGAAAAATTAAAATACACTTTTGGCTGTCGAATTCGACAAGTCCGGAAAACGGCGTCCCTCGTTCAAACGCCCCTATCGGCCTGTGTGGAAGTCCGAAAATTACGAAACAAAAATCTGCGGACAGCCTTCGAATGGACGGTTCCGATGGCGCAGGAATCGCGCCAATCCGAGGCCGTTTGACCCTCCGAAAAATTAAAATACACTTTTGGCTGTCGAATTCGACAAGTCCGGAAAACGGCGTCCCTCGTTCAAACGCCCCTATCGGCCTGTGTGGAAGTCCGAAAATTACGAAACAAAAATCTGCGGACAGCCTTCGAATGGACGGTTCCGATGGCGCAGGAATCGCGCCAATCCGAGGCCGTTTGACCCTCCGAAAAATTAAAAGACCCGATGGGTGTCGAATTCGACAAGTCCGGAAAACGGCGTCCCTCGTTCAAACGCCCCTATCGGCCTGTGTGGAAGTCCGAAAATTACGAAACAAAAATCTGCGGACAGCCTTCGAATGGACGGTTCCGATGGCGCAGGAATCGCGCCAATCCGAGGCCGTTTGACCCTCCGAAAAATTAAAAGACCCGATGGGTGTCGAATTCGACAAGTCCGGAAAACGGCGTCCCTCGTTCAAACGCCCCTATCGGCCTGTGTGGACGTCCGAAAATTACGAAACAAAAATGTGTGGAAAGCCTTCGAAGTCACGGTTCCGATGGCGCAAAAATCGCGCCAATCCGAGGCCGTTTGAGCCTCCAAAAAATTAAAAGACCCGATGGCTGTCGAATTCGACAAGTCCGGAATCCGGTGTTCCACGTTTAAACGCCCATACCGGCCTGTGTGGACGTCCGAAAATTACGAAACAAAAATCTGCGGACAGCCTTCGAATGGACGGTTCCGATGGCGCAGGAATCGCGCCAATCCGAGGCCGTTTGACCCTCCGAAAAATTAAAATACACTTTTGGCTGTCGAATTCGACAAGTCCGGAAAACGGCGTCCCTCGTTCAAACGCCCCTATCGGCCTGTGTGGAAGTCCGAAAATTACGAAACAAAAATCTGCGGACAGCCTTCGAATGGACGGTTCCGATGGCGCAGGAATCGCGCCAATCCGAGGCCGTTTGACCCTCCGAAAAATTAAAATACACTTTTGGCTGTCGAATTCGACAAGTCCGGAAAACGGCGTCCCTCGTTCAAACGCCCCTATCGGCCTGTGTGGAAGTCCGAAAATTACGAAACAAAAATCTGCGGACAGCCTTCGAATGGACGGTTCCGATGGCGCAGGAATCGCGCCAATCCGAGGCCGTTTGACCCTCCGAAAAATTAAAATACACTTTTGGCTGTCGAATTCGACAAGTCCGGAAAACGGCGTCCCTCGTTCAAACGCCCCTATCGGCCTGTGTGGAAGTCCGAAAATTACGAAACAAAAATCTGCGGACAGCCTTCGAATGGACGGTTCCGATGGCGCAGGAATCGCGCCAATCCGAGGCCGTTTGACCCTCCGAAAAATTAAAAGACCCGATGGGTGTCGAATTCGACAAGTCCGGAAAACGGCGTCCCTCGTTCAAACGCCCCTATCGGCCTGTGTGGAAGTCCGAAAATTACGAAACAAAAATCTGCGGACAGCCTTCGAATGGACGGTTCCGATGGCGCAGGAATCGCGCCAATCCGAGGCCGTTTGACCCTCCGAAAAATTAAAAGACCCGATGGGTGTCGAATTCGACAAGTCCGGAAAACGGCGTCCCTCGTTCAAACGCCCCTATCGGCCTGTGTGGACGTCCGAAAATTACGAAACAAAAATGTGTGGAAAGCCTTCGAAGTCACGGTTCCGATGGCGCAAAAATCGCGCCAATCCGAGGCCGTTTGAGCCTCCAAAAAATTAAAAGACCCGATGGCTGTCGAATTCGACAAGTCCGGAATCCGGTGTTCCACGTTTAAACGCCCATACCGGCCTGTGTGGACGTCCGAAAATTACGAAACAAAAATCTGCGGACAGCCTTCGAATGGACGGTTCCGATGGCGCAGGAATCGCGCCAATCCGAGGCCGTTTGACCCTCCGAAAAATTAAAATACACTTTTGGCTGTCGAATTCGACAAGTCCGGAAAACGGCGTCCCTCGTTCAAACGCGCCTATCGGCCTGTGTGGAAGTCCGAAAATTACGAAACAAAAATCTGCGGACAGCCTTCGAATGGACGGTTCCGATGGCGCAGGAATCGCGCCAATCCGAGGCCGTTTGACCCTCCGAAAAATTAAAAGACCCGATGGGTGTCGAATGCGACAAGTCCGGAAAACGGCGTCCCTCGTTCAAACGCCCCTATCGGCCTGTGTGGAAGTCCGAAAATTACGAAACAAAAATCTGCGGACAGCCTTCGAATGGACGGTTCCGATGGCGCAGGAATCGCGCCAATCCGAGGCCGTTTGAGCCTCCGAAAAATTAAAAGACCCGATGGCTGTCGAATTCGACAAGTCCGGAATCCGGTGTTCCACGTTTAAACGCCCATACCGGCCTGTGTGGACGTCCGAAAATTACGAAACAAAAATGTGTGGAAAGCCTTCGAAGTCACGGTTCCGATGGCGCAAAAATCGCGCCAATCCGAGGCCGTTTGAGCCTCCAAAAAATTAAAAGACCCGATGGCTGTCGAATTCGACAAGTCCGGAAAACGGCGTCCCTCGTTCAAACGCCCCTATCGGCCTGTGTGGAAGTCCGAAAATTACGAAACAAAAATCTGCGGACAGCCTTCGAATGGACGGTTCCGATGGCGCAGGAATCGCGCCAATCCGAGGCCGTTTGACCCTCCGAAAAATTAAAATACACTTTTGGCTGTCGAATTCGACAAGTCCGGAAAACGGCGTCCCTCGTTCAAACGCCCCTATCGGCCTGTGTGGAAGTCCGAAAATTACGAAACAAAAATCTGCGGACAGCCTTCGAATGGACGGTTCCGATGGCGCAGGAATCGCGCCAATCCGAGGCCGTTTGACCCTCCGAAAAATTAAAATACACTTTTGGCTGTCGAATTCGACAAGTCCGGAAAACGGCGTCCCTCGTTCAAACGCCCCTATCGGCCTGTGTGGAAGTCCGAAAATTACGAAACAAAAATCTGCGGACAGCCTTCGAATGGACGGTTCCGATGGCGCAGGAATCGCGCCAATCCGAGGCCGTTTGACCCTCCGAAAAATTAAAAGACCCGATGGGTGTCGAATTCGACAAGTCCGGAAAACGGCGTCCCTCGTTCAAACGCCCCTATCGGCCTGTGTGGAAGTCCGAAAATTACGAAACAAAAATCTGCGGACAGCCTTCGAATGGACGGTTCCGATGGCGCAGGAATCGCGCCAATCCGAGGCCGTTTGACCCTCCGAAAAATTAAAAGACCCGATGGGTGTCGAATTCGACAAGTCCGGAAAACGGCGTCCCTCGTTCAAACGCCCCTATCGGCCTGTGTGGACGTCCGAAAATTACGAAACAAAAATGTGTGGAAAGCCTTCGAAGTCACGGTTCCGATGGCGCAAAAATCGCGCCAATCCGAGGCCGTTTGAGCCTCCAAAAAATTAAAAGACCCGATGGCTGTCGAATTCGACAAGTCCGGAATCCGGTGTTCCACGTTTAAACGCCCATACCGGCCTGTGTGGACGTCCGAAAATTACGAAACAAAAATCTGCGGACAGCCTTCGAATGGACGGTTCCGATGGCGCAGGAATCGCGCCAATCCGAGGCCGTTTGACCCTCCGAAAAATTAAAATACACTTTTGGCTGTCGAATTCGACAAGTCCGGAAAACGGCGTCCCTCGTTCAAACGCCCCTATCGGCCTGTGTGGAAGTCCGAAAATTACGAAACAAAAATCTGCGGACAGCCTTCGAATGGACGGTTCCGATGGCGCAGGAATCGCGCCAATCCGAGGCCGTTTGACCCTCCGAAAAATTAAAATACACTTTTGGCTGTCGAATTCGACAAGTCCGGAAAACGGCGTCCCTCGTTCAAACGCCCCTATCGGCCTGTGTGGAAGTCCGAAAATTACGAAACAAAAATCTGCGGACAGCCTTCGAATGGACGGTTCCGATGGCGCAGGAATCGCGCCAATCCGAGGCCGTTTGACCCTCCGAAAAATTAAAAGACCCGATGGGTGTCGAATTCGACAAGTCCGGAAAACGGCGTCCCTCGTTCAAACGCCCCTATCGGCCTGTGTGGAAGTCCGAAAATTACGAAACAAAAATCTGCGGACAGCCTTCGAATGGACGGTTCCGATGGCGCAGGAATCGCGCCAATCCGAGGCCGTTTGACCCTCCGAAAAATTAAAATACACTTTTGGCTGTCGAATTCGACAAGTCCGGAAAACGGCGTCCCTCGTTCAAACGCGCCTATCGGCCTGTGTGGAAGTCCGAAAATTACGAAACAAAAATCTGCGGACAGCCTTCGAATGGACGGTTCCGATGGCGCAGGAATCGCGCCAATCCGAGGCCGTTTGACCCTCCGAAAAATTAAAATACACTTTTGGCTGTCGAATTCGACAAGTCCGGAAAACGGCGTCCCTCGTTCAAACGCCCCTATCGGCCTGTGTGGAAGTCCGAAAATTACGAAACAAAAATCTGCGGACAGCCTTCGAATGGACGGTTCCGATGGCGCAGGAATCGCGCCAATCCGAGGCCGTTTGACCCTCCGAAAAATTAAAATACACTTTTGGCTGTCGAATTCGACAAGTCCGGAAAACGGCGTCCCTCGTTCAAACGCCCCTATCGGCCTGTGTGGAAGTCCGAAAATTACGAAACAAAAATCTGCGGACAGCCTTCGAATGGACGGTTCCGATGGCGCAGGAATCGCGCCAATCCGAGGCCGTTTGACCCTCCGAAAAATTAAAATACACTTTTGGCTGCCGAATTCGACAAGTCCGGAAAACGGCGTCCCTCGTTCAAACGCCCCTATCGGCCTGTGTGGAAGTCCGAAAATTACGAAACAAAAATCTGCGGACAGCCTTCGAATGGACGGTTCCGATGGCGCAGGAATCGCGCCAATCCGAGGCCGTTTGACCCTCCGAAAAATTAAAATACACTTTTGGCTGTCGAATTCGACAAGTCCGGAAAACGGCGTCCCTCGTTCAAACGCCCCTATCGGCCTGTGTGGAAGTCCGAAAATTACGAAACAAAAATCTGCGGACAGCCTTCGAATGGACGGTTCCGATGGCGCAGGAATCGCGCCAATCCGAGGCCGTTTGACCCTCCGAAAAATTAAAATACACTTTTGGCTGTCGAATTCGACAAGTCCGGAAAACGGCGTCCCTCGTTCAAACGCCCCTATCGGCCTGTGTGGAAGTCCGAAAATTACGAAACAAAAATCTGCGGACAGCCTTCGAATGGACGGTTCCGATGGCGCAGGAATCGCGCCAATCCGAGGCCGTTTGACCCTCCGAAAAATTAAAAGACCCGATGGGTGTCGAATTCGACAAGTCCGGAAAACGGCGTCCCTCGTTCAAACGCCCCTATCGGCCTGTGTGGAAGTCCGAAAATTACGAAACAAAAATCTGCGGACAGCCTTCGAATGGACGGTTCCGATGGCGCAGGAATCGCGCCAATCCGAGGCCGTTTGACCCTCCGAAAAATTAAAAGACCCGATGGGTGTCGAATTCGACAAGTCCGGAAAACGGCGTCCCTCGTTCAAACGCCCCTATCGGCCTGTGTGGACGTCCGAAAATTACGAAACAAAAATGTGTGGAAAGCCTTCGAAGTCACGGTTCCGATGGCGCAAAAATCGCGCCAATCCGAGGCCGTTTGAGCCTCCAAAAAATTAAAAGACCCGATGGCTGTCGAATTCGACAAGTCCGGAATCCGGTGTTCCACGTTTAAACGCCCATACCGGCCTGTGTGGACGTCCGAAAATTACGAAACAAAAATCTGCGGACAGCCTTCGAATGGACGGTTCCGATGGCGCAGGAATCGCGCCAATCCGAGGCCGTTTGACCCTCCGAAAAATTAAAATACACTTTTGGCTGTCGAATTCGACAAGTCCGGAAAACGGCGTCCCTCGTTCAAACGCCCCTATCGGCCTGTGTGGAAGTCCGAAAATTACGAAACAAAAATCTGCGGACAGCCTTCGAATGGACGGTTCCGATGGCGCAGGAATCGCGCCAATCCGAGGCCGTTTGACCCTCCGAAAAATTAAAATACACTTTTGGCTGTCGAATTCGACAAGTCCGGAAAACGGCGTCCCTCGTTCAAACGCCCCTATCGGCCTGTGTGGAAGTCCGAAAATTACGAAACAAAAATCTGCGGACAGCCTTCGAATGGACGGTTCCGATGGCGCAGGAATCGCGCCAATCCGAGGCCGTTTGACCCTCCGAAAAATTAAAAGACCCGATGGGTGTCGAATTCGACAAGTCCGGAAAACGGCGTCCCTCGTTCAAACGCCCCTATCGGCCTGTGTGGAAGTCCGAAAATTACGAAACAAAAATCTGCGGACAGCCTTCGAATGGACGGTTCCGATGGCGCAGGAATCGCGCCAATCCGAGGCCGTTTGACCCTCCGAAAAATTAAAATACACTTTTGGCTGTCGAATTCGACAAGTCCGGAAAACGGCGTCCCTCGTTCAAACGCGCCTATCGGCCTGTGTGGAAGTCCGAAAATTACGAAACAAAAATCTGCGGACAGCCTTCGAATGGACGGTTCCGATGGCGCAGGAATCGCGCCAATCCGAGGCCGTTTGACCCTCCGAAAAATTAAAATACACTTTTGGCTGTCGAATTCGACAAGTCCGGAAAACGGCGTCCCTCGTTCAAACGCCCCTATCGGCCTGTGTGGAAGTCCGAAAATTACGAAACAAAAATCTGCGGACAGCCTTCGAATGGACGGTTCCGATGGCGCAGGAATCGCGCCAATCCGAGGCCGTTTGACCCTCCGAAAAATTAAAATACACTTTTGGCTGTCGAATTCGACAAGTCCGGAAAACGGCGTCCCTCGTTCAAACGCCCCTATCGGCCTGTGTGGAAGTCCGAAAATTACGAAACAAAAATCTGCGGACAGCCTTCGAATGGACGGTTCCGATGGCGCAGGAATCGCGCCAATCCGAGGCCGTTTGACCCTCCGAAAAATTAAAATACACTTTTGGCTGCCGAATTCGACAAGTCCGGAAAACGGCGTCCCTCGTTCAAACGCCCCTATCGGCCTGTGTGGAAGTCCGAAAATTACGAAACAAAAATCTGCGGACAGCCTTCGAATGGACGGTTCCGATGGCGCAGGAATCGCGCCAATCCGAGGCCGTTTGACCCTCCGAAAAATTAAAATACACTTTTGGCTGCCGAATTCGACAAGTCCGGAAAACGGGGTCCCTCGTTCAAACGCCCCTAACGGCCTGTGCGGAAGTCCGAAAATTACGAAACAAAATTCTCCGGAAAGCCTTCGAATGGACGGTTCCGATGGCGCAGAAATCGCGCCAATCCGAGGCCGTTTGAGCCTCCGAAAAATTAAAAGACCCGATGACTGTCGAATTCGACAAGTCCGGAAAACGGGGTCCCACGTTCAAACGCCCCTATCGGCCTGTGTGAAACTCCGAAAATTACGAAACAAAATTCTCCGGAAGGCCTTCGAATGGACGGTTCCGATGGCGCAGAAATCGCGCCAATCCGAGGCCGTTTGAGCCTCCGAAAAATTAAAATACCCGATGACTGTCGAATTCGACAAGTCCGGAAAACGGGGTCCCACGTTCAAACGCCCCTATCGGCCTGTGTGAAACTCCGAAAATTACGAAACAAAATTCTCCGGAAGGCCTTCGAATGGACGGTTCCGATGGCGCAGAAATCGCGCCAATCCGAGGCCGTTTGAGCCTCCGAAAAATTAAAAGACCCGATGACTGTCGAATTCGACAAGTCCGGAAAACGGGGTCCCTCGTTCAAACGCCCCTAACGGCCTGTGCGGAAGTCCGAAAATTACGAAACAAAATTCTCCGGAAAGCCTTCGAATGGACGGTTCCGATGGCGCAGAAATCGCGCCAATCCGAGGCCGTTTGATCCTCCGAAAAATTAAAAGACCCGATGGCTGTCGAATTCGACAAGTCCGGAAAACGGGGTCCCACGTTCAAACGCCCCTATCGGCCTGTGTGAAACTCCGAAAATTACGAAACAAAAATCTCCGGAAAGCCTTCGAATGGACGGTTCCGATGGCGCAGAAATCGCGCCAATCCGAGGCCGTTTGAGCCTCCGAAAAATTAAAATACCCTTTTGGCTGTCGAATTCGACAAGTCCGGAAAACGGGGTCCCTCGTTCAAACGCCCCTAACGGCCTGTGCGGAAGTCCGAAAATTACGAAACAAAATTCTCCGGAAAGCCTTCGAATGGACGGTTCCGATGGCGCAGAAATCGCGCCAATCCGAGGCCGTTTGAGCCTCCGAAAAATTAAAAGACCCGATGACTGTCGAATTCGACAAGTCCGGAAAACGGGGTCCCTCGTTCAAACGCCCCTAACGGCCTGTGCGGAAGTCCGAAAATTACGAAACAAAATTCTCCGGAAAGCCTTCGAATGGACGGTTCCGATGGCGCAGAAATCGCGCCAATCCGAGGCCGTTTGAGCCTCCGAAAAATTAAAAGACCCGATGACTGTCGAATTCGACAAGTCCGGAAAACGGGGTCCCACGTTCAAACGCCCCTATCGGCCTGTGTGAAACTCCGAAAATTACGAAACAAAATTCTCCGGAAGGCCTTCGAATGGACGGTTCCGATGGCGCAGAAATCGCGCCAATCCGAGGCCGTTTGAGCCTCCGAAAAATTAAAAGACCCGATGACTGTCGAATTCGACAAGTCCGGAAAACGGGGTCCCTCGTTCAAACGCCCCTAACGGCCTGTGCGGAAGTCCGAAAATTACGAAACAAAATTCTCCGGAAAGCCTTCGAATGGACGGTTCCGATGGCGCAGAAATCGCGCCAATCCGAGGCCGTTTGATCCTCCGAAAAATTAAAAGACCCGATGGCTGTCAAATTCGACAAGTCCGGAAAACGGGGTCCCACGTTCAAACGCCCCTATCGGCCTGTGTGAAACTCCGAAAATTACGAAACAAAAATCTCCGGAAAGCCTTCGAATGGACGGTTCCGATGGCGCAGAAATCGCGCCAATCCGAGGCCGTTTGAGCCTCCGAAAAATTAAAATACCCTTTTGGCTGTCGAATTCGACAAGTCCGGAAAACGGGGTCCCTCGTTCAAACGCCCCTAACGGCCTGTGCGGAAGTCCGAAAATTACGAAACAAAATTCTCCGGAAAGCCTTCGAATGGACGGTTCCGATGGCGCAGAAATCGCGCCAATCCGAGGCCGTTTGAGCCTCCGAAAAATTAAAAGACCCGATGACTGTCGAATTCGACAAGTCCGGAAAACGGGGTCCCTCGTTCAAACGCCCCTAACGGCCTGTGCGGAAGTCCGAAAATTACGAAACAAAATTCTCCGGAAAGCCTTCGAATGGACGGTTCCGATGGCGCAGAAATCGCGCCAATCCGAGGCCGTTTGATCCTCCGAAAAATTAAAAGACCCGATGACTGTCGAATTCGACAAGTCCGGAAAACGGGGTCCCTCGTTCAAACGCCCCTAACGGCCTGTGCGGAAGTCCGAAAATTACGAAACAAAATTCTCCGGAAAGCCTTCGAATGGACGGTTCCGATGGCGCAGAAATCGCGCCAATCCGAGGCCGTTTGAGCCTCCGAAAAATTAAAAGACCCGATGACTGTCGAATTCGACAAGTCCGGAAAACGGGGTCCCACGTTCAAACGCCCCTATCGGCCTGTGTGAAACTCCGAAAATTACGAAACAAAATTCTCCGGAAGGCCTTCGAATGGACGGTTCCGATGGCGCAGAAATCGCGCCAATCCGAGGCCGTTTGAGCCTCCGAAAAATTAAAATACCCGATGACTGTCGAATTCGACAAGTCCGGAAAACGGGGTCCCTCGTTCAAACGACCCTAACGGCCTGTGCGGAAGTCCGAAAATTACGAAACAAAATTCTCCGGAAAGCCTTCGAATGGACGGTTCCGATGGCGCAGAAATCGCGCCAATCCGAGGCCGTTTGATCCTCCGAAAAATTAAAAGACCCGATGACTGTCGAATTCGACAAGTCCGGAAAACGGGGTCCCTCGTTCAAACGCCCCTAACGGCCTGTGCGGAAGTCCGAAAATTACGAAACAAAATTCTCCGGAAAGCCTTCGAATGGACGGTTCCGATGGCGCAGAAATCGCGCCAATCCGAGGCCGTTTGAGCCTCCGAAAAATTAAAAGACCCGATGACTGTCGAATTCGACAAGTCCGGAAAACGGGGTCCCACGTTCAAACGCCCCTATCGGCCTGTGTGAAACTCCGAAAATTACGAAACAAAATTCTCCGGAAGGCCTTCGAATGGACGGTTCCGATGGCGCAGAAATCGCGCCAATCCGAGGCCGTTTGAGCCTCCGAAAAATTAAAAGACCCGATGACTGTCGAATTCGACAAGTCCGGAAAACGGGGTCCCTCGTTCAAACGCCCCTAACGGCCTGTGCGGAAGTCCGAAAATTACGAAACAAAATTCTCCGGAAAGCCTTCGAATGGACGGTTCCGATGGCGCAGAAATCGCGCCAATCCGAGGCCGTTTGATCCTCCGAAAAATTAAAAGACCCGATGGCTGTCGAATTCGACAAGTCCGGAAAACGGGGTCCCACGTTCAAACGCCCCTATCGGCCTGTGTGAAACTCCGAAAATTACGAAACAAAAATCTCCGGAAAGCCTTCGAATGGACGGTTCCGATGGCGCAGAAATCGCGCCAATCCGAGGCCGTTTGAGCCTCCGAAAAATTAAAATACCCTTTTGGCTGTCGAATTCGACAAGTCCGGAAAACGGGGTCCCTCGTTCAAACGCCCCTAACGGCCTGTGCGGAAGTCCGAAAATTACGAAACAAAATTCTCCGGAAAGCCTTCGAATGGACGGTTCCGATGGCGCAGAAATCGCGCCAATCCGAGGCCGTTTGAGCCTCCGAAAAATTAAAAGACCCGATGACTGTCGAATTCGACAAGTCCGGAAAACGGGGTCCCTCGTTCAAACGCCCCTAACGGCCTGTGCGGAAGTCCGAAAATTACGAAACAAAATTCTCCGGAAAGCCTTCGAATGGACGGTTCCGATGGCGCAGAAATCGCGCCAATCCGAGGCCGTTTGATCCTCCGAAAAATTAAAAGACCCGATGACTGTCGAATTCGACAAGTCCGGAAAACGGGGTCCCTCGTTCAAACGCCCCTAACGGCCTGTGCGGAAGTCCGAAAATTACGAAACAAAATTCTCCGGAAAGCCTTCGAATGGACGGTTCCGATGGCGCAGAAATCGCGCCAATCCGAGGCCGTTTGAGCCTCCGAAAAATTAAAAGACCCGATGACTGTCGAATTCGACAAGTCCGGAAAACGGGGTCCCACGTTCAAACGCCCCTATCGGCCTGTGTGAAACTCCGAAAATTACGAAACAAAATTCTCCGGAAGGCCTTCGAATGGACGGTTCCGATGGCGCAGAAATCGCGCCAATCCGAGGCCGTTTGAGCCTCCGAAAAATTAAAATACCCGATGACTGTCGAATTCGACAAGTCCGGAAAACGGGGTCCCTCGTTCAAACGACCCTAACGGCCTGTGCGGAAGTCCGAAAATTACGAAACAAAATTCTCCGGAAAGCCTTCGAATGGACGGTTCCGATGGCGCAGAAATCGCGCCAATCCGAGGCCGTTTGATCCTCCGAAAAATTAAAAGACCCGATGACTGTCGAATTCGACAAGTCCGGAAAACGGGGTCCCTCGTTCAAACGCCCCTAACGGCCTGTGCGGAAGTCCGAAAATTACGAAACAAAATTCTCCGGAAAGCCTTCGAATGGACGGTTCCGATGGCGCAGAAATCGCGCCAATCCGAGGCCGTTTGAGCCTCCGAAAAATTAAAAGACCCGATGACTGTCGAATTCGACAAGTCCGGAAAACGGGGTCCCACGTTCAAACGCCCCTATCGGCCTGTGTGAAACTCCGAAAATTACGAAACAAAATTCTCCGGAAGGCCTTCGAATGGACGGTTCCGATGGCGCAGAAATCGCGCCAATCCGAGGCCGTTTGAGCCTCCGAAAAATTAAAATACCCTTTTGGCTGTCGAATTCGACAAGTCCGGAAAACGGGGTCCCTCGTTCAAACGCCCCTAACGGCCTGTGCGGAAGTCCGAAAATTACGAAACAAAATTCTCCGGAAAGCCTTCGAATGGACGGTTCCGATGGCGCAGAAATCGCGCCAATCCGAGGCCGTTTGAGCCTCCGAAAAATTAAAAGACCCGATGACTGTCGAATTCGACAAGTCCGGAAAACGGGGTCCCTCGTTCAAACGCCCCTAACGGCCTGTGCGGAAGTCCGAAAATTACGAAACAAAATTCTCCGGAAAGCCTTCGAATGGACGGTTCCGATGGCGCAGAAATCGCGCCAATCCGAGGCCGTTTGATCCTCCGAAAAATTAAAAGACCCGATGACTGTCGAATTCGACAAGTCCGGAAAACGGGGTCCCTCGTTCAAACGCCCCTAACGGCCTGTGCGGAAGTCCGAAAATTACGAAACAAAATTCTCCGGAAAGCCTTCGAATGGACGGTTCCGATGGCGCAGAAATCGCGCCAATCCGAGGCCGTTTGAGCCTCCGAAAAATTAAAAGACCCGATGACTGTCGAATTCGACAAGTCCGGAAAACGGGGTCCCACGTTCAAACGCCCCTATCGGCCTGTGTGAAACTCCGAAAATTACGAAACAAAATTCTCCGGAAGGCCTTCGAATGGACGGTTCCGATGGCGCAGAAATCGCGCCAATCCGAGGCCGTTTGAGCCTCCGAAAAATTAAAATACCCGATGACTGTCGAATTCGACAAGTCCGGAAAACGGGGTCCCTCGTTCAAACGACCCTAACGGCCTGTGCGGAAGTCCGAAAATTACGAAACAAAATTCTCCGGAAAGCCTTCGAATGGACGGTTCCGATGGCGCAGAAATCGCGCCAATCCGAGGCCGTTTGATCCTCCGAAAAATTAAAAGACCCGATGACTGTCGAATTCGACAAGTCCGGAAAACGGGGTCCCTCGTTCAAACGCCCCTAACGGCCTGTGCGGAAGTCCGAAAATTACGAAACAAAATTCTCCGGAAAGCCTTCGAATGGACGGTTCCGATGGCGCAGAAATCGCGCCAATCCGAGGCCGTTTGAGCCTCCGAAAAATTAAAAGACCCGATGACTGTCGAATTCGACAAGTCCGGAAAACGGGGTCCCACGTTCAAACGCCCCTATCGGCCTGTGTGAAACTCCGAAAATTACGAAACAAAATTCTCCGGAAGGCCTTCGAATGGACGGTTCCGATGGCGCAGAAATCGCGCCAATCCGAGGCCGTTTGAGCCTCCGAAAAATTAAAATACCCGATGACTGTCGAATTCGACAAGTCCGGAAAACGGGGTCCCTCGTTCAAACGACCCTAACGGCCTGTGCGGAAGTCCGAAAATTACGAAACAAAATTCTCCGGAAAGCCTTCGAATGGACGGTTCCGATGGCGCAGAAATCGCGCCAATCCGAGGCCGTTTGATCCTCCGAAAAATTAAAAGACCCGATGACTGTCGAATTCGACAAGTCCGGAAAACGGGGTCCCTCGTTCAAACGCCCCTAACGGCCTGTGCGGAAGTCCGAAAATTACGAAACAAAATTCTCCGGAAAGCCTTCGAATGGACGGTTCCGATGGCGCAGAAATCGCGCCAATCCGAGGCCGTTTGAGCCTCCGAAAAATTAAAAGACCCGATGACTGTCGAATTCGACAAGTCCGGAAAACGGGGTCCCACGTTCAAACGCCCCTATCGGCCTGTGTGAAACTCCGAAAATTACGAAACAAAATTCTCCGGAAGGCCTTCGAATGGACGGTTCCGATGGCGCAGAAATCGCGCCAATCCGAGGCCGTTTGAGCCTCCGAAAAATTAAAATACCCGATGACTGTCGAATTCGACAAGTCCGGAAAACGGGGTCCCTCGTTCAAACGACCCTAACGGCCTGTGCGGAAGTCCGAAAATTACGAAACAAAATTCTCCGGAAAGCCTTCGAATGGACGGTTCCGATGGCGCAGAAATCGCGCCAATCCGAGGCCGTTTGATCCTCCGAAAAATTAAAAGACCCGATGACTGTCGAATTCGACAAGTCCGGAAAACGGGGTCCCTCGTTCAAACGCCCCTAACGGCCTGTGCGGAAGTCCGAAAATTACGAAACAAAATTCTCCGGAAAGCCTTCGAATGGACGGTTCCGATGGCGCAGAAATCGCGCCAATCCGAGGCCGTTTGAGCCTCCGAAAAATTAAAAGACCCGATGACTGTCGAATTCGACAAGTCCGGAAAACGGGGTCCCACGTTCAAACGCCCCTATCGGCCTGTGTGAAACTCCGAAAATTACGAAACAAAATTCTCCGGAAGGCCTTCGAATGGACGGTTCCGATGGCGCAGAAATCGCGCCAATCCGAGGCCGTTTGAGCCTCCGAAAAATTAAAATACCCTTTTGGCTGTCGAATTCGACAAGTCCGGAAAACGGGGTCCCTCGTTCAAACGCCCCTAACGGCCTGTGCGGAAGTCCGAAAATTACGAAACAAAATTCTCCGGAAAGCCTTCGAATGGACGGTTCCGATGGCGCAGAAATCGCGCCAATCCGAGGCCGTTTGAGCCTCCGAAAAATTAAAAGACCCGATGACTGTCGAATTCGACAAGTCCGGAAAACGGGGTCCCTCGTTCAAACGCCCCTAACGGCCTGTGCGGAAGTCCGAAAATTACGAAACAAAATTCTCCGGAAAGCCTTCGAATGGACGGTTCCGATGGCGCAGAAATCGCGCCAATCCGAGGCCGTTTGATCCTCCGAAAAATTAAAAGACCCGATGACTGTCGAATTCGACAAGTCCGGAAAACGGGGTCCCTCGTTCAAACGCCCCTAACGGCCTGTGCGGAAGTCCGAAAATTACGAAACAAAATTCTCCGGAAAGCCTTCGAATGGACGGTTCCGATGGCGCAGAAATCGCGCCAATCCGAGGCCGTTTGAGCCTCCGAAAAATTAAAAGACCCGATGACTGTCGAATTCGACAAGTCCGGAAAACGGGGTCCCACGTTCAAACGCCCCTATCGGCCTGTGTGAAACTCCGAAAATTACGAAACAAAATTCTCCGGAAGGCCTTCGAATGGACGGTTCCGATGGCGCAGAAATCGCGCCAATCCGAGGCCGTTTGAGCCTCCGAAAAATTAAAATACCCGATGACTGTCGAATTCGACAAGTCCGGAAAACGGGGTCCCTCGTTCAAACGACCCTAACGGCCTGTGCGGAAGTCCGAAAATTACGAAACAAAATTCTCCGGAAAGCCTTCGAATGGACGGTTCCGATGGCGCAGAAATCGCGCCAATCCGAGGCCGTTTGATCCTCCGAAAAATTAAAAGACCCGATGACTGTCGAATTCGACAAGTCCGGAAAACGGGGTCCCTCGTTCAAACGCCCCTAACGGCCTGTGCGGAAGTCCGAAAATTACGAAACAAAATTCTCCGGAAAGCCTTCGAATGGACGGTTCCGATGGCGCAGAAATCGCGCCAATCCGAGGCCGTTTGAGCCTCCGAAAAATTAAAAGACCCGATGACTGTCGAATTCGACAAGTCCGGAAAACGGGGTCCCACGTTCAAACGCCCCTATCGGCCTGTGTGAAACTCCGAAAATTACGAAACAAAATTCTCCGGAAGGCCTTCGAATGGACGGTTCCGATGGCGCAGAAATCGCGCCAATCCGAGGCCGTTTGAGCCTCCGAAAAATTAAAATACCCGATGACTGTCGAATTCGACAAGTCCGGAAAACGGGGTCCCTCGTTCAAACGACCCTAACGGCCTGTGCGGAAGTCCGAAAATTACGAAACAAAATTCTCCGGAAAGCCTTCGAATGGACGGTTCCGATGGCGCAGAAATCGCGCCAATCCGAGGCCGTTTGATCCTCCGAAAAATTAAAAGACCCGATGACTGTCGAATTCGACAAGTCCGGAAAACGGGGTCCCTCGTTCAAACGCCCCTAACGGCCTGTGCGGAAGTCCGAAAATTACGAAACAAAATTCTCCGGAAAGCCTTCGAATGGACGGTTCCGATGGCGCAGAAATCGCGCCAATCCGAGGCCGTTTGAGCCTCCGAAAAATTAAAAGACCCGATGACTGTCGAATTCGACAAGTCCGGAAAACGGGGTCCCACGTTCAAACGCCCCTATCGGCCTGTGTGAAACTCCGAAAATTACGAAACAAAATTCTCCGGAAGGCCTTCGAATGGACGGTTCCGATGGCGCAGAAATCGCGCCAATCCGAGGCCGTTTGAGCCTCCGAAAAATTAAAATACCCTTTTGGCTGTCGAATTCGACAAGTCCGGAAAACGGGGTCCCTCGTTCAAACGCCCCTAACGGCCTGTGCGGAAGTCCGAAAATTACGAAACAAAATTCTCCGGAAAGCCTTCGAATGGACGGTTCCGATGGCGCAGAAATCGCGCCAATCCGAGGCCGTTTGAGCCTCCGAAAAATTAAAAGACCCGATGACTGTCGAATTCGACAAGTCCGGAAAACGGGGTCCCTCGTTCAAACGCCCCTAACGGCCTGTGCGGAAGTCCGAAAATTACGAAACAAAATTCTCCGGAAAGCCTTCGAATGGACGGTTCCGATGGCGCAGAAATCGCGCCAATCCGAGGCCGTTTGATCCTCCGAAAAATTAAAAGACCCGATGACTGTCGAATTCGACAAGTCCGGAAAACGGGGTCCCTCGTTCAAACGCCCCTAACGGCCTGTGCGGAAGTCCGAAAATTACGAAACAAAATTCTCCGGAAAGCCTTCGAATGGACGGTTCCGATGGCGCAGAAATCGCGCCAATCCGAGGCCGTTTGAGCCTCCGAAAAATTAAAAGACCCGATGACTGTCGAATTCGACAAGTCCGGAAAACGGGGTCCCACGTTCAAACGCCCCTATCGGCCTGTGTGAAACTCCGAAAATTACGAAACAAAATTCTCCGGAAGGCCTTCGAATGGACGGTTCCGATGGCGCAGAAATCGCGCCAATCCGAGGCCGTTTGAGCCTCCGAAAAATTAAAATACCCGATGACTGTCGAATTCGACAAGTCCGGAAAACGGGGTCCCTCGTTCAAACGACCCTAACGGCCTGTGCGGAAGTCCGAAAATTACGAAACAAAATTCTCCGGAAAGCCTTCGAATGGACGGTTCCGATGGCGCAGAAATCGCGCCAATCCGAGGCCGTTTGATCCTCCGAAAAATTAAAAGACCCGATGACTGTCGAATTCGACAAGTCCGGAAAACGGGGTCCCTCGTTCAAACGCCCCTAACGGCCTGTGCGGAAGTCCGAAAATTACGAAACAAAATTCTCCGGAAAGCCTTCGAATGGACGGTTCCGATGGCGCAGAAATCGCGCCAATCCGAGGCCGTTTGAGCCTCCGAAAAATTAAAAGACCCGATGACTGTCGAATTCGACAAGTCCGGAAAACGGGGTCCCACGTTCAAACGCCCCTATCGGCCTGTGTGAAACTCCGAAAATTACGAAACAAAATTCTCCGGAAGGCCTTCGAATGGACGGTTCCGATGGCGCAGAAATCGCGCCAATCCGAGGCCGTTTGAGCCTCCGAAAAATTAAAATACCCTTTTGGCTGTCGAATTCGACAAGTCCGGAAAACGGGGTCCCTCGTTCAAACGCCCCTAACGGCCTGTGCGGAAGTCCGAAAATTACGAAACAAAATTCTCCGGAAAGCCTTCGAATGGACGGTTCCGATGGCGCAGAAATCGCGCCAATCCGAGGCCGTTTGAGCCTCCGAAAAATTAAAAGACCCGATGACTGTCGAATTCGACAAGTCCGGAAAACGGGGTCCCTCGTTCAAACGCCCCTAACGGCCTGTGCGGAAGTCCGAAAATTACGAAACAAAATTCTCCGGAAAGCCTTCGAATGGACGGTTCCGATGGCGCAGAAATCGCGCCAATCCGAGGCCGTTTGATCCTCCGAAAAATTAAAAGACCCGATGACTGTCGAATTCGACAAGTCCGGAAAACGGGGTCCCTCGTTCAAACGCCCCTAACGGCCTGTGCGGAAGTCCGAAAATTACGAAACAAAATTCTCCGGAAAGCCTTCGAATGGACGGTTCCGATGGCGCAGAAATCGCGCCAATCCGAGGCCGTTTGAGCCTCCGAAAAATTAAAAGACCCGATGACTGTCGAATTCGACAAGTCCGGAAAACGGGGTCCCACGTTCAAACGCCCCTATCGGCCTGTGTGAAACTCCGAAAATTACGAAACAAAATTCTCCGGAAGGCCTTCGAATGGACGGTTCCGATGGCGCAGAAATCGCGCCAATCCGAGGCCGTTTGAGCCTCCGAAAAATTAAAATACCCGATGACTGTCGAATTCGACAAGTCCGGAAAACGGGGTCCCTCGTTCAAACGACCCTAACGGCCTGTGCGGAAGTCCGAAAATTACGAAACAAAATTCTCCGGAAAGCCTTCGAATGGACGGTTCCGATGGCGCAGAAATCGCGCCAATCCGAGGCCGTTTGATCCTCCGAAAAATTAAAAGACCCGATGACTGTCGAATTCGACAAGTCCGGAAAACGGGGTCCCTCGTTCAAACGCCCCTAACGGCCTGTGCGGAAGTCCGAAAATTACGAAACAAAATTCTCCGGAAAGCCTTCGAATGGACGGTTCCGATGGCGCAGAAATCGCGCCAATCCGAGGCCGTTTGAGCCTCCGAAAAATTAAAAGACCCGATGACTGTCGAATTCGACAAGTCCGGAAAACGGGGTCCCACGTTCAAACGCCCCTATCGGCCTGTGTGAAACTCCGAAAATTACGAAACAAAATTCTCCGGAAGGCCTTCGAATGGACGGTTCCGATGGCGCAGAAATCGCGCCAATCCGAGGCCGTTTGAGCCTCCGAAAAATTAAAATACCCTTTTGGCTGTCGAATTCGACAAGTCCGGAAAACGGGGTCCCTCGTTCAAACGCCCCTAACGGCCTGTGCGGAAGTCCGAAAATTACGAAACAAAATTCTCCGGAAAGCCTTCGAATGGACGGTTCCGATGGCGCAGAAATCGCGCCAATCCGAGGCCGTTTGAGCCTCCGAAAAATTAAAAGACCCGGTGACTGTCGAATTCGACAAGTCCGGAAAACGGCGTTCCACGTTTAAACGCCCCTATCGGCCTGTGTGGAGGTCCGAAAATTACGCAACAAAAATTTGCGGACAGCCATCGAAGTCACGGTTCCGATGGCGCAGAAATCGCGCGAATCCGAGGCCGTTTGACCCTCCAAAAAATTAAAAGACCCGGTGACTGTCGAATTCGACAAGTCCGGAAAACGGGGTCCCTCGTTCAAACGCCCCTAACGGCCTGTGCGGAAGTCCGAAAATTACGAAACAAAATTCTCCGGAAAGCCTTCGAATGGACGGTTCCGATGGCGCAGAAATCGCGCCAATCCGAGGCCGTTTGAGCCTCCGAAAAATTAAAAGACCCGATGACTGTCGAATTCGACAAGTCCGGAAAACGGGGTCCCTCGTTCAAACGCCCCTAACGGCCTGTGCGGAAGTCCGAAAATTACGAAACAAAATTCTCCGGAAAGCCTTCGAATGGACGGTTCCGATGGCGCAGAAATCGCGCCAATCCGAGGCCGTTTGAGCCTCCGAAAAATTAAAAGACCCGATGACTGTCGAATTCGACAAGTCCGGAAAACGGGGTCCCACGTTCAAACGCCCCTATCGGCCTGTGTGAAACTCCGAAAATTACGAAACAAAATTCTCCGGAAGGCCTTCGAATGGACGGTTCCGATGGCGCAGAAATCGCGCCAATCCGAGGCCGTTTGAGCCTCCGAAAAATTAAAAGACCCGATGACTGTCGAATTCGACAAGTCCGGAAAACGGGGTCCCTCGTTCAAACGCCCCTAACGGCCTGTGCGGAAGTCCGAAAATTACGAAACAAAATTCTCCGGAAAGCCTTCGAATGGACGGTTCCGATGGCGCAGAAATCGCGCCAATCCGAGGCCGTTTGATCCTCCGAAAAATTAAAAGACCCGATGGCTGTCGAATTCGACAAGTCCGGAAAACGGGGTCCCACGTTCAAACGCCCCTATCGGCCTGTGTGAAACTCCGAAAATTACGAAACAAAAATCTCCGGAAAGCCTTCGAATGGACGGTTCCGATGGCGCAGAAATCGCGCCAATCCGAGGCCGTTTGAGCCTCCGAAAAATTAAAAGACCCGATGACTGTCGAATTCGACAAGTCCGGAAAACGGGGTCCCTCGTTCAAACGCCCCTAACGGCCTGTGCGGAAGTCCGAAAATTACGAAACAAAATTCTCCGGAAAGCCTTCGAATGGACGGTTCCGATGGCGCAGAAATCGCGCCAATCCGAGGCCGTTTGAGCCTCCGAAAAATTAAAAGACCCGATGACTGTCGAATTCGACAAGTCCGGAAAACGGGGTCCCACGTTCAAACGCCCCTATCGGCCTGTGTGAAACTCCGAAAATTACGAAACAAAATTCTCCGGAAGGCCTTCGAATGGACGGTTCCGATGGCGCAGAAATCGCGCCAATCCGAGGCCGTTTGAGCCTCCGAAAAATTAAAAGACCCGATGACTGTCGAATTCGACAAGTCCGGAAAACGGGGTCCCTCGTTCAAACGCCCCTAACGGCCTGTGCGGAAGTCCGAAAATTACGAAACAAAATTCTCCGGAAAGCCTTCGAATGGACGGTTCCGATGGCGCAGAAATCGCGCCAATCCGAGGCCGTTTGATCCTCCGAAAAATTAAAAGACCCGATGGCTGTCGAATTCGACAAGTCCGGAAAACGGGGTCCCACGTTCAAACGCCCCTATCGGCCTGTGTGAAACTCCGAAAATTACGAAACAAAAATCTCCGGAAAGCCTTCGAATGGACGGTTCCGATGGCGCAGAAATCGCGCCAATCCGAGGCCGTTTGAGCCTCCGAAAAATTAAAAGACCCGATGACTGTCGAATTCGACAAGTCCGGAAAACGGGGTCCCTCGTTCAAACGCCCCTAACGGCCTGTGCGGAAGTCCGAAAATTACGAAACAAAATTCTCCGGAAAGCCTTCGAATGGACGGTTCCGATGGCGCAGAAATCGCGCCAATCCGAGGCCGTTTGAGCCTCCGAAAAATTAAAAGACCCGATGACTGTCGAATTCGACAAGTCCGGAAAACGGGGTCCCACGTTCAAACGCCCCTATCGGCCTGTGTGAAACTCCGAAAATTACGAAACAAAATTCTCCGGAAGGCCTTCGAATGGACGGTTCCGATGGCGCAGAAATCGCGCCAATCCGAGGCCGTTTGAGCCTCCGAAAAATTAAAAGACCCGATGACTGTCGAATTCGACAAGTCCGGAAAACGGGGTCCCTCGTTCAAACGCCCCTAACGGCCTGTGCGGAAGTCCGAAAATTACGAAACAAAATTCTCCGGAAAGCCTTCGAATGGACGGTTCCGATGGCGCAGAAATCGCGCCAATCCGAGGCCGTTTGATCCTCCGAAAAATTAAAAGACCCGATGGCTGTCGAATTCGACAAGTCCGGAAAACGGGGTCCCACGTTCAAACGCCCCTATCGGCCTGTGTGAAACTCCGAAAATTACGAAACAAAAATCTCCGGAAAGCCTTCGAATGGACGGTTCCGATGGCGCAGAAATCGCGCCAATCCGAGGCCGTTTGAGCCTCCGAAAAATTAAAAGACCCGATGACTGTCGAATTCGACAAGTCCGGAAAACGGGGTCCCTCGTTCAAACGCCCCTAACGGCCTGTGCGGAAGTCCGAAAATTACGAAACAAAATTCTCCGGAAAGCCTTCGAATGGACGGTTCCGATGGCGCAGAAATCGCGCCAATCCGAGGCCGTTTGAGCCTCCGAAAAATTAAAAGACCCGATGACTGTCGAATTCGACAAGTCCGGAAAACGGGGTCCCACGTTCAAACGCCCCTATCGGCCTGTGTGAAACTCCGAAAATTACGAAACAAAATTCTCCGGAAGGCCTTCGAATGGACGGTTCCGATGGCGCAGAAATCGCGCCAATCCGAGGCCGTTTGAGCCTCCGAAAAATTAAAAGACCCGATGACTGTCGAATTCGACAAGTCCGGAAAACGGGGTCCCTCGTTCAAACGCCCCTAACGGCCTGTGCGGAAGTCCGAAAATTACGAAACAAAATTCTCCGGAAAGCCTTCGAATGGACGGTTCCGATGGCGCAGAAATCGCGCCAATCCGAGGCCGTTTGATCCTCCGAAAAATTAAAAGACCCGATGGCTGTCGAATTCGACAAGTCCGGAAAACGGGGTCCCACGTTCAAACGCCCCTATCGGCCTGTGTGAAACTCCGAAAATTACGAAACAAAAATCTCCGGAAAGCCTTCGAATGGACGGTTCCGATGGCGCAGAAATCGCGCCAATCCGAGGCCGTTTGAGCCTCCGAAAAATTAAAAGACCCGATGACTGTCGAATTCGACAAGTCCGGAAAACGGGGTCCCTCGTTCAAACGCCCCTAACGGCCTGTGCGGAAGTCCGAAAATTACGAAACAAAATTCTCCGGAAAGCCTTCGAATGGACGGTTCCGATGGCGCAGAAATCGCGCCAATCCGAGGCCGTTTGAGCCTCCGAAAAATTAAAAGACCCGATGACTGTCGAATTCGACAAGTCCGGAAAACGGGGTCCCACGTTCAAACGCCCCTATCGGCCTGTGTGAAACTCCGAAAATTACGAAACAAAATTCTCCGGAAGGCCTTCGAATGGACGGTTCCGATGGCGCAGAAATCGCGCCAATCCGAGGCCGTTTGAGCCTCCGAAAAATTAAAAGACCCGATGACTGTCGAATTCGACAAGTCCGGAAAACGGGGTCCCTCGTTCAAACGCCCCTAACGGCCTGTGCGGAAGTCCGAAAATTACGAAACAAAATTCTCCGGAAAGCCTTCGAATGGACGGTTCCGATGGCGCAGAAATCGCGCCAATCCGAGGCCGTTTGATCCTCCGAAAAATTAAAAGACCCGATGGCTGTCGAATTCGACAAGTCCGGAAAACGGGGTCCCACGTTCAAACGCCCCTATCGGCCTGTGTGAAACTCCGAAAATTACGAAACAAAAATCTCCGGAAAGCCTTCGAATGGACGGTTCCGATGGCGCAGAAATCGCGCCAATCCGAGGCCGTTTGAGCCTCCGAAAAATTAAAAGACCCGATGACTGTCGAATTCGACAAGTCCGGAAAACGGGGTCCCTCGTTCAAACGCCCCTAACGGCCTGTGCGGAAGTCCGAAAATTACGAAACAAAATTCTCCGGAAAGCCTTCGAATGGACGGTTCCGATGGCGCAGAAATCGCGCCAATCCGAGGCCGTTTGAGCCTCCGAAAAATTAAAAGACCCGATGACTGTCGAATTCGACAAGTCCGGAAAACGGGGTCCCACGTTCAAACGCCCCTATCGGCCTGTGTGAAACTCCGAAAATTACGAAACAAAATTCTCCGGAAGGCCTTCGAATGGACGGTTCCGATGGCGCAGAAATCGCGCCAATCCGAGGCCGTTTGAGCCTCCGAAAAATTAAAAGACCCGATGACTGTCGAATTCGACAAGTCCGGAAAACGGGGTCCCTCGTTCAAACGCCCCTAACGGCCTGTGCGGAAGTCCGAAAATTACGAAACAAAATTCTCCGGAAAGCCTTCGAATGGACGGTTCCGATGGCGCAGAAATCGCGCCAATCCGAGGCCGTTTGATCCTCCGAAAAATTAAAAGACCCGATGGCTGTCGAATTCGACAAGTCCGGAAAACGGGGTCCCACGTTCAAACGCCCCTATCGGCCTGTGTGAAACTCCGAAAATTACGAAACAAAAATCTCCGGAAAGCCTTCGAATGGACGGTTCCGATGGCGCAGAAATCGCGCCAATCCGAGGCCGTTTGAGCCTCCGAAAAATTAAAAGACCCGATGACTGTCGAATTCGACAAGTCCGGAAAACGGGGTCCCTCGTTCAAACGCCCCTAACGGCCTGTGCGGAAGTCCGAAAATTACGAAACAAAATTCTCCGGAAAGCCTTCGAATGGACGGTTCCGATGGCGCAGAAATCGCGCCAATCCGAGGCCGTTTGAGCCTCCGAAAAATTAAAAGACCCGATGACTGTCGAATTCGACAAGTCCGGAAAACGGGGTCCCACGTTCAAACGCCCCTATCGGCCTGTGTGAAACTCCGAAAATTACGAAACAAAATTCTCCGGAAGGCCTTCGAATGGACGGTTCCGATGGCGCAGAAATCGCGCCAATCCGAGGCCGTTTGAGCCTCCGAAAAATTAAAAGACCCGATGACTGTCGAATTCGACAAGTCCGGAAAACGGGGTCCCTCGTTCAAACGCCCCTAACGGCCTGTGCGGAAGTCCGAAAATTACGAAACAAAATTCTCCGGAAAGCCTTCGAATGGACGGTTCCGATGGCGCAGAAATCGCGCCAATCCGAGGCCGTTTGATCCTCCGAAAAATTAAAAGACCCGATGGCTGTCGAATTCGACAAGTCCGGAAAACGGGGTCCCACGTTCAAACGCCCCTATCGGCCTGTGTGAAACTCCGAAAATTACGAAACAAAAATCTCCGGAAAGCCTTCGAATGGACGGTTCCGATGGCGCAGAAATCGCGCCAATCCGAGGCCGTTTGAGCCTCCGAAAAATTAAAATACCCTTTTGGCTGTCGAATTCGACAAGTCCGGAAAACGGGGTCCCTCGTTTAAACGCCCCTAACGGCCTGTGCGGAAGTCCGAAAATTACGAAACAAAATTCTCCGGAAAGCCTTCGAATGGACGGTTCCGATGGCGCAGAAATCGCGCCAATCCGAGGCCGTTTGAGCCTCCGAAAAATTAAAAGACCCGATGACTGTCGAATTCGACAAGTCCGGAAAACGGGGTCCCACGTTCAAACGCCCCTATCGGCCTGTGTGAAACTCCGAAAATTACGAAACAAAATTCTCCGGAAGGCCTTCGAATGGACGGTTCCGATGGCGCAGAAATCGCGCCAATCCGAGGCCGTTTGAGCCTCCGAAAAATTAAAATACCCGATGACTGTCGAATTCGACAAGTCCGGAAAACGGGGTCCCTCGTTCAAACGCCCCTAACGGCCTGTGCGGAAGTCCGAAAATTACGAAACAAAATTCTCCGGAAAGCCTTCGAATGGACGGTTCCGATGGCGCAGAAATCGCGCCAATCCGAGGCCGTTTGATCCTCCGAAAAATTAAAAGACCCGATGGCTGTCGAATTCGACAAGTCCGGAAAACGGGGTCCCACGTTCAAACGCCCCTATCGGCCTGTGTGAAACTCCGAAAATTACGAAACAAAAATCTCCGGAAAGCCTTCGAATGGACGGTTCCGATGGCGCAGAAATCGCGCCAATCCGAGGCCGTTTGAGCCTCCGAAAAATTAAAATACCCGATGACTGTCGAATTCGACAAGTCCGGAAAACGGGGTCCCTCGTTCAAACGACCCTAACGGCCTGTGCGGAAGTCCGAAAATTACGAAACAAAATTCTCCGGAAAGCCTTCGAATGGACGGTTCCGATGGCGCAGAAATCGCGCCAATCCGAGGCCGTTTGATCCTCCGAAAAATTAAAAGACCCGATGACTGTCGAATTCGACAAGTCCGGAAAACGGGGTCCCTCGTTCAAACGCCCCTAACGGCCTGTGCGGAAGTCCGAAAATTACGAAACAAAATTCTCCGGAAAGCCTTCGAATGGACGGTTCCGATGGCGCAGAAATCGCGCCAATCCGAGGCCGTTTGAGCCTCCGAAAAATTAAAAGACCCGATGACTGTCGAATTCGACAAGTCCGGAAAACGGGGTCCCTCGTTCAAACGCCCCTATCGGCCTGTGTGAAACTCCGAAAATTACGAAACAAAATTCTCCGGAAGGCCTTCGAATGGACGGTTCCGATGGCGCAGAAATCGCGCCAATCCGAGGCCGTTTGAGCCTCCGAAAAATTAAAAGACCCGATGACTGTCGAATTCGACAAGTCCGGAAAACGGGGTCCCTCGTTCAAACGCCCCTAACGGCCTGTGCGGAAGTCCGAAAATTACGAAACAAAATTCTCCGGAAAGCCTTCGAATGGACGGTTCCGATGGCGCAGAAATCGCGCCAATCCGAGGCCGTTTGAGCCTCCGAAAAATTAAAAGACCCGATGACTGTCGAATTCGACAAGTCCGGAAAACGGGGTCCCTCGTTCAAACGCCCCTAACGGCCTGTGCGGAAGTCCGAAAATTACGAAACAAAATTCTCCGGAAAGCCTTCGAATGGACGGTTCCGATGGCGCAGAAATCGCGCCAATCCGAGGCCGTTTGATCCTCCGAAAAATTAAAAGACCCGATGACTGTCGAATTCGACAAGTCCGGAAAACGGGGTCCCTCGTTCAAACGCCCCTAACGGCCTGTGCGGAAGTCCGAAAATTACGAAACAAAATTCTCCGGAAGGCCTTCGAATGGACGGTTCCGATGGCGCAGAAATCGCGCCAATCCGAGGCCGTTTGAGCCTCCGAAAAATTAAAAGACCCGATGACTGTCGAATTCGACAAGTCCGGAAAACGGGGTCCCACGTTCAAACGCCCCTATCGGCCTGTGTGAAACTCCGAAAATTACGAAACAAAATTCTCCGGAAGGCCTTCGAATGGACGGTTCCGATGGCGCAGAAATCGCGCCAATCCGAGGCCGTTTGAGCCTCCGAAAAATTAAAAGACCCGATGACTGTCGAATTCGACAAGTCCGGAAAACGGGGTCCCTCGTTCAAACGCCCCTAACGGCCTGTGCGGAAGTCCGAAAATTACGAAACAAAATTCTCCGGAAAGCCTTCGAATGGACGGTTCCGATGGCGCAGAAATCGCGCCAATCCGAGGCCGTTTGATCCTCCGAAAAATTAAAAGACCCGATGGCTGTCGAATTCGACAAGTCCGGAAAACGGGGTCCCACGTTCAAACGCCCCTATCGGCCTGTGTGAAACTCCGAAAATTACGAAACAAAAATCTCCGGAAAGCCTTCGAATGGACGGTTCCGATGGCGCAGAAATCGCGCCAATCCGAGGCCGTTTGAGCCTCCGAAAAATTAAAAGACCCGATGACTGTCGAATTCGACAAGTCCGGAAAACGGGGTCCCTCGTTCAAACGCCCCTAACGGCCTGTGCGGAAGTCCGAAAATTACGAAACAAAATTCTCCGGAAAGCCTTCGAATGGACGGTTCCGATGGCGCAGAAATCGCGCCAATCCGAGGCCGTTTGAGCCTCCGAAAAATTAAAAGACCCGATGACTGTCGAATTCGACAAGTCCGGAAAACGGGGTCCCTCGTTCAAACGCCCCTATCGGCCTGTGTGAAACTCCGAAAATTACGAAACAAAATTCTCCGGAAGGCCTTCGAATGGACGGTTCCGATGGCGCAGAAATCGCGCCAATCCGAGGCCGTTTGAGCCTCCGAAAAATTAAAAGACCCGATGACTGTCGAATTCGACAAGTCCGGAAAACGGGGTCCCTCGTTCAAACGCCCCTAACGGCCTGTGCGGAAGTCCGAAAATTACGAAACAAAATTCTCCGGAAAGCCTTCGAATGGACGGTTCCGATGGCGCAGAAATCGCGCCAATCCGAGGCCGTTTGAGCCTCCGAAAAATTAAAAGACCCGATGACTGTCGAATTCGACAAGTCCGGAAAACGGGGTCCCTCGTTCAAACGCCCCTAACGGCCTGTGCGGAAGTCCGAAAATTACGAAACAAAATTCTCCGGAAAGCCTTCGAATGGACGGTTCCGATGGCGCAGAAATCGCGCCAATCCGAGGCCGTTTGATCCTCCGAAAAATTAAAAGACCCGATGACTGTCGAATTCGACAAGTCCGGAAAACGGGGTCCCTCGTTCAAACGCCCCTAACGGCCTGTGCGGAAGTCCGAAAATTACGAAACAAAATTCTCCGGAAGGCCTTCGAATGGACGGTTCCGATGGCGCAGAAATCGCGCCAATCCGAGGCCGTTTGAGCCTCCGAAAAATTAAAAGACCCGATGACTGTCGAATTCGACAAGTCCGGAAAACGGGGTCCCACGTTCAAACGCCCCTATCGGCCTGTGTGAAACTCCGAAAATTACGAAACAAAATTCTCCGGAAGGCCTTCGAATGGACGGTTCCGATGGCGCAGAAATCGCGCCAATCCGAGGCCGTTTGAGCCTCCGAAAAATTAAAAGACCCGATGACTGTCGAATTCGACAAGTCCGGAAAACGGGGTCCCTCGTTCAAACGCCCCTAACGGCCTGTGCGGAAGTCCGAAAATTACGAAACAAAATTCTCCGGAAAGCCTTCGAATGGACGGTTCCGATGGCGCAGAAATCGCGCCAATCCGAGGCCGTTTGATCCTCCGAAAAATTAAAAGACCCGATGGCTGTCGAATTCGACAAGTCCGGAAAACGGGGTCCCACGTTCAAACGCCCCTATCGGCCTGTGTGAAACTCCGAAAATTACGAAACAAAAATCTCCGGAAAGCCTTCGAATGGACGGTTCCGATGGCGCAGAAATCGCGCCAATCCGAGGCCGTTTGAGCCTCCGAAAAATTAAAAGACCCGATGACTGTCGAATTCGACAAGTCCGGAAAACGGGGTCCCTCGTTCAAACGCCCCTAACGGCCTGTGCGGAAGTCCGAAAATTACGAAACAAAATTCTCCGGAAGGCCTTCGAATGGACGGTTCCGATGGCGCAGAAATCGCGCCAATCCGAGGCCGTTTGAGCCTCCGAAAAATTAAAAGACCCGATGACTGTCGAATTCGACAAGTCCGGAAAACGGGGTCCCACGTTCAAACGCCCCTATCGGCCTGTGTGAAACTCCGAAAATTACGAAACAAAATTCTCCGGAAGGCCTTCGAATGGACGGTTCCGATGGCGCAGAAATCGCGCCAATCCGAGGCCGTTTGAGCCTCCGAAAAATTAAAATACCCGATGACTGTCGAATTCGACAAGTCCGGAAAACGGGGTCCCTCGTTCAAACGCCCCTAACGGCCTGTGCGGAAGTCCGAAAATTACGAAACAAAATTCTCCGGAAAGCCTTCGAATGGACGGTTCCGATGGCGCAGAAATCGCGCCAATCCGAGGCCGTTTGATCCTCCGAAAAATTAAAAGACCCGATGACTGTCGAATTCGACAAGTCCGGAAAACGGGGTCCCTCGTTCAAACGCCCCTAACGGCCTGTGCGGAAGTCCGAAAATTACGAAACAAAATTCTCCGGAAAGCCTTCGAATGGACGGTTCCGATGGCGCAGAAATCGCGCCAATCCGAGGCCGTTTGAGCCTCCGAAAAATTAAAAGACCCGATGACTGTCGAATTCGACAAGTCCGGAAAACGGGGTCCCACGTTCAAACGCCCCTATCGGCCTGTGTGAAACTCCGAAAATTACGAAACAAAATTCTCCGGAAGGCCTTCGAATGGACGGTTCCGATGGCGCAGAAATCGCGCCAATCCGAGGCCGTTTGAGCCTCCGAAAAATTAAAATACCCGATGACTGTCGAATTCGACAAGTCCGGAAAACGGGGTCCCTCGTTCAAACGCCCCTAACGGCCTGTGCGGAAGTCCGAAAATTACGAAACAAAATTCTCCGGAAAGCCTTCGAATGGACGGTTCCGATGGCGCAGAAATCGCGCCAATCCGAGGCCGTTTGAGCCTCCGAAAAATTAAAAGACCCGATGACTGTCGAATTCGACAAGTCCGGAAAACGGGGTCCCACGTTCAAACGCCCCTATCGGCCTGTGTGAAACTCCGAAAATTACGAAACAAAATTCTCCGGAAGGCCTTCGAATGGACGGTTCCGATGGCGCAGAAATCGCGCCAATCCGAGGCCGTTTGAGCCTCCGAAAAATTAAAATACCCTTTTGGCTGTCAAATTCGACAAGTCCGGAAAACGGGGTCCCTCGTTCAAACGCCCCTAACGGCCTGTGCGGAAGTCCGAAAATTACGAAACAAAATTCTCCGGAAAGCCTTCGAATGGACGGTTCCGATGGCGCAGAAATCGCGCCAATCCGAGGCCGTTTGAGCCTCCGAAAAATTAAAAGACCCGATGACTGTCGAATTCGACAAGTCCGGAAAACGGGGTCCCTCGTTCAAACGCCCCTAACGGCCTGTGCGGAAGTCCGAAAATTACGAAACAAAATTCTCCGGAAAGCCTTCGAATGGACGGTTCCGATGGCGCAGAAATCGCGCCAATCCGAGGCCGTTTGAGCCTCCGAAAAATTAAAAGACCCGATGACTGTCGAATTCGACAAGTCCGGAAAACGGGGTCCCTCGTTCAAACGCCCCTAACGGCCTGTGCGGAAGTCCGAAAATTACGAAACAAAATTCTCCGGAAAGCCTTCGAATGGACGGTTCCGATGGCGCAGAAATCGCGCCAATCCGAGGCCGTTTGAGCCTCCGAAAAATTAAAAGACCCGATGACTGTCGAATTCGACAAGTCCGGAAAACGGGGTCCCTCGTTCAAACGCCCCTAACGGCCTGTGCGGAAGTCCGAAAATTACGAAACAAAATTCTCCGGAAAGCCTTCGAATGGACGGTTCCGATGGCGCAGAAATCGCGCCAATCCGAGGCCGTTTGATCCTCCGAAAAATTAAAAGACCCGATGACTGTCGAATTCGACAAGTCCGGAAAACGGGGTCCCTCGTTCAAACGCCCCTAACGGCCTGTGCGGAAGTCCGAAAATTACGAAACAAAATTCTCCGGAAAGCCTTCGAATGGACGGTTCCGATGGCGCAGAAATCGCGCCAATCCGAGGCCGTTTGAGCCTCCGAAAAATTAAAAGACCCGATGACTGTCGAATTCGACAAGTCCGGAAAACGGGGTCCCACGTTCAAACGCCCCTATCGGCCTGTGTGAAACTCCGAAAATTACGAAACAAAATTCTCCGGAAGGCCTTCGAATGGACGGTTCCGATGGCGCAGAAATCGCGCCAATCCGAGGCCGTTTGAGCCTCCGAAAAATTAAAATACCCGATGACTGTCGAATTCGACAAGTCCGGAAAACGGGGTCCCTCGTTCAAACGCCCCTAACGGCCTGTGCGGAAGTCCGAAAATTACGAAACAAAATTCTCCGGAAAGCCTTCGAATGGACGGTTCCGATGGCGCAGAAATCGCGCCAATCCGAGGCCGTTTGAGCCTCCGAAAAATTAAAAGACCCGATGACTGTCGAATTCGACAAGTCCGGAAAACGGGGTCCCTCGTTCAAACGCCCCTAACGGCCTGTGCGGAAGTCCGAAAATTACGAAACAAAATTCTCCGGAAAGCCTTCGAATGGACGGTTCCGATGGCGCAGAAATCGCGCCAATCCGAGGCCGTTTGAGCCTCCGAAAAATTAAAAGACCCGATGACTGTCGAATTCGACAAGTCCGGAAAACGGGGTCCCTCGTTCAAACGCCCCTAACGGCCTGTGCGGAAGTCCGAAAATTACGAAACAAAATTCTCCGGAAAGCCTTCGAATGGACGGTTCCGATGGCGCAGAAATCGCGCCAATCCGAGGCCGTTTGAGCCTCCGAAAAATTAAAAGACCCGATGACTGTCGAATTCGACAAGTCCGGAAAACGGGGTCCCTCGTTCAAACGCCCCTATCGGCCTGTGTGAAACTCCGAAAATTACGAAACAAAATTCTCCGGAAGGCCTTCGAATGGACGGTTCCGATGGCGCAGAAATCGCGCCAATCCGAGGCCGTTTGAGCCTCCGAAAAATTAAAATACCCTTTTGGCTGTCAAATTCGACAAGTCCGGAAAACGGGGTCCCTCGTTCAAACGCCCCTAACGGCCTGTGCGGAAGTCCGAAAATTACGAAACAAAATTCTCCGGAAAGCCTTCGAATGGACGGTTCCGATGGCGCAGAAATCGCGCCAATCCGAGGCCGTTTGAGCCTCCGAAAAATTAAAAGACCCGATGACTGTCGAATTCGACAAGTCCGGAAAACGGGGTCCCTCGTTCAAACGCCCCTAACGGCCTGTGCGGAAGTCCGAAAATTACGAAACAAAATTCTCCGGAAAGCCTTCGAATGGACGGTTCCGATGGCGCAGAAATCGCGCCAATCCGAGGCCGTTTGATCCTCCGAAAAATTAAAAGACCCGATGACTGTCGAATTCGACAAGTCCGGAAAACGGGGTCCCTCGTTCAAACGCCCCTAACGGCCTGTGCGGAAGTCCGAAAATTACGAAACAAAATTCTCCGGAAAGCCTTCGAATGGACGGTTCCGATGGCGCAGAAATCGCGCCAATCCGAGGCCGTTTGAGCCTCCGAAAAATTAAAAGACCCGATGACTGTCGAATTCGACAAGTCCGGAAAACGGGGTCCCACGTTCAAACGCCCCTATCGGCCTGTGTGAAACTCCGAAAATTACGAAACAAAATTCTCCGGAAGGCCTTCGAATGGACGGTTCCGATGGCGCAGAAATCGCGCCAATCCGAGGCCGTTTGAGCCTCCGAAAAATTAAAATACCCGATGACTGTCGAATTCGACAAGTCCGGAAAACGGGGTCCCTCGTTCAAACGCCCCTAACGGCCTGTGCGGAAGTCCGAAAATTACGAAACAAAATTCTCCGGAAAGCCTTCGAATGGACGGTTCCGATGGCGCAGAAATCGCGCCAATCCGAGGCCGTTTGAGCCTCCGAAAAATTAAAAGACCCGATGACTGTCGAATTCGACAAGTCCGGAAAACGGGGTCCCTCGTTCAAACGCCCCTAACGGCCTGTGCGGAAGTCCGAAAATTACGAAACAAAATTCTCCGGAAAGCCTTCGAATGGACGGTTCCGATGGCGCAGAAATCGCGCCAATCCGAGGCCGTTTGAGCCTCCGAAAAATTAAAAGACCCGATGACTGTCGAATTCGACAAGTCCGGAAAACGGGGTCCCTCGTTCAAACGCCCCTAACGGCCTGTGCGGAAGTCCGAAAATTACGAAACAAAATTCTCCGGAAAGCCTTCGAATGGACGGTTCCGATGGCGCAGAAATCGCGCCAATCCGAGGCCGTTTGAGCCTCCGAAAAATTAAAAGACCCGATGACTGTCGAATTCGACAAGTCCGGAAAACGGGGTCCCTCGTTCAAACGCCCCTAACGGCCTGTGCGGAAGTCCGAAAATTACGAAACAAAATTCTCCGGAAAGCCTTCGAATGGACGGTTCCGATGGCGCAGAAATCGCGCCAATCCGAGGCCGTTTGAGCCTCCGAAAAATTAAAAGACCCGATGACTGTCGAATTCGACAAGTCCGGAAAACGGGGTCCCTCGTTCAAACGCCCCTAACGGCCTGTGCGGAAGTCCGAAAATTACGAAACAAAATTCTCCGGAAAGCCTTCGAATGGACGGTTCCGATGGCGCAGAAATCGCGCCAATCCGAGGCCGTTTGATCCTCCGAAAAATTAAAAGACCCGATGACTGTCGAATTCGACAAGTCCGGAAAACGGGGTCCCTCGTTCAAACGCCCCTAACGGCCTGTGCGGAAGTCCGAAAATTACGAAACAAAATTCTCCGGAAAGCCTTCGAATGGACGGTTCCGATGGCGCAGAAATCGCGCCAATCCGAGGCCGTTTGAGCCTCCGAAAAATTAAAAGACCCGATGACTGTCGAATTCGACAAGTCCGGAAAACGGGGTCCCACGTTCAAACGCCCCTATCGGCCTGTGTGAAACTCCGAAAATTACGAAACAAAATTCTCCGGAAGGCCTTCGAATGGACGGTTCCGATGGCGCAGAAATCGCGCCAATCCGAGGCCGTTTGAGCCTCCGAAAAATTAAAAGACCCGATGACTGTCGAATTCGACAAGTCCGGAAAACGGGGTCCCTCGTTCAAACGCCCCTAACGGCCTGTGCGGAAGTCCGAAAATTACGAAACAAAATTCTCCGGAAAGCCTTCGAATGGACGGTTCCGATGGCGCAGAAATCGCGCCAATCCGAGGCCGTTTGAGCCTCCGAAAAATTAAAAGACCCGATGACTGTCGAATTCGACAAGTCCGGAAAACGGGGTCCCTCGTTCAAACGCCCCTAACGGCCTGTGCGGAAGTCCGAAAATTACGAAACAAAATTCTCCGGAAAGCCTTCGAATGGACGGTTCCGATGGCGCAGAAATCGCGCCAATCCGAGGCCGTTTGAGCCTCCGAAAAATTAAAAGACCCGATGACTGTCGAATTCGACAAGTCCGGAAAACGGGGTCCCTCGTTCAAACGCCCCTAACGGCCTGTGCGGAAGTCCGAAAATTACGAAACAAAATTCTCCGGAAAGCCTTCGAATGGACGGTTCCGATGGCGCAGAAATCGCGCCAATCCGAGGCCGTTTGATCCTCCGAAAAATTAAAAGACCCGATGACTGTCGAATTCGACAAGTCCGGAAAACGGGGTCCCTCGTTCAAACGCCCCTAACGGCCTGTGCGGAAGTCCGAAAATTACGAAACAAAATTCTCCGGAAAGCCTTCGAATGGACGGTTCCGATGGCGCAGAAATCGCGCCAATCCGAGGCCGTTTGAGCCTCCGAAAAATTAAAAGACCCGATGACTGTCGAATTCGACAAGTCCGGAAAACGGGGTCCCTCGTTCAAACGCCCCTAACGGCCTGTGCGGAAGTCCGAAAATTACGAAACAAAATTCTCCGGAAAGCCTTCGAATGGACGGTTCCGATGGCGCAGAAATCGCGCCAATCCGAGGCCGTTTGAGCCTCCGAAAAATTAAAAGACCCGATGACTGTCGAATTCGACAAGTCCGGAAAACGGGGTCCCTCGTTCAAACGCCCCTAACGGCCTGTGCGGAAGTCCGAAAATTACGAAACAAAATTCTCCGGAAAGCCTTCGAATGGACGGTTCCGATGGCGCAGAAATCGCGCCAATCCGAGGCCGTTTGAGCCTCCGAAAAATTAAAAGACCCGATGACTGTCGAATTCGACAAGTCCGGAAAACGGGGTCCCTCGTTCAAACGCCCCTAACGGCCTGTGCGGAAGTCCGAAAATTACGAAACAAAATTCTCCGGAAAGCCTTCGAATGGACGGTTCCGATGGCGCAGAAATCGCGCCAATCCGAGGCCGTTTGATCCTCCGAAAAATTAAAAGACCCGATGACTGTCGAATTCGACAAGTCCGGAAAACGGGGTCCCTCGTTCAAACGCCCCTAACGGCCTGTGCGGAAGTCCGAAAATTACGAAACAAAATTCTCCGGAAAGCCTTCGAATGGACGGTTCCGATGGCGCAGAAATCGCGCCAATCCGAGGCCGTTTGAGCCTCCGAAAAATTAAAAGACCCGATGACTGTCGAATTCGACAAGTCCGGAAAACGGGGTCCCACGTTCAAACGCCCCTATCGGCCTGTGTGAAACTCCGAAAATTACGAAACAAAATTCTCCGGAAGGCCTTCGAATGGACGGTTCCGATGGCGCAGAAATCGCGCCAATCCGAGGCCGTTTGAGCCTCCGAAAAATTAAAAGACCCGATGACTGTCGAATTCGACAAGTCCGGAAAACGGGGTCCCTCGTTCAAACGCCCCTAACGGCCTGTGCGGAAGTCCGAAAATTACGAAACAAAATTCTCCGGAAAGCCTTCGAATGGACGGTTCCGATGGCGCAGAAATCGCGCCAATCCGAGGCCGTTTGAGCCTCCGAAAAATTAAAAGACCCGATGACTGTCGAATTCGACAAGTCCGGAAAACGGGGTCCCTCGTTCAAACGCCCCTAACGGCCTGTGCGGAAGTCCGAAAATTACGAAACAAAATTCTCCGGAAAGCCTTCGAATGGACGGTTCCGATGGCGCAGAAATCGCGCCAATCCGAGGCCGTTTGAGCCTCCGAAAAATTAAAAGACCCGATGACTGTCGAATTCGACAAGTCCGGAAAACGGGGTCCCTCGTTCAAACGCCCCTAACGGCCTGTGCGGAAGTCCGAAAATTACGAAACAAAATTCTCCGGAAAGCCTTCGAATGGACGGTTCCGATGGCGCAGAAATCGCGCCAATCCGAGGCCGTTTGATCCTCCGAAAAATTAAAAGACCCGATGACTGTCGAATTCGACAAGTCCGGAAAACGGGGTCCCTCGTTCAAACGCCCCTAACGGCCTGTGCGGAAGTCCGAAAATTACGAAACAAAATTCTCCGGAAAGCCTTCGAATGGACGGTTCCGATGGCGCAGAAATCGCGCCAATCCGAGGCCGTTTGATCCTCCGAAAAATTAAAAGACCCGATGACTGTCGAATTCGACAAGTCCGGAAAACGGGGTCCCTCGTTCAAACGCCCCTAACGGCCTGTGCGGAAGTCCGAAAATTACGAAACAAAATTCTCCGGAAAGCCTTCGAATGGACGGTTCCGATGGCGCAGAAATCGCGCCAATCCGAGGCCGTTTGAGCCTCCGAAAAATTAAAAGACCCGATGACTGTCGAATTCGACAAGTCCGGAAAACGGGGTCCCTCGTTCAAACGCCCCTAACGGCCTGTGCGGAAGTCCGAAAATTACGAAACAAAATTCTCCGGAAAGCCTTCGAATGGACGGTTCCGATGGCGCAGAAATCGCGCCAATCCGAGGCCGTTTGATCCTCCGAAAAATTAAAAGACCCGATGACTGTCGAATTCGACAAGTCCGGAAAACGGGGTCCCTCGTTCAAACGCCCCTAACGGCCTGTGCGGAAGTCCGAAAATTACGAAACAAAATTCTCCGGAAAGCCTTCGAATGGACGGTTCCGATGGCGCAGAAATCGCGCCAATCCGAGGCCGTTTGAGCCTCCGAAAAATTAAAAGACCCGATGACTGTCGAATTCGACAAGTCCGGAAAACGGGGTCCCACGTTCAAACGCCCCTATCGGCCTGTGTGAAACTCCGAAAATTACGAAACAAAATTCTCCGGAAGGCCTTCGAATGGACGGTTCCGATGGCGCAGAAATCGCGCCAATCCGAGGCCGTTTGAGCCTCCGAAAAATTAAAAGACCCGATGACTGTCGAATTCGACAAGTCCGGAAAACGGGGTCCCTCGTTCAAACGCCCCTAACGGCCTGTGCGGAAGTCCGAAAATTACGAAACAAAATTCTCCGGAAAGCCTTCGAATGGACGGTTCCGATGGCGCAGAAATCGCGCCAATCCGAGGCCGTTTGAGCCTCCGAAAAATTAAAAGACCCGATGACTGTCGAATTCGACAAGTCCGGAAAACGGGGTCCCTCGTTCAAACGCCCCTAACGGCCTGTGCGGAAGTCCGAAAATTACGAAACAAAATTCTCCGGAAAGCCTTCGAATGGACGGTTCCGATGGCGCAGAAATCGCGCCAATCCGAGGCCGTTTGAGCCTCCGAAAAATTAAAAGACCCGATGACTGTCGAATTCGACAAGTCCGGAAAACGGGGTCCCTCGTTCAAACGCCCCTAACGGCCTGTGCGGAAGTCCGAAAATTACGAAACAAAATTCTCCGGAAAGCCTTCGAATGGACGGTTCCGATGGCGCAGAAATCGCGCCAATCCGAGGCCGTTTGATCCTCCGAAAAATTAAAAGACCCGATGACTGTCGAATTCGACAAGTCCGGAAAACGGGGTCCCTCGTTCAAACGCCCCTAACGGCCTGTGCGGAAGTCCGAAAATTACGAAACAAAATTCTCCGGAAAGCCTTCGAATGGACGGTTCCGATGGCGCAGAAATCGCGCCAATCCGAGGCCGTTTGAGCCTCCGAAAAATTAAAAGACCCGATGACTGTCGAATTCGACAAGTCCGGAAAACGGGGTCCCACGTTCAAACGCCCCTATCGGCCTGTGTGAAACTCCGAAAATTACGAAACAAAATTCTCCGGAAGGCCTTCGAATGGACGGTTCCGATGGCGCAGAAATCGCGCCAATCCGAGGCCGTTTGAGCCTCCGAAAAATTAAAATACCCGATGACTGTCGAATTCGACAAGTCCGGAAAACGGGGTCCCTCGTTCAAACGCCCCTAACGGCCTGTGCGGAAGTCCGAAAATTACGAAACAAAATTCTCCGGAAAGCCTTCGAATGGACGGTTCCGATGGCGCAGAAATCGCGCCAATCCGAGGCCGTTTGAGCCTCCGAAAAATTAAAAGACCCGATGACTGTCGAATTCGACAAGTCCGGAAAACGGGGTCCCTCGTTCAAACGCCCCTAACGGCCTGTGCGGAAGTCCGAAAATTACGAAACAAAATTCTCCGGAAAGCCTTCGAATGGACGGTTCCGATGGCGCAGAAATCGCGCCAATCCGAGGCCGTTTGAGCCTCCGAAAAATTAAAAGACCCGATGACTGTCGAATTCGACAAGTCCGGAAAACGGGGTCCCTCGTTCAAACGCCCCTAACGGCCTGTGCGGAAGTCCGAAAATTACGAAACAAAATTCTCCGGAAAGCCTTCGAATGGACGGTTCCGATGGCGCAGAAATCGCGCCAATCCGAGGCCGTTTGAGCCTCCGAAAAATTAAAAGACCCGATGACTGTCGAATTCGACAAGTCCGGAAAACGGGGTCCCTCGTTCAAACGCCCCTAACGGCCTGTGCGGAAGTCCGAAAATTACGAAACAAAATTCTCCGGAAAGCCTTCGAATGGACGGTTCCGATGGCGCAGAAATCGCGCCAATCCGAGGCCGTTTGAGCCTCCGAAAAATTAAAAGACCCGATGACTGTCGAATTCGACAAGTCCGGAAAACGGGGTCCCTCGTTCAAACGCCCCTAACGGCCTGTGCGGAAGTCCGAAAATTACGAAACAAAATTCTCCGGAAAGCCTTCGAATGGACGGTTCCGATGGCGCAGAAATCGCGCCAATCCGAGGCCGTTTGAGCCTCCGAAAAATTAAAAGACCCGATGACTGTCGAATTCGACAAGTCCGGAAAACGGGGTCCCTCGTTCAAACGCCCCTAACGGCCTGTGCGGAAGTCCGAAAATTACGAAACAAAATTCTCCGGAAAGCCTTCGAATGGACGGTTCCGATGGCGCAGAAATCGCGCCAATCCGAGGCCGTTTGATCCTCCGAAAAATTAAAAGACCCGATGACTGTCGAATTCGACAAGTCCGGAAAACGGGGTCCCTCGTTCAAACGCCCCTAACGGCCTGTGCGGAAGTCCGAAAATTACGAAACAAAATTCTCCGGAAAGCCTTCGAATGGACGGTTCCGATGGCGCAGAAATCGCGCCAATCCGAGGCCGTTTGAGCCTCCGAAAAATTAAAAGACCCGATGACTGTCGAATTCGACAAGTCCGGAAAACGGGGTCCCACGTTCAAACGCCCCTATCGGCCTGTGTGAAACTCCGAAAATTACGAAACAAAATTCTCCGGAAGGCCTTCGAATGGACGGTTCCGATGGCGCAGAAATCGCGCCAATCCGAGGCCGTTTGAGCCTCCGAAAAATTAAAATACCCGATGACTGTCGAATTCGACAAGTCCGGAAAACGGGGTCCCTCGTTCAAACGCCCCTAACGGCCTGTGCGGAAGTCCGAAAATTACGAAACAAAATTCTCCGGAAAGCCTTCGAATGGACGGTTCCGATGGCGCAGAAATCGCGCCAATCCGAGGCCGTTTGAGCCTCCGAAAAATTAAAAGACCCGATGACTGTCGAATTCGACAAGTCCGGAAAACGGGGTCCCTCGTTCAAACGCCCCTAACGGCCTGTGCGGAAGTCCGAAAATTACGAAACAAAATTCTCCGGAAAGCCTTCGAATGGACGGTTCCGATGGCGCAGAAATCGCGCCAATCCGAGGCCGTTTGAGCCTCCGAAAAATTAAAAGACCCGATGACTGTCGAATTCGACAAGTCCGGAAAACGGGGTCCCTCGTTCAAACGCCCCTAACGGCCTGTGCGGAAGTCCGAAAATTACGAAACAAAATTCTCCGGAAAGCCTTCGAATGGACGGTTCCGATGGCGCAGAAATCGCGCCAATCCGAGGCCGTTTGAGCCTCCGAAAAATTAAAAGACCCGATGACTGTCGAATTCGACAAGTCCGGAAAACGGGGTCCCTCGTTCAAACGCCCCTAACGGCCTGTGCGGAAGTCCGAAAATTACGAAACAAAATTCTCCGGAAAGCCTTCGAATGGACGGTTCCGATGGCGCAGAAATCGCGCCAATCCGAGGCCGTTTGATCCTCCGAAAAATTAAAAGACCCGATGACTGTCGAATTCGACAAGTCCGGAAAACGGGGTCCCTCGTTCAAACGCCCCTAACGGCCTGTGCGGAAGTCCGAAAATTACGAAACAAAATTCTCCGGAAAGCCTTCGAATGGACGGTTCCGATGGCGCAGAAATCGCGCCAATCCGAGGCCGTTTGAGCCTCCGAAAAATTAAAAGACCCGATGACTGTCGAATTCGACAAGTCCGGAAAACGGGGTCCCACGTTCAAACGCCCCTATCGGCCTGTGTGAAACTCCGAAAATTACGAAACAAAATTCTCCGGAAGGCCTTCGAATGGACGGTTCCGATGGCGCAGAAATCGCGCCAATCCGAGGCCGTTTGAGCCTCCGAAAAATTAAAATACCCGATGACTGTCGAATTCGACAAGTCCGGAAAACGGGGTCCCTCGTTCAAACGCCCCTAACGGCCTGTGCGGAAGTCCGAAAATTACGAAACAAAATTCTCCGGAAAGCCTTCGAATGGACGGTTCCGATGGCGCAGAAATCGCGCCAATCCGAGGCCGTTTGAGCCTCCGAAAAATTAAAAGACCCGATGACTGTCGAATTCGACAAGTCCGGAAAACGGGGTCCCACGTTCAAACGCCCCTATCGGCCTGTGTGAAACTCCGAAAATTACGAAACAAAATTCTCCGGAAGGCCTTCGAATGGACGGTTCCGATGGCGCAGAAATCGCGCCAATCCGAGGCCGTTTGAGCCTCCGAAAAATTAAAATACCCTTTTGGCTGTCAAATTCGACAAGTCCGGAAAACGGGGTCCCTCGTTCAAACGCCCCTAACGGCCTGTGCGGAAGTCCGAAAATTACGAAACAAAATTCTCCGGAAAGCCTTCGAATGGACGGTTCCGATGGCGCAGAAATCGCGCCAATCCGAGGCCGTTTGAGCCTCCGAAAAATTAAAAGACCCGATGACTGTCGAATTCGACAAGTCCGGAAAACGGGGTCCCTCGTTCAAACGCCCCTAACGGCCTGTGCGGAAGTCCGAAAATTACGAAACAAAATTCTCCGGAAAGCCTTCGAATGGACGGTTCCGATGGCGCAGAAATCGCGCCAATCCGAGGCCGTTTGAGCCTCCGAAAAATTAAAAGACCCGATGACTGTCGAATTCGACAAGTCCGGAAAACGGGGTCCCTCGTTCAAACGCCCCTAACGGCCTGTGCGGAAGTCCGAAAATTACGAAACAAAATTCTCCGGAAAGCCTTCGAATGGACGGTTCCGATGGCGCAGAAATCGCGCCAATCCGAGGCCGTTTGAGCCTCCGAAAAATTAAAAGACCCGATGACTGTCGAATTCGACAAGTCCGGAAAACGGGGTCCCTCGTTCAAACGCCCCTAACGGCCTGTGCGGAAGTCCGAAAATTACGAAACAAAATTCTCCGGAAAGCCTTCGAATGGACGGTTCCGATGGCGCAGAAATCGCGCCAATCCGAGGCCGTTTGAGCCTCCGAAAAATTAAAAGACCCGATGACTGTCGAATTCGACAAGTCCGGAAAACGGGGTCCCTCGTTCAAACGCCCCTAACGGCCTGTGCGGAAGTCCGAAAATTACGAAACAAAATTCTCCGGAAAGCCTTCGAATGGACGGTTCCGATGGCGCAGAAATCGCGCCAATCCGAGGCCGTTTGATCCTCCGAAAAATTAAAAGACCCGATGACTGTCGAATTCGACAAGTCCGGAAAACGGGGTCCCTCGTTCAAACGCCCCTAACGGCCTGTGCGGAAGTCCGAAAATTACGAAACAAAATTCTCCGGAAAGCCTTCGAATGGACGGTTCCGATGGCGCAGAAATCGCGCCAATCCGAGGCCGTTTGAGCCTCCGAAAAATTAAAAGACCCGATGACTGTCGAATTCGACAAGTCCGGAAAACGGGGTCCCACGTTCAAACGCCCCTATCGGCCTGTGTGAAACTCCGAAAATTACGAAACAAAATTCTCCGGAAGGCCTTCGAATGGACGGTTCCGATGGCGCAGAAATCGCGCCAATCCGAGGCCGTTTGAGCCTCCGAAAAATTAAAATACCCGATGACTGTCGAATTCGACAAGTCCGGAAAACGGGGTCCCTCGTTCAAACGCCCCTAACGGCCTGTGCGGAAGTCCGAAAATTACGAAACAAAATTCTCCGGAAAGCCTTCGAATGGACGGTTCCGATGGCGCAGAAATCGCGCCAATCCGAGGCCGTTTGAGCCTCCGAAAAATTAAAAGACCCGATGACTGTCGAATTCGACAAGTCCGGAAAACGGGGTCCCTCGTTCAAACGCCCCTAACGGCCTGTGCGGAAGTCCGAAAATTACGAAACAAAATTCTCCGGAAAGCCTTCGAATGGACGGTTCCGATGGCGCAGAAATCGCGCCAATCCGAGGCCGTTTGAGCCTCCGAAAAATTAAAAGACCCGATGACTGTCGAATTCGACAAGTCCGGAAAACGGGGTCCCTCGTTCAAACGCCCCTAACGGCCTGTGCGGAAGTCCGAAAATTACGAAACAAAATTCTCCGGAAAGCCTTCGAATGGACGGTTCCGATGGCGCAGAAATCGCGCCAATCCGAGGCCGTTTGAGCCTCCGAAAAATTAAAAGACCCGATGACTGTCGAATTCGACAAGTCCGGAAAACGGGGTCCCTCGTTCAAACGCCCCTAACGGCCTGTGCGGAAGTCCGAAAATTACGAAACAAAATTCTCCGGAAAGCCTTCGAATGGACGGTTCCGATGGCGCAGAAATCGCGCCAATCCGAGGCCGTTTGATCCTCCGAAAAATTAAAAGACCCGATGACTGTCGAATTCGACAAGTCCGGAAAACGGGGTCCCTCGTTCAAACGCCCCTAACGGCCTGTGCGGAAGTCCGAAAATTACGAAACAAAATTCTCCGGAAAGCCTTCGAATGGACGGTTCCGATGGCGCAGAAATCGCGCCAATCCGAGGCCGTTTGAGCCTCCGAAAAATTAAAAGACCCGATGACTGTCGAATTCGACAAGTCCGGAAAACGGGGTCCCACGTTCAAACGCCCCTATCGGCCTGTGTGAAACTCCGAAAATTACGAAACAAAATTCTCCGGAAGGCCTTCGAATGGACGGTTCCGATGGCGCAGAAATCGCGCCAATCCGAGGCCGTTTGAGCCTCCGAAAAATTAAAATACCCGATGACTGTCGAATTCGACAAGTCCGGAAAACGGGGTCCCTCGTTCAAACGCCCCTAACGGCCTGTGCGGAAGTCCGAAAATTACGAAACAAAATTCTCCGGAAAGCCTTCGAATGGACGGTTCCGATGGCGCAGAAATCGCGCCAATCCGAGGCCGTTTGAGCCTCCGAAAAATTAAAAGACCCGATGACTGTCGAATTCGACAAGTCCGGAAAACGGGGTCCCACGTTCAAACGCCCCTATCGGCCTGTGTGAAACTCCGAAAATTACGAAACAAAATTCTCCGGAAGGCCTTCGAATGGACGGTTCCGATGGCGCAGAAATCGCGCCAATCCGAGGCCGTTTGAGCCTCCGAAAAATTAAAATACCCTTTTGGCTGTCAAATTCGACAAGTCCGGAAAACGGGGTCCCTCGTTCAAACGCCCCTAACGGCCTGTGCGGAAGTCCGAAAATTACGAAACAAAATTCTCCGGAAAGCCTTCGAATGGACGGTTCCGATGGCGCAGAAATCGCGCCAATCCGAGGCCGTTTGAGCCTCCGAAAAATTAAAAGACCCGATGACTGTCGAATTCGACAAGTCCGGAAAACGGGGTCCCTCGTTCAAACGCCCCTAACGGCCTGTGCGGAAGTCCGAAAATTACGAAACAAAATTCTCCGGAAAGCCTTCGAATGGACGGTTCCGATGGCGCAGAAATCGCGCCAATCCGAGGCCGTTTGAGCCTCCGAAAAATTAAAAGACCCGATGACTGTCGAATTCGACAAGTCCGGAAAACGGGGTCCCTCGTTCAAACGCCCCTAACGGCCTGTGCGGAAGTCCGAAAATTACGAAACAAAATTCTCCGGAAAGCCTTCGAATGGACGGTTCCGATGGCGCAGAAATCGCGCCAATCCGAGGCCGTTTGAGCCTCCGAAAAATTAAAAGACCCGATGACTGTCGAATTCGACAAGTCCGGAAAACGGGGTCCCTCGTTCAAACGCCCCTAACGGCCTGTGCGGAAGTCCGAAAATTACGAAACAAAATTCTCCGGAAAGCCTTCGAATGGACGGTTCCGATGGCGCAGAAATCGCGCCAATCCGAGGCCGTTTGATCCTCCGAAAAATTAAAAGACCCGATGACTGTCGAATTCGACAAGTCCGGAAAACGGGGTCCCTCGTTCAAACGCCCCTAACGGCCTGTGCGGAAGTCCGAAAATTACGAAACAAAATTCTCCGGAAAGCCTTCGAATGGACGGTTCCGATGGCGCAGAAATCGCGCCAATCCGAGGCCGTTTGAGCCTCCGAAAAATTAAAAGACCCGATGACTGTCGAATTCGACAAGTCCGGAAAACGGGGTCCCACGTTCAAACGCCCCTATCGGCCTGTGTGAAACTCCGAAAATTACGAAACAAAATTCTCCGGAAGGCCTTCGAATGGACGGTTCCGATGGCGCAGAAATCGCGCCAATCCGAGGCCGTTTGAGCCTCCGAAAAATTAAAATACCCGATGACTGTCGAATTCGACAAGTCCGGAAAACGGGGTCCCTCGTTCAAACGCCCCTAACGGCCTGTGCGGAAGTCCGAAAATTACGAAACAAAATTCTCCGGAAAGCCTTCGAATGGACGGTTCCGATGGCGCAGAAATCGCGCCAATCCGAGGCCGTTTGATCCTCCGAAAAATTAAAAGACCCGATGACTGTCGAATTCGACAAGTCCGGAAAACGGGGTCCCTCGTTCAAACGCCCCTAACGGCCTGTGCGGAAGTCCGAAAATTACGAAACAAAATTCTCCGGAAAGCCTTCGAATGGACGGTTCCGATGGCGCAGAAATCGCGCCAATCCGAGGCCGTTTGAGCCTCCGAAAAATTAAAAGACCCGATGACTGTCGAATTCGACAAGTCCGGAAAACGGGGTCCCACGTTCAAACGCCCCTATCGGCCTGTGGGAAACTCCGAAAATTACGAAACAAAATTCTCCGGAAGGCCTTCGAATGGACGGTTCCGATGGCGCAGAAATCGCGCCAATCCGAGGCCGTTTGAGCCTCCGAAAAATTAAAATACCCGATGACTGTCGAATTCGACAAGTCCGGAAAACGGGGTCCCTCGTTCAAACGCCCCTAACGGCCTGTGCGGAAGTCCGAAAATTACGAAACAAAATTCTCCGGAAAGCCTTCGAATGGACGGTTCCGATGGCGCAGAAATCGCGCCAATCCGAGGCCGTTTGAGCCTCCGAAAAATTAAAAGACCCGATGACTGTCGAATTCGACAAGTCCGGAAAACGGGGTCCCACGTTCAAACGCCCCTATCGGCCTGTGTGAAACTCCGAAAATTACGAAACAAAATTCTCCGGAAAGCCTTCGAATGGACGGTTCCGATGGCGCAGAAATCGCGCCAATCCGAGGCCGTTTGATCCTCCGAAAAATTAAAAGACCCGATGACTGTCGAATTCGACAAGTCCGGAAAACGGGGTCCCTCGTTCAAACGCCCCTAACGGCCTGTGCGGAAGTCCGAAAATTACGAAACAAAATTCTCCGGAAAGCCTTCGAATGGACGGTTCCGATGGCGCAGAAATCGCGCCAATCCGAGGCCGTTTGATCCTCCGAAAAATTAAAAGACCCGATGACTGTCGAATTCGACAAGTCCGGAAAACGGGGTCCCTCGTTCAAACGCCCCTAACGGCCTGTGCGGAAGTCCGAAAATTACGAAACAAAATTCTCCGGAAAGCCTTCGAATGGACGGTTCCGATGGCGCAGAAATCGCGCCAATCCGAGGCCGTTTGAGCCTCCGAAAAATTAAAAGACCCGATGACTGTCGAATTCGACAAGTCCGGAAAACGGGGTCCCACGTTCAAACGCCCCTATCGGCCTGTGTGAAACTCCGAAAATTACGAAACAAAATTCTCCGGAAGGCCTTCGAATGGACGGTTCCGATGGCGCAGAAATCGCGCCAATCCGAGGCCGTTTGAGCCTCCGAAAAATTAAAATACCCGATGACTGTCGAATTCGACAAGTCCGGAAAACGGGGTCCCTCGTTCAAACGCCCCTAACGGCCTGTGCGGAAGTCCGAAAATTACGAAACAAAATTCTCCGGAAAGCCTTCGAATGGACGGTTCCGATGGCGCAGAAATCGCGCCAATCCGAGGCCGTTTGATCCTCCGAAAAATTAAAAGACCCGATGACTGTCGAATTCGACAAGTCCGGAAAACGGGGTCCCTCGTTCAAACGCCCCTAACGGCCTGTGCGGAAGTCCGAAAATTACGAAACAAAATTCTCCGGAAAGCCTTCGAATGGACGGTTCCGATGGCGCAGAAATCGCGCCAATCCGAGGCCGTTTGAGCCTCCGAAAAATTAAAAGACCCGATGACTGTCGAATTCGACAAGTCCGGAAAACGGGGTCCCACGTTCAAACGCCCCTATCGGCCTGTGGGAAACTCCGAAAATTACGAAACAAAATTCTCCGGAAGGCCTTCGAATGGACGGTTCCGATGGCGCAGAAATCGCGCCAATCCGAGGCCGTTTGAGCCTCCGAAAAATTAAAATACCCGATGACTGTCGAATTCGACAAGTCCGGAAAACGGGGTCCCTCGTTCAAACGCCCCTAACGGCCTGTGCGGAAGTCCGAAAATTACGAAACAAAATTCTCCGGAAAGCCTTCGAATGGACGGTTCCGATGGCGCAGAAATCGCGCCAATCCGAGGCCGTTTGAGCCTCCGAAAAATTAAAAGACCCGATGACTGTCGAATTCGACAAGTCCGGAAAACGGGGTCCCACGTTCAAACGCCCCTATCGGCCTGTGTGAAACTCCGAAAATTACGAAACAAAATTCTCCGGAAAGCCTTCGAATGGACGGTTCCGATGGCGCAGAAATCGCGCCAATCCGAGGCCGTTTGAGCCTCCGAAAAATTAAAATACCCGATGACTGTCGAATTCGACAAGTCCGGAAAACGGGGTCCCTCGTTCAAACGCCCCTAACGGCCTGTGCGGAAGTCCGAAAATTACGAAACAAAATTCTCCGGAAAGCCTTCGAATGGACGGTTCCGATGGCGCAGAAATCGCGCCAATCCGAGGCCGTTTGAGCCTCCGAAAAATTAAAAGACCCGATGACTGTCGAATTCGACAAGTCCGGAAAACGGGGTCCCACGTTCAAACGCCCCTATCGGCCTGTGTGAAACTCCGAAAATTACGAAACAAAATTCTCCGGAAAGCCTTCGAATGGACGGTTCCGATGGCGCAGAAATCGCGCCAATCCGAGGCCGTTTGATCCTCCGAAAAATTAAAAGACCCGATGACTGTCGAATTCGACAAGTCCGGAAAACGGGGTCCCTCGTTCAAACGCCCCTAACGGCCTGTGCGGAAGTCCGAAAATTACGAAACAAAATTCTCCGGAAAGCCTTCGAATGGACGGTTCCGATGGCGCAGAAATCGCGCCAATCCGAGGCCGTTTGAGCCTCCGAAAAATTAAAAGACCCGATGACTGTCGAATTCGACAAGTCCGGAAAACGGGGTCCCACGTTCAAACGCCCCTATCGGCCTGTGTGAAACTCCGAAAATTACGAAACAAAATTCTCCGGAAGGCCTTCGAATGGACGGTTCCGATGGCGCAGAAATCGCGCCAATCCGAGGCCGTTTGAGCCTCCGAAAAATTAAAATACCCTTTTGGCTGTCAAATTCGACAAGTCCGGAAAACGGGGTCCCTCGTTCAAACGCCCCTAACGGCCTGTGCGGAAGTCCGAAAATTACGAAACAAAATTCTCCGGAAAGCCTTCGAATGGACGGTTCCGATGGCGCAGAAATCGCGCCAATCCGAGGCCGTTTGAGCCTCCGAAAAATTAAAAGACCCGATGACTGTCGAATTCGACAAGTCCGGAAAACGGGGTCCCTCGTTCAAACGCCCCTAACGGCCTGTGCGGAAGTCCGAAAATTACGAAACAAAATTCTCCGGAAAGCCTTCGAATGGACGGTTCCGATGGCGCAGAAATCGCGCCAATCCGAGGCCGTTTGAGCCTCCGAAAAATTAAAAGACCCGATGACTGTCGAATTCGACAAGTCCGGAAAACGGGGTCCCTCGTTCAAACGCCCCTAACGGCCTGTGCGGAAGTCCGAAAATTACGAAACAAAATTCTCCGGAAAGCCTTCGAATGGACGGTTCCGATGGCGCAGAAATCGCGCCAATCCGAGGCCGTTTGAGCCTCCGAAAAATTAAAAGACCCGATGACTGTCGAATTCGACAAGTCCGGAAAACGGGGTCCCTCGTTCAAACGCCCCTAACGGCCTGTGCGGAAGTCCGAAAATTACGAAACAAAATTCTCCGGAAAGCCTTCGAATGGACGGTTCCGATGGCGCAGAAATCGCGCCAATCCGAGGCCGTTTGATCCTCCGAAAAATTAAAAGACCCGATGACTGTCGAATTCGACAAGTCCGGAAAACGGGGTCCCTCGTTCAAACGCCCCTAACGGCCTGTGCGGAAGTCCGAAAATTACGAAACAAAATTCTCCGGAAAGCCTTCGAATGGACGGTTCCGATGGCGCAGAAATCGCGCCAATCCGAGGCCGTTTGAGCCTCCGAAAAATTAAAAGACCCGATGACTGTCGAATTCGACAAGTCCGGAAAACGGGGTCCCACGTTCAAACGCCCCTATCGGCCTGTGTGAAACTCCGAAAATTACGAAACAAAATTCTCCGGAAGGCCTTCGAATGGACGGTTCCGATGGCGCAGAAATCGCGCCAATCCGAGGCCGTTTGAGCCTCCGAAAAATTAAAATACCCGATGACTGTCGAATTCGACAAGTCCGGAAAACGGGGTCCCTCGTTCAAACGCCCCTAACGGCCTGTGCGGAAGTCCGAAAATTACGAAACAAAATTCTCCGGAAAGCCTTCGAATGGACGGTTCCGATGGCGCAGAAATCGCGCCAATCCGAGGCCGTTTGATCCTCCGAAAAATTAAAAGACCCGATGACTGTCGAATTCGACAAGTCCGGAAAACGGGGTCCCTCGTTCAAACGCCCCTAACGGCCTGTGCGGAAGTCCGAAAATTACGAAACAAAATTCTCCGGAAAGCCTTCGAATGGACGGTTCCGATGGCGCAGAAATCGCGCCAATCCGAGGCCGTTTGAGCCTCCGAAAAATTAAAAGACCCGATGACTGTCGAATTCGACAAGTCCGGAAAACGGGGTCCCACGTTCAAACGCCCCTATCGGCCTGTGGGAAACTCCGAAAATTACGAAACAAAATTCTCCGGAAGGCCTTCGAATGGACGGTTCCGATGGCGCAGAAATCGCGCCAATCCGAGGCCGTTTGAGCCTCCGAAAAATTAAAATACCCGATGACTGTCGAATTCGACAAGTCCGGAAAACGGGGTCCCTCGTTCAAACGCCCCTAACGGCCTGTGCGGAAGTCCGAAAATTACGAAACAAAATTCTCCGGAAAGCCTTCGAATGGACGGTTCCGATGGCGCAGAAATCGCGCCAATCCGAGGCCGTTTGATCCTCCGAAAAATTAAAAGACCCGATGACTGTCGAATTCGACAAGTCCGGAAAACGGGGTCCCTCGTTCAAACGCCCCTAACGGCCTGTGCGGAAGTCCGAAAATTACGAAACAAAATTCTCCGGAAAGCCTTCGAATGGACGGTTCCGATGGCGCAGAAATCGCGCCAATCCGAGGCCGTTTGAGCCTCCGAAAAATTAAAAGACCCGATGACTGTCGAATTCGACAAGTCCGGAAAACGGCGTCCCTCGTTCAAACGCCCCTATCGGCCTGTGCGGAAGTCCGAAAATTACGAAACAAAAATGTCCGGAAAGCCTTCGAATGGACGGTTCCGATGGCGCAGAAATCGCGCCAATCCGACGCCGTCTGACCCTCCGAAAAATTAAAAGACCCGATGGCTGTCGAATTCGACAAGTCCGGAAAACGGCGTCCCTCGTTCAAACGCCCCTATCGGCCTGTGCGGGCGTCCGAAAATTACGAAACAAAAATGTCCGGAAAGCCTTCGAAGTGACGGTTCCGATGGCGCAAAAATCGGGCCAATCCGACGCCGTCTGGGCCTCCAAAAAATTAAAAGACGCGATGACTGTCGAATTCGACAAGTCCGGAATCCGGTGTCCCTCGTTCAAACGCCCCTATCGGCCTGTGCGGGCGTCCGAAAATTACGAAACAAAAATGTCCGGAAAGCCTTCGAAGTGACGGTTCCGATGGCGGAAAAATCGCGCCAATCCGACGCCGTCTGGGCCTCCAAAAAATTAAAAGACGCGATGACTGTCGAATTCGACAAGTCCGGAATCCGGTGTCCCTCGTTCAAACGCCCCTATCGGCCTGTGCGGGCGTCCGAAAATTACGAAACAAAAATGTCCGGAAAGCCTTCGAAGTGACGGTTCCGATGGCGCAGAAATCGCGCCAATCCGACGCCGTCTGACCCTCCAAAAAATTAAAAGACGCGATGACTGTCGAATTCGACAAGTCCGGAAAACGGCGTCCCTCGTTCAAACGCCCCTATCGGCCTGTGCGGGCGTCCGAAAATTACGAAACAAAAATGTCCGGAAAGCCTTCGAAGTGACGGTTCCGATGGCGCAGAAATCGCGCCAATCCGACGCCGTCTGACCCTCCAAAAAATTAAAAGACGCGATGGCTGTCGAATTCGACAAGTCCGGAAAACGGTGTCCCTCGTTCAAACGCCCCTATCGGCCTGTGCGGGCGTCCGAAAATTACGAAACAAAAATGTCCGGAAAGCCTTCGAAGTGACGGTTCCGATGGCGGAGAAATCGCGCCAATCCGACGCCGTCTGGGCCTCCAAAAAATTAAAAGACGCGATGACTGTCGAATTCGACAAGTCCGGAAAACGGCGTCCCTCGTTCAAACGCCCCTATCGGCCTGTGCGGGCGTCCGAAAATTACGAAACAAAAATGTCCGGAAAGCCTTCGAAGTGACGGTTCCGATGGCGCAGAAATCGCGCCAATCCGACGCCGTCTGACCCTCCAAAAAATTAAAAGACGCGATGGCTGTCGAATTCGACAAGTCCGGAAAACGGCGTCCCTCGTTCAAACGCCCCTATCGGCCTGTGCGGGCGTCCGAAAATTACGAAACAAAAATGTCCGGAAAGCCTTCGAAGTGACGGTTCCGATGGCGCAGAAATCGCGCCAATCCGACGCCGTCTGACCCTCCAAAAAATTAAAAGACGCGATGGCTGTCGAATTCGACAAGTCCGGAAAACGGCGTCCCTCGTTCAAACGCCCCTATCGGCCTGTGCGGGCGTCCGAAAATTACGAAACAAAAATGTCCGGAAAGCCTTCGAAGTGACGGTTCCGATGGCGCAAAAATCGCGCCAATCCGACGCCGTCTGGGCCTCCAAAAAATTAAAAGACGCGATGACTGTCGAATTCGACAAGTCCGGAAAACGGCGTCCCTCGTTCAAACGCCCCTATCGGCCTGTGCGGGCGTCCGAAAATTACGAAACAAAAATGTCCGGAAAGCCTTCGAAGTGACGGTTCCGATGGCGCAGAAATCGCGCCAATCCGACGCCGTCTGACCCTCCAAAAAATTAAAAGACGCGATGACTGTCGAATTCGACAAGTCCGGAAAACGGGGTCCCTCGTTCAAACGCCCCTAACGGCCTGTGCGGAAGTCCGAAAATTACGAAACAAAATTCTCCGGAAAGCCTTCGAATGGACGGTTCCGATGGCGCAGAAATCGCGCCAATCCGAGGCCGTTTGATCCTCCGAAAAATTAAAAGACCCGATGACTGTCGAATTCGACAAGTCCGGAAAACGGGGTCCCTCGTTCAAACGCCCCTAACGGCCTGTGCGGAAGTCCGAAAATTACGAAACAAAATTCTCCGGAAAGCCTTCGAATGGACGGTTCCGATGGCGCAGAAATCGCGCCAATCCGAGGCCGTTTGAGCCTCCGAAAAATTAAAAGACCCGATGACTGTCGAATTCGACAAGTCCGGAAAACGGCGTCCCTCGTTCAAACGCCCCTATCGGCCTGTGCGGAAGTCCGAAAATTACGAAACAAAAATGTCCGGAAAGCCTTCGAATGGACGGTTCCGATGGCGCAGAAATCGCGCCAATCCGACGCCGTCTGACCCTCCGAAAAATTAAAAGACCCGATGGCTGTCGAATTCGACAAGTCCGGAAAACGGCGTCCCTCGTTCAAACGCCCCTATCGGCCTGTGCGGGCGTCCGAAAATTACGAAACAAAAATGTCCGGAAAGCCTTCGAAGTGACGGTTCCGATGGCGCAAAAATCGGGCCAATCCGACGCCGTCTGGGCCTCCAAAAAATTAAAAGACGCGATGACTGTCGAATTCGACAAGTCCGGAATCCGGTGTCCCTCGTTCAAACGCCCCTATCGGCCTGTGCGGGCGTCCGAAAATTACGAAACAAAAATGTCCGGAAAGCCTTCGAAGTGACGGTTCCGATGGCGGAAAAATCGCGCCAATCCGACGCCGTCTGGGCCTCCAAAAAATTAAAAGACGCGATGACTGTCGAATTCGACAAGTCCGGAATCCGGTGTCCCTCGTTCAAACGCCCCTATCGGCCTGTGCGGGCGTCCGAAAATTACGAAACAAAAATGTCCGGAAAGCCTTCGAAGTGACGGTTCCGATGGCGCAGAAATCGCGCCAATCCGACGCCGTCTGACCCTCCAAAAAATTAAAAGACGCGATGACTGTCGAATTCGACAAGTCCGGAAAACGGCGTCCCTCGTTCAAACGCCCCTATCGGCCTGTGCGGGCGTCCGAAAATTACGAAACAAAAATGTCCGGAAAGCCTTCGAAGTGACGGTTCCGATGGCGCAGAAATCGCGCCAATCCGACGCCGTCTGACCCTCCAAAAAATTAAAAGACGCGATGGCTGTCGAATTCGACAAGTCCGGAAAACGGTGTCCCTCGTTCAAACGCCCCTATCGGCCTGTGCGGGCGTCCGAAAATTACGAAACAAAAATGTCCGGAAAGCCTTCGAAGTGACGGTTCCGATGGCGGAGAAATCGCGCCAATCCGACGCCGTCTGGGCCTCCAAAAAATTAAAAGACGCGATGACTGTCGAATTCGACAAGTCCGGAAAACGGCGTCCCTCGTTCAAACGCCCCTATCGGCCTGTGCGGGCGTCCGAAAATTACGAAACAAAAATGTCCGGAAAGCCTTCGAAGTGACGGTTCCGATGGCGCAGAAATCGCGCCAATCCGACGCCGTCTGACCCTCCAAAAAATTAAAAGACGCGATGGCTGTCGAATTCGACAAGTCCGGAAAACGGCGTCCCTCGTTCAAACGCCCCTATCGGCCTGTGCGGGCGTCCGAAAATTACGAAACAAAAATGTCCGGAAAGCCTTCGAAGTGACGGTTCCGATGGCGCAAAAATCGGGCCAATCCGACGCCGTCTGGGCCTCCAAAAAATTAAAAGACGCGATGACTGTCGAATTCGACAAGTCCGGAATCCGGGGTCCCTCGTTCAAACGCCCCTAACGGCCTGTGCGGAAGTCCGAAAATTACGAAACAAAATTCTCCGGAAAGCCTTCGAATGGACGGTTCCGATGGCGCAGAAATCGCGCCAATCCGAGGCCGTTTGATCCTCCGAAAAATTAAAAGACCCGATGACTGTCGAATTCGACAAGTCCGGAAAACGGGGTCCCTCGTTCAAACGCCCCTAACGGCCTGTGCGGAAGTCCGAAAATTACGAAACAAAATTCTCCGGAAAGCCTTCGAATGGACGGTTCCGATGGCGCAGAAATCGCGCCAATCCGAGGCCGTTTGAGCCTCCGAAAAATTAAAAGACCCGATGACTGTCGAATTCGACAAGTCCGGAAAACGGGGTCCCACGTTCAAACGCCCCTATCGGCCTGTGTGAAACTCCGAAAATTACGAAACAAAATTCTCCGGAAGGCCTTCGAATGGACGGTTCCGATGGCGCAGAAATCGCGCCAATCCGAGGCCGTTTGAGCCTCCGAAAAATTAAAATACCCGATGACTGTCGAATTCGACAAGTCCGGAAAACGGGGTCCCTCGTTCAAACGCCCCTAACGGCCTGTGCGGAAGTCCGAAAATTACGAAACAAAATTCTCCGGAAAGCCTTCGAATGGACGGTTCCGATGGCGCAGAAATCGCGCCAATCCGAGGCCGTTTGATCCTCCGAAAAATTAAAAGACCCGATGACTGTCGAATTCGACAAGTCCGGAATCCGGTGTCCCTCGTTCAAACGCCCCTATCGGCCTGTGCGGGCGTCCGAAAATTACGAAACAAAAATGTCCGGAAAGCCTTCGAAGTGACGGTTCCGATGGCGGAGAAATCGCGCCAATCCGACGCCGTCTGGGCCTCCAAAAAATTAAAAGACGCGATGACTGTCGAATTCGACAAGTCCGGAAAACGGCGTCCCTCGTTCAAACGCCCCTATCGGCCTGTGCGGGCGTCCGAAAATTACGAAACAAAAATGTCCGGAAAGCCTTCGAAGTGACGGTTCCGATGGCGCAGAAATCGCGCCAATCCGACGCCGTCTGACCCTCCAAAAAATTAAAAGACGCGATGGCTGTCGAATTCGACAAGTCCGGAAAACGGCGTCCCTCGTTCAAACGCCCCTATCGGCCTGTGCGGGCGTCCGAAAATTACGAAACAAAAATGTCCGGAAAGCCTTCGAAGTGACGGTTCCGATGGCGCAAAAATCGGGCCAATCCGACGCCGTCTGGGCCTCCAAAAAATTAAAAGACGCGATGACTGTCGAATTCGACAAGTCCGGAATCCGGTGTCCCTCGTTCAAACGCCCCTATCGGCCTGTGCGGGCGTCCGAAAATTACGAAACAAAAATGTCCGGAAAGCCTTCGAAGTGACGGTTCCGATGGCGGAAAAATCGCGCCAATCCGACGCCGTCTGGGCCTCCAAAAAATTAAAAGACGCGATGACTGTCGAATTCGACAAGTCCGGAATCCGGTGTCCCTCGTTCAAACGCCCCTATCGGCCTGTGCGGGCGTCCGAAAATTACGAAACAAAAATGTCCGGAAAGCCTTCGAAGTGACGGTTCCGATGGCGCAGAAATCGCGCCAATCCGACGCCGTCTGACCCTCCAAAAAATTAAAAGACGCGATGACTGTCGAATTCGACAAGTCCGGAAAACGGCGTCCCTCGTTCAAACGCCCCTATCGGCCTGTGCGGGCGTCCAAAAATTACGAAACAAAAATGTCCGGAAAGCCTTCGAAGTGACGGTTCCGATGGCGCAGAAATCGCGCCAATCCGACGCCGTCTGGGCCTCCAAAAAATTAAAAGACGCGATGACTGTCGAATTCGACAAGTCCGGAATCCGGTGTCCCTCGTTCAAACGCCCCTATCGGCCTGTGCGTGCGTCCAAAAATTACGAAACAAAAATGTCCGGAAAGCCTTCGAAGTGACGGTTCCGATGGCGCAGAAATCGCGCCAATCCGACGCCGTCTGGGCCTCCAAAAAATTAAAAGACGCGATGACTGTCGAATTCGACAAGTCCGGAATCCGGTGTCCCTCGTTCAAACGCCCCTATCGGCCTGTGCGGGCGTCCGAAAATTACGAAACAAAAATGTCCGGAAAGCCTTCGAAGTGACGGTTCCGATGGCGGAGAAATCGCGCCAATCCGACGCCGTCTGGGCCTCCAAAAAATTAAAAGACGCGATGACTGTCGAATTCGACAAGTCCGGAAAACGGCGTCCCTCGTTCAAACGCCCCTATCGGCCTGTGCGGGCGTCCGAAAATTACGAAACAAAAATGTCCGGAAAGCCTTCGAAGTGACGGTTCCGATGGCGCAGAAATCGCGCCAATCCGACGCCGTCTGACCCTCCAAAAAATTAAAAGACGCGATGGCTGTCGAATTCGACAAGTCCGGAAAACGGCGTCCCTCGTTCAAACGCCCCTATCGGCCTGTGCGGGCGTCCGAAAATTACGAAACAAAAATGTCCGGAAAGCCTTCGAAGTGACGGTTCCGATGGCGGAGAAATCGCGCCAATCCGACGCCGTCTGGGCCTCCAAAAAATTAAAAGACCCGATGACTGTCGAATTCGACAAGTCCGGAATCCGGTGTCCCTCGTTCAAACGCCCCTATCGGCCTGTGCGGGCGTCCAAAAATTACGAAACAAAATTCTCCGGAAAGCCTTCGAATGGACGGTTCCGATGGCGCAGAAATCGCGCCAATCCGAGGCCGTTTGATCCTCCGAAAAATTAAAAGACCCGATGACTGTCGAATTCGACAAGTCCGGAAAACGGGGTCCCTCGTTCAAACGCCCCTAACGGCCTGTGCGGAAGTCCGAAAATTACGAAACAAAATTCTCCGGAAAGCCTTCGAATGGACGGTTCCGATGGCGCAGAAATCGCGCCAATCCGAGGCCGTTTGAGCCTCCGAAAAATTAAAAGACCCGATGACTGTCGAATTCGACAAGTCCGGAAAACGGGGTCCCACGTTCAAACGCCCCTATCGGCCTGTGTGAAACTCCGAAAATTACGAAACAAAATTCTCCGGAAGGCCTTCGAATGGACGGTTCCGATGGCGCAGAAATCGCGCCAATCCGAGGCCGTTTGAGCCTCCGAAAAATTAAAATACCCGATGACTGTCGAATTCGACAAGTCCGGAAAACGGGGTCCCTCGTTCAAACGCCCCTAACGGCCTGTGCGGAAGTCCGAAAATTACGAAACAAAATTCTCCGGAAAGCCTTCGAATGGACGGTTCCGATGGCGCAGAAATCGCGCCAATCCGAGGCCGTTTGAGCCTCCGAAAAATTAAAAGACCCGATGACTGTCGAATTCGACAAGTCCGGAAAACGGGGTCCCACGTTCAAACGCCCCTATCGGCCTGTGTGAAACTCCGAAAATTACGAAACAAAATTCTCCGGAAGGCCTTCGAATGGACGGTTCCGATGGCGCAGAAATCGCGCCAATCCGAGGCCGTTTGAGCCTCCGAAAAATTAAAATACCCGATGACTGTCGAATTCGACAAGTCCGGAAAACGGGGTCCCTCGTTCAAACGCCCCTAACGGCCTGTGCGGAAGTCCGAAAATTACGAAACAAAATTCTCCGGAAAGCCTTCGAATGGACGGTTCCGATGGCGCAGAAATCGCGCCAATCCGAGGCCGTTTGATCCTCCGAAAAATTAAAAGACCCGATGACTGTCGAATTCGACAAGTCCGGAATCCGGTGTCCCTCGTTCAAACGCCCCTATCGGCCTGTGCGGGCGTCCGAAAATTACGAAACAAAAATGTCCGGAAAGCCTTCGAAGTGACGGTTCCGATGGCGGAGAAATCGCGCCAATCCGACGCCGTCTGGGCCTCCAAAAAATTAAAAGACGCGATGACTGTCGAATTCGACAAGTCCGGAAAACGGCGTCCCTCGTTCAAACGCCCCTATCGGCCTGTGCGGGCGTCCGAAAATTACGAAACAAAAATGTCCGGAAAGCCTTCGAAGTGACGGTTCCGATGGCGCAGAAATCGCGCCAATCCGACGCCGTCTGACCCTCCAAAAAATTAAAAGACGCGATGGCTGTCGAATTCGACAAGTCCGGAAAACGGCGTCCCTCGTTCAAACGCCCCTATCGGCCTGTGCGGGCGTCCGAAAATTACGAAACAAAAATGTCCGGAAAGCCTTCGAAGTGACGGTTCCGATGGCGCAAAAATCGGGCCAATCCGACGCCGTCTGGGCCTCCAAAAAATTAAAAGACGCGATGACTGTCGAATTCGACAAGTCCGGAATCCGGTGTCCCTCGTTCAAACGCCCCTATCGGCCTGTGCGGGCGTCCGAAAATTACGAAACAAAAATGTCCGGAAAGCCTTCGAAGTGACGGTTCCGATGGCGGAAAAATCGCGCCAATCCGACGCCGTCTGGGCCTCCAAAAAATTAAAAGACGCGATGACTGTCGAATTCGACAAGTCCGGAATCCGGTGTCCCTCGTTCAAACGCCCCTATCGGCCTGTGCGTGCGTCCGAAAATTACGAAACAAAAATGTCCGGAAAGCCTTCGAAGTGACGGTTCCGATGGCGCAGAAATCGCGCCAATCCGACGCCGTCTGACCCTCCAAAAAATTAAAAGACGCGATGACTGTCGAATTCGACAAGTCCGGAAAACGGCGTCCCTCGTTCAAACGCCCCTATCGGCCTGTGCGGGCGTCCAAAAATTACGAAACAAAAATGTCCGGAAAGCCTTCGAAGTGACGGTTCCGATGGCGCAGAAATCGCGCCAATCCGACGCCGTCTGGGCCTCCAAAAAATTAAAAGACGCGATGACTGTCGAATTCGACAAGTCCGGAATCCGGTGTCCCTCGTTCAAACGCCCCTATCGGCCTGTGCGTGCGTCCAAAAATTACGAAACAAAAATGTCCGGAAAGCCTTCGAAGTGACGGTTCCGATGGCGCAGAAATCGCGCCAATCCGACGCCGTCTGGGCCTCCAAAAAATTAAAAGACGCGATGACTGTCGAATTCGACAAGTCCGGAATCCGGTGTCCCTCGTTCAAACGCCCCTATCGGCCTGTGCGGGCGTCCGAAAATTACGAAACAAAAATGTCCGGAAAGCCTTCGAAGTGACGGTTCCGATGGCGGAGAAATCGCGCCAATCCGACGCCGTCTGGGCCTCCAAAAAATTAAAAGACGCGATGACTGTCGAATTCGACAAGTCCGGAAAACGGCGTCCCTCGTTCAAACGCCCCTATCGGCCTGTGCGGGCGTCCGAAAATTACGAAACAAAAATGTCCGGAAAGCCTTCGAAGTGACGGTTCCGATGGCGCAGAAATCGCGCCAATCCGACGCCGTCTGACCCTCCAAAAAATTAAAAGACGCGATGGCTGTCGAATTCGACAAGTCCGGAAAACGGCGTCCCTCGTTCAAACGCCCCTATCGGCCTGTGCGGGCGTCCGAAAATTACGAAACAAAAATGTCCGGAAAGCCTTCGAAGTGACGGTTCCGATGGCGGAGAAATCGCGCCAATCCGACGCCGTCTGGGCCTCCAAAAAATTAAAAGACGCGATGACTGTCGAATTCGACAAGTCCGGAATCCGGTGTCCCTCGTTCAAACGCCCCTATCGGCCTGTGCGGGCGTCCGAAAATTACGAAACAAAAATGTCCGGAAAGCCTTCGAAGTGACGGTTCCGATGGCGGAAAAATCGCGCCAATCCGACGCCGTCTGGGCCTCCAAAAAATTAAAAGACGCGATGACTGTCGAATTCGACAAGTCCGGAATCCGGTGTCCCTCGTTCAAACGCCCCTATCGGCCTGTGCGGGCGTCCGAAAATTACGAAACAAAAATGTCCGGAAAGCCTTCGAAGTGACGGTTCCGATGGCGCAGAAATCGCGCCAATCCGACGCCGTCTGACCCTCCAAAAAATTAAAAGACGCGATGACTGTCGAATTCGACAAGTCCGGAAAACGGCGTCCCTCGTTCAAACGCCCCTATCGGCCTGTGCGGGCGTCCAAAAATTACGAAACAAAAATGTCCGGAAAGCCTTCGAAGTGACGGTTCCGATGGCGCAGAAATCGCGCCAATCCGACGCCGTCTGGGCCTCCAAAAAATTAAAAGACGCGATGACTGTCGAATTCGACAAGTCCGGAATCCGGTGTCCCTCGTTCAAACGCCCCTATCGGCCTGTGCGTGCGTCCAAAAATTACGAAACAAAAATGTCCGGAAAGCCTTCGAAGTGACGGTTCCGATGGCGCAGAAATCGCGCCAATCCGACGCCGTCTGGGCCTCCAAAAAATTAAAAGACGCGATGACTGTCGAATTCGACAAGTCCGGAATCCGGTGTCCCTCGTTCAAACGCCCCTATCGGCCTGTGCGGGCGTCCGAAAATTACGAAACAAAAATGTCCGGAAAGCCTTCGAAGTGACGGTTCCGATGGCGGAGAAATCGCGCCAATCCGACGCCGTCTGGGCCTCCAAAAAATTAAAAGACGCGATGACTGTCGAATTCGACAAGTCCGGAAAACGGCGTCCCTCGTTCAAACGCCCCTATCGGCCTGTGCGGGCGTCCGAAAATTACGAAACAAAAATGTCCGGAAAGCCTTCGAAGTGACGGTTCCGATGGCGCAGAAATCGCGCCAATCCGACGCCGTCTGACCCTCCAAAAAATTAAAAGACGCGATGACTGTCGAATTCGACAAGTCCGGAAAACGGCGTCCCTCGTTCAAACGCCCCTATCGGCCTGTGCGGGCGTCCAAAAATTACGAAACAAAAATGTCCGGAAAGCCTTCGAAGTGACGGTTCCGATGGCGCAGAAATCGCGCCAATCCGACGCCGTCTGGGCCTCCAAAAAATTAAAAGACGCGATGACTGTCGAATTCGACAAGTCCGGAATCCGGTGTCCCTCGTTCAAACGCCCCTATCGGCCTGTGCGTGCGTCCAAAAATTACGAAACAAAAATGTCCGGAAAGCCTTCGAAGTGACGGTTCCGATGGCGCAGAAATCGCGCCAATCCGACGCCGTCTGGGCCTCCAAAAAATTAAAAGACGCGATGACTGTCGAATTCGACAAGTCCGGAATCCGGTGTCCCTCGTTCAAACGCCCCTATCGGCCTGTGCGGGCGTCCGAAAATTACGAAACAAAAATGTCCGGAAAGCCTTCGAAGTGACGGTTCCGATGGCGGAGAAATCGCGCCAATCCGACGCCGTCTGGGCCTCCAAAAAATTAAAAGACGCGATGACTGTCGAATTCGACAAGTCCGGAAAACGGCGTCCCTCGTTCAAACGCCCCTATCGGCCTGTGCGGGCGTCCGAAAATTACGAAACAAAAATGTCCGGAAAGCCTTCGAAGTGACGGTTCCGATGGCGCAGAAATCGCGCCAATCCGACGCCGTCTGACCCTCCAAAAAATTAAAAGACGCGATGGCTGTCGAATTCGACAAGTCCGGAAAACGGCGTCCCTCGTTCAAACGCCCCTATCGGCCTGTGCGGGCGTCCGAAAATTACGAAACAAAAATGTCCGGAAAGCCTTCGAAGTGACGGTTCCGATGGCGGAGAAATCGCGCCAATCCGACGCCGTCTGGGCCTCCAAAAAATTAAAAGACGCGATGACTGTCGAATTCGACAAGTCCGGAATCCGGTGTCCCTCGTTCAAACGCCCCTATCGGCCTGTGCGGGCGTCCGAAAATTACGAAACAAAAATGTCCGGAAAGCCTTCGAAGTGACGGTTCCGATGGCGGAAAAATCGCGCCAATCCGACGCCGTCTGGGCCTCCAAAAAATTAAAAGACGCGATGACTGTCGAATTCGACAAGTCCGGAATCCGGTGTCCCTCGTTCAAACGCCCCTATCGGCCTGTGCGGGCGTCCGAAAATTACGAAACAAAAATGTCCGGAAAGCCTTCGAAGTGACGGTTCCGATGGCGCAGAAATCGCGCCAATCCGACGCCGTCTGACCCTCCAAAAAATTAAAAGACGCGATGACTGTCGAATTCGACAAGTCCGGAAAACGGCGTCCCTCGTTCAAACGCCCCTATCGGCCTGTGCGGGCGTCCAAAAATTACGAAACAAAAATGTCCGGAAAGCCTTCGAAGTGACGGTTCCGATGGCGCAGAAATCGCGCCAATCCGACGCCGTCTGGGCCTCCAAAAAATTAAAAGACGCGATGACTGTCGAATTCGACAAGTCCGGAATCCGGTGTCCCTCGTTCAAACGCCCCTATCGGCCTGTGCGTGCGTCCAAAAATTACGAAACAAAAATGTCCGGAAAGCCTTCGAAGTGACGGTTCCGATGGCGCAGAAATCGCGCCAATCCGACGCCGTCTGGGCCTCCAAAAAATTAAAAGACGCGATGACTGTCGAATTCGACAAGTCCGGAATCCGGTGTCCCTCGTTCAAACGCCCCTATCGGCCTGTGCGGGCGTCCGAAAATTACGAAACAAAAATGTCCGGAAAGCCTTCGAAGTGACGGTTCCGATGGCGGAGAAATCGCGCCAATCCGACGCCGTCTGGGCCTCCAAAAAATTAAAAGACGCGATGACTGTCGAATTCGACAAGTCCGGAAAACGGCGTCCCTCGTTCAAACGCCCCTATCGGCCTGTGCGGGCGTCCGAAAATTACGAAACAAAAATGTCCGGAAAGCCTTCGAAGTGACGGTTCCGATGGCGCAGAAATCGCGCCAATCCGACGCCGTCTGACCCTCCAAAAAATTAAAAGACGCGATGGCTGTCGAATTCGACAAGTCCGGAAAACGGCGTCCCTCGTTCAAACGCCCCTATCGGCCTGTGCGGGCGTCCGAAAATTACGAAACAAAAATGTCCGGAAAGCCTTCGAAGTGACGGTTCCGATGGCGCAGAAATCGCGCCAATCCGACGCCGTCTGGGCCTCCAAAAAATTAAAAGACGCGATGACTGTCGAATTCGACAAGTCCGGAATCCGGTGTCCCTCGTTCAAACGCCCCTATCGGCCTGTGCGTGCGTCCAAAAATTACGAAACAAAAATGTCCGGAAAGCCTTCGAAGTGACGGTTCCGATGGCGCAGAAATCGCGCCAATCCGACGCCGTCTGGGCCTCCAAAAAATTAAAAGACGCGATGACTGTCGAATTCGACAAGTCCGGAATCCGGTGTCCCTCGTTCAAACGCCCCTATCGGCCTGTGCGGGCGTCCGAAAATTACGAAACAAAAATGTCCGGAAAGCCTTCGAAGTGACGGTTCCGATGGCGGAGAAATCGCGCCAATCCGACGCCGTCTGGGCCTCCAAAAAATTAAAAGACGCGATGACTGTCGAATTCGACAAGTCCGGAAAACGGCGTCCCTCGTTCAAACGCCCCTATCGGCCTGTGCGGGCGTCCGAAAATTACGAAACAAAAATGTCCGGAAAGCCTTCGAAGTGACGGTTCCGATGGCGCAGAAATCGCGCCAATCCGACGCCGTCTGGGCCTCCAAAAAATTAAAAGACGCGATGACTGTCGAATTCGACAAGTCCGGAAAACGGCGTCCCTCGTTCAAACGCCCCTATCGGCCTGTGCGGGCGTCCGAAAATTACGAAACAAAAATGTCCGGAAAGCCTTCGAAGTGACGGTTCCGATGGCGCAGAAATCGCGCCAATCCGACGCCGTCTGGGCCTCCAAAAAATTAAAAGACGCGATGACTGTCGAATTCGACAAGTCCGGAATCCGGTGTCCCTCGTTCAAACGCCCCTATCGGCCTGTGCGTGCGTCCCAAAATTACGAAACAAAAATGTCCGGAAAGCCTTCGAAGTGACGGTTCCGATGGCGCAGAAATCGCGCCAATCCGACGCCGTCTGACCCTCCAAAAAATTAAAAGACGCGATGACTGTCGAATTCGACAAGTCCGGAAAACGGCGTCCCTCGTTCAAACGCCCCTATCGGCCTGTGCGGGCGTCCAAAAATTACGAAACAAAAATGTCCGGAAAGCCTTCGAAGTGACGGTTCCGATGGCGCAGAAATCGCGCCAATCCGACGCCGTCTGGGCCTCCAAAAAATTAAAAGACGCGATGACTGTCGAATTCGACAAGTCCGGAATCCGGTGTCCCTCGTTCAAACGCCCCTATCGGCCTGTGCGGGCGTCCGAAAATTACGAAACAAAAATGTCCGGAAAGCCTTCGAAGTGACGGTTCCGATGGCGGAAAAATCGCGCCAATCCGACGCCGTCTGGGCCTCCAAAAAATTAAAAGACGCGATGGCTGTCGAATTCGACAAGTCCGGAAAACGGCGTCCCTCGTTCAAACGCCCCTATCGGCCTGTGCGGGCGTCCGAAAATTACGAAACAAAAATGTCCGGAAAGCCTTCGAAGTGACGGTTCCGATGGCGCAGAAATCGCGCCAATCCGACGCCGTCTGGGCCTCCAAAAAATTAAAAGACGCGATGACTGTCGAATTCGACAAGTCCGGAAAACGGCGTCCCTCGTTCAAACGCCCCTATCGGCCTGTGCGGGCGTCCGAAAATTACGAAACAAAAATGTCCGGAAAGCCTTCGAAGTGACGGTTCCGATGGCGCAGAAATCGCGCCAATCCGACGCCGTCTGACCCTCCAAAAAATTAAAAGACGCGATGACTGTCGAATTCGACAAGTCCGGAAAACGGCGTCCCTCGTTCAAACGCCCCTATCGGCCTGTGCGTGCGTCCCAAAAATTACGAAACAAAAATGTCCGGAAAGCCTTCGAAGTGACGGTTCCGATGGCGCAGAAATCGCGCCAATCCGACGCCGTCTGGGCCTCCAAAAAATTAAAAGACGCGATGACTGTCGAATTCGACAAGTCCGGAATCCGGTGTCCCTCGTTCAAACGCCCCTATAGGCCTGTGCGTGCGTCCAAAAATTACGAAACAAAAATGTCCGGAAAGCCTTCGAAGTGACGGTTCCGATGGCGCAAAAATCGCGCCAATCCGACGCCGTCTGGGCCTCCAAAAAATTAAAAGACGCGATGACTGTCGAATTCGACAAGTCCGGAATCCGGTGTCCCTCGTTCAAACGCCCCTATCGGCCTGTGCGTGCGTCCAAAAATTACGAAACAAAAATGTCCGGAAAGCCTTCGAAGTGACGGTTCCGATGGCGCAGAAATCGCGCCAATCCGACGCCGTCTGGGCCTCCAAAAAATTAAAAGACGCGATGACTGTCGAATTCGACAAGTCCGGAATCCGGTGTCCCTCGTTCAAACGCCCCTATCGGCCTGTGCGTGCGTCCAAAAATTACGAAACAAAAATGTCCGGAAAGCCTTCGAAGTGACGGTTCCGATGGCGCAGAAATCGCGCCAATCCGACGCCGTCTGGGCCTCCAAAAAATTAAAAGACGCGATGACTGTCGAATTCGACAAGTCCGGAATCCGGTGTCCCTCGTTCAAACGCCCCTATCGGCCTGTGCGGGCGTCCGAAAATTACGAAACAAAAATGTCCGGAAAGCCTTCGAAGTGACGGTTCCGATGGCGGAGAAATCGCGCCAATCCGACGCCGTCTGGGCCTCCAAAAAATTAAAAGACGCGATGACTGTCGAATTCGACAAGTCCGGAAAACGGCGTCCCTCGTTCAAACGCCCCTATCGGCCTGTGCGGGCGTCCGAAAATTACGAAACAAAAATGTCCGGAAAGCCTTCGAAGTGACGGTTCCGATGGCGCAGAAATCGCGCCAATCCGACGCCGTCTGGGCCTCCAAAAAATTAAAAGACGCGATGACTGTCGAATTCGACAAGTCCGGAAAACGGCGTCCCTCGTTCAAACGCCCCTATCGGCCTGTGCGGGCGTCCGAAAATTACGAAACAAAAATGTCCGGAAAGCCTTCGAAGTGACGGTTCCGATGGCGCAGAAATCGCGCCAATCCGACGCCGTCTGGGCCTCCAAAAAATTAAAAGACGCGATGACTGTCGAATTCGACAAGTCCGGAATCCGGTGTCCCTCGTTCAAACGCCCCTATCGGCCTGTGCGTGCGTCCAAAAATTACGAAACAAAAATGTCCGGAAAGCCTTCGAAGTGACGGTTCCGATGGCGCAGAAATCGCGCCAATCCGACGCCGTCTGACCCTCCAAAAAATTAAAAGACGCGATGACTGTCGAATTCGACAAGTCCGGAAAACGGCGTCCCTCGTTCAAACGCCCCTATCGGCCTGTGCGGGCGTCCAAAAATTACGAAACAAAAATGTCCGGAAAGCCTTCGAAGTGACGGTTCCGATGGCGCAGAAATCGCGCCAATCCGACGCCGTCTGGGCCTCCAAAAAATTAAAAGACGCGATGACTGTCGAATTCGACAAGTCCGGAATCCGGTGTCCCTCGTTCAAACGCCCCTATCGGCCTGTGCGGGCGTCCGAAAATTACGAAACAAAAATGTCCGGAAAGCCTTCGAAGTGACGGTTCCGATGGCGGAAAAATCGCGCCAATCCGACGCCGTCTGGGCCTCCAAAAAATTAAAAGACGCGATGACTGTCGAATTCGACAAGTCCGGAATCCGGTGTCCCTCGTTCAAACGCCCCTATCGGCCTGTGCGGGCGTCCGAAAATTACGAAACAAAAATGTCCGGAAAGCCTTCGAAGTGACGGTTCCGATGGCGCAGAAATCGCGCCAATCCGACGCCGTCTGACCCTCCAAAAAATTAAAAGACGCGATGACTGTCGAATTCGACAAGTCCGGAAAACGGCGTCCCTCGTTCAAACGCCCCTATCGGCCTGTGCGGGCGTCCAAAAATTACGAAACAAAAATGTCCGGAAAGCCTTCGAAGTGACGGTTCCGATGGCGCAGAAATCGCGCCAATCCGACGCCGTCTGGGCCTCCAAAAAATTAAAAGACGCGATGACTGTCGAATTCGACAAGTCCGGAATCCGGTGTCCCTCGTTCAAACGCCCCTATCGGCCTGTGCGGGCGTCCGAAAATTACGAAACAAAAATGTCCGGAAAGCCTTCGAAGTGACGGTTCCGATGGCGGAGAAATCGCGCCAATCCGACGCCGTCTGGGCCTCCAAAAAATTAAAAGACGCGATGACTGTCGAATTCGACAAGTCCGGAAAACGGCGTCCCTCGTTCAAACGCCCCTATCGGCCTGTGCGGGCGTCCGAAAATTACGAAACAAAAATGTCCGGAAAGCCTTCGAAGTGACGGTTCCGATGGCGCAGAAATCGCGCCAATCCGACGCCGTCTGGGCCTCCAAAAAATTAAAAGACGCGATGACTGTCGAATTCGACAAGTCCGGAAAACGGCGTCCCTCGTTCAAACGCCCCTATCGGCCTGTGCGGGCGTCCGAAAATTACGAAACAAAAATGTCCGGAAAGCCTTCGAAGTGACGGTTCCGATGGCGCAGAAATCGCGCCAATCCGACGCCGTCTGGGCCTCCAAAAAATTAAAAGACGCGATGACTGTCGAATTCGACAAGTCCGGAATCCGGTGTCCCTCGTTCAAACGCCCCTATCGGCCTGTGCGTGCGTCCAAAAATTACGAAACAAAAATGTCCGGAAAGCCTTCGAAGTGACGGTTCCGATGGCGCAGAAATCGCGCCAATCCGACGCCGTCTGACCCTCCAAAAAATTAAAAGACGCGATGACTGTCGAATTCGACAAGTCCGGAAAACGGCGTCCCTCGTTCAAACGCCCCTATCGGCCTGTGCGGGCGTCCAAAAATTACGAAACAAAAATGTCCGGAAAGCCTTCGAAGTGACGGTTCCGATGGCGCAGAAATCGCGCCAATCCGACGCCGTCTGGGCCTCCAAAAAATTAAAAGACGCGATGACTGTCGAATTCGACAAGTCCGGAATCCGGTGTCCCTCGTTCAAACGCCCCTATCGGCCTGTGCGGGCGTCCGAAAATTACGAAACAAAAATGTCCGGAAAGCCTTCGAAGTGACGGTTCCGATGGCGGAAAAATCGCGCCAATCCGACGCCGTCTGGGCCTCCAAAAAATTAAAAGACGCGATGGCTGTCGAATTCGACAAGTCCGGAAAACGGCGTCCCTCGTTCAAACGCCCCTATCGGCCTGTGCGGGCGTCCGAAAATTACGAAACAAAAATGTCCGGAAAGCCTTCGAAGTGACGGTTCCGATGGCGCAGAAATCGCGCCAATCCGACGCCGTCTGGGCCTCCAAAAAATTAAAAGACGCGATGACTGTCGAATTCGACAAGTCCGGAAAACGGCGTCCCTCGTTCAAACGCCCCTATCGGCCTGTGCGGGCGTCCGAAAATTACGAAACAAAAATGTCCGGAAAGCCTTCGAAGTGACGGTTCCGATGGCGCAGAAATCGCGCCAATCCGACGCCGTCTGACCCTCCAAAAAATTAAAAGACGCGATGACTGTCGAATTCGACAAGTCCGGAAAACGGCGTCCCTCGTTCAAACGCCCCTATCGGCCTGTGCGTGCGTCCAAAAATTACGAAACAAAAATGTCCGGAAAGCCTTCGAAGTGACGGTTCCGATGGCGCAGAAATCGCGCCAATCCGACGCCGTCTGGGCCTCCAAAAAATTAAAAGACGCGATGACTGTCGAATTCGACAAGTCCGGAATCCGGTGTCCCTCGTTCAAACGCCCCTATCGGCCTGTGCGTGCGTCCAAAAATTACGAAACAAAAATGTCCGGAAAGCCTTCGAAGTGACGGTTCCGATGGCGCAAAAATCGCGCCAATCCGACGCCGTCTGGGCCTCCAAAAAATTAAAAGACGCGATGACTGTCGAATTCGACAAGTCCGGAAAACGGCGTCCCTCGTTCAAACGCCCCTATCGGCCTGTGCGTGCGTCCAAAAATTACGAAACAAAAATGTCCGGAAAGCCTTCGAAGTGACGGTTCCGATGGCGCAAAAATCGCGCCAATCCGACGCCGTCTGGGCCTCCAAAAAATTAAAAGACGCGATGACTGTCGAATTCGACAAGTCCGGAATCCGGTGTCCCTCGTTCAAACGCCCCTATCGGCCTGTGCGTGCGTCCAAAAATTACGAAACAAAAATGTCCGGAAAGCCTTCGAAGTGACGGTTCCGATGGCGGAAAAATCGCGCCAATCCGACGCCGTCTGGGCCTCCAAAAAATTAAAAGACGCGATGACTGTCGAATTCGACAAGTCCGGAATCCGGTGTCCCTCGTTCAAACGCCCCTATCGGCCTGTGCGGGCGTCCGAAAATTACGAAACAAAAATGTCCGGAAAGCCTTCGAAGTGACGGTTCCGATGGCGGAAAAATCGCGCCAATCCGACGCCGTCTGGGCCTCCAAAAAATTAAAAGACGCGATGACTGTCGAATTCGACAAGTCCGGAAAACGGCGTCCCTCGTTCAAACGCCCCTATCGGCCTGTGCGGGCGTCCGAAAATTACGAAACAAAAATGTCCGGAAAGCCTTCGAAGTGACGGTTCCGATGGCGCAGAAATCGCGCCAATCCGACGCCGTCTGACCCTCCAAAAAATTAAAAGACGCGATGACTGTCGAATTCGACAAGTCCGGAAAACGGCGTCCCTCGTTCAAACGCCCCTATCGGCCTGTGCGTGCGTCCAAAAATTACGAAACAAAAATGTCCGGAAAGCCTTCGAAGTGACGGTTCCGATGGCGGAAAAATCGCGCCAATCCGACGCCGTCTGGGCCTCCAAAAAATTAAAAGACGCGATGACTGTCGAATTCGACAAGTCCGGAAAACGGCGTCCCTCGTTCAAACGCCCCTATCGGCCTGTGCGGGCGTCCAAAAATTACGAAACAAAAATGTCCGGAAAGCCTTCGAAGTGACGGTTCCGATGGCGGAAAAATCGCGCCAATCCGACGCCGTCTGGGCCTCCAAAAAATTAAAAGACGCGATGACTGTCGAATTCGACAAGTCCGGAATCCGGTGTCCCTCGTTCAAACGCCCCTATCGGCCTGTGCGGGCGTCCGAAAATTACGAAACAAAAATGTCCGGAAAGCCTTCGAAGTGACGGTTCCGATGGCGGAAAAATCGCGCCAATCCGACGCCGTCTGGGCCTCCAAAAAATTAAAAGACGCGATGACTGTCGAATTCGACAAGTCCGGAAAACGGCGTCCCTCGTTCAAACGCCCCTATCGGCCTGTGCGGGCGTCCGAAAATTACGAAACAAAAATGTCCGGAAAGCCTTCGAAGTGACGGTTCCGATGGCGCAGAAATCGCGCCAATCCGACGCCGTCTGACCCTCCAAAAAATTAAAAGACGCGATGACTGTCGAATTCGACAAGTCCGGAAAACGGCGTCCCTCGTTCAAACGCCCCTATCGGCCTGTGCGTGCGTCCAAAAATTACGAAACAAAAATGTCCGGAAAGCCTTCGAAGTGACGGTTCCGATGGCGCAGAAATCGCGCCAATCCGACGCCGTCTGGGCCTCCAAAAAATTAAAAGACGCGATGACTGTCGAATTCGACAAGTCCGGAATCCGGTGTCCCTCGTTCAAACGCCCCTATCGGCCTGTGCGTGCGTCCAAAAATTACGAAACAAAAATGTCCGGAAAGCCTTCGAAGTGACGGTTCCGATGGCGCAAAAATCGCGCCAATCCGACGCCGTCTGGGCCTCCAAAAAATTAAAAGACGCGATGACTGTCGAATTCGACAAGTCCGGAATCCGGTGTCCCTCGTTCAAACGCCCCTATCGGCCTGTGCGTGCGTCCAAAAATTACGAAACAAAAATGTCCGGAAAGCCTTCGAAGTGACGGTTCCGATGGCGGAAAAATCGCGCCAATCCGACGCCGTCTGGGCCTCCAAAAAATTAAAAGACGCGATGACTGTCGAATTCGACAAGTCCGGAATCCGGTGTCCCTCGTTCAAACGCCCCTATCGGCCTGTGCGGGCGTCCGAAAATTACGAAACAAAAATGTCCGGAAAGCCTTCGAAGTGACGGTTCCGATGGCGGAAAAATCGCGCCAATCCGACGCCGTCTGGGCCTCCAAAAAATTAAAAGACGCGATGACTGTCGAATTCGACAAGTCCGGAAAACGGCGTCCCTCGTTCAAACGCCCCTATCGGCCTGTGCGGGCGTCCGAAAATTACGAAACAAAAATGTCCGGAAAGCCTTCGAAGTGACGGTTCCGATGGCGCAGAAATCGCGCCAATCCGACGCCGTCTGACCCTCCAAAAAATTAAAAGACGCGATGGCTGTCGAATTCGACAAGTCCGGAAAACGGCGTCCCTCGTTCAAACGCCCCTATCGGCCTGTGCGGGCGTCCGAAAATTACGAAACAAAAATGTCCGGAAAGCCTTCGAAGTGACGGTTCCGATGGCGCAAAAATCGCGCCAATCCGACGCCGTCTGGGCCTCCAAAAAATTAAAAGACGCGATGACTGTCGAATTCGACAAGTCCGGAAAACGGCGTCCCTCGTTCAAACGCCCCTATCAGCCTGTGCGGGCGTCCGAAAATTACGAAACAAAAATGTCCGGAAAGCCTTCGAAGTGACGGTTCCGATGGCGCAGAAATCGCGCCAATCCGACGCCGTCTGACCCTCCAAAAAATTAAAAGACGCGATGACTGTCGAATTCGACAAGTCCGGAAAACGGCGTCCCTCGTTCAAACGCCCCTATCGGCCTGTGCGGGCGTCCAAAAATTACGAAACAAAAATGTCCGGAAAGCCTTCGAAGTGACGGTTCCGATGGCGCAGAAATCGCGCCAATCCGACGCCGTCTGGGCCTCCAAAAAATTAAAAGACGCGATGACTGTCGAATTCGACAAGTCCGGAATCCGGTGTCCCTCGTTCAAACGCCCCTATCGGCCTGTGCGTGCGTCCAAAAATTACGAAACAAAAATGTCCGGAAAGCCTTCGAAGTGACGGTTCCGATGGCGCAAAAATCGCGCCAATCCGACGCCGTCTGGGCCTCCAAAAAATTAAAAGACGCGATGACTGTCGAATTCGACAAGTCCGGAATCCGGTGTCCCTCGTTCAAACGCCCCTATCGGCCTGTGCGTGCGTCCAAAAATTACGAAACAAAAATGTCCGGAAAGCCTTCGAAGTGACGGTTCCGATGGCGCAAAAATCGCGCCAATCCGACGCCGTCTGGGCCTCCAAAAAATTAAAAGACGCGATGACTGTCGAATTCGACAAGTCCGGAATCCGGTGTCCCTCGTTCAAACGCCCCTATCGGCCTGTGCGTGCGTCCAAAAATTACGAAACAAAAATGTCCGGAAAGCCTTCGAAGTGACGGTTCCGATGGCGGAAAAATCGCGCCAATCCGACGCCGTCTGGGCCTCCAAAAAATTAAAAGACGCGATGACTGTCGAATTCGACAAGTCCGGAATCCGGTGTCCCTCGTTCAAACGCCCCTATCGGCCTGTGCGGGCGTCCGAAAATTACGAAACAAAAATGTCCGGAAAGCCTTCGAAGTGACGGTTCCGATGGCGGAAAAATCGCGCCAATCCGACGCCGTCTGGGCCTCCAAAAAATTAAAAGACGCGATGACTGTCGAATTCGACAAGTCCGGAATCCGGTGTCCCTCGTTCAAACGCCCCTATCGGCCTGTGCGGGCGTCCGAAAATTACGAAACAAAAATGTCCGGAAAGCCTTCGAAGTGACGGTTCCGATGGCGGAAAAATCGCGCCAATCCGACGCCGTCTGGGCCTCCAAAAAATTAAAAGACGCGATGACTGTCGAATTCGACAAGTCCGGAATCCGGTGTCCCTCGTTCAAACGCCCCTATCGGCCTGTGCGGGCGTCCGAAAATTACGAAACAAAAATGTCCGGAAAGCCTTCGAAGTGACGGTTCCGATGGCGGAAAAATCGCGCCAATCCGACGCCGTCTGGGCCTCCAAAAAATTAAAAGACGCGATGACTGTCGAATTCGACAAGTCCGGAAAACGGCGTCCCTCGTTCAAACGCCCCTATCGGCCTGTGCGGGCGTCCGAAAATTACGAAACAAAAATGTCCGGAAAGCCTTCGAAGTGACGGTTCCGATGGCGCAGAAATCGCGCCAATCCGACGCCGTCTGACCCTCCAAAAAATTAAAAGACGCGATGGCTGTCGAATTCGACAAGTCCGGAAAACGGCGTCCCTCGTTCAAACGCCCCTATCGGCCTGTGCGGGCGTCCGAAAATTACGAAACAAAAATGTCCGGAAAGCCTTCGAAGTGACGGTTCCGATGGCGCAAAAATCGCGCCAATCCGACGCCGTCTGGGCCTCCAAAAAATTAAAAGACGCGATGACTGTCGAATTCGACAAGTCCGGAAAACGGCGTCCCTCGTTCAAACGCCCCTATCGGCCTGTGCGGGCGTCCGAAAATTACGAAACAAAAATGTCCGGAAAGCCTTCGAAGTGACGGTTCCGATGGCGCAGAAATCGCGCCAATCCGACGCCGTCTGACCCTCCAAAAAATTAAAAGACGCGATGACTGTCGAATTCGACAAGTCCGGAAAACGGCGTCCCTCGTTCAAACGCCCCTATCGGCCTGTGCGGGCGTCCAAAAATTACGAAACAAAAATGTCCGGAAAGCCTTCGAAGTGACGGTTCCGATGGCGCAGAAATCGCGCCAATCCGACGCCGTCTGGGCCTCCAAAAAATTAAAAGACGCGATGACTGTCGAATTCGACAAGTCCGGAATCCGGTGTCCCTCGTTCAAACGCCCCTATCGGCCTGTGCGTGCGTCCAAAAATTACGAAACAAAAATGTCCGGAAAGCCTTCGAAGTGACGGTTCCGATGGCGCAAAAATCGCGCCAATCCGACGCCGTCTGGGCCTCCAAAAAATTAAAAGACGCGATGACTGTCGAATTCGACAAGTCCGGAATCCGGTGTCCCTCGTTCAAACGCCCCTATCGGCCTGTGCGTGCGTCCAAAAATTACGAAACAAAAATGTCCGGAAAGCCTTCGAAGTGACGGTTCCGATGGCGGAAAAATCGCGCCAATCCGACGCCGTCTGGGCCTCCAAAAAATTAAAAGACGCGATGACTGTCGAATTCGACAAGTCCGGAATCCGGTGTCCCTCGTTCAAACGCCCCTATCGGCCTGTGCGGGCGTCCGAAAATTACGAAACAAAAATGTCCGGAAAGCCTTCGAAGTGACGGTTCCGATGGCGGAAAAATCGCGCCAATCCGACGCCGTCTGGGCCTCCAAAAAATTAAAAGACGCGATGACTGTCGAATTCGACAAGTCCGGAATCCGGTGTCCCTCGTTCAAACGCCCCTATCGGCCTGTGCGGGCGTCCGAAAATTACGAAACAAAAATGTCCGGAAAGCCTTCGAAGTGACGGTTCCGATGGCGGAAAAATCGCGCCAATCCGACGCCGTCTGGGCCTCCAAAAAATTAAAAGACGCGATGACTGTCGAATTCGACAAGTCCGGAAAACGGCGTCCCTCGTTCAAACGCCCCTATCGGCCTGTGCGGGCGTCCGAAAATTACGAAACAAAAATGTCCGGAAAGCCTTCGAAGTGACGGTTCCGATGGCGCAGAAATCGCGCCAATCCGACGCCGTCTGACCCTCCAAAAAATTAAAAGACGCGATGGCTGTCGAATTCGACAAGTCCGGAAAACGGCGTCCCTCGTTCAAACGCCCCTATCGGCCTGTGCGGGCGTCCGAAAATTACGAAACAAAAATGTCCGGAAAGCCTTCGAAGTGACGGTTCCGATGGCGCAGAAATCGCGCCAATCCGACGCCGTCTGACCCTCCAAAAAATTAAAAGACGCGATGGCTGTCGAATTCGACAAGTCCGGAAAACGGCGTCCCTCGTTCAAACGCCCCTATCGGCCTGTGCGGGCGTCCGAAAATTACGAAACAAAAATGTCCGGAAAGCCTTCGAAGTGACGGTTCCGATGGCGGAAAAATCGCGAGAATCCGACGCCGTCTGGGCCTCCAAAAAATTAAAAGACGCGATGACTGTCGAATTCGACAAGTCCGGAAAACGGCGTCCCTCGTTCAAACGCCCCTATCGGCCTGTGCGGGCGTCCGAAAATTACGAAACAAAAATGTCCGGAAAGCCTTCGAAGTGACGGTTCCGATGGCGCAGAAATCGCGCCAATCCGACGCCGTCTGACCCTCCAAAAAATTAAAAGACGCGATGACTGTCGAATTCGACAAGTCCGGAAAACGGCGTCCCTCGTTCAAACGCCCCTATCGGCCTGTGCGGGCGTCCAAAAATTACGAAACAAAAATGTCCGGAAAGCCTTCGAAGTGACGGTTCCGATGGCGCAGAAATCGCGCCAATCCGACGCCGTCTGGGCCTCCAAAAAATTAAAAGACGCGATGACTGTCGAATTCGACAAGTCCGGAATCCGGTGTCCCTCGTTCAAACGCCCCTATCGGCCTGTGCGTGCGTCCAAAAATTACGAAACAAAAATGTCCGGAAAGCCTTCGAAGTGACGGTTCCGATGGCGCAAAAATCGCGCCAATCCGACGCCGTCTGGGCCTCCAAAAAATTAAAAGACGCGATGACTGTCGAATTCGACAAGTCCGGAATCCGGCGTCCCTCGTTCAAACGCCCCTATCGGCCTGTGCGTGCGTCCAAAAATTACGAAACAAAAATGTCCGGAAAGCCTTCGAAGTGACGGTTCCGATGGCGGAAAAATCGCGCCAATCCGACGCCGTCTGGGCCTCCAAAAAATTAAAAGACGCGATGACTGTCGAATTCGACAAGTCCGGAATCCGGTGTCCCTCGTTCAAACGCCCCTATCGGCCTGTGCGGGCGTCCGAAAATTACGAAACAAAAATGTCCGGAAAGCCTTCGAAGTGACGGTTCCGATGGCGGAAAAATCGCGCCAATCCGACGCCGTCTGGGCCTCCAAAAAATTAAAAGACGCGATGACTGTCGAATTCGACAAGTCCGGAATCCGGTGTCCCTCGTTCAAACGCCCCTATCGGCCTGTGCGGGCGTCCGAAAATTACGAAACAAAAATGTCCGGAAAGCCTTCGAAGTGACGGTTCCGATGGCGGAAAAATCGCGCCAATCCGACGCCGTCTGGGCCTCCAAAAAATTAAAAGACGCGATGACTGTCGAATTCGACAAGTCCGGAATCCGGTGTCCCTCGTTCAAACGCCCCTATCGGCCTGTGCGGGCGTCCGAAAATTACGAAACAAAAATGTCCGGAAAGCCTTCGAAGTGACGGTTCCGATGGCGGAGAAATCGCGCCAATCCGACGCCGTCTGGGCCTCCAAAAAATTAAAAGACGCGATGACTGTCGAATTCGACAAGTCCGGAATCCGGTGTCCCTCGTTCAAACGCCCCTATCGGCCTGTGCGTGCGTCCAAAAATTACGAAACAAAAATGTCCGGAAAGCCTTCGAAGTGACGGTTCCGATGGCGGAAAAATCGCGCCAATCCGACGCCGTCTGGGCCTCCAAAAAATTAAAAGACGCGATGACTGTCGAATTCGACAAGTCCGGAATCCGGTGTCCCTCGTTCAAACGCCCCTATCGGCCTGTGCGTGCGTCCGAAAATTACGAAACAAAAATGTCCGGAAAGCCTTCGAAGTGACGGTTCCGATGGCGCAGAAATCGCGCCAATCCGACGCCGTCTGACCCTCCAAAAAATTAAAAGACGCGATGGCTGTCGAATTCGACAAGTCCGGAAAACGGCGTCCCTCGTTCAAACGCCCCTATCGGCCTGTGCGGGCGTCCGAAAATTACGAAACAAAAATGTCCGGAAAGCCTTCGAAGTGACGGTTCCGATGGCGCAAAAATCGCGCCAATCCGACGCCGTCTGGGCCTCCAAAAAATTAAAAGACGCGATGACTGTCGAATTCGACAAGTCCGGAAAACGGCGTCCCTCGTTCAAACGCCCCTATCGGCCTGTGCGGGCGTCCGAAAATTACGAAACAAAAATGTCCGGAAAGCCTTCGAAGTGACGGTTCCGATGGCGCAGAAATCGCGCCAATCCGACGCCGTCTGACCCTCCAAAAAATTAAAAGACGCGATGACTGTCGAATTCGACAAGTCCGGAAAACGGCGTCCCTCGTTCAAACGCCCCTATCGGCCTGTGCGGGCGTCCAAAAATTACGAAACAAAAATGTCCGGAAAGCCTTCGAAGTGACGGTTCCGATGGCGCAGAAATCGCGCCAATCCGACGCCGTCTGGGCCTCCAAAAAATTAAAAGACGCGATGACTGTCGAATTCGACAAGTCCGGAATCCGGTGTCCCTCGTTCAAACGCCCCTATCGGCCTGTGCGTGCGTCCAAAAATTACGAAACAAAAATGTCCGGAAAGCCTTCGAAGTGACGGTTCCGATGGCGGAAAAATCGCGCCAATCCGACGCCGTCTGGGCCTCCAAAAAATTAAAAGACGCGATGACTGTCGAATTCGACAAGTCCGGAATCCGGTGTCCCTCGTTCAAACGCCCCTATCGGCCTGTGCGGGCGTCCAAAAATTACGAAACAAAAATGTCCGGAAAGCCTTCGAAGTGACGGTTCCGATGGCGGAAAAATCGCGCCAATCCGACGCCGTCTGGGCCTCCAAAAAATTAAAAGACGCGATGACTGTCGAATTCGACAAGTCCGGAATCCGGTGTCCCTCGTTCAAACGCCCCTATCGGCCTGTGCGTGCGTCCAAAAATTACGAAACAAAAATGTCCGGAAAGCCTTCGAAGTGACGGTTCCGATGGCGGAAAAATCGCGCCAATCCGACGCCGTCTGGGCCTCCAAAAAATTAAAAGACGCGATGACTGTCGAATTCGACAAGTCCGGAATCCGGTGTCCCTCGTTCAAACGCCCCTATCGGCCTGTGCGGGCGTCCGAAAATTACGAAACAAAAATGTCCGGAAAGCCTTCGAAGTGACGGTTCCGATGGCGGAAAAATCGCGCCAATCCGACGCCGTCTGGGCCTCCAAAAAATTAAAAGACGCGATGACTGTCGAATTCGACAAGTCCGGAAAACGGCGTCCCTCGTTCAAACGCCCCTATCGGCCTGTGCGGGCGTCCGAAAATTACGAAACAAAAATGTCCGGAAAGCCTTCGAAGTGACGGTTCCGATGGCGCAGAAATCGCGCCAATCCGACGCCGTCTGACCCTCCAAAAAATTAAAAGACGCGATGGCTGTCGAATTCGACAAGTCCGGAAAACGGCGTCCCTCGTTCAAACGCCCCTATCGGCCTGTGCGGGCGTCCGAAAATTACGAAACAAAAATGTCCGGAAAGCCTTCGAAGTGACGGTTCCGATGGCGCAAAAATCGGGCCAATCCGACGCCGTCTGGGCCTCCAAAAAATTAAAAGACGCGATGACTGTCGAATTCGACAAGTCCGGAATCCGGTGTCCCTCGTTCAAACGCCCCTATCGGCCTGTGCGTGCGTCCAAAAATTACGAAACAAAAATGTCCGGAAAGCCTTCGAAGTGACGGTTCCGATGGCGGAAAAATCGCGCCAATCCGACGCCGTCTGGGCCTCCAAAAAATTAAAAGACGCGATGACTGTCGAATTCGACAAGTCCGGAATCCGGTGTCCCTCGTTCAAACGCCCCTATCGGCCTGTGCGGGCGTCCGAAAATTACGAAACAAAAATGTCCGGAAAGCCTTCGAAGTGACGGTTCCGATGGCGGAAAAATCGCGCCAATCCGACGCCGTCTGGGCCTCCAAAAAATTAAAAGACGCGATGACTGTCGAATTCGACAAGTCCGGAATCCGGTGTCCCTCGTTCAAACGCCCCTATCGGCCTGTGCGTGCGTCCAAAAATTACGAAACAAAAATGTCCGGAAAGCCTTCGAAGTGACGGTTCCGATGGCGCAAAAATCGCGCCAATCCGACGCCGTCTGGGCCTCCAAAAAATTAAAAGACGCGATGACTGTCGAATTCGACAAGTCCGGAAAACGGCGTCCCTCGTTCAAACGCCCCTATCGGCCTGTGCGGGCGTCCGAAAATTACGAAACAAAAATGTCCGGAAAGCCTTCGAAGTGACGGTTCCGATGGCGGAAAAATCGCGCCAATCCGACGCCGTCTGGGCCTCCAAAAAATTAAAAGACGCGATGACTGTCGAATTCGACAAGTCCGGAATCCGGTGTCCCTCGTTCAAACGCCCCTATCGGCCTGTGCGGGCGTCCGAAAATTACGAAACAAAAATGTCCGGAAAGCCTTCGAAGTGACGGTTCCGATGGCGGAAAAATCGCGCCAATCCGACGCCGTCTGGGCCTCCAAAAAATTAAAAGACGCGATGACTGTCGAATTCGACAAGTCCGGAATCCGGTGTCCCTCGTTCAAACGCCCCTATCGGCCTGTGCGTGCGTCCAAAAATTACGAAACAAAAATGTCCGGAAAGCCTTCGAAGTGACGGTTCCGATGGCGCAAAAATCGCGCCAATCCGACGCCGTCTGGGCCTCCAAAAAATTAAAAGACGCGATGACTGTCGAATTCGACAAGTCCGGAATCCGGTGTCCCTCGTTCAAACGCCCCTATCGGCCTGTGCGTGCGTCCAAAAATTACGAAACAAAAATGTCCGGAAAGCCTTCGAAGTGACGGTTCCGATGGCGCAAAAATCGCGCCAATCCGACGCCGTCTGGGCCTCCAAAAAATTAAAAGACGCGATGACTGTCGAATTCGACAAGTCCGGAAAACGGCGTCCCTCGTTCAAACGCCCCTATCGGCCTGTGCGGGCGTCCGAAAATTACGAAACAAAAATGTCCGGAAAGCCTTCGAAGTGACGGTTCCGATGGCGCAAAAATCGCGCCAATCCGACGCCGTCTGGGCCTCCAAAAAATTAAAAGACGCGATGACTGTCGAATTCGACAAGTCCGGAATCCGGTGTCCCTCGTTCAAACGCCCCTATCGGCCTGTGCGTGCGTCCAAAAATTACGAAACAAAAATGTCCGGAAAGCCTTCGAAGTGACGGTTCCGATGGCGCAGAAATCGCGCCAATCCGACGCCGTCTGACCCTCCAAAAAATTAAAAGACGCGATGGCTGTCGAATTCGACAAGTCCGGAAAACGGCGTCCCTCGTTCAAACGCCCCTATCGGCCTGTGCGGGCGTCCAAAAATTACGAAACAAAAATGTCCGGAAAGCCTTCGAAGTGACGGTTCCGATGGCGCAGAAATCGCGCCAATCCGACGCCGTCTGGGCCTCCAAAAAATTAAAAGACGCGATGACTGTCGAATTCGACAAGTCCGGAATCCGGCGTCCCTCGTTCAAACGCCCCTATCGGCCTGTGCGGGCGTCCGAAAATTACGAAACAAAAATGTCCGGAAAGCCTTCGAAGTGACGGTTCCGATGGCGCAGAAATCGCGCCAATCCGACGCCGTCTGACCCTCCAAAAAATTAAAAGACGCGATGACTGTCGAATTCGACAAGTCCGGAAAACGGCGTCCCTCGTTCAAACGCCCCTATCGGCCTGTGCGGGCGTCCAAAAATTACGAAACAAAAATGTCCGGAAAGCCTTCGAAGTGACGGTTCCGATGGCGCAGAAATCGCGCCAATCCGACGCCGTCTGGGCCTCCAAAAAATTAAAAGACGCGATGACTGTCGAATTCGACAAGTCCGGAATCCGGTGTCCCTCGTTCAAACGCCCCTATCGGCCTGTGCGTGCGTCCAAAAATTACGAAACAAAAATGTCCGGAAAGCCTTCGAAGTGACGGTTCCGATGGCGCAAAAATCGCGCCAATCCGACGCCGTCTGGGCCTCCAAAAAATTAAAAGACGCGATGACTGTCGAATTCGACAAGTCCGGAATCCGGTGTCCCTCGTTCAAACGCCCCTATCGGCCTGTGCGTGCGTCCAAAAATTACGAAACAAAAATGTCCGGAAAGCCTTCGAAGTGACGGTTCCGATGGCGGAAAAATCGCGCCAATCCGACGCCGTCTGGGCCTCCAAAAAATTAAAAGACGCGATGACTGTCGAATTCGACAAGTCCGGAAAACGGCGTCCCTCGTTCAAACGCCCCTATCGGCCTGTGCGGGCGTCCGAAAATTACGAAACAAAAATGTCCGGAAAGCCTTCGAAGTGACGGTTCCGATGGCGCAAAAATCGCGCCAATCCGACGCCGTCTGGGCCTCCAAAAAATTAAAAGACGCGATGACTGTCGAATTCGACAAGTCCGGAATCCGGTGTCCCTCGTTCAAACGCCCCTATCGGCCTGTGCGTGCGTCCAAAAATTACGAAACAAAAATGTCCGGAAAGCCTTCGAAGTGACGGTTCCGATGGCGCAGAAATCGCGCCAATCCGACGCCGTCTGACCCTCCAAAAAATTAAAAGACGCGATGGCTGTCGAATTCGACAAGTCCGGAAAACGGCGTCCCTCGTTCAAACGCCCCTATCGGCCTGTGCGGGCGTCCAAAAATTACGAAACAAAAATGTCCGGAAAGCCTTCGAAGTGACGGTTCCGATGGCGGAAAAATCGCGCCAATCCGACGCCGTCTGGGCCTCCAAAAAATTAAAAGACGCGATGACTGTCGAATTCGACAAGTCCGGAAAACGGCGTCCCTCGTTCAAACGCCCCTATCGGCCTGTGCGGGCGTCCGAAAATTACGAAACAAAAATGTCCGGAAAGCCTTCGAAGTGACGGTTCCGATGGCGCAGAAATCGCGCCAATCCGACGCCGTCTGACCCTCCAAAAAATTAAAAGACGCGATGACTGTCGAATTCGACAAGTCCGGAAAACGGCGTCCCTCGTTCAAACGCCCCTATCGGCCTGTGCGGGCGTCCAAAAATTACGAAACAAAAATGTCCGGAAAGCCTTCGAAGTGACGGTTCCGATGGCGCAGAAATCGCGCCAATCCGACGCCGTCTGACCCTCCAAAAAATTAAAAGACGCGATGACTGTCGAATTCGACAAGTCCGGAATCCGGCGTCCCTCGTTCAAACGCCCCTATCGGCCTGTGCGGGCGTCCGAAAATTACGAAACAAAAATGTCCGGAAAGCCTTCGAAGTGACGGTTCCGATGGCGCAGAAATCGCGCCAATCCGACGCCGTCTGACCCTCCAAAAAATTAAAAGACGCGATGACTGTCGAATTCGACAAGTCCGGAAAACGGCGTCCCTCGTTCAAACGCCCCTATCGGCCTGTGCGGGCGTCCAAAAATTACGAAACAAAAATGTCCGGAAAGCCTTCGAAGTGACGGTTCCGATGGCGCAGAAATCGCGCCAATCCGACGCCGTCTGGGCCTCCAAAAAATTAAAAGACGCGATGACTGTCGAATTCGACAAGTCCGGAATCCGGTGTCCCTCGTTCAAACGCCCCTATCGGCCTGTGCGTGCGTCCAAAAATTACGAAACAAAAATGTCCGGAAAGCCTTCGAAGTGACGGTTCCGATGGCGCAAAAATCGCGCCAATCCGACGCCGTCTGGGCCTCCAAAAAATTAAAAGACGCGATGACTGTCGAATTCGACAAGTCCGGAATCCGGTGTCCCTCGTTCAAACGCCCCTATCGGCCTGTGCGTGCGTCCAAAAATTACGAAACAAAAATGTCCGGAAAGCCTTCGAAGTGACGGTTCCGATGGCGGAAAAATCGCGCCAATCCGACGCCGTCTGGGCCTCCAAAAAATTAAAAGACGCGATGACTGTCGAATTCGACAAGTCCGGAAAACGGCGTCCCTCGTTCAAACGCCCCTATCGGCCTGTGCGGGCGTCCGAAAATTACGAAACAAAAATGTCCGGAAAGCCTTCGAAGTGACGGTTCCGATGGCGCAAAAATCGCGCCAATCCGACGCCGTCTGGGCCTCCAAAAAATTAAAAGACGCGATGACTGTCGAATTCGACAAGTCCGGAATCCGGTGTCCCTCGTTCAAACGCCCCTATCGGCCTGTGCGTGCGTCCAAAAATTACGAAACAAAAATGTCCGGAAAGCCTTCGAAGTGACGGTTCCGATGGCGCAGAAATCGCGCCAATCCGACGCCGTCTGACCCTCCAAAAAATTAAAAGACGCGATGGCTGTCGAATTCGACAAGTCCGGAAAACGGCGTCCCTCGTTCAAACGCCCCTATCGGCCTGTGCGGGCGTCCAAAAATTACGAAACAAAAATGTCCGGAAAGCCTTCGAAGTGACGGTTCCGATGGCGGAAAAATCGCGCCAATCCGACGCCGTCTGGGCCTCCAAAAAATTAAAAGACGCGATGACTGTCGAATTCGACAAGTCCGGAAAACGGCGTCCCTCGTTCAAACGCCCCTATCGGCCTGTGCGGGCGTCCGAAAATTACGAAACAAAAATGTCCGGAAAGCCTTCGAAGTGACGGTTCCGATGGCGCAGAAATCGCGCCAATCCGACGCCGTCTGACCCTCCAAAAAATTAAAAGACGCGATGACTGTCGAATTCGACAAGTCCGGAAAACGGCGTCCCTCGTTCAAACGCCCCTATCGGCCTGTGCGGGCGTCCGAAAATTACGAAACAAAAATGTCCGGAAAGCCTTCGAAGTGACGGTTCCGATGGCGCAGAAATCGCGCCAATCCGACGCCGTCTGACCCTCCAAAAAATTAAAAGACGCGATGACTGTCGAATTCGACAAGTCCGGAAAACGGCGTCCCTCGTTCAAACGCCCCTATCGGCCTGTGCGGGCGTCCAAAAATTACGAAACAAAAATGTCCGGAAAGCCTTCGAAGTGACGGTTCCGATGGCGCAGAAATCGCGCCAATCCGACGCCGTCTGGGCCTCCAAAAAATTAAAAGACGCGATGACTGTCGAATTCGACAAGTCCGGAATCCGGTGTCCCTCGTTCAAACGCCCCTATCGGCCTGTGCGTGCGTCCAAAAATTACGAAACAAAAATGTCCGGAAAGCCTTCGAAGTGACGGTTCCGATGGCGCAAAAATCGCGCCAATCCGACGCCGTCTGGGCCTCCAAAAAATTAAAAGACGCGATGACTGTCGAATTCGACAAGTCCGGAATCCGGTGTCCCTCGTTCAAACGCCCCTATCGGCCTGTGCGTGCGTCCGAAAATTACGAAACAAAAATGTCCGGAAAGCCTTCGAAGTGACGGTTCCGATGGCGGAAAAATCGCGCCAATCCGACGCCGTCTGGGCCTCCAAAAAATTAAAAGACGCGATGACTGTCGAATTCGACAAGTCCGGAATCCGGTGTCCCTCGTTCAAACGCCCCTATCGGCCTGTGCGGGCGTCCGAAAATTACGAAACAAAAATGTCCGGAAAGCCTTCGAAGTGACGGTTCCGATGGCGGAAAAATCGCGCCAATCCGACGCCGTCTGGGCCTCCAAAAAATTAAAAGACGCGATGGCTGTCGAATTCGACAAGTCCGGAAAACGGCGTCCCTCGTTCAAACGCCCCTATCGGCCTGTGCGGGCGTCCGAAAATTACGAAACAAAAATGTCCGGAAAGCCTTCGAAGTGACGGTTCCGATGGCGCAAAAATCGCGCCAATCCGACGCCGTCTGACCCTCCAAAAAATTAAAAGACGCGATGGCTGTCGAATTCGACAAGTCCGGAAAACGGCGTCCCTCGTTCAAACGCCCCTATCGGCCTGTGCGGGCGTCCGAAAATTACGAAACAAAAATGTCCGGAAAGCCTTCGAAGTGACGGTTCCGATGGCGGAAAAATCGCGCCAATCCGACGCCGTCTGGGCCTCCAAAAAATTAAAAGACGCGATGACTGTCGAATTCGACAAGTCCGGAAAACGGCGTCCCTCGTTCAAACGCCCCTATCGGCCTGTGCGGGCGTCCGAAAATTACGAAACAAAAATGTCCGGAAAGCCTTCGAAGTGACGGTTCCGATGGCGGAAAAATCGCGCCAATCCGACGCCGTCTGGGCCTCCAAAAAATTAAAAGACGCGATGACTGTCGAATTCGACAAGTCCGGAAAACGGCGTCCCTCGTTCAAACGCCCCTATCGGCCTGTGCGGGCGTCCGAAAATTACGAAACAAAAATGTCCGGAAAGCCTTCGAAGTGACGGTTCCGATGGCGCAAAAATCGCGCCAATCCGACGCCGTCTGACCCTCCAAAAAATTAAAAGACGCGATGGCTGTCGAATTCGACAAGTCCGGAAAACGGCGTCCCTCGTTCAAACGCCCCTATCGGCCTGTCCGAAAATTACGAAACAAAAATGTCCGGAAAGCCTTCGAAGTGACGGTTCCGATGGCGGAAAAATCGCGCCAATCCGACGCCGTCTGGGCCTCCAAAAAATTAAAAGACGCGATGACTGTCGAATTCGACAAGTCCGGAAAACGGCGTCCCTCGTTCAAACGCCCCTATCGGCCTGTGCGGGCGTCCGAAAATTACGAAACAAAAATGTCCGGAAAGCCTTCGAAGTGACGGTTCCGATGGCGCAGAAATCGCGCCAATCCGACGCCGTCTGGGCCTCCAAAAAATTAAAAGACGCGATGACTGTCGAATTCGACAAGTCCGGAATCCGGCGTCCCTCGTTCAAACGCCCCTATCGGCCTGTGCGGGCGTCCGAAAATTACGAAACAAAAATGTCCGGAAAGCCTTCGAAGTGACGGTTCCGATGGCGCAGAAATCGCGCCAATCCGACGCCGTCTGACCCTCCAAAAAATTAAAAGACGCGATGACTGTCGAATTCGACAAGTCCGGAAAACGGCGTCCCTCGTTCAAACGCCCCTATCGGCCTGTGCGGGCGTCCAAAAATTACGAAACAAAAATGTCCGGAAAGCCTTCGAAGTGACGGTTCCGATGGCGCAGAAATCGCGCCAATCCGACGCCGTCTGGGCCTCCAAAAAATTAAAAGACGCGATGACTGTCGAATTCGACAAGTCCGGAATCCGGCGTCCCTCGTTCAAACGCCCCTATCGGCCTGTGCGGGCGTCCGAAAATTACGAAACAAAAATGTCCGGAAAGCCTTCGAAGTGACGGTTCCGATGGCGCAGAAATCGCGCCAATCCGACGCCGTCTGACCCTCCAAAAAATTAAAAGACGCGATGACTGTCGAATTCGACAAGTCCGGAAAACGGCGTCCCTCGTTCAAACGCCCCTATCGGCCTGTGCGGGCGTCCAAAAATTACGAAACAAAAATGTCCGGAAAGCCTTCGAAGTGACGGTTCCGATGGCGCAGAAATCGCGCCAATCCGACGCCGTCTGGGCCTCCAAAAAATTAAAAGACGCGATGACTGTCGAATTCGACAAGTCCGGAATCCGGTGTCCCTCGTTCAAACGCCCCTATCGGCCTGTGCGTGCGTCCAAAAATTACGAAACAAAAATGTCCGGAAAGCCTTCGAAGTGACGGTTCCGATGGCGCAAAAATCGCGCCAATCCGACGCCGTCTGGGCCTCCAAAAAATTAAAAGACGCGATGACTGTCGAATTCGACAAGTCCGGAATCCGGTGTCCCTCGTTCAAACGCCCCTATCGGCCTGTGCGTGCGTCCAAAAATTACGAAACAAAAATGTCCGGAAAGCCTTCGAAGTGACGGTTCCGATGGCGGAAAAATCGCGCCAATCCGACGCCGTCTGGGCCTCCAAAAAATTAAAAGACGCGATGACTGTCGAATTCGACAAGTCCGGAATCCGGTGTCCCTCGTTCAAACGCCCCTATCGGCCTGTGCGGGCGTCCGAAAATTACGAAACAAAAATGTCCGGAAAGCCTTCGAAGTGACGGTTCCGATGGCGGAAAAATCGCGCCAATCCGACGCCGTCTGGGCCTCCAAAAAATTAAAAGACGCGATGACTGTCGAATTCGACAAGTCCGGAAAACGGCGTCCCTCGTTCAAACGCCCCTATCGGCCTGTGCGGGCGTCCGAAAATTACGAAACAAAAATGTCCGGAAAGCCTTCGAAGTGACGGTTCCGATGGCGCAAAAATCGCGCCAATCCGACGCCGTCTGGGCCTCCAAAAAATTAAAAGACGCGATGACTGTCGAATTCGACAAGTCCGGAAAACGGCGTCCCTCGTTCAAACGCCCCTATCGGCCTGTGCGGGTGTCCGAAAATTACGAAACAAAAATGTCCGGAAAGCCTTCGAAGTGACGGTTCCGATGGCGCAGAAATCGCGCCAATCCGACGCCGTCTGACCCTCCAAAAAATTAAAAGACGCGATGGCTGTCGAATTCGACAAGTCCGGAAAACGGCGTCCCTCGTTCAAACGCCCCTATCGGCCTGTGCGGGCGTCCGAAAATTACGAAACAAAAATGTCCGGAAAGCCTTCGAAGTGACGGTTCCGATGGCGCAAAAATCGCGCCAATCCGACGCCGTCTGGGCCTCCAAAAAATTAAAAGACGCGATGACTGTCGAATTCGACAAGTCCGGAATCCGGTGTCCCTCGTTCAAACGCCCCTATCGGCCTGTGCGTGCGTCCAAAAATTACGAAACAAAAATGTCCGGAAAGCCTTCGAAGTGACGGTTCCGATGGCGCAGAAATCGCGCCAATCCGACGCCGTCTGACCCTCCAAAAAATTAAAAGACGCGATGGCTGTCGAATTCGACAAGTCCGGAAAACGGCGTCCCTCGTTCAAACGCCCCTATCGGCCTGTGCGGGCGTCCAAAAATTACGAAACAAAAATGTCCGGAAAGCCTTCGAAGTGACGGTTCCGATGGCGCAGAAATCGCGCCAATCCGACGCCGTCTGGGCCTCCAAAAAATTAAAAGACGCGATGACTGTCGAATTCGACAAGTCCGGAATCCGGCGTCCCTCGTTCAAACGCCCCTATCGGCCTGTGCGGGCGTCCGAAAATTACGAAACAAAAATGTCCGGAAAGCCTTCGAAGTGACGGTTCCGATGGCGCAGAAATCGCGCCAATCCGACGCCGTCTGACCCTCCAAAAAATTAAAAGACGCGATGACTGTCGAATTCGACAAGTCCGGAAAACGGCGTCCCTCGTTCAAACGCCCCTATCGGCCTGTGCGGGCGTCCAAAAATTACGAAACAAAAATGTCCGGAAAGCCTTCGAAGTGACGGTTCCGATGGCGCAGAAATCGCGCCAATCCGACGCCGTCTGGGCCTCCAAAAAATTAAAAGACGCGATGACTGTCGAATTCGACAAGTCCGGAATCCGGTGTCCCTCGTTCAAACGCCCCTATCGGCCTGTGCGTGCGTCCAAAAATTACGAAACAAAAATGTCCGGAAAGCCTTCGAAGTGACGGTTCCGATGGCGCAAAAATCGCGCCAATCCGACGCCGTCTGGGCCTCCAAAAAATTAAAAGACGCGATGACTGTCGAATTCGACAAGTCCGGAATCCGGTGTCCCTCGTTCAAACGCCCCTATCGGCCTGTGCGTGCGTCCAAAAATTACGAAACAAAAATGTCCGGAAAGCCTTCGAAGTGACGGTTCCGATGGCGGAAAAATCGCGCCAATCCGACGCCGTCTGGGCCTCCAAAAAATTAAAAGACGCGATGACTGTCGAATTCGACAAGTCCGGAAAACGGCGTCCCTCGTTCAAACGCCCCTATCGGCCTGTGCGGGCGTCCGAAAATTACGAAACAAAAATGTCCGGAAAGCCTTCGAAGTGACGGTTCCGATGGCGCAAAAATCGCGCCAATCCGACGCCGTCTGGGCCTCCAAAAAATTAAAAGACGCGATGACTGTCGAATTCGACAAGTCCGGAATCCGGTGTCCCTCGTTCAAACGCCCCTATCGGCCTGTGCGTGCGTCCAAAAATTACGAAACAAAAATGTCCGGAAAGCCTTCGAAGTGACGGTTCCGATGGCGCAGAAATCGCGCCAATCCGACGCCGTCTGACCCTCCAAAAAATTAAAAGACGCGATGACTGTCGAATTCGACAAGTCCGGAATCCGGTGTCCCTCGTTCAAACGCCCCTATCGGCCTGTGCGGGCGTCCGAAAATTACGAAACAAAAATGTCCGGAAAGCCTTCGAAGTGACGGTTCCGATGGCGGAAAAATCGCGCCAATCCGACGCCGTCTGGGCCTCCAAAAAATTAAAAGACGCGATGACTGTCGAATTCGACAAGTCCGGAAAACGGCGTCCCTCGTTCAAACGCCCCTATCGGCCTGTGCGGGCGTCCGAAAATTACGAAACAAAAATGTCCGGAAAGCCTTCGAAGTGACGGTTCCGATGGCGCAGAAATCGCGCCAATCCGACGCCGTCTGGGCCTCCAAAAAATTAAAAGACGCGATGACTGTCGAATTCGACAAGTCCGGAATCCGGTGTCCCTCGTTCAAACGCCCCTATCGGCCTGTGCGTGCGTCCAAAAATTACGAAACAAAAATGTCCGGAAAGCCTTCGAAGTGACGGTTCCGATGGCGCAGAAATCGCGCCAATCCGACGCCGTCTGACCCTCCAAAAAATTAAAAGACGCGATGACTGTCGAATTCGACAAGTCCGGAAAACGGCGTCCCTCGTTCAAACGCCCCTATCGGCCTGTGCGGGCGTCCAAAAATTACGAAACAAAAATGTCCGGAAAGCCTTCGAAGTGACGGTTCCGATGGCGCAGAAATCGCGCCAATCCGACGCCGTCTGGGCCTCCAAAAAATTAAAAGACGCGATGACTGTCGAATTCGACAAGTCCGGAATCCGGTGTCCCTCGTTCAAACGCCCCTATCGGCCTGTGCGTGCGTCCAAAAATTACGAAACAAAAATGTCCGGAAAGCCTTCGAAGTGACGGTTCCGATGGCGCAAAAATCGCGCCAATCCGACGCCGTCTGGGCCTCCAAAAAATTAAAAGACGCGATGACTGTCGAATTCGACAAGTCCGGAATCCGGTGTCCCTCGTTCAAACGCCCCTATCGGCCTGTGCGTGCGTCCAAAAATTACGAAACAAAAATGTCCGGAAAGCCTTCGAAGTGACGGTTCCGATGGCGGAAAAATCGCGCCAATCCGACGCCGTCTGGGCCTCCAAAAAATTAAAAGACGCGATGACTGTCGAATTCGACAAGTCCGGAATCCGGTGTCCCTCGTTCAAACGCCCCTATCGGCCTGTGCGGGCGTCCGAAAATTACGAAACAAAAATGTCCGGAAAGCCTTCGAAGTGACGGTTCCGATGGCGCAAAAATCGCGCCAATCCGACGCCGTCTGGGCCTCCAAAAAATTAAAAGACGCGATGACTGTCGAATTCGACAAGTCCGGAATCCGGTGTCCCTCGTTCAAACGCCCCTATCGGCCTGTGCGTGCGTCCAAAAATTACGAAACAAAAATGTCCGGAAAGCCTTCGAAGTGACGGTTCCGATGGCGGAAAAATCGCGCCAATCCGACGCCGTCTGGGCCTCCAAAAAATTAAAAGACGCGATGACTGTCGAATTCGACAAGTCCGGAAAACGGCGTCCCTCGTTCAAACGCCCCTATCGGCCTGTGCGGGCGTCCGAAAATTACGAAACAAAAATGTCCGGAAAGCCTTCGAAGTGACGGTTCCGATGGCGCAAAAATCGCGCCAATCCGACGCCGTCTGGGCCTCCAAAAAATTAAAAGACGCGATGACTGTCGAATTCGACAAGTCCGGAATCCGGTGTCCCTCGTTCAAACGCCCCTATCGGCCTGTGCGTGCGTCCAAAAATTACGAAACAAAAATGTCCGGAAAGCCTTCGAAGTGACGGTTCCGATGGCGCAGAAATCGCGCCAATCCGACGCCGTCTGACCCTCCAAAAAATTAAAAGACGCGATGGCTGTCGAATTCGACAAGTCCGGAAAACGGCGTCCCTCGTTCAAACGCCCCTATCGGCCTGTGCGGGCGTCCAAAAATTACGAAACAAAAATGTCCGGAAAGCCTTCGAAGTGACGGTTCCGATGGCGGAAAAATCGCGCCAATCCGACGCCGTCTGGGCCTCCAAAAAATTAAAAGACGCGATGACTGTCGAATTCGACAAGTCCGGAATCCGGTGTCCCTCGTTCAAACGCCCCTATCGGCCTGTGCGGGCGTCCGAAAATTACGAAACAAAAATGTCCGGAAAGCCTTCGAAGTGACGGTTCCGATGGCGGAAAAATCGCGCCAATCCGACGCCGTCTGGGCCTCCAAAAAATTAAAAGACGCGATGACTGTCGAATTCGACAAGTCCGGAAAACGGCGTCCCTCGTTCAAACGCCCCTATCGGCCTGTGCGGGCGTCCGAAAATTACGAAACAAAAATGTCCGGAAAGCCTTCGAAGTGACGGTTCCGATGGCGCAAAAATCGCGCCAATCCGACGCCGTCTGACCCTCCAAAAAATTACAAGACGCGATGGCTGTCGAATTCGACAAGTCCGGAAAACGGCGTCCCTCGTTCAAACGCCCCTATCGGCCTGTGCGGGCGTCCGAAAATTACGAAACAAAAATGTCCGGAAAGCCTTCGAAGTGACGGTTCCGATGGCGGAAAAATCGCGCCAATCCGACGCCGTCTGGGCCTCCAAAAAATTAAAAGACGCGATGACTGTCGAATTCGACAAGTCCGGAAAACGGCGTCCCTCGTTCAAACGCCCCTATCGGCCTGTGCGGGCGTCCGAAAATTACGAAACAAAAATGTCCGGAAAGCCTTCGAAGTGACGGTTCCGATGGCGCAGAAATCGCGCCAATCCGACGCCGTCTGGGCCTCCAAAAAATTAAAAGACGCGATGACTGTCGAATTCGACAAGTCCGGAATCCGGCGTCCCTCGTTCAAACGCCCCTATCGGCCTGTGCGGGCGTCCGAAAATTACGAAACAAAAATGTCCGGAAAGCCTTCGAAGTGACGGTTCCGATGGCGCAGAAATCGCGCCAATCCGACGCCGTCTGACCCTCCAAAAAATTAAAAGACGCGATGACTGTCGAATTCGACAAGTCCGGAAAACGGCGTCCCTCGTTCAAACGCCCCTATCGGCCTGTGCGGGCGTCCAAAAATTACGAAACAAAAATGTCCGGAAAGCCTTCGAAGTGACGGTTCCGATGGCGCAGAAATCGCGCCAATCCGACGCCGTCTGGGCCTCCAAAAAATTAAAAGACGCGATGACTGTCGAATTCGACAAGTCCGGAATCCGGTGTCCCTCGTTCAAACGCCCCTATCGGCCTGTGCGTGCGTCCAAAAATTACGAAACAAAAATGTCCGGAAAGCCTTCGAAGTGACGGTTCCGATGGCGCAAAAATCGCGCCAATCCGACGCCGTCTGGGCCTCCAAAAAATTAAAAGACGCGATGACTGTCGAATTCGACAAGTCCGGAATCCGGTGTCCCTCGTTCAAACGCCCCTATCGGCCTGTGCGTGCGTCCAAAAATTACGAAACAAAAATGTCCGGAAAGCCTTCGAAGTGACGGTTCCGATGGCGGAAAAATCGCGCCAATCCGACGCCGTCTGGGCCTCCAAAAAATTAAAAGACGCGATGACTGTCGAATTCGACAAGTCCGGAAAACGGCGTCCCTCGTTCAAACGCCCCTATCGGCCTGTGCGGGCGTCCGAAAATTACGAAACAAAAATGTCCGGAAAGCCTTCGAAGTGACGGTTCCGATGGCGCAGAAATCGCGCCAATCCGACGCCGTCTGGGCCTCCAAAAAATTAAAAGACGCGATGACTGTCGAATTCGACAAGTCCGGAATCCGGCGTCCCTCGTTCAAACGCCCCTATCGGCCTGTGCGGGCGTCCGAAAATTACGAAACAAAAATGTCCGGAAAGCCTTCGAAGTGACGGTTCCGATGGCGCAGAAATCGCGCCAATCCGACGCCGTCTGACCCTCCAAAAAATTAAAAGACGCGATGACTGTCGAATTCGACAAGTCCGGAAAACGGCGTCCCTCGTTCAAACGCCCCTATCGGCCTGTGCGGGCGTCCAAAAATTACGAAACAAAAATGTCCGGAAAGCCTTCGAAGTGACGGTTCCGATGGCGCAGAAATCGCGCCAATCCGACGCCGTCTGGGCCTCCAAAAAATTAAAAGACGCGATGACTGTCGAATTCGACAAGTCCGGAATCCGGTGTCCCTCGTTCAAACGCCCCTATCGGCCTGTGCGTGCGTCCAAAAATTACGAAACAAAAATGTCCGGAAAGCCTTCGAAGTGACGGTTCCGATGGCGCAAAAATCGCGCCAATCCGACGCCGTCTGGGCCTCCAAAAAATTAAAAGACGCGATGACTGTCGAATTCGACAAGTCCGGAATCCGGTGTCCCTCGTTCAAACGCCCCTATCGGCCTGTGCGTGCGTCCAAAAATTACGAAACAAAAATGTCCGGAAAGCCTTCGAAGTGACGGTTCCGATGGCGGAAAAATCGCGCCAATCCGACGCCGTCTGGGCCTCCAAAAAATTAAAAGACGCGATGACTGTCGAATTCGACAAGTCCGGAATCCGGTGTCCCTCGTTCAAACGCCCCTATCGGCCTGTGCGGGCGTCCGAAAATTACGAAACAAAAATGTCCGGAAAGCCTTCGAAGTGACGGTTCCGATGGCGGAAAAATCGCGCCAATCCGACGCCGTCTGGGCCTCCAAAAAATTAAAAGACGCGATGACTGTCGAATTCGACAAGTCCGGAAAACGGCGTCCCTCGTTCAAACGCCCCTATCGGCCTGTGCGGGCGTCCGAAAATTACGAAACAAAAATGTCCGGAAAGCCTTCGAAGTGACGGTTCCGATGGCGCAAAAATCGCGCCAATCCGACGCCGTCTGACCCTCCAAAAAATTAAAAGACGCGATGGCTGTCGAATTCGACAAGTCCGGAAAACGGCGTCCCTCGTTCAAACGCCCCTATCGGCCTGTGCGGGCGTCCGAAAATTACGAAACAAAAATGTCCGGAAAGCCTTCGAAGTGACGGTTCCGATGGCGCAGAAATCGCGCCAATCCGACGCCGTCTGGGCCTCCAAAAAATTAAAAGACGCGATGACTGTCGAATTCGACAAGTCCGGAATCCGGCGTCCCTCGTTCAAACGCCCCTATCGGCCTGTGCGGGCGTCCGAAAATTACGAAACAAAAATGTCCGGAAAGCCTTCGAAGTGACGGTTCCGATGGCGCAGAAATCGCGCCAATCCGACGCCGTCTGACCCTCCAAAAAATTAAAAGACGCGATGACTGTCGAATTCGACAAGTCCGGAAAACGGCGTCCCTCGTTCAAACGCCCCTATCGGCCTGTGCGGGCGTCCAAAAATTACGAAACAAAAATGTCCGGAAAGCCTTCGAAGTGACGGTTCCGATGGCGCAGAAATCGCGCCAATCCGACGCCGTCTGGGCCTCCAAAAAATTAAAAGACGCGATGACTGTCGAATTCGACAAGTCCGGAATCCGGTGTCCCTCGTTCAAACGCCCCTATCGGCCTGTGCGTGCGTCCAAAAATTACGAAACAAAAATGTCCGGAAAGCCTTCGAAGTGACGGTTCCGATGGCGCAAAAATCGCGCCAATCCGACGCCGTCTGGGCCTCCAAAAAATTAAAAGACGCGATGACTGTCGAATTCGACAAGTCCGGAATCCGGTGTCCCTCGTTCAAACGCCCCTATCGGCCTGTGCGTGCGTCCAAAAATTACGAAACAAAAATGTCCGGAAAGCCTTCGAAGTGACGGTTCCGATGGCGGAAAAATCGCGCCAATCCGACGCCGTCTGGGCCTCCAAAAAATTAAAAGACGCGATGACTGTCGAATTCGACAAGTCCGGAATCCGGTGTCCCTCGTTCAAACGCCCCTATCGGCCTGTGCGGGCGTCCGAAAATTACGAAACAAAAATGTCCGGAAAGCCTTCGAAGTGACGGTTCCGATGGCGGAAAAATCGCGCCAATCCGACGCCGTCTGGGCCTCCAAAAAATTAAAAGACGCGATGACTGTCGAATTCGACAAGTCCGGAAAACGGCGTCCCTCGTTCAAACGCCCCTATCGGCCTGTGCGGGCGTCCGAAAATTACGAAACAAAAATGTCCGGAAAGCCTTCGAAGTGACGGTTCCGATGGCGCAAAAATCGCGCCAATCCGACGCCGTCTGACCCTCCAAAAAATTAAAAGACGCGATGGCTGTCGAATTCGACAAGTCCGGAAAACGGCGTCCCTCGTTCAAACGCCCCTATCGGCCTGTGCGGGCGTCCGAAAATTACGAAACAAAAATGTCCGGAAAGCCTTCGAAGTGACGGTTCCGATGGCGGAAAAATCGCGCCAATCCGACGCCGTCTGGGCCTCCAAAAAATTAAAAGACGCGATGACTGTCGAATTCGACAAGTCCGGAAAACGGCGTCCCTCGTTCAAACGCCCCTATCGGCCTGTGCGGGCGTCCGAAAATTACGAAACAAAAATGTCCGGAAAGCCTTCGAAGTGACGGTTCCGATGGCGCAGAAATCGCGCCAATCCGACGCCGTCTGGGCCTCCAAAAAATTAAAAGACGCGATGACTGTCGAATTCGACAAGTCCGGAATCCGGCGTCCCTCGTTCAAACGCCCCTATCGGCCTGTGCGGGCGTCCGAAAATTACGAAACAAAAATGTCCGGAAAGCCTTCGAAGTGACGGTTCCGATGGCGCAGAAATCGCGCCAATCCGACGCCGTCTGACCCTCCAAAAAATTAAAAGACGCGATGACTGTCGAATTCGACAAGTCCGGAAAACGGCGTCCCTCGTTCAAACGCCCCTATCGGCCTGTGCGGGCGTCCAAAAATTACGAAACAAAAATGTCCGGAAAGCCTTCGAAGTGACGGTTCCGATGGCGCAGAAATCGCGCCAATCCGACGCCGTCTGGGCCTCCAAAAAATTAAAAGACGCGATGACTGTCGAATTCGACAAGTCCGGAATCCGGCGTCCCTCGTTCAAACGCCCCTATCGGCCTGTGCGGGCGTCCGAAAATTACGAAACAAAAATGTCCGGAAAGCCTTCGAAGTGACGGTTCCGATGGCGCAGAAATCGCGCCAATCCGACGCCGTCTGACCCTCCAAAAAATTAAAAGACGCGATGACTGTCGAATTCGACAAGTCCGGAAAACGGCGTCCCTCGTTCAAACGCCCCTATCGGCCTGTGCGGGCGTCCAAAAATTACGAAACAAAAATGTCCGGAAAGCCTTCGAAGTGACGGTTCCGATGGCGCAGAAATCGCGCCAATCCGACGCCGTCTGGGCCTCCAAAAAATTAAAAGACGCGATGACTGTCGAATTCGACAAGTCCGGAATCCGGCGTCCCTCGTTCAAACGCCCCTATCGGCCTGTGCGGGCGTCCGAAAATTACGAAACAAAAATGTCCGGAAAGCCTTCGAAGTGACGGTTCCGATGGCGCAGAAATCGCGCCAATCCGACGCCGTCTGACCCTCCAAAAAATTAAAAGACGCGATGACTGTCGAATTCGACAAGTCCGGAAAACGGCGTCCCTCGTTCAAACGCCCCTATCGGCCTGTGCGGGCGTCCAAAAATTACGAAACAAAAATGTCCGGAAAGCCTTCGAAGTGACGGTTCCGATGGCGCAGAAATCGCGCCAATCCGACGCCGTCTGGGCCTCCAAAAAATTAAAAGACGCGATGACTGTCGAATTCGACAAGTCCGGAATCCGGTGTCCCTCGTTCAAACGCCCCTATCGGCCTGTGCGTGCGTCCAAAAATTACGAAACAAAAATGTCCGGAAAGCCTTCGAAGTGACGGTTCCGATGGCGCAAAAATCGCGCCAATCCGACGCCGTCTGGGCCTCCAAAAAATTAAAAGACGCGATGACTGTCGAATTCGACAAGTCCGGAATCCGGTGTCCCTCGTTCAAACGCCCCTATCGGCCTGTGCGTGCGTCCAAAAATTACGAAACAAAAATGTCCGGAAAGCCTTCGAAGTGACGGTTCCGATGGCGGAAAAATCGCGCCAATCCGACGCCGTCTGGGCCTCCAAAAAATTAAAAGACGCGATGACTGTCGAATTCGACAAGTCCGGAATCCGGTGTCCCTCGTTCAAACGCCCCTATCGGCCTGTGCGGGCGTCCGAAAATTACGAAACAAAAATGTCCGGAAAGCCTTCGAAGTGACGGTTCCGATGGCGGAAAAATCGCGCCAATCCGACGCCGTCTGGGCCTCCAAAAAATTAAAAGACGCGATGACTGTCGAATTCGACAAGTCCGGAAAACGGCGTCCCTCGTTCAAACGCCCCTATCGGCCTGTGCGGGCGTCCGAAAATTACGAAACAAAAATGTCCGGAAAGCCTTCGAAGTGACGGTTCCGATGGCGCAAAAATCGCGCCAATCCGACGCCGTCTGACCCTCCAAAAAATTAAAAGACGCGATGGCTGTCGAATTCGACAAGTCCGGAAAACGGCGTCCCTCGTTCAAACGCCCCTATCGGCCTGTGCGGGCGTCCGAAAATTACGAAACAAAAATGTCCGGAAAGCCTTCGAAGTGACGGTTCCGATGGCGGAAAAATCGCGCCAATCCGACGCCGTCTGGGCCTCCAAAAAATTAAAAGACGCGATGACTGTCGAATTCGACAAGTCCGGAAAACGGCGTCCCTCGTTCAAACGCCCCTATCGGCCTGTGCGGGCGTCCGAAAATTACGAAACAAAAATGTCCGGAAAGCCTTCGAAGTGACGGTTCCGATGGCGCAGAAATCGCGCCAATCCGACGCCGTCTGGGCCTCCAAAAAATTAAAAGACGCGATGACTGTCGAATTCGACAAGTCCGGAATCCGGCGTCCCTCGTTCAAACGCCCCTATCGGCCTGTGCGGGCGTCCGAAAATTACGAAACAAAAATGTCCGGAAAGCCTTCGAAGTGACGGTTCCGATGGCGCAGAAATCGCGCCAATCCGACGCCGTCTGGGCCTCCAAAAAATTAAAAGACGCGATGACTGTCGAATTCGACAAGTCCGGAATCCGGCGTCCCTCGTTCAAACGCCCCTATCGGCCTGTGCGGGCGTCCGAAAATTACGAAACAAAAATGTCCGGAAAGCCTTCGAAGTGACGGTTCCGATGGCGCAGAAATCGCGCCAATCCGACGCCGTCTGACCCTCCAAAAAATTAAAAGACGCGATGACTGTCGAATTCGACAAGTCCGGAAAACGGCGTCCCTCGTTCAAACGCCCCTATCGGCCTGTGCGGGCGTCCAAAAATTACGAAACAAAAATGTCCGGAAAGCCTTCGAAGTGACGGTTCCGATGGCGCAGAAATCGCGCCAATCCGACGCCGTCTGGGCCTCCAAAAAATTAAAAGACGCGATGACTGTCGAATTCGACAAGTCCGGAATCCGGTGTCCCTCGTTCAAACGCCCCTATCGGCCTGTGCGTGCGTCCAAAAATTACGAAACAAAAATGTCCGGAAAGCCTTCGAAGTGACGGTTCCGATGGCGCAAAAATCGCGCCAATCCGACGCCGTCTGGGCCTCCAAAAAATTAAAAGACGCGATGACTGTCGAATTCGACAAGTCCGGAATCCGGTGTCCCTCGTTCAAACGCCCCTATCGGCCTGTGCGTGCGTCCAAAAATTACGAAACAAAAATGTCCGGAAAGCCTTCGAAGTGACGGTTCCGATGGCGGAAAAATCGCGCCAATCCGACGCCGTCTGGGCCTCCAAAAAATTAAAAGACGCGATGACTGTCGAATTCGACAAGTCCGGAATCCGGTGTCCCTCGTTCAAACGCCCCTATCGGCCTGTGCGGGCGTCCGAAAATTACGAAACAAAAATGTCCGGAAAGCCTTCGAAGTGACGGTTCCGATGGCGGAAAAATCGCGCCAATCCGACGCCGTCTGGGCCTCCAAAAAATTAAAAGACGCGATGACTGTCGAATTCGACAAGTCCGGAAAACGGCGTCCCTCGTTCAAACGCCCCTATCGGCCTGTGCGGGCGTCCGAAAATTACGAAACAAAAATGTCCGGAAAGCCTTCGAAGTGACGGTTCCGATGGCGCAAAAATCGCGCCAATCCGACGCCGTCTGACCCTCCAAAAAATTAAAAGACGCGATGGCTGTCGAATTCGACAAGTCCGGAAAACGGCGTCCCTCGTTCAAACGCCCCTATCGGCCTGTGCGGGCGTCCGAAAATTACGAAACAAAAATGTCCGGAAAGCCTTCGAAGTGACGGTTCCGATGGCGGAAAAATCGCGCCAATCCGACGCCGTCTGGGCCTCCAAAAAATTAAAAGACGCGATGACTGTCGAATTCGACAAGTCCGGAAAACGGCGTCCCTCGTTCAAACGCCCCTATCGGCCTGTGCGGGCGTCCGAAAATTACGAAACAAAAATGTCCGGAAAGCCTTCGAAGTGACGGTTCCGATGGCGCAGAAATCGCGCCAATCCGACGCCGTCTGGGCCTCCAAAAAATTAAAAGACGCGATGACTGTCGAATTCGACAAGTCCGGAATCCGGCGTCCCTCGTTCAAACGCCCCTATCGGCCTGTGCGGGCGTCCGAAAATTACGAAACAAAAATGTCCGGAAAGCCTTCGAAGTGACGGTTCCGATGGCGCAGAAATCGCGCCAATCCGACGCCGTCTGGGCCTCCAAAAAATTAAAAGACGCGATGACTGTCGAATTCGACAAGTCCGGAATCCGGCGTCCCTCGTTCAAACGCCCCTATCGGCCTGTGCGGGCGTCCGAAAATTACGAAACAAAAATGTCCGGAAAGCCTTCGAAGTGACGGTTCCGATGGCGCAGAAATCGCGCCAATCCGACGCCGTCTGACCCTCCAAAAAATTAAAAGACGCGATGACTGTCGAATTCGACAAGTCCGGAAAACGGCGTCCCTCGTTCAAACGCCCCTATCGGCCTGTGCGGGCGTCCAAAAATTACGAAACAAAAATGTCCGGAAAGCCTTCGAAGTGACGGTTCCGATGGCGCAGAAATCGCGCCAATCCGACGCCGTCTGGGCCTCCAAAAAATTAAAAGACGCGATGACTGTCGAATTCGACAAGTCCGGAATCCGGTGTCCCTCGTTCAAACGCCCCTATCGGCCTGTGCGTGCGTCCAAAAATTACGAAACAAAAATGTCCGGAAAGCCTTCGAAGTGACGGTTCCGATGGCGCAAAAATCGCGCCAATCCGACGCCGTCTGGGCCTCCAAAAAATTAAAAGACGCGATGACTGTCGAATTCGACAAGTCCGGAATCCGGTGTCCCTCGTTCAAACGCCCCTATCGGCCTGAGCGTGCGTCCAAAAATTACGAAACAAAAATGTCCGGAAAGCCTTCGAAGTGACGGTTCCGATGGCGGAAAAATCGCGCCAATCCGACGCCGTCTGGGCCTCCAAAAAATTAAAAGACGCGATGACTGTCGAATTCGACAAGTCCGGAATCCGGTGTCCCTCGTTCAAACGCCCCTATCGGCCTGTGCGGGCGTCCGAAAATTACGAAACAAAAATGTCCGGAAAGCCTTCGAAGTGACGGTTCCGATGGCGGAAAAATCGCGCCAATCCGACGCCGTCTGGGCCTCCAAAAAATTAAAAGACGCGATGACTGTCGAATTCGACAAGTCCGGAAAACGGCGTCCCTCGTTCAAACGCCCCTATCGGCCTGTGCGGGCGTCCGAAAATTACGAAACAAAAATGTCCGGAAAGCCTTCGAAGTGACGGTTCCGATGGCGCAAAAATCGCGCCAATCCGACGCCGTCTGACCCTCCAAAAAATTAAAAGACGCGATGGCTGTCGAATTCGACAAGTCCGGAAAACGGCGTCCCTCGTTCAAACGCCCCTATCGGCCTGTGCGGGCGTCCGAAAATTACGAAACAAAAATGTCCGGAAAGCCTTCGAAGTGACGGTTCCGATGGCGGAAAAATCGCGCCAATCCGACGCCGTCTGGGCCTCCAAAAAATTAAAAGACGCGATGACTGTCGAATTCGACAAGTCCGGAAAACGGCGTCCCTCGTTCAAACGCCCCTATCGGCCTGTGCGGGCGTCCGAAAATTACGAAACAAAAATGTCCGGAAAGCCTTCGAAGTGACGGTTCCGATGGCGCAGAAATCGCGCCAATCCGACGCCGTCTGGGCCTCCAAAAAATTAAAAGACGCGATGACTGTCGAATTCGACAAGTCCGGAATCCGGCGTCCCTCGTTCAAACGCCCCTATCGGCCTGTGCGGGCGTCCGAAAATTACGAAACAAAAATGTCCGGAAAGCCTTCGAAGTGACGGTTCCGATGGCGCAGAAATCGCGCCAATCCGACGCCGTCTGACCCTCCAAAAAATTAAAAGACGCGATGACTGTCGAATTCGACAAGTCCGGAAAACGGCGTCCCTCGTTCAAACGCCCCTATCGGCCTGTGCGGGCGTCCAAAAATTACGAAACAAAAATGTCCGGAAAGCCTTCGAAGTGACGGTTCCGATGGCGCAGAAATCGCGCCAATCCGACGCCGTCTGGGCCTCCAAAAAATTAAAAGACGCGATGACTGTCGAATTCGACAAGTCCGGAATCCGGTGTCCCTCGTTCAAACGCCCCTATCGGCCTGTGCGTGCGTCCAAAAATTACGAAACAAAAATGTCCGGAAAGCCTTCGAAGTGACGGTTCCGATGGCGCAAAAATCGCGCCAATCCGACGCCGTCTGGGCCTCCAAAAAATTAAAAGACGCGATGACTGTCGAATTCGACAAGTCCGGAATCCGGTGTCCCTCGTTCAAACGCCCCTATCGGCCTGTGCGTGCGTCCAAAAATTACGAAACAAAAATGTCCGGAAAGCCTTCGAAGTGACGGTTCCGATGGCGGAAAAATCGCGCCAATCCGACGCCGTCTGGGCCTCCAAAAAATTAAAAGACGCGATGACTGTCGAATTCGACAAGTCCGGAATCCGGTGTCCCTCGTTCAAACGCCCCTATCGGCCTGTGCGGGCGTCCGAAAATTACGAAACAAAAATGTCCGGAAAGCCTTCGAAGTGACGGTTCCGATGGCGGAAAAATCGCGCCAATCCGACGCCGTCTGGGCCTCCAAAAAATTAAAAGACGCGATGACTGTCGAATTCGACAAGTCCGGAAAACGGCGTCCCTCGTTCAAACGCCCCTATCGGCCTGTGCGGGCGTCCGAAAATTACGAAACAAAAATGTCCGGAAAGCCTTCGAAGTGACGGTTCCGATGGCGCAAAAATCGCGCCAATCCGACGCCGTCTGACCCTCCAAAAAATTAAAAGACGCGATGGCTGTCGAATTCGACAAGTCCGGAAAACGGCGTCCCTCGTTCAAACGCCCCTATCGGCCTGTGCGGGCGTCCGAAAATTACGAAACAAAAATGTCCGGAAAGCCTTCGAAGTGACGGTTCCGATGGCGGAAAAATCGCGCCAATCCGACGCCGTCTGGGCCTCCAAAAAATTAAAAGACGCGATGACTGTCGAATTCGACAAGTCCGGAAAACGGCGTCCCTCGTTCAAACGCCCCTATCGGCCTGTGCGGGCGTCCGAAAATTACGAAACAAAAATGTCCGGAAAGCCTTCGAAGTGACGGTTCCGATGGCGCAGAAATCGCGCCAATCCGACGCCGTCTGGGCCTCCAAAAAATTAAAAGACGCGATGACTGTCGAATTCGACAAGTCCGGAATCCGGCGTCCCTCGTTCAAACGCCCCTATCGGCCTGTGCGGGCGTCCGAAAATTACGAAACAAAAATGTCCGGAAAGCCTTCGAAGTGACGGTTCCGATGGCGCAGAAATCGCGCCAATCCGACGCCGTCTGGGCCTCCAAAAAATTAAAAGACGCGATGACTGTCGAATTCGACAAGTCCGGAATCCGGCGTCCCTCGTTCAAACGCCCCTATCGGCCTGTGCGGGCGTCCGAAAATTACGAAACAAAAATGTCCGGAAAGCCTTCGAAGTGACGGTTCCGATGGCGCAGAAATCGCGCCAATCCGACGCCGTCTGACCCTCCAAAAAATTAAAAGACGCGATGACTGTCGAATTCGACAAGTCCGGAAAACGGCGTCCCTCGTTCAAACGCCCCTATCGGCCTGTGCGGGCGTCCAAAAATTACGAAACAAAAATGTCCGGAAAGCCTTCGAAGTGACGGTTCCGATGGCGCAGAAATCGCGCCAATCCGACGCCGTCTGGGCCTCCAAAAAATTAAAAGACGCGATGACTGTCGAATTCGACAAGTCCGGAATCCGGTGTCCCTCGTTCAAACGCCCCTATCGGCCTGTGCGTGCGTCCAAAAATTACGAAACAAAAATGTCCGGAAAGCCTTCGAAGTGACGGTTCCGATGGCGCAAAAATCGCGCCAATCCGACGCCGTCTGGGCCTCCAAAAAATTAAAAGACGCGATGACTGTCGAATTCGACAAGTCCGGAATCCGGTGTCCCTCGTTCAAACGCCCCTATCGGCCTGAGCGTGCGTCCAAAAATTACGAAACAAAAATGTCCGGAAAGCCTTCGAAGTGACGGTTCCGATGGCGGAAAAATCGCGCCAATCCGACGCCGTCTGGGCCTCCAAAAAATTAAAAGACGCGATGACTGTCGAATTCGACAAGTCCGGAATCCGGTGTCCCTCGTTCAAACGCCCCTATCGGCCTGTGCGGGCGTCCGAAAATTACGAAACAAAAATGTCCGGAAAGCCTTCGAAGTGACGGTTCCGATGGCGGAAAAATCGCGCCAATCCGACGCCGTCTGGGCCTCCAAAAAATTAAAAGACGCGATGACTGTCGAATTCGACAAGTCCGGAAAACGGCGTCCCTCGTTCAAACGCCCCTATCGGCCTGTGCGGGCGTCCGAAAATTACGAAACAAAAATGTCCGGAAAGCCTTCGAAGTGACGGTTCCGATGGCGCAAAAATCGCGCCAATCCGACGCCGTCTGACCCTCCAAAAAATTAAAAGACGCGATGGCTGTCGAATTCGACAAGTCCGGAAAACGGCGTCCCTCGTTCAAACGCCCCTATCGGCCTGTGCGGGCGTCCGAAAATTACGAAACAAAAATGTCCGGAAAGCCTTCGAAGTGACGGTTCCGATGGCGGAAAAATCGCGCCAATCCGACGCCGTCTGGGCCTCCAAAAAATTAAAAGACGCGATGACTGTCGAATTCGACAAGTCCGGAAAACGGCGTCCCTCGTTCAAACGCCCCTATCGGCCTGTGCGGGCGTCCGAAAATTACGAAACAAAAATGTCCGGAAAGCCTTCGAAGTGACGGTTCCGATGGCGCAGAAATCGCGCCAATCCGACGCCGTCTGGGCCTCCAAAAAATTAAAAGACGCGATGACTGTCGAATTCGACAAGTCCGGAATCCGGCGTCCCTCGTTCAAACGCCCCTATCGGCCTGTGCGGGCGTCCGAAAATTACGAAACAAAAATGTCCGGAAAGCCTTCGAAGTGACGGTTCCGATGGCGCAGAAATCGCGCCAATCCGACGCCGTCTGACCCTCCAAAAAATTAAAAGACGCGATGACTGTCGAATTCGACAAGTCCGGAAAACGGCGTCCCTCGTTCAAACGCCCCTATCGGCCTGTGCGGGCGTCCAAAAATTACGAAACAAAAATGTCCGGAAAGCCTTCGAAGTGACGGTTCCGATGGCGCAGAAATCGCGCCAATCCGACGCCGTCTGGGCCTCCAAAAAATTAAAAGACGCGATGACTGTCGAATTCGACAAGTCCGGAATCCGGTGTCCCTCGTTCAAACGCCCCTATCGGCCTGTGCGGGCGTCCGAAAATTACGAAACAAAAATGTCCGGAAAGCCTTCGAAGTGACGGTTCCGATGGCGCAAAAATCGCGCCAATCCGACGCCGTCTGGGCCTCCAAAAAATTAAAAGACGCGATGACTGTCGAATTCGACAAGTCCGGAAAACGGCGTCCCTCGTTCAAACGCCCCTATCGGCCTGTGCGGGCGTCCAAAAATTACGAAACAAAAATGTCCGGAAAGCCTTCGAAGTGACGGTTCCGATGGCGCAGAAATCGCGCCAATCCGACGCCGTCTGGGCCTCCAAAAAATTAAAAGACGCGATGACTGTCGAATTCGACAAGTCCGGAATCCGGCGTCCCTCGTTCAAACGCCCCTATCGGCCTGTGCGGGCGTCCGAAAATTACGAAACAAAAATGTCCGGAAAGCCTTCGAAGTGACGGTTCCGATGGCGCAGAAATCGCGCCAATCCGACGCCGTCTGACCCTCCAAAAAATTAAAAGACGCGATGACTGTCGAATTCGACAAGTCCGGAAAACGGCGTCCCTCGTTCAAACGCCCCTATCGGCCTGTGCGGGCGTCCAAAAATTACGAAACAAAAATGTCCGGAAAGCCTTCGAAGTGACGGTTCCGATGGCGCAGAAATCGCGCCAATCCGACGCCGTCTGGGCCTCCAAAAAATTAAAAGACGCGATGACTGTCGAATTCGACAAGTCCGGAAAACGGCGTCCCTCGTTCAAACGCCCCTATCGGCCTGTGCGGGCGTCCGAAAATTACGAAACAAAAATGTCCGGAAAGCCTTCGAAGTGACGGTTCCGATGGCGCAAAAATCGCGCCAATCCGACGCCGTCTGGGCCTCCAAAAAATTAAAAGACGCGATGACTGTCGAATTCGACAAGTCCGGAATCCGGTGTCCCTCGTTCAAACGCCCCTATCGGCCTGAGCGTGCGTCCAAAAATTACGAAACAAAAATGTCCGGAAAGCCTTCGAAGTGACGGTTCCGATGGCGGAAAAATCGCGCCAATCCGACGCCGTCTGGGCCTCCAAAAAATTAAAAGACGCGATGACTGTCGAATTCGACAAGTCCGGAATCCGGTGTCCCTCGTTCAAACGCCCCTATCGGCCTGTGCGGGCGTCCGAAAATTACGAAACAAAAATGTCCGGAAAGCCTTCGAAGTGACGGTTCCGATGGCGGAAAAATCGCGCCAATCCGACGCCGTCTGGGCCTCCAAAAAATTAAAAGACGCGATGACTGTCGAATTCGACAAGTCCGGAAAACGGCGTCCCTCGTTCAAACGCCCCTATCGGCCTGTGCGGGCGTCCGAAAATTACGAAACAAAAATGTCCGGAAAGCCTTCGAAGTGACGGTTCCGATGGCGCAAAAATCGCGCCAATCCGACGCCGTCTGACCCTCCAAAAAATTAAAAGACGCGATGGCTGTCGAATTCGACAAGTCCGGAAAACGGCGTCCCTCGTTCAAACGCCCCTATCGGCCTGTGCGGGCGTCCGAAAATTACGAAACAAAAATGTCCGGAAAGCCTTCGAAGTGACGGTTCCGATGGCGGAAAAATCGCGCCAATCCGACGCCGTCTGGGCCTCCAAAAAATTAAAAGACGCGATGACTGTCGAATTCGACAAGTCCGGAAAACGGCGTCCCTCGTTCAAACGCCCCTATCGGCCTGTGCGGGCGTCCGAAAATTACGAAACAAAAATGTCCGGAAAGCCTTCGAAGTGACGGTTCCGATGGCGCAGAAATCGCGCCAATCCGACGCCGTCTGGGCCTCCAAAAAATTAAAAGACGCGATGACTGTCGAATTCGACAAGTCCGGAATCCGGCGTCCCTCGTTCAAACGCCCCTATCGGCCTGTGCGGGCGTCCGAAAATTACGAAACAAAAATGTCCGGAAAGCCTTCGAAGTGACGGTTCCGATGGCGCAGAAATCGCGCCAATCCGACGCCGTCTGACCCTCCAAAAAATTAAAAGACGCGATGACTGTCGAATTCGACAAGTCCGGAAAACGGCGTCCCTCGTTCAAACGCCCCTATCGGCCTGTGCGGGCGTCCAAAAATTACGAAACAAAAATGTCCGGAAAGCCTTCGAAGTGACGGTTCCGATGGCGCAGAAATCGCGCCAATCCGACGCCGTCTGGGCCTCCAAAAAATTAAAAGACGCGATGACTGTCGAATTCGACAAGTCCGGAATCCGGCGTCCCTCGTTCAAACGCCCCTATCGGCCTGTGCGGGCGTCCGAAAATTACGAAACAAAAATGTCCGGAAAGCCTTCGAAGTGACGGTTCCGATGGCGCAGAAATCGCGCCAATCCGACGCCGTCTGACCCTCCAAAAAATTAAAAGACGCGATGACTGTCGAATTCGACAAGTCCGGAAAACGGCGTCCCTCGTTCAAACGCCCCTATCGGCCTGTGCGGGCGTCCGAAAATTACGAAACAAAAATGTCCGGAAAGCCTTCGAAGTGACGGTTCCGATGGCGCAGAAATCGCGCCAATCCGACGCCGTCTGGGCCTCCAAAAAATTAAAAGACGCGATGACTGTCGAATTCGACAAGTCCGGAATCCGGCGTCCCTCGTTCAAACGCCCCTATCGGCCTGTGCGGGCGTCCGAAAATTACGAAACAAAAATGTCCGGAAAGCCTTCGAAGTGACGGTTCCGATGGCGCAGAAATCGCGCCAATCCGACGCCGTCTGGGCCTCCAAAAAATTAAAAGACGCGATGACTGTCGAATTCGACAAGTCCGGAATCCGGCGTCCCTCGTTCAAACGCCCCTATCGGCCTGTGCGGGCGTCCGAAAATTACGAAACAAAAATGTCCGGAAAGCCTTCGAAGTGACGGTTCCGATGGCGCAGAAATCGCGCCAATCCGACGCCGTCTGACCCTCCAAAAAATTAAAAGACGCGATGACTGTCGAATTCGACAAGTCCGGAAAACGGCGTCCCTCGTTCAAACGCCCCTATCGGCCTGTGCGGGCGTCCAAAAATTACGAAACAAAAATGTCCGGAAAGCCTTCGAAGTGACGGTTCCGATGGCGGAAAAATCGCGCCAATCCGACGCCGTCTGGGCCTCCAAAAAATTAAAAGACGCGATGACTGTCGAATTCGACAAGTCCGGAATCCGGCGTCCCTCGTTCAAACGCCCCTATCGGCCTGTGCGGGCGTCCAAAAATTACGAAACAAAAATGTCCGGAAAGCCTTCGAAGTGACGGTTCCGATGGCGGAAAAATCGCGCCAATCCGACGCCGTCTGGGCCTCCAAAAAATTAAAAGACGCGATGACTGTCGAATTCGACAAGTCCGGAATCCGGTGTCCCTCGTTCAAACGCCCCTATCGGCCTGTGCGGGCGTCCGAAAATTACGAAACAAAAATGTCCGGAAAGCCTTCGAAGTGACGGTTCCGATGGCGGAAAAATCGCGCCAATCCGACGCCGTCTGGGCCTCCAAAAAATTAAAAGACGCGATGACTGTCGAATTCGACAAGTCCGGAAAACGGCGTCCCTCGTTCAAACGCCCCTATCGGCCTGTGCGGGCGTCCGAAAATTACGAAACAAAAATGTCCGGAAAGCCTTCGAAGTGACGGTTCCGATGGCGCAAAAATCGCGCCAATCCGACGCCGTCTGACCCTCCAAAAAATTAAAAGACGCGATGGCTGTCGAATTCGACAAGTCCGGAAAACGGCGTCCCTCGTTCAAACGCCCCTATCGGCCTGTGCGGGCGTCCGAAAATTACGAAACAAAAATGTCCGGAAAGCCTTCGAAGTGACGGTTCCGATGGCGGAAAAATCGCGCCAATCCGACGCCGTCTGGGCCTCCAAAAAATTAAAAGACGCGATGACTGTCGAATTCGACAAGTCCGGAAAACGGCGTCCCTCGTTCAAACGCCCCTATCGGCCTGTGCGGGCGTCCGAAAATTACGAAACAAAAATGTCCGGAAAGCCTTCGAAGTGACGGTTCCGATGGCGCAGAAATCGCGCCAATCCGACGCCGTCTGGGCCTCCAAAAAATTAAAAGACGCGATGACTGTCGAATTCGACAAGTCCGGAATCCGGCGTCCCTCGTTCAAACGCCCCTATCGGCCTGTGCGGGCGTCCGAAAATTACGAAACAAAAATGTCCGGAAAGCCTTCGAAGTGACGGTTCCGATGGCGCAGAAATCGCGCCAATCCGACGCCGTCTGACCCTCCAAAAAATTAAAAGACGCGATGACTGTCGAATTCGACAAGTCCGGAAAACGGCGTCCCTCGTTCAAACGCCCCTATCGGCCTGTGCGGGCGTCCAAAAATTACGAAACAAAAATGTCCGGAAAGCCTTCGAAGTGACGGTTCCGATGGCGCAGAAATCGCGCCAATCCGACGCCGTCTGGGCCTCCAAAAAATTAAAAGACGCGATGACTGTCGAATTCGACAAGTCCGGAATCCGGCGTCCCTCGTTCAAACGCCCCTATCGGCCTGTGCGGGCGTCCGAAAATTACGAAACAAAAATGTCCGGAAAGCCTTCGAAGTGACGGTTCCGATGGCGCAGAAATCGCGCCAATCCGACGCCGTCTGACCCTCCAAAAAATTAAAAGACGCGATGACTGTCGAATTCGACAAGTCCGGAAAACGGCGTCCCTCGTTCAAACGCCCCTATCGGCCTGTGCGGGCGTCCGAAAATTACGAAACAAAAATGTCCGGAAAGCCTTCGAAGTGACGGTTCCGATGGCGCAGAAATCGCGCCAATCCGACGCCGTCTGGGCCTCCAAAAAATTAAAAGACGCGATGACTGTCGAATTCGACAAGTCCGGAATCCGGCGTCCCTCGTTCAAACGCCCCTATCGGCCTGTGCGGGCGTCCGAAAATTACGAAACAAAAATGTCCGGAAAGCCTTCGAAGTGACGGTTCCGATGGCGCAGAAATCGCGCCAATCCGACGCCGTCTGGGCCTCCAAAAAATTAAAAGACGCGATGACTGTCGAATTCGACAAGTCCGGAATCCGGCGTCCCTCGTTCAAACGCCCCTATCGGCCTGTGCGGGCGTCCGAAAATTACGAAACAAAAATGTCCGGAAAGCCTTCGAAGTGACGGTTCCGATGGCGCAGAAATCGCGCCAATCCGACGCCGTCTGACCCTCCAAAAAATTAAAAGACGCGATGACTGTCGAATTCGACAAGTCCGGAAAACGGCGTCCCTCGTTCAAACGCCCCTATCGGCCTGTGCGGGCGTCCAAAAATTACGAAACAAAAATGTCCGGAAAGCCTTCGAAGTGACGGTTCCGATGGCGCAGAAATCGCGCCAATCCGACGCCGTCTGGGCCTCCAAAAAATTAAAAGACGCGATGACTGTCGAATTCGACAAGTCCGGAATCCGGTGTCCCTCGTTCAAACGCCCCTATCGGCCTGTGCGGGCGTCCGAAAATTACGAAACAAAAATGTCCGGAAAGCCTTCGAAGTGACGGTTCCGATGGCGCAAAAATCGCGCCAATCCGACGCCGTCTGGGCCTCCAAAAAATTAAAAGACGCGATGACTGTCGAATTCGACAAGTCCGGAAAACGGCGTCCCTCGTTCAAACGCCCCTATCGGCCTGTGCGGGCGTCCGAAAATTACGAAACAAAAATGTCCGGAAAGCCTTCGAAGTGACGGTTCCGATGGCGCAGAAATCGCGCCAATCCGACGCCGTCTGGGCCTCCAAAAAATTAAAAGACGCGATGACTGTCGAATTCGACAAGTCCGGAATCCGGCGTCCCTCGTTCAAACGCCCCTATCGGCCTGTGCGGGCGTCCGAAAATTACGAAACAAAAATGTCCGGAAAGCCTTCGAAGTGACGGTTCCGATGGCGCAGAAATCGCGCCAATCCGACGCCGTCTGACCCTCCAAAAAATTAAAAGACGCGATGACTGTCGAATTCGACAAGTCCGGAAAACGGCGTCCCTCGTTCAAACGCCCCTATCGGCCTGTGCGGGCGTCCAAAAATTACGAAACAAAAATGTCCGGAAAGCCTTCGAAGTGACGGTTCCGATGGCGCAGAAATCGCGCCAATCCGACGCCGTCTGGGCCTCCAAAAAATTAAAAGACGCGATGACTGTCGAATTCGACAAGTCCGGAATCCGGTGTCCCTCGTTCAAACGCCCCTATCGGCCTGTGCGGGCGTCCGAAAATTACGAAACAAAAATGTCCGGAAAGCCTTCGAAGTGACGGTTCCGATGGCGCAAAAATCGCGCCAATCCGACGCCGTCTGGGCCTCCAAAAAATTAAAAGACGCGATGACTGTCGAATTCGACAAGTCCGGAAAACGGCGTCCCTCGTTCAAACGCCCCTATCGGCCTGTGCGGGCGTCCGAAAATTACGAAACAAAAATGTCCGGAAAGCCTTCGAAGTGACGGTTCCGATGGCGCAGAAATCGCGCCAATCCGACGCCGTCTGGGCCTCCAAAAAATTAAAAGACGCGATGACTGTCGAATTCGACAAGTCCGGAATCCGGCGTCCCTCGTTCAAACGCCCCTATCGGCCTGTGCGGGCGTCCGAAAATTACGAAACAAAAATGTCCGGAAAGCCTTCGAAGTGACGGTTCCGATGGCGCAGAAATCGCGCCAATCCGACGCCGTCTGGGCCTCCAAAAAATTAAAAGACGCGATGACTGTCGAATTCGACAAGTCCGGAATCCGGCGTCCCTCGTTCAAACGCCCCTATCGGCCTGTGCGGGCGTCCGAAAATTACGAAACAAAAATGTCCGGAAAGCCTTCGAAGTGACGGTTCCGATGGCGCAGAAATCGCGCCAATCCGACGCCGTCTGACCCTCCAAAAAATTAAAAGACGCGATGACTGTCGAATTCGACAAGTCCGGAAAACGGCGTCCCTCGTTCAAACGCCCCTATCGGCCTGTGCGGGCGTCCGAAAATTACGAAACAAAAATGTCCGGAAAGCCTTCGAAGTGACGGTTCCGATGGCGCAGAAATCGCGCCAATCCGACGCCGTCTGACCCTCCAAAAAATTAAAAGACGCGATGACTGTCGAATTCGACAAGTCCGGAAAACGGCGTCCCTCGTTCAAACGCCCCTATCGGCCTGTGCGGGCGTCCGAAAATTACGAAACAAAAATGTCCGGAAAGCCTTCGAAGTGACGGTTCCGATGGCGCAGAAATCGCGCCAATCCGACGCCGTCTGGGCCTCCAAAAAATTAAAAGACGCGATGACTGTCGAATTCGACAAGTCCGGAAAACGGCGTCCCTCGTTCAAACGCCCCTATCGGCCTGTGCGGGCGTCCGAAAATTACGAAACAAAAATGTCCGGAAAGCCTTCGAAGTGACGGTTCCGATGGCGCAGAAATCGCGCCAATCCGACGCCGTCTGGGCCTCCAAAAAATTAAAAGACGCGATGACTGTCGAATTCGACAAGTCCGGAATCCGGCGTCCCTCGTTCAAACGCCCCTATCGGCCTGTGCGGGCGTCCGAAAATTACGAAACAAAAATGTCCGGAAAGCCTTCGAAGTGACGGTTCCGATGGCGCAGAAATCGCGCCAATCCGACGCCGTCTGACCCTCCAAAAAATTAAAAGACGCGATGACTGTCGAATTCGACAAGTCCGGAAAACGGCGTCCCTCGTTCAAACGCCCCTATCGGCCTGTGCGTGCGTCCGAAAATTACGAAACAAAAATGTCCGGAAAGCCTTCGAAGTGACGGTTCCGATGGCGGAAAAATCGCGCCAATCCGACGCCGTCTGGGCCTCCAAAAAATTAAAAGACGCGATGACTGTCGAATTCGACAAGTCCGGAAAACGGCGTCCCTCGTTCAAACGCCCCTATCGGCCTGTGCGGGCGTCCGAAAATTACGAAACAAAAATGTCCGGAAAGCCTTCGAAGTGACGGTTCCGATGGCGCAAAAATCGCGCCAATCCGACGCCGTCTGGGCCTCCAAAAAATTAAAAGACGCGATGACTGTCGAATTCGACAAGTCCGGAATCCGGTGTCCCTCGTTCAAACGCCCCTATCGGCCTGTGCGTGCGTCCAAAAATTACGAAACAAAAATGTCCGGAAAGCCTTCGAAGTGACGGTTCCGATGGCGCAAAAATCGCGCCAATCCGACGCCGTCTGGGCCTCCAAAAAATTAAAAGACGCGATGACTGTCGAATTCGACAAGTCCGGAATCCGGTGTCCCTCGTTCAAACGCCCCTATCGGCCTGTGCGTGCGTCCAAAAATTACGAAACAAAAATGTCCGGAAAGCCTTCGAAGTGACGGTTCCGATGGCGGAAAAATCGCGCCAATCCGACGCCGTCTGGGCCTCCAAAAAATTAAAAGACGCGATGACTGTCGAATTCGACAAGTCCGGAATCCGGTGTCCCTCGTTCAAACGCCCCTATCGGCCTGTGCGGGCGTCCGAAAATTACGAAACAAAAATGTCCGGAAAGCCTTCGAAGTGACGGTTCCGATGGCGGAAAAATCGCGCCAATCCGACGCCGTCTGGGCCTCCAAAAAATTAAAAGACGCGATGACTGTCGAATTCGACAAGTCCGGAAAACGGCGTCCCTCGTTCAAACGCCCCTATCGGCCTGTGCGGGCGTCCGAAAATTACGAAACAAAAATGTCCGGAAAGCCTTCGAAGTGACGGTTCCGATGGCGCAAAAATCGCGCCAATCCGACGCCGTCTGACCCTCCAAAAAATTAAAAGACGCGATGGCTGTCGAATTCGACAAGTCCGGAAAACGGCGTCCCTCGTTCAAACGCCCCTATCGGCCTGTGCGGGCGTCCGAAAATTACGAAACAAAAATGTCCGGAAAGCCTTCGAAGTGACGGTTCCGATGGCGGAAAAATCGCGCCAATCCGACGCCGTCTGGGCCTCCAAAAAATTAAAAGACGCGATGACTGTCGAATTCGACAAGTCCGGAAAACGGCGTCCCTCGTTCAAACGCCCCTATCGGCCTGTGCGGGCGTCCGAAAATTACGAAACAAAAATGTCCGGAAAGCCTTCGAAGTGACGGTTCCGATGGCGCAGAAATCGCGCCAATCCGACGCCGTCTGGGCCTCCAAAAAATTAAAAGACGCGATGACTGTCGAATTCGACAAGTCCGGAATCCGGCGTCCCTCGTTCAAACGCCCCTATCGGCCTGTGCGGGCGTCCGAAAATTACGAAACAAAAATGTCCGGAAAGCCTTCGAAGTGACGGTTCCGATGGCGCAGAAATCGCGCCAATCCGACGCCGTCTGACCCTCCAAAAAATTAAAAGACGCGATGACTGTCGAATTCGACAAGTCCGGAAAACGGCGTCCCTCGTTCAAACGCCCCTATCGGCCTGTGCGGGCGTCCAAAAATTACGAAACAAAAATGTCCGGAAAGCCTTCGAAGTGACGGTTCCGATGGCGCAGAAATCGCGCCAATCCGACGCCGTCTGGGCCTCCAAAAAATTAAAAGACGCGATGACTGTCGAATTCGACAAGTCCGGAATCCGGCGTCCCTCGTTCAAACGCCCCTATCGGCCTGTGCGGGCGTCCGAAAATTACGAAACAAAAATGTCCGGAAAGCCTTCGAAGTGACGGTTCCGATGGCGCAGAAATCGCGCCAATCCGACGCCGTCTGACCCTCCAAAAAATTAAAAGACGCGATGACTGTCGAATTCGACAAGTCCGGAAAACGGCGTCCCTCGTTCAAACGCCCCTATCGGCCTGTGCGGGCGTCCAAAAATTACGAAACAAAAATGTCCGGAAAGCCTTCGAAGTGACGGTTCCGATGGCGCAGAAATCGCGCCAATCCGACGCCGTCTGGGCCTCCAAAAAATTAAAAGACGCGATGACTGTCGAATTCGACAAGTCCGGAATCCGGCGTCCCTCGTTCAAACGCCCCTATCGGCCTGTGCGGGCGTCCGAAAATTACGAAACAAAAATGTCCGGAAAGCCTTCGAAGTGACGGTTCCGATGGCGCAGAAATCGCGCCAATCCGACGCCGTCTGGCCCTCCAAAAAATTAAAAGACGCGATGACTGTCGAATTCGACAAGTCCGGAATCCGGTGTCCCTCGTTCAAACGCCCCTATCGGCCTGTGCGTGCGTCCAAAAATTACGAAACAAAAATGTCCGGAAAGCCTTCGAAGTGACGGTTCCGATGGCGGAAAAATCGCGCCAATCCGACGCCGTCTGGGCCTCCAAAAAATTAAAAGACGCGATGACTGTCGAATTCGACAAGTCCGGAATCCGGTGTCCCTCGTTCAAACGCCCCTATCGGCCTGTGCGGGCGTCCGAAAATTACGAAACAAAAATGTCCGGAAAGCCTTCGAAGTGACGGTTCCGATGGCGGAAAAATCGCGCCAATCCGACGCCGTCTGGGCCTCCAAAAAATTAAAAGACGCGATGACTGTCGAATTCGACAAGTCCGGAAAACGGCGTCCCTCGTTCAAACGCCCCTATCGGCCTGTGCGGGCGTCCGAAAATTACGAAACAAAAATGTCCGGAAAGCCTTCGAAGTGACGGTTCCGATGGCGCAAAAATCGCGCCAATCCGACGCCGTCTGACCCTCCAAAAAATTAAAAGACGCGATGGCTGTCGAATTCGACAAGTCCGGAAAACGGCGTCCCTCGTTCAAACGCCCCTATCGGCCTGTGCGGGCGTCCGAAAATTACGAAACAAAAATGTCCGGAAAGCCTTCGAAGTGACGGTTCCGATGGCGGAAAAATCGCGCCAATCCGACGCCGTCTGGGCCTCCAAAAAATTAAAAGACGCGATGACTGTCGAATTCGACAAGTCCGGAAAACGGCGTCCCTCGTTCAAACGCCCCTATCGGCCTGTGCGGGCGTCCGAAAATTACGAAACAAAAATGTCCGGAAAGCCTTCGAAGTGACGGTTCCGATGGCGGAAAAATCGCGCCAATCCGACGCCGTCTGGGCCTCCAAAAAATTAAAAGACGCGATGACTGTCGAATTCGACAAGTCCGGAAAACGGCGTCCCTCGTTCAAACGCCCCTATCGGCCTGTGCGGGCGTCCGAAAATTACGAAACAAAAATGTCCGGAAAGCCTTCGAAGTGACGGTTCCGATGGCGCAGAAATCGCGCCAATCCGACGCCGTCTGGGCCTCCAAAAAATTAAAAGACGCGATGGCTGTCGAATTCGACAAGTCCGGAATCCGGCGTCCCTCGTTCAAACGCCCCTATCGGCCTGTGCGGGCGTCCGAAAATTACGAAACAAAAATGTCCGGAAAGCCTTCGAAGTGACGGTTCCGATGGCGCAGAAATCGCGCCAATCCGACGCCGTCTGGGCCTCCAAAAAATTAAAAGACGCGATGACTGTCGAATTCGACAAGTCCGGAAAACGGCGTCCCTCGTTCAAACGCCCCTATCGGCCTGTGCGGGCGTCCAAAAATTACGAAACAAAAATGTCCGGAAAGCCTTCGAAGTGACGGTTCCGATGGCGCAGAAATCGCGCCAATCCGACGCCGTCTGGGCCTCCAAAAAATTAAAAGACGCGATGACTGTCGAATTCGACAAGTCCGGAATCCGGCGTCCCTCGTTCAAACGCCCCTATCGGCCTGTGCGGGCGTCCGAAAATTACGAAACAAAAATGTCCGGAAAGCCTTCGAAGTGACGGTTCCGATGGCGCAGAAATCGCGCCAATCCGACGCCGTCTGGCCCTCCAAAAAATTAAAAGACGCGATGACTGTCGAATTCGACAAGTCCGGAATCCGGTGTCCCTCGTTCAAACGCCCCTATCGGCCTGTGCGTGCGTCCAAAAATTACGAAACAAAAATGTCCGGAAAGCCTTCGAAGTGACGGTTCCGATGGCGGAAAAATCGCGCCAATCCGACGCCGTCTGGGCCTCCAAAAAATTAAAAGACGCGATGACTGTCGAATTCGACAAGTCCGGAATCCGGTGTCCCTCGTTCAAACGCCCCTATCGGCCTGTGCGGGCGTCCGAAAATTACGAAACAAAAATGTCCGGAAAGCCTTCGAAGTGACGGTTCCGATGGCGGAAAAATCGCGCCAATCCGACGCCGTCTGGGCCTCCAAAAAATTAAAAGACGCGATGACTGTCGAATTCGACAAGTCCGGAAAACGGCGTCCCTCGTTCAAACGCCCCTATCGGCCTGTGCGGGCGTCCGAAAATTACGAAACAAAAATGTCCGGAAAGCCTTCGAAGTGACGGTTCCGATGGCGCAAAAATCGCGCCAATCCGACGCCGTCTGACCCTCCAAAAAATTAAAAGACGCGATGGCTGTCGAATTCGACAAGTCCGGAAAACGGCGTCCCTCGTTCAAACGCCCCTATCGGCCTGTGCGGGCGTCCGAAAATTACGAAACAAAAATGTCCGGAAAGCCTTCGAAGTGACGGTTCCGATGGCGGAAAAATCGCGCCAATCCGACGCCGTCTGGGCCTCCAAAAAATTAAAAGACGCGATGACTGTCGAATTCGACAAGTCCGGAAAACGGCGTCCCTCGTTCAAACGCCCCTATCGGCCTGTGCGGGCGTCCGAAAATTACGAAACAAAAATGTCCGGAAAGCCTTCGAAGTGACGGTTCCGATGGCGGAAAAATCGCGCCAATCCGACGCCGTCTGGGCCTCCAAAAAATTAAAAGACGCGATGACTGTCGAATTCGACAAGTCCGGAAAACGGCGTCCCTCGTTCAAACGCCCCTATCGGCCTGTGCGGGCGTCCGAAAATTACGAAACAAAAATGTCCGGAAAGCCTTCGAAGTGACGGTTCCGATGGCGCAGAAATCGCGCCAATCCGACGCCGTCTGGGCCTCCAAAAAATTAAAAGACGCGATGGCTGTCGAATTCGACAAGTCCGGAATCCGGCGTCCCTCGTTCAAACGCCCCTATCGGCCTGTGCGGGCGTCCGAAAATTACGAAACAAAAATGTCCGGAAAGCCTTCGAAGTGACGGTTCCGATGGCGCAGAAATCGCGCCAATCCGACGCCGTCTGGGCCTCCAAAAAATTAAAAGACGCGATGACTGTCGAATTCGACAAGTCCGGAAAACGGCGTCCCTCGTTCAAACGCCCCTATCGGCCTGTGCGGGCGTCCAAAAATTACGAAACAAAAATGTCCGGAAAGCCTTCGAAGTGACGGTTCCGATGGCGCAGAAATCGCGCCAATCCGACGCCGTCTGGGCCTCCAAAAAATTAAAAGACGCGATGACTGTCGAATTCGACAAGTCCGGAATCCGGCGTCCCTCGTTCAAACGCCCCTATCGGCCTGTGCGGGCGTCCGAAAATTACGAAACAAAAATGTCCGGAAAGCCTTCGAAGTGACGGTTCCGATGGCGCAGAAATCGCGCCAATCCGACGCCGTCTGACCCTCCAAAAAATTAAAAGACGCGATGACTGTCGAATTCGACAAGTCCGGAAAACGGCGTCCCTCGTTCAAACGCCCCTATCGGCCTGTGCGGGCGTCCAAAAATTACGCAACAAAAATGTCCGGAAAGCCTTCGAAGTGACGGTTCCGATGGCGCAGAAATCGCGCCAATCCGACGCCGTCTGGGCCTCCAAAAAATTAAAAGACGCGATGACTGTCGAATTCGACAAGTCCGGAATCCGGCGTCCCTCGTTCAAACGCCCCTATCGGCCTGTGCGGGCGTCCGAAAATTACGAAACAAAAATGTCCGGAAAGCCTTCGAAGTGACGGTTCCGATGGCGCAGAAATCGCGCCAATCCGACGCCGTCTGACCCTCCAAAAAATTAAAAGACGCGATGACTGTCGAATTCGACAAGTCCGGAAAACGGCGTCCCTCGTTCAAACGCCCCTATCGGCCTGTGCGGGCGTCCAAAAATTACGAAACAAAAATGTCCGGAAAGCCTTCGAAGTGACGGTTCCGATGGCGCAGAAATCGCGCCAATCCGACGCCGTCTGGGCCTCCAAAAAATTAAAAGACGCGATGACTGTCGAATTCGACAAGTCCGGAATCCGGCGTCCCTCGTTCAAACGCCCCTATCGGCCTGTGCGGGCGTCCGAAAATTACGAAACAAAAATGTCCGGAAAGCCTTCGAAGTGACGGTTCCGATGGCGGAAAAATCGCGCCAATCCGACGCCGTCTGGGCCTCCAAAAAATTAAAAGACGCGATGACTGTCGAATTCGACAAGTCCGGAAAACGGCGTCCCTCGTTCAAACGCCCCTATCGGCCTGTGCGGGCGTCCGAAAATTACGAAACAAAAATGTCCGGAAAGCCTTCGAAGTGACGGTTCCGATGGCGCAGAAATCGCGCCAATCCGACGCCGTCTGGGCCTCCAAAAAATTAAAAGACGCGATGGCTGTCGAATTCGACAAGTCCGGAATCCGGCGTCCCTCGTTCAAACGCCCCTATCGGCCTGTGCGGGCGTCCGAAAATTACGAAACAAAAATGTCCGGAAAGCCTTCGAAGTGACGGTTCCGATGGCGCAGAAATCGCGCCAATCCGACGCCGTCTGGGCCTCCAAAAAATTAAAAGACGCGATGACTGTCGAATTCGACAAGTCCGGAAAACGGCGTCCCTCGTTCAAACGCCCCTATCGGCCTGTGCGGGCGTCCAAAAATTACGAAACAAAAATGTCCGGAAAGCCTTCGAAGTGACGGTTCCGATGGCGCAGAAATCGCGCCAATCCGACGCCGTCTGGGCCTCCAAAAAATTAAAAGACGCGATGACTGTCGAATTCGACAAGTCCGGAATCCGGCGTCCCTCGTTCAAACGCCCCTATCGGCCTGTGCGGGCGTCCGAAAATTACGAAACAAAAATGTCCGGAAAGCCTTCGAAGTGACGGTTCCGATGGCGCAGAAATCGCGCCAATCCGACGCCGTCTGACCCTCCAAAAAATTAAAAGACGCGATGACTGTCGAATTCGACAAGTCCGGAAAACGGCGTCCCTCGTTCAAACGCCCCTATCGGCCTGTGCGGGCGTCCAAAAATTACGAAACAAAAATGTCCGGAAAGCCTTCGAAGTGACGGTTCCGATGGCGCAGAAATCGCGCCAATCCGACGCCGTCTGGGCCTCCAAAAAATTAAAAGACGCGATGACTGTCGAATTCGACAAGTCCGGAATCCGGCGTCCCTCGTTCAAACGCCCCTATCGGCCTGTGCGGGCGTCCGAAAATTACGAAACAAAAATGTCCGGAAAGCCTTCGAAGTGACGGTTCCGATGGCGCAGAAATCGCGCCAATCCGACGCCGTCTGACCCTCCAAAAAATTAAAAGACGCGATGACTGTCGAATTCGACAAGTCCGGAAAACGGCGTCCCTCGTTCAAACGCCCCTATCGGCCTGTGCGGGCGTCCAAAAATTACGAAACAAAAATGTCCGGAAAGCCTTCGAAGTGACGGTTCCGATGGCGCAGAAATCGCGCCAATCCGACGCCGTCTGGGCCTCCAAAAAATTAAAAGACGCGATGACTGTCGAATTCGACAAGTCCGGAATCCGGCGTCCCTCGTTCAAACGCCCCTATCGGCCTGTGCGGGCGTCCGAAAATTACGAAACAAAAATGTCCGGAAAGCCTTCGAAGTGACGGTTCCGATGGCGCAAAAATCGCGCCAATCCGACGCCGTCTGGGCCTCCAAAAAATTAAAAGACGCGATGACTGTCGAATTCGACAAGTCCGGAATCCGGTGTCCCTCGTTCAAACGCCCCTATCGGCCTGTGCGTGCGTCCAAAAATTACGAAACAAAAATGTCCGGAAAGCCTTCGAAGTGACGGTTCCGATGGCGCAGAAATCGCGCCAATCCGACGCCGTCTGACCCTCCAAAAAATTAAAAGACGCGATGGCTGTCGAATTCGACAAGTCCGGAATCCGGTGTCCCTCGTTCAAACGCCCCTATCGGCCTGTGCGGGCGTCCAAAAATTACGAAACAAAAATGTCCGGAAAGCCTTCGAAGTGACGGTTCCGATGGCGGAAAAATCGCGCCAATCCGACGCCGTCTGGGCCTCCAAAAAATTAAAAGACGCGATGACTGTGGAATTCGACAAGTCCGGAAAACGGCGTCCCTCGTTCAAACGCCCCTATCGGCCTGTGCGGGCGTCCGAAAATTACGAAACAAAAATGTCCGGAAAGCCTTCGAAGTGACGGTTCCGATGGCGCAGAAATCGCGCCAATCCGACGCCGTCTGACCCTCCAAAAAATTAAAAGACGCGATGACTGTCGAATTCGACAAGTCCGGAAAACGGCGTCCCTCGTTCAAACGCCCCTATCGGCCTGTGCGGGCGTCCAAAAATTACGAAACAAAAATGTCCGGAAAGCCTTCGAAGTGACGGTTCCGATGGCGGAAAAATCGCGCCAATCCGACGCCGTCTGGGCCTCCAAAAAATTAAAAGACGCGATGACTGTCGAATTCGACAAGTCCGGAATCCGGCGTCCCTCGTTCAAACGCCCCTATCGGCCTGTGCGGGCGTCCGAAAATTACGAAACAAAAATGTCCGGAAAGCCTTCGAAGTGACGGTTCCGATGGCGCAAAAATCGCGCCAATCCGACGCCGTCTGGGCCTCCAAAAAATTAAAAGACGCGATGACTGTCGAATTCGACAAGTCCGGAATCCGGTGTCCCTCGTTCAAACGCCCCTATCGGCCTGTGCGTGCGTCCAAAAATTACGAAACAAAAATGTCCGGAAAGCCTTCGAAGTGACGGTTCCGATGGCGCAGAAATCGCGCCAATCCGACGCCGTCTGACCCTCCAAAAAATTAAAAGACGCGATGGCTGTCGAATTCGACAAGTCCGGAATCCGGTGTCCCTCGTTCAAACGCCCCTATCGGCCTGTGCGGGCGTCCAAAAATTACGAAACAAAAATGTCCGGAAAGCCTTCGAAGTGACGGTTCCGATGGCGGAAAAATCGCGCCAATCCGACGCCGTCTGGGCCTCCAAAAAATTAAAAGACGCGATGACTGTGGAATTCGACAAGTCCGGAAAACGGCGTCCCTCGTTCAAACGCCCCTATCGGCCTGTGCGGGCGTCCGAAAATTACGAAACAAAAATGTCCGGAAAGCCTTCGAAGTGACGGTTCCGATGGCGCAGAAATCGCGCCAATCCGACGCCGTCTGACCCTCCAAAAAATTAAAAGACGCGATGACTGTCGAATTCGACAAGTCCGGAAAACGGCGTCCCTCGTTCAAACGCCCCTATCGGCCTGTGCGGGCGTCCAAAAATTACGAAACAAAAATGTCCGGAAAGCCTTCGAAGTGACGGTTCCGATGGCGGAAAAATCGCGCCAATCCGACGCCGTCTGGGCCTCCAAAAAATTAAAAGACGCGATGACTGTCGAATTCGACAAGTCCGGAAAACGGCGTCCCTCGTTCAAACGCCCCTATCGGCCTGTGCGTGCGTCCGAAAATTACGAAACAAAAATGTCCGGAAAGCCTTCGAAGTGACGGTTCCGATGGCGCAGAAATCGCGCCAATCCGACGCCGTCTGGGCCTCCAAAAAATTAAAAGACGCGATGACTGTCGAATTCGACAAGTCCGGAATCCGGCGTCCCTCGTTCAAACGCCCCTATCGGCCTTTGCGGGCGTCCGAAAATTACGAAACAAAAATGTCCGGAAAGCCTTCGAAGTGACGGTTCCGATGGCGCAGAAATCGCGCCAATCCGACGCCGTCTGACCCTCCAAAAAATTAAAAGACGCGATGACTGTCGAATTCGACAAGTCCGGAAAACGGCGTCCCTCGTTCAAACGCCCCTATCGGCCTGTGCGGGCGTCCGAAAATTACGAAACAAAAATGTCCGGAAAGCCTTCGAAGTGACGGTTCCGATGGCGGAAAAATCGCGCCAATCCGACGCCGTCTGGGCCTCCAAAAAATTAAAAGACGCGATGACTGTCGAATTCGACAAGTCCGGAAAACGGCGTCCCTCGTTCAAACGCCCCTATCGGCCTGTGCGGGCGTCCGAAAATTACGAAACAAAAATGTCCGGAAAGCCTTCGAAGTGACGGTTCCGATGGCGCAGAAATCGCGCCAATCCGACGCCGTCTGGGCCTCCAAAAAATTAAAAGACGCGATGACTGTCGAATTCGACAAGTCCGGAATCCGGCGTCCCTCGTTCAAACGCCCCTATCGGCCTGTGCGGGCGTCCGAAAATTACGAAACAAAAATGTCCGGAAAGCCTTCGAAGTGACGGTTCCGATGGCGCAGAAATCGCGCCAATCCGACGCCGTCTGGGCCTCCAAAAAATTAAAAGACGCGATGACTGTCGAATTCGACAAGTCCGGAAAACGGCGTCCCTCGTTCAAACGCCCCTATCGGCCTGTGCGGGCGTCCGAAAATTACGAAACAAAAATGTCCGGAAAGCCTTCGAAGTGACGGTTCCGATGGCGCAAAAATCGCGCCAATCCGACGCCGTCTGGGCCTCCAAAAAATTAAAAGACGCGATGACTGTCGAATTCGACAAGTCCGGAAAACGGCGTCCCTCGTTCAAACGCCCCTATCGGCCTGTGCGGGCGTCCGAAAATTACGAAACAAAAATGTCCGGAAAGCCTTCGAAGTGACGGTTCCGATGGCGCAGAAATCGCGCCAATCCGACGCCGTCTGGGCCTCCAAAAAATTAAAAGACGCGATGACTGTCGAATTCGACAAGTCCGGAATCCGGCGTCCCTCGTTCAAACGCCCCTATCGGCCTGTGCGGGCGTCCGAAAATTACGAAACAAAAATGTCCGGAAAGCCTTCGAAGTGACGGTTCCGATGGCGCAGAAATCGCGCCAATCCGACGCCGTCTGACCCTCCAAAAAATTAAAAGACGCGATGGCTGTCGAATTCGACAAGTCCGGAAAACGGCGTCCCTCGTTCAAACGCCCCTATCGGCCTGTGCGGGCGTCCGAAAATTACGAAACAAAAATGTCCGGAAAGCCTTCGAAGTGACGGTTCCGATGGCGCAGAAATCGCGCCAATCCGACGCCGTCTGACCCTCCAAAAAATTAAAAGACGCGATGACTGTCGAATTCGACAAGTCCGGAAAACGGCGTCCCTCGTTCAAACGCCCCTATCGGCCTGTGCGGGCGTCCAAAAATTACGAAACAAAAATGTCCGGAAAGCCTTCGAAGTGACGGTTCCGATGGCGCAGAAATCGCGCCAATCCGACGCCGTCTGGGCCTCCAAAAAATTAAAAGACGCGATGACTGTCGAATTCGACAAGTCCGGAATCCGGCGTCCCTCGTTCAAACGCCCCTATCGGCCTGTGCGGGCGTCCGAAAATTACGAAACAAAAATGTCCGGAAAGCCTTCGAAGTGACGGTTCCGATGGCGCAAAAATCGCGCCAATCCGACGCCGTCTGGGCCTCCAAAAAATTAAAAGACGCGATGACTGTCGAATTCGACAAGTCCGGAATCCGGTGTCCCTCGTTCAAACGCCCCTATCGGCCTGTGCGTGCGTCCAAAAATTACGAAACAAAAATGTCCGGAAAGCCTTCGAAGTGACGGTTCCGATGGCGCAGAAATCGCGCCAATCCGACGCCGTCTGACCCTCCAAAAAATTAAAAGACGCGATGGCTGTCGAATTCGACAAGTCCGGAATCCGGTGTCCCTCGTTCAAACGCCCCTATCGGCCTGTGCGGGCGTCCAAAAATTACGAAACAAAAATGTCCAGAAAGCCTTCGAAGTGACGGTTCCGATGGCGGAAAAATCGCGCCAATCCGACGCCGTCTGGGCCTCCAAAAAATTAAAAGACGCGATGACTGTGGAATTCGACAAGTCCGGAAAACGGCGTCCCTCGTTCAAACGCCCCTATCGGCCTGTGCGGGCGTCCGAAAATTACGAAACAAAAATGTCCGGAAAGCCTTCGAAGTGACGGTTCCGATGGCGCAGAAATCGCGCCAATCCGACGCCGTCTGACCCTCCAAAAAATTAAAAGACGCGATGACTGTCGAATTCGACAAGTCCGGAAAACGGCGTCCCTCGTTCAAACGCCCCTATCGGCCTGTGCGGGCGTCCAAAAATTACGAAACAAAAATGTCCGGAAAGCCTTCGAAGTGACGGTTCCGATGGCGGAAAAATCGCGCCAATCCGACGCCGTCTGGGCCTCCAAAAAATTAAAAGACGCGATGACTGTCGAATTCGACAAGTCCGGAATCCGGCGTCCCTCGTTCAAACGCCCCTATCGGCCTGTGCGGGCGTCCGAAAATTACGAAACAAAAATGTCCGGAAAGCCTTCGAAGTGACGGTTCCGATGGCGCAGAAATCGCGCCAATCCGACGCCGTCTGACCCTCCAAAAAATTAAAAGACGCGATGGCTGTCGAATTCGACAAGTCCGGAAAACGGCGTCCCTCGTTCAAACGCCCCTATCGGCCTGTGCGGGCGTCCGAAAATTACGAAACAAAAATGTCCGGAAAGCCTTCGAAGTGACGGTTCCGATGGCGCAGAAATCGCGCCAATCCGACGCCGTCTGACCCTCCAAAAAATTAAAAGACGCGATGACTGTCGAATTCGACAAGTCCGGAAAACGGCGTCCCTCGTTCAAACGCCCCTATCGGCCTGTGCGGGCGTCCAAAAATTACGAAACAAAAATGTCCGGAAAGCCTTCGAAGTGACGGTTCCGATGGCGCAGAAATCGCGCCAATCCGACGCCGTCTGGGCCTCCAAAAAATTAAAAGACGCGATGACTGTCGAATTCGACAAGTCCGGAATCCGGCGTCCCTCGTTCAAACGCCCCTATCGGCCTGTGCGGGCGTCCGAAAATTACGAAACAAAAATGTCCGGAAAGCCTTCGAAGTGACGGTTCCGATGGCGCAAAAATCGCGCCAATCCGACGCCGTCTGGGCCTCCAAAAAATTAAAAGACGCGATGACTGTCGAATTCGACAAGTCCGGAATCCGGTGTCCCTCGTTCAAACGCCCCTATCGGCCTGTGCGTGCGTCCAAAAATTACGAAACAAAAATGTCCGGAAAGCCTTCGAAGTGACGGTTCCGATGGCGCAGAAATCGCGCCAATCCGACGCCGTCTGACCCTCCAAAAAATTAAAAGACGCGATGGCTGTCGAATTCGACAAGTCCGGAATCCGGTGTCCCTCGTTCAAACGCCCCTATCGGCCTGTGCGGGCGTCCAAAAATTACGAAACAAAAATGTCCGGAAAGCCTTCGAAGTGACGGTTCCGATGGCGGAAAAATCGCGCCAATCCGACGCCGTCTGGGCCTCCAAAAAATTAAAAGACGCGATGACTGTGGAATTCGACAAGTCCGGAAAACGGCGTCCCTCGTTCAAACGCCCCTATCGGCCTGTGCGGGCGTCCGAAAATTACGAAACAAAAATGTCCGGAAAGCCTTCGAAGTGACGGTTCCGATGGCGCAGAAATCGCGCCAATCCGACGCCGTCTGACCCTCCAAAAAATTAAAAGACGCGATGACTGTCGAATTCGACAAGTCCGGAAAACGGCGTCCCTCGTTCAAACGCCCCTATCGGCCTGTGCGGGCGTCCAAAAATTACGAAACAAAAATGTCCGGAAAGCCTTCGAAGTGACGGTTCCGATGGCGGAAAAATCGCGCCAATCCGACGCCGTCTGGGCCTCCAAAAAATTAAAAGACGCGATGACTGTCGAATTCGACAAGTCCGGAAAACGGCGTCCCTCGTTCAAACGCCCCTATCGGCCTGTGCGTGCGTCCGAAAATTACGAAACAAAAATGTCCGGAAAGCCTTCGAAGTGACGGTTCCGATGGCGCAGAAATCGCGCCAATCCGACGCCGTCTGGGCCTCCAAAAAATTAAAAGACGCGATGACTGTCGAATTCGACAAGTCCGGAATCCGGCGTCCCTCGTTCAAACGCCCCTATCGGCCTGTGCGGGCGTCCGAAAATTACGAAACAAAAATGTCCGGAAAGCCTTCGAAGTGACGGTTCCGATGGCGCAGAAATCGCGCCAATCCGACGCCGTCTGACCCTCCAAAAAATTAAAAGACGCGATGACTGTCGAATTCGACAAGTCCGGAAAACGGCGTCCCTCGTTCAAACGCCCCTATCGGCCTGTGCGGGCGTCCGAAAATTACGAAACAAAAATGTCCGGAAAGCCTTCGAAGTGACGGTTCCGATGGCGGAAAAATCGCGCCAATCCGACGCCGTCTGGGCCTCCAAAAAATTAAAAGACGCGATGACTGTCGAATTCGACAAGTCCGGAAAACGGCGTCCCTCGTTCAAACGCCCCTATCGGCCTGTGCGGGCGTCCGAAAATTACGAAACAAAAATGTCCGGAAAGCCTTCGAAGTGACGGTTCCGATGGCGCAGAAATCGCGCCAATCCGACGCCGTCTGGGCCTCCAAAAAATTAAAAGACGCGATGACTGTCGAATTCGACAAGTCCGGAATCCGGCGTCCCTCGTTCAAACGCCCCTATCGGCCTGTGCGGGCGTCCGAAAATTACGAAACAAAAATGTCCGGAAAGCCTTCGAAGTGACGGTTCCGATGGCGCAAAAATCGCGCCAATCCGACGCCGTCTGGGCCTCCAAAAAATTAAAAGACGCGATGACTGTCGAATTCGACAAGTCCGGAATCCGGTGTCCCTCGTTCAAACGCCCCTATCGGCCTGTGCGTGCGTCCAAAAATTACGAAACAAAAATGTCCGGAAAGCCTTCGAAGTGACGGTTCCGATGGCGGAAAAATCGCGCCAATCCGACGCCGTCTGGGCCTCCAAAAAATTAAAAGACGCGATGACTGTCGAATTCGACAAGTCCGGAAAACGGCGTCCCTCGTTCAAACGCCCCTATCGGCCTGTGCGGGCGTCCGAAAATTACGAAACAAAAATGTCCGGAAAGCCTTCGAAGTGACGGTTCCGATGGCGGAAAAATCGCGCCAATCCGACGCCGTCTGGGCCTCCAAAAAATTAAAAGACGCGATGACTGTCGAATTCGACAAGTCCGGAAAACGGCGTCCCTCGTTCAAACGCCCCTATCGGCCTGTGCGGGCGTCCGAAAATTACGAAACAAAAATGTCCGGAAAGCCTTCGAAGTGACGGTTCCGATGGCGCAGAAATCGCGCCAATCCGACGCCGTCTGGGCCTCCAAAAAATTAAAAGACGCGATGACTGTCGAATTCGACAAGTCCGGAATCCGGCGTCCCTCGTTCAAACGCCCCTATCGGCCTGTGCGGGCGTCCGAAAATTACGAAACAAAAATGTCCGGAAAGCCTTCGAAGTGACGGTTCCGATGGCGCAGAAATCGCGCCAATCCGACGCCGTCTGGGCCTCCAAAACATTAAAAGACGCGATGACTGTCGAATTCGACAAGTCCGGAAAACGGCGTCCCTCGTTCAAACGCCCCTATCGGCCTGTGCGGGCGTCCGAAAATTACGAAACAAAAATGTCCGGAAAGCCTTCGAAGTGACGGTTCCGATGGCGCAAAAATCGCGCCAATCCGACGCCGTCTGGGCCTCCAAAAAATTAAAAGACGCGATGACTGTCGAATTCGACAAGTCCGGAATCCGGTGTCCCTCGTTCAAACGCCCCTATCGGCCTGTGCGTGCGTCCAAAAATTACGAAACAAAAATGTCCGGAAAGCCTTCGAAGTGACGGTTCCGATGGCGCAGAAATCGCGCCAATCCGACGCCGTCTGACCCTCCAAAAAATTAAAAGACGCGATGGCTGTCGAATTCGACAAGTCCGGAAAACGGCGTCCCTCGTTCAAACGCCCCTATCGGCCTGTGCGGGCGTCCAAAAATTACGAAACAAAAATGTCCGGAAAGCCTTCGAAGTGACGGTTCCGATGGCGGAAAAATCGCGCCAATCCGACGCCGTCTGGGCCTCCAAAAAATTAAAAGACGCGATGACTGTCGAATTCGACAAGTCCGGAAAACGGCGTCCCTCGTTCAAACGCCCCTATCGGCCTGTGCGGGCGTCCGAAAATTACGAAACAAAAATGTCCGGAAAGCCTTCGAAGTGACGGTTCCGATGGCGCAGAAATCGCGCCAATCCGACGCCGTCTGACCCTCCAAAAAATTAAAAGACGCGATGACTGTCGAATTCGACAAGTCCGGAAAACGGCGTCCCTCGTTCAAACGCCCCTATCGGCCTGTGCGGGCGTCCAAAAATTACGAAACAAAAATGTCCGGAAAGCCTTCGAAGTGACGGTTCCGATGGCGCAGAAATCCAGCCAATCCGACGCCGTCTGGGCCTCCAAAAAATTAAAAGACGCGATGACTGTCGAATTCGACAAGTCCGGAATCCGGTGTCCCTCGTTCAAACGCCCCTATCGGCCTGTGCGTGCGTCCAAAAATTACGAAACAAAAATGTCCGGAAAGCCTTCGAAGTGACGGTTCCGATGGCGCAAAAATCGCGCCAATCCGACGCCGTCTGGGCCTCCAAAAAATTAAAAGACGCGATGACTGTCGAATTCGACAAGTCCGGAATCCGGTGTCCCTCGTTCAAACGCCCCTATCGGCCTGTGCGGGCGTCCAAAAATTACGAAACAAAAATGTCCGGAAAGCCTTCGAAGTGACGGTTCCGATGGCGCAGAAATCGCGCCAATCCGACGCCGTCTGACCCTCCAAAAAATTAAAAGACGCGATGACTGTCGAATTCGACAAGTCCGGAAAACGGCGTCCCTCGTTCAAACGCCCCTATCGGCCTGTGCGGGCGTCCGAAAATTACGAAACAAAAATGTCCGGAAAGCCTTCGAAGTGACGGTTCCGATGGCGGAGAAATCGCGCCAATCCGACGCCGTCTGGGCCTCCAAAAAATTAAAAGACGCGATGACTGTCGAATTCGACAAGTCCGGAAAACGGCGTCCCTCGTTCAAACGCCCCTATCGGCCTGTGCGGGCGTCCGAAAATTACGAAACAAAAATGTCCGGAAAGCCTTCGAAGTGACGGTTCCGATGGCGCAGAAATCGCGCCAATCCGACGCCGTCTGGGCCTCCAAAAAATTAAAAGACGCGATGACTGTCGAATTCGACAAGTCCGGAATCCGGCGTCCCTCGTTCAAACGCCCCTATCGGCCTGTGCGGGCGTCCGAAAATTACGAAACAAAAATGTCCGGAAAGCCTTCGAAGTGACGGTTCCGATGGCGCAGAAATCGCGCCAATCCGACGCCGTCTGACCCTCCAAAAAATTAAAAGACGCGATGACTGTCGAATTCGACAAGTCCGGAAAACGGCGTCCCTCGTTCAAACGCCCCTATCGGCCTGTGCGGGCGTCCAAAAATTACGAAACAAAAATGTCCGGAAAGCCTTCGAAGTGACGGTTCCGATGGCGCAGAAATCGCGCCAATCCGACGCCGTCTGGGCCTCCAAAAAATTAAAAGACGCGATGACTGTCGAATTCGACAAGTCCGGAATCCGGCGTCCCTCGTTCAAACGCCCCTATCGGCCTGTGCGGGCGTCCGAAAATTACGAAACAAAAATGTCCGGAAAGCCTTCGAAGTGACGGTTCCGATGGCGCAGAAATCGCGCCAATCCGACGCCGTCTGACCCTCCAAAAAATTAAAAGACGCGATGACTGTCGAATTCGACAAGTCCGGAAAACGGCGTCCCTCGTTCAAACGCCCCTATCGGCCTGTGCGGGCGTCCAAAAATTACGAAACAAAAATGTCCGGAAAGCCTTCGAAGTGACGGTTCCGATGGCGCAGAAATCGCGCCAATCCGACGCCGTCTGGGCCTCCAAAAAATTAAAAGACGCGATGACTGTCGAATTCGACAAGTCCGGAATCCGGTGTCCCTCGTTCAAACGCCCCTATCGGCCTGTGCGTGCGTCCAAAAATTACGAAACAAAAATGTCCGGAAAGCCTTCGAAGTGACGGTTCCGATGGCGGAAAAATCGCGCCAATCCGACGCCGTCTGGGCCTCCAAAAAATTAAAAGACGCGATGACTGTCGAATTCGACAAGTCCGGAATCCGGTGTCCCTCGTTCAAACGCCCCTATCGGCCTGTGCGGGCGTCCGAAAATTACGAAACAAAAATGTCCGGAAAGCCTTCGAAGTGACGGTTCCGATGGCGGAAAAATCGCGCCAATCCGACGCCGTCTGGGCCTCCAAAAAATTAAAAGACGCGATGACTGTCGAATTCGACAAGTCCGGAAAACGGCGTCCCTCGTTCAAACGCCCCTATCGGCCTGTGCGGGCGTCCGAAAATTACGAAACAAAAATGTCCGGAAAGCCTTCGAAGTGACGGTTCCGATGGCGCAAAAATCGCGCCAATCCGACGCCGTCTGACCCTCCAAAAAATTACAAGACGCGATGGCTGTCGAATTCGACAAGTCCGGAAAACGGCGTCCCTCGTTCAAACGCCCCTATCGGCCTGTGCGGGCGTCCGAAAATTACGAAACAAAAATGTCCGGAAAGCCTTCGAAGTGACGGTTCCGATGGCGCAGAAATCGCGCCAATCCGACGCCGTCTGGGCCTCCAAAAAATTAAAAGACGCGATGACTGTCGAATTCGACAAGTCCGGAATCCGGCGTCCCTCGTTCAAACGCCCCTATCGGCCTGTGCGGGCGTCCGAAAATTACGAAACAAAAATGTCCGGAAAGCCTTCGAAGTGACGGTTCCGATGGCGCAGAAATCGCGCCAATCCGACGCCGTCTGGGCCTCCAAAAAATTAAAAGACGCGATGACTGTCGAATTCGACAAGTCCGGAAAACGGCGTCCCTCGTTCAAACGCCCCTATCGGCCTGTGCGGGCGTCCGAAAATTACGAAACAAAAATGTCCGGAAAGCCTTCGAAGTGACGGTTCCGATGGCGCAAAAATCGCGCCAATCCGACGCCGTCTGGGCCTCCAAAAAATTAAAAGACGCGATGACTGTCGAATTCGACAAGTCCGGAAAACGGCGTCCCTCGTTCAAACGCCCCTATCGGCCTGTGCGGGCGTCCGAAAATTACGAAACAAAAATGTCCGGAAAGCCTTCGAAGTGACGGTTCCGATGGCGCAGAAATCGCGCCAATCCGACGCCGTCTGGGCCTCCAAAAAATTAAAAGACGCGATGACTGTCGAATTCGACAAGTCCGGAATCCGGCGTCCCTCGTTCAAACGCCCCTATCGGCCTGTGCGGGCGTCCGAAAATTACGAAACAAAAATGTCCGGAAAGCCTTCGAAGTGACGGTTCCGATGGCGCAGAAATCGCGCCAATCCGACGCCGTCTGACCCTCCAAAAAATTAAAAGACGCGATGGCTGTCGAATTCGACAAGTCCGGAAAACGGCGTCCCTCGTTCAAACGCCCCTATCGGCCTGTGCGGGCGTCCGAAAATTACGAAACAAAAATGTCCGGAAAGCCTTCGAAGTGACGGTTCCGATGGCGCAGAAATCGCGCCAATCCGACGCCGTCTGACCCTCCAAAAAATTAAAAGACGCGATGACTGTCGAATTCGACAAGTCCGGAAAACGGCGTCCCTCGTTCAAACGCCCCTATCGGCCTGTGCGGGCGTCCAAAAATTACGAAACAAAAATGTCCGGAAAGCCTTCGAAGTGACGGTTCCGATGGCGCAGAAATCGCGCCAATCCGACGCCGTCTGGGCCTCCAAAAAATTAAAAGACGCGATGACTGTCGAATTCGACAAGTCCGGAATCCGGCGTCCCTCGTTCAAACGCCCCTATCGGCCTGTGCGGGCGTCCGAAAATTACGAAACAAAAATGTCCGGAAAGCCTTCGAAGTGACGGTTCCGATGGCGCAAAAATCGCGCCAATCCGACGCCGTCTGGGCCTCCAAAAAATTAAAAGACGCGATGACTGTCGAATTCGACAAGTCCGGAATCCGGTGTCCCTCGTTCAAACGCCCCTATCGGCCTGTGCGTGCGTCCAAAAATTACGAAACAAAAATGTCCGGAAAGCCTTCGAAGTGACGGTTCCGATGGCGCAGAAATCGCGCCAATCCGACGCCGTCTGACCCTCCAAAAAATTAAAAGACGCGATGGCTGTCGAATTCGACAAGTCCGGAATCCGGTGTCCCTCGTTCAAACGCCCCTATCGGCCTGTGCGGGCGTCCAAAAATTACGAAACAAAAATGTCCGGAAAGCCTTCGAAGTGACGGTTCCGATGGCGGAAAAATCGCGCCAATCCGACGCCGTCTGGGCCTCCAAAAAATTAAAAGACGCGATGACTGTGGAATTCGACAAGTCCGGAAAACGGCGTCCCTCGTTCAAACGCCCCTATCGGCCTGTGCGGGCGTCCGAAAATTACGAAACAAAAATGTCCGGAAAGCCTTCGAAGTGACGGTTCCGATGGCGCAGAAATCGCGCCAATCCGACGCCGTCTGACCCTCCAAAAAATTAAAAGACGCGATGACTGTCGAATTCGACAAGTCCGGAAAACGGCGTCCCTCGTTCAAACGCCCCTATCGGCCTGTGCGGGCGTCCAAAAATTACGAAACAAAAATGTCCGGAAAGCCTTCGAAGTGACGGTTCCGATGGCGGAAAAATCGCGCCAATCCGACGCCGTCTGGGCCTCCAAAAAATTAAAAGACGCGATGACTGTCGAATTCGACAAGTCCGGAAAACGGCGTCCCTCGTTCAAACGCCCCTATCGGCCTGTGCGGGCGTCCGAAAATTACGAAACAAAAATGTCCGGAAAGCCTTCGAAGTGACGGTTCCGATGGCGCAAAAATCGCGCCAATCCGACGCCGTCTGGGCCTCCAAAAAATTAAAAGACGCGATGACTGTCGAATTCGACAAGTCCGGAAAACGGCGTCCCTCGTTCAAACGCCCCTATCGGCCTGTGCGGGCGTCCGAAAATTACGAAACAAAAATGTCCGGAAAGCCTTCGAAGTGACGGTTCCGATGGCGCAGAAATCGCGCCAATCCGACGCCGTCTGGGCCTCCAAAAAATTAAAAGACGCGATGACTGTCGAATTCGACAAGTCCGGAATCCGGCGTCCCTCGTTCAAACGCCCCTATCGGCCTGTGCGGGCGTCCGAAAATTACGAAACAAAAATGTCCGGAAAGCCTTCGAAGTGACGGTTCCGATGGCGCAGAAATCGCGCCAATCCGACGCCGTCTGACCCTCCAAAAAATTAAAAGACGCGATGGCTGTCGAATTCGACAAGTCCGGAAAACGGCGTCCCTCGTTCAAACGCCCCTATCGGCCTGTGCGGGCGTCCGAAAATTACGAAACAAAAATGTCCGGAAAGCCTTCGAAGTGACGGTTCCGATGGCGCAGAAATCGCGCCAATCCGACGCCGTCTGACCCTCCAAAAAATTAAAAGACGCGATGACTGTCGAATTCGACAAGTCCGGAAAACGGCGTCCCTCGTTCAAACGCCCCTATCGGCCTGTGCGGGCGTCCAAAAATTACGAAACAAAAATGTCCGGAAAGCCTTCGAAGTGACGGTTCCGATGGCGCAGAAATCGCGCCAATCCGACGCCGTCTGGGCCTCCAAAAAATTAAAAGACGCGATGACTGTCGAATTCGACAAGTCCGGAATCCGGCGTCCCTCGTTCAAACGCCCCTATCGGCCTGTGCGGGCGTCCGAAAATTACGAAACAAAAATGTCCGGAAAGCCTTCGAAGTGACGGTTCCGATGGCGCAAAAATCGCGCCAATCCGACGCCGTCTGGGCCTCCAAAAAATTAAAAGACGCGATGACTGTCGAATTCGACAAGTCCGGAATCCGGTGTCCCTCGTTCAAACGCCCCTATCGGCCTGTGCGTGCGTCCAAAAATTACGAAACAAAAATGTCCGGAAAGCCTTCGAAGTGACGGTTCCGATGGCGCAGAAATCGCGCCAATCCGACGCCGTCTGACCCTCCAAAAAATTAAAAGACGCGATGGCTGTCGAATTCGACAAGTCCGGAATCCGGTGTCCCTCGTTCAAACGCCCCTATCGGCCTGTGCGGGCGTCCAAAAATTACGAAACAAAAATGTCCGGAAAGCCTTCGAAGTGACGGTTCCGATGGCGGAAAAATCGCGCCAATCCGACGCCGTCTGGGCCTCCAAAAAATTAAAAGACGCGATGACTGTGGAATTCGACAAGTCCGGAAAACGGCGTCCCTCGTTCAAACGCCCCTATCGGCCTGTGCGGGCGTCCGAAAATTACGAAACAAAAATGTCCGGAAAGCCTTCGAAGTGACGGTTCCGATGGCGCAGAAATCGCGCCAATCCGACGCCGTCTGACCCTCCAAAAAATTAAAAGACGCGATGACTGTCGAATTCGACAAGTCCGGAAAACGGCGTCCCTCGTTCAAACGCCCCTATCGGCCTGTGCGGGCGTCCAAAAATTACGAAACAAAAATGTCCGGAAAGCCTTCGAAGTGACGGTTCCGATGGCGGAAAAATCGCGCCAATCCGACGCCGTCTGGGCCTCCAAAAAATTAAAAGACGCGATGACTGTCGAATTCGACAAGTCCGGAAAACGGCGTCCCTCGTTCAAACGCCCCTATCGGCCTGTGCGTGCGTCCGAAAATTACGAAACAAAAATGTCCGGAAAGCCTTCGAAGTGACGGTTCCGATGGCGCAGAAATCGCGCCAATCCGACGCCGTCTGGGCCTCCAAAAAATTAAAAGACGCGATGACTGTCGAATTCGACAAGTCCGGAATCCGGCGTCCCTCGTTCAAACGCCCCTATCGGCCTGTGCGGGCGTCCGAAAATTACGAAACAAAAATGTCCGGAAAGCCTTCGAAGTGACGGTTCCGATGGCGCAGAAATCGCGCCAATCCGACGCCGTCTGGGCCTCCAAAACATTAAAAGACGCGATGACTGTCGAATTCGACAAGTCCGGAAAACGGCGTCCCTCGTTCAAACGCCCCTATCGGCCTGTGCGGGCGTCCGAAAATTACGAAACAAAAATGTCCGGAAAGCCTTCGAAGTGACGGTTCCGATGGCGCAAAAATCGCGCCAATCCGACGCCGTCTGGGCCTCCAAAAAATTAAAAGACGCGATGACTGTCGAATTCGACAAGTCCGGAATCCGGTGTCCCTCGTTCAAACGCCCCTATCGGCCTGTGCGTGCGTCCAAAAATTACGAAACAAAAATGTCCGGAAAGCCTTCGAAGTGACGGTTCCGATGGCGCAGAAATCGCGCCAATCCGACGCCGTCTGACCCTCCAAAAAATTAAAAGACGCGATGGCTGTCGAATTCGACAAGTCCGGAAAACGGCGTCCCTCGTTCAAACGCCCCTATCGGCCTGTGCGGGCGTCCAAAAATTACGAAACAAAAATGTCCGGAAAGCCTTCGAAGTGACGGTTCCGATGGCGGAAAAATCGCGCCAATCCGACGCCGTCTGGGCCTCCAAAAAATTAAAAGACGCGATGACTGTCGAATTCGACAAGTCCGGAAAACGGCGTCCCTCGTTCAAACGCCCCTATCGGCCTGTGCGGGCGTCCGAAAATTACGAAACAAAAATGTCCGGAAAGCCTTCGAAGTGACGGTTCCGATGGCGCAGAAATCGCGCCAATCCGACGCCGTCTGACCCTCCAAAAAATTAAAAGACGCGATGACTGTCGAATTCGACAAGTCCGGAAAACGGCGTCCCTCGTTCAAACGCCCCTATCGGCCTGTGCGGGCGTCCAAAAATTACGAAACAAAAATGTCCGGAAAGCCTTCGAAGTGACGGTTCCGATGGCGCAGAAATCGCGCCAATCCGACGCCGTCTGGGCCTCCAAAAAATTAAAAGACGCGATGACTGTCGAATTCGACAAGTCCGGAATCCGGTGTCCCTCGTTCAAACGCCCCTATCGGCCTGTGCGTGCGTCCAAAAATTACGAAACAAAAATGTCCGGAAAGCCTTCGAAGTGACGGTTCCGATGGCGCAAAAATCGCGCCAATCCGACGCCGTCTGGGCCTCCAAAAAATTAAAAGACGCGATGACTGTCGAATTCGACAAGTCCGGAATCCGGTGTCCCTCGTTCAAACGCCCCTATCGGCCTGTGCGGGCGTCCAAAAATTACGAAACAAAAATGTCCGGAAAGCCTTCGAAGTGACGGTTCCGATGGCGCAGAAATCGCGCCAATCCGACGCCGTCTGACCCTCCAAAAAATTAAAAGACGCGATGACTGTCGAATTCGACAAGTCCGGAAAACGGCGTCCCTCGTTCAAACGCCCCTATCGGCCTGTGCGGGCGTCCGAAAATTACGAAACAAAAATGTCCGGAAAGCCTTCGAAGTGACGGTTCCGATGGCGGAGAAATCGCGCCAATCCGACGCCGTCTGGGCCTCCAAAAAATTAAAAGACGCGATGACTGTCGAATTCGACAAGTCCGGAAAACGGCGTCCCTCGTTCAAACGCCCCTATCGGCCTGTGCGGGCGTCCGAAAATTACGAAACAAAAATGTCCGGAAAGCCTTCGAAGTGACGGTTCCGATGGCGCAGAAATCGCGCCAATCCGACGCCGTCTGGGCCTCCAAAAAATTAAAAGACGCGATGACTGTGGAATTCGACAAGTCCGGAAAACGGCGTCCCTCGTTCAAACGCCCCTATCGGCCTGTGCGGGCGTCCGAAAATTACGAAACAAAAATGTCCGGAAAGCCTTCGAAGTGACGGTTCCGATGGCGCAGAAATCGCGCCAATCCGACGCCGTCTGACCCTCCAAAAAATTAAAAGACGCGATGACTGTCGAATTCGACAAGTCCGGAAAACGGCGTCCCTCGTTCAAACGCCCCTATCGGCCTGTGCGGGCGTCCAAAAATTACGAAACAAAAATGTCCGGAAAGCCTTCGAAGTGACGGTTCCGATGGCGGAAAAATCGCGCCAATCCGACGCCGTCTGGGCCTCCAAAAAATTAAAAGACGCGATGACTGTCGAATTCGACAAGTCCGGAAAACGGCGTCCCTCGTTCAAACGCCCCTATCGGCCTGTGCGTGCGTCCGAAAATTACGAAACAAAAATGTCCGGAAAGCCTTCGAAGTGACGGTTCCGATGGCGCAGAAATCGCGCCAATCCGACGCCGTCTGGGCCTCCAAAAAATTAAAAGACGCGATGACTGTCGAATTCGACAAGTCCGGAATCCGGCGTCCCTCGTTCAAACGCCCCTATCGGCCTGTGCGGGCGTCCGAAAATTACGAAACAAAAATGTCCGGAAAGCCTTCGAAGTGACGGTTCCGATGGCGCAGAAATCGCGCCAATCCGACGCCGTCTGGGCCTCCAAAACATTAAAAGACGCGATGACTGTCGAATTCGACAAGTCCGGAAAACGGCGTCCCTCGTTCAAACGCCCCTATCGGCCTGTGCGGGCGTCCGAAAATTACGAAACAAAAATGTCCGGAAAGCCTTCGAAGTGACGGTTCCGATGGCGCAAAAATCGCGCCAATCCGACGCCGTCTGGGCCTCCAAAAAATTAAAAGACGCGATGACTGTCGAATTCGACAAGTCCGGAATCCGGTGTCCCTCGTTCAAACGCCCCTATCGGCCTGTGCGTGCGTCCAAAAATTACGAAACAAAAATGTCCGGAAAGCCTTCGAAGTGACGGTTCCGATGGCGCAGAAATCGCGCCAATCCGACGCCGTCTGACCCTCCAAAAAATTAAAAGACGCGATGGCTGTCGAATTCGACAAGTCCGGAAAACGGCGTCCCTCGTTCAAACGCCCCTATCGGCCTGTGCGGGCGTCCAAAAATTACGAAACAAAAATGTCCGGAAAGCCTTCGAAGTGACGGTTCCGATGGCGGAAAAATCGCGCCAATCCGACGCCGTCTGGGCCTCCAAAAAATTAAAAGACGCGATGACTGTCGAATTCGACAAGTCCGGAAAACGGCGTCCCTCGTTCAAACGCCCCTATCGGCCTGTGCGGGCGTCCGAAAATTACGAAACAAAAATGTCCGGAAAGCCTTCGAAGTGACGGTTCCGATGGCGCAGAAATCGCGCCAATCCGACGCCGTCTGACCCTCCAAAAAATTAAAAGACGCGATGACTGTCGAATTCGACAAGTCCGGAAAACGGCGTCCCTCGTTCAAACGCCCCTATCGGCCTGTGCGGGCGTCCAAAAATTACGAAACAAAAATGTCCGGAAAGCCTTCGAAGTGACGGTTCCGATGGCGCAGAAATCGCGCCAATCCGACGCCGTCTGGGCCTCCAAAAAATTAAAAGACGCGATGACTGTCGAATTCGACAAGTCCGGAATCCGGTGTCCCTCGTTCAAACGCCCCTATCGGCCTGTGCGTGCGTCCAAAAATTACGAAACAAAAATGTCCGGAAAGCCTTCGAAGTGACGGTTCCGATGGCGCAAAAATCGCGCCAATCCGACGCCGTCTGGGCCTCCAAAAAATTAAAAGACGCGATGACTGTCGAATTCGACAAGTCCGGAATCCGGTGTCCCTCGTTCAAACGCCCCTATCGGCCTGTGCGGGCGTCCAAAAATTACGAAACAAAAATGTCCGGAAAGCCTTCGAAGTGACGGTTCCGATGGCGCAGAAATCGCGCCAATCCGACGCCGTCTGACCCTCCAAAAAATTAAAAGACGCGATGACTGTCGAATTCGACAAGTCCGGAAAACGGCGTCCCTCGTTCAAACGCCCCTATCGGCCTGTGCGGGCGTCCGAAAATTACGAAACAAAAATGTCCGGAAAGCCTTCGAAGTGACGGTTCCGATGGCGGAGAAATCGCGCCAATCCGACGCCGTCTGGGCCTCCAAAAAATTAAAAGACGCGATGACTGTCGAATTCGACAAGTCCGGAAAACGGCGTCCCTCGTTCAAACGCCCCTATCGGCCTGTGCGGGCGTCCGAAAATTACGAAACAAAAATGTCCGGAAAGCCTTCGAAGTGACGGTTCCGATGGCGCAAAAATCGCGCCAATCCGACGCCGTCTGGGCCTCCAAAAAATTAAAAGACGCGATGACTGTCGAATTCGACAAGTCCGGAATCCGGTGTCCCTCGTTCAAACGCCCCTATCGGCCTGTGCGTGCGTCCAAAAATTACGAAACAAAAATGTCCGGAAAGCCTTCGAAGTGACGGTTCCGATGGCGCAGAAATCGCGCCAATCCGACGCCGTCTGACCCTCCAAAAAATTAAAAGACGCGATGGCTGTCGAATTCGACAAGTCCGGAAAACGGCGTCCCTCGTTCAAACGCCCCTATCGGCCTGTGCGGGCGTCCAAAAATTACGAAACAAAAATGTCCGGAAAGCCTTCGAAGTGACGGTTCCGATGGCGGAAAAATCGCGCCAATCCGACGCCGTCTGGGCCTCCAAAAAATTAAAAGACGCGATGACTGTCGAATTCGACAAGTCCGGAAAACGGCGTCCCTCGTTCAAACGCCCCTATCGGCCTGTGCGTGCGTCCGAAAATTACGAAACAAAAATGTCCGGAAAGCCTTCGAAGTGACGGTTCCGATGGCGCAGAAATCGCGCCAATCCGACGCCGTCTGGGCCTCCAAAAAATTAAAAGACGCGATGACTGTCGAATTCGACAAGTCCGGAATCCGGCGTCCCTCGTTCAAACGCCCCTATCGGCCTGTGCGGGCGTCCGAAAATTACGAAACAAAAATGTCCGGAAAGCCTTCGAAGTGACGGTTCCGATGGCGCAGAAATCGCGCCAATCCGACGCCGTCTGGGCCTCCAAAACATTAAAAGACGCGATGACTGTCGAATTCGACAAGTCCGGAAAACGGCGTCCCTCGTTCAAACGCCCCTATCGGCCTGTGCGGGCGTCCGAAAATTACGAAACAAAAATGTCCGGAAAGCCTTCGAAGTGACGGTTCCGATGGCGCAAAAATCGCGCCAATCCGACGCCGTCTGGGCCTCCAAAAAATTAAAAGACGCGATGACTGTCGAATTCGACAAGTCCGGAATCCGGTGTCCCTCGTTCAAACGCCCCTATCGGCCTGTGCGTGCGTCCAAAAATTACGAAACAAAAATGTCCGGAAAGCCTTCGAAGTGACGGTTCCGATGGCGCAGAAATCGCGCCAATCCGACGCCGTCTGACCCTCCAAAAAATTAAAAGACGCGATGGCTGTCGAATTCGACAAGTCCGGAAAACGGCGTCCCTCGTTCAAACGCCCCTATCGGCCTGTGCGGGCGTCCAAAAATTACGAAACAAAAATGTCCGGAAAGCCTTCGAAGTGACGGTTCCGATGGCGGAAAAATCGCGCCAATCCGACGCCGTCTGGGCCTCCAAAAAATTAAAAGACGCGATGACTGTCGAATTCGACAAGTCCGGAAAACGGCGTCCCTCGTTCAAACGCCCCTATCGGCCTGTGCGGGCGTCCGAAAATTACGAAACAAAAATGTCCGGAAAGCCTTCGAAGTGACGGTTCCGATGGCGCAGAAATCGCGCCAATCCGACGCCGTCTGACCCTCCAAAAAATTAAAAGACGCGATGACTGTCGAATTCGACAAGTCCGGAAAACGGCGTCCCTCGTTCAAACGCCCCTATCGGCCTGTGCGGGCGTCCAAAAATTACGAAACAAAAATGTCCGGAAAGCCTTCGAAGTGACGGTTCCGATGGCGCAGAAATCGCGCCAATCCGACGCCGTCTGGGCCTCCAAAAAATTAAAAGACGCGATGACTGTCGAATTCGACAAGTCCGGAATCCGGTGTCCCTCGTTCAAACGCCCCTATCGGCCTGTGCGTGCGTCCAAAAATTACGAAACAAAAATGTCCGGAAAGCCTTCGAAGTGACGGTTCCGATGGCGCAAAAATCGCGCCAATCCGACGCCGTCTGGGCCTCCAAAAAATTAAAAGACGCGATGACTGTCGAATTCGACAAGTCCGGAATCCGGTGTCCCTCGTTCAAACGCCCCTATCGGCCTGTGCGGGCGTCCAAAAATTACGAAACAAAAATGTCCGGAAAGCCTTCGAAGTGACGGTTCCGATGGCGCAGAAATCGCGCCAATCCGACGCCGTCTGACCCTCCAAAAAATTAAAAGACGCGATGACTGTCGAATTCGACAAGTCCGGAAAACGGCGTCCCTCGTTCAAACGCCCCTATCGGCCTGTGCGGGCGTCCGAAAATTACGAAACAAAAATGTCCGGAAAGCCTTCGAAGTGACGGTTCCGATGGCGGAGAAATCGCGCCAATCCGACGCCGTCTGGGCCTCCAAAAAATTAAAAGACGCGATGACTGTCGAATTCGACAAGTCCGGAAAACGGCGTCCCTCGTTCAAACGCCCCTATCGGCCTGTGCGGGCGTCCGAAAATTACGAAACAAAAATGTCCGGAAAGCCTTCGAAGTGACGGTTCCGATGGCGCAAAAATCGCGCCAATCCGACGCCGTCTGGGCCTCCAAAAAATTAAAAGACGCGATGACTGTCGAATTCGACAAGTCCGGAATCCGGTGTCCCTCGTTCAAACGCCCCTATCGGCCTGTGCGTGCGTCCAAAAATTACGAAACAAAAATGTCCGGAAAGCCTTCGAAGTGACGGTTCCGATGGCGCAGAAATCGCGCCAATCCGACGCCGTCTGACCCTCCAAAAAATTAAAAGACGCGATGGCTGTCGAATTCGACAAGTCCGGAAAACGGCGTCCCTCGTTCAAACGCCCCTATCGGCCTGTGCGGGCGTCCAAAAATTACGAAACAAAAATGTCCGGAAAGCCTTCGAAGTGACGGTTCCGATGGCGGAAAAATCGCGCCAATCCGACGCCGTCTGGGCCTCCAAAAAATTAAAAGACGCGATGACTGTCGAATTCGACAAGTCCGGAAAACGGCGTCCCTCGTTCAAACGCCCCTATCGGCCTGTGCGGGCGTCCGAAAATTACGAAACAAAAATGTCCGGAAAGCCTTCGAAGTGACGGTTCCGATGGCGCAGAAATCGCGCCAATCCGACGCCGTCTGACCCTCCAAAAAATTAAAAGACGCGATGACTGTCGAATTCGACAAGTCCGGAAAACGGCGTCCCTCGTTCAAACGCCCCTATCGGCCTGTGCGGGCGTCCAAAAATTACGAAACAAAAATGTCCGGAAAGCCTTCGAAGTGACGGTTCCGATGGCGCAGAAATCGCGCCAATCCGACGCCGTCTGGGCCTCCAAAAAATTAAAAGACGCGATGACTGTCGAATTCGACAAGTCCGGAATCCGGTGTCCCTCGTTCAAACGCCCCTATCGGCCTGTGCGTGCGTCCAAAAATTACGAAACAAAAATGTCCGGAAAGCCTTCGAAGTGACGGTTCCGATGGCGCAAAAATCGCGCCAATCCGACGCCGTCTGGGCCTCCAAAAAATTAAAAGACGCGATGACTGTCGAATTCGACAAGTCCGGAATCCGGTGTCCCTCGTTCAAACGCCCCTATCGGCCTGTGCGGGCGTCCAAAAATTACGAAACAAAAATGTCCGGAAAGCCTTGGAAGTGACGGTTCCGATGGCGCAGAAATCGCGCCAATCCGACGCCGTCTGACCCTCCAAAAAATTAAAAGACGCGATGACTGTCGAATTCGACAAGTCCGGAAAACGGCGTCCCTCGTTCAAACGCCCCTATCGGCCTGTGCGGGCGTCCGAAAATTACGAAACAAAAATGTCCGGAAAGCCTTCGAAGTGACGGTTCCGATGGCGGAGAAATCGCGCCAATCCGACGCCGTCTGGGCCTCCAAAAAATTAAAAGACGCGATGACTGTCGAATTCGACAAGTCCGGAAAACGGCGTCCCTCGTTCAAACGCCCCTATCGGCCTGTGCGGGCGTCCGAAAATTACGAAACAAAAATGTCCGGAAAGCCTTCGAAGTGACGGTTCCGATGGCGCAGAAATCGCGCCAATCCGACGCCGTCTGGGCCTCCAAAAAATTAAAAGACGCGATGACTGTCGAATTCGACAAGTCCGGAATCCGGCGTCCCTCGTTCAAACGCCCCTATCGGCCTGTGCGGGCGTCCGAAAATTACGAAACAAAAATGTCCGGAAAGCCTTCGAAGTGACGGTTCCGATGGCGCAGAAATCGCGCCAATCCGACGCCGTCTGACCCTCCAAAAAATTAAAAGACGCGATGACTGTCGAATTCGACAAGTCCGGAAAACGGCGTCCCTCGTTCAAACGCCCCTATCGGCCTGTGCGGGCGTCCAAAAATTACGAAACAAAAATGTCCGGAAAGCCTTCGAAGTGACGGTTCCGATGGCGCAGAAATCGCGCCAATCCGACGCCGTCTGGGCCTCCAAAAAATTAAAAGACGCGATGACTGTCGAATTCGACAAGTCCGGAATCCGGCGTCCCTCGTTCAAACGCCCCTATCGGCCTGTGCGGGCGTCCGAAAATTACGAAACAAAAATGTCCGGAAAGCCTTCGAAGTGACGGTTCCGATGGCGCAGAAATCGCGCCAATCCGACGCCGTCTGACCCTCCAAAAAATTAAAAGACGCGATGACTGTCGAATTCGACAAGTCCGGAAAACGGCGTCCCTCGTTCAAACGCCCCTATCGGCCTGTGCGGGCGTCCAAAAATTACGAAACAAAAATGTCCGGAAAGCCTTCGAAGTGACGGTTCCGATGGCGGAAAAATCGCGCCAATCCGACGCCGTCTGGGCCTCCAAAAAATTAAAAGACGCGATGACTGTCGAATTCGACAAGTCCGGAAAACGGCGTCCCTCGTTCAAACGCCCCTATCGGCCTGTGCGGGCGTCCGAAAATTACGAAACAAAAATGTCCGGAAAGCCTTCGAAGTGACGGTTACGATGGCGCAGAAATCGCGCCAATCCGACGCCGTCTGACCCTCCAAAAAATTAAAAGACGCGATGACTGTCGAATTCGACAAGTCCGGAAAACGGCGTCCCTCGTTCAAACGCCCCTATCGGCCTGTGCGGGCGTCCAAAAATTACGAAACAAAAATGTCCGGAAAGCCTTCGAAGTGACGGTTCCGATGGCGCAGAAATCGCGCCAATCCGACGCCGTCTGGGCCTCCAAAAAATTAAAAGACGCGATGACTGTCGAATTCGACAAGTCCGGAATCCGGTGTCCCTCGTTCAAACGCCCCTATCGGCCTGTGCGTGCGTCCAAAAATTACGAAACAAAAATGTCCGGAAAGCCTTCGAAGTGACGGTTCCGATGGCGCAAAAATCGCGCCAATCCGACGCCGTCTGGGCCTCCAAAAAATTAAAAGACGCGATGACTGTCGAATTCGACAAGTCCGGAATCCGGTGTCCCTCGTTCAAACGCCCCTATCGGCCTGTGCGGGCGTCCAAAAATTACGAAACAAAAATGTCCGGAAAGCCTTCGAAGTGACGGTTCCGATGGCGCAGAAATCGCGCCAATCCGACGCCGTCTGACCCTCCAAAAAATTAAAAGACGCGATGACTGTCGAATTCGACAAGTCCGGAAAACGGCGTCCCTCGTTCAAACGCCCCTATCGGCCTGTGCGGGCGTCCGAAAATTACGAAACAAAAATGTCCGGAAAGCCTTCGAAGTGACGGTTCCGATGGCGGAGAAATCGCGCCAATCCGACGCCGTCTGGGCCTCCAAAAAATTAAAAGACGCGATGACTGTCGAATTCGACAAGTCCGGAAAACGGCGTCCCTCGTTCAAACGCCCCTATCGGCCTGTGCGGGCGTCCGAAAATTACGAAACAAAAATGTCCGGAAAGCCTTCGAAGTGACGGTTCCGATGGCGCAAAAATCGCGCCAATCCGACGCCGTCTGGGCCTCCAAAAAATTAAAAGACGCGATGACTGTCGAATTCGACAAGTCCGGAATCCGGTGTCCCTCGTTCAAACGCCCCTATCGGCCTGTGCGTGCGTCCAAAAATTACGAAACAAAAATGTCCGGAAAGCCTTCGAAGTGACGGTTCCGATGGCGCAGAAATCGCGCCAATCCGACGCCGTCTGACCCTCCAAAAAATTAAAAGACGCGATGGCTGTCGAATTCGACAAGTCCGGAAAACGGCGTCCCTCGTTCAAACGCCCCTATCGGCCTGTGCGGGCGTCCAAAAATTACGAAACAAAAATGTCCGGAAAGCCTTCGAAGTGACGGTTCCGATGGCGGAAAAATCGCGCCAATCCGACGCCGTCTGGGCCTCCAAAAAATTAAAAGACGCGATGACTGTCGAATTCGACAAGTCCGGAAAACGGCGTCCCTCGTTCAAACGCCCCTATCGGCCTGTGCGGGCGTCCGAAAATTACGAAACAAAAATGTCCGGAAAGCCTTCGAAGTGACGGTTCCGATGGCGCAGAAATCGCGCCAATCCGACGCCGTCTGACCCTCCAAAAAATTAAAAGACGCGATGACTGTCGAATTCGACAAGTCCGGAAAACGGCGTCCCTCGTTCAAACGCCCCTATCGGCCTGTGCGGGCGTCCAAAAATTACGAAACAAAAATGTCCGGAAAGCCTTCGAAGTGACGGTTCCGATGGCGCAGAAATCGCGCCAATCCGACGCCGTCTGGGCCTCCAAAAAATTAAAAGACGCGATGACTGTCGAATTCGACAAGTCCGGAATCCGGTGTCCCTCGTTCAAACGCCCCTATCGGCCTGTGCGTGCGTCCAAAAATTACGAAACAAAAATGTCCGGAAAGCCTTCGAAGTGACGGTTCCGATGGCGCAAAAATCGCGCCAATCCGACGCCGTCTGGGCCTCCAAAAAATTAAAAGACGCGATGACTGTCGAATTCGACAAGTCCGGAATCCGGTGTCCCTCGTTCAAACGCCCCTATCGGCCTGTGCGGGCGTCCAAAAATTACGAAACAAAAATGTCCGGAAAGCCTTGGAAGTGACGGTTCCGATGGCGCAGAAATCGCGCCAATCCGACGCCGTCTGACCCTCCAAAAAATTAAAAGACGCGATGACTGTCGAATTCGACAAGTCCGGAAAACGGCGTCCCTCGTTCAAACGCCCCTATCGGCCTGTGCGGGCGTCCGAAAATTACGAAACAAAAATGTCCGGAAAGCCTTCGAAGTGACGGTTCCGATGGCGGAGAAATCGCGCCAATCCGACGCCGTCTGGGCCTCCAAAAAATTAAAAGACGCGATGACTGTCGAATTCGACAAGTCCGGAAAACGGCGTCCCTCGTTCAAACGCCCCTATCGGCCTGTGCGGGCGTCCGAAAATTACGAAACAAAAATGTCCGGAAAGCCTTCGAAGTGACGGTTCCGATGGCGCAGAAATCGCGCCAATCCGACGCCGTCTGGGCCTCCAAAAAATTAAAAGACGCGATGACTGTCGAATTCGACAAGTCCGGAATCCGGCGTCCCTCGTTCAAACGCCCCTATCGGCCTGTGCGGGCGTCCGAAAATTACGAAACAAAAATGTCCGGAAAGCCTTCGAAGTGACGGTTCCGATGGCGCAGAAATCGCGCCAATCCGACGCCGTCTGACCCTCCAAAAAATTAAAAGACGCGATGACTGTCGAATTCGACAAGTCCGGAAAACGGCGTCCCTCGTTCAAACGCCCCTATCGGCCTGTGCGGGCGTCCAAAAATTACGAAACAAAAATGTCCGGAAAGCCTTCGAAGTGACGGTTCCGATGGCGCAGAAATCGCGCCAATCCGACGCCGTCTGGGCCTCCAAAAAATTAAAAGACGCGATGACTGTCGAATTCGACAAGTCCGGAATCCGGCGTCCCTCGTTCAAACGCCCCTATCGGCCTGTGCGGGCGTCCGAAAATTACGAAACAAAAATGTCCGGAAAGCCTTCGAAGTGACGGTTCCGATGGCGCAGAAATCGCGCCAATCCGACGCCGTCTGACCCTCCAAAAAATTAAAAGACGCGATGACTGTCGAATTCGACAAGTCCGGAAAACGGCGTCCCTCGTTCAAACGCCCCTATCGGCCTGTGCGGGCGTCCAAAAATTACGAAACAAAAATGTCCGGAAAGCCTTCGAAGTGACGGTTCCGATGGCGCAGAAATCGCGCCAATCCGACGCCGTCTGGGCCTCCAAAAAATTAAAAGACGCGATGACTGTCGAATTCGACAAGTCCGGAATCCGGTGTCCCTCGTTCAAACGCCCCTATCGGCCTGTGCGTGCGTCCAAAAATTACGAAACAAAAATGTCCGGAAAGCCTTCGAAGTGACGGTTCCGATGGCGGAAAAATCGCGCCAATCCGACGCCGTCTGGGCCTCCAAAAAATTAAAAGACGCGATGACTGTCGAATTCGACAAGTCCGGAATCCGGTGTCCCTCGTTCAAACGCCCCTATCGGCCTGTGCGGGCGTCCGAAAATTACGAAACAAAAATGTCCGGAAAGCCTTCGAAGTGACGGTTCCGATGGCGGAAAAATCGCGCCAATCCGACGCCGTCTGGGCCTCCAAAAAATTAAAAGACGCGATGACTGTCGAATTCGACAAGTCCGGAAAACGGCGTCCCTCGTTCAAACGCCCCTATCGGCCTGTGCGGGCGTCCGAAAATTACGAAACAAAAATGTCCGGAAAGCCTTCGAAGTGACGGTTCCGATGGCGCAAAAATCGCGCCAATCCGACGCCGTCTGACCCTCCAAAAAATTACAAGACGCGATGGCTGTCGAATTCGACAAGTCCGGAAAACGGCGTCCCTCGTTCAAACGCCCCTATCGGCCTGTGCGGGCGTCCGAAAATTACGAAACAAAAATGTCCGGAAAGCCTTCGAAGTGACGGTTCCGATGGCGGAAAAATCGCGCCAATCCGACGCCGTCTGGGCCTCCAAAAAATTAAAAGACGCGATGACTGTCGAATTCGACAAGTCCGGAAAACGGCGTCCCTCGTTCAAACGCCCCTATCGGCCTGTGCGGGCGTCCGAAAATTACGAAACAAAAATGTCCGGAAAGCCTTCGAAGTGACGGTTCCGATGGCGCAGAAATCGCGCCAATCCGACGCCGTCTGGGCCTCCAAAAAATTAAAAGACGCGATGACTGTCGAATTCGACAAGTCCGGAATCCGGCGTCCCTCGTTCAAACGCCCCTATCGGCCTGTGCGGGCGTCCGAAAATTACGAAACAAAAATGTCCGGAAAGCCTTCGAAGTGACGGTTCCGATGGCGCAGAAATCGCGCCAATCCGACGCCGTCTGACCCTCCAAAAAATTAAAAGACGCGATGACTGTCGAATTCGACAAGTCCGGAAAACGGCGTCCCTCGTTCAAACGCCCCTATCGGCCTGTGCGGGCGTCCAAAAATTACGAAACAAAAATGTCCGGAAAGCCTTCGAAGTGACGGTTCCGATGGCGCAGAAATCGCGCCAATCCGACGCCGTCTGGGCCTCCAAAAAATTAAAAGACGCGATGACTGTCGAATTCGACAAGTCCGGAATCCGGTGTCCCTCGTTCAAACGCCCCTATCGGCCTGTGCGTGCGTCCAAAAATTACGAAACAAAAATGTCCGGAAAGCCTTCGAAGTGACGGTTCCGATGGCGCAAAAATCGCGCCAATCCGACGCCGTCTGGGCCTCCAAAAAATTAAAAGACGCGATGACTGTCGAATTCGACAAGTCCGGAATCCGGTGTCCCTCGTTCAAACGCCCCTATCGGCCTGTGCGTGCGTCCAAAAATTACGAAACAAAAATGTCCGGAAAGCCTTCGAAGTGACGGTTCCGATGGCGGAAAAATCGCGCCAATCCGACGCCGTCTGGGCCTCCAAAAAATTAAAAGACGCGATGACTGTCGAATTCGACAAGTCCGGAATCCGGTGTCCCTCGTTCAAACGCCCCTATCGGCCTGTGCGGGCGTCCGAAAATTACGAAACAAAAATGTCCGGAAAGCCTTCGAAGTGACGGTTCCGATGGCGCAGAAATCGCGCCAATCCGACGCCGTCTGGGCCTCCAAAAAATTAAAAGACGCGATGACTGTCGAATTCGACAAGTCCGGAATCCGGCGTCCCTCGTTCAAACGCCCCTATCGGCCTGTGCGGGCGTCCGAAAATTACGAAACAAAAATGTCCGGAAAGCCTTCGAAGTGACGGTTCCGATGGCGCAGAAATCGCGCCAATCCGACGCCGTCTGACCCTCCAAAAAATTAAAAGACGCGATGACTGTCGAATTCGACAAGTCCGGAAAACGGCGTCCCTCGTTCAAACGCCCCTATCGGCCTGTGCGGGCGTCCAAAAATTACGAAACAAAAATGTCCGGAAAGCCTTCGAAGTGACGGTTCCGATGGCGCAGAAATCGCGCCAATCCGACGCCGTCTGGGCCTCCAAAAAATTAAAAGACGCGATGACTGTCGAATTCGACAAGTCCGGAATCCGGTGTCCCTCGTTCAAACGCCCCTATCGGCCTGTGCGTGCGTCCAAAAATTACGAAACAAAAATGTCCGGAAAGCCTTCGAAGTGACGGTTCCGATGGCGCAAAAATCGCGCCAATCCGACGCCGTCTGGGCCTCCAAAAAATTAAAAGACGCGATGACTGTCGAATTCGACAAGTCCGGAATCCGGTGTCCCTCGTTCAAACGCCCCTATCGGCCTGTGCGTGCGTCCAAAAATTACGAAACAAAAATGTCCGGAAAGCCTTCGAAGTGACGGTTCCGATGGCGGAAAAATCGCGCCAATCCGACGCCGTCTGGGCCTCCAAAAAATTAAAAGACGCGATGACTGTCGAATTCGACAAGTCCGGAATCCGGTGTCCCTCGTTCAAACGCCCCTATCGGCCTGTGCGGGCGTCCGAAAATTACGAAACAAAAATGTCCGGAAAGCCTTCGAAGTGACGGTTCCGATGGCGGAAAAATCGCGCCAATCCGACGCCGTCTGGGCCTCCAAAAAATTAAAAGACGCGATGACTGTCGAATTCGACAAGTCCGGAAAACGGCGTCCCTCGTTCAAACGCCCCTATCGGCCTGTGCGGGCGTCCGAAAATTACGAAACAAAAATGTCCGGAAAGCCTTCGAAGTGACGGTTCCGATGGCGCAAAAATCGCGCCAATCCGACGCCGTCTGACCCTCCAAAAAATTAAAAGACGCGATGGCTGTCGAATTCGACAAGTCCGGAAAACGGCGTCCCTCGTTCAAACGCCCCTATCGGCCTGTGCGGGCGTCCGAAAATTACGAAACAAAAATGTCCGGAAAGCCTTCGAAGTGACGGTTCCGATGGCGGAAAAATCGCGCCAATCCGACGCCGTCTGGGCCTCCAAAAAATTAAAAGACGCGATGACTGTCGAATTCGACAAGTCCGGAATCCGGCGTCCCTCGTTCAAACGCCCCTATCGGCCTGTGCGGGCGTCCGAAAATTACGAAACAAAATTGTCCGGAAAGCCTTCGAAGTGACGGTTCCGATGGCGCAGAAATCGCGCCAATCCGACGCCGTCTGACCCTCCAAAAAATTAAAAGACGCGATGACTGTCGAATTCGACAAGTCCGGAAAACGGCGTCCCTCGTTCAAACGCCCCTATCGGCCTGTGCGGGCGTCCGAAAATTACGAAACAAAAATGTCCGGAAAGCCTTCGAAGTGACGGTTCCGATGGCGCAGAAATCGCGCCAATCCGACGCCGTCTGGGCCTCCAAAAAATTAAAAGACGCGATGACTGTCGAATTCGACAAGTCCGGAATCCGGCGTCCCTCGTTCAAACGCCCCTATCGGCCTGTGCGGGCGTCCGAAAATTACGAAACAAAAATGTCCGGAAAGCCTTCGAAGTGACGGTTCCGATGGCGCAGAAATCGCGCCAATCCGACGCCGTCTGACCCTCCAAAAAATTAAAAGACGCGATGACTGTCGAATTCGACAAGTCCGGAAAACGGCGTCCCTCGTTCAAACGCCCCTATCGGCCTGTGCGGGCGTCCAAAAATTACGAAACAAAAATGTCCGGAAAGCCTTCGAAGTGACGGTTCCGATGGCGCAGAAATCGCGCCAATCCGACGCCGTCTGGGCCTCCAAAAAATTAAAAGACGCGATGACTGTCGAATTCGACAAGTCCGGAATCCGGCGTCCCTCGTTCAAACGCCCCTATCGGCCTGTGCGGGCGTCCGAAAATTACGAAACAAAAATGTCCGGAAAGCCTTCGAAGTGACGGTTCCGATGGCGCAGAAATCGCGCCAATCCGACGCCGTCTGACCCTCCAAAAAATTAAAAGACGCGATGACTGTCGAATTCGACAAGTCCGGAAAACGGCGTCCCTCGTTCAAACGCCCCTATCGGCCTGTGCGGGCGTCCAAAAATTACGAAACAAAAATGTCCGGAAAGCCTTCGAAGTGACGGTTCCGATGGCGCAGAAATCGCGCCAATCCGACGCCGTCTGGGCCTCCAAAAAATTAAAAGACGCGATGACTGTCGAATTCGACAAGTCCGGAATCCGGTGTCCCTCGTTCAAACGCCCCTATCGGCCTGTGCGTGCGTCCAAAAATTACGAAACAAAAATGTCCGGAAAGCCTTCGAAGTGACGGTTCCGATGGCGGAAAAATCGCGCCAATCCGACGCCGTCTGGGCCTCCAAAAAATTAAAAGACGCGATGACTGTCGAATTCGACAAGTCCGGAATCCGGTGTCCCTCGTTCAAACGCCCCTATCGGCCTGTGCGGGCGTCCGAAAATTACGAAACAAAAATGTCCGGAAAGCCTTCGAAGTGACGGTTCCGATGGCGGAAAAATCGCGCCAATCCGACGCCGTCTGGGCCTCCAAAAAATTAAAAGACGCGATGACTGTCGAATTCGACAAGTCCGGAAAACGGCGTCCCTCGTTCAAACGCCCCTATCGGCCTGTGCGGGCGTCCGAAAATTACGAAACAAAAATGTCCGGAAAGCCTTCGAAGTGACGGTTCCGATGGCGCAAAAATCGCGCCAATCCGACGCCGTCTGACCCTCCAAAAAATTACAAGACGCGATGGCTGTCGAATTCGACAAGTCCGGAAAACGGCGTCCCTCGTTCAAACGCCCCTATCGGCCTGTGCGGGCGTCCGAAAATTACGAAACAAAAATGTCCGGAAAGCCTTCGAAGTGACGGTTCCGATGGCGGAAAAATCGCGCCAATCCGACGCCGTCTGGGCCTCCAAAAAATTAAAAGACGCGATGACTGTCGAATTCGACAAGTCCGGAAAACGGCGTCCCTCGTTCAAACGCCCCTATCGGCCTGTGCGGGCGTCCGAAAATTACGAAACAAAAATGTCCGGAAAGCCTTCGAAGTGACGGTTCCGATGGCGCAGAAATCGCGCCAATCCGACGCCGTCTGGGCCTCCAAAAAATTAAAAGACGCGATGACTGTCGAATTCGACAAGTCCGGAATCCGGCGTCCCTCGTTCAAACGCCCCTATCGGCCTGTGCGGGCGTCCGAAAATTACGAAACAAAAATGTCCGGAAAGCCTTCGAAGTGACGGTTCCGATGGCGCAGAAATCGCGCCAATCCGACGCCGTCTGACCCTCCAAAAAATTAAAAGACGCGATGACTGTCGAATTCGACAAGTCCGGAAAACGGCGTCCCTCGTTCAAACGCCCCTATCGGCCTGTGCGGGCGTCCAAAAATTACGAAACAAAAATGTCCGGAAAGCCTTCGAAGTGACGGTTCCGATGGCGCAGAAATCGCGCCAATCCGACGCCGTCTGGGCCTCCAAAAAATTAAAAGACGCGATGACTGTCGAATTCGACAAGTCCGGAATCCGGCGTCCCTCGTTCAAACGCCCCTATCGGCCTGTGCGGGCGTCCGAAAATTACGAAACAAAAATGTCCGGAAAGCCTTCGAAGTGACGGTTCCGATGGCGCAGAAATCGCGCCAATCCGACGCCGTCTGACCCTCCAAAAAATTAAAAGACGCGATGACTGTCGAATTCGACAAGTCCGGAAAACGGCGTCCCTCGTTCAAACGCCCCTATCGGCCTGTGCGGGCGTCCGAAAATTACGAAACAAAAATGTCCGGAAAGCCTTCGAAGTGACGGTTCCGATGGCGCAGAAATCGCGCCAATCCGACGCCGTCTGGGCCTCCAAAAAATTAAAAGACGCGATGACTGTCGAATTCGACAAGTCCGGAATCCGGCGTCCCTCGTTCAAACGCCCCTATCGGCCTGTGCGGGCGTCCGAAAATTACGAAACAAAAATGTCCGGAAAGCCTTCGAAGTGACGGTTCCGATGGCGCAGAAATCGCGCCAATCCGACGCCGTCTGACCCTCCAAAAAATTAAAAGACGCGATGACTGTCGAATTCGACAAGTCCGGAAAACGGCGTCCCTCGTTCAAACGCCCCTATCGGCCTGTGCGGGCGTCCAAAAATTACGAAACAAAAATGTCCGGAAAGCCTTCGAAGTGACGGTTCCGATGGCGCAGAAATCGCGCCAATCCGACGCCGTCTGGGCCTCCAAAAAATTAAAAGACGCGATGACTGTCGAATTCGACAAGTCCGGAATCCGGCGTCCCTCGTTCAAACGCCCCTATCGGCCTGTGCGGGCGTCCGAAAATTACGAAACAAAAATGTCCGGAAAGCCTTCGAAGTGACGGTTCCGATGGCGCAGAAATCGCGCCAATCCGACGCCGTCTGACCCTCCAAAAAATTAAAAGACGCGATGACTGTCGAATTCGACAAGTCCGGAAAACGGCGTCCCTCGTTCAAACGCCCCTATCGGCCTGTGCGGGCGTCCAAAAATTACGAAACAAAAATGTCCGGAAAGCCTTCGAAGTGACGGTTCCGATGGCGCAGAAATCGCGCCAATCCGACGCCGTCTGGGCCTCCAAAAAATTAAAAGACGCGATGACTGTCGAATTCGACAAGTCCGGAATCCGGTGTCCCTCGTTCAAACGCCCCTATCGGCCTGTGCGTGCGTCCAAAAATTACGAAACAAAAATGTCCGGAAAGCCTTCGAAGTGACGGTTCCGATGGCGGAAAAATCGCGCCAATCCGACGCCGTCTGGGCCTCCAAAAAATTAAAAGACGCGATGACTGTCGAATTCGACAAGTCCGGAATCCGGTGTCCCTCGTTCAAACGCCCCTATCGGCCTGTGCGGGCGTCCGAAAATTACGAAACAAAAATGTCCGGAAAGCCTTCGAAGTGACGGTTCCGATGGCGGAAAAATCGCGCCAATCCGACGCCGTCTGGGCCTCCAAAAAATTAAAAGACGCGATGACTGTCGAATTCGACAAGTCCGGAAAACGGCGTCCCTCGTTCAAACGCCCCTATCGGCCTGTGCGGGCGTCCGAAAATTACGAAACAAAAATGTCCGGAAAGCCTTCGAAGTGACGGTTCCGATGGCGCAAAAATCGCGCCAATCCGACGCCGTCTGACCCTCCAAAAAATTACAAGACGCGATGGCTGTCGAATTCGACAAGTCCGGAAAACGGCGTCCCTCGTTCAAACGCCCCTATCGGCCTGTGCGGGCGTCCGAAAATTACGAAACAAAAATGTCCGGAAAGCCTTCGAAGTGACGGTTCCGATGGCGGAAAAATCGCGCCAATCCGACGCCGTCTGGGCCTCCAAAAAATTAAAAGACGCGATGACTGTCGAATTCGACAAGTCCGGAAAACGGCGTCCCTCGTTCAAACGCCCCTATCGGCCTGTGCGGGCGTCCGAAAATTACGAAACAAAAATGTCCGGAAAGCCTTCGAAGTGACGGTTCCGATGGCGCAGAAATCGCGCCAATCCGACGCCGTCTGGGCCTCCAAAAAATTAAAAGACGCGATGACTGTCGAATTCGACAAGTCCGGAATCCGGCGTCCCTCGTTCAAACGCCCCTATCGGCCTGTGCGGGCGTCCGAAAATTACGAAACAAAAATGTCCGGAAAGCCTTCGAAGTGACGGTTCCGATGGCGCAGAAATCGCGCCAATCCGACGCCGTCTGACCCTCCAAAAAATTAAAAGACGCGATGACTGTCGAATTCGACAAGTCCGGAAAACGGCGTCCCTCGTTCAAACGCCCCTATCGGCCTGTGCGGGCGTCCAAAAATTACGAAACAAAAATGTCCGGAAAGCCTTCGAAGTGACGGTTCCGATGGCGCAGAAATCGCGCCAATCCGACGCCGTCTGGGCCTCCAAAAAATTAAAAGACGCGATGACTGTCGAATTCGACAAGTCCGGAATCCGGTGTCCCTCGTTCAAACGCCCCTATCGGCCTGTGCGTGCGTCCAAAAATTACGAAACAAAAATGTCCGGAAAGCCTTCGAAGTGACGGTTCCGATGGCGCAAAAATCGCGCCAATCCGACGCCGTCTGGGCCTCCAAAAAATTAAAAGACGCGATGACTGTCGAATTCGACAAGTCCGGAATCCGGTGTCCCTCGTTCAAACGCCCCTATCGGCCTGTGCGTGCGTCCAAAAATTACGAAACAAAAATGTCCGGAAAGCCTTCGAAGTGACGGTTCCGATGGCGGAAAAATCGCGCCAATCCGACGCCGTCTGGGCCTCCAAAAAATTAAAAGACGCGATGACTGTCGAATTCGACAAGTCCGGAATCCGGTGTCCCTCGTTCAAACGCCCCTATCGGCCTGTGCGGGCGTCCGAAAATTACGAAACAAAAATGTCCGGAAAGCCTTCGAAGTGACGGTTCCGATGGCGGAAAAATCGCGCCAATCCGACGCCGTCTGGGCCTCCAAAAAATTAAAAGACGCGATGACTGTCGAATTCGACAAGTCCGGAAAACGGCGTCCCTCGTTCAAACGCCCCTATCGGCCTGTGCGGGCGTCCGAAAATTACGAAACAAAAATGTCCGGAAAGCCTTCGAAGTGACGGTTCCGATGGCGCAAAAATCGCGCCAATCCGACGCCGTCTGACCCTCCAAAAAATTAAAAGACGCGATGGCTGTCGAATTCGACAAGTCCGGAAAACGGCGTCCCTCGTTCAAACGCCCCTATCGGCCTGTGCGGGCGTCCGAAAATTACGAAACAAAAATGTCCGGAAAGCCTTCGAAGTGACGGTTCCGATGGCGGAAAAATCGCGCCAATCCGACGCCGTCTGGGCCTCCAAAAAATTAAAAGACGCGATGACTGTCGAATTCGACAAGTCCGGAATCCGGCGTCCCTCGTTCAAACGCCCCTATCGGCCTGTGCGGGCGTCCGAAAATTACGAAACAAAAATGTCCGGAAAGCCTTCGAAGTGACGGTTCCGATGGCGCAGAAATCGCGCCAATCCGACGCCGTCTGACCCTCCAAAAAATTAAAAGACGCGATGACTGTCGAATTCGACAAGTCCGGAAAACGGCGTCCCTCGTTCAAACGCCCCTATCGGCCTGTGCGGGCGTCCGAAAATTACGAAACAAAAATGTCCGGAAAGCCTTCGAAGTGACGGTTCCGATGGCGCAGAAATCGCGCCAATCCGACGCCGTCTGGGCCTCCAAAAAATTAAAAGACGCGATGACTGTCGAATTCGACAAGTCCGGAATCCGGCGTCCCTCGTTCAAACGCCCCTATCGGCCTGTGCGGGCGTCCGAAAATTACGAAACAAAAATGTCCGGAAAGCCTTCGAAGTGACGGTTCCGATGGCGCAGAAATCGCGCCAATCCGACGCCGTCTGACCCTCCAAAAAATTAAAAGACGCGATGACTGTCGAATTCGACAAGTCCGGAAAACGGCGTCCCTCGTTCAAACGCCCCTATCGGCCTGTGCGGGCGTCCAAAAATTACGAAACAAAAATGTCCGGAAAGCCTTCGAAGTGACGGTTCCGATGGCGCAGAAATCGCGCCAATCCGACGCCGTCTGGGCCTCCAAAAAATTAAAAGACGCGATGACTGTCGAATTCGACAAGTCCGGAATCCGGTGTCCCTCGTTCAAACGCCCCTATCGGCCTGTGCGTGCGTCCAAAAATTACGAAACAAAAATGTCCGGAAAGCCTTCGAAGTGACGGTTCCGATGGCGCAAAAATCGCGCCAATCCGACGCCGTCTGGGCCTCCAAAAAATTAAAAGACGCGATGACTGTCGAATTCGACAAGTCCGGAATCCGGTGTCCCTCGTTCAAACGCCCCTATCGGCCTGTGCGTGCGTCCAAAAATTACGAAACAAAAATGTCCGGAAAGCCTTCGAAGTGACGGTTCCGATGGCGGAAAAATCGCGCCAATCCGACGCCGTCTGGGCCTCCAAAAAATTAAAAGACGCGATGACTGTCGAATTCGACAAGTCCGGAATCCGGTGTCCCTCGTTCAAACGCCCCTATCGGCCTGTGCGGGCGTCCGAAAATTACGAAACAAAAATGTCCGGAAAGCCTTCGAAGTGACGGTTCCGATGGCGCAGAAATCGCGCCAATCCGACGCCGTCTGGGCCTCCAAAAAATTAAAAGACGCGATGACTGTCGAATTCGACAAGTCCGGAATCCGGCGTCCCTCGTTCAAACGCCCCTATCGGCCTGTGCGGGCGTCCGAAAATTACGAAACAAAAATGTCCGGAAAGCCTTCGAAGTGACGGTTCCGATGGCGCAGAAATCGCGCCAATCCGACGCCGTCTGACCCTCCAAAAAATTAAAAGACGCGATGACTGTCGAATTCGACAAGTCCGGAAAACGGCGTCCCTCGTTCAAACGCCCCTATCGGCCTGTGCGGGCGTCCAAAAATTACGAAACAAAAATGTCCGGAAAGCCTTCGAAGTGACGGTTCCGATGGCGCAGAAATCGCGCCAATCCGACGCCGTCTGGGCCTCCAAAAAATTAAAAGACGCGATGACTGTCGAATTCGACAAGTCCGGAATCCGGCGTCCCTCGTTCAAACGCCCCTATCGGCCTGTGCGGGCGTCCGAAAATTACGAAACAAAAATGTCCGGAAAGCCTTCGAAGTGACGGTTCCGATGGCGCAGAAATCGCGCCAATCCGACGCCGTCTGACCCTCCAAAAAATTAAAAGACGCGATGACTGTCGAATTCGACAAGTCCGGAAAACGGCGTCCCTCGTTCAAACGCCCCTATCGGCCTGTGCGGGCGTCCAAAAATTACGAAACAAAAATGTCCGGAAAGCCTTCGAAGTGACGGTTCCGATGGCGCAGAAATCGCGCCAATCCGACGCCGTCTGGGCCTCCAAAAAATTAAAAGACGCGATGACTGTCGAATTCGACAAGTCCGGAATCCGGTGTCCCTCGTTCAAACGCCCCTATCGGCCTGTGCGTGCGTCCAAAAATTACGAAACAAAAATGTCCGGAAAGCCTTCGAAGTGACGGTTCCGATGGCGGAAAAATCGCGCCAATCCGACGCCGTCTGGGCCTCCAAAAAATTAAAAGACGCGATGACTGTCGAATTCGACAAGTCCGGAATCCGGTGTCCCTCGTTCAAACGCCCCTATCGGCCTGTGCGGGCGTCCGAAAATTACGAAACAAAAATGTCCGGAAAGCCTTCGAAGTGACGGTTCCGATGGCGGAAAAATCGCGCCAATCCGACGCCGTCTGGGCCTCCAAAAAATTAAAAGACGCGATGACTGTCGAATTCGACAAGTCCGGAAAACGGCGTCCCTCGTTCAAACGCCCCTATCGGCCTGTGCGGGCGTCCGAAAATTACGAAACAAAAATGTCCGGAAAGCCTTCGAAGTGACGGTTCCGATGGCGCAAAAATCGCGCCAATCCGACGCCGTCTGACCCTCCAAAAAATTACAAGACGCGATGGCTGTCGAATTCGACAAGTCCGGAAAACGGCGTCCCTCGTTCAAACGCCCCTATCGGCCTGTGCGGGCGTCCGAAAATTACGAAACAAAAATGTCCGGAAAGCCTTCGAAGTGACGGTTCCGATGGCGGAAAAATCGCGCCAATCCGACGCCGTCTGGGCCTCCAAAAAATTAAAAGACGCGATGACTGTCGAATTCGACAAGTCCGGAAAACGGCGTCCCTCGTTCAAACGCCCCTATCGGCCTGTGCGGGCGTCCGAAAATTACGAAACAAAAATGTCCGGAAAGCCTTCGAAGTGACGGTTCCGATGGCGCAGAAATCGCGCCAATCCGACGCCGTCTGGGCCTCCAAAAAATTAAAAGACGCGATGACTGTCGAATTCGACAAGTCCGGAATCCGGCGTCCCTCGTTCAAACGCCCCTATCGGCCTGTGCGGGCGTCCGAAAATTACGAAACAAAAATGTCCGGAAAGCCTTCGAAGTGACGGTTCCGATGGCGCAGAAATCGCGCCAATCCGACGCCGTCTGACCCTCCAAAAAATTAAAAGACGCGATGACTGTCGAATTCGACAAGTCCGGAAAACGGCGTCCCTCGTTCAAACGCCCCTATCGGCCTGTGCGGGCGTCCAAAAATTACGAAACAAAAATGTCCGGAAAGCCTTCGAAGTGACGGTTCCGATGGCGCAGAAATCGCGCCAATCCGACGCCGTCTGGGCCTCCAAAAAATTAAAAGACGCGATGACTGTCGAATTCGACAAGTCCGGAATCCGGTGTCCCTCGTTCAAACGCCCCTATCGGCCTGTGCGTGCGTCCAAAAATTACGAAACAAAAATGTCCGGAAAGCCTTCGAAGTGACGGTTCCGATGGCGCAAAAATCGCGCCAATCCGACGCCGTCTGGGCCTCCAAAAAATTAAAAGACGCGATGACTGTCGAATTCGACAAGTCCGGAATCCGGTGTCCCTCGTTCAAACGCCCCTATCGGCCTGTGCGGGCGTCCAAAAATTACGAAACAAAAATGTCCGGAAAGCCTTCGAAGTGACGGTTCCGATGGCGCAGAAATCGCGCCAATCCGACGCCGTCTGGGCCTCCAAAAAATTAAAAGACGCGATGACTGTCGAATTCGACAAGTCCGGAAAACGGCGTCCCTCGTTCAAACGCCCCTATCGGCCTGTGCGGGCGTCCGAAAATTACGAAACAAAAATGTCCGGAAAGCCTTCGAAGTGACGGTTCCGATGGCGCAAAAATCGCGCCAATCCGACGCCGTCTGACCCTCCAAAAAATTAAAAGACGCGATGGCTGTCGAATTCGACAAGTCCGGAAAACGGCGTCCCTCGTTCAAACGCCCCTATCGGCCTGTGCGGGCGTCCGAAAATTACGAAACAAAAATGTCCGGAAAGCCTTCGAAGTGACGGTTCCGATGGCGGAAAAATCGCGCCAATCCGACGCCGTCTGGGCCTCCAAAAAATTAAAAGACGCGATGACTGTCGAATTCGACAAGTCCGGAATCCGGCGTCCCTCGTTCAAACGCCCCTATCGGCCTGTGCGGGCGTCCGAAAATTACGAAACAAAAATGTCCGGAAAGCCTTCGAAGTGACGGTTCCGATGGCGCAGAAATCGCGCCAATCCGACGCCGTCTGACCCTCCAAAAAATTAAAAGACGCGATGACTGTCGAATTCGACAAGTCCGGAAAACGGCGTCCCTCGTTCAAACGCCCCTATCGGCCTGTGCGGGCGTCCGAAAATTACGAAACAAAAATGTCCGGAAAGCCTTCGAAGTGACGGTTCCGATGGCGCAGAAATCGCGCCAATCCGACGCCGTCTGGGCCTCCAAAAAATTAAAAGACGCGATGACTGTCGAATTCGACAAGTCCGGAATCCGGCGTCCCTCGTTCAAACGCCCCTATCGGCCTGTGCGGGCGTCCGAAAATTACGAAACAAAAATGTCCGGAAAGCCTTCGAAGTGACGGTTCCGATGGCGCAGAAATCGCGCCAATCCGACGCCGTCTGACCCTCCAAAAAATTAAAAGACGCGATGACTGTCGAATTCGACAAGTCCGGAAAACGGCGTCCCTCGTTCAAACGCCCCTATCGGCCTGTGCGGGCGTCCAAAAATTACGAAACAAAAATGTCCGGAAAGCCTTCGAAGTGACGGTTCCGATGGCGCAGAAATCGCGCCAATCCGACGCCGTCTGGGCCTCCAAAAAATTAAAAGACGCGATGACTGTCGAATTCGACAAGTCCGGAATCCGGTGTCCCTCGTTCAAACGCCCCTATCGGCCTGTGCGTGCGTCCAAAAATTACGAAACAAAAATGTCCGGAAAGCCTTCGAAGTGACGGTTCCGATGGCGCAAAAATCGCGCCAATCCGACGCCGTCTGGGCCTCCAAAAAATTAAAAGACGCGATGACTGTCGAATTCGACAAGTCCGGAATCCGGTGTCCCTCGTTCAAACGCCCCTATCGGCCTGTGCGTGCGTCCAAAAATTACGAAACAAAAATGTCCGGAAAGCCTTCGAAGTGACGGTTCCGATGGCGGAAAAATCGCGCCAATCCGACGCCGTCTGGGCCTCCAAAAAATTAAAAGACGCGATGACTGTCGAATTCGACAAGTCCGGAATCCGGTGTCCCTCGTTCAAACGCCCCTATCGGCCTGTGCGGGCGTCCGAAAATTACGAAACAAAAATGTCCGGAAAGCCTTCGAAGTGACGGTTCCGATGGCGGAAAAATCGCGCCAATCCGACGCCGTCTGGGCCTCCAAAAAATTAAAAGACGCGATGACTGTCGAATTCGACAAGTCCGGAAAACGGCGTCCCTCGTTCAAACGCCCCTATCGGCCTGTGCGGGCGTCCGAAAATTACGAAACAAAAATGTCCGGAAAGCCTTCGAAGTGACGGTTCCGATGGCGCAAAAATCGCGCCAATCCGACGCCGTCTGACCCTCCAAAAAATTAAAAGACGCGATGGCTGTCGAATTCGACAAGTCCGGAAAACGGCGTCCCTCGTTCAAACGCCCCTATCGGCCTGTGCGGGCGTCCGAAAATTACGAAACAAAAATGTCCGGAAAGCCTTCGAAGTGACGGTTCCGATGGCGGAAAAATCGCGCCAATCCGACGCCGTCTGGGCCTCCAAAAAATTAAAAGACGCGATGACTGTCGAATTCGACAAGTCCGGAAAACGGCGTCCCTCGTTCAAACGCCCCTATCGGCCTGTGCGGGCGTCCGAAAATTACGAAACAAAAATGTCCGGAAAGCCTTCGAAGTGACGGTTCCGATGGCGGAAAAATCGCGCCAATCCGACGCCGTCTGGGCCTCCAAAAAATTAAAAGACGCGATGACTGTCGAATTCGACAAGTCCGGAAAACGGCGTCCCTCGTTCAAACGCCCCTATCGGCCTGTGCGGGCGTCCGAAAATTACGAAACAAAAATGTCCGGAAAGCCTTCGAAGTGACGGTTCCGATGGCGCAGAAATCGCGCCAATCCGACGCCGTCTGGGCCTCCAAAAAATTAAAAGACGCGATGACTGTCGAATTCGACAAGTCCGGAATCCGGCGTCCCTCGTTCAAACGCCCCTATCGGCCTGTGCGGGCGTCCGAAAATTACGAAACAAAAATGTCCGGAAAGCCTTCGAAGTGACGGTTCCGATGGCGCAGAAATCGCGCCAATCCGACGCCGTCTGACCCTCCAAAAAATTAAAAGACGCGATGACTGTCGAATTCGACAAGTCCGGAAAACGGCGTCCCTCGTTCAAACGCCCCTATCGGCCTGTGCGGGCGTCCAAAAATTACGAAACAAAAATGTCCGGAAAGCCTTCGAAGTGACGGTTCCGATGGCGCAGAAATCGCGCCAATCCGACGCCGTCTGGGCCTCCAAAAAATTAAAAGACGCGATGACTGTCGAATTCGACAAGTCCGGAATCCGGTGTCCCTCGTTCAAACGCCCCTATCGGCCTGTGCGTGCGTCCAAAAATTACGAAACAAAAATGTCCGGAAAGCCTTCGAAGTGACGGTTCCGATGGCGCAAAAATCGCGCCAATCCGACGCCGTCTGGGCCTCCAAAAAATTAAAAGACGCGATGACTGTCGAATTCGACAAGTCCGGAATCCGGTGTCCCTCGTTCAAACGCCCCTATCGGCCTGTGCGGGCGTCCAAAAATTACGAAACAAAAATGTCCGGAAAGCCTTGGAAGTGACGGTTCCGATGGCGCAGAAATCGCGCCAATCCGACGCCGTCTGACCCTCCAAAAAATTAAAAGACGCGATGACTGTCGAATTCGACAAGTCCGGAAAACGGCGTCCCTCGTTCAAACGCCCCTATCGGCCTGTGCGGGCGTCCGAAAATTACGAAACAAAAATGTCCGGAAAGCCTTCGAAGTGACGGTTCCGATGGCGGAGAAATCGCGCCAATCCGACGCCGTCTGGGCCTCCAAAAAATTAAAAGACGCGATGACTGTCGAATTCGACAAGTCCGGAAAACGGCGTCCCTCGTTCAAACGCCCCTATCGGCCTGTGCGGGCGTCCAAAAATTACGAAACAAAAATGTCCGGAAAGCCTTCGAAGTGACGGTTCCGATGGCGCAGAAATCGCGCCAATCCGACGCCGTCTGGGCCTCCAAAAAATTAAAAGACGCGATGACTGTCGAATTCGACAAGTCCGGAAAACGGCGTCCCTCGTTCAAACGCCCCTATCGGCCTGTGCGGGCGTCCGAAAATTACGAAACAAAAATGTCCGGAAAGCCTTCGAAGTGACGGTTCCGATGGCGCAGAAATCGCGCCAATCCGACGCCGTCTGACCCTCCAAAAAATTAAAAGACGCGATGACTGTCGAATTCGACAAGTCCGGAAAACGGCGTCCCTCGTTCAAACGCCCCTATCGGCCTGTGCGGGCGTCCAAAAATTACGAAACAAAAATGTCCGGAAAGCCTTCGAAGTGACGGTTCCGATGGCGCAGAAATCGCGCCAATCCGACGCCGTCTGGGCCTCCAAAAAATTAAAAGACGCGATGACTGTCGAATTCGACAAGTCCGGAAAACGGCGTCCCTCGTTCAAACGCCCCTATCGGCCTGTGCGGGCGTCCGAAAATTACGAAACAAAAATGTCCGGAAAGCCTTCGAAGTGACGGTTCCGATGGCGCAGAAATCGCGCCAATCCGACGCCGTCTGGGCCTCCAAAAAATTAAAAGACGCGATGACTGTCGAATTCGACAAGTCCGGAATCCGGCGTCCCTCGTTCAAACGCCCCTATCGGCCTGTGCGGGCGTCCGAAAATTACGAAACAAAAATGTCCGGAAAGCCTTCGAAGTGACGGTTCCGATGGCGCAGAAATCGCGCCAATCCGACGCCGTCTGACCCTCCAAAAAATTAAAAGACGCGATGACTGTCGAATTCGACAAGTCCGGAAAACGGCGTCCCTCGTTCAAACGCCCCTATCGGCCTGTGCGGGCGTCCAAAAATTACGAAACAAAAATGTCCGGAAAGCCTTCGAAGTGACGGTTCCGATGGCGCAGAAATCGCGCCAATCCGACGCCGTCTGGGCCTCCAAAAAATTAAAAGACGCGATGACTGTCGAATTCGACAAGTCCGGAATCCGGCGTCCCTCGTTCAAACGCCCCTATCGGCCTGTGCGGGCGTCCGAAAATTACGAAACAAAAATGTCCGGAAAGCCTTCGAAGTGACGGTTCCGATGGCGCAGAAATCGCGCCAATCCGACGCCGTCTGACCCTCCAAAAAATTAAAAGACGCGATGACTGTCGAATTCGACAAGTCCGGAAAACGGCGTCCCTCGTTCAAACGCCCCTATCGGCCTGTGCGGGCGTCCAAAAATTACGAAACAAAAATGTCCGGAAAGCCTTCGAAGTGACGGTTCCGATGGCGCAGAAATCGCGCCAATCCGACGCCGTCTGGGCCTCCAAAAAATTAAAAGACGCGATGACTGTCGAATTCGACAAGTCCGGAAAACGGCGTCCCTCGTTCAAACGCCCCTATCGGCCTGTGCGGGCGTCCGAAAATTACGAAACAAAAATGTCCGGAAAGCCTTCGAAGTGACGGTTCCGATGGCGCAAAAATCGCGCCAATCCGACGCCGTCTGGGCCTCCAAAAAATTAAAAGACGCGATGACTGTCGAATTCGACAAGTCCGGAATCCGGTGTCCCTCGTTCAAACGCCCCTATCGGCCTGTGCGTGCGTCCAAAAATTACGAAACAAAAATGTCCGGAAAGCCTTCGAAGTGACGGTTCCGATGGCGCAGAAATCGCGCCAATCCGACGCCGTCTGACCCTCCAAAAAATTAAAAGACGCGATGGCTGTCGAATTCGACAAGTCCGGAAAACGGCGTCCCTCGTTCAAACGCCCCTATCGGCCTGTGCGGGCGTCCAAAAATTACGAAACAAAAATGTCCGGAAAGCCTTCGAAGTGACGGTTCCGATGGCGGAAAAATCGCGCCAATCCGACGCCGTCTGGGCCTCCAAAAAATTAAAAGACGCGATGACTGTCGAATTCGACAAGTCCGGAAAACGGCGTCCCTCGTTCAAACGCCCCTATCGGCCTGTGCGGGCGTCCGAAAATTACGAAACAAAAATGTCCGGAAAGCCTTCGAAGTGACGGTTCCGATGGCGCAGAAATCGCGCCAATCCGACGCCGTCTGACCCTCCAAAAAATTAAAAGACGCGATGACTGTCGAATTCGACAAGTCCGGAAAACGGCGTCCCTCGTTCAAACGCCCCTATCGGCCTGTGCGGGCGTCCAAAAATTACGAAACAAAAATGTCCGGAAAGCCTTCGAAGTGACGGTTCCGATGGCGCAGAAATCGCGCCAATCCGACGCCGTCTGGGCCTCCAAAAAATTAAAAGACGCGATGACTGTCGAATTCGACAAGTCCGGAATCCGGTGTCCCTCGTTCAAACGCCCCTATCGGCCTGTGCGTGCGTCCAAAAATTACGAAACAAAAATGTCCGGAAAGCCTTCGAAGTGACGGTTCCGATGGCGCAAAAATCGCGCCAATCCGACGCCGTCTGGGCCTCCAAAAAATTAAAAGACGCGATGACTGTCGAATTCGACAAGTCCGGAAAACGGCGTCCCTCGTTCAAACGCCCCTATCGGCCTGTGCGGGCGTCCGAAAATTACGAAACAAAAATGTCCGGAAAGCCTTCGAAGTGACGGTTCCGATGGCGGAAAAATCGCGCCAATCCGACGCCGTCTGGGCCTCCAAAAAATTAAAAGACGCGATGACTGTCGAATTCGACAAGTCCGGAAAACGGCGTCCCTCGTTCAAACGCCCCTATCGGCCTGTGCGGGCGTCCGAAAATTACGAAACAAAAATGTCCGGAAAGCCTTCGAAGTGACGGTTCCGATGGCGCAGAAATCGCGCCAATCCGACGCCGTCTGGGCCTCCAAAAAATTAAAAGACGCGATGACTGTCGAATTCGACAAGTCCGGAATCCGGCGTCCCTCGTTCAAACGCCCCTATCGGCCTGTGCGGGCGTCCGAAAATTACGAAACAAAAATGTCCGGAAAGCCTTCGAAGTGACGGTTCCGATGGCGCAGAAATCGCGCCAATCCGACGCCGTCTGACCCTCCAAAAAATTAAAAGACGCGATGACTGTCGAATTCGACAAGTCCGGAAAACGGCGTCCCTCGTTCAAACGCCCCTATCGGCCTGTGCGGGCGTCCAAAAATTACGAAACAAAAATGTCCGGAAAGCCTTCGAAGTGACGGTTCCGATGGCGCAGAAATCGCGCCAATCCGACGCCGTCTGGGCCTCCAAAAAATTAAAAGACGCGATGACTGTCGAATTCGACAAGTCCGGAATCCGGTGTCCCTCGTTCAAACGCCCCTATCGGCCTGTGCGTGCGTCCAAAAATTACGAAACAAAAATGTCCGGAAAGCCTTCGAAGTGACGGTTCCGATGGCGCAAAAATCGCGCCAATCCGACGCCGTCTGGGCCTCCAAAAAATTAAAAGACGCGATGACTGTCGAATTCGACAAGTCCGGAATCCGGTGTCCCTCGTTCAAACGCCCCTATCGGCCTGTGCGGGCGTCCAAAAATTACGAAACAAAAATGTCCGGAAAGCCTTGGAAGTGACGGTTCCGATGGCGCAGAAATCGCGCCAATCCGACGCCGTCTGACCCTCCAAAAAATTAAAAGACGCGATGACTGTCGAATTCGACAAGTCCGGAAAACGGCGTCCCTCGTTCAAACGCCCCTATCGGCCTGTGCGGGCGTCCGAAAATTACGAAACAAAAATGTCCGGAAAGCCTTCGAAGTGACGGTTCCGATGGCGGAGAAATCGCGCCAATCCGACGCCGTCTGGGCCTCCAAAAAATTAAAAGACGCGATGACTGTCGAATTCGACAAGTCCGGAAAACGGCGTCCCTCGTTCAAACGCCCCTATCGGCCTGTGCGGGCGTCCAAAAATTACGAAACAAAAATGTCCGGAAAGCCTTCGAAGTGACGGTTCCGATGGCGCAGAAATCGCGCCAATCCGACGCCGTCTGGGCCTCCAAAAAATTAAAAGACGCGATGACTGTCGAATTCGACAAGTCCGGAAAACGGCGTCCCTCGTTCAAACGCCCCTATCGGCCTGTGCGGGCGTCCGAAAATTACGAAACAAAAATGTCCGGAAAGCCTTCGAAGTGACGGTTCCGATGGCGCAGAAATCGCGCCAATCCGACGCCGTCTGACCCTCCAAAAAATTAAAAGACGCGATGACTGTCGAATTCGACAAGTCCGGAAAACGGCGTCCCTCGTTCAAACGCCCCTATCGGCCTGTGCGGGCGTCCAAAAATTACGAAACAAAAATGTCCGGAAAGCCTTCGAAGTGACGGTTCCGATGGCGCAGAAATCGCGCCAATCCGACGCCGTCTGGGCCTCCAAAAAATTAAAAGACGCGATGACTGTCGAATTCGACAAGTCCGGAAAACGGCGTCCCTCGTTCAAACGCCCCTATCGGCCTGTGCGGGCGTCCGAAAATTACGAAACAAAAATGTCCGGAAAGCCTTCGAAGTGACGGTTCCGATGGCGCAGAAATCGCGCCAATCCGACGCCGTCTGGGCCTCCAAAAAATTAAAAGACGCGATGACTGTCGAATTCGACAAGTCCGGAATCCGGCGTCCCTCGTTCAAACGCCCCTATCGGCCTGTGCGGGCGTCCGAAAATTACGAAACAAAAATGTCCGGAAAGCCTTCGAAGTGACGGTTCCGATGGCGCAGAAATCGCGCCAATCCGACGCCGTCTGACCCTCCAAAAAATTAAAAGACGCGATGACTGTCGAATTCGACAAGTCCGGAAAACGGCGTCCCTCGTTCAAACGCCCCTATCGGCCTGTGCGGGCGTCCAAAAATTACGAAACAAAAATGTCCGGAAAGCCTTCGAAGTGACGGTTCCGATGGCGCAGAAATCGCGCCAATCCGACGCCGTCTGGGCCTCCAAAAAATTAAAAGACGCGATGACTGTCGAATTCGACAAGTCCGGAATCCGGCGTCCCTCGTTCAAACGCCCCTATCGGCCTGTGCGGGCGTCCGAAAATTACGAAACAAAAATGTCCGGAAAGCCTTCGAAGTGACGGTTCCGATGGCGCAGAAATCGCGCCAATCCGACGCCGTCTGACCCTCCAAAAAATTAAAAGACGCGATGACTGTCGAATTCGACAAGTCCGGAAAACGGCGTCCCTCGTTCAAACGCCCCTATCGGCCTGTGCGGGCGTCCAAAAATTACGAAACAAAAATGTCCGGAAAGCCTTCGAAGTGACGGTTCCGATGGCGCAGAAATCGCGCCAATCCGACGCCGTCTGGGCCTCCAAAAAATTAAAAGACGCGATGACTGTCGAATTCGACAAGTCCGGAAAACGGCGTCCCTCGTTCAAACGCCCCTATCGGCCTGTGCGGGCGTCCGAAAATTACGAAACAAAAATGTCCGGAAAGCCTTCGAAGTGACGGTTCCGATGGCGCAAAAATCGCGCCAATCCGACGCCGTCTGGGCCTCCAAAAAATTAAAAGACGCGATGACTGTCGAATTCGACAAGTCCGGAATCCGGTGTCCCTCGTTCAAACGCCCCTATCGGCCTGTGCGTGCGTCCAAAAATTACGAAACAAAAATGTCCGGAAAGCCTTCGAAGTGACGGTTCCGATGGCGCAGAAATCGCGCCAATCCGACGCCGTCTGACCCTCCAAAAAATTAAAAGACGCGATGGCTGTCGAATTCGACAAGTCCGGAAAACGGCGTCCCTCGTTCAAACGCCCCTATCGGCCTGTGCGGGCGTCCAAAAATTACGAAACAAAAATGTCCGGAAAGCCTTCGAAGTGACGGTTCCGATGGCGGAAAAATCGCGCCAATCCGACGCCGTCTGGGCCTCCAAAAAATTAAAAGACGCGATGACTGTGGAATTCGACAAGTCCGGAAAACGGCGTCCCTCGTTCAAACGCCCCTATCGGCCTGTGCGGGCGTCCGAAAATTACGAAACAAAAATGTCCGGAAAGCCTTCGAAGTGACGGTTCCGATGGCGCAGAAATCGCGCCAATCCGACGCCGTCTGACCCTCCAAAAAATTAAAAGACGCGATGACTGTCGAATTCGACAAGTCCGGAAAACGGCGTCCCTCGTTCAAACGCCCCTATCGGCCTGTGCGGGCGTCCAAAAATTACGAAACAAAAATGTCCGGAAAGCCTTCGAAGTGACGGTTCCGATGGCGCAGAAATCGCGCCAATCCGACGCCGTCTGGGCCTCCAAAAAATTAAAAGACGCGATGACTGTCGAATTCGACAAGTCCGGAATCCGGTGTCCCTCGTTCAAACGCCCCTATCGGCCTGTGCGTGCGTCCAAAAATTACGAAACAAAAATGTCCGGAAAGCCTTCGAAGTGACGGTTCCGATGGCGCAAAAATCGCGCCAATCCGACGCCGTCTGGGCCTCCAAAAAATTAAAAGACGCGATGACTGTCGAATTCGACAAGTCCGGAATCCGGTGTCCCTCGTTCAAACGCCCCTATCGGCCTGTGCGGGCGTCCAAAAATTACGAAACAAAAATGTCCGGAAAGCCTTCGAAGTGACGGTTCCGATGGCGCAGAAATCGCGCCAATCCGACGCCGTCTGACCCTCCAAAAAATTAAAAGACGCGATGACTGTCGAATTCGACAAGTCCGGAAAACGGCGTCCCTCGTTCAAACGCCCCTATCGGCCTGTGCGGGCGTCCAAAAATTACGAAACAAAAATGTCCGGAAAGCCTTCGAAGTGACGGTTCCGATGGCGCAGAAATCGCGCCAATCCGACGCCGTCTGGGCCTCCAAAAAATTAAAAGACGCGATGACTGTCGAATTCGACAAGTCCGGAATCCGGCGTCCCTCGTTCAAACGCCCCTATCGGCCTGTGCGGGCGTCCGAAAATTACGAAACAAAAATGTCCGGAAAGCCTTCGAAGTGACGGTTCCGATGGCGCAGAAATCGCGCCAATCCGACGCCGTCTGACCCTCCAAAAAATTAAAAGACGCGATGACTGTCGAATTCGACAAGTCCGGAAAACGGCGTCCCTCGTTCAAACGCCCCTATCGGCCTGTGCGGGCGTCCAAAAATTACGAAACAAAAATGTCCGGAAAGCCTTCGAAGTGACGGTTCCGATGGCGCAGAAATCGCGCCAATCCGACGCCGTCTGGGCCTCCAAAAAATTAAAAGACGCGATGACTGTCGAATTCGACAAGTCCGGAATCCGGCGTCCCTCGTTCAAACGCCCCTATCGGCCTGTGCGGGCGTCCGAAAATTACGAAACAAAAATGTCCGGAAAGCCTTCGAAGTGACGGTTCCGATGGCGCAGAAATCGCGCCAATCCGACGCCGTCTGACCCTCCAAAAAATTAAAAGACGCGATGACTGTCGAATTCGACAAGTCCGGAAAACGGCGTCCCTCGTTCAAACGCCCCTATCGGCCTGTGCGGGCGTCCAAAAATTACGAAACAAAAATGTCCGGAAAGCCTTCGAAGTGACGGTTCCGATGGCGCAGAAATCGCGCCAATCCGACGCCGTCTGGGCCTCCAAAAAATTAAAAGACGCGATGACTGTCGAATTCGACAAGTCCGGAAAACGGCGTCCCTCGTTCAAACGCCCCTATCGGCCTGTGCGGGCGTCCGAAAATTACGAAACAAAAATGTCCGGAAAGCCTTCGAAGTGACGGTTCCGATGGCGCAAAAATCGCGCCAATCCGACGCCGTCTGGGCCTCCAAAAAATTAAAAGACGCGATGACTGTCGAATTCGACAAGTCCGGAATCCGGTGTCCCTCGTTCAAACGCCCCTATCGGCCTGTGCGTGCGTCCAAAAATTACGAAACAAAAATGTCCGGAAAGCCTTCGAAGTGACGGTTCCGATGGCGCAGAAATCGCGCCAATCCGACGCCGTCTGACCCTCCAAAAAATTAAAAGACGCGATGGCTGTCGAATTCGACAAGTCCGGAAAACGGCGTCCCTCGTTCAAACGCCCCTATCGGCCTGTGCGGGCGTCCAAAAATTACGAAACAAAAATGTCCGGAAAGCCTTCGAAGTGACGGTTCCGATGGCGGAAAAATCGCGCCAATCCGACGCCGTCTGGGCCTCCAAAAAATTAAAAGACGCGATGACTGTGGAATTCGACAAGTCCGGAAAACGGCGTCCCTCGTTCAAACGCCCCTATCGGCCTGTGCGGGCGTCCGAAAATTACGAAACAAAAATGTCCGGAAAGCCTTCGAAGTGACGGTTCCGATGGCGCAGAAATCGCGCCAATCCGACGCCGTCTGACCCTCCAAAAAATTAAAAGACGCGATGACTGTCGAATTCGACAAGTCCGGAATCCGGTGTCCCTCGTTCAAACGCCCCTATCGGCCTGTGCGGGCGTCCGAAAATTACGAAACAAAAATGTCCGGAAAGCCTTCGAAGTGACGGTTCCGATGGCGCAGAAATCGCGCCAATCCGACGCCGTCTGACCCTCCAAAAAATTAAAAGACGCGATGACTGTCGAATTCGACAAGTCCGGAAAACGGCGTCCCTCGTTCAAACGCCCCTATCGGCCTGTGCGGGCGTCCAAAAATTACGAAACAAAAATGTCCGGAAAGCCTTCGAAGTGACGGTTCCGATGGCGCAGAAATCGCGCCAATCCGACGCCGTCTGGGCCTCCAAAAAATTAAAAGACGCGATGACTGTCGAATTCGACAAGTCCGGAATCCGGTGTCCCTCGTTCAAACGCCCCTATCGGCCTGTGCGTGCGTCCAAAAATTACGAAACAAAAATGTCCGGAAAGCCTTCGAAGTGACGGTTCCGATGGCGCAAAAATCGCGCCAATCCGACGCCGTCTGGGCCTCCAAAAAATTAAAAGACGCGATGACTGTCGAATTCGACAAGTCCGGAATCCGGTGTCCCTCGTTCAAACGCCCCTATCGGCCTGTGCGGGCGTCCAAAAATTACGAAACAAAAATGTCCGGAAAGCCTTCGAAGTGACGGTTCCGATGGCGCAGAAATCGCGCCAATCCGACGCCGTCTGACCCTCCAAAAAATTAAAAGACGCGATGACTGTCGAATTCGACAAGTCCGGAAAACGGCGTCCCTCGTTCAAACGCCCCTATCGGCCTGTGCGGGCGTCCAAAAATTACGAAACAAAAATGTCCGGAAAGCCTTCGAAGTGACGGTTCCGATGGCGCAGAAATCGCGCCAATCCGACGCCGTCTGGGCCTCCAAAAAATTAAAAGACGCGATGACTGTCGAATTCGACAAGTCCGGAATCCGGCGTCCCTCGTTCAAACGCCCCTATCGGCCTGTGCGGGCGTCCGAAAATTACGAAACAAAAATGTCCGGAAAGCCTTCGAAGTGACGGTTCCGATGGCGCAGAAATCGCGCCAATCCGACGCCGTCTGACCCTCCAAAAAATTAAAAGACGCGATGACTGTCGAATTCGACAAGTCCGGAAAACGGCGTCCCTCGTTCAAACGCCCCTATCGGCCTGTGCGGGCGTCCAAAAATTACGAAACAAAAATGTCCGGAAAGCCTTCGAAGTGACGGTTCCGATGGCGCAGAAATCGCGCCAATCCGACGCCGTCTGGGCCTCCAAAAAATTAAAAGACGCGATGACTGTCGAATTCGACAAGTCCGGAATCCGGCGTCCCTCGTTCAAACGCCCCTATCGGCCTGTGCGGGCGTCCGAAAATTACGAAACAAAAATGTCCGGAAAGCCTTCGAAGTGACGGTTCCGATGGCGCAGAAATCGCGCCAATCCGACGCCGTCTGACCCTCCAAAAAATTAAAAGACGCGATGACTGTCGAATTCGACAAGTCCGGAAAACGGCGTCCCTCGTTCAAACGCCCCTATCGGCCTGTGCGGGCGTCCAAAAATTACGAAACAAAAATGTCCGGAAAGCCTTCGAAGTGACGGTTCCGATGGCGCAGAAATCGCGCCAATCCGACGCCGTCTGGGCCTCCAAAAAATTAAAAGACGCGATGACTGTCGAATTCGACAAGTCCGGAAAACGGCGTCCCTCGTTCAAACGCCCCTATCGGCCTGTGCGGGCGTCCGAAAATTACGAAACAAAAATGTCCGGAAAGCCTTCGAAGTGACGGTTCCGATGGCGCAAAAATCGCGCCAATCCGACGCCGTCTGGGCCTCCAAAAAATTAAAAGACGCGATGACTGTCGAATTCGACAAGTCCGGAATCCGGTGTCCCTCGTTCAAACGCCCCTATCGGCCTGTGCGTGCGTCCAAAAATTACGAAACAAAAATGTCCGGAAAGCCTTCGAAGTGACGGTTCCGATGGCGCAGAAATCGCGCCAATCCGACGCCGTCTGACCCTCCAAAAAATTAAAAGACGCGATGGCTGTCGAATTCGACAAGTCCGGAAAACGGCGTCCCTCGTTCAAACGCCCCTATCGGCCTGTGCGGGCGTCCAAAAATTACGAAACAAAAATGTCCGGAAAGCCTTCGAAGTGACGGTTCCGATGGCGGAAAAATCGCGCCAATCCGACGCCGTCTGGGCCTCCAAAAAATTAAAAGACGCGATGACTGTGGAATTCGACAAGTCCGGAAAACGGCGTCCCTCGTTCAAACGCCCCTATCGGCCTGTGCGGGCGTCCGAAAATTACGAAACAAAAATGTCCGGAAAGCCTTCGAAGTGACGGTTCCGATGGCGCAGAAATCGCGCCAATCCGACGCCGTCTGACCCTCCAAAAAATTAAAAGACGCGATGACTGTCGAATTCGACAAGTCCGGAATCCGGTGTCCCTCGTTCAAACGCCCCTATCGGCCTGTGCGGGCGTCCGAAAATTACGAAACAAAAATGTCCGGAAAGCCTTCGAAGTGACGGTTCCGATGGCGCAGAAATCGCGCCAATCCGACGCCGTCTGACCCTCCAAAAAATTAAAAGACGCGATGACTGTCGAATTCGACAAGTCCGGAAAACGGCGTCCCTCGTTCAAACGCCCCTATCGGCCTGTGCGGGCGTCCAAAAATTACGAAACAAAAATGTCCGGAAAGCCTTCGAAGTGACGGTTCCGATGGCGCAGAAATCGCGCCAATCCGACGCCGTCTGGGCCTCCAAAAAATTAAAAGACGCGATGACTGTCGAATTCGACAAGTCCGGAATCCGGTGTCCCTCGTTCAAACGCCCCTATCGGCCTGTGCGTGCGTCCAAAAATTACGAAACAAAAATGTCCGGAAAGCCTTCGAAGTGACGGTTCCGATGGCGCAAAAATCGCGCCAATCCGACGCCGTCTGGGCCTCCAAAAAATTAAAAGACGCGATGACTGTCGAATTCGACAAGTCCGGAATCCGGTGTCCCTCGTTCAAACGCCCCTATCGGCCTGTGCGGGCGTCCAAAAATTACGAAACAAAAATGTCCGGAAAGCCTTCGAAGTGACGGTTCCGATGGCGCAGAAATCGCGCCAATCCGACGCCGTCTGACCCTCCAAAAAATTAAAAGACGCGATGACTGTCGAATTCGACAAGTCCGGAAAACGGCGTCCCTCGTTCAAACGCCCCTATCGGCCTGTGCGGGCGTCCAAAAATTACGAAACAAAAATGTCCGGAAAGCCTTCGAAGTGACGGTTCCGATGGCGCAGAAATCGCGCCAATCCGACGCCGTCTGGGCCTCCAAAAAATTAAAAGACGCGATGACTGTCGAATTCGACAAGTCCGGAATCCGGCGTCCCTCGTTCAAACGCCCCTATCGGCCTGTGCGGGCGTCCGAAAATTACGAAACAAAAATGTCCGGAAAGCCTTCGAAGTGACGGTTCCGATGGCGCAGAAATCGCGCCAATCCGACGCCGTCTGACCCTCCAAAAAATTAAAAGACGCGATGACTGTCGAATTCGACAAGTCCGGAAAACGGCGTCCCTCGTTCAAACGCCCCTATCGGCCTGTGCGGGCGTCCAAAAATTACGAAACAAAAATGTCCGGAAAGCCTTCGAAGTGACGGTTCCGATGGCGCAGAAATCGCGCCAATCCGACGCCGTCTGGGCCTCCAAAAAATTAAAAGACGCGATGACTGTCGAATTCGACAAGTCCGGAATCCGGCGTCCCTCGTTCAAACGCCCCTATCGGCCTGTGCGGGCGTCCGAAAATTACGAAACAAAAATGTCCGGAAAGCCTTCGAAGTGACGGTTCCGATGGCGCAGAAATCGCGCCAATCCGACGCCGTCTGACCCTCCAAAAAATTAAAAGACGCGATGACTGTCGAATTCGACAAGTCCGGAAAACGGCGTCCCTCGTTCAAACGCCCCTATCGGCCTGTGCGGGCGTCCAAAAATTACGAAACAAAAATGTCCGGAAAGCCTTCGAAGTGACGGTTCCGATGGCGCAGAAATCGCGCCAATCCGACGCCGTCTGGGCCTCCAAAAAATTAAAAGACGCGATGACTGTCGAATTCGACAAGTCCGGAAAACGGCGTCCCTCGTTCAAACGCCCCTATCGGCCTGTGCGGGCGTCCGAAAATTACGAAACAAAAATGTCCGGAAAGCCTTCGAAGTGACGGTTCCGATGGCGCAAAAATCGCGCCAATCCGACGCCGTCTGGGCCTCCAAAAAATTAAAAGACGCGATGACTGTCGAATTCGACAAGTCCGGAATCCGGTGTCCCTCGTTCAAACGCCCCTATCGGCCTGTGCGTGCGTCCAAAAATTACGAAACAAAAATGTCCGGAAAGCCTTCGAAGTGACGGTTCCGATGGCGCAGAAATCGCGCCAATCCGACGCCGTCTGACCCTCCAAAAAATTAAAAGACGCGATGACTGTCGAATTCGACAAGTCCGGAATCCGGTGTCCCTCGTTCAAACGCCCCTATCGGCCTGTGCGGGCGTCCAAAAATTACGAAACAAAAATGTCCGGAAAGCCTTCGAAGTGACGGTTCCGATGGCGCAGAAATCGCGCCAATCCGACGCCGTCTGACCCTCCAAAAAATTAAAAGACGCGATGACTGTCGAATTCGACAAGTCCGGAAAACGGCGTCCCTCGTTCAAACGCCCCTATCGGCCTGTGCGGGCGTCCAAAAATTACGAAACAAAAATGTCCGGAAAGCCTTCGAAGTGACGGTTCCGATGGCGCAGAAATCGCGCCAATCCGACGCCGTCTGGGCCTCCAAAAAATTAAAAGACGCGATGACTGTCGAATTCGACAAGTCCGGAATCCGGCGTCCCTCGTTCAAACGCCCCTATCGGCCTGTGCGGGCGTCCGAAAATTACGAAACAAAAATGTCCGGAAAGCCTTCGAAGTGACGGTTCCGATGGCGCAGAAATCGCGCCAATCCGACGCCGTCTGACCCTCCAAAAAATTAAAAGACGCGATGACTGTCGAATTCGACAAGTCCGGAAAACGGCGTCCCTCGTTCAAACGCCCCTATCGGCCTGTGCGGGCGTCCAAAAATTACGAAACAAAAATGTCCGGAAAGCCTTCGAAGTGACGGTTCCGATGGCGCAGAAATCGCGCCAATCCGACGCCGTCTGGGCCTCCAAAAAATTAAAAGACGCGATGACTGTCGAATTCGACAAGTCCGGAATCCGGCGTCCCTCGTTCAAACGCCCCTATCGGCCTGTGCGGGCGTCCGAAAATTACGAAACAAAAATGTCCGGAAAGCCTTCGAAGTGACGGTTCCGATGGCGCAGAAATCGCGCCAATCCGACGCCGTCTGACCCTCCAAAAAATTAAAAGACGCGATGACTGTCGAATTCGACAAGTCCGGAAAACGGCGTCCCTCGTTCAAACGCCCCTATCGGCCTGTGCGGGCGTCCAAAAATTACGAAACAAAAATGTCCGGAAAGCCTTCGAAGTGACGGTTCCGATGGCGCAGAAATCGCGCCAATCCGACGCCGTCTGGGCCTCCAAAAAATTAAAAGACGCGATGACTGTCGAATTCGACAAGTCCGGAAAACGGCGTCCCTCGTTCAAACGCCCCTATCGGCCTGTGCGGGCGTCCGAAAATTACGAAACAAAAATGTCCGGAAAGCCTTCGAAGTGACGGTTCCGATGGCGCAGAAATCGCGCCAATCCGACGCCGTCTGACCCTCCAAAAAATTAAAAGACGCGATGACTGTCGAATTCGACAAGTCCGGAAAACGGCGTCCCTCGTTCAAACGCCCCTATCGGCCTGTGCGGGCGTCCAAAAATTACGAAACAAAAATGTCCGGAAAGCCTTCGAAGTGACGGTTCCGATGGCGCAGAAATCGCGCCAATCCGACGCCGTCTGGGCCTCCAAAAAATTAAAAGACGCGATGACTGTCGAATTCGACAAGTCCGGAAAACGGCGTCCCTCGTTCAAACGCCCCTATCGGCCTGTGCGGGCGTCCGAAAATTACGAAACAAAAATGTCCGGAAAGCCTTCGAAGTGACGGTTCCGATGGCGCAAAAATCGCGCCAATCCGACGCCGTCTGGGCCTCCAAAAAATTAAAAGACGCGATGACTGTCGAATTCGACAAGTCCGGAATCCGGTGTCCCTCGTTCAAACGCCCCTATCGGCCTGTGCGTGCGTCCAAAAATTACGAAACAAAAATGTCCGGAAAGCCTTCGAAGTGACGGTTCCGATGGCGCAGAAATCGCGCCAATCCGACGCCGTCTGACCCTCCAAAAAATTAAAAGACGCGATGGCTGTCGAATTCGACAAGTCCGGAAAACGGCGTCCCTCGTTCAAACGCCCCTATCGGCCTGTGCGGGCGTCCAAAAATTACGAAACAAAAATGTCCGGAAAGCCTTCGAAGTGACGGTTCCGATGGCGGAAAAATCGCGCCAATCCGACGCCGTCTGGGCCTCCAAAAAATTAAAAGACGCGATGACTGTGGAATTCGACAAGTCCGGAAAACGGCGTCCCTCGTTCAAACGCCCCTATCGGCCTGTGCGGGCGTCCGAAAATTACGAAACAAAAATGTCCGGAAAGCCTTCGAAGTGACGGTTCCGATGGCGCAGAAATCGCGCCAATCCGACGCCGTCTGACCCTCCAAAAAATTAAAAGACGCGATGACTGTCGAATTCGACAAGTCCGGAAAACGGCGTCCCTCGTTCAAACGCCCCTATCGGCCTGTGCGGGCGTCCAAAAATTACGAAACAAAAATGTCCGGAAAGCCTTCGAAGTGACGGTTCCGATGGCGCAGAAATCGCGCCAATCCGACGCCGTCTGGGCCTCCAAAAAATTAAAAGACGCGATGACTGTCGAATTCGACAAGTCCGGAATCCGGTGTCCCTCGTTCAAACGCCCCTATCGGCCTGTGCGTGCGTCCAAAAATTACGAAACAAAAATGTCCGGAAAGCCTTCGAAGTGACGGTTCCGATGGCGCAAAAATCGCGCCAATCCGACGCCGTCTGGGCCTCCAAAAAATTAAAAGACGCGATGACTGTCGAATTCGACAAGTCCGGAATCCGGTGTCCCTCGTTCAAACGCCCCTATCGGCCTGTGCGGGCGTCCAAAAATTACGAAACAAAAATGTCTGGAAAGCCTTCGAAGTGACGGTTCCGATGGCGCAGAAATCGCGCCAATCCGACGCCGTCTGACCCTCCAAAAAATTAAAAGACGCGATGACTGTCGAATTCGACAAGTCCGGAAAACGGCGTCCCTCGTTCAAACGCCCCTATCGGCCTGTGCGGGCGTCCAAAAATTACGAAACAAAAATGTCCGGAAAGCCTTCGAAGTGACGGTTCCGATGGCGCAGAAATCGCGCCAATCCGACGCCGTCTGGGCCTCCAAAAAATTAAAAGACGCGATGACTGTCGAATTCGACAAGTCCGGAATCCGGCGTCCCTCGTTCAAACGCCCCTATCGGCCTGTGCGGGCGTCCGAAAATTACGAAACAAAAATGTCCGGAAAGCCTTCGAAGTGACGGTTCCGATGGCGCAGAAATCGCGCCAATCCGACGCCGTCTGACCCTCCAAAAAATTAAAAGACGCGATGACTGTCGAATTCGACAAGTCCGGAAAACGGCGTCCCTCGTTCAAACGCCCCTATCGGCCTGTGCGGGCGTCCAAAAATTACGAAACAAAAATGTCCGGAAAGCCTTCGAAGTGACGGTTCCGATGGCGCAGAAATCGCGCCAATCCGACGCCGTCTGGGCCTCCAAAAAATTAAAAGACGCGATGACTGTCGAATTCGACAAGTCCGGAAAACGGCGTCCCTCGTTCAAACGCCCCTATCGGCCTGTGCGGGCGTCCGAAAATTACGAAACAAAAATGTCCGGAAAGCCTTCGAAGTGACGGTTCCGATGGCGCAAAAAGCGCGCCAATCCGACGCCGTCTGGGCCTCCAAAAAATTAAAAGACGCGATGACTGTCGAATTCGACAAGTCCGGAATCCGGTGTCCCTCGTTCAAACGCCCCTATCGGCCTGTGCGTGCGTCCAAAAATTACGAAACAAAAATGTCCGGAAAGCCTTCGAAGTGACGGTTCCGATGGCGCAGAAATCGCGCCAATCCGACGCCGTCTGACCCTCCAAAAAATTAAAAGACGCGATGGCTGTCGAATTCGACAAGTCCGGAAAACGGCGTCCCTCGTTCAAACGCCCCTATCGGCCTGTGCGGGCGTCCAAAAATTACGAAACAAAAATGTCCGGAAAGCCTTCGAAGTGACGGTTCCGATGGCGGAAAAATCGCGCCAATCCGACGCCGTCTGGGCCTCCAAAAAATTAAAAGACGCGATGACTGTGGAATTCGACAAGTCCGGAAAACGGCGTCCCTCGTTCAAACGCCCCTATCGGCCTGTGCGGGCGTCCGAAAATTACGAAACAAAAATGTCCGGAAAGCCTTCGAAGTGACGGTTCCGATGGCGCAGAAATCGCGCCAATCCGACGCCGTCTGACCCTCCAAAAAATTAAAAGACGCGATGACTGTCGAATTCGACAAGTCCGGAAAACGGCGTCCCTCGTTCAAACGCCCCTATCGGCCTGTGCGGGCGTCCAAAAATTACGAAACAAAAATGTCCGGAAAGCCTTCGAAGTGACGGTTCCGATGGCGCAGAAATCGCGCCAATCCGACGCCGTCTGGGCCTCCAAAAAATTAAAAGACGCGATGACTGTCGAATTCGACAAGTCCGGAATCCGGTGTCCCTCGTTCAAACGCCCCTATCGGCCTGTGCGTGCGTCCAAAAATTACGAAACAAAAATGTCCGGAAAGCCTTCGAAGTGACGGTTCCGATGGCGCAAAAATCGCGCCAATCCGACGCCGTCTGGGCCTCCAAAAAATTAAAAGACGCGATGACTGTCGAATTCGACAAGTCCGGAATCCGGTGTCCCTCGTTCAAACGCCCCTATCGGCCTGTGCGTGCGTCCAAAAATTACGAAACAAAAATGTCCGGAAAGCCTTCGAAGTGACGGTTCCGATGGCGGAAAAATCGCGCCAATCCGACGCCGTCTGGGCCTCCAAAAAATTAAAAGACGCGATGACTGTCGAATTCGACAAGTCCGGAATCCGGTGTCCCTCGTTCAAACGCCCCTATCGGCCTGTGCGGGCGTCCGAAAATTACGAAACAAAAATGTCCGGAAAGCCTTCGAAGTGACGGTTCCGATGGCGGAAAAATCGCGCCAATCCGACGCCGTCTGGGCCTCCAAAAAATTAAAAGACGCGATGACTGTCGAATTCGACAAGTCCGGAAAACGGCGTCCCTCGTTCAAACGCCCCTATCGGCCTGTGCGGGCGTCCGAAAATTACGAAACAAAAATGTCCGGAAAGCCTTCGAAGTGACGGTTCCGATGGCGCAAAAATCGCGCCAATCCGACGCCGTCTGACCCTCCAAAAAATTAAAAGACGCGATGGCTGTCGAATTCGACAAGTCCGGAAAACGGCGTCCCTCGTTCAAACGCCCCTATCGGCCTGTGCGGGCGTCCGAAAATTACGAAACAAAAATGTCCGGAAAGCCTTCGAAGTGACGGTTCCGATGGCGGAAAAATCGCGCCAATCCGACGCCGTCTGGGCCTCCAAAAAATTAAAAGACGCGATGACTGTCGAATTCGACAAGTCCGGAAAACGGCGTCCCTCGTTCAAACGCCCCTATCGGCCTGTGCGGGCGTCCGAAAATTACGAAACAAAAATGTCCGGAAAGCCTTCGAAGTGACGGTTCCGATGGCGCAGAAATCGCGCCAATCCGACGCCGTCTGGGCCTCCAAAAAATTAAAAGACGCGATGACTGTCGAATTCGACAAGTCCGGAATCCGGCGTCCCTCGTTCAAACGCCCCTATCGGCCTGTGCGGGCGTCCGAAAATTACGAAACAAAAATGTCCGGAAAGCCTTCGAAGTGACGGTTCCGATGGCGGAAAAATCGCGCCAATCCGACGCCGTCTGGGCCTCCAAAAAATTAAAAGACGCGATGACTGTCGAATTCGACAAGTCCGGAAAACGGCGTCCCTCGTTCAAACGCCCCTATCGGCCTGTGCGGGCGTCCGAAAATTACGAAACAAAAATGTCCGGAAAGCCTTCGAAGTGACGGTTCCGATGGCGCAGAAATCGCGCCAATCCGACGCCGTCTGGGCCTCCAAAAAATTAAAAGACGCGATGACTGTCGAATTCGACAAGTCCGGAATCCGGCGTCCCTCGTTCAAACGCCCCTATCGGCCTGTGCGGGCGTCCGAAAATTACGAAACAAAAATGTCCGGAAAGCCTTCGAAGTGACGGTTCCGATGGCGCAGAAATCGCGCCAATCCGACGCCGTCTGACCCTCCAAAAAATTAAAAGACGCGATGACTGTCGAATTCGACAAGTCCGGAAAACGGCGTCCCTCGTTCAAACGCCCCTATCGGCCTGTGCGGGCGTCCAAAAATTACGAAACAAAAATGTCCGGAAAGCCTTCGAAGTGACGGTTCCGATGGCGCAGAAATCGCGCCAATCCGACGCCGTCTGGGCCTCCAAAAAATTAAAAGACGCGATGACTGTCGAATTCGACAAGTCCGGAATCCGGTGTCCCTCGTTCAAACGCCCCTATCGGCCTGTGCGTGCGTCCAAAAATTACGAAACAAAAATGTCCGGAAAGCCTTCGAAGTGACGGTTCCGATGGCGGAAAAATCGCGCCAATCCGACGCCGTCTGGGCCTCCAAAAAATTAAAAGACGCGATGACTGTCGAATTCGACAAGTCCGGAATCCGGTGTCCCTCGTTCAAACGCCCCTATCGGCCTGTGCGTGCGTCCGAAAATTACGAAACAAAAATGTCCGGAAAGCCTTCGAAGTGACGGTTCCGATGGCGGAAAAATCGCGCCAATCCGACGCCGTCTGGGCCTCCAAAAAATTAAAAGACGCGATGACTGTCGAATTCGACAAGTCCGGAATCCGGCGTCCCTCGTTCAAACGCCCCTATCGGCCTGTGCGGGCGTCCGAAAATTACGAAACAAAAATGTCCGGAAAGCCTTCGAAGTGACGGTTCCGATGGCGCAGAAATCGCGCCAATCCGACGCCGTCTGACCCTCCAAAAAATTAAAAGACGCGATGGCTGTCGAATTCGACAAGTCCGGAAAACGGCGTCCCTCGTTCAAACGCCCCTATCGGCCTGTGCGGGCGTCCAAAAATTACGAAACAAAAATGTCCGGAAAGCCTTCGAAGTGACGGTTCCGATGGCGCAGAAATCGCGCCAATCCGACGCCGTCTGGGCCTCCAAAAAATTAAAAGACGCGATGACTGTCGAATTCGACAAGTCCGGAATCCGGCGTCCCTCGTTCAAACGCCCCTATCGGCCTGTGCGGGCGTCCGAAAATTACGAAACAAAAATGTCCGGAAAGCCTTCGAAGTGACGGTTCCGATGGCGCAGAAATCGCGCCAATCCGACGCCGTCTGACCCTCCAAAAAATTAAAAGACGCGATGACTGTCGAATTCGACAAGTCCGGAAAACGGCGTCCCTCGTTCAAACGCCCCTATCGGCCTGTGCGGGCGTCCAAAAATTACGAAACAAAAATGTCCGGAAAGCCTTCGAAGTGACGGTTCCGATGGCGCAGAAATCGCGCCAATCCGACGCCGTCTGGGCCTCCAAAAAATTAAAAGACGCGATGACTGTCGAATTCGACAAGTCCGGAATCCGGTGTCCCTCGTTCAAACGCCCCTATCGGCCTGTGCGTGCGTCCAAAAATTACGAAACAAAAATGTCCGGAAAGCCTTCGAAGTGACGGTTCCGATGGCGCAGAAATCGCGCCAATCCGACGCCGTCTGGGCCTCCAAAAAATTAAAAGACGCGATGACTGTCGAATTCGACAAGTCCGGAAAACGGCGTCCCTCGTTCAAACGCCCCTATCGGCCTGTGCGGGCGTCCGAAAATTACGAAACAAAAATGTCCGGAAAGCCTTCGAAGTGACGGTTCCGATGGCGCAAAAATCGCGCCAATCCGACGCCGTCTGACCCTCCAAAAAATTAAAAGACGCGATGGCTGTCGAATTCGACAAGTCCGGAAAACGGCGTCCCTCGTTCAAACGCCCCTATCGGCCTGTGCGGGCGTCCGAAAATTACGAAACAAAAATGTCCGGAAAGCCTTCGAAGTGACGGTTCCGATGGCGGAAAAATCGCGCCAATCCGACGCCGTCTGGGCCTCCAAAAAATTAAAAGACGCGATGACTGTCGAATTCGACAAGTCCGGAAAACGGCGTCCCTCGTTCAAACGCCCCTATCGGCCTGTGCGGGCGTCCGAAAATTACGAAACAAAAATGTCCGGAAAGCCTTCGAAGTGACGGTTCCGATGGCGCAGAAATCGCGCCAATCCGACGCCGTCTGGGCCTCCAAAAAATTAAAAGACGCGATGACTGTCGAATTCGACAAGTCCGGAATCCGGCGTCCCTCGTTCAAACGCCCCTATCGGCCTGTGCGGGCGTCCAAAAATTACGAAACAAAAATGTCCGGAAAGCCTTCGAAGTGACGGTTCCGATGGCGCAGAAATCGCGCCAATCCGACGCCGTCTGGGCCTCCAAAAAATTAAAAGACGCGATGACTGTCGAATTCGACAAGTCCGGAAAACGGCGTCCCTCGTTCAAACGCCCCTATCGGCCTGTGCGGGCGTCCGAAAATTACGAAACAAAAATGTCCGGAAAGCCTTCGAAGTGACGGTTCCGATGGCGCAAAAATCGCGCCAATCCGACGCCGTCTGGGCCTCCAAAAAATTAAAAGACGCGATGACTGTCGAATTCGACAAGTCCGGAATCCGGTGTCCCTCGTTCAAACGCCCCTATCGGCCTGTGCGTGCGTCCAAAAATTACGAAACAAAAATGTCCGGAAAGCCTTCGAAGTGACGGTTCCGATGGCGCAGAAATCGCGCCAATCCGACGCCGTCTGACCCTCCAAAAAATTAAAAGACGCGATGGCTGTCGAATTCGACAAGTCCGGAAAACGGCGTCCCTCGTTCAAACGCCCCTATCGGCCTGTGCGGGCGTCCAAAAATTACGAAACAAAAATGTCCGGAAAGCCTTCGAAGTGACGGTTCCGATGGCGGAAAAATCGCGCCAATCCGACGCCGTCTGGGCCTCCAAAAAATTAAAAGACGCGATGACTGTGGAATTCGACAAGTCCGGAAAACGGCGTCCCTCGTTCAAACGCCCCTATCGGCCTGTGCGGGCGTCCGAAAATTACGAAACAAAAATGTCCGGAAAGCCTTCGAAGTGACGGTTCCGATGGCGCAGAAATCGCGCCAATCCGACGCCGTCTGACCCTCCAAAAAATTAAAAGACGCGATGACTGTCGAATTCGACAAGTCCGGAAAACGGCGTCCCTCGTTCAAACGCCCCTATCGGCCTGTGCGGGCGTCCAAAAATTACGAAACAAAAATGTCCGGAAAGCCTTCGAAGTGACGGTTCCGATGGCGCAGAAATCGCGCCAATCCGACGCCGTCTGGGCCTCCAAAAAATTAAAAGACGCGATGACTGTCGAATTCGACAAGTCCGGAATCCGGTGTCCCTCGTTCAAACGCCCCTATCGGCCTGTGCGTGCGTCCAAAAATTACGAAACAAAAATGTCCGGAAAGCCTTCGAAGTGACGGTTCCGATGGCGCAAAAATCGCGCCAATCCGACGCCGTCTGGGCCTCCAAAAAATTAAAAGACGCGATGACTGTCGAATTCGACAAGTCCGGAATCCGGTGTCCCTCGTTCAAACGCCCCTATCGGCCTGTGCGTGCGTCCAAAAATTACGAAACAAAAATGTCCGGAAAGCCTTCGAAGTGACGGTTCCGATGGCGGAAAAATCGCGCCAATCCGACGCCGTCTGGGCCTCCAAAAAATTAAAAGACGCGATGACTGTCGAATTCGACAAGTCCGGAATCCGGTGTCCCTCGTTCAAACGCCCCTATCGGCCTGTGCGGGCGTCCGAAAATTACGAAACAAAAATGTCCGGAAAGCCTTCGAAGTGACGGTTCCGATGGCGGAAAAATCGCGCCAATCCGACGCCGTCTGGGCCTCCAAAAAATTAAAAGACGCGATGACTGTCGAATTCGACAAGTCCGGAAAACGGCGTCCCTCGTTCAAACGCCCCTATCGGCCTGTGCGGGCGTCCGAAAATTACGAAACAAAAATGTCCGGAAAGCCTTCGAAGTGACGGTTCCGATGGCGCAAAAATCGCGCCAATCCGACGCCGTCTGACCCTCCAAAAAATTAAAAGACGCGATGGCTGTCGAATTCGACAAGTCCGGAAAACGGCGTCCCTCGTTCAAACGCCCCTATCGGCCTGTGCGGGCGTCCGAAAATTACGAAACAAAAATGTCCGGAAAGCCTTCGAAGTGACGGTTCCGATGGCGGAAAAATCGCGCCAATCCGACGCCGTCTGGGCCTCCAAAAAATTAAAAGACGCGATGACTGTCGAATTCGACAAGTCCGGAAAACGGCGTCCCTCGTTCAAACGCCCCTATCGGCCTGTGCGGGCGTCCGAAAATTACGAAACAAAAATGTCCGGAAAGCCTTCGAAGTGACGGTTCCGATGGCGCAGAAATCGCGCCAATCCGACGCCGTCTGGGCCTCCAAAAAATTAAAAGACGCGATGACTGTCGAATTCGACAAGTCCGGAATCCGGCGTCCCTCGTTCAAACGCCCCTATCGGCCTGTGCGGGCGTCCGAAAATTACGAAACAAAAATGTCCGGAAAGCCTTCGAAGTGACGGTTCCGATGGCGGAAAAATCGCGCCAATCCGACGCCGTCTGGGCCTCCAAAAAATTAAAAGACGCGATGACTGTCGAATTCGACAAGTCCGGAAAACGGCGTCCCTCGTTCAAACGCCCCTATCGGCCTGTGCGGGCGTCCGAAAATTACGAAACAAAAATGTCCGGAAAGCCTTCGAAGTGACGGTTCCGATGGCGCAGAAATCGCGCCAATCCGACGCCGTCTGGGCCTCCAAAAAATTAAAAGACGCGATGACTGTCGAATTCGACAAGTCCGGAATCCGGCGTCCCTCGTTCAAACGCCCCTATCGGCCTGTGCGGGCGTCCGAAAATTACGAAACAAAAATGTCCGGAAAGCCTTCGAAGTGACGGTTCCGATGGCGCAGAAATCGCGCCAATCCGACGCCGTCTGACCCTCCAAAAAATTAAAAGACGCGATGACTGTCGAATTCGACAAGTCCGGAAAACGGCGTCCCTCGTTCAAACGCCCCTATCGGCCTGTGCGGGCGTCCAAAAATTACGAAACAAAAATGTCCGGAAAGCCTTCGAAGTGACGGTTCCGATGGCGCAGAAATCGCGCCAATCCGACGCCGTCTGGGCCTCCAAAAAATTAAAAGACGCGATGACTGTCGAATTCGACAAGTCCGGAAAACGGCGTCCCTCGTTCAAACGCCCCTATCGGCCTGTGCGGGCGTCCGAAAATTACGAAACAAAAATGTCCGGAAAGCCTTCGAAGTGACGGTTCCGATGGCGCAAAAATCGCGCCAATCCGACGCCGTCTGGGCCTCCAAAAAATTAAAAGACGCGATGACTGTCGAATTCGACAAGTCCGGAATCCGGTGTCCCTCGTTCAAACGCCCCTATCGGCCTGTGCGTGCGTCCAAAAATTACGAAACAAAAATGTCCGGAAAGCCTTCGAAGTGACGGTTCCGATGGCGCAGAAATCGCGCCAATCCGACGCCGTCTGACCCTCCAAAAAATTAAAAGACGCGATGGCTGTCGAATTCGACAAGTCCGGAAAACGGCGTCCCTCGTTCAAACGCCCCTATCGGCCTGTGCGGGCGTCCAAAAATTACGAAACAAAAATGTCCGGAAAGCCTTCGAAGTGACGGTTCCGATGGCGGAAAAATCGCGCCAATCCGACGCCGTCTGGGCCTCCAAAAAATTAAAAGACGCGATGACTGTGGAATTCGACAAGTCCGGAAAACGGCGTCCCTCGTTCAAACGCCCCTATCGGCCTGTGCGGGCGTCCGAAAATTACGAAACAAAAATGTCCGGAAAGCCTTCGAAGTGACGGTTCCGATGGCGCAGAAATCGCGCCAATCCGACGCCGTCTGACCCTCCAAAAAATTAAAAGACGCGATGACTGTCGAATTCGACAAGTCCGGAAAACGGCGTCCCTCGTTCAAACGCCCCTATCGGCCTGTGCGGGCGTCCAAAAATTACGAAACAAAAATGTCCGGAAAGCCTTCGAAGTGACGGTTCCGATGGCGCAGAAATCGCGCCAATCCGACGCCGTCTGGGCCTCCAAAAAATTAAAAGACGCGATGACTGTCGAATTCGACAAGTCCGGAATCCGGTGTCCCTCGTTCAAACGCCCCTATCGGCCTGTGCGTGCGTCCAAAAATTACGAAACAAAAATGTCCGGAAAGCCTTCGAAGTGACGGTTCCGATGGCGCAAAAATCGCGCCAATCCGACGCCGTCTGGGCCTCCAAAAAATTAAAAGACGCGATGACTGTCGAATTCGACAAGTCCGGAATCCGGTGTCCCTCGTTCAAACGCCCCTATCGGCCTGTGCGTGCGTCCAAAAATTACGAAACAAAAATGTCCGGAAAGCCTTCGAAGTGACGGTTCCGATGGCGGAAAAATCGCGCCAATCCGACGCCGTCTGGGCCTCCAAAAAATTAAAAGACGCGATGACTGTCGAATTCGACAAGTCCGGAATCCGGTGTCCCTCGTTCAAACGCCCCTATCGGCCTGTGCGGGCGTCCGAAAATTACGAAACAAAAATGTCCGGAAAGCCTTCGAAGTGACGGTTCCGATGGCGGAAAAATCGCGCCAATCCGACGCCGTCTGGGCCTCCAAAAAATTAAAAGACGCGATGACTGTCGAATTCGACAAGTCCGGAAAACGGCGTCCCTCGTTCAAACGCCCCTATCGGCCTGTGCGGGCGTCCGAAAATTACGAAACAAAAATGTCCGGAAAGCCTTCGAAGTGACGGTTCCGATGGCGCAAAAATCGCGCCAATCCGACGCCGTCTGACCCTCCAAAAAATTAAAAGACGCGATGGCTGTCGAATTCGACAAGTCCGGAAAACGGCGTCCCTCGTTCAAACGCCCCTATCGGCCTGTGCGGGCGTCCGAAAATTACGAAACAAAAATGTCCGGAAAGCCTTCGAAGTGACGGTTCCGATGGCGGAAAAATCGCGCCAATCCGACGCCGTCTGGGCCTCCAAAAAATTAAAAGACGCGATGACTGTCGAATTCGACAAGTCCGGAAAACGGCGTCCCTCGTTCAAACGCCCCTATCGGCCTGTGCGGGCGTCCGAAAATTACGAAACAAAAATGTCCGGAAAGCCTTCGAAGTGACGGTTCCGATGGCGCAGAAATCGCGCCAATCCGACGCCGTCTGGGCCTCCAAAAAATTAAAAGACGCGATGACTGTCGAATTCGACAAGTCCGGAATCCGGCGTCCCTCGTTCAAACGCCCCTATCGGCCTGTGCGGGCGTCCGAAAATTACGAAACAAAAATGTCCGGAAAGCCTTCGAAGTGACGGTTCCGATGGCGGAAAAATCGCGCCAATCCGACGCCGTCTGGGCCTCCAAAAAATTAAAAGACGCGATGACTGTCGAATTCGACAAGTCCGGAAAACGGCGTCCCTCGTTCAAACGCCCCTATCGGCCTGTGCGGGCGTCCGAAAATTACGAAACAAAAATGTCCGGAAAGCCTTCGAAGTGACGGTTCCGATGGCGCAGAAATCGCGCCAATCCGACGCCGTCTGGGCCTCCAAAAAATTAAAAGACGCGATGACTGTCGAATTCGACAAGTCCGGAATCCGGCGTCCCTCGTTCAAACGCCCCTATCGGCCTGTGCGGGCGTCCGAAAATTACGAAACAAAAATGTCCGGAAAGCCTTCGAAGTGACGGTTCCGATGGCGCAGAAATCGCGCCAATCCGACGCCGTCTGACCCTCCAAAAAATTAAAAGACGCGATGACTGTCGAATTCGACAAGTCCGGAAAACGGCGTCCCTCGTTCAAACGCCCCTATCGGCCTGTGCGGGCGTCCAAAAATTACGAAACAAAAATGTCCGGAAAGCCTTCGAAGTGACGGTTCCGATGGCGCAGAAATCGCGCCAATCCGACGCCGTCTGGGCCTCCAAAAAATTAAAAGACGCGATGACTGTCGAATTCGACAAGTCCGGAATCCGGTGTCCCTCGTTCAAACGCCCCTATCGGCCTGTGCGTGCGTCCAAAAATTACGAAACAAAAATGTCCGGAAAGCCTTCGAAGTGACGGTTCCGATGGCGGAAAAATCGCGCCAATCCGACGCCGTCTGGGCCTCCAAAAAATTAAAAGACGCGATGACTGTCGAATTCGACAAGTCCGGAATCCGGTGTCCCTCGTTCAAACGCCCCTATCGGCCTGTGCGTGCGTCCGAAAATTACGAAACAAAAATGTCCGGAAAGCCTTCGAAGTGACGGTTCCGATGGCGGAAAAATCGCGCCAATCCGACGCCGTCTGGGCCTCCAAAAAATTAAAAGACGCGATGACTGTCGAATTCGACAAGTCCGGAATCCGGCGTCCCTCGTTCAAACGCCCCTATCGGCCTGTGCGGGCGTCCGAAAATTACGAAACAAAAATGTCCGGAAAGCCTTCGAAGTGACGGTTCCGATGGCGCAGAAATCGCGCCAATCCGACGCCGTCTGACCCTCCAAAAAATTAAAAGACGCGATGGCTGTCGAATTCGACAAGTCCGGAAAACGGCGTCCCTCGTTCAAACGCCCCTATCGGCCTGTGCGGGCGTCCAAAAATTACGAAACAAAAATGTCCGGAAAGCCTTCGAAGTGACGGTTCCGATGGCGCAGAAATCGCGCCAATCCGACGCCGTCTGGGCCTCCAAAAAATTAAAAGACGCGATGACTGTCGAATTCGACAAGTCCGGAATCCGGCGTCCCTCGTTCAAACGCCCCTATCGGCCTGTGCGGGCGTCCGAAAATTACGAAACAAAAATGTCCGGAAAGCCTTCGAAGTGACGGTTCCGATGGCGCAGAAATCGCGCCAATCCGACGCCGTCTGACCCTCCAAAAAATTAAAAGACGCGATGACTGTCGAATTCGACAAGTCCGGAAAACGGCGTCCCTCGTTCAAACGCCCCTATCGGCCTGTGCGGGCGTCCAAAAATTACGAAACAAAAATGTCCGGAAAGCCTTCGAAGTGACGGTTCCGATGGCGCAGAAATCGCGCCAATCCGACGCCGTCTGGGCCTCCAAAAAATTAAAAGACGCGATGACTGTCGAATTCGACAAGTCCGGAATCCGGTGTCCCTCGTTCAAACGCCCCTATCGGCCTGTGCGTGCGTCCAAAAATTACGAAACAAAAATGTCCGGAAAGCCTTCGAAGTGACGGTTCCGATGGCGCAGAAATCGCGCCAATCCGACGCCGTCTGGGCCTCCAAAAAATTAAAAGACGCGATGACTGTCGAATTCGACAAGTCCGGAAAACGGCGTCCCTCGTTCAAACGCCCCTATCGGCCTGTGCGGGCGTCCGAAAATTACGAAACAAAAATGTCCGGAAAGCCTTCGAAGTGACGGTTCCGATGGCGCAAAAATCGCGCCAATCCGACGCCGTCTGACCCTCCAAAAAATTAAAAGACGCGATGGCTGTCGAATTCGACAAGTCCGGAAAACGGCGTCCCTCGTTCAAACGCCCCTATCGGCCTGTGCGGGCGTCCGAAAATTACGAAACAAAAATGTCCGGAAAGCCTTCGAAGTGACGGTTCCGATGGCGGAAAAATCGCGCCAATCCGACGCCGTCTGGGCCTCCAAAAAATTAAAAGACGCGATGACTGTCGAATTCGACAAGTCCGGAAAACGGCGTCCCTCGTTCAAACGCCCCTATCGGCCTGTGCGGGCGTCCGAAAATTACGAAACAAAAATGTCCGGAAAGCCTTCGAAGTGACGGTTCCGATGGCGCAGAAATCGCGCCAATCCGACGCCGTCTGGGCCTCCAAAAAATTAAAAGACGCGATGACTGTCGAATTCGACAAGTCCGGAATCCGGCGTCCCTCGTTCAAACGCCCCTATCGGCCTGTGCGGGCGTCCGAAAATTACGAAACAAAAATGTCCGGAAAGCCTTCGAAGTGACGGTTCCGATGGCGCAGAAATCGCGCCAATCCGACGCCGTCTGACCCTCCAAAAAATTAAAAGACGCGATGACTGTCGAATTCGACAAGTCCGGAAAACGGCGTCCCTCGTTCAAACGCCCCTATCGGCCTGTGCGGGCGTCCAAAAATTACGAAACAAAAATGTCCGGAAAGCCTTCGAAGTGACGGTTCCGATGGCGCAGAAATCGCGCCAATCCGACGCCGTCTGGGCCTCCAAAAAATTAAAAGACGCGATGACTGTCGAATTCGACAAGTCCGGAATCCGGTGTCCCTCGTTCAAACGCCCCTATCGGCCTGTGCGTGCGTCCAAAAATTACGAAACAAAAATGTCCGGAAAGCCTTCGAAGTGACGGTTCCGATGGCGGAAAAATCGCGCCAATCCGACGCCGTCTGGGCCTCCAAAAAATTAAAAGACGCGATGACTGTCGAATTCGACAAGTCCGGAATCCGGTGTCCCTCGTTCAAACGCCCCTATCGGCCTGTGCGTGCGTCCGAAAATTACGAAACAAAAATGTCCGGAAAGCCTTCGAAGTGACGGTTCCGATGGCGGAAAAATCGCGCCAATCCGACGCCGTCTGGGCCTCCAAAAAATTAAAAGACGCGATGACTGTCGAATTCGACAAGTCCGGAATCCGGCGTCCCTCGTTCAAACGCCCCTATCGGCCTGTGCGGGCGTCCGAAAATTACGAAACAAAAATGTCCGGAAAGCCTTCGAAGTGACGGTTCCGATGGCGCAGAAATCGCGCCAATCCGACGCCGTCTGACCCTCCAAAAAATTAAAAGACGCGATGGCTGTCGAATTCGACAAGTCCGGAAAACGGCGTCCCTCGTTCAAACGCCCCTATCGGCCTGTGCGGGCGTCCAAAAATTACGAAACAAAAATGTCCGGAAAGCCTTCGAAGTGACGGTTCCGATGGCGCAGAAATCGCGCCAATCCGACGCCGTCTGGGCCTCCAAAAAATTAAAAGACGCGATGACTGTCGAATTCGACAAGTCCGGAATCCGGCGTCCCTCGTTCAAACGCCCCTATCGGCCTGTGCGGGCGTCCGAAAATTACGAAACAAAAATGTCCGGAAAGCCTTCGAAGTGACGGTTCCGATGGCGCAGAAATCGCGCCAATCCGACGCCGTCTGACCCTCCAAAAAATTAAAAGACGCGATGGCTGTCGAATTCGACAAGTCCGGAAAACGGCGTCCCTCGTTCAAACGCCCCTATCGGCCTGTGCGGGCGTCCGAAAATTACGAAACAAAAATGTCCGGAAAGCCTTCGAAGTGACGGTTCCGATGGCGGAAAAATCGCGCCAATCCGACGCCGTCTGGGCCTCCAAAAAATTAAAAGACGCGATGACTGTCGAATTCGACAAGTCCGGAAAACGGCGTCCCTCGTTCAAACGCCCCTATCGGCCTGTGCGGGCGTCCGAAAATTACGAAACAAAAATGTCCGGAAAGCCTTCGAAGTGACGGTTCCGATGGCGCAGAAATCGCGCCAATCCGACGCCGTCTGGGCCTCCAAAAAATTAAAAGACGCGATGACTGTCGAATTCGACAAGTCCGGAATCCGGCGTCCCTCGTTCAAACGCCCCTATCGGCCTGTGCGGGCGTCCGAAAATTACGAAACAAAAATGTCCGGAAAGCCTTCGAAGTGACGGTTCCGATGGCGCAGAAATCGCGCCAATCCGACGCCGTCTGACCCTCCAAAAAATTAAAAGACGCGATGACTGTCGAATTCGACAAGTCCGGAAAACGGCGTCCCTCGTTCAAACGCCCCTATCGGCCTGTGCGGGCGTCCAAAAATTACGAAACAAAAATGTCCGGAAAGCCTTCGAAGTGACGGTTCCGATGGCGCAGAAATCGCGCCAATCCGACGCCGTCTGGGCCTCCAAAAAATTAAAAGACGCGATGACTGTCGAATTCGACAAGTCCGGAATCCGGTGTCCCTCGTTCAAACGCCCCTATCGGCCTGTGCGTGCGTCCAAAAATTACGAAACAAAAATGTCCGGAAAGCCTTCGAAGTGACGGTTCCGATGGCGGAAAAATCGCGCCAATCCGACGCCGTCTGGGCCTCCAAAAAATTAAAAGACGCGATGACTGTCGAATTCGACAAGTCCGGAATCCGGTGTCCCTCGTTCAAACGCCCCTATCGGCCTGTGCGTGCGTCCGAAAATTACGAAACAAAAATGTCCGGAAAGCCTTCGAAGTGACGGTTCCGATGGCGGAAAAATCGCGCCAATCCGACGCCGTCTGGGCCTCCAAAAAATTAAAAGACGCGATGACTGTCGAATTCGACAAGTCCGGAATCCGGCGTCCCTCGTTCAAACGCCCCTATCGGCCTGTGCGGGCGTCCGAAAATTACGAAACAAAAATGTCCGGAAAGCCTTCGAAGTGACGGTTCCGATGGCGCAGAAATCGCGCCAATCCGACGCCGTCTGACCCTCCAAAAAATTAAAAGACGCGATGGCTGTCGAATTCGACAAGTCCGGAAAACGGCGTCCCTCGTTCAAACGCCCCTATCGGCCTGTGCGGGCGTCCAAAAATTACGAAACAAAAATGTCCGGAAAGCCTTCGAAGTGACGGTTCCGATGGCGCAGAAATCGCGCCAATCCGACGCCGTCTGGGCCTCCAAAAAATTAAAAGACGCGATGACTGTCGAATTCGACAAGTCCGGAATCCGGCGTCCCTCGTTCAAACGCCCCTATCGGCCTGTGCGGGCGTCCGAAAATTACGAAACAAAAATGTCCGGAAAGCCTTCGAAGTGACGGTTCCGATGGCGCAGAAATCGCGCCAATCCGACGCCGTCTGACCCTCCAAAAAATTAAAAGACGCGATGACTGTCGAATTCGACAAGTCCGGAAAACGGCGTCCCTCGTTCAAACGCCCCTATCGGCCTGTGCGGGCGTCCAAAAATTACGAAACAAAAATGTCCGGAAAGCCTTCGAAGTGACGGTTCCGATGGCGCAGAAATCGCGCCAATCCGACGCCGTCTGGGCCTCCAAAAAATTAAAAGACGCGATGACTGTCGAATTCGACAAGTCCGGAATCCGGTGTCCCTCGTTCAAACGCCCCTATCGGCCTGTGCGTGCGTCCAAAAATTACGAAACAAAAATGTCCGGAAAGCCTTCGAAGTGACGGTTCCGATGGCGCAGAAATCGCGCCAATCCGACGCCGTCTGGGCCTCCAAAAAATTAAAAGACGCGATGACTGTCGAATTCGACAAGTCCGGAATCCGGTGTCCCTCGTTCAAACGCCCCTATCGGCCTGTGCGTGCGTCCAAAAATTACGAAACAAAAATGTCCGGAAAGCCTTCGAAGTGACGGTTCCGATGGCGCAAAAATCGCGCCAATCCGACGCCGTCTGACCCTCCAAAAAATTAAAAGACGCGATGGCTGTCGAATTCGACAAGTCCGGAAAACGGCGTCCCTCGTTCAAACGCCCCTATCGGCCTGTGCGGGCGTCCGAAAATTACGAAACAAAAATGTCCGGAAAGCCTTCGAAGTGACGGTTCCGATGGCGGAAAAATCGCGCCAATCCGACGCCGTCTGGGCCTCCAAAAAATTAAAAGACGCGATGACTGTCGAATTCGACAAGTCCGGAAAACGGCGTCCCTCGTTCAAACGCCCCTATCGGCCTGTGCGGGCGTCCGAAAATTACGAAACAAAAATGTCCGGAAAGCCTTCGAAGTGACGGTTCCGATGGCGCAGAAATCGCGCCAATCCGACGCCGTCTGGGCCTCCAAAAAATTAAAAGACGCGATGACTGTCGAATTCGACAAGTCCGGAATCCGGCGTCCCTCGTTCAAACGCCCCTATCGGCCTGTGCGGGCGTCCGAAAATTACGAAACAAAAATGTCCGGAAAGCCTTCGAAGTGACGGTTCCGATGGCGCAGAAATCGCGCCAATCCGACGCCGTCTGACCCTCCAAAAAATTAAAAGACGCGATGACTGTCGAATTCGACAAGTCCGGAAAACGGCGTCCCTCGTTCAAACGCCCCTATCGGCCTGTGCGGGCGTCCAAAAATTACGAAACAAAAATGTCCGGAAAGCCTTCGAAGTGACGGTTCCGATGGCGCAGAAATCGCGCCAATCCGACGCCGTCTGGGCCTCCAAAAAATTAAAAGACGCGATGACTGTCGAATTCGACAAGTCCGGAATCCGGTGTCCCTCGTTCAAACGCCCCTATCGGCCTGTGCGTGCGTCCAAAAATTACGAAACAAAAATGTCCGGAAAGCCTTCGAAGTGACGGTTCCGATGGCGGAAAAATCGCGCCAATCCGACGCCGTCTGGGCCTCCAAAAAATTAAAAGACGCGATGACTGTCGAATTCGACAAGTCCGGAATCCGGTGTCCCTCGTTCAAACGCCCCTATCGGCCTGTGCGTGCGTCCGAAAATTACGAAACAAAAATGTCCGGAAAGCCTTCGAAGTGACGGTTCCGATGGCGGAAAAATCGCGCCAATCCGACGCCGTCTGGGCCTCCAAAAAATTAAAAGACGCGATGACTGTCGAATTCGACAAGTCCGGAATCCGGCGTCCCTCGTTCAAACGCCCCTATCGGCCTGTGCGGGCGTCCGAAAATTACGAAACAAAAATGTCCGGAAAGCCTTCGAAGTGACGGTTCCGATGGCGCAGAAATCGCGCCAATCCGACGCCGTCTGACCCTCCAAAAAATTAAAAGACGCGATGGCTGTCGAATTCGACAAGTCCGGAAAACGGCGTCCCTCGTTCAAACGCCCCTATCGGCCTGTGCGGGCGTCCAAAAATTACGAAACAAAAATGTCCGGAAAGCCTTCGAAGTGACGGTTCCGATGGCGCAGAAATCGCGCCAATCCGACGCCGTCTGGGCCTCCAAAAAATTAAAAGACGCGATGACTGTCGAATTCGACAAGTCCGGAATCCGGCGTCCCTCGTTCAAACGCCCCTATCGGCCTGTGCGGGCGTCCGAAAATTACGAAACAAAAATGTCCGGAAAGCCTTCGAAGTGACGGTTCCGATGGCGCAGAAATCGCGCCAATCCGACGCCGTCTGACCCTCCAAAAAATTAAAAGACGCGATGACTGTCGAATTCGACAAGTCCGGAAAACGGCGTCCCTCGTTCAAACGCCCCTATCGGCCTGTGCGGGCGTCCAAAAATTACGAAACAAAAATGTCCGGAAAGCCTTCGAAGTGACGGTTCCGATGGCGCAGAAATCGCGCCAATCCGACGCCGTCTGGGCCTCCAAAAAATTAAAAGACGCGATGACTGTCGAATTCGACAAGTCCGGAATCCGGTGTCCCTCGTTCAAACGCCCCTATCGGCCTGTGCGTGCGTCCGAAAATTACGAAACAAAAATGTCCGGAAAGCCTTCGAAGTGACGGTTCCGATGGCGGAAAAATCGCGCCAATCCGACGCCGTCTGGGCCTCCAAAAAATTAAAAGACGCGATGACTGTCGAATTCGACAAGTCCGGAATCCGGCGTCCCTCGTTCAAACGCCCCTATCGGCCTGTGCGGGCGTCCGAAAATTACGAAACAAAAATGTCCGGAAAGCCTTCGAAGTGACGGTTCCGATGGCGCAGAAATCGCGCCAATCCGACGCCGTCTGACCCTCCAAAAAATTAAAAGACGCGATGGCTGTCGAATTCGACAAGTCCGGAAAACGGCGTCCCTCGTTCAAACGCCCCTATCGGCCTGTGCGGGCGTCCAAAAATTACGAAACAAAAATGTCCGGAAAGCCTTCGAAGTGACGGTTCCGATGGCGCAGAAATCGCGCCAATCCGACGCCGTCTGGGCCTCCAAAAAATTAAAAGACGCGATGACTGTCGAATTCGACAAGTCCGGAATCCGGCGTCCCTCGTTCAAACGCCCCTATCGGCCTGTGCGGGCGTCCGAAAATTACGAAACAAAAATGTCCGGAAAGCCTTCGAAGTGACGGTTCCGATGGCGCAGAAATCGCGCCAATCCGACGCCGTCTGACCCTCCAAAAAATTAAAAGACGCGATGACTGTCGAATTCGACAAGTCCGGAAAACGGCGTCCCTCGTTCAAACGCCCCTATCGGCCTGTGCGGGCGTCCAAAAATTACGAAACAAAAATGTCCGGAAAGCCTTCGAAGTGACGGTTCCGATGGCGCAGAAATCGCGCCAATCCGACGCCGTCTGGGCCTCCAAAAAATTAAAAGACGCGATGACTGTCGAATTCGACAAGTCCGGAATCCGGTGTCCCTCGTTCAAACGCCCCTATCGGCCTGTGCGTGCGTCCAAAAATTACGAAACAAAAATGTCCGGAAAGCCTTCGAAGTGACGGTTCCGATGGCGCAGAAATCGCGCCAATCCGACGCCGTCTGGGCCTCCAAAAAATTAAAAGACGCGATGACTGTCGAATTCGACAAGTCCGGAATCCGGTGTCCCTCGTTCAAACGCCCCTATCGGCCTGTGCGTGCGTCCAAAAATTACGAAACAAAAATGTCCGGAAAGCCTTCGAAGTGACGGTTCCGATGGCGCAAAAATCGCGCCAATCCGACGCCGTCTGGGCCTCCAAAAAATTAAAAGACGCGATGACTGTCGAATTCGACAAGTCCGGAATCCGGTGTCCCTCGTTCAAACGCCCCTATCGGCCTGTGCGTGCGTCCAAAAATTACGAAACAAAAATGTCCGGAAAGCCTTCGAAGTGACGGTTCCGATGGCGGAAAAATCGCGCCAATCCGACGCCGTCTGGGCCTCCAAAAAATTAAAAGACGCGATGACTGTCGAATTCGACAAGTCCGGAATCCGGTGTCCCTCGTTCAAACGCCCCTATCGGCCTGTGCGGGCGTCCGAAAATTACGAAACAAAAATGTCCGGAAAGCCTTCGAAGTGACGGTTCCGATGGCGGAAAAATCGCGCCAATCCGACGCCGTCTGGGCCTCCAAAAAATTAAAAGACGCGATGACTGTCGAATTCGACAAGTCCGGAAAACGGCGTCCCTCGTTCAAACGCCCCTATCGGCCTGTGCGGGCGTCCGAAAATTACGAAACAAAAATGTCCGGAAAGCCTTCGAAGTGACGGTTCCGATGGCGCAAAAATCGCGCCAATCCGACGCCGTCTGACCCTCCAAAAAATTAAAAGACGCGATGGCTGTCGAATTCGACAAGTCCGGAAAACGGCGTCCCTCGTTCAAACGCCCCTATCGGCCTGTGCGGGCGTCCGAAAATTACGAAACAAAAATGTCCGGAAAGCCTTCGAAGTGACGGTTCCGATGGCGGAAAAATCGCGCCAATCCGACGCCGTCTGGGCCTCCAAAAAATTAAAAGACGCGATGACTGTCGAATTCGACAAGTCCGGAAAACGGCGTCCCTCGTTCAAACGCCCCTATCGGCCTGTGCGGGCGTCCGAAAATTACGAAACAAAAATGTCCGGAAAGCCTTCGAAGTGACGGTTCCGATGGCGCAGAAATCGCGCCAATCCGACGCCGTCTGGGCCTCCAAAAAATTAAAAGACGCGATGACTGTCGAATTCGACAAGTCCGGAATCCGGCGTCCCTCGTTCAAACGCCCCTATCGGCCTGTGCGGGCGTCCGAAAATTACGAAACAAAAATGTCCGGAAAGCCTTCGAAGTGACGGTTCCGATGGCGCAGAAATCGCGCCAATCCGACGCCGTCTGACCCTCCAAAAAATTAAAAGACGCGATGACTGTCGAATTCGACAAGTCCGGAAAACGGCGTCCCTCGTTCAAACGCCCCTATCGGCCTGTGCGGGCGTCCAAAAATTACGAAACAAAAATGTCCGGAAAGCCTTCGAAGTGACGGTTCCGATGGCGCAGAAATCGCGCCAATCCGACGCCGTCTGGGCCTCCAAAAAATTAAAAGACGCGATGACTGTCGAATTCGACAAGTCCGGAATCCGGTGTCCCTCGTTCAAACGCCCCTATCGGCCTGTGCGTGCGTCCAAAAATTACGAAACAAAAATGTCCGGAAAGCCTTCGAAGTGACGGTTCCGATGGCGGAAAAATCGCGCCAATCCGACGCCGTCTGGGCCTCCAAAAAATTAAAAGACGCGATGACTGTCGAATTCGACAAGTCCGGAATCCGGTGTCCCTCGTTCAAACGCCCCTATCGGCCTGTGCGTGCGTCCGAAAATTACGAAACAAAAATGTCCGGAAAGCCTTCGAAGTGACGGTTCCGATGGCGGAAAAATCGCGCCAATCCGACGCCGTCTGGGCCTCCAAAAAATTAAAAGACGCGATGACTGTCGAATTCGACAAGTCCGGAATCCGGCGTCCCTCGTTCAAACGCCCCTATCGGCCTGTGCGGGCGTCCGAAAATTACGAAACAAAAATGTCCGGAAAGCCTTCGAAGTGACGGTTCCGATGGCGCAGAAATCGCGCCAATCCGACGCCGTCTGACCCTCCAAAAAATTAAAAGACGCGATGGCTGTCGAATTCGACAAGTCCGGAAAACGGCGTCCCTCGTTCAAACGCCCCTATCGGCCTGTGCGGGCGTCCAAAAATTACGAAACAAAAATGTCCGGAAAGCCTTCGAAGTGACGGTTCCGATGGCGCAGAAATCGCGCCAATCCGACGCCGTCTGGGCCTCCAAAAAATTAAAAGACGCGATGACTGTCGAATTCGACAAGTCCGGAATCCGGCGTCCCTCGTTCAAACGCCCCTATCGGCCTGTGCGGGCGTCCGAAAATTACGAAACAAAAATGTCCGGAAAGCCTTCGAAGTGACGGTTCCGATGGCGCAGAAATCGCGCCAATCCGACGCCGTCTGACCCTCCAAAAAATTAAAAGACGCGATGACTGTCGAATTCGACAAGTCCGGAAAACGGCGTCCCTCGTTCAAACGCCCCTATCGGCCTGTGCGGGCGTCCAAAAATTACGAAACAAAAATGTCCGGAAAGCCTTCGAAGTGACGGTTCCGATGGCGCAGAAATCGCGCCAATCCGACGCCGTCTGGGCCTCCAAAAAATTAAAAGACGCGATGACTGTCGAATTCGACAAGTCCGGAATCCGGTGTCCCTCGTTCAAACGCCCCTATCGGCCTGTGCGTGCGTCCAAAAATTACGAAACAAAAATGTCCGGAAAGCCTTCGAAGTGACGGTTCCGATGGCGCAGAAATCGCGCCAATCCGACGCCGTCTGGGCCTCCAAAAAATTAAAAGACGCGATGACTGTCGAATTCGACAAGTCCGGAATCCGGTGTCCCTCGTTCAAACGCCCCTATCGGCCTGTGCGTGCGTCCAAAAATTACGAAACAAAAATGTCCGGAAAGCCTTCGAAGTGACGGTTCCGATGGCGGAAAAATCGCGCCAATCCGACGCCGTCTGGGCCTCCAAAAAATTAAAAGACGCGATGACTGTCGAATTCGACAAGTCCGGAATCCGGCGTCCCTCGTTCAAACGCCCCTATCGGCCTGTGCGGGCGTCCGAAAATTACGAAACAAAAATGTCCGGAAAGCCTTCGAAGTGACGGTTCCGATGGCGCAAAAATCGCGCCAATCCGACGCCGTCTGGGCCTCCAAAAAATTGAAAGACGCGATGACTGTCGAATTCGACAAGTCCGGAATCCGGTGTTCCACGTTTAAACGCCCCTATCGGCCTGTGCGGGCGTCCGAAAATTACGAAACAAAAATGTCCGGAAAGCCTTCGAAGTGACGGTTCCGATGGCGCAAAAATCGCGCCAATCCGACGCCGTCTGGGCCTCCAAAAAATTAAAAGACGCGATGACTGTCGAATTCGACAAGTCCGGAATCCGGTGTCCCTCGTTCAAACGCCCCTATCGGCCTGTGCGGGCGTCCAAAAATTACGAAACAAAAATGTCCGGAAAGCCTTCGAAGTGACGGTTCCGATGGCGCAAAAATCGCGCCAATCCGACGCCGTCTGGGCCTCCAAAAAATTAAAAGACGCGATGACTGTCGAATTCGACAAGTCCGGAATCCGGTGTCCCTCGTTCAAACGCCCCTATCGGCCTGTGCGGGCGTCCAAAAATTACGAAACAAAAATGTCCGGAAAGCCTTCGAAGTGACGGTTCCGATGGCGCAAAAATCGCGCCAATCCGACGCCGTCTGGGCCTCCAAAAAATTAAAAGACGCGATGACTGTCGAATTCGACAAGTCCGGAATCCGGTGTCCCTCGTTCAAACGCCCCTATCGGCCTGTGCGGGCGTCCGAAAATTACGAAACAAAAATGTCCGGAAAGCCTTCGAAGTGACGGTTCCGATGGCGGAAAAATCGCGCCAATCCGACGCCGTCTGGGCCTCCAAAAAATTAAAAGACGCGATGACTGTCGAATTCGACAAGTCCGGAATCCGGTGTCCCTCGTTCAAACGCCCCTATCGGCCTGTGCGTGCGTCCAAAAATTACGAAACAAAAATGTCCGGAAAGCCTTCGAAGTGACGGTTCCGATGGCGCAAAAATCGCGCCAATCCGACGCCGTCTGGGCCTCCAAAAAATTAAAAGACGCGATGACTGTCGAATTCGACAAGTCCGGAATCCGGTGTCCCTCGTTCAAACGCCCCTATCGGCCTGTGCGGGCGTCCGAAAATTACGAAACAAAAATGTCCGGAAAGCCTTCGAAGTGACGGTTCCGATGGCGGAAAAATCGCGCCAATCCGACGCCGTCTGGGCCTCCAAAAAATTAAAAGACGCGATGACTGTCGAATTCGACAAGTCCGGAATCCGGTGTCCCTCGTTCAAACGCCCCTATCGGCCTGTGCGGGCGTCCGAAAATTACGAAACAAAAATGTCCGGAAAGCCTTCGAAGTGACGGTTCCGATGGCGCAGAAATCGCGCCAATCCGACGCCGTCTGACCCTCCAAAAAATTAAAAGACGCGATGGCTGTCGAATTCGACAAGTCCGGAAAACGGCGTCCCTCGTTCAAACGCCCCTATCGGCCTGTGCGGGCGTCCAAAAATTACGAAACAAAAATGTCCGGAAAGCCTTCGAAGTGACGGTTCCGATGGCGCAAAAATCGCGCCAATCCGACGCCGTCTGGGCCTCCAAAAAATTAAAAGACGCGATGACTGTCGAATTCGACAAGTCCGGAATCCGGTGTCCCTCGTTCAAACGCCCCTATCGGCCTGTGCGGGCGTCCGAAAATTACGAAACAAAAATGTCCGGAAAGCCTTCGAAGTGACGGTTCCGATGGCGCAAAAATCGCGCCAATCCGACGCCGTCTGGGCCTCCAAAAAATTAAAAGACGCGATGACTGTCGAATTCGACAAGTCCGGAATCCGGTGTCCCTCGTTCAAACGCCCCTATCGGCCTGTGCGGGCGTCCGAAAATTACGAAACAAAAATGTCCGGAAAGCCTTCGAAGTGACGGTTCCGATGGCGGAAAAATCGCGCCAATCCGACGCCGTCTGGGCCTCCAAAAAATTAAAAGACGCGATGACTGTCGAATTCGACAAGTCCGGAATCCGGTGTCCCTCGTTCAAACGCCCCTATCGGCCTGTGCGGGCGTCCGAAAATTACGAAACAAAAATGTCCGGAAAGCCTTCGAAGTGACGGTTCCGATGGCGCAGAAATCGCGCCAATCCGACGCCGTCTGACCCTCCAAAAAATTAAAAGACGCGATGACTGTCGAATTCGACAAGTCCGGAAAACGGCGTCCCTCGTTCAAACGCCCCTATCGGCCTGTGCGGGCGTCCAAAAATTACGAAACAAAAATGTCCGGAAAGCCTTCGAAGTGACGGTTCCGATGGCGCAGAAATCGCGCCAATCCGACGCCGTCTGGGCCTCCAAAAAATTAAAAGACGCGATGACTGTCGAATTCGACAAGTCCGGAATCCGGTGTCCCTCGTTCAAACGCCCCTATCGGCCTGTGCGTGCGTCCAAAAATTACGAAACAAAAATGTCCGGAAAGCCTTCGAAGTGACGGTTCCGATGGCGCAGAAATCGCGCCAATCCGACGCCGTCTGGGCCTCCAAAAAATTAAAAGACGCGATGACTGTCGAATTCGACAAGTCCGGAATCCGGTGTCCCTCGTTCAAACGCCCCTATCGGCCTGTGCGTGCGTCCAAAAATTACGAAACAAAAATGTCCGGAAAGCCTTCGAAGTGACGGTTCCGATGGCGGAAAAATCGCGCCAATCCGACGCCGTCTGGGCCTCCAAAAAATTAAAAGACGCGATGACTGTCGAATTCGACAAGTCCGGAATCCGGCGTCCCTCGTTCAAACGCCCCTATCGGCCTGTGCGGGCGTCCGAAAATTACGAAACAAAAATGTCCGGAAAGCCTTCGAAGTGACGGTTCCGATGGCGCAAAAATCGCGCCAATCCGACGCCGTCTGGGCCTCCAAAAAATTGAAAGACGCGATGACTGTCGAATTCGACAAGTCCGGAATCCGGTGTTCCACGTTTAAACGCCCCTATCGGCCTGTGCGGGCGTCCGAAAATTACGAAACAAAAATGTCCGGAAAGCCTTCGAAGTGACGGTTCCGATGGCGCAAAAATCGCGCCAATCCGACGCCGTCTGGGCCTCCAAAAAATTAAAAGACGCGATGACTGTCGAATTCGACAAGTCCGGAATCCGGTGTCCCTCGTTCAAACGCCCCTATCGGCCTGTGCGGGCGTCCAAAAATTACGAAACAAAAATGTCCGGAAAGCCTTCGAAGTGACGGTTCCGATGGCGCAAAAATCGCGCCAATCCGACGCCGTCTGGGCCTCCAAAAAATTAAAAGACGCGATGACTGTCGAATTCGACAAGTCCGGAATCCGGTGTCCCTCGTTCAAACGCCCCTATCGGCCTGTGCGGGCGTCCAAAAATTACGAAACAAAAATGTCCGGAAAGCCTTCGAAGTGACGGTTCCGATGGCGCAAAAATCGCGCCAATCCGACGCCGTCTGGGCCTCCAAAAAATTAAAAGACGCGATGACTGTCGAATTCGACAAGTCCGGAATCCGGTGTCCCTCGTTCAAACGCCCCTATCGGCCTGTGCGGGCGTCCGAAAATTACGAAACAAAAATGTCCGGAAAGCCTTCGAAGTGACGGTTCCGATGGCGGAAAAATCGCGCCAATCCGACGCCGTCTGGGCCTCCAAAAAATTAAAAGACGCGATGACTGTCGAATTCGACAAGTCCGGAATCCGGTGTCCCTCGTTCAAACGCCCCTATCGGCCTGTGCGTGCGTCCAAAAATTACGAAACAAAAATGTCCGGAAAGCCTTCGAAGTGACGGTTCCGATGGCGCAAAAATCGCGCCAATCCGACGCCGTCTGGGCCTCCAAAAAATTAAAAGACGCGATGACTGTCGAATTCGACAAGTCCGGAATCCGGTGTCCCTCGTTCAAACGCCCCTATCGGCCTGTGCGGGCGTCCGAAAATTACGAAACAAAAATGTCCGGAAAGCCTTCGAAGTGACGGTTCCGATGGCGGAAAAATCGCGCCAATCCGACGCCGTCTGGGCCTCCAAAAAATTAAAAGACGCGATGACTGTCGAATTCGACAAGTCCGGAATCCGGTGTCCCTCGTTCAAACGCCCCTATCGGCCTGTGCGGGCGTCCGAAAATTACGAAACAAAAATGTCCGGAAAGCCTTCGAAGTGACGGTTCCGATGGCGCAGAAATCGCGCCAATCCGACGCCGTCTGACCCTCCAAAAAATTAAAAGACGCGATGGCTGTCGAATTCGACAAGTCCGGAAAACGGCGTCCCTCGTTCAAACGCCCCTATCGGCCTGTGCGGGCGTCCAAAAATTACGAAACAAAAATGTCCGGAAAGCCTTCGAAGTGACGGTTCCGATGGCGCAAAAATCGCGCCAATCCGACGCCGTCTGGGCCTCCAAAAAATTAAAAGACGCGATGACTGTCGAATTCGACAAGTCCGGAATCCGGTGTCCCTCGTTCAAACGCCCCTATCGGCCTGTGCGGGCGTCCGAAAATTACGAAACAAAAATGTCCGGAAAGCCTTCGAAGTGACGGTTCCGATGGCGCAAAAATCGCGCCAATCCGACGCCGTCTGGGCCTCCAAAAAATTAAAAGACGCGATGACTGTCGAATTCGACAAGTCCGGAATCCGGTGTCCCTCGTTCAAACGCCCCTATCGGCCTGTGCGGGCGTCCGAAAATTACGAAACAAAAATGTCCGGAAAGCCTTCGAAGTGACGGTTCCGATGGCGGAAAAATCGCGCCAATCCGACGCCGTCTGGGCCTCCAAAAAATTAAAAGACGCGATGACTGTCGAATTCGACAAGTCCGGAATCCGGTGTCCCTCGTTCAAACGCCCCTATCGGCCTGTGCGGGCGTCCGAAAATTACGAAACAAAAATGTCCGGAAAGCCTTCGAAGTGACGGTTCCGATGGCGCAGAAATCGCGCCAATCCGACGCCGTCTGACCCTCCAAAAAATTAAAAGACGCGATGGCTGTCGAATTCGACAAGTCCGGAAAACGGCGTCCCTCGTTCAAACGCCCCTATCGGCCTGTGCGGGCGTCCAAAAATTACGAAACAAAAATGTCCGGAAAGCCTTCGAAGTGACGGTTCCGATGGCGCAAAAATCGCGCCAATCCGACGCCGTCTGGGCCTCCAAAAAATTAAAAGACGCGATGACTGTAGAATTCGACAAGTCCGGAATCCGGCGTCCCTCGTTCAAACGCCCCTATCGGCCTGTGCGGGCGTCCAAAAATTACGAAACAAAAATGTCCGGAAAGCCTTCGAAGTGACGGTTCCGATGGCGCAAAAATCGCGCCAATCCGACGCCGTCTGGGCCTCCAAAAAATTAAAAGACGCGATGACTGTAGAATTCGACAAGTCCGGAATCCGGCGTCCCTCGTTCAAACGCCCCTATCGGCCTGTGCGGGCGTCCGAAAATTACGAAACAAAAATGTCCGGAAAGCCTTCGAAGTGACGGTTCCGATGGCGCAAAAATCGCGCCAATCCGACGCCGTCTGGGCCTCCAAAAAATTGAAAGACGCGATGACTGTCGAATTCGACAAGTCCGGAATCCGGTGTTCCACGTTTAAACGCCCCTATCGGCCTGTGCGGGCGTCCGAAAATTACGAAACAAAAATGTCCGGAAAGCCTTCGAAGTGACGGTTCCGATGGCGCAAAAATCGCGCCAATCCGACGCCGTCTGGGCCTCCAAAAAATTAAAAGACGCGATGACTGTCGAATTCGACAAGTCCGGAATCCGGTGTCCCTCGTTCAAACGCCCCTATCGGCCTGTGCGGGCGTCCAAAAATTACGAAACAAAAATGTCCGGAAAGCCTTCGAAGTGACGGTTCCGATGGCGCAAAAATCGCGCCAATCCGACGCCGTCTGGGCCTCCAAAAAATTAAAAGACGCGATGACTGTCGAATTCGACAAGTCCGGAATCCGGCGTCCCTCGTTCAAACGCCCCTATCGGCCTGTGCGGGCGTCCGAAAATTACGAAACAAAAATGTCCGGAAAGCCTTCGAAGTGACGGTTCCGATGGCGCAAAAATCGCGCCAATCCGACGCCGTCTGGGCCTCCAAAAAATTGAAAGACGCGATGACTGTCGAATTCGACAAGTCCGGAATCCGGTGTTCCACGTTTAAACGCCCCTATCGGCCTGTGCGGGCGTCCGAAAATTACGAAACAAAAATGTCCGGAAAGCCTTCGAAGTGACGGTTCCGATGGCGCAAAAATCGCGCCAATCCGACGCCGTCTGGGCCTCCAAAAAATTAAAAGACGCGATGACTGTCGAATTCGACAAGTCCGGAATCCGGTGTCCCTCGTTCAAACGCCCCTATCGGCCTGTGCGGGCGTCCAAAAATTACGAAACAAAAATGTCCGGAAAGCCTTCGAAGTGACGGTTCCGATGGCGCAAAAATCGCGCCAATCCGACGCCGTCTGGGCCTCCAAAAAATTAAAAGACGCGATGACTGTCGAATTCGACAAGTCCGGAATCCGGTGTCCCTCGTTCAAACGCCCCTATCGGCCTGTGCGGGCGTCCGAAAATTACGAAACAAAAATGTCCGGAAAGCCTTCGAAGTGACGGTTCCGATGGCGGAAAAATCGCGCCAATCCGACGCCGTCTGGGCCTCCAAAAAATTAAAAGACGCGATGACTGTCGAATTCGACAAGTCCGGAATCCGGTGTCCCTCGTTCAAACGCCCCTATCGGCCTGTGCGTGCGTCCAAAAATTACGAAACAAAAATGTCCGGAAAGCCTTCGAAGTGACGGTTCCGATGGCGCAAAAATCGCGCCAATCCGACGCCGTCTGGGCCTCCAAAAAATTAAAAGACGCGATGACTGTCGAATTCGACAAGTCCGGAATCCGGTGTCCCTCGTTCAAACGCCCCTATCGGCCTGTGCGGGCGTCCGAAAATTACGAAACAAAAATGTCCGGAAAGCCTTCGAAGTGACGGTTCCGATGGCGGAAAAATCGCGCCAATCCGACGCCGTCTGGGCCTCCAAAAAATTAAAAGACGCGATGACTGTCGAATTCGACAAGTCCGGAATCCGGTGTCCCTCGTTCAAACGCCCCTATCGGCCTGTGCGGGCGTCCGAAAATTACGAAACAAAAATGTCCGGAAAGCCTTCGAAGTGACGGTTCCGATGGCGCAGAAATCGCGCCAATCCGACGCCGTCTGACCCTCCAAAAAATTAAAAGACGCGATGGCTGTCGAATTCGACAAGTCCGGAAAACGGCGTCCCTCGTTCAAACGCCCCTATCGGCCTGTGCGGGCGTCCAAAAATTACGAAACAAAAATGTCCGGAAAGCCTTCGAAGTGACGGTTCCGATGGCGCAAAAATCGCGCCAATCCGACGCCGTCTGGGCCTCCAAAAAATTAAAAGACGCGATGACTGTCGAATTCGACAAGTCCGGAATCCGGTGTCCCTCGTTCAAACGCCCCTATCGGCCTGTGCGGGCGTCCGAAAATTACGAAACAAAAATGTCCGGAAAGCCTTCGAAGTGACGGTTCCGATGGCGCAAAAATCGCGCCAATCCGACGCCGTCTGGGCCTCCAAAAAATTAAAAGACGCGATGACTGTCGAATTCGACAAGTCCGGAATCCGGTGTCCCTCGTTCAAACGCCCCTATCGGCCTGTGCGGGCGTCCGAAAATTACGAAACAAAAATGTCCGGAAAGCCTTCGAAGTGACGGTTCCGATGGCGCAAAAATCGCGCCAATCCGACGCCGTCTGGGCCTCCAAAAAATTAAAAGACGCGATGACTGTCGAATTCGACAAGTCCGGAATCCGGTGTCCCTCGTTCAAACGCCCCTATCGGCCTGTGCGGGCGTCCAAAAATTACGAAACAAAAATGTCCGGAAAGCCTTCGAAGTGACGGTTCCGATGGCGCAAAAATCGCGCCAATCCGACGCCGTCTGGGCCTCCAAAAAATTAAAAGACGCGATGACTGTCGAATTCGACAAGTCCGGAATCCGGCGTCCCTCGTTCAAACGCCCCTATCGGCCTGTGCGGGCGTCCGAAAATTACGAAACAAAAATGTCCGGAAAGCCTTCGAAGTGACGGTTCCGATGGCGCAAAAATCGCGCCAATCCGACGCCGTCTGGGCCTCCAAAAAATTGAAAGACGCGATGACTGTCGAATTCGACAAGTCCGGAATCCGGTGTTCCACGTTTAAACGCCCCTATCGGCCTGTGCGGGCGTCCGAAAATTACGAAACAAAAATGTCCGGAAAGCCTTCGAAGTGACGGTTCCGATGGCGCAAAAATCGCGCCAATCCGACGCCGTCTGGGCCTCCAAAAAATTAAAAGACGCGATGACTGTCGAATTCGACAAGTCCGGAATCCGGTGTCCCTCGTTCAAACGCCCCTATCGGCCTGTGCGGGCGTCCAAAAATTACGAAACAAAAATGTCCGGAAAGCCTTCGAAGTGACGGTTCCGATGGCGCAAAAATCGCGCCAATCCGACGCCGTCTGGGCCTCCAAAAAATTAAAAGACGCGATGACTGTCGAATTCGACAAGTCCGGAATCCGGTGTCCCTCGTTCAAACGCCCCTATCGGCCTGTGCGGGCGTCCGAAAATTACGAAACAAAAATGTCCGGAAAGCCTTCGAAGTGACGGTTCCGATGGCGGAAAAATCGCGCCAATCCGACGCCGTCTGGGCCTCCAAAAAATTAAAAGACGCGATGACTGTCGAATTCGACAAGTCCGGAATCCGGTGTCCCTCGTTCAAACGCCCCTATCGGCCTGTGCGTGCGTCCAAAAATTACGAAACAAAAATGTCCGGAAAGCCTTCGAAGTGACGGTTCCGATGGCGCAAAAATCGCGCCAATCCGACGCCGTCTGGGCCTCCAAAAAATTAAAAGACGCGATGACTGTCGAATTCGACAAGTCCGGAATCCGGTGTCCCTCGTTCAAACGCCCCTATCGGCCTGTGCGGGCGTCCGAAAATTACGAAACAAAAATGTCCGGAAAGCCTTCGAAGTGACGGTTCCGATGGCGGAAAAATCGCGCCAATCCGACGCCGTCTGGGCCTCCAAAAAATTAAAAGACGCGATGACTGTCGAATTCGACAAGTCCGGAATCCGGTGTCCCTCGTTCAAACGCCCCTATCGGCCTGTGCGGGCGTCCGAAAATTACGAAACAAAAATGTCCGGAAAGCCTTCGAAGTGACGGTTCCGATGGCGCAGAAATCGCGCCAATCCGACGCCGTCTGACCCTCCAAAAAATTAAAAGACGCGATGGCTGTCGAATTCGACAAGTCCGGAAAACGGCGTCCCTCGTTCAAACGCCCCTATCGGCCTGTGCGGGCGTCCAAAAATTACGAAACAAAAATGTCCGGAAAGCCTTCGAAGTGACGGTTCCGATGGCGCAAAAATCGCGCCAATCCGACGCCGTCTGGGCCTCCAAAAAATTAAAAGACGCGATGACTGTCGAATTCGACAAGTCCGGAATCCGGTGTCCCTCGTTCAAACGCCCCTATCGGCCTGTGCGGGCGTCCGAAAATTACGAAACAAAAATGTCCGGAAAGCCTTCGAAGTGACGGTTCCGATGGCGCAAAAATCGCGCCAATCCGACGCCGTCTGGGCCTCCAAAAAATTAAAAGACGCGATGACTGTCGAATTCGACAAGTCCGGAATCCGGTGTCCCTCGTTCAAACGCCCCTATCGGCCTGTGCGGGCGTCCGAAAATTACGAAACAAAAATGTCCGGAAAGCCTTCGAAGTGACGGTTCCGATGGCGCAAAAATCGCGCCAATCCGACGCCGTCTGGGCCTCCAAAAAATTAAAAGACGCGATGACTGTCGAATTCGACAAGTCCGGAATCCGGTGTCCCTCGTTCAAACGCCCCTATCGGCCTGTGCGGGCGTCCAAAAATTACGAAACAAAAATGTCCGGAAAGCCTTCGAAGTGACGGTTCCGATGGCGCAAAAATCGCGCCAATCCGACGCCGTCTGGGCCTCCAAAAAATTAAAAGACGCGATGACTGTCGAATTCGACAAGTCCGGAATCCGGCGTCCCTCGTTCAAACGCCCCTATCGGCCTGTGCGGGCGTCCGAAAATTACGAAACAAAAATGTCCGGAAAGCCTTCGAAGTGACGGTTCCGATGGCGCAAAAATCGCGCCAATCCGACGCCGTCTGGGCCTCCAAAAAATTGAAAGACGCGATGACTGTCGAATTCGACAAGTCCGGAATCCGGTGTTCCACGTTTAAACGCCCCTATCGGCCTGTGCGGGCGTCCGAAAATTACGAAACAAAAATGTCCGGAAAGCCTTCGAAGTGACGGTTCCGATGGCGCAAAAATCGCGCCAATCCGACGCCGTCTGGGCCTCCAAAAAATTAAAAGACGCGATGACTGTCGAATTCGACAAGTCCGGAATCCGGTGTCCCTCGTTCAAACGCCCCTATCGGCCTGTGCGGGCGTCCAAAAATTACGAAACAAAAATGTCCGGAAAGCCTTCGAAGTGACGGTTCCGATGGCGCAAAAATCGCGCCAATCCGACGCCGTCTGGGCCTCCAAAAAATTAAAAGACGCGATGACTGTCGAATTCGACAAGTCCGGAATCCGGTGTCCCTCGTTCAAACGCCCCTATCGGCCTGTGCGGGCGTCCGAAAATTACGAAACAAAAATGTCCGGAAAGCCTTCGAAGTGACGGTTCCGATGGCGGAAAAATCGCGCCAATCCGACGCCGTCTGGGCCTCCAAAAAATTAAAAGACGCGATGACTGTCGAATTCGACAAGTCCGGAATCCGGTGTCCCTCGTTCAAACGCCCCTATCGGCCTGTGCGTGCGTCCAAAAATTACGAAACAAAAATGTCCGGAAAGCCTTCGAAGTGACGGTTCCGATGGCGCAAAAATCGCGCCAATCCGACGCCGTCTGGGCCTCCAAAAAATTAAAAGACGCGATGACTGTCGAATTCGACAAGTCCGGAATCCGGTGTCCCTCGTTCAAACGCCCCTATCGGCCTGTGCGGGCGTCCGAAAATTACGAAACAAAAATGTCCGGAAAGCCTTCGAAGTGACGGTTCCGATGGCGGAAAAATCGCGCCAATCCGACGCCGTCTGGGCCTCCAAAAAATTAAAAGACGCGATGACTGTCGAATTCGACAAGTCCGGAATCCGGTGTCCCTCGTTCAAACGCCCCTATCGGCCTGTGCGGGCGTCCGAAAATTACGAAACAAAAATGTCCGGAAAGCCTTCGAAGTGACGGTTCCGATGGCGCAGAAATCGCGCCAATCCGACGCCGTCTGACCCTCCAAAAAATTAAAAGACGCGATGGCTGTCGAATTCGACAAGTCCGGAAAACGGCGTCCCTCGTTCAAACGCCCCTATCGGCCTGTGCGGGCGTCCAAAAATTACGAAACAAAAATGTCCGGAAAGCCTTCGAAGTGACGGTTCCGATGGCGCAAAAATCGCGCCAATCCGACGCCGTCTGGGCCTCCAAAAAATTAAAAGACGCGATGACTGTCGAATTCGACAAGTCCGGAATCCGGTGTCCCTCGTTCAAACGCCCCTATCGGCCTGTGCGGGCGTCCGAAAATTACGAAACAAAAATGTCCGGAAAGCCTTCGAAGTGACGGTTCCGATGGCGCAAAAATCGCGCCAATCCGACGCCGTCTGGGCCTCCAAAAAATTAAAAGACGCGATGACTGTCGAATTCGACAAGTCCGGAATCCGGTGTCCCTCGTTCAAACGCCCCTATCGGCCTGTGCGTGCGTCCAAAAATTACGAAACAAAAATGTCCGGAAAGCCTTCGAAGTGACGGTTCCGATGGCGCAAAAATCGCGCCAATCCGACGCCGTCTGGGCCTCCAAAAAATTAAAAGACGCGATGACTGTCGAATTCGACAAGTCCGGAATCCGGTGTCCCTCGTTCAAACGCCCCTATCGGCCTGTGCGGGCGTCCGAAAATTACGAAACAAAAATGTCCGGAAAGCCTTCGAAGTGACGGTTCCGATGGCGGAAAAATCGCGCCAATCCGACGCCGTCTGGGCCTCCAAAAAATTAAAAGACGCGATGACTGTCGAATTCGACAAGTCCGGAATCCGGTGTCCCTCGTTCAAACGCCCCTATCGGCCTGTGCGTGCGTCCAAAAATTACGAAACAAAAATGTCCGGAAAGCCTTCGAAGTGACGGTTCCGATGGCGCAAAAATCGCGCCAATCCGACGCCGTCTGGGCCTCCAAAAAATTAAAAGACGCGATGACTGTCGAATTCGACAAGTCCGGAATCCGGTGTCCCTCGTTCAAACGCCCCTATCGGCCTGTGCGGGCGTCCGAAAATTACGAAACAAAAATGTCCGGAAAGCCTTCGAAGTGACGGTTCCGATGGCGGAAAAATCGCGCCAATCCGACGCCGTCTGGGCCTCCAAAAAATTAAAAGACGCGATGACTGTCGAATTCGACAAGTCCGGAATCCGGTGTCCCTCGTTCAAACGCCCCTATCGGCCTGTGCGGGCGTCCGAAAATTACGAAACAAAAATGTCCGGAAAGCCTTCGAAGTGACGGTTCCGATGGCGCAGAAATCGCGCCAATCCGACGCCGTCTGACCCTCCAAAAAATTAAAAGACGCGATGGCTGTCGAATTCGACAAGTCCGGAAAACGGCGTCCCTCGTTCAAACGCCCCTATCGGCCTGTGCGGGCGTCCAAAAATTACGAAACAAAAATGTCCGGAAAGCCTTCGAAGTGACGGTTCCGATGGCGCAAAAATCGCGCCAATCCGACGCCGTCTGGGCCTCCAAAAAATTAAAAGACGCGATGACTGTCGAATTCGACAAGTCCGGAATCCGGTGTCCCTCGTTCAAACGCCCCTATCGGCCTGTGCGGGCGTCCGAAAATTACGAAACAAAAATGTCCGGAAAGCCTTCGAAGTGACGGTTCCGATGGCGCAAAAATCGCGCCAATCCGACGCCGTCTGGGCCTCCAAAAAATTAAAAGACGCGATGACTGTCGAATTCGACAAGTCCGGAATCCGGTGTCCCTCGTTCAAACGCCCCTATCGGCCTGTGCGGGCGTCCGAAAATTACGAAACAAAAATGTCCGGAAAGCCTTCGAAGTGACGGTTCCGATGGCGCAAAAATCGCGCCAATCCGACGCCGTCTGGGCCTCCAAAAAATTAAAAGACGCGATGACTGTCGAATTCGACAAGTCCGGAATCCGGTGTCCCTCGTTCAAACGCCCCTATCGGCCTGTGCGGGCGTCCGAAAATTACGAAACAAAAATGTCCGGAAAGCCTTCGAAGTGACGGTTCCGATGGCGGAAAAATCGCGCCAATCCGACGCCGTCTGGGCCTCCAAAAAATTAAAAGACGCGATGACTGTCGAATTCGACAAGTCCGGAATCCGGTGTCCCTCGTTCAAACGCCCCTATCGGCCTGTGCGGGCGTCCGAAAATTACGAAACAAAAATGTCCGGAAAGCCTTCGAAGTGACGGTTCCGATGGCGCAGAAATCGCGCCAATCCGACGCCGTCTGACCCTCCAAAAAATTAAAAGACGCGATGGCTGTCGAATTCGACAAGTCCGGAAAACGGCGTCCCTCGTTCAAACGCCCCTATCGGCCTGTGCGGGCGTCCAAAAATTACGAAACAAAAATGTCCGGAAAGCCTTCGAAGTGACGGTTCCGATGGCGCAAAAATCGCGCCAATCCGACGCCGTCTGGGCCTCCAAAAAATTAAAAGACGCGATGACTGTCGAATTCGACAAGTCCGGAATCCGGCGTCCCTCGTTCAAACGCCCCTATCGGCCTGTGCGGGCGTCCGAAAATTACGAAACAAAAATGTCCGGAAAGCCTTCGAAGTGACGGTTCCGATGGCGCAAAAATCGCGCCAATCCGACGCCGTCTGGGCCTCCAAAAAATTAAAAGACGCGATGACTGTCGAATTCGACAAGTCCGGAATCCGGTGTCCCTCGTTCAAACGCCCCTATCGGCCTGTGCGGGCGTCCGAAAATTACGAAACAAAAATGTCCGGAAAGCCTTCGAAGTGACGGTTCCGATGGCGGAAAAATCGCGCCAATCCGACGCCGTCTGGGCCTCCAAAAAATTAAAAGACGCGATGACTGTCGAATTCGACAAGTCCGGAATCCGGTGTCCCTCGTTCAAACGCCCCTATCGGCCTGTGCGGGCGTCCGAAAATTACGAAACAAAAATGTCCGGAAAGCCTTCGAAGTGACGGTTCCGATGGCGCAGAAATCGCGCCAATCCGACGCCGTCTGACCCTCCAAAAAATTAAAAGACGCGATGGCTGTCGAATTCGACAAGTCCGGAAAACGGCGTCCCTCGTTCAAACGCCCCTATCGGCCTGTGCGGGCGTCCAAAAATTACGAAACAAAAATGTCCGGAAAGCCTTCGAAGTGACGGTTCCGATGGCGCAAAAATCGCGCCAATCCGACGCCGTCTGGGCCTCCAAAAAATTAAAAGACGCGATGACTGTCGAATTCGACAAGTCCGGAATCCGGTGTCCCTCGTTCAAACGCCCCTATCGGCCTGTGCGGGCGTCCGAAAATTACGAAACAAAAATGTCCGGAAAGCCTTCGAAGTGACGGTTCCGATGGCGCAAAAATCGCGCCAATCCGACGCCGTCTGGGCCTCCAAAAAATTAAAAGACGCGATGACTGTCGAATTCGACAAGTCCGGAATCCGGTGTCCCTCGTTCAAACGCCCCTATCGGCCTGTGCGTGCGTCCAAAAATTACGAAACAAAAATGTCCGGAAAGCCTTCGAAGTGACGGTTCCGATGGCGCAAAAATCGCGCCAATCCGACGCCGTCTGGGCCTCCAAAAAATTAAAAGACGCGATGACTGTCGAATTCGACAAGTCCGGAATCCGGTGTCCCTCGTTCAAACGCCCCTATCGGCCTGTGCGGGCGTCCGAAAATTACGAAACAAAAATGTCCGGAAAGCCTTCGAAGTGACGGTTCCGATGGCGGAAAAATCGCGCCAATCCGACGCCGTCTGGGCCTCCAAAAAATTAAAAGACGCGATGACTGTCGAATTCGACAAGTCCGGAATCCGGTGTCCCTCGTTCAAACGCCCCTATCGGCCTGTGCGTGCGTCCAAAAATTACGAAACAAAAATGTCCGGAAAGCCTTCGAAGTGACGGTTCCGATGGCGCAAAAATCGCGCCAATCCGACGCCGTCTGGGCCTCCAAAAAATTAAAAGACGCGATGACTGTCGAATTCGACAAGTCCGGAATCCGGTGTCCCTCGTTCAAACGCCCCTATCGGCCTGTGCGGGCGTCCGAAAATTACGAAACAAAAATGTCCGGAAAGCCTTCGAAGTGACGGTTCCGATGGCGGAAAAATCGCGCCAATCCGACGCCGTCTGGGCCTCCAAAAAATTAAAAGACGCGATGACTGTCGAATTCGACAAGTCCGGAATCCGGTGTCCCTCGTTCAAACGCCCCTATCGGCCTGTGCGGGCGTCCGAAAATTACGAAACAAAAATGTCCGGAAAGCCTTCGAAGTGACGGTTCCGATGGCGCAGAAATCGCGCCAATCCGACGCCGTCTGACCCTCCAAAAAATTAAAAGACGCGATGGCTGTCGAATTCGACAAGTCCGGAAAACGGCGTCCCTCGTTCAAACGCCCCTATCGGCCTGTGCGGGCGTCCAAAAATTACGAAACAAAAATGTCCGGAAAGCCTTCGAAGTGACGGTTCCGATGGCGCAAAAATCGCGCCAATCCGACGCCGTCTGGGCCTCCAAAAAATTAAAAGACGCGATGACTGTCGAATTCGACAAGTCCGGAATCCGGTGTCCCTCGTTCAAACGCCCCTATCGGCCTGTGCGGGCGTCCGAAAATTACGAAACAAAAATGTCCGGAAAGCCTTCGAAGTGACGGTTCCGATGGCGCAAAAATCGCGCCAATCCGACGCCGTCTGGGCCTCCAAAAAATTAAAAGACGCGATGACTGTCGAATTCGACAAGTCCGGAATCCGGTGTCCCTCGTTCAAACGCCCCTATCGGCCTGTGCGGGCGTCCGAAAATTACGAAACAAAAATGTCCGGAAAGCCTTCGAAGTGACGGTTCCGATGGCGCAAAAATCGCGCCAATCCGACGCCGTCTGGGCCTCCAAAAAATTAAAAGACGCGATGACTGTCGAATTCGACAAGTCCGGAATCCGGTGTCCCTCGTTCAAACGCCCCTATCGGCCTGTGCGGGCGTCCAAAAATTACGAAACAAAAATGTCCGGAAAGCCTTCGAAGTGACGGTTCCGATGGCGCAAAAATCGCGCCAATCCGACGCCGTCTGGGCCTCCAAAAAATTAAAAGACGCGATGACTGTCGAATTCGACAAGTCCGGAATCCGGCGTCCCTCGTTCAAACGCCCCTATCGGCCTGTGCGGGCGTCCGAAAATTACGAAACAAAAATGTCCGGAAAGCCTTCGAAGTGACGGTTCCGATGGCGCAAAAATCGCGCCAATCCGACGCCGTCTGGGCCTCCAAAAAATTGAAAGACGCGATGACTGTCGAATTCGACAAGTCCGGAATCCGGTGTTCCACGTTTAAACGCCCCTATCGGCCTGTGCGGGCGTCCGAAAATTACGAAACAAAAATGTCCGGAAAGCCTTCGAAGTGACGGTTCCGATGGCGCAAAAATCGCGCCAATCCGACGCCGTCTGGGCCTCCAAAAAATTAAAAGACGCGATGACTGTCGAATTCGACAAGTCCGGAATCCGGTGTCCCTCGTTCAAACGCCCCTATCGGCCTGTGCGGGCGTCCAAAAATTACGAAACAAAAATGTCCGGAAAGCCTTCGAAGTGACGGTTCCGATGGCGCAAAAATCGCGCCAATCCGACGCCGTCTGGGCCTCCAAAAAATTAAAAGACGCGATGACTGTCGAATTCGACAAGTCCGGAATCCGGTGTCCCTCGTTCAAACGCCCCTATCGGCCTGTGCGGGCGTCCGAAAATTACGAAACAAAAATGTCCGGAAAGCCTTCGAAGTGACGGTTCCGATGGCGGAAAAATCGCGCCAATCCGACGCCGTCTGGGCCTCCAAAAAATTAAAAGACGCGATGACTGTCGAATTCGACAAGTCCGGAATCCGGTGTCCCTCGTTCAAACGCCCCTATCGGCCTGTGCGTGCGTCCAAAAATTACGAAACAAAAATGTCCGGAAAGCCTTCGAAGTGACGGTTCCGATGGCGCAAAAATCGCGCCAATCCGACGCCGTCTGGGCCTCCAAAAAATTAAAAGACGCGATGACTGTCGAATTCGACAAGTCCGGAATCCGGTGTCCCTCGTTCAAACGCCCCTATCGGCCTGTGCGGGCGTCCGAAAATTACGAAACAAAAATGTCCGGAAAGCCTTCGAAGTGACGGTTCCGATGGCGGAAAAATCGCGCCAATCCGACGCCGTCTGGGCCTCCAAAAAATTAAAAGACGCGATGACTGTCGAATTCGACAAGTCCGGAATCCGGTGTCCCTCGTTCAAACGCCCCTATCGGCCTGTGCGGGCGTCCGAAAATTACGAAACAAAAATGTCCGGAAAGCCTTCGAAGTGACGGTTCCGATGGCGCAGAAATCGCGCCAATCCGACGCCGTCTGACCCTCCAAAAAATTAAAAGACGCGATGGCTGTCGAATTCGACAAGTCCGGAAAACGGCGTCCCTCGTTCAAACGCCCCTATCGGCCTGTGCGGGCGTCCAAAAATTACGAAACAAAAATGTCCGGAAAGCCTTCGAAGTGACGGTTCCGATGGCGCAAAAATCGCGCCAATCCGACGCCGTCTGGGCCTCCAAAAAATTAAAAGACGCGATGACTGTCGAATTCGACAAGTCCGGAATCCGGTGTCCCTCGTTCAAACGCCCCTATCGGCCTGTGCGGGCGTCCGAAAATTACGAAACAAAAATGTCCGGAAAGCCTTCGAAGTGACGGTTCCGATGGCGCAAAAATCGCGCCAATCCGACGCCGTCTGGGCCTCCAAAAAATTAAAAGACGCGATGACTGTCGAATTCGACAAGTCCGGAATCCGGTGTCCCTCGTTCAAACGCCCCTATCGGCCTGTGCGGGCGTCCGAAAATTACGAAACAAAAATGTCCGGAAAGCCTTCGAAGTGACGGTTCCGATGGCGGAAAAATCGCGCCAATCCGACGCCGTCTGGGCCTCCAAAAAATTAAAAGACGCGATGACTGTCGAATTCGACAAGTCCGGAATCCGGTGTCCCTCGTTCAAACGCCCCTATCGGCCTGTGCGGGCGTCCGAAAATTACGAAACAAAAATGTCCGGAAAGCCTTCGAAGTGACGGTTCCGATGGCGCAGAAATCGCGCCAATCCGACGCCGTCTGACCCTCCAAAAAATTAAAAGACGCGATGGCTGTCGAATTCGACAAGTCCGGAAAACGGCGTCCCTCGTTCAAACGCCCCTATCGGCCTGTGCGGGCGTCCAAAAATTACGAAACAAAAATGTCCGGAAAGCCTTCGAAGTGACGGTTCCGATGGCGCAAAAATCGCGCCAATCCGACGCCGTCTGGGCCTCCAAAAAATTAAAAGACGCGATGACTGTAGAATTCGACAAGTCCGGAATCCGGCGTCCCTCGTTCAAACGCCCCTATCGGCCTGTGCGGGCGTCCGAAAATTACGAAACAAAAATGTCCGGAAAGCCTTCGAAGTGACGGTTCCGATGGCGCAAAAATCGCGCCAATCCGACGCCGTCTGGGCCTCCAAAAAATTGAAAGACGCGATGACTGTCGAATTCGACAAGTCCGGAATCCGGTGTTCCACGTTTAAACGCCCCTATCGGCCTGTGCGGGCGTCCGAAAATTACGAAACAAAAATGTCCGGAAAGCCTTCGAAGTGACGGTTCCGATGGCGCAAAAATCGCGCCAATCCGACGCCGTCTGGGCCTCCAAAAAATTAAAAGACGCGATGACTGTCGAATTCGACAAGTCCGGAATCCGGTGTCCCTCGTTCAAACGCCCCTATCGGCCTGTGCGGGCGTCCAAAAATTACGAAACAAAAATGTCCGGAAAGCCTTCGAAGTGACGGTTCCGATGGCGCAAAAATCGCGCCAATCCGACGCCGTCTGGGCCTCCAAAAAATTAAAAGACGCGATGACTGTCGAATTCGACAAGTCCGGAATCCGGTGTCCCTCGTTCAAACGCCCCTATCGGCCTGTGCGGGCGTCCGAAAATTACGAAACAAAAATGTCCGGAAAGCCTTCGAAGTGACGGTTCCGATGGCGGAAAAATCGCGCCAATCCGACGCCGTCTGGGCCTCCAAAAAATTAAAAGACGCGATGACTGTCGAATTCGACAAGTCCGGAATCCGGTGTCCCTCGTTCAAACGCCCCTATCGGCCTGTGCGTGCGTCCAAAAATTACGAAACAAAAATGTCCGGAAAGCCTTCGAAGTGACGGTTCCGATGGCGCAAAAATCGCGCCAATCCGACGCCGTCTGGGCCTCCAAAAAATTAAAAGACGCGATGACTGTCGAATTCGACAAGTCCGGAATCCGGTGTCCCTCGTTCAAACGCCCCTATCGGCCTGTGCGGGCGTCCGAAAATTACGAAACAAAAATGTCCGGAAAGCCTTCGAAGTGACGGTTCCGATGGCGGAAAAATCGCGCCAATCCGACGCCGTCTGGGCCTCCAAAAAATTAAAAGACGCGATGACTGTCGAATTCGACAAGTCCGGAATCCGGTGTCCCTCGTTCAAACGCCCCTATCGGCCTGTGCGGGCGTCCGAAAATTACGAAACAAAAATGTCCGGAAAGCCTTCGAAGTGACGGTTCCGATGGCGCAGAAATCGCGCCAATCCGACGCCGTCTGACCCTCCAAAAAATTAAAAGACGCGATGGCTGTCGAATTCGACAAGTCCGGAAAACGGCGTCCCTCGTTCAAACGCCCCTATCGGCCTGTGCGGGCGTCCAAAAATTACGAAACAAAAATGTCCGGAAAGCCTTCGAAGTGACGGTTCCGATGGCGCAAAAATCGCGCCAATCCGACGCCGTCTGGGCCTCCAAAAAATTAAAAGACGCGATGACTGTCGAATTCGACAAGTCCGGAATCCGGTGTCCCTCGTTCAAACGCCCCTATCGGCCTGTGCGGGCGTCCGAAAATTACGAAACAAAAATGTCCGGAAAGCCTTCGAAGTGACGGTTCCGATGGCGCAAAAATCGCGCCAATCCGACGCCGTCTGGGCCTCCAAAAAATTAAAAGACGCGATGACTGTCGAATTCGACAAGTCCGGAATCCGGTGTCCCTCGTTCAAACGCCCCTATCGGCCTGTGCGGGCGTCCGAAAATTACGAAACAAAAATGTCCGGAAAGCCTTCGAAGTGACGGTTCCGATGGCGGAAAAATCGCGCCAATCCGACGCCGTCTGGGCCTCCAAAAAATTAAAAGACGCGATGACTGTCGAATTCGACAAGTCCGGAATCCGGTGTCCCTCGTTCAAACGCCCCTATCGGCCTGTGCGGGCGTCCGAAAATTACGAAACAAAAATGTCCGGAAAGCCTTCGAAGTGACGGTTCCGATGGCGCAGAAATCGCGCCAATCCGACGCCGTCTGACCCTCCAAAAAATTAAAAGACGCGATGGCTGTCGAATTCGACAAGTCCGGAAAACGGCGTCCCTCGTTCAAACGCCCCTATCGGCCTGTGCGGGCGTCCAAAAATTACGAAACAAAAATGTCCGGAAAGCCTTCGAAGTGACGGTTCCGATGGCGCAAAAATCGCGCCAATCCGACGCCGTCTGGGCCTCCAAAAAATTAAAAGACGCGATGACTGTAGAATTCGACAAGTCCGGAATCCGGCGTCCCTCGTTCAAACGCCCCTATCGGCCTGTGCGGGCGTCCGAAAATTACGAAACAAAAATGTCCGGAAAGCCTTCGAAGTGACGGTTCCGATGGCGCAAAAATCGCGCCAATCCGACGCCGTCTGGGCCTCCAAAAAATTGAAAGACGCGATGACTGTCGAATTCGACAAGTCCGGAATCCGGTGTTCCACGTTTAAACGCCCCTATCGGCCTGTGCGGGCGTCCGAAAATTACGAAACAAAAATGTCCGGAAAGCCTTCGAAGTGACGGTTCCGATGGCGCAAAAATCGCGCCAATCCGACGCCGTCTGGGCCTCCAAAAAATTAAAAGACGCGATGACTGTCGAATTCGACAAGTCCGGAATCCGGTGTCCCTCGTTCAAACGCCCCTATCGGCCTGTGCGGGCGTCCAAAAATTACGAAACAAAAATGTCCGGAAAGCCTTCGAAGTGACGGTTCCGATGGCGCAAAAATCGCGCCAATCCGACGCCGTCTGGGCCTCCAAAAAATTAAAAGACGCGATGACTGTCGAATTCGACAAGTCCGGAATCCGGCGTCCCTCGTTCAAACGCCCCTATCGGCCTGTGCGGGCGTCCGAAAATTACGAAACAAAAATGTCCGGAAAGCCTTCGAAGTGACGGTTCCGATGGCGCAAAAATCGCGCCAATCCGACGCCGTCTGGGCCTCCAAAAAATTGAAAGACGCGATGACTGTCGAATTCGACAAGTCCGGAATCCGGTGTTCCACGTTTAAACGCCCCTATCGGCCTGTGCGGGCGTCCGAAAATTACGAAACAAAAATGTCCGGAAAGCCTTCGAAGTGACGGTTCCGATGGCGCAAAAATCGCGCCAATCCGACGCCGTCTGGGCCTCCAAAAAGTTAAAAGACGCGATGACTGTCGAATTCGACAAGTCCGGAATCCGGTGTCCCTCGTTCAAACGCCCCTATCGGCCTGTGCGGGCGTCCAAAAATTACGAAACAAAAATGTCCGGAAAGCCTTCGAAGTGACGGTTCCGATGGCGCAAAAATCGCGCCAATCCGACGCCGTCTGGGCCTCCAAAAAATTAAAAGACGCGATGACTGTCGAATTCGACAAGTCCGGAATCCGGTGTCCCTCGTTCAAACGCCCCTATCGGCCTGTGCGGGCGTCCGAAAATTACGAAACAAAAATGTCCGGAAAGCCTTCGAAGTGACGGTTCCGATGGCGGAAAAATCGCGCCAATCCGACGCCGTCTGGGCCTCCAAAAAATTAAAAGACGCGATGACTGTCGAATTCGACAAGTCCGGAATCCGGTGTCCCTCGTTCAAACGCCCCTATCGGCCTGTGCGTGCGTCCAAAAATTACGAAACAAAAATGTCCGGAAAGCCTTCGAAGTGACGGTTCCGATGGCGCAAAAATCGCGCCAATCCGACGCCGTCTGGGCCTCCAAAAAATTAAAAGACGCGATGACTGTCGAATTCGACAAGTCCGGAATCCGGTGTCCCTCGTTCAAACGCCCCTATCGGCCTGTGCGGGCGTCCGAAAATTACGAAACAAAAATGTCCGGAAAGCCTTCGAAGTGACGGTTCCGATGGCGGAAAAATCGCGCCAATCCGACGCCGTCTGGGCCTCCAAAAAATTAAAAGACGCGATGACTGTCGAATTCGACAAGTCCGGAATCCGGTGTCCCTCGTTCAAACGCCCCTATCGGCCTGTGCGGGCGTCCGAAAATTACGAAACAAAAATGTCCGGAAAGCCTTCGAAGTGACGGTTCCGATGGCGCAGAAATCGCGCCAATCCGACGCCGTCTGACCCTCCAAAAAATTAAAAGACGCGATGGCTGTCGAATTCGACAAGTCCGGAAAACGGCGTCCCTCGTTCAAACGCCCCTATCGGCCTGTGCGGGCGTCCAAAAATTACGAAACAAAAATGTCCGGAAAGCCTTCGAAGTGACGGTTCCGATGGCGCAAAAATCGCGCCAATCCGACGCCGTCTGGGCCTCCAAAAAATTAAAAGACGCGATGACTGTCGAATTCGACAAGTCCGGAATCCGGTGTCCCTCGTTCAAACGCCCCTATCGGCCTGTGCGGGCGTCCGAAAATTACGAAACAAAAATGTCCGGAAAGCCTTCGAAGTGACGGTTCCGATGGCGCAAAAATCGCGCCAATCCGACGCCGTCTGGGCCTCCAAAAAATTAAAAGACGCGATGACTGTCGAATTCGACAAGTCCGGAATCCGGTGTCCCTCGTTCAAACGCCCCTATCGGCCTGTGCGGGCGTCCGAAAATTACGAAACAAAAATGTCCGGAAAGCCTTCGAAGTGACGGTTCCGATGGCGCAAAAATCGCGCCAATCCGACGCCGTCTGGGCCTCCAAAAAATTAAAAGACGCGATGACTGTCGAATTCGACAAGTCCGGAATCCGGTGTCCCTCGTTCAAACGCCCCTATCGGCCTGTGCGGGCGTCCGAAAATTACGAAACAAAAATGTCCGGAAAGCCTTCGAAGTGACGGTTCCGATGGCGCACAAATCGCGCCAATCCGACGCCGTCTGGGCCTCCAAAAAATTGAAAGACGCGATGACTGTCGAATTCGACAAGTCCGGAATCCGGTGTCCCTCGTTCAAACGCCCCTATCGGCCTGTGCGTGCGTCCAAAAATTACGAAACAAAAATGTCCGGAAAGCCTTCGAAGTGACGGTTCCGATGGCGCAAAAATCGCGCCAATCCGACGCCGTCTGGGCCTCCAAAAAATTAAAAGACGCGATGACTGTCGAATTCGACAAGTCCGGAATCCGGTGTCCCTCGTTCAAACGCCCCTATCGGCCTGTGCGGGCGTCCGAAAATTACGAAACAAAAATGTCCGGAAAGCCTTCGAAGTGACGGTTCCGATGGCGGAAAAATCGCGCCAATCCGACGCCGTCTGGGCCTCCAAAAAATTAAAAGACGCGATGACTGTCGAATTCGACAAGTCCGGAATCCGGTGTCCCTCGTTCAAACGCCCCTATCGGCCTGTGCGGGCGTCCGAAAATTACGAAACAAAAATGTCCGGAAAGCCTTCGAAGTGACGGTTCCGATGGCGCAGAAATCGCGCCAATCCGACGCCGTCTGACCCTCCAAAAAATTAAAAGACGCGATGGCTGTCGAATTCGACAAGTCCGGAAAACGGCGTCCCTCGTTCAAACGCCCCTATCGGCCTGTGCGGGCGTCCAAAAATTACGAAACAAAAATGTCCGGAAAGCCTTCGAAGTGACGGTTCCGATGGCGCAGAAATCGCGCCAATCCGACGCCGTCTGACCCTCCAAAAAATTAAAAGACGCGATGGCTGTCGAATTCGACAAGTCCGGAAAACGGCGTCCCTCGTTCAAACGCCCCTATCGGCCTGTGCGGGCGTCCAAAAATTACGAAACAAAAATGTCCGGAAAGCCTTCGAAGTGACGGTTCCGATGGCGCAAAAATCGCGCCAATCCGACGCCGTCTGGGCCTCCAAAAAATTAAAAGACGCGATGACTGTCGAATTCGACAAGTCCGGAATCCGGTGTCCCTCGTTCAAACGCCCCTATCGGCCTGTGCGGGCGTCCGAAAATTACGAAACAAAAATGTCCGGAAAGCCTTCGAAGTGACGGTTCCGATGGCGCAAAAATCGCGCCAATCCGACGCCGTCTGGGCCTCCAAAAAATTAAAAGACGCGATGACTGTCGAATTCGACAAGTCCGGAATCCGGTGTCCCTCGTTCAAACGCCCCTATCGGCCTGTGCGGGCGTCCGAAAATTACGAAACAAAAATGTCCGGAAAGCCTTCGAAGTGACGGTTCCGATGGCGCACAAATCGCGCCAATCCGACGCCGTCTGGGCCTCCAAAAAATTGAAAGACGCGATGACTGTCGAATTCGACAAGTCCGGAATCCGGTGTCCCTCGTTCAAACGCCCCTATCGGCCTGTGCGTGCGTCCAAAAATTACGAAACAAAAATGTCCGGAAAGCCTTCGAAGTGACGGTTCCGATGGCGCAAAAATCGCGCCAATCCGACGCCGTCTGGGCCTCCAAAAAATTAAAAGACGCGATGACTGTCGAATTCGACAAGTCCGGAATCCGGTGTCCCTCGTTCAAACGCCCCTATCGGCCTGTGCGGGCGTCCGAAAATTACGAAACAAAAATGTCCGGAAAGCCTTCGAAGTGACGGTTCCGATGGCGGAAAAATCGCGCCAATCCGACGCCGTCTGGGCCTCCAAAAAATTAAAAGACGCGATGACTGTCGAATTCGACAAGTCCGGAATCCGGTGTCCCTCGTTCAAACGCCCCTATCGGCCTGTGCGGGCGTCCGAAAATTACGAAACAAAAATGTCCGGAAAGCCTTCGAAGTGACGGTTCCGATGGCGCAGAAATCGCGCCAATCCGACGCCGTCTGACCCTCCAAAAAATTAAAAGACGCGATGGCTGTCGAATTCGACAAGTCCGGAAAACGGCGTCCCTCGTTCAAACGCCCCTATCGGCCTGTGCGGGCGTCCAAAAATTACGAAACAAAAATGTCCGGAAAGCCTTCGAAGTGACGGTTCCGATGGCGCAAAAATCGCGCCAATCCGACGCCGTCTGGGCCTCCAAAAAATTAAAAGACGCGATGACTGTCGAATTCGACAAGTCCGGAATCCGGTGTCCCTCGTTCAAACGCCCCTATCGGCCTGTGCGGGCGTCCGAAAATTACGAAACAAAAATGTCCGGAAAGCCTTCGAAGTGACGGTTCCGATGGCGCAAAAATCGCGCCAATCCGACGCCGTCTGGGCCTCCAAAAAATTAAAAGACGCGATGACTGTCGAATTCGACAAGTCCGGAATCCGGTGTCCCTCGTTCAAACGCCCCTATCGGCCTGTGCGGGCGTCCGAAAATTACGAAACAAAAATGTCCGGAAAGCCTTCGAAGTGACGGTTCCGATGGCGCACAAATCGCGCCAATCCGACGCCGTCTGGGCCTCCAAAAAATTGAAAGACGCGATGACTGTCGAATTCGACAAGTCCGGAATCCGGTGTCCCTCGTTCAAACGCCCCTATCGGCCTGTGCGTGCGTCCAAAAATTACGAAACAAAAATGTCCGGAAAGCCTTCGAAGTGACGGTTCCGATGGCGCAAAAATCGCGCCAATCCGACGCCGTCTGGGCCTCCAAAAAATTAAAAGACGCGATGACTGTCGAATTCGACAAGTCCGGAATCCGGTGTCCCTCGTTCAAACGCCCCTATCGGCCTGTGCGGGCGTCCGAAAATTACGAAACAAAAATGTCCGGAAAGCCTTCGAAGTGACGGTTCCGATGGCGCAAAAATCGCGCCAATCCGACGCCGTCTGGGCCTCCAAAAAATTAAAAGACGCGATGACTGTCGAATTCGACAAGTCCGGAATCCGGTGTCCCTCGTTCAAACGCCCCTATCGGCCTGTGCGGGCGTCCGAAAATTACGAAACAAAAATGTCCGGAAAGCCTTCGAAGTGACGGTTCCGATGGCGCAGAAATCGCGCCAATCCGACGCCGTCTGACCCTCCAAAAAATTAAAAGACGCGATGGCTGTCGAATTCGACAAGTCCGGAAAACGGCGTCCCTCGTTCAAACGCCCCTATCGGCCTGTGCGGGCGTCCAAAAATTACGAAACAAAAATGTCCGGAAAGCCTTCGAAGTGACGGTTCCGATGGCGCAAAAATCGCGCCAATCCGACGCCGTCTGGGCCTCCAAAAAATTAAAAGACGCGATGACTGTCGAATTCGACAAGTCCGGAATCCGGTGTCCCTCGTTCAAACGCCCCTATCGGCCTGTGCGGGCGTCCGAAAATTACGAAACAAAAATGTCCGGAAAGCCTTCGAAGTGACGGTTCCGATGGCGCAAAAATCGCGCCAATCCGACGCCGTCTGGGCCTCCAAAAAATTAAAAGACGCGATGACTGTCGAATTCGACAAGTCCGGAATCCGGTGTCCCTCGTTCAAACGCCCCTATCGGCCTGTGCGGGCGTCCGAAAATTACGAAACAAAAATGTCCGGAAAGCCTTCGAAGTGACGGTTCCGATGGCGGAAAAATCGCGCCAATCCGACGCCGTCTGGGCCTCCAAAAAATTAAAAGACGCGATGACTGTCGAATTCGACAAGTCCGGAATCCGGTGTCCCTCGTTCAAACGCCCCTATCGGCCTGTGCGGGCGTCCGAAAATTACGAAACAAAAATGTCCGGAAAGCCTTCGAAGTGACGGTTCCGATGGCGCAGAAATCGCGCCAATCCGACGCCGTCTGACCCTCCAAAAAATTAAAAGACGCGATGGCTGTCGAATTCGACAAGTCCGGAAAACGGCGTCCCTCGTTCAAACGCCCCTATCGGCCTGTGCGGGCGTCCAAAAATTACGAAACAAAAATGTCCGGAAAGCCTTCGAAGTGACGGTTCCGATGGCGCAAAAATCGCGCCAATCCGACGCCGTCTGGGCCTCCAAAAAATTAAAAGACGCGATGACTGTAGAATTCGACAAGTCCGGAATCCGGCGTCCCTCGTTCAAACGCCCCTATCGGCCTGTGCGGGCGTCCGAAAATTACGAAACAAAAATGTCCGGAAAGCCTTCGAAGTGACGGTTCCGATGGCGCAAAAATCGCGCCAATCCGACGCCGTCTGGGCCTCCAAAAAATTGAAAGACGCGATGACTGTCGAATTCGACAAGTCCGGAATCCGGTGTTCCACGTTTAAACGCCCCTATCGGCCTGTGCGGGCATCCGAAAATTACGAAACAAAAATGTCCGGAAAGCCTTCGAAGTGACGGTTCCGATGGCGCAAAAATCGCGCCAATCCGACGCCGTCTGGGCCTCCAAAAAATTAAAAGACGCGATGACTGTCGAATTCGACAAGTCCGGAATCCGGTGTCCCTCGTTCAAACGCCCCTATCGGCCTGTGCGGGCGTCCAAAAATTACGAAACAAAAATGTCCGGAAAGCCTTCGAAGTGACGGTTCCGATGGCGCAAAAATCGCGCCAATCCGACGCCGTCTGGGCCTCCAAAAAATTAAAAGACGCGATGACTGTCGAATTCGACAAGTCCGGAATCCGGCGTCCCTCGTTCAAACGCCCCTATCGGCCTGTGCGGGCGTCCGAAAATTACGAAACAAAAATGTCCGGAAAGCCTTCGAAGTGACGGTTCCGATGGCGCAAAAATCGCGCCAATCCGACGCCGTCTGGGCCTCCAAAAAATTGAAAGACGCGATGACTGTCGAATTCGACAAGTCCGGAATCCGGTGTTCCACGTTTAAACGCCCCTATCGGCCTGTGCGGGCGTCCGAAAATTACGAAACAAAAATGTCCGGAAAGCCTTCGAAGTGACGGTTCCGATGGCGCAAAAATCGCGCCAATCCGACGCCGTCTGGGCCTCCAAAAAGTTAAAAGACGCGATGACTGTCGAATTCGACAAGTCCGGAATCCGGTGTCCCTCGTTCAAACGCCCCTATCGGCCTGTGCGGGCGTCCAAAAATTACGAAACAAAAATGTCCGGAAAGCCTTCGAAGTGACGGTTCCGATGGCGCAAAAATCGCGCCAATCCGACGCCGTCTGGGCCTCCAAAAAATTAAAAGACGCGATGACTGTCGAATTCGACAAGTCCGGAATCCGGTGTCCCTCGTTCAAACGCCCCTATCGGCCTGTGCGGGCGTCCGAAAATTACGAAACAAAAATGTCCGGAAAGCCTTCGAAGTGACGGTTCCGATGGCGGAAAAATCGCGCCAATCCGACGCCGTCTGGGCCTCCAAAAAATTAAAAGACGCGATGACTGTCGAATTCGACAAGTCCGGAATCCGGTGTCCCTCGTTCAAACGCCCCTATCGGCCTGTGCGTGCGTCCAAAAATTACGAAACAAAAATGTCCGGAAAGCCTTCGAAGTGACGGTTCCGATGGCGCAAAAATCGCGCCAATCCGACGCCGTCTGGGCCTCCAAAAAATTGAAAGACGCGATGACTGTCGAATTCGACAAGTCCGGAATCCGGTGTTCCACGTTTAAACGCCCCTATCGGCCTGTGCGGGCGTCCGAAAATTACGAAACAAAAATGTCCGGAAAGCCTTCGAAGTGACGGTTCCGATGGCGCAAAAATCGCGCCAATCCGACGCCGTCTGGGCCTCCAAAAAGTTAAAAGACGCGATGACTGTCGAATTCGACAAGTCCGGAATCCGGTGTCCCTCGTTCAAACGCCCCTATCGGCCTGTGCGGGCGTCCAAAAATTACGAAACAAAAATGTCCGGAAAGCCTTCGAAGTGACGGTTCCGATGGCGCAAAAATCGCGCCAATCCGACGCCGTCTGGGCCTCCAAAAAATTAAAAGACGCGATGACTGTCGAATTCGACAAGTCCGGAATCCGGTGTCCCTCGTTCAAACGCCCCTATCGGCCTGTGCGGGCGTCCGAAAATTACGAAACAAAAATGTCCGGAAAGCCTTCGAAGTGACGGTTCCGATGGCGGAAAAATCGCGCCAATCCGACGCCGTCTGGGCCTCCAAAAAATTAAAAGACGCGATGACTGTCGAATTCGACAAGTCCGGAATCCGGTGTCCCTCGTTCAAACGCCCCTATCGGCCTGTGCGTGCGTCCAAAAATTACGAAACAAAAATGTCCGGAAAGCCTTCGAAGTGACGGTTCCGATGGCGCAAAAATCGCGCCAATCCGACGCCGTCTGGGCCTCCAAAAAATTAAAAGACGCGATGACTGTCGAATTCGACAAGTCCGGAATCCGGTGTCCCTCGTTCAAACGCCCCTATCGGCCTGTGCGGGCGTCCGAAAATTACGAAACAAAAATGTCCGGAAAGCCTTCGAAGTGACGGTTCCGATGGCGGAAAAATCGCGCCAATCCGACGCCGTCTGGGCCTCCAAAAAATTAAAAGACGCGATGACTGTCGAATTCGACAAGTCCGGAATCCGGTGTCCCTCGTTCAAACGCCCCTATCGGCCTGTGCGGGCGTCCGAAAATTACGAAACAAAAATGTCCGGAAAGCCTTCGAAGTGACGGTTCCGATGGCGCAGAAATCGCGCCAATCCGACGCCGTCTGACCCTCCAAAAAATTAAAAGACGCGATGGCTGTCGAATTCGACAAGTCCGGAAAACGGCGTCCCTCGTTCAAACGCCCCTATCGGCCTGTGCGGGCGTCCAAAAATTACGAAACAAAAATGTCCGGAAAGCCTTCGAAGTGACGGTTCCGATGGCGCAAAAATCGCGCCAATCCGACGCCGTCTGGGCCTCCAAAAAATTAAAAGACGCGATGACTGTCGAATTCGACAAGTCCGGAATCCGGCGTCCCTCGTTCAAACGCCCCTATCGGCCTGTGCGGGCGTCCGAAAATTACGAAACAAAAATGTCCGGAAAGCCTTCGAAGTGACGGTTCCGATGGCGCAAAAATCGCGCCAATCCGACGCCGTCTGGGCCTCCAAAAAATTGAAAGACGCGATGACTGTCGAATTCGACAAGTCCGGAATCCGGTGTTCCACGTTTAAACGCCCCTATCGGCCTGTGCGGGCGTCCGAAAATTACGAAACAAAAATGTCCGGAAAGCCTTCGAAGTGACGGTTCCGATGGCGCAAAAATCGCGCCAATCCGACGCCGTCTGGGCCTCCAAAAAGTTAAAAGACGCGATGACTGTCGAATTCGACAAGTCCGGAATCCGGTGTCCCTCGTTCAAACGCCCCTATCGGCCTGTGCGGGCGTCCAAAAATTACGAAACAAAAATGTCCGGAAAGCCTTCGAAGTGACGGTTCCGATGGCGCAAAAATCGCGCCAATCCGACGCCGTCTGGGCCTCCAAAAAATTAAAAGACGCGATGACTGTCGAATTCGACAAGTCCGGAATCCGGTGTCCCTCGTTCAAACGCCCCTATCGGCCTGTGCGGGCGTCCGAAAATTACGAAACAAAAATGTCCGGAAAGCCTTCGAAGTGACGGTTCCGATGGCGGAAAAATCGCGCCAATCCGACGCCGTCTGGGCCTCCAAAAAATTAAAAGACGCGATGACTGTCGAATTCGACAAGTCCGGAATCCGGTGTCCCTCGTTCAAACGCCCCTATCGGCCTGTGCGTGCGTCCAAAAATTACGAAACAAAAATGTCCGGAAAGCCTTCGAAGTGACGGTTCCGATGGCGCAAAAATCGCGCCAATCCGACGCCGTCTGGGCCTCCAAAAAATTAAAAGACGCGATGACTGTCGAATTCGACAAGTCCGGAATCCGGTGTCCCTCGTTCAAACGCCCCTATCGGCCTGTGCGGGCGTCCGAAAATTACGAAACAAAAATGTCCGGAAAGCCTTCGAAGTGACGGTTCCGATGGCGGAAAAATCGCGCCAATCCGACGCCGTCTGGGCCTCCAAAAAATTAAAAGACGCGATGACTGTCGAATTCGACAAGTCCGGAATCCGGTGTCCCTCGTTCAAACGCCCCTATCGGCCTGTGCGGGCGTCCGAAAATTACGAAACAAAAATGTCCGGAAAGCCTTCGAAGTGACGGTTCCGATGGCGCAGAAATCGCGCCAATCCGACGCCGTCTGACCCTCCAAAAAATTAAAAGACGCGATGGCTGTCGAATTCGACAAGTCCGGAAAACGGCGTCCCTCGTTCAAACGCCCCTATCGGCCTGTGCGGGCGTCCAAAAATTACGAAACAAAAATGTCCGGAAAGCCTTCGAAGTGACGGTTCCGATGGCGCAAAAATCGCGCCAATCCGACGCCGTCTGGGCCTCCAAAAAATTAAAAGACGCGATGACTGTCGAATTCGACAAGTCCGGAATCCGGTGTCCCTCGTTCAAACGCCCCTATCGGCCTGTGCGGGCGTCCGAAAATTACGAAACAAAAATGTCCGGAAAGCCTTCGAAGTGACGGTTCCGATGGCGCAAAAATCGCGCCAATCCGACGCCGTCTGGGCCTCCAAAAAATTAAAAGACGCGATGACTGTCGAATTCGACAAGTCCGGAATCCGGTGTCCCTCGTTCAAACGCCCCTATCGGCCTGTGCGGGCGTCCGAAAATTACGAAACAAAAATGTCCGGAAAGCCTTCGAAGTGACGGTTCCGATGGCGCACAAATCGCGCCAATCCGACGCCGTCTGGGCCTCCAAAAAATTGAAAGACGCGATGACTGTCGAATTCGACAAGTCCGGAATCCGGTGTCCCTCGTTCAAACGCCCCTATCGGCCTGTGCGTGCGTCCAAAAATTACGAAACAAAAATGTCCGGAAAGCCTTCGAAGTGACGGTTCCGATGGCGCAAAAATCGCGCCAATCCGACGCCGTCTGGGCCTCCAAAAAATTAAAAGACGCGATGACTGTCGAATTCGACAAGTCCGGAATCCGGTGTCCCTCGTTCAAACGCCCCTATCGGCCTGTGCGGGCGTCCGAAAATTACGAAACAAAAATGTCCGGAAAGCCTTCGAAGTGACGGTTCCGATGGCGCAAAAATCGCGCCAATCCGACGCCGTCTGGGCCTCCAAAAAATTAAAAGACGCGATGACTGTCGAATTCGACAAGTCCGGAATCCGGTGTCCCTCGTTCAAACGCCCCTATCGGCCTGTGCGGGCGTCCGAAAATTACGAAACAAAAATGTCCGGAAAGCCTTCGAAGTGACGGTTCCGATGGCGCAAAAATCGCGCCAATCCGACGCCGTCTGGGCCTCCAAAAAATTAAAAGACGCGATGACTGTCGAATTCGACAAGTCCGGAATCCGGTGTCCCTCGTTCAAACGCCCCTATCGGCCTGTGCGGGCGTCCGAAAATTACGAAACAAAAATGTCCGGAAAGCCTTCGAAGTGACGGTTCCGATGGCGCACAAATCGCGCCAATCCGACGCCGTCTGGGCCTCCAAAAAATTGAAAGACGCGATGACTGTCGAATTCGACAAGTCCGGAATCCGGTGTCCCTCGTTCAAACGCCCCTATCGGCCTGTGCGTGCGTCCAAAAATTACGAAACAAAAATGTCCGGAAAGCCTTCGAAGTGACGGTTCCGATGGCGCAAAAATCGCGCCAATCCGACGCCGTCTGGGCCTCCAAAAAATTAAAAGACGCGATGACTGTCGAATTCGACAAGTCCGGAATCCGGTGTCCCTCGTTCAAACGCCCCTATCGGCCTGTGCGGGCGTCCGAAAATTACGAAACAAAAATGTCCGGAAAGCCTTCGAAGTGACGGTTCCGATGGCGCAAAAATCGCGCCAATCCGACGCCGTCTGGGCCTCCAAAAAATTAAAAGACGCGATGACTGTCGAATTCGACAAGTCCGGAATCCGGTGTCCCTCGTTCAAACGCCCCTATCGGCCTGTGCGGGCGTCCGAAAATTACGAAACAAAAATGTCCGGAAAGCCTTCGAAGTGACGGTTCCGATGGCTCAGAAATCGCGCCAATCCGACGCCGTCTGACCCTCCAAAAAATTAAAAGACGCGATGGCTGTCGAATTCGACAAGTCCGGAAAACGGCGTCCCTCGTTCAAACGCCCCTATCGGCCTGTGCGGGCGTCCAAAAATTACGAAACAAAAATGTCCGGAAAGCCTTCGAAGTGACGGTTCCGATGGCGCAAAAATTGCGCCAATCCGACGCCGTCTGGGCCTCCAAAAAATTAAAAGACGCGATGACTGTCGAATTCGACAAGTCCGGAATCCGGTGTCCCTCGTTCAAACGCCCCTATCGGCCTGTGCGGGCGTCCGAAAATTACGAAACAAAAATGTCCGGAAAGCCTTCGAAGTGACGGTTCCGATGGCTCAGAAATCGCGCCAATCCGACGCCGTCTGACCCTCCAAAAAATTAAAAGACGCGATGGCTGTCGAATTCGACAAGTCCGGAAAACGGCGTCCCTCGTTCAAACGCCCCTATCGGCCTGTGCGGGCGTCCAAAAATTACGAAACAAAAATGTCCGGAAAGCCTTCGAAGTGACGGTTCCGATGGCGCACAAATCGCGCCAATCCGACGCCGTCTGGGCCTCCAAAAAATTAAAAGACGCGATGACTGTCGAATTCGACAAGTCCGGAATCCGGCGTCCCTCGTTCAAACGCCCCTATCGGCCTGTGCGGGCGTCCGAAAATTACGAAACAAAAATGTCCGGAAAGCCTTCGAAGTGACGGTTCCGATGGCGCAAAAATCGCGCCAATCCGACGCCGTCTGGGCCTCCAAAAAATTGAAAGACGCGATGACTGTCGAATTCGACAAGTCCGGAATCCGGTGTTCCACGTTTAAACGCCCCTATCGGCCTGTGCGGGCGTCCGAAAATTACGAAACAAAAATGTCCGGAAAGCCTTCGAAGTGACGGTTCCGATGGCGCAAAAATCGCGCCAATCCGACGCCGTCTGGGCCTCCAAAAAATTAAAAGACGCGATGACTGTCGAATTCGACAAGTCCGGAATCCGGTGTCCCTCGTTCAAACGCCCCTATCGGCCTGTGCGGGCGTCCGAAAATTACGAAACAAAAATGTCCGGAAAGCCTTCGAAGTGACGGTTCCGATGGCGCAGAAATCGCGCCAATCCGACGCCGTCTGACCCTCCAAAAAATTAAAAGACGCGATGGCTGTCGAATTCGACAAGTCCGGAAAACGGCGTCCCTCGTTCAAACGCCCCTATCGGCCTGTGCGGGCGTCCGAAAATTACGAAACAAAAATGTCCGGAAAGCCTTCGAAGTAACGGTTCCGATGGCGGAAAAATCGCGCCAATCCGACGCCGTCTGGGCCTCCAAAAAATTAAAAGACGCGATGGCTGTCGAATTCGACAAGTCCGGAATCCGGCGTCCCTCGTTCAAACGCCCCTATCGGCCTGTGCGGGCGTCCGAAAATTACGAAACAAAAATGTCCGGAAAGCCTTCGAAGTGACGGTTCCGATGGCGCAAAAATCGCGCCAATCCGACGCCGTCTGGGCCTCCAAAAAATTGAAAGACGCGATGACTGTCGAATTCGACAAGTCCGGAATCCGGTGTTCCACGTTTAAACGCCCCTATCGGCCTGTGCGGGCGTCCGAAAATTACGAAACAAAAATGTCCGGAAAGCCTTCGAAGTGACGGTTCCGATGGCGCAGAAATCGCGCCAATCCGACGCCGTCTGGGCCTCCAAAAAATTAAAAGACGCGATGACTGTCGAATTCGACAAGTCCGGAATCCGGCGTCCCTCGTTCAAACGCCCCTATCGGCCTGTGCGGGCGTCCGAAAATTACGAAACAAAAATGTCCGGAAAGCCTTCGAAGTGACGGTTCCGATGGCGCAGAAATCGCGCCAATCCGACGCCGTCTGACCCTCCAAAAAATTAAAAGACGCGATGGCTGTCGAATTCGACAAGTCCGGAAAACGGCGTCCCTCGTTCAAACGCCCCTATCGGCCTGTGCGGGCGTCCGAAAATTACGAAACAAAAATGTCCGGAAAGCCTTCGAAGTGACGGTTCCGATGGCGGAAAAATCGCGCCAATCCGACGCCGTCTGGGCCTCCAAAAAATTAAAAGACGCGATGGCTGTCGAATTCGACAAGTCCGGAAAACGGCGTCCCTCGTTCAAACGCCCCTATCGGCCTGTGCGGGCGTCCGAAAATTACGAAACAAAAATGTCCGGAAAGCCTTCGAAGTGACGGTTCCGATGGCGCAAAAATCGCGCCAATCCGACGCCGTCTGGGCCTCCAAAAAATTGAAAGACGCGATGACTGTCGAATTCGACAAGTCCGGAATCCGGTGTTCCACGTTTAAACGCCCATATCGGCCTGTGCGGGCGTCCGAAAATTACGAAACAAAAATGTCCAGAAAGCCTTCGAAGTGACGGTTCCGATGGCGCAAAAATCGCGCCAATCCGACGCCGTCTGGGCCTCCAAAAAATTAAAAGACGCGATGACTGTCGAATTCGACAAGTCCGGAATCCGGTGTCCCTCGTTCAAACGCCCCTATCGGCCTGTGCGTGCGTCCAAAAATTACGAAACAAAAATGTCCGGAAAGCCTTCGAAGTGACGGTTCCGATGGCGCAGAAATCGCGCCAATCCGACGCCGTCTGACCCTCCAAAAAATTAAAAGACGCGATGGCTGTCGAATTCGACAAGTCCGGAAAACGGCGTCCCTCGTTCAAACGCCCCTATCGGCCTGTGCGGGCGTCCAAAAATTACGAAACAAAAATGTCCGGAAAGCCTTCGAAGTGACGGTTCCGATGGCGCAAAAATCGCGCCAATCCGACGCCGTCTGGGCCTCCAAAAAATTAAAAGACGCGATGGCTGTCGAATTCGACAAGTCCGGAATCCGGTGTCCCTCGTTCAAACGCCCATATCGGCCTGTGCGTTCGTCCGAAAATTACGAAACAAAAATGTCCGGAAAGCCTTCGAAGTGACGGTTCCGATGGCGCAAAAATCGCGCCAATCCGACGCCGTCTGGGCCTCCAAAAAATTAAAAGACCCGATCACTGTCGAATTCGACAACTCCGGAATCCGGTGTTCCACGTTTAAACGCCCATATCGTAATTTTTGGAAGTCCAAAAATTACGAGGCAAAAATGTCCGGAAAGCCTTCGAAGTGACGGTTCCGATGGCGCAAAAATCGCGCCAATCCGAGGCCTTTTGACTAGGGTTGTTCAAAAAGTTCCTGTCCCGGTTATCCCGGTTCTGTCCCGGACCTGTTAGGACCGGAATTTCCCGGGACCAACGGGATCCGGTACCAGGATCAACGGTACCAGGACCAAATTGAAACCGGGACAGTACCAGGATATGGTCACATATCCGGGATTCCCGGTGCCGTTCCGGTACCATAAGTATAGTTACTTATTTAATTTTTTTTCCTTATTCAAACATGCATTTATTCCTTTATTTTTTGCAATTAATTAAGCAAGTCCCCACCCAAATATTATTTTTTTCTCTTTCTTTACAAGATCGTTTAATTATATTGATGATTGATTGATTCAGTCATTTAAGGTTTAATGTTTAACCTTTTAAGAGGCACACCTCTTTTTTCTTTTCCATCGTTCCACAATCCTTAACAAAGAAGAAGGATCGAAGAAGTAGGGAATGACTGAATTATTGGCTATTACTTTGAATTTCTTTTTTTCTAAACAATGATATTGTTTTGAATTTGAATGTTTAAATTTTCATTATCGACTTATGGTTGTTGTCTTGTTTCGCTATAATATTTTGGAGAATTTATAAGTAGTTAGAAGGGATTTGTTGGACTGAATGATTAATCTTTTTTTAGAAATAAATTATATTATATTATTAGTACCTAAAATATAAACATAGATAGGTGCTTCGTTTTTTTTGTTTCTTGATAAAGCAGATTGTGTCAAAGAGAATCGGGACGTCCCGGTCTTGGTCCATGTCCCGGCCTCGTCCCGATGGGTCCAGGACCCCTTTAGTACTGGTACCAGGATCGGGACACAAATGGCGTCCCGGCCTTCTTATGGTACCAGGACTCGGACAAAGGGTGTCCCGGTTTCATCCCAGTACTTGAACAGCCCTACTTTTGACCCTCCAAGAAATTAAAAGACCCGATGACTGTCGAATTCGACATCTCCAGAATCCGGTGCTCCACGTTTAAACGCTCATATCGTAATTTGTCGAAGTCCAAAAATTACGAAGCAAAAATGTCCGGAAAGCCTTCGAAGTGACGGTTCTGATGGCGCGAAAATCGCGCCAATCCGAGGTCGTTTGATCCTCCAAAAAATTAAAAGACCCGATGACTGTCGAATTCGACAACTCCGGAATCCGGTGTTCCACGTTTAAACGCCCATATCGGCCTGTGTGGGAGTCCAAAAATTACGAAATAAAAATGTCCGGAAAGCCTTCGAAGTCACGGTTCCGATGGCGCAAAAATCGCGCCAATCCGACGCCGTCTGGGCCTCCAAAAAATTAAAAGACGCGATGACTGTCGAATTCGACAAGTCCGGAATCCGGTGTCCCTCGTTCAAACGCCCATATCGGCCTGTGCGGGCGTCCGAAAATTACGAAATAAAAATGTCCGGAAAGCCTTCGAAGTCACGGTTCCGATGGCGCAAAAATCGCGCCAATCCGAGGCCTTTTGACCCTCCAAAAAATTAAATGACCCGATGACTGTTGAATTCGACAACTCCGGAATCCGGTGCTCCACGTTTAAACGCTCATATCGTAATTTGTCGAAGTCCAAAAATTACGAAGCAAAAATGTCCGGAAAGCCTTCGAAGTGACGGTTCTGATGGCGCAAAAATCGCGCCAATCCGAGGTCGTTTGATCCTCCAAAAAATTAAAAGACCCGATGACTGTCAAATTCGACAACTCCGGAATCCGGTGTTCCACGTTTAAACGCCCATATCGGCCTGTGTGGGAGTCCAAAAATTACGAAATAAAAATGTCCGGAAAGCCTTCGAAGTCACGGTTCCGATGGCGCAAAAATCGCGCCAATCCGAGGCCTTTTGACCCTCCAAAAAATTAAATGACCCGATGACTGTCGAATTCGACAACTCCGGAATCCGGTGCTCCACGTTTAAACGCCCATATCGTAATTTGTCGAAGTCCAAAAATTACGAAGCAAAAATGTCCGGAATGCCTTCGAAGTCACGGTTTCGATGGCGCAAAAATCGAGCCAATCCGAGGCCGTTTGGCCCTCCAAAAAATTAAAAGACCCGATGCCTGTCGAATTCGACAACGCCAGAATCTGGTGTTCCATGTTTCAACGCCCATATCGGCCTGTGTGGAAGTCCAAAAATTACGTAACATCACTCACCTCAAGGCCTTCGAAGTCACTGTTCCGATGGCGCAAAAATCGCGCCAATCCGAGGCCGTTTGGCCCTCCAAAAAATTAAACTCTTTGAGCAAATAAAAATAAAAAAATGTAAAAAAAAAAAGGAGGGGCAATAAACGGGCCGGCCCGTTTAAGCCCGCTCCCCTTTTTTTGCTCTAAAATCAAAGACCGGCCCTAGGCCGGCCTGAATTCCCGGCTCTACCAGCACACAAGGTACGAGATCAGTAAGAACTCCACCTTGTTGCAGAAAATTTAAACACCTTATTGTAAAAAATTTAAACACCGGCGAGACATTCGTGCATAAGAAAAGAACCAAGAGCAAAAGCTCCTCCGATTGTATTCTTTAAGGAACTGTTGAAGGAAATTCCATTTTAGGATAGGATTGGGAAGAAAAATGGGGCAAAGCAAAAGCATACCTTCTTCACTACAGATTCAAAGTTATTTAATCTTTGGGAAAAATCTTTTGCTAGCCAAGACTAGTGAGGATTAGGATCAATGTTGAAAAAACCGGGGCGGGCGGTTCAACCGGTCCAACCGTGAACCGCCCTGCAATCCAATCCGGGCGACCTGTTAAACCGAGGGTGGCATTGACCCGGTCAGTGGCCGGTAAAACCCTGTTGAACCAATGCAACCCGGGTCGGTCGAACCGGTTTTCCTTTTAAAAAAATAATTTTTTTTATTTTGTTATAATTCACCTAATTACCAACTTTCACTTCACTCAATTTTAGAAACCAGGAAACTATAATATTTTAAATGTTATTTTACACTTGCATATATTTAATATTTAACTGTTGTTACTCTTAGTAATTGTATTTTAGTCTGTGGATTGTTGAATAATATTTATTTTCACGTGTAATCAACTAATATTTTCTATTTTTCCCTCTATAGAAACATGCATAGTTATTTTCATTTACATTTTGATATATTAGTGATTATTAATGTTAATATCAATAAAATTTTATTATTTTAATATAGCCAGTCTGACCCGGTCCGACCCCGGTCAAACCAATGACCCTTGAACCAGTGCCTCGTCCGATTCAATATCCGATCCGGTTTTTTGAACCTTGATTAGGATACATGAGACAATTAATTGTTGGAAGAAGCCTTCCGATGATGAGGCGATGATGCTGGAGAAAAGATCGCTATGGTCTCCCAATATTCACTTGTTATTGCAAATATTGATAGTAAATGTCATGGCCATGATTTTCTTTTTTTTCCAATAGCCCAACTAAACTTGGTAGAATAGCAACTTGTTATTAGTGAATCAGTTCTTGTTAAAGGTCAAAAAAAAAAAAATCAGTTCTTGTTAATAATGCAATTGTTTTAGTTTTTGCATTGCGAGTTGTCATTAGCCCTAAGATATCCGAGACATCTTAAACCAACTCTTTCTGCCGCATGGAAAAACAAGCAGCCCGTGCCTGAAAATGCCGAATCATTTTCTCTTCAACTATTCGCTCAAAATACCATGTTTCCTGGACGTATTCTATTGGGCAGAGGCCTCGCTATAAGCCCATCGGTGACCCAACCTACTGTTTCCCCGTCGTTTCTGACATGGTTGAATTCCCGTTCCACATAATCTAAAGACAACTTCAGCCTCCCCCCAGGTTTAGAATCATCAATAGTTCCCCTTCCTTCAATTCCTGCATTCTTCTCTAACCAATAGAGGTAACTGGCCTGGAACAATGCCTTGAGCATATCCTGTGGAGAACAGTTTTCCTTGAGGACCACCTGTACAAGGTACATATGCCATTTAAGATCCATACAAAGTAAAAAAAATATCAGACCGTGTGTAAGCGCAAAAGTGCCTCACATTTTGCAAGACAATAATAAAATGATAAAATTTCACACACCTTTACATTTTTATCACATTAGTCTTTCTTACGTGCTCAAAATATGCAGACCTTTCTTCAAACAATGTTATACTTTAATTTTTCTTTCTTCAATAAAAATCCTTCCATCAAATTGTGTGTGTGTGTATATATATATATATATGTATGCATTAACTTCATAAGCTGCTATATTTTTATTTGTGAATATTTGAAAACAAAGTCTACTCTTTTGGCTTTTATTTATAAATATTAGGATAGGATATTAAGCATATTTAAAGTTAAACAATAGCATTTTAACAAAAACAAAAACAATTAAAATAAAGCTAAAACATACATGTTCAGAAAGTCTGAATAATTTTAACAAAATTCAGAAAAAATCTGAGTAATCCAATCTTATAAAATTGACATTCGCATATTCGACTTTTAACGGTCAGGCCAACCATTTGACTTGTAATCCTTGCGGTTAGTTTACTTCCATGGCTTTTCATCTTATTTTAGATCAGTAGAGAAACAGAATGATGAGCAGGTCACAAAAAAGAACAGATGTCCTCGAAAAGATATCAAGCAGCCTTGACTGTGCAGTTAATAAACAATATGAAAATATTTAATTTTTCAAATACCCAATTACGGGATTTCTAAACATGTAAATCTGTCAAAAAAGACTATACATACAAGAAAATCCAAGGTGATGGTGAATGGTTACTTACACAGAACTTCCCCATATGCTCTGACAAGATGTAGCCCTCATCTTTATAAAGGCCAAAGAGAGCAAGTGCATCCTCCCTTCCATCAACGATTTCACTTAGCTTCGATCCCAGCTGCAGCCGCCGCTCAATTTCTGCAGCTGCATCTTTTGCTTCAGAAGATAAAATAAATGATGGTACCTGTAACAAAATTGGAGAACAGGCCATAACACAATTCAGAACATGCAACATGTGATACTACCAACCCATATTGCCTTCCAGCTTTATGGGCAACCTATACTATTCATGTTAATGTAGAAAAGCACATAATATTATTGTAGAAAGGACAATTGCCAGTCCACAAGTCTTTTATCTGTGACTTACAAATGCTAGTAAAAGGGTGAGGGAATGCCATTGGTTTAAGAGCATTGGACACATAAAACCTTTCACAATTGCCAAAGTATCATTTTTCTTGAGCAATAGTAAAAAGGGCAACTGGAACACGGATGTATTTGCTCTGCTAATTGTGATGAATACAGATCCAGCCCAATCTGAAGCCCACACCATAGAGCCCAATCCGGAGGATCAAGGTGAGGGCGTGAATGACGTGACGCTGAGGCGGAGTATTCGAGCAAAGAAGAGCACGTGGAAACTAAGAGAAGAGTAGGACTGTATTAAAGAAACTTTGAGCGGGAGAATTAGTTAGGAAAATTGTGAAATGTCTTTCTGCTTCATTTCTTCCTGATTCTGGATCTGTTCTCCCTGTATTCCTTTCTTCTGAATTTCTGTGATTCTGTTCTACTTTCTGAACCTCTTATCTGATTTTTCTGTTACTCACTTATATCTGTAATTGTTGGTTATTTGTAACCAAAACTATTCAGGTTTAATTCAGATTACCAGTTGTTGTTTCTTGTTGTGGTATCCGTTCTCTTGAATTTTGTAGGATATAACATTGGTGCTTTCATTGAGTTGACGATGGCTGAGGCGACGCGTTTCAAAGATGTACAAGCAGAGGTGAAAGCTTTGGCTGATCATTTGAGTCTTTTAGAGGCAAATACAACTGCTCGATTTGAGGTTTTGGAAGCCAATTCAGCTGTTCGTTTTGAGCAATTACATGCGGCTTTGGAGGCTCTTGGGCGCGCTCCTGACTTGCGTTTTGATCGCTTGGAAACTGCTGTAGCGAATTTGACGCGTTCTGGAACACCACATGCAAAATATGATGATCGTCTCCATGATCCACCATACACTTTATCTTCTCCGAGACATATTAAACTTGATTTTCCTAAGTTTAATGGCGTGGATCCAATGACCTGGATTTTTCGAGCTGAGCAATATTTTTCTTATTATGGGACCCCAGATTTTCAACGTGTTATCGTTGCTTCGGTGAATTTTGAAGGCGATGTGGTTCCGTGGTTTCAACTTCTCCAGAAATCGCGGGTGATCACTGATTGGGCGTCATTGATCCGTGCTATTGAGGATGAATATGGACCTTCCGTGTATGATAAACCACGGATTCGCCTATTTAAATTGGTCCAATCAGGTTCGGCAGAGGATTATTGCAAAGAATTTATGGCTCTGGCAAATCGCACAGAGGGGATTTCGGATGCAGCGCTGCTTGATTGTTTTACTGGTGGACTTAAGCAAGAGGTTCGTCGGGATGTTCTTGCCCAGAAACCTCCTAATCTCCTCAGGGCGGCTGAACTCGCTAAACTTTTTGATTCCAGATTGGGCTTCTCTTCTTCGGCCCAACAACAGACTAGATCCACTTCTTTTCCTCCTGCTCGGGCTGGTTCGGTGTATAAGGGCCCGTCACTTCCTTTTACCTCCAGTCCAGGTCCTAATGCCTCTCACAGTTTACAGGTGGGTTCTGTCAGCTCTTCGCACCCTACGAATTCGTTGCCTCCTTTATTGCCTACCCCGCCGCTGAAACCTTTTTCTTCTGTGAAGAAGATGTCTCCTTCAGAAATGCTAATTCGCCGTGAAAAAGGTTTATGTTATACATGTGATGAAAAATTCTCTCCTACCCATCGTTGTGCTAACAAGCAATATATGTTGATTGAGTGTGAGGACCTTGGGGATGAGTCTTCGGAGGACTCACCGATTACGCCTTCGTTGGACTTAGCAGAAGAGCAACCTTCAATCCATCATTTATCCTTGCATGCTTTTCAAGGACGTCAAGGCAAGGCTATCATACGTTTTACGGGGTTCATTATGGGTACTGAGGTGCAGATTTTATTGGATGGTGGTAGCTCGGATTGTTTTATTCATCCTCGAATTGCTCGCCACGTTCAGTTACCTATCGAACCTGGTCAAATCCGTGTCATGATCGGTGATGGGTATGCGATGCAGGGTGAAGGGATCATTCGTGCCCTTCCTGTTCAGATTCAAGGTCACACGATTACATTCCCGGCTTTTGTCTTACCAATTGCGGGGTCGGATGTGGTTATGGGAGCTGACTGGCTTGCTACTTTGGGTCCCCATGTGGCGGATTATACTATTGGCAGTGCGAAATTGAAATTTCTTCATGAGGGCTCCTTTATTACTTTACACGGGCAACCTCCTTCTTCTATTTCTAGGGCCGCATTCCATCAGTTTCAACGATTGGTTCGCACTGATGCCGTTGACCAATTATTTTTCTTACAGTATGATTTACAGGATTCCGGGGGTCCTTCGTTGTCGGATTTGGCTGCAGATACACCGCCCGATTTGCGTGCCCTTCTGCATCAGTATCATCAAATTTTTGCTAAGCCTTCTACTTTGCCACCACAACGAGTTCATGATCATCGTATTTTACTTACCTCAGGTACTACTCCGGTTAAGGTTCGTCCTTATCGCTATCCTTTCATTCAGAAGGATGCCATTGAGAAACTGGTTATGGAGTTGCTACAGGATGGGTTTATTCAACCGAGCACAAGTCCATTTTCTGCACCTGTCATTTTGGTTAAGAAGAAGGATGGTACCTGGAGGTTTTGTGTTGATTACAGAGCTCTTAATTCCGTCACTGTTAAGGACTCTTTTCCCATGCCTACAGTGGACGAACTTATTGATGAATTAGGGGGTTCCTACTATTTTACTAAGTTGGATTTACGTTCTGGATACCACCAGATCCTTATGCATCCGGAGGACCGTGAGAAGACGGCTTTTCGCACACATCAGGGGTTATATGAGTGGGTAGTCATGCCCTTTGGTCTTACAAATGCTCCTGCTACCTTCCAGGCCTTGATGAATTCTGTATTCCAGAAGTTGTTACGCAAATTTGTCTTGATTTTCTTCGATGATATTCTGATTTACAGTGCTACTTGGTCCCAACATTTGGCTCATGTTGAGGAGGTCTTCCAGCTTATGTCGCACCATTGCCTTTTTGCTAAACTTTCCAAGTGTTCTTTCGGGTGTACCAAAGTGGATTATCTAGGGCATGTTATTTCTGGAGCAGGGGTCGAAATGGATGGGTCGAAAGTTGCTGCTGTACGTGACTGGCCTACTCCCCGTTCGGTGACAGAATTACGCGGCTTCTTGGGGTTGTCAGGTTATTATCGTCGATTTGTGAAGGGGTATGCCCTGTTGGCTCTTCCACTTACCAAGCTCCTTCACAAGGATGCTTTTTGTTGGTCTTCGGAGGCTCAGTCTGCCTTTGATGCTTTGAAAACTGCTCTGATTTCTGCTCCTATTCTGGTGCTACCAGATTTTTCGTTACCTTTTGTCTTGGAAACGGATGCTTCAGGTTTTGGGATTGGGGCAGTATTGAGCCAACAAAATCATCCTATTGCTTATTTCTCGAAGCAAATTTCTGCAAGGATGCAAGCACAGTCCACTTATGTTCGTGAATTGTATGCTATCACTCAGGCTGTTGCTAAATTTCGGCATTATTTGTTTGGTCATCGTTTCATTATCCGGACCGACCAGGAGAGTTTAAAACATCTTAATGGTCAGGTCATTCAAACCCCGGAGCAAGAAACTTATTTACCGAAGTTATTGGGCTATGATTTTGTGATTGAATATAAGCCAGGTAAATCCAATCAGGCTGCTGATTCTTTATCTAGAGCTACCCATATGGCCCTCACCACTGTCACTTCCACTTTACTTGATGATCTGTTACTATTCTTGCGCCACTCTGAAGCCATTCAAGCTCAGATCCAACGACTTCATCAGGAGCCGACGGCAATGGTGGGTTTTTCTAGTAAAGATGGGTTATTATACTGGAAGGGTCGCATCGTGATCCCTGCAGAGGCCCAGGATTTTATTCATCGTTTATTGCTCGAGTATCATTCTTCTCCATTGGGAGGTCATGCTGGGGTTATCCGGACTTTACATCGGTTAGCTGCTCTATTTTATTGGCCGGGTATGAGAAAGGATGTGACTACGTTTGTTCGGCGTTGTCTCATCTGCCAGAAGGCTAAGAGTTTACAAACTAAACCTGCAGGTTTGTTATCACCTTTACCCATTCCCAATCGTATTTGGGATGATATTGCCATGGACTTTATTACTGCTCTTCCTCTAGTTCGTGGGTTTTCTGTTATCTTTGTGGTGATTGATCGTCTGTCTAAATATGCCCATTTTATGCCATTAAAGTCAAACTATAGTAGTCATAGTGTGGCTGAAGCTTTTATCCATTCTGTGGTGAAGTTGCATGGTTTTCCACAAACTATTGTGTCTGACAGGGATAAAGTTTTTATGAGTGGTTTTTGGCAGCACCTCACTAAATTGCATGGTACTGAGGTTCATTTGAGCTCTGCTTATCATCCCCAAACTGATGGGCAGTCTGAAGCTCTTAATAAATGTGTTGAGATGTATCTTCGTTGTTTTGTGTTTGATTGTCCTAAACAATGGTTGGATTTTCTGCCATGGGCTGAATTTTGGTACAACACGTCTTACCATACGGCCATTCAAATGACTCCATTTAAGGCTGTTTATGGCCGGGACCCCCCGTCCTTATTACCAGCTTCGTTTCTGGCCGATACACCAGCTGATCTGGTTAGTCAATTAGCTGAGAGGGATCAAATTATTTCTCGGCTGAAACAGAATTTAGTCAAGGCTCAAGACCGTATGAAGCGTTTTGCTGATCACCATCGTTCTGAGGTTTCTTTTAATGTTGGTGACTTTGCCTTTGTTAAGTTGCAACCATACCGGCAAAATTCTGTTGCCTTGCGTCGGCATTCCAAGCTGGCTATGCGCTACTTTGGACCTTTTTTGATTACTCACAAGATCGGTGAGGTGGCGTATCGTCTTCAACTCCCCGATCATGCCCGTATCCATCCGTTGTTTCACGTATCCATGTTGAAAAGGTATGAGGGGCCTGTTACGACCCCCTATGTTCCTTTACCTTTTTTATCTGAACCGGAGGGGCCGATAGTGCAACCATTGGAAGTTCTGGATGCTCGTTTGATTCAGGTTGCTAACCAGTGGCAACCACAAATCTTAATTCAGTGGGAGGGGCTTGTTCAGCCTACATGGGAGGTGGTTCAAGATTTTCAGGTGGCTTATCCTTTGTTCGACCTTGGGGACAAGGTCACTGTTTTACAGGGGGGCCATGTGATGAATACAGATCCAGCCCAATCTGAAGCCCACACCATAGAGCCCAATCCGGAGGATCAAGGTGAGGGCGTGAATGACGTGACGCTGAGGCGGAGTATTCGAGCAAAGAAGAGCACGTGGAAACTAAGAGAAGAGTAGGACTGTATTAAAGAAACTTTGAGCGGGAGAATTAGTTAGGAAAATTGTGAAATGTCTTTCTGCTTCATTTCTTCCTGATTCTGGATCTGTTCTCCCTGTATTCCTTTCTTCTGAATTTCTGTGATTCTGTTCTACTTTCTGAACCTCTTATCTGATTTTTCTGTTACTCACTTATATCTGTAATTGTTGGTTATTTGTAACCAAAACTATTCAGGTTTAATTCAGATTACCAGTTGTTGTTTCTTGTTGTGGTATCCGTTCTCTTGAATTTTGTAGGATATAACACTAATACCCCAACTTTAACTAATCACTCAAACTGAAAGAGGTCAGAAAGAACACCCAGAAACAGCAAGTGAACAAACATCATCAAAATAATTACTTATTTTACCATGTAGCAAAATTCTGAACTAAAACATCGAACATAAAAGCGAAATTTAAATTTCAGATTTAAAGTAAGAGCAGAATATTCAAAAGGGCAAGAATAACTAACTTTGTTGGCAATGGTTACATTTAGTATGGATACATCAGGAAAAAGCGGCTCCTCATCATTGACCTCTTTAACTGGAGGTGCTTGGCCACTTAGTAGATATTCACTGAAAACCAAACCTGCAAAAAATTCAGCGCAGATGACATCTAATGACAATTTTCTAAGTTCCAATGTGTCGGGCTCTCTTTGTTCCTACATATTAACTCATATATAACTCATTTACACAAACCAAGAAAATTAGTTAAAATTAGTTCAAAGCTTTTAAAATCACCTTGCCATTCCAAAAATATCTTTAATTAAATATAATAAATCCTAACTCATCTTTCTCATTTCTCTCAATCCCTCTCTCCACCATAATTATTCAACAATATCCATACCAAGAGCACCAAGTCCCACTCTGAGGAGAATTAAATGCATGCAGCCTAAAAAAATATTGATTTCTTAAAAGATTTTATAAAATGAATTATGAATAGAAGCATAAAAAGCTTTAGGAAGATGTGTTATAAATTGGAGTGGAGGAAGTAATTGTAAAAAAATGCACTGGGTAAGGTCTGTCGAGGGTTAGATGTAGCCAGCCCTACCCTTACAAGAGAGGTTGTTAGTGTTACTGGGATTTGAACATGTGCCTTTTAGTCACATGGCAACAATCTTTACCATTACTCCAAGAAATAAATAAGAAAGATGATAATTTTAATGACAATCACAAAATAAATAGCATCATGTGCTTCAAACTAAGGATGGATAAGAACCGACACTCAATTTGTCCCAAAAATACACAAAATGATCATAGGAGATGGGCTATGCATAAAAATCTGTTGTCTGATCTTTGGAAGATGAGAGGAGAAATGGTTCAAATGCTTAACTTTATTCAATGAGGAACGACAATACAAATTAGATGGGGGGATCCGCAATCATAATAGCTCAGTAACCACCAAAACCTTGCTTTCAGCCATCATTAACTCAAAAACAAATTCACACAGTGAAGGATCAGAAAATAACAAAAACAGGTGACAAACCAACATACACAGCACTAAATAGGGGTAGACCATTATCATAATTGTCGGACGAAGCACAGCAGTAAAAACCCAACACCAAAGGAACCGAATATGTGACCCAACAATGGCACAACAACAGAAAGTGCCCAATGGTGGCATGCTCAACAAATCACAGCCAACATAATTGCAGACTATACCCAAGCAATTTCTGCTACAATATGGGCTAGACTTGTTGTCTATGTAGCTTTTGTAGAAGACCTAGAAACCACTACCAGTTTCTTGGAGTACCAAGATATAGGATTCGCACCAAAAAATACACACCCACCAGTAGACCTTCTAGCATCAATATCACAGCCCAAATCAGACAGCATCATTAAATGCAGTAACTCTCAAGTCAGGTGACGTTGTGATGCAAACATCATTATCTATTGTAACAGCTAGGTATCCAAGTACTCTTTTGATGGCAAAATATAACACTCTAACGGCCTAACTCACTCAAAGTGTCTAACAGCCCTTTCATGTAGTTTTAGATACTTTAATGCTAAAAATTAGAAAAGCAGACAAAGGAAAAGCCTTTTAGAGATAGACTGGCACAGAAACAGGAGGAGGCCATGTGCTCCTAACAAGTCATATAATTATTTTTTCTTTTTTTTGGCCAACAACAAGTCATATAATTATAGTAATCATAAAATTTGTGTTTTTCATTTTTTTTATATCTTCCTTTGCAGCAGTCATTCACTCATTTTCAAATGATTCTTTTTTTGGGCAAGAAATGACCATAGACATACTGATGTAAAACATCCACCTCCTGATCAAAACACAGAAGTCTAGAGTATTCTTATTTTCCTACACTTAGATATACTCTCATACGATCCAATGAGCAAATAATGGCACCGAGTCATATTTTTCTAAGTGAAACTCCGTCTACAAAACACCTTCAATGTTTTGATGGGCCCATAGTCCTATAGGGTTTGCTGATTGCAACATTGAACTCTTGTTGTATCCAATATTTTGGTAGTAATCTATATATTTCTCTAAAAGTGCAAGCGCAATTCTTGTTAGTACACCTTATCTCTAACGTCATCTTTTATTAACACTATTAGTGGTGCCATCTATCAATTCACCCACGTCATCGGACACATATGCAAAGATATTTAATTCATTTGGTCAACTCATGTATTTATTGCATTATATGCATAATTGGTTGATTTTATTTATTTCTTTTCTATTTCATGTATTTATATATTATAATATTTTTAATTGACTTCACATTTGGAATTCAAATTCCATCGTAAATTGATTTGTGTGGATTAATTCCATTGATGGTTAAATTAAATTAATATAGCGTTTGAACTTTAACCCGTGGAAAATCTTTTTAGCTGTTGTCATTTATTTCATAATAGGGCATTTAATAATCATGTTGGGGTTGTCAGTTTCTGAGGTATATTTCATATTCCAAACACACCCATTCCACAGTGCAGTCTGGCATTTAAAATTCAAACTTCATTCCATTTTTACTTCCTATGGAATTAAAGGTATGCATAATGCTCATTGGAAAATATGTTTTTTTGCCTAATTAGTTTTGATCAGTGCGTCGCAATAATTTTGTTTGCATTGATTTATACAGTAATTACCCATTCTTTATTGCATTTAATATAAATTCAAACTTGATCAATGAGTCCCATTTTCAGCATTCCTACTAGTTTAAAACATGACTAAGCACCGCATAATTGAAACTTGCACGAGTTTCATATTCAAAGTGATGTTAAACCTACTTTAGAGAGTGAACTATGCTATATGACATCTATTACTACTTCAAGAGTTTATATATATATATATATATAGAAAGAGAGAGGAAATTACTTGCACGATAAGGATTTAGGGTCCTTAGTTGAATGGATTGATATGACTTCAGATTGCAGTACATGTGAACCCAAGTCACCACACTAAAAGAAGCAAGAACTAGAGGTGTGGAGGAGCCTATGCAGTTGCCCAATGTTATACCCAGCAAGATACCCAAAAACTTGCTAGCCATTCCTTGGACTTCACCTTTAGCAATTACCTACAGTATTAATTGTATTCATGAGGGAAACATATATGCAATACCAAGTCTTGCAAATTCTCAGACAAATCAAAGTACTTTAACTTCTATATACTAGAAATAAATTATTTTTCCCCGTGAAAAAATCAAACTTACTAATGGACTGAATACTGAAATCAATTACATACTCCTTAAAATGTTAAAAGTAAATGGGACCTATTTTTCACCTCTGCAAAGTTCCTTTGAGCAGCAAAGCCAGCATAGAAACAGCTCCTTGTAGAAGCCTACAAAGATAAGATCATCTTAAGAATTCGGTTGGGCGCGTGTGTGCTTTGCTTAAACTGCTCATATTCTGAAGTTTCAAGACAAATAAGTGAGACATAAATACAAAATCCATCTGGTGATGCCAAAAATTCATCCGCATGTATTCACTGTTCAAATTGTAAAAGATGAAGGTCTTCAGAGTAAACTAACCATTTTGTAACTTATCTTGAAACACTATAAGCAGGAATCAATACTAACAAAGAGAAAGCTTCAAATTATGGGGTCAGCATCATTTCTGATCCGATTTTTGAATTTATACGACATAAACATCCATACAAGCCAAACTAATAAAATTCAGAAGCACTCTTTTTTCACAGTTTGAAATATATTAATGAAGTGCTTTTTTATAATTGGAAAACAGATTAAAACTGATTCTGTAGAAAATCGGGAAATTGGCAATGAGATTCAAGAACACAGTTTCTTTATTTTTCCTTTGCCAACAAATTCAAGAGTTGAGTTTGCTTCAGAGGAGATTCATCTTAAAAGCAGCATCACCTGGATTAGTGCCGCTGCAGAACGAGATGCACCAGCTACAGCACCAATCGGTACAAAAAGATGAGGAAATGCGGGAGTCAACATCTCCAAACCAAAGGCGGCATTTTCAAGAACATCAGAAAACAATCTCCACCCTTTCGGGTTGACGTCAAAATGGCGACCAAAATTTGACAACATGATTTTGCTGAGGTACCCGATTCCATCCTTCAAAACCCAGTTAATGGCAGCTGCAGTTGGAATCGTTCCTTTTCCTAATCCAACAGCATAGAGCAAGGATTGCGTAGCCAGGACTCCACTGATTTGGCTAGCAACTCCTTGAACTCCTCTCCATACGGAGTACTCCAAGTAATCACTTGTGACGCTGTTTGGAAAGCCTTCGGGGAGCATCAAACGCTTGAAAAAGTCTCTGAACTTCAATAACAAAAAATTTGGAATTTTTAAAACTTCCAGCGATGATAACTCCATCAATAAACTTGGTTGTGCCGAGACAAAAGCGTCATTGATATGGTTCGGGATAAGCCTAGTCCACTTGCCTCCCTTTACTTCCCAGACGAAACCGGGCCGAGCTTTGTTCTCAGGCTCCGTTCTTGGGGAAGACGCGGCTTCAGTTTTCGCCATTGCGAACTTCGCAAACAGGAGTTGGCAGAAGAACCAGCAAGTCGAGCAGAAGAATAAGGAAAAGAGAAGGGCATGATAAGGCCCTGAAGATGAATCTTCCGAGTCAAAAGGATAACCCCACCCACCACCATTATTGTGATTGTTGTTATTGCCGCCACCGCTGTTGTCACTGCCGCCACGGTCCAACAAGAAAGAAAGTGAGAGAAAGCGAAAAGAACGCAGTGGAAAAGTTTTAAGAGGAGTTTCAAATTGTTCGGACGAAAGGGCCTCAAAATTGGCGACGGTGAGTGGCAATGCCGACTTATGAAGCTGAAACAGACGCCAGGGAGAAGAACTGATAGTAGGGAAACTGAGAGAAGAGAAGCGTGGAGAAACGGACATGGTCATGGAAGTGTAGGTCATGTTCCTTGCCCTCTAGAGGCTCGCTTCTGCCAGCCGGAGTTACGGGCGAGCCCTTTGCCCGAGTAAACCAAAAAGAATCTAAAGTCGGTTAACGTCGACATTGGGCAAGGATACCGACGATATTTACATCACATAGACCATGGTTTAGGGTGTAGGTTAAAATGAGAATTTATGAAATTAGCATCAAGTGAAAAAAATATACTACAGCAGTCTCTAAGATCCCACAAAATGTCTTATTATCAGCAAGTCCTAAGGGACTTTATTGTAATGTATCCTATATATTTAAAGACCCTTTTGCCCTCATTAAATAGAAAATGAAACATGTCTGAAAGCTGAATGAAGCAGCTCATTGTGTGGCGCGTTAGGTTCAGCGTCAAGAAAGAAATGAGGAGCTCCGTCTTCTTGTGTGATCACGTCACCATGGCGATTGTTTGATTCTATTGAACTCTTGTCTTGATCAGGTTTAGAGGTATAAAGGTACTCTTCTTTCATACTCTATTTAATTTAACTAAAAATATGACAAAGATAGGATGTTTTAGTCTGAACATTGATGGGCTTTAAGGGTTTGAGTAATCAAGATAACCCATGTGATGTATGAAATAATAAGGTTGACATAGTTGAATGAAGAATGTTTTGTTAATAAGCTCATGTTTGCATCATTTTAGTTGGGTGGGGTTTAATGGAGTCTGATGCTTTATTGTATCCACTTGGATAGATGATGCTTTGTTTTTTCCTATATGATGCTCTGTTTCTCTATTATAAATGGAATGAACCAACTAGGGTTGATAGATATGTTATTAGAATGCTTAATGTTTGGAAAGAGGAAAATGTGTTGTTAACAGTAGCATATGCAGTTGTCAATATGTGTTGTTAACTTGTTAATGTGATGGTGTGTTTTTGGATATTGTGGTGGTCAAAAAATGGTAAAGATGCAATTTAAGATATTTTTATATTGTTTTGATTTTCATTCTTTGACCTTTCAAGAGTTAAACAAGGGGTCATCAACAACCACGAATTAAATATAAGGACCAAGAGACAGCCACAATGATGAAAATTACAGGGAAATAAGTGGAAATACAGGGAAATCAGAGGAAATAGAGCAAAAAATGTTAAACTGAGAAATACAAAGAGAATGAGAAGGGAAATTTAAATGTGTGACAGGAATAGAGAAAATACAGGAGCCGTAAACAGGAAGCCGGGACCAAGAGCAAGATGTAGCAGTGACAAGAGCATCTTGTGGTGATAATACAAGAGTCAGGATGCTGGAACGAGAGGAGTCGAAGATGAAACAAGAGCCAAGAGGATTTTTTACAAGAGTCATACATCCTGTAGAATGACTTTTTGGGAGCCAGATGAGGAAACGAGAGAACTTTGACGTTGGTGTGCATGATTTCTGAATGAATTCTTCCCTTCAAGTGTCTTGATCGTCTTCTTTTATAGGTTGCAAAATTGTTCAGAGTGGTCTATCATGTGTGTGAGTGAGTTCCTCGATTCCAGCACATTATCTCCTTATTTTCTGGTTCTCACGGTAGTTAAGGGAGTTATGACTTGACTTAGTGAAGTGATAGGGTAGTTGAGAGATAAGGGGATCAATTGGCTGTGATTTTTTCTCCTTTCCTTCCCGTTGGAGTGTGATTGTTGGCCTTAACAAGAAGGGGTGCACATCCGTGATTTATGGGATATAGCCTGACTACTTCTCTGTGGTGCCATGTGGCAGGGATCTTGGAGCAAATTTTTAGGGGCACACAGATATATTATCTTTTGTTTCTACATTATGAGTGACAATGAATCAACATGGGTGATAAATATCTTATTAGAATACTTATTGTGCAGAGAAGAAAAAGGTGGTGTCAATAGCAGCATGGATAGTTGTCTATATTTGTGGTTTAATTGTTATTGCGATTATGTGTTTTTAGATAGATGATGCTGTGTGTTTTGCTATATGATGCTCTATTTTTGCGTTATAAGTGGGAATGAATCAACATGGGGTGATAAATATATTATTAGAATACTTTTTGTGCAAAGTGAGACAAGGTGTTGTTAACAACGGCATAAGCAATTGTTAATATTTGTGGTTTACTTGTTAACACAAAGTAAATGTTTGGGTGATATTAATAATGACTATTACATCTGGGAAGCATCTGTTATATTTTCTATACATAGGTGGACAACTTAGAACTAATGAAGAATATTATTTGACATATGTTGGGGATGATGAGATCAAACATCATTAAGGAAAGCACAAGTTATGAAGAGTTGAAGACAATTATATGTTCAATTGTGGGAAAAGAGAGCAATGAAATTATATGAAGTTCAAAGTTTCATGTGATGCAACCACACTTGTGGACCTTATAGATGATGAAGGAATTGAACATCTAATTAACTTCAATGAAGAAAAATGGCAAGTATATTGATCTAAATCGTTCCTAATATGCCTTTGGGTTCAAATACAAAATATTATTTACCAAGGATTGCACTATAGTGATGTGATCCTGGATCGTCTCTCAAGGAGTCCAATAAACTATCTTGGGGAAACTAAATACAATTAAAGCTATAAAACTGGGGGATTACGAGTAAGTATTTTCGGTATTTTTCATAAAAGAAATATAAAGACTTGTTTTTGGTATTTTTAGGATAAATATGGATAGGTGATGGAATGGGATGATGGGATGCTCTCTTGGCTAGGGATGACACGTGACAAACTATTAACTCACACTCTTAGGGAGGAGCTAATTGGGCTAAGTTCAACACAAGTGGATACAATTAGCCTTAGTTGAAGGAATATGTCAATTAAGAACCACTCAACCTAAATAGACCAAATAGATTAACTATAATTTTACATTAACTGGAAGTAGGTTCCAATAGATAGAATAACTTGGGTCCCGTCCAAGTCACTCAATATCCTTCAGATCCAACAACCAATAATGCTAGACTATAATTAAACCATCCAACTTATGGAGCTCTACCCAATCATACTCATGCACATAGATTTGATTTATGACATAGTTCCTTTAGGCAAATTGATTAATGGAATTACCTAGCGCTATGGAAACTCAACATCAATAACTCAAACCCACAAATCATTCCTAAGTAACACAATTATATGAAGCACAATGGACTAAATTACCCAACAAACATGCTAGACAACAAAATCATCAAGCACTAATATAACATGGTAATTTGGGAAGATAGATAGAACTAGAAGAAAACCAAATCAATACATGCAAATAGAATTCAACGGTTACATTGTCTAGAATCTTAAAACAAATGAAGTCCGAATATAAGAAGAATAAATACTCAAGGAAATAAATGGAAATTCATGGTACATAATCGAACTCCATGGTGAACCGGTGAATGATTATGGAATGGAGGAGGGAATTGGTGGGAGAGATGAGAGAATTGGTGTGTTGTATGCGTAAATTCGTCCTCCCCCTTGTGAAATTCGTTGGTCTCGTATATATAGCACAAGAGGCAACCCAAAACCTTCCAAATTGGCCTAGGATATCTTATTTTTACTAGGATTAACAAATAGGAAAAGTTTGGGGAATGAATTATGGGATGAAAGAGAGAATGGGTGAATGAAATAGGAAATTCGGATTCCCCTCTCCATGGCACAATAAACCACTCAAAAGCTATCCAAAACGGCCTCCGATTGCCTAATTTGGCCTCCTATAACATATAGGAAAGATTTGGGGAAGACCCAAGCACTTTCTCTCAAGAAATCTAGCCAAAATAGGAAGTTATGATTAGAATAATCAATTAGGAAACTTCTTATCCTCAATCAAGCTTAGGGTTGCCTATTCTTGTAGAAATAACAAAAAGGAAATATTTTAGGCAAACCCAATCAACCAATCCAATAGGAAATTTCCTATTTTGTAAAAGTTTCCTTTTTGTAGAGGTTTCCTATTTTGCTTTGTTCTTGCTTTGACATTTATTCTTTGTACCTACAATAGAAATTTTAAGCACATGTGAAGTATTTCAAGGTCATAAACAATAAATGCATGAGTTAAATGCCTAATATTCTCAAATTATAATGAAAATACAATTAACTTTCTAACCTTGGACCCTAAGTATAAAAGTGCCTAAATCCCCATTTAATAGCCTAAAACAAATGCTAATTTCCTATAATTAGTGGATAAAAACATGTAATAATCAAGTGAAATCATATATGTAGGAGAAAAAAGAGATGACAATGCACAACCAATAGATAATGAGCTAAGGGGAGAGGAACAAGTGTAAGTTGAATATGTTTATTGAATTAATTTTGTATGTCGTTGTATGTTGGCACTATAATTGAAAGCCAAGTGTTATAACTTGTCATTGTTTACATGTTGACTTGTCAGCAAAGTGATTATAATTGTTGATTAATGACTCATGGTGTGATGATTTTGTGAAGGATTGATAACTTGTTTGGAAGCTCCGTTGTACTATTTGGGTTTACATCAACCTTGTATTATGATGAATCACTCTCATTGGCTAGCGTAACACAAATGATCCCAAAAGTTCGTGTTGAAATGAACTCAACAAAAAGGAAGGATTTGATAATTAGAGAATGACAAGTATTTTCAATGAGGTGGCCCTTTGGAAAACACTTTACAAGTATAGCATTTCCAAGAACTTTGCATACAAATTTGTCAAGAATAATAATAAACAAAAGATCATTGAAAAGTACAAGGTAGAAGATTGTCCATGGTATATGGGTGCATACTCTATGGGGGAACAACAAGACACCGAATTCTTACATTGAAAAGTAATCACATTCCACTACTAATCTACGCATCATATAACCAAATAAAAGTCACATGCATTTGATTTAAGATAATAGCATACGGTCATAATATCATCAGCGACAGATCCAATGTAATACCAATTATCAATGATATAGCAGATAGTCCGATACAGTCATCCAAACTATAGAAAATTAAACATATAATAATACGACAGTGAAATGCAGCCTATATTGTTTGGAAATATACAGTCCCAAAATAGAAACACGTCGTGTAACATCCCAAATCTTAGGTAGTTGATTAATTGCAAATCAAATCATATTTGAAGGGATTCTTAGGAATTCTTGGATAAAATCGGGCATATTATTAAGGTTGTTAGTGAGTAATCTAGACTTGAAAATGTGGCCTGAGTATTAGATTGACCTAGATATTGAATATATAGTGAGATTGGGCCCAAGTTGGAGGCCCAATAACATTGAGAAAGGGGGGAAATTTTGGCATGTTCGCCAACCTCAAAAAGTATCCCACAGTGAGGCCTGATATCAGGTCTATAAATACGTCTAAATCAGTTTTAAAATAAGGATGTTTCATTTGGTTCAAAGGAGAGGCTTAAGGGTGATTTTTTCTTTTTATTTCTAGGCCTCTTTTGAACCTTCTTAAGCTATATTCATAACCCATATTGATTAGGAAAGGTTTAAACTTTAATTTGATTTTGTTTAAGCTTGTCTTGCTTAGGTTTTCTTGGGGATCCAAAAATTGCACCATGGTAATTCGATTTTTCTTGTTCCAATGATCTTATTCCTACCTATGAATGATTTTAAAACAAGTGAGTATTTTTATTTTGATTTAGAATGATTTTTTGTAACACAAAGTTTGGGAAATCTTAGGGTTTCCTTATGATTTCGAAATTCATTGTTGTAGAAGGGTGTTTGATGTTTCTAAGAAGCTTGATGGTGTTTAGAGATTTCAAAACTTTGAAATTTGTTGGGTATTACTTGAATTATCAGCATAACAAAGTTTCAAGAACTTTGGGGATTTTAATTGAATTCGGGTAGTCTACTAGTGGTAATGTATTGGTTTGGTGAAGGTGAATGATATTGGAAGAATAGTTTAGGGATGCCTTGGGTTAAAGACTTAAAGTTGAATTGATGAAAGTGTCCACTAGAGGTTTCTTTTATTTAGAGATTTCAAAACTTTGAAATTTGTTGGGTATTACTTGAATTATTAGCATAACAAAGTTTCAAGAACTTTGGGGATTTTAATTGAATTCGGGTAGTCTACTAGTGGTAATGTATTGGTTTGGTGAAGGTGAATGATATTGGAAGAATAGTTTAGGGATGCCTTGGGTTAAAGACTTAAAGTTGAATTGATGAAAGTGTCCACTAGAGGTTTCTTTTAGTTAATTAATTGTTGAGGACTAGTTGGTTATTGTGGATGATGTTGACTATGATTTGAGGATTTGATGGTTCTATTAGGACATAACTATGAATATAGAATTTTGGGATCAATCGCATTCTTTGGGCCATGGTTAACAATTGGTCTTAGAAAGCTTGATATGTGGGTCTTGGGCTTGAGTTATTTCTAAATGACCTTGTTGTATATGATTAAGTCATTGAAGTGGAATTGTTGCCTCTTGGTTGATTTTAGAGTTTTGATATTGGGTTTGTTAAGCACCGGATCAGCTTCCTTATGATAACACCTGTGGTAACAATTATTTGCTTCAAAAATGGAACTACTTCTTTGTCTTAATGATGTGTGTGTGTGATTGGTGAAATTTGAAATGGTGAAATTTTGAGATTGGCATGTATACCTTGCATTGGATGAGGTATGTGGTGCTCACATCTGGTACACTGGTTATGTAGGAATTTCTATGTTGAACTTAGTTATTGTGGAAAATTGCACAAGCATTTAAAAGTTGTTGAAATGGTTATTACAATTTGAACCAATATTGTGGCATGAATTTAATAAAATTGTGGGTATTATATGTTAATGTGTTCCTTGTGAAAAATGAACATGTATAGAAAAGCTTTTGACTTGTTATGGCAATCAAGCCAGTAATATGGCATGATATTGATAAATCATTACGATGTAGTTATCAACTTTTCAAGGAACATATATTTGTGCATATTGATGCATCTAATTGGTTGGTTTTGGCCCTTAAGTTGTGGATCACCCCTTCATGTAATGTGGTTCCCCGATGACCATTGGGTAGATTTGGTAATACGGGCGGGCCCGATAGGTGCAGGCCGGGCCCAAAAAAACCCTGTTTTGAATATGGTCTTAATTTTTTGGCCAGGACCATATTGTTCGGGTTTTTGGTTGGGCCCAAAAAACATGTTTTAAGCCCCTTTTTATCAATTGTTTCCTTTCTTCGAATAAGTCCCCCTGGTTTTACAATATAATTATAATACAAACATACAACACAAAATTATAAATCCAAGTTCAAGTTTTTAACACATTACAAATAAAAAAAATGATAGTAAAACATATAACACAATGTTCAACTTCAAATATTTCAAAATACAACAAATTCCTGAACATCAATGATCAACAATCAATCAATGTTAATGCGATTCGAACTTGAAGTATTGTCTGAAGCGACAACAGTATCGTGAGCCTGGGCATTCTCACATTACACCAATACATCTACCATTGTTGGAACAATATGAAGGCATGTCAACAGTTATAAGTACAACTTATGATAAAATATAATGTGATAAATGAATAAATATAAATGGGTAAATGTGCAAATTTACTCATGGACAATTACCCAAAGAGCGTCTAGCACAAAAAGTGTTTAGTGGTGCTTAAATACCAAAAAAGTTTTTAAAATAGTGCGAATTTAACAGAACCGTTATTTATAATCAAACTTCCGTTACTCTTTTCTCGTAGGTCCGACCAGATTTCTTCCTCAAAAAGTAACGGCCGTTTACTTATATATAACGGTTTTGTTAAATTCGTACAATTTTAAAACTTTTTTTTGTATTTAAGCACCACAAAAAACTTTTTTGTGCCAGATGCTCATCGTAATAAATGTCATTGGTAAATTTGCACATTTGGCCAATATAAATAGTCTACCATTAATATCCTCCTCTGTAGGGAAACCAAGCATCCAATTACAAGTACAAATAAGGGCTTGAACATTATCTTGAAGAAGGGAACTCCTATATTTTGTGAGAACTCGTGTACCAATGTTGTCATTGGAATGCTTAGAATATCTGATGCCATTTTTGAAAGACAAGGAAAACAAGGCAAGTTATTCTTCCAATAAGACAATACATCCATTTCTTCGAACAAAATAGGATAGAGTATAGCTTCTTCCAAATAAATGTCTAGTTCAGACTTCTTCGTTGATGAATTGTCTTTACTCTTGCATAAAAGATAATCCTACAATATATAAAAAAGAATTAATTAGTGAACTACCAATCAAAATAACATTAGGAATTTAACTTATGTTCAATTTCAAACTTACCCCAAAGGCTGCCCTATACATCTTGTTTTGCTTGCTAACACTTGTATCTGGATAAGTAGGAGGTCAGCTATATATCCTTGGAGTTTATGTCACATTTTCATTCATAGATGAAATTAAACTTGAACCTCTTGATCTCAAATTCACACTAATGTATTCATTGAAAATACAATATAACTTCTTCTTAACATATCCAACCTTCTTATTATAATCCACAGGATCTAGTCTTGCATAAGTGAACTTTATAATATCAAGCTTCATCCGTGGATCAAGAATGATTGCAATTGCAAGGATGATACTATAATCACTCCAATAGTTGCCAAACTTATCAACCATGCTCAAAGCCATATCTCTAATCACAGGGCCATCATTATGCACATGTTGTTTTAGCATTAACTCAATTTTTGAAATATGCACAAAATACATGTTAGAGGTTGGATATGAGGTCCCAGAAATCATGTTAGTTATTGATGCAAATAGAGGCAAAAAGTTGCATATCTCCTCTGCTCTAGACCACTCTTCATCTGTTAGAGAATGGATGTAACCACTATCTTGGAAAGCTAAAGTAGCAAAAGCATCTTTATATGTAATTGCACTTTCAAGCATTGCATGTGTTGAATTCCATTTAGTTGGAACATCTAATCTCAAACCCATAGAACTTATAATACCAACCTGTTCAACACATTTCTTGAAATTGATAGACCTTGCCTCTGATGCCCTTACATATCTAATGCTATCACAAATCTTTTGCACAGAAACACTTGTTACCTATAACCCCTCATGACATATCAACATTCTACTCAAATTCAATCTATCTTTCAGAATCTTTTGCATAACATCATTTGCTGAAGCATTATCCAAAGTAACAGAAAACACTTTCTTTTCAATCCCCCACTTAACCAATAGATCATTCAACTTTTTGACCAATTCAATTCCAAAGTGCAAAGGTTTTATGTGTGTGAATGCAAGTATTTTGCTATTAAGATTCCATTTTTTAGCAATAAAATGAGCAGTTAAATAAAGATATCCCTCAGCAGTTATTACAGTCCACAAATCACTGTTTAGACATATTCTACTAGGACAATTTGCTAGTATGTTTTTCATATTTTCTTTTTCTTTAAATAGAGATTCCAAACATCTCCCACTGATGTTTTTCGAGTAATGAACTTGCATTCAAGATTTAAAAACTGATTATTTCTCTAACCACAGAATATTCAGCATAAGAATATGGGAAATCATGTACAACAATAGATTTAGCAATCAATTCTCGAAATTTTTTATGATCCAAATGTCTATTTCTCAACTTTCCAGTTTAGTCTAACATCATGGTACCAATGTCATGAAATTTAGTTGGCTTAATATATCCAAATGACGCCGAAGGGTTGAAGTGCCGTTACCACTCCCTCAAACTAAAAGCTTTTTGCAACCATTACATTTAGCCTTATCTTTTCCATCTTGTTTACCCATTTTAGTAAAATAATTCCAAACATCATATGTGCATTTTTTAGCCTTCTTTGCAACATTACTACACTCAACAAATTTAGATTCAACTCCATTACCCATTTGTCCATCACTAACATTTGTTTCAACTACATCTTCAGAAATCACATCCTTATCAAACATCATATTTCTACAAATACAAAATCAATTGTATCATTATCATTTTCCTACTCCTAAATAAACTACTATTAGCAAATGAACAAAATATTCCGCTGAACAAAACTCCAACAGAACCAGTATCACACAAGCAACTGGATTAGGATAACTAACATGTTAACATTTTCTAATGACTGGATTAGGATAATAAGCAACTGCAATCACAGTATCACACACAATATGCCGATGAACAAAATTCCAATAGAACCAGCAAATTGTACATATTTCAAGTGGATATGTTTTGCATTTTTCCTAGAAACCATCAATTCAAATCAAAAGTGAGGATTTTAGGGGGCAGAGATGGCAAAGGTGAGAAGATAGCAAAGGCGTGGTTTTTCTGTGTTCGGGTTTTGGGTTCTGTGTTATATCTTCAATTCGATCGACGATCGGGGAAGAGAACTGAGAACTGAGTTGCAAAGGAAGAGGCCAACGGTGGAGTAGGGTGGTAGGTGACTGCGAAGGACTTGGAATAGGGTTAAGAGCGACGGATTGTGGCTATGAGGTGAGCGACTGAGCATGAGCGGCGCCGAAGGGGTAAAGAGAAGAGGATGAGAGATTGAGGGTGAAACTAATACTCGTGACTTATCTCTCGTGAGAGTAAGATGACAGTGAGGAAGGGATAGGGTATTAGGGTTTAATTTGTTTTTATTTTAAAATAAAAGTAAGAAAGAAAAAAGGAAAACAGGTTTGAGTTGGCCCACGGGTTTTGACGGGTCAGACCGTCACGGGCTCAGGTTTGACGGGTTTGGGCCCATAAGACCCATTTTAATATGTTAAGGCTTTTCTTAACATAGTTAGGGTAAAATTTTCTTATACCATGATTTTTTTAATAACTATGCTAGTGAATGTTTTTCTAATATGATTAACCCTTTTGAGAGATAACGTATTATTTTAATTAATAAGGTAATTCAATGATCTAGTAAACACTCTTTTCTAGCATGGATAAGTTGTTATGGTTTGATAACAACTGAAACTCTTTTTCTAACTACAATAGATCATTTGATCTTAGTATGACTCTTTTCTATCGTGGTTAGTGTTAGAATCTTAAGTTTTGATGAGGACTGGTACCATAGATAACATAAGTAAATAGAGTGTAAGTTGCCTTTGAATTTAACAAGTAAAATCTGATAGGTAACAGATTACTATCGCTAGAGTAAGAACATATCGCTAATGAAAAGTTCAACAATAGCTGATGGAAACTTAGCTGAAATCTAAGGTAAATATTTTTATAGCTAAGTAAATCCCTATCGCTAATAGACAAAGAGTCATAGCAAATGAAGACTTGAAAATAACAAAGTTAATATCTATCACTAAGTCATTCACTATCACTATGAAATAATCTATCAACAGAAGTTCTTTGATAATATGGATAAATGAAAGGAAGAACAACCAGCAGAAAATTGAACCAAGTCCTTGAGCTAATGGAATCAGCTAGCGATAACAGGTTAAGCTATCGATAACAGAGTACTTCAGATAATAGACATTCAGATAGCTAGTGCCTGAGAGCAAATGAGTTAACTAGCGATAACATAGTTGCTAGCGCTAACACATTTAGCTATCGATAACAGGATACCTGAAATTACTTATGTTAGTGCTGGCTGTCACCCAAGAGGGGGGTGAATTGGGTGATAGGATAAAAACTTATTCTCTTTTAATTCTTCTCTTTTATGAAACCATAATGAAGGCAATCTTTTCAAACCTGTTAAATGCACTAAGAAATTTATAATGTTGATATGCTGGAAACTAAGAGAGTTAAGGGAAGAGATAATGCAAACAGTATTTATCCTGGTTCGGTCTACCCTGACCTACATCCAGTCCTCAGGCTCCACCTGAGATTTCCACTATCCTTTTGTTTAAACCGGGCACAAGAGAAGCCTTTACAACCCACAAGTTTAGCCGGGCACTTGTGAAGCCTACCACAGATTTTACGAACACAGGTTCACCTGCCAACCTTTTCACAGAGCTTTAGAATTCTCTCTAAACACTCCCCCTTACAACCTGTAAGGTTATAACCCTGTTCTCAAAGCACCAAGCTTTAGAACAACCTCAAACAGTAGAGTATTTCAAATAATAGGTTCACTTAATGAACTGATTGTGATAATCACTTAAGTACAAAGGAATATATGAAGAGATTACAATCCTAGAACTTAACAGATTGAACAATGAGTGCTCTAGCTCTCTTTTTCTAATTTACTTGACTCAACATTCTTTCCTCATTTCTGGGCTCACTAGGTTTAGCTCTCAACCAGTGTAATCTATAATTCTGCATAAAAAGCCATGTTCATCATCGTTTTCTTCGTTACTCTTATGGAAGCAATTCTTGATCTATTTATATCTTTACAGCTTGCCATTTCTTTCAGCTTCATGTGACCGTTTTAATATAGTCGTTGGAAGCTCATAGCCGTTGGTAATAAATGTTATTCTTTAGCTAATTCAAACTTTTGTCCTAGATTCAACTGTTCATGCATAGAGTGAGCTAGACTGCGCGTTCTGAACGTTTTCAACAATTGTACTTTCATGGTAACTTTTTCAGTAGCGCTAGCATGCTTTGCTATTGCTAACTGCAAAGTATAATTCCTGCACTTGAGCTGTTAGCTAAACATGAAATCATGTAATGCATAGCAGATGTTATTGCAAGCTTAGTCCATTAGCTCAATGAGATAAAGACAATATACCAGCTAAGGAATGTTAAGGTATTCTATATCAATAGTCATGGGCATTATCACTAGCATATTCTTTAAGTTAAATGTTCAACGTACTAGCTATATCATTTCAATAAGCATTCTTCTATTGATAGCTAATCCCATTGTTGCTAGTTATTTGATTGCTCATTAGCTTAAGAATACTGAGTTATATGAATATTCAAAGGTATTTCAAGTATCCTATTATCGATAGCTAAACGTGTTAGCGCTAGCAACTATGTTATCGCTAGTTAACTCATTTGCTCTCAGGCACTAGCTATCTGAATGTCTATTATCTGAAGTATTCTGTTATCGATAGCTTAACCTGTTATCGCTAGCTGATTCCATTAGCTCAAGGACTTGGTTTATTTTTCTGCTAGATGTTCTTCCTTTCATTCATCCATGTTCTCAATGAACTTCTAGCGATAGGGTATTTCTTTAGCGATAGTGAATGACTTAGCGATAGATATTAACTTTGTTATTTCTAAGTCTTCATTTGCTATGGCTCTTTGTCTATTAGCGATAGGCTTTAGCTCTAGTGATAGTGATCTGTTACCTATCAGATTTTACTTGTTGGATTCAGAGGTAACTTACACTTATTTTACTTATGTTATCTATGGGTCAGTCTTCATCAAAACTTAAGATTCTAACAACTTAGAATATTCATATAACTCAGTATCCTTAAGCTAATGAGCAATCAAGTAACTAGCAATAATGGGATTAGCTATTGATAGAAGAATGCTTAGCTAGTTTGCTGTACATTGAACTAAAAGAATATGCTAACGATAATGATTATGTCTATCGATAGAGAATGCTTTGAAATTCCTTAGTTGATATATTGTCTCTATCTCTTTGAGCTAATGAAATGCACTATCGATAACATCCACTGCATGAGTACTTGTTTTAGCTAATAGCTTAAGTGCAGGACTCACATTGTCAAGATAGCGATAGCCAAGGGAGCTAGCGCTAATGAAAAAGCTGACATGCAAGTACAGTGGTAGGTAGCAGTAGGATAACGTTACTCACAGTCTCCATCTCTCTTATCTTATCCTCTGCAAGATTAGTTGAAGCAAGAGAAGAAAGAAAACTGTCAACAGCTAGTTCTCCAAGTCTCCAACGGACAGAAAAGTATAATACCATATATAAAGACTTGAAGACATCAAAAACAATGACGAACACACGACGCATATACATACAAATGACGAGATGATACGAGATGAAAAACAGAGGCTCTGCACAGAGTATTAGTTAGATATCAGTGAGCCCAGAAAATGGAGAAATAACAATGAGTATAGTTCTATAGAATATAAGAGTTAGAGCAACCATAGTTCAAATCTTTAAGCTCTAGGATTTGTATTTCTTCATCATATACGACTCTGTACTTAAGTGTTTATCACAATCCGTTCATGAAGTGAACCTATTATCTGAAATCCTCTATTGTTTGAGGTTGTTCTAAAGCTTGGTGCTTTAAGAACAGGGTTGTAACCTTACAAGTTGTAAGGGGGAGTGTTTAGAGAGAATTCTAAAACTCTGTGAAAAGGTTGGCAAGTGATCCCGTGTTGTAAAACCTGTGATAAAGGCTTCACAAGTGCCCGGTTAAACTTGTGGGATGTAAATGCTTCTCTTATGCCCGGTTTAAACAAGAGGGTAGTGAAAATCTCAGGTGGAGCCTGAGGACTGGATGTAGGTCAGGGAAGACCGAACCAGGATAAATACTATTTGCATTATCTCTTCCCTTAACTCTCTTAGTTTCCAGCATATCTACATTATATATCTCTTAGTGCATTTAACAGTTTTGAAAAGATTGCCTTCATTGTGGTTTTGGAAAAGAAAAGATTTTGAAACGAGTTTTAAAATTTTATCCTATCACCCAATTCACCCCCCTCTTGGGTGACAGCCAGCACTTACAGTTAGTGCTTCATCGGTTTTATGTTGATTAATTGGTGGTAAAGCAAGGTTTTTAATTAATTCTCTAGAAGGATTTTACATGTACAACTCATGGGCTCAATGTGATTTGGTCAGCCCCTTCCTACGGTCACTCGGCGGTGCATGACCACTTGCAAAAATGAAATAAAGATGGGTGAGACAAATTTGTCTCAGTAACTACTACTCAATTCAATAAACAAGTGAGTGTGGGTTAGTAGAGTGTCTATTTGAGTAACACTATAAAAAAGTAATGGATAGTATAATCCAACCATAGACTTAATCAACGGTTAAAAAAACATAGATTTAATCATTTCATATCAAAGTGTTTACATATTCTCAATATCATATATCATAGAATCAAATTTATACAACAATATCGCCAAGCCCCAGTCTACAATCAGGATTGCTAACCTCTATCTACAATCAGAGATCGTACAAATGACCGCTCGAATAGGCCAATTGAGGTTTACATCACGTGATGGTCCGATTATGACATGCATCCATAAATAACCAGATATCAACATCAATATATTCGCCAGATATCATAAAATTTCCATTTCACAAAATCCTATAGCAATTTCAGCATCCAGGGATAATCATAAGTTTCAACTACAAATTAAACCACATGGCATATTCATCACAGCATATATCCTCCACATTATAATGCCATAATAGCAATAGTCAAGTAAACGGTACCCGACAGACACGTTAATACGAAAATATTATTTGAAAACCTATTTCATACGATAATCATTTATATATGTATATTTATACATAAGGGATTTAGAAAATCCAACTAACATCATGCACACTGACATATTAAGGTGAGAGTGATTACCTGGAATTTGCCCAAAAACAAAAGAAATACCAGAATAGCGTAGTTCTCGAGCTCAACCCGACTCATTGGTGTCTATAATCACCACAACCACATGTACACATGATCAACATACAAATCAAGTGACATTGACTTCACACCTTGGGAATTAACCCATGGAAGTCCTAATCACATTCAGAAGCGTAAATACATACATTCGGCTAGATTAAGTAAATTAACTCATATCAAGCCTACAACAAACATCCATCCTCAATAACCTCTCTTGAATCAAGAATCCCTTTCTCCTCAACTCACAATTCATATGTAGGGAAAAAATCCCAAATCATTAACCATGCATCTCTAATCCATTCTATCACATTGAACTTCTAGAATCATCATTCACTCCTCATTCTTCACATCACAAACATAATTCATACCTAGGCCAAGCTTAGTCTTTCATCACAATTCATCCAATCCCAACAATCCAAACCTCTAAGAATCAATTAGCCACATCAATTAGCATAACACCCTCACTTATTGTCCAAAATCATCATTAAACTCAACCCACTTAGCTTATCTTAATGATCCTTAAACTTTGAATCGCCCAAAATGGAATTCAACATATATCCTGACAACCTAATCCATTTGGAATCATAGATAGACAAAAATAAATCTATGGAAACCATTAAATCATCAAGATTGATCATTGATTTCGAAATCCTCACAAGCCCTAGCTTATTCAAACTTTAAATCAAGAAAATCTCACATAGGATCAAATCTAATGAAACTAAACCATTTGAACCTTTTAATAAGCTCAAAGAACCCAAACAATAAACTAGAAACCACCAAACAACTCACAAATTTTGAAATCATCAAACACCCTAAGATCCTCAAAGCTTCAAATTTGAAAATAAGGAAGAGAAATGGTGAAAATAAAGCTATGATCACTTACCAAGTAGTTTAGATGCCTCAAATCAACCCCAAACCTCCGAAATTTGAAACCCTAGCATAGCCCTACCGATCCACTCTCGAATCCCCTTATCTTCTTCTGATTAAAATGACGCATCGCTTTTTAAAAAAAAACAAGAATCGAGGGGCAAGTGCACCCCATTCGTTCGTCGCGGCAAACCCACATCGAAGAGCCCTTTGGGGCTCTCGGCTAGAAACAAGCTCAGTGAGGGGCTCAGAAACTCACATTTACCAAACTTAACCACTCAAAACCTCAATCAATCACAATTCACCTCAATTAATAGTCAATCATCCATCATATTAAACCCATTTCAATCACAGTAACTCTAAAAATCATTATTCTCCACAACCTCAATTAATCACATGAAGATTACATAACCATCAAATAATCCCCTCATTCACTCTTATTAAATATTAATCCTCAATTACATTTTTGAGATGTTACAGATGACGCCGTGTTTTCGTCGTTGTCGATGACATCATGATCATCATCGGTAGCGTTGTGTTTTTCATCATCGTCAGTGACGTCACGACCGCCGTAGGTAACTTTGCGTTTTTTATGTAGCATGGGTGGCGGAATCAGAGAAATTCTTGCGTGAACTGGTGCACCATGTCATTTGTGGTCTGGCCAATCATAAGTAAACAAATTATGTGTGACGTGGAATTTTTAATTTAACTTGGCACCTTAAAAAAATGAACTAACTGATAAAAATATTTTTTCCAAATTTTAAAATAAAAACATTGAAAACATTATATTTAAAAAAATTTTGTGTGGTAGTTAATTTTTTTAAAGTGTTAAGTTAAATTAAAAATTTCACATAAGACCTTATATATCTATTTATGATTGGTTAGATCGTAAATGACGTGATACACCGAATTCATACAAGAACTCCTCGACAGACTCAAACTTTCTCTTGGAAAAAAAATATCCTCATATTTGAAAAAAAACAAAAACTATAAAACACCTAATAATTGTTTTTATTTTCTTGTTTTTTTAAAAAAATCTTTTTTGTTTTGTTTCTGAGAACAATTAATTGGAAACAAGTTTTTTTGTTTTTCTTTTTTTTTTTTTAAAAAAAGTCCACGTTATTAAAAATAGAAACAAACGCCCCCATTGTATCATAACTTTGTTACCACGTTACATTTGATATTTTCAAATATCAAATTGGTAATTTACATGGAAATTTGAAAAAAAAAAAGTTATAACTTCAAATTTTAAATTAAGCTTCATCCTCAGATTTCAATCGTTGATATGCCAAAAATCATCTGCCATCATATCGGACAACCTGAGTTGGGATGGGGTTGTTGGGTTATTTCAATACCTAGCTTGGGGATATTTCCAGACGGCGGCACCGGCACATCTTCGTTTGTAGAGGTGAAATGGGACGGACAATGGAGTGGGCGGCGAGTGCGGAGCACTTGGGAGGGGTCCCGAGAAGAATGGTGTTCACTGCGGTGGGGGCCTTTGCGAAGGCGGTGGCTTCTCTACTCAACTCCTCCTACGTTCACAATGCCGACACTCTCATTCGTCTGGTCCGATCAAGACCTCCCGGAGTGCCCCTTATCACTGTGAGCAATCACATGTCTACGTTGGTTCTTACCTCTGGCTCTCTTGATTTTGCAGAGGTCATTATTTTATTTAATTATTTATACTTATTTTTTCTAACTATTTTGCTACATAAACAGGTTGGATGATCCCCTTATGTGGGGATTTAAAGGGTTTCCTACCTTCGATGCTAATTTAGGTCGATGGGTATTGGCTGCCGAAGATATATGTTTTAGGAATGCGTTTCATTCTTACATTTTCAGGCTCGGTAAGTTCAACTACATGTGGAATTCTTCTACCTGTGATAAGTCATACTTGTTTGTTTAAAATTTATCTGAATTGTTAGGTTGAACAAATGGGATGAGGGTCGCAATGGCGATTCATCTTGAGATGAGCCGGGGGTTAATTACTGTTCTTACGGTTTATCTCGTTTTTGAAGCGGAATATGTAGTAATCTGCTCCATGAGTTTGTGTTCAACTCAAACGTGTCTTTGTATTGCCTAAAAAACAGTGATAGCTGTATAAGATCATTAATTAGGTGGTCTATCAACTCCCAAATTTGTAAAGGGCTAAGATCCAGAAATGGTACGCCAAACTCTCTCGCTAAGTTGCATCATGGGGTGAAGAAGTGGGGTAGGGATTTTACGTTCAGAGAACCATTCTGCATGGGTGTTTTGACCAATGATGTCAGTTTGTCATTGTTCGACCATTACATAGGGTTAGCTTGATTTTGAATCCATAATACAAAATCAAATTTTGGGAAATATCATTGACTGAGGGTGATTGTATGGCGCCAGCATTCTTTTGGTGAATGTAACTGGTAGAAGAGAGTCACGATAATTCCTTCATGGTGTGGTGATTCCGATGAAATCTTGATTATCATATCTATTACCTAGATTTTGAAGTCCACTTTATTTCATGAAAGTTCAAAGTTTGAAACAAGCATGATGTTAGAATGTTTACATTATATGTAGCCATTCCATTTTGTGGGTTTAGGTGAAAGCTTATCTATATCTGCACCAAATCTGTGCTTAAAAGCTTTTTTATATTTGGTAGTGGATGATTAAACTGTTGTTTCCAACAAGAGGCGGTGGAATTGATTGTGCAGGGAAATGCATACCTATTACAAGAGGTGGTGGAGTTTATCAGGAACACATGAATGAGGCTCTTGAGCGGCTAAATGATGGAGCTTGGGTATTTATTTAATACCATGTACATCCATCCATCCATCTTTATATACACACCTTTTATGAGCCTAATTCTTTTAAGATAATATGTTTGGTGGTTTCTCCTTTTACTACTACTATTATTATGAACAGAAAAATTTGAGTCACGTCTTCCTGTGCATTATTAAGTAGCATGATGGATTATTTTTGTAATTTGAATAATTGATGAGAATAATCAATTTCATCTGCTTCTCTTTGATGACGGTGGTGGTGGTGGTGATGTAGGACACCTAAAAATAAGCAAGTGAGGGAGAAGGAGGAAAATACAAGGGAGATGACAATAATTCAGTTCTTAATACTCCATAGCAAAGGTCATACAAATGAAGGGCATATTTATGGAACCTTAGCATTAACCCTAAAGTATTAAAGATAATAACAAATATCAATTTAAATAAAAGATTGCATGTAGTCAAACGACATCCTACATTAAAAAAGGAAATAAAATCAAATTGACATAAGAGGAAATAGAATCAAGTGTTATTCTTTCTCTTTGTAACAAAAGCCTTTATCATCCCATACACTGTCCTTTACATAATTCTCCCAGGCACATTAGATATTGATGCTTTAGGCTTTAATTATATTCACTCATGAATACTTGTTTAATGCATAGTAAGCTGATCTTACTAATTCCGATATCTGACTTCATAATTTGCATTGGCAGCTTCATACGTTCCCAGAAGGAAAAGTGTCTCAAGATGATGCTCCGATAAGCCGATTGAAATGGGGGACTGCTAGTCTAATTGTCCGTGCATCTTTAACTCCTATTGTATTGCCCATTGTTCATCATGGCTTTCAAAAGGTAACTCTCAACAGTTTAGTTCATTATCCATTATAATAGGGCATAGGGCTTGTCCCATGCGACGATATTGGATTTTCTTATTTAGTATGCTTTACTAGGGAAAAAATATCGAATTAGAAGGCAAAACTTTGTCTCATTAGAGATCTCCACTCCCTTTGTAAGCCTGTTGGAGTAAAAACCAACTAGAAAACCATTGTGTGAAAAATTGAAGAGAGGCCAAGAAATCTTTGGTTAGGAACTCTCTCATTTTATTACCCCGATAAACATCAGAAGCCTGAGAAAATAGTGCATCCGAAGGTAATATGTCAAGAAGTTGGTTTGTCATAACGTCACCATAGTTGTACAACCCTGATTGTCTAAAATTCCTTTGTTGTTCAGTAAATCTTTTGTCAACTCTTGGTTATTTTATTTTATTTTTATGATATTTGAATAACTGCTATGAATATGATTGCTCATTTCTTTATGGCTTAGCATATTTATAATGAAAATAATCTGAGTTGATTAATATGTACTGTATGTTTTAGTTATTCATGGCTGATGCTATCTACATTCTTAGGTAATGCCAGAGAAATTTATGTTTAATAGACGGCCTCCTTTACCATTATGTAACAAGAGAATTGACATAATTGTCGGCGAGCCAATTGAATTTGACCTTCCAAAAATGAGGCAGTTGGCTATTTCCCAGACTCGAAACGAGTCATTTCATATCAATGGGTGGCCTTGCACTTCTCCTGATGCTTGGGACGAAGCAGTACAGAGATGTCTCTATGCTTCAATTTCTGAGCAAATCCGAACTTCCATGGAGAGATTAAGGAATTTCAGAAACAGTATCCATGGGTCGTAGATTTAGTTATATCTGAAGCTGGCCTTTTAACTGCTTTTCAGTGGTTAGCGAGTTAATTTTGTCAAGACTATTAGCCTTCAATTATTTGTCACAGAATTCCCTAAAATGGAACACTGTTGAAAACTAAACAGAGAGCTCCAACTTGGGGTTTCTAAATCAAATGCTATCACATTAGGGGCCTTCATGCATAGCGCAGAATTGGATGGACTAAGCAATATTATTTTTCTGAAATCCCCTGGTTAAACACAACTTATGAAGGCTCTTTTTGGCTCGTTTTGCATTTATGGTTAGGGAATTTTTTTGGGTACAGTCTACTATCTATGTTATGCATTATGTAACTCCCGATTCTCCTGGTACTTATATTTTGTAAGCTTAGTTGCATCTAATTTATCACTGGGTATAAAAAAGGGGAAATTAATTATAGATCCCATATAAGGGACATAAGAACATATCTCACAAAATGGGGTAATTAATTTGAAGTCCGAAGGGAATTAGATAGTAATATTTCTAAAGGCCGTCTTCATCCCCCCGGCAACTCTCAACTAGGGGTGAGCAAACGGTTTTTCGGTTCAAAACCGAACCGAACACTGAAAAATGGCCAAAAGCAAAATCGAAACCAAAAAACCGAATTGTTTTCTGTTCGATTTAATGGTTTTTCGGTTTTTTTGGCTTTTTTTGGGGCATTTTTGTTGCAGATTTGGGCCATACCAAAATTCAACAAAAAAATAAAAAAAACATCTTAATTCCCATACTGCGCCATCATTAACTTCAAAATTTGATCGAAAAAATTCTTCAGCAAAAGTTCCTAAAAATCACATCGCACTCAAAATTTTTACTATTTTCAAACAAATAACTCACTGTGACTATGTATTCCATTCCAAAGAACTAAAGTATTTCAAATCAATTCTTACGCCTGACATCACTTCCATTTCCCAACATATACAATTTTTCCATTAAGCAGTAAAACAAGTATGTCTATGGCAAAATGGAGTTGTGAGAGGGAGGAAGAGCAATATGGAGGGGTTTGTCACAATTTCAGGAAGAAAAGTGAGTTATGAACATCTAACTTTCATGACAAGAACTTGCAATTTACTTTTGTGAACTACTAAGATGTATCAGATTTGGGAAGAAACCATTGATTTCCAAGCTTTGAATTTCACTATATCAGTATAATCACATGCACCCAGATAGCTTAGAGTGGAAACGGAGAGGAGAAGAGAAGCTCACCAGTATTCGAACATTAGTCACAAGCACAATCGGCTTCTTCCTCCGGCGGCATCAACGGCGTACGGCGGCGGATGTACGGCGTCAGCGTCAAGGATGTTCCGCTGGCCGGCGAGGAGCTATGGCAATCTTCCTTTCTTTCTCTGACTCGACAGAAGGAAGACACCTATGAACTGAAGCTCGCCTTTCCCGGCGAGCTTCCAAGCTCCCTCACCACTCTCTCTCTCGTCGTAGGCGAAGGAGAACGGAGTAGGATGACAGATGACGGAGCAGAGGGAAAGAAGAGGATCCATGGTGGTGATGACTGATGACAGTGAGAGGGAGAGAAGAAATCCGATGGTGATGAAGATGGGAGAGGCGTCGTTGGCTTAGCAACTTGCAAGCAGGAAGAAGCTAGAGTTTGTGATTTGAGGCTTTGGGCTATTGGGCTTGCTGTGATTTGGGCTTTCTTATTCTCCTCTAAAATAATATTATTGGGTTTGGGGCTTTTTTTTAATAATCATAAGGTTTTCGGTTTCAAACCAATTTTTTTTCCAGAAATCGAACTGAAAACCGAAAACCGAAAATTTTCAAAATGAAAACCGAAACCGAACCACGAAAACCATTTGGTTCAGTTTTTGCTCACCCCTACTCTCAACCCCATGCCATCTTTTAGGAGAAGCTTTTTTTGGCAGAGGTGAGAGGCATACTAGAAATGAAAGATTTTAAACATAATTCAGCTTGTGAAGATTTGGCCAGCACCTTTTTCCCCGCCCCGGGCGGTAGTTTAACAACAATTGCAATATCATATTTACACCAAATTCTTTATTTTTATTTGTCCAATTTTTTTATAAAAATTTATAGTTAAGTGATAATATTTCAAAAATAAAACATATGATCACATGTTATTGAAGAACTTATTGTAATTGATATAGATAAATTCTTATGTGAATTTGGTTAACCATGTCATTTGTGGTATGACCAAATGACATATAAACATATAATATCTGACGTTGAGATTTTAATTTAATCAGATACACTAAAGTAATTGACGTGCAGATAAAAAATTAAACTCTCATTTTCTTTTTTTTTTAGTTTTCCAAGTTGAAAAAATAATTTTATCTTCTAGATAATCTTTTAGGATGTCTAATCATATTAAAAAATCCACGTCAGGATTATGTGTTTGTGATGGTCATACCACAAATGACGCGATAAAAGAATTTATCATAGGAATTTGGAGTGAGTTTGAATGATCTTGACGAAATAGCATATACCAAATTCAAACAGTAAAGCAATATATTTTTGGAAAAGAATTGATTAAATTTTAAACTTTACAAATGTATTAGAATGGTTCAAATATGCGGTAACTTAGATTATGTATGTCAATTGATAAATAAATAAATATATTTTCATATATTGATTGGGGAAAGGGTACTAATGATAAATGTAATATCCCTTTTTTTTGGTGGATAAAATACAATTATCATTAAAAAGTTAAAATGGTCATAAATAACTAAATTAAAATACGAAAAGGAAAAGCCGAAAGAAAACTATTATGAAGGCACAATGACACTATATCCCTTCCAATTACAAACATTCGAATATCTTTAAATGATCGCAACATCATTTGAATGTCCATAGCTATGATGTCATTCGTAACTCCTTGTAGAAGATTAAACACAGAGCATAAAGAGCAAATATATAAAGATATATGAGAAATGTCTAAGTTGCTAGAATTGAATCATTGAAGAGTTGCTCTTAAACATCTCAGCTAAAAACATGATGCTTTACTCTTATCTTTTTCCATATGAATGCTTGAATTAGATGAGCACCTGAAAGAACTGCATCCTATATCTTATCCCTGACTGGTCTCCTTGAATTTGCAATAGACAATGCTCCAATCATTTACCCCTGTAGAAAGGCTAAAGGAAATGGATGCACTTGAAACTGAAGGAGAAATTGTGTTAGAACTGTTATTATTCAAAAGGACATGATTAAAAGATATGGCATGATGAACTTGTTAACAAGCTATTTAGCATACCAATTCGTTTCTCCCTCATTACAATCCAAAATGATGGCCTAGAAGAGGTAGGAATCAAGATTAGAGCTAGGAGAAACAAGAAGTTCGCCCAAATTTTAGAGCTACACCAAAACCCCCAAAATTTCAAACATGAACTTCAGCAAAGAGAGGCAAAACAAGAGAAAAATAGAGAGGGATAAGATTAGAATCATTACCTACTCCTCAAGGTCACCGGAGCTCGCCAAAAAATCTCTTAGAACAGCCGTCAAAATCGCCGATCACACTCCCTACTTTTCCTTCGTTTTCTTTCTCTTTCTCACGCGCGCGCACACACACACACACACGAGGACGAACGGGGAGGAGGGAGAAAGAGATGAGGGGTCAGCGAGCACCCTCACCAGCGGTAGCGGCGGCGCAGCTCCGTTCTCCTCTTGCTCGACCACACGAAGAGGAAGAAGAATAAGAATGTCGTGGTGATGGTGCTGCTTGTATGAGGAAGAAGAGAATTAGAAGGGAAATGAAGGGAATAATAATAACAAAATAAAGAAAACAAATACTCCCTCCACTGTCCTTAATATAAGATCACTTTGATTTTTTTTTTGTGGAAGTTAAGGAAGCAAATTAGACCACTAAATTATAACAAATGTCACATGAAATTAGATTATAGGTTAGTTTATAAGTAGAATAAAGTAGTTTTGAGGAAAAAAAGATATGTTTTGGGATTAAAACTACTTTTTTTTTACTGAAAAAAAAGGTCAAAAAAGTCAAAGTGGTCTTACAATTAGGACTGGGGGGAGTAGATAAGATGAAGAAATTACTAATAGGCCCTTAACTCATTAAGATAAGATATTTTTCATTAAGATAAACTCTCTATTTCTTTCTAAAAATTCTCATCATATCAAGCTAAGAATTTCCTTCCACTAAGATTCCTTTTGAGACCAAAAAATAATTTCTATAACTTTAATTTTTCCAAATTAAGGGAGAAGTTAGGCCTTTAAAAATCCCAAAAATACTTCTTTTTTTCTGAATCTGTTTATAAAACTCTCAAAACTTCTCAATCAATTCCAAAATAAATTCTTAATTTATTTCTAATCCTTAATTAAATTTTTGGGATGTTACAGTTTGCATTAAATCTTTTTTTGGCCCATTAACTTTGAAAATTGCACTTTTGATCATTTTTCGCTAACGTCGTTAGTTTTATTTAACGGAAAGTGCCGACTCAACAAATTTAAACGTTGATTTTATAGTTATATACTAACAAAATATGTTTACATTTTAATATCTAGTATCATAATTCTTATATTTTAAAATTTGACAATTTTTCTTAATATTTAATTATACAATTAACTTTTAGATTTGTTGAGTCAATATTTTCCGTTAAATAAAACTAACAGTGTTAACAAAAATGGACAAAAAATGCAATTTTCAAAGTTAAGGGATTAAAAAGAGATATAAAGATAAAAGATAAAAAATGTACTTTAGCCAAAATTAAACAAACAAATCTCTTCTTTTAGCTTATGTTATAGTAAATACTACCTCCGGTCCTAATTATAAGAGATAATTGACTTTTTTTGGGGAGATTAAGGAAGCAAATTAAACCCATAAATCTTAATATATGTGACATATAATTAGATTATATGATAATTTATAAGTAAAATAACTTAGTTTTGAAGAAAAAAGACAAATATAAACAATTTAAAGTGATGTATTTTGTATCCTTAATTTTTTCAAAAAAATCAACTGACTCTTATAATTAGGATCGGAGGAATATCATTCTTCAACTGTTGACCAGGAATAGGGCACCTCGAAAACGGAAAAATGTTGGGAAAAAAGGAAAATAAGCGCAATAAGAAAAAGGGAAAATAGGAATTGCGTAGGTATAAAAGGGCTGCCACTGGCTTTATAGAAACCCTCAGCGCTGTCCCTTTTTGTAGCCGTCACTCCTGTGCCGACGAGGTGCCGGCAGTTTCATCTCTTGTCTGCAAGTCTTCCTCTTTATCTTTGTTTAGGACTTCTTCCGCAACGGTCACCTTACGCAGGATCGTCTCCCGTGTTTTCTTGTAAGATTAACCGACTCTTTTCTTGCGTCATCTGATTTTTGAAGGTTTGCCGATGGCGACTGTGATTATGTTGCTTGTTTTTTAGACTCAGTGGAGCCTCGCATAAAGACCATGGGGAGGGAACTGTCAAGTGACAAGGTGGCTCTTCATGAGATGGAGAATGATGATTTCAGTGATTTGGAGTTAATTTACCATGTTAGAGATGCCCTTATTTCAGTCCAACTGGTATGGTTTATCATAATTGAAATTCCCATCTACTGTAAATGCCAATTCCTTGATCAATTTTTGTCTACATAATCAATATAGAGGATCTATAAAAAAAAAAAAAAAAGCTTTTGGCTTATTTATTTTATCTTGAGAAATATAGCCGTTGCTGTTATTGATTTCTTCTTTATGTTTTAATTTATTGTGGCTAGTTAATAAAAACAGTTTGCTTCTGTTCGCTCAGGGCAATAGGGATAACTATGATGAGCTTGTTGGACATTTGCACCCTAAGCAGCGACCTACTGCTGATCAGGTTGCTCTCCTTGTGGTAGGTTCTGACTTGCAGCTCATGTTATGATGGTTTCCTCATCTTTTAATGGGTTTCTTTGCGGGCTCTTCTGACCGACTTATTTTTATGTTTTTAGACAACTTTAAAAGCACTCTCTGGCGCTGTATGCTATATAGATATTGTCCATCATGAGGCTCTTATTTTTGCTGTAAGCTTTGATCGATCTTTTTTATTTCTGTTCTTCATAGTCTGTGACTAGTTGAATTCATTCCTGCATAAATGTTTAATTGGTTATGATTTATACTAATGAAACAGTTTATACAGGTATCTAGGCTGAGTATGTGGAACTTTGGAACTGATGTTATGGATGCATTGCTTGAACTGATCATATCCTTGGTAAATGATTAAATGCACCCACCCGATAATGTCTTCTGTAGAAGCATTTTTGTAAACCTTTTGCTAAAGCTTCCCATATTTTCATTATTGCAGGCTGCCTCAAATGGGAAATATGTTGATTTGTGTTTGGAAATGCTAGTGAGGAATTTTGTGCCACCTTTTTACTTCATAGAAATGCTGAAACAGCCACGCGGTATTACTAGAAAATATGAAGTTTTGTCTCGTGTGCACGCAGCATTGAAAGATATATCTGATTTGGTGCCTCTTGCCCCGATGCGATTATCTCCAATAGTTGTCCAGAGAATGCCAAATGTTTATAGTAAGGAGCATGTGAGTCCAATTTATTTTTAGCCTTGACTTGTTAAACGTGTTGAGTTGTGAGATTCCAGCAAAAAAGTAATATTTGATATGACATATGACAAATGTATCCTGGTGATGTTCAATTTATCCTTTAATTTATATCTATACTGACTTGGTGACTTTGTTTGTGAGCTTCTCAATTGTTTCAGAACTTTCAACACTAGAAGTTCAAACAATTAAGCTAGATATTAATCTGCTTAAATTGATTTATTGCGTTTCATTTGTTGGTTTATCAAAAAGCTTGATTTCATTTTGCACCCTGCCTGTTTTGGTCTCCATTATTCACATTCATATGAAGAATCCAAATTGGATTTTGGTTGCAAATAGATCTCAACTAAATTACCTCTTGCATCAGAGGAAAATAAATGTTAAACCCCAAACGTTTTTAGATGTGTAGTACAAAATAGTCTCAGTCCCAACTCTGTTATATTGATATGTCCTTCAAAATATGTCAGTATCACTTTCATGCTCGTATCTTTTTTTTTTTTTAAATACTTCATAGAACTGTTTGCATGGAAGTAAATGTTAGTTATATTGTTCCTGGCAAATGAGTTCTATGTTGACTGTAGGAGATTGTCATATATGTGGAGAATATGTTGAGGCTGGAGAGTGGTGCAATTGGTGAGATTGTTGGTGTAACAATGCTTCCTGCACTGGTGGATAGGATGATAGAGTTGGATGTAAGTTGATGATGCCTTCTCTGAGCTATTTGGTCAAAGGAAAGTGGAGTAATTTGTTCACCAACTTTTCAAATTTATCTAATCTTGTTTAGGTGGAGATTGGATGGGATGGTAACTTACAAGATGAAGCTAAAGACATATTTGATATGGAGTTGGAAGATGCTGCTGAACCTGTAGATGACTTTGAGAATGATGAAATGGTAAGATGCACTGAGCTGATGTTATGTAGCTCACTTATGATTCAATGTTTTGTTATTTGAAGATTCACTATTAAAGCTAAGCTGGGTTTGAATCTGTCTCAGCTCAACAAAGAGGCAATCCAACTTGATAATTAAACTTTGGGTTTTGGGAGGGAAATTTCTTACCTTGGTGCTCATCTCATCTTCATGTTAAATCTTATATAGGTTCAAAACAGAAATATCCTCGCTTGCATCTCCCTCATAATTTATTTTCATAAGGGCAGTCACAAACTTAAATGTTGTTTACTATTGGTGGGTTAGATATTCAACTAGTAGGTTGGGAGTTGGATCAATGCATATGCCAAAGCTTGCAATAAGTATTTGCCTCAAAGAAGCCCACAATGGATAAGGCAATGATGATTTTGAATATGGTCATGAAATCTGATAAACCATCTTACTATTCACATGTACTTTTAAATATTGCTGATTCTTTGTTTTGACAAAAAAATGAAGTTAGCTGATTGGAGTTTAGTTGGAGGGGATACTAGTTGAATTTAGATTGGTGAATTGACATACAGTACTTTGTTGTAGAAGCAAAGCATATGATTATGGGGTCAGGTTTCTCTCAGTATCACTCTCCCTGTTTTTCTCAGAATTCAATCTCTACCATCAAATCCAAAACTGAAATATTAAATCTAAACCATTGAGTTTTGAATCCGATGGCGGAGATTTGATTCTAAGAGAAAAGGAGAAAATATGATACTCTCTCTCACGAATTATGTTCATCAAGACACATGAAGGGCCTTATTTAGGGCCATGCCTCTTTTAGGTGAAGATGCCTGAGTGGTCCTTAAGTATGGTATAGTTGAGGTTGGGTGACTTGTCAAGGAGTGCCAAAAGATATTTGAATGGTAGCCGCTTCAAGGCACAATTTTGGGCTTTACGGATGGCAGTTGACGGCTATGAGGTACCGGTTGACTTCCTTTTTTTAGAGCTAGTTTGGAGGCTTTTCGGGCAAAGCTTTGGAGTAGCATAATTTTTTTTTTCTTTGAACCTTAAACCCATGATTTAGGATAAGGGCACTTCGGGGAAGTTGGATATGTCTGCTTGTAAATGCAAAAAGTTCAATTCAAACAGATTTTTGCCATCATAACTTACAAAAATACATTTGGGGATGTGTTCATGAACTGAAGGTCTCCAATTTTTCATGTTATTTTGATATATTAAGACAACATTGATGCGTATTTAACCTTAAGTAGCCTTGTAAACATCTGCGATGTTACATGTCTATCAATTCTGAGAATTCCTTAATTACCTTCTGGTCAATTGGTTGAACAGTCTTGTAGGATGCGCTTATTATGTATACGTGTCATTTTATGTTTATTGGGTTTTGTATTCTCAGCTTTCAAAAGGTTCATTGCGTCGGAAGTGTCTCCAAGGGAACTTGGTGGCTGAAAAGTTAGATAGTCTGATGGTGCTGACTTTTGACCATCTTGAATCCTGTCAAAGCAGTGGGCGTTTGGCTCAGGTATTCCCCATATGTATTCTGGATTTATTTTTGTTTCAACTAATTTTGTGCATACCTATGTTGTATAATTAATTGATTATTATGTGTTGGCCAAATTCTTTGTGTAGGTTTTCGATGTTCTTTTGACATCATTTCAGAAAACTGTATTAAATGCTTATAAATCAAAATTTACCCAGGTACTACATGCACTTTTATTTCTTAATGTTTTCTGTTCCTAATTTGCTTGTGCTGTGCTATTTTTTGTCAATTTTTTTTGTACCAACTTTGAATAATGTGTTAATATTAATTCTGCAGTTTGTGACCTTCTATGCCTGTGCTCTGGATCCTGGAGAATGCGGAGTGAAATTTGCTATGGTGCTTGCAGATATGTTTATTTGTCAAGTGAAGCCTCCTATAACTAGGTAGTGTTTATTTCTTGTCATGCTTTGGAGCTCATGTACGGCCCTTTGCTGGGCCTTCCCCTATGAATTAAGAAGAATTTGATTTTCAATCAATTATTATATTTAATGAATCTTCAATTCAATATATGATTAGCCACAGTCTGACATGAGCTAGTGTTCTTTGCTAACATTATCTTGCTTTACTGCATAAGGGGGTTGGCCTCATAAAATGCCTTCCTTAGTAGCCTAAGTTTAATGTTTTTGTAAACAGTTCCGGTACCTGGATTCCCTTCTTGATTTTGTTAACAAAACAGAACTTCCTAGTAAGCTTCAAGGAGGTGCTGTATATTGTTCAAGCATACTTTATGATGTTGATGTCTTATTTCTATAATTGTTTCAGGATGAGTGCTGTTGCTTATCTTGCTAGTTATTTATCTCGTGCAAAGTTTCTCTCAGCTGCACTGGTTACCAACATCTTACAGAGGTTTGGTAACATTTTTGAATTGATCTTGCATGATCAAACTGTATATCTATTCTATATTATATAAAGTATGGAGATGGATAAGTTTGATGTGATTATTATTTTCAATTTGACAGGATAGTAAGTTGGTGTCATGAGTATACCATGCTACATGATGTTGATATGAATCCATTGGTGCATCAAGTATTTTACTCGGGTTGCCAGGTGATTCAGTTGATTCTTGAGTTTCATTTATACTGTGTCCCATTCCAGCAGCAGTTTACTTCTGCGTGGATGTTGCGAATATTTAATCATTTGATGATATATATGTAATCTGAAATATTTGCTTCTAACAAAAAAGTATTGTATGAATATTAATGTTGGGTCAGGTTGGACTATACTATATTTGTGCACTTGTGAGTTTTTCTGCTTCTTATGGTTCCTTTTTGTTTTCCTCTATGCAGGCTATCATGTACATTCTATGCTTCCGCTTGAGGTCATTGATGGATGTCCCGCGGCTAAAACTTCAACTTCTCAATATGCCCCTAGAGCCTATCCTGAAACATAAATTGAGCCCCTTGACAGTAAGAAATTCGTCATATATTTTTGTCATGGTTTGTGTAGTGTATGTCATATATAACTGATTTTCTTAACACTTGAATAAAAATCTTTTGACGGGATGATAATTTTGTTTGATTTGCTCTTCAAAAGCCTTATCCAGAGCATGGTTATTGTAAGATCCTAGCCTGATATAATTCTTTTGAGCAGGTATGTTTGCCGACTGTTGTCGATGAATTTCTTAGGCAAGCAAAGGCTGCTCATCTTTTCACTACATCGGAGTCATTTGTCTTCGATGATGTGCTTGAATCTGATCTTTCTAGGGCTTTTGGTGGGATGGATAGATTGGACATGTTCTTCCCATTTGATCCGTGTTTGCTGAAGAAAAGTGATGGGTAAGAGATCTTAGGCTTCTAGTGAAGTGAGACATTTGTGTGAACTGACACTATACCTTGTGATCTCCCCTTTTCTGAATTGTCTGCTGATTTCGTTTTTGCATTCTTCCTCCTCTCCCAACTCTCTCTGCAGATACATACACAGATACTTCATCTACTGGTCAATGGTGAGAACAACCTATGATAGTGATGATGATGTTAGTGATGAAGGTAGTGGCAGCGAGAGTGAAAATGATGAGGCAATGATGATGGGGAGCCATGCAGAAAAAGGTCTTGACATTGAATCTGTTTTGAACAGAATGTCCATTACGCCCAAGAATTGTTTGAAATATGGGAATGAGCGGATGCCCTCAAGAATCAGGCCATCCACTAGTCCAGAGTCATTGTGATGATGATGATGGTCTTGTTATTATATCCTTTCTACGTAGGGGTAGCCTGCTAGTATGCGATTATCTCAAGATCTTGGTCGCATTTTTAAGATGGATTTTGACCATTTTGCGTGTTGCAATTTTTCAGGTCGAATGCATTCATGTAATCTGTATCATAGTTTCCCCCTTTAATATTCAAACACGGCAAGTTAATCTAAGAAATCAGGCCTTCCGGCTATTTTGTGTATTGAAGGTAATGGGCATAATTGTTATGAATATTATACATAATCTATACTCCTTCCGTTCTTATATATAAGAGTTCAACTTGTAAAATCTCGTAAATTAAGAAAGTAGTTGAAAATGAAATGGAAAATTAATCTTTTGATCCTTATAGTTTACTCTACCTCCATACTTGTCGTAATATGATTTTTGGAAGGTCTCTGCCAATCTTGTAATCTTCTGCTCAATCTTGTAACCCCGGAAGTTGTTGTTGCTTTTTTTTTTTCCTCCTTTAAGGGTAGGTTGATTTTGTTTTTGGGACTATTCTGGGTGGGTTGATGAATAAAGGGTTAAATGTCATATTTGCCTTAGAAGTATGCACGGTGGATCACATCTGTCCCAGAAGTATTTTTTGGTTCAATTTTGTCCCGGAAGTATGTAAAGTGGATCATATTCGTCCTTTACTGTTAAAATATTAATGGTCAACGTCAACTATTTAACTGTCAACGTGAGTTTTTTAACGGTAATTGGCGGATATGATATACTTTCCACACTTCTGGGGCAAAATTGGACCAAAAAAACTTCCGGGGCAGATGTGATCCACCATGCATGCTTCTGGGGTAAATCTAATCTTTAACCCATGAATAAATGATATGAAGGGTTTCAAAGAAAAGGGAGTTCTTTCAATAAAAAAAATATTCTAGAGCTTAATAAGAACACCCTAAAAATATGGGGATTTGAAAAACTAATTTTTTCATTTTATTTTCTTAAATACAGGGACTAATTTGTATGAGTTAAAGTATAGGGACTGAGTTACACCCGAGTCGAAAGTATTGGGATTGAGTTGTGACGTGTCAAAATATAAGAATTGAGTTACAATTGTATCAAAAGTATAAAAACCAAAATATTATTTTTCCCAAAATGAAAAATATGTCTAATAATTTTGTTTTCTCAAGTTTGTCCTCATTTATGATGGAGTATATAAGAGAAAAATGTGATAAAAATGATAGAATTAATTATGAAAGAATGTGGATAGAGAGAATTATTATGGGTAAAGTGACGAAATTCATATTAAATGTAAACTCCTATAAAAAAGGATAAATCCATTCAAATTTATGGCTCTTATATATAGAGATTGAGGGAGGGAGTATGCTGCATGAGGTGATCGAAATATTATTTTTTGGGCATAGACATAGACTAATCTTTAGAATATTGATGTTAATAAGTCAATTTCTTTGTACACAAGGATTGATAATTGGGAAAATTTCACTGTAGGACAACTGTAGCAAATTTATTGAAAAGTAGGACCAAAAAAATCTGAAATGCCACTAAAGGACTGTGGGGGCAAAGTGAGATTAGATTAGTAGGCGAAATGACAACACTACCCTTCGTGAAAAATAAACCCAAAATCTCCCCTTTTGCAATTCAAAATCCGTGAAACGGCTGCTCCCACCCACGAACGAAGGCACAGTAACCATCACCACCTCTCCCATTTTCAAATCAAAATCCGCGAAACGGCTCCTCCCACCCACTATCGAAGCTACAGTAACCATCACCCCTTCTCCCATTTTCGAATGAAAATCTGCGAAATACCTCTCCACCCACCCACGATCGAAGGCTACAGTCACCATCACCACTACAAAGGTTGTGCGAAATCCAAATCTTGGAGCATTGTAAAGTCCACGCAAAGACATCCGAAAGTTGAATCCCACAGCGAGGAAAAGTGAAAACGCACGGCTGTTTGTAAGTGTGAAATTCTTCTTCATTGCTATTGATGCAATTTTGTAATTCTTTAAATAGTATTATCCCTTATTGCTTTTTCACCTTGGGCTGAAATTATTTCTTTCTTCTTTGCGACTGTGCGCCTAAATAAGTCCTTTGTTAATATATTTTTGTATGTGTATATTAGTGAAGGTTAAAAGGGAACTTGTGCTTAGTCCAATTACGTACATTGGTGTGCTTATGCTTTAATTTTTAGTTAATTTGTTACTGCTTGTTCATATGACGTTTTGCTTGTTCATATTAAGATTTCCATGTTCGTATGCCTATTTTCTTGTTCGTGGATTGTGACATGCCATGTTAAGGTCAATTTGTTACTGCTTGTTCATATGACGTTTTGCTTGTTCATATTAAGATTTCCATGTTCATATGCCTATTTCCTTGTTCGTGGATTGTGACATGCCATGTTAAGGTCAATTTGTGACTGCTTGTTCATCTGACGTTTTGAAGGAGATGAGGCAGGATCTGGTGTGGTGGCTTGTCAACCATGAGAAGAATGCAGTAAAGAAGGACATTTTAGAAGAGTTGGAACGATTAAAGGGTGGCATACAGACTTAGTGCAAAATGTATTCAATAGATGTATTCTTTTTAGGTTAGATCAGTGACATTATTGGTGGTTATTATGTAAATATACCACCAATTAAAGGGAACTTTTTTTAATGTTTTTTGTAAACCAATTGTCAATAGATGAACATTTTAAGGATGGTTCTTGGTGGCAAAATGTCTCAACACGTACTATTTTTAATGTTGTTTGTAATCCAATTGTCACAAGCGTAGGAGCATTTCTTTGTGCATATTCATATTTCCTTGTGCATAGGACTATTTCCTTGTGCGTGGCCTGGACATGGCATGTTACAAGGCAATGGTTTATTACACTTGTGCATGGGACGTGCATATTCATGTTTCATTGTGCATAGGACCATTTCCTTGTGCGTGGCGTGGACATAACATGTCTTATGGCAATGGTTTATTACGCTTGTGCATAAGACCATTTCCTTGTGCATATTCATATTTCCTTGTGCATAGGACCATTTCTTTGTGCGTGGCCTAGACATGGTATGTTATACAAAATAATATGCCTGCTCATATATATGCAAACAACATAAAGTGGTACCATTAACTTGTATACAATTTCATACATCATGAATTTCATCCTGGTACTTGAGACATATTGCCATCAATTAATCTTCCAACTGTAATTCCCCCCTCATGAATGGTTTTGCCCTCTAAATTATTCACACATTGTCCTCCAACGTGGAATATGCAAAATAATTTCTTCGTGGAACTGCTAGCCATTTCTTACATGCTCCTGCAAATAATCATGTCTTTTGGTTAGAAAAATACAGTAACCCACGAATAAGAAAAATCTCAATATGAACAAGGAAATGGGTATATGAACAAGCAGTAATAATTTGACCTGTTAACATGCTATATCCAGGCCATGCACAAGGAAATCTCAATATGCACAAGGAAATGGGCATATGCACAAGTTTAATAAATTGACGTGTCAATATGCTATGTCCAGGCCACGCACAAGGAAATTGTCATATGCATAAGGAAATCTCAATATGCACAAGTAAATGGTCATATGAACAAGTAGTAATAATTTGACCTGTCAACATGCTATATCTAGGTTACGCACAAGGAAATATTCGTATGCACAAGGAAATGGGCATATGCACAAGTTTAATAAATTGACGTGTCAATATGCTATGTCCAGGCCACGCACAAGGAAATTGTCATATGCATAAGGAAATCTCAATATGCACAAGTAAATGGTCATATGAACAAGTAGTAATAATTTGACCTGTCAACATGCTATATCTAGGTTACGCACAAGGAAATATTCGTATGCACAAGGAAATGGGCATATGCACAAGTTTAATAAATTGACCTGTCAACATGCTATGTTCAGGCCACGCACAAGGAAATATACGTATGCATAAGGATATGAACAAGGAAATGGGCATATGAACAAGCAGTAATAAATCGACCTTAAAACATGCTATGTTCACACCACGCACAAGGAAATCGTCATATGCACAAGGAAATCTCAATATGCACAAGGAAATGGGCATATGCACAAGTTTAATAAATTGACGTGTCAATATGCTATGCCCAGGCTACGCACAAGGAAATATGCGTATGCACAAGTAAATCTCAATATGCACAAGGAAATGGGCATATGAACAAGCAGTAATAATTTGACTTGTCAACATGCTATGTCCAGGTCACACACAAGGAAATCGTCATATGCACAAGGAAATATCAATTTACACAAGGAAATGGACTTATGAACAAACAGTAATAATTTATCCTGTCAACATCCTATGTCCAGGCCACGCACAAGAAAATATGCGTCTGCACAAGGAAATATCAATTTCCACAACGAAATAGGCTTATGAACAAGCAGTTATAATTTATCCTGTCAACATGCTATGTCCAGGCTACGCACAAGAAAATATGCGTATGAACAAGGAAATCTCAATATGAACAAGTAAATCATTATATCAACAAGCAGTAATAAATTGGTCTACAAACCACATCCACATCACCACCATTTTGGTGGAGACTGCAACCACCTTCACGTCAGCAACATGAAATAAATGAGTTGTAAATGAGATGCGAGAGAGACAATGAGAGGGTCCCTTCATGCTTCCATAGTTATTTTTCATGTCCATTATTAAGAGAAAAATGAGAGAGAGAGAGAGTGAATGACGAGAGAGATAGAGACAACGAGAGAGGGAGGGAGAGGAGAGATAAATGCCCAAAACATACCTCACCTACCACCAATCAAAGCTCCAATAGTCATTGCTCTTCTTTAAATCCGATCGATCCTCTTCTTCCTCGTCATTTTTTTCCCTTTTTTGTTCAGTTTTCTTCCTTTTTTGTGGGTCTGTCAATATGCTTCTCTTTCTTCCTTATTAAGTACGTTGTGTCAGCTTCCACAGTGAGTGCTATTTGAAATTAAATCCCTCTTTTCCCTCCTTAAGCTCTTTTCCTTCACAAGAGCTTTTAGATCTTTTTACACAGCAATTTTTTTCATTTTAGGACCCAAGACCTGTAGTGACATTTAATATTTATTTGGTCCCAATCTGAAATAAATTCGCTGGTCCTACAGTGAAATTTTCCCTTGATAATTACTGACCTTTAACCAAATCACTTGGGGAACGAGAAAACTTCAGGGGACAATAAATTCTATAACCTCGACCGAATTTAGTACTTTTCAATCTAGTTGCAAGTAACTAATTAGGCATTCACTATACAACATAAAAGTTAACTTTTAATAAAATATACTAAAAATAATTCTCCATATCTTTTTATTATAAAATCAATTTGATTTATTCGAGGAGATTTATAAAATAAAATAAATTACTTTAAAGTACTCATAATTATAATTCATTTTCCATACTAATTTACTTGACTTAAATAATCTAATACTATGTAACATGTCATGTTATCATTAAGTGACTTATTTAGCTTTTTTTTTGTATCTATAAGAAAAGTAAACTTAGTCTTGAATTAAGATATAAAGGGCTAATTTGTCAAATGTATTGTGTTTTGTAAACTTTATTGGTTGTAGAAAAAATAAGCAAGTTGAGGATTTATAATTTATTTTGCAATTGAAAATAATAGTTAATCTTGATAATAAAAGAGTAAAGGGTAAAAAATGACCATGTACTTATGTCTAAGGTGCATATGGCACCTTGTACTTTTTTTGGCTCAAAATTGTCCATCAACTTTCAAATTCGGGTCAATAATGACAGTTTCGTCAAACTAGCCCAACGGATGTTTCAAATTCGGGACATGTGTATTATTAATATAAGGGATAATTTCAATATAGGACCACGGTAGATAATTAATTAAAAAGTAGGACCAAAAGATTCTGAAATATCACTTTAGGTTCAGGGTCCTTAAGTGAAATTAAATTAATGTGGAAAAAGACAAGAAAGGGCCCACCCCCACATGGCATATCTGACGCTCTCTCTTCTCTCTCTCTCTCTCACACACACACAAAGACCCCGCTCATTTTCACACGAACAAGGAAAATCTCATATGCACAAGCCTCAATAAATAATAAAATATTCCTTTCACCCTCTCTCTTCTCTGACACCCTCTCTCTGACATGCTTTTTTTTCTCTCTCTCTCTCTCACTCACACACACACACTCTACTCATTTTCACACGAACAAGGAAAAGCTCATATGAATAAGGAAACGTTCATATGAACAAGGAAAATCTCATATACACAAGTCTCAATAAAAACAAAATATTCCTCACCCTCTCTCTCTCCTTTGACACCCTCTCTCCCTGACACGTTTTTCTCTCTCTCACACACACCCCACTCATTTTCACACGAACAAGGAAAAACTTATATGAACAAGGAAAATCTTATATGCACAAGCCTCAATAAAAAAATATTCCTCCCACCCTCTCTCTCCTCTGACATCCTTAATCCTCTGACACCCTCTCTCTCTCTGACAGGCTTTTCTCTCTTTCACACACACAGACCCCATTCATTTTCACACGAACAAGGAAAATCTCATATGAACAAGGAAAATCTCATATGCACAAGCCTCAATAAAAAAAATATTCCTCTCCCTCTCTCTCCTCCGACACCCTTTCTCCTTTGACATCCTCTTTCTCTCTCTGACACGCTTTTCTCTCACACACACACATACCCCACTCATTTTCACACGAACAAGGAAAAGCTCATATGAACAAGGAAAATATGCACAAGCTACAATAAAAAACAAAATATTCCTCTCACCCTCTCTCTCCTCTGACACTTTCTTTCTCTGGGGTCAATGCTGTCTTTTCTCCTCTCAATTTAATTTCAGTTTGTCCCCACAAGATTTAAGTGATATTTCAGAATCTTTTGATCCTATTTTGAAATTAATTGGCTACCGCGGTCCTATATTGAAATTTTCCCTTAATATAAATCCTTTTGACCCCTATGTGGCAGGGAAAATGCTTAGAAACAAAAGCCTTTAACGGCTGTAGCCTATGCCCCACATTTCTTTCCTTATCCTAAAGAGCCAATGAAGTAAATACACATATCAGAAAATCTTTTTCCTTTTCCCTTCAGATTTTCTTCTCACAGTAGAGATCGTGGCGTTGATGTGTTAACGATTCAGAGTTACAAAATAGTCAATCCTCTTGTTAAATTTCGGCTACACCAACTTGCCAAGAACATAAGCTGTGGATCAAAGCTCTTGTACAGAGAAATTTTGTTACCCATCACTCAGAGTCCTCGTCACGACGATCATTTGAGCCGGTGGCGTATACTTCTTCCGCCACAGCGGCAGAAGATCAGAAGCATAAGGTGAGTGTGTTCTCTCGGATAAGCTTCCATGAAGGCGAAGTCTCTAAGAAAAAGATCTCCACATCATCTTCTGGAGAACCGGCGAGTGGATCAAAGACGTCAACAAATCATCACAAGTCAGTGATGAATGGTTATTATGATGATTACAAATCATCGTTGTCGGCAATAAGGTTGTTTTTTCGAGTGGTGGTGGAAGGAGGAAGTGTGGATTATGCTTCTTGTGACGATGAACGACATTTCAAACGCCGATCGTCTAGGTATGAGCCTTCTCCATCACTGTCGCTGCCGCCGCTGGCAGATTAGGAGGAAGAAGGAAGGCATGGGCGCAAGCATAAGTATATTCATTTTGTGATCTCGCTCCAAAATCTAGCTTAGAAGGAACATTAACTAAAAAATTTAATGGTGAAGATGGTGTCATGTGAGAAAGGGGTGAAGATGGTGCGTTTTTGAGCATTTTCACTGCCACGTAAGGGTCAAAAGGCCATGGACTTTTTTACCTGCCACGTAAGGGTCAAAAGGAGCACATTAACAGCACACCTGTCCAGTAACGTGGGACCCACACTTAAAAAATTGACGGACGTTTGGTGACTTAACGGTGGAAGCATTATTGAACCCATTTTGAAAGTTAAAGGTGCCAGATACACATTGGACAAAACTACATGGTCATTTTTGACCCTTTACTCAATCAAAAAACCAGATTGCAACAAAAGTAATTCAAAAATGCGTTTTAGCAAGTCAAGACAAAACTCTTTTAATATATTTACCTCATATAGAATCATTTCAAAAAAGCTAATACAATCAGACACGAGTTAGTGACCATACAAGTGTTATGCTAATTAGATCAAAAATGAAAATGTTTACACATATGATCAGGGTATTCATATTCTGAAGAGAACCAAAAAACCTGTCATCTATGAGCTCCTCATACACTGTAGAATCATTTCACAAAAGCTAATACAAATAGACACATGAGTTAGTGACCATACATGTGTTGTGCTAAATAGATCAAAAATGAAAAAGTTTACACATATGATCAGGGTATTCAAATTGTGAAGAGAACCAAAAAACCTGTCAGCTATGAACTCCAATGGAAGCCAGTCACTAGGTTGAACGTTTGGGATGCAGAGACATAACCTAGAAACAAGAATTAAAACTAAATAAATTTCATTAAAACTATCAGCCAACAACAACAACAACAACAAACTTCCCCGCCTATACTTACCTTAGCATTATGAGGTCCCCTTCTCAATCTTTTGAAAGCATGCGTTTTCAAATCTCCACAGCCGACCCACCTTTCATCAGCTGAAAGCTCACCAGAAAGCAATAATCAGAAATCAAATCGAACCAGCAACGCTTACACAACACATTGTATATACCAAGGAAACTTTGCAAACATTCACAACTCACAATGGTAAGGAGCGGGGGTTTATCTTGTCAAATTTAGGTCATGTCATGTCACCCCCAAATATTCCCATGTGTTTGCTTATGGCTGTGGCTACGGCCATGGACTTATCGTGCATGTATAAACAGAGATCAAAAGTCCATGTTATGCACAGTCCTTGAGTTTCAAATTCGGATAACACAATGGGTCTATTCCTTTATTTTACTGCCTAATTTTGCTCTCCTTAATGTCCATTCAACTACAGCCTAATAGTCTTTCATGAAGAATGTAGATTGCCGCTCGAGTGTGCAGAAATGAAGTGGCTTATCAACCAACCTGTAGCCTTTGAAAGATTCATAGGATCCACCTTGTCATCACAAAAAGAATCTTCCTGCCCACTATCATATCCAGACCGCTTTGTCGAAACATTGACAATGCCATGCTCCATTTTTTCTTCTGCAGCTGCACACAGTCCTTTGAAGGGCTCCATATAACAGAACCTGGTAGAACAAGAACTTGATATTATCATATAGACTGCTACACCTAAAAAAGCGCTTTAAAAAATGCAGCATAAAAATGGTAAATGATTATGCCATAAACAAATATATGATCATGAACAACATTTCACACATTTGGAGTTCTTTTTATTGGTCTATTTAAGGAAGTTTTATGTTAGTGTTACTTCCTTTTTGTCCTCCATGATCGTGCTTTAATTATAGTTCACCTTTTAGTCAACGTTTGAGTAGTATTTTGGGCTATGTATTTACTGAACCTGCTTTTAATAAAAAAGGTCAATGCTTTAAATCAAATATCCTCAAGTACCCTCAAGTACTAAAAAAGATAAATTATGTCGCAACACAAACATAATCTAACTCCCAAATATTTATTGTTTGTTTGGTATGTCGAGAGAGTTTTAAAGGAATGGAAAGAGGTTATGGAAGAGGGAATGAAATGAAAAGATATAAATAAGAAATAATGTATGGTAAGCGTGAAAAAGGAAAAGGGAATAATTTTTCATATCATGTCAGGTACGATTGAAACAGGACAGCAACAGAGATAAATAAAGATAACAAGTCCTAGAAAACGCCTAATAATAAATGCCTATCACATGGTAAAAGTAAATAGGTGGGGCCAAGGAAGACTTATTAATATGCATTCCCAAGTATACAATTGAGTTCCATCAACTTACAAACGGAATGAAAATGAGAAAAATATTCCTGTGGAACAAGGAAGTGAACCAAAAAACTTCTTCCAAAATCTAGCATCCCTTTCCATCTTCATCCCACCCCATTTCTATAACTAACACACGTGCAACGATAGGATAAACATAGGTAAATAAAAAGAATACTTGTCTTTAATCACAGGCAAAGACCAACAACACCGATGCATTTTATCTTTATGGATATACCATTGTGCAGGTAACAATGTGATGTCAAAATCAAGAGGCAAGATTCTCCATTTTCTGCACTTGTCGCATTGTACCCATTCGCAATCTGGCTTGTATAGACAATTATCACTGTCCTGGAGGAAAAGTAAAAGAAAACAAATAAATTTAGCTCACTTCCCCAAAAAGATATTCATTTTCAACCTTACATCGTTTGTAGTTAGCGAAAATGAACAAGAGCTGCAAGGCATTCTATTATTTTATTGATTAATTTAAACGGGGCCAATTCAAACATACAATAGAGATGGAATCCAATAATAGTGATATGATAATATAATTAGGAATAGGGTTAGTTAATTTGGTTGGTTAAGTAGAGTCGAGTTTAGTACTGATTACTTAACTAATGAGATTAATTAACTAATTAGGGTTAAATGGGATTGATTATGCTATTATTATGTTTTGGGATTGATTGGGTTATTATTATATATTTTGGAATTATTATTATATTTTGGGGCTGATAAGACTGAATTGGGCTTAATGAGCATATTTTTAATTAGGCCCGTATGTAATACTAAGCAGGGAAGTATATAAACCTGATTAGGGCATATTATTTGAGGTCTTGCATTTGAATGATAATGGAGTTACTCTTTTCTTGATGGCTACTTTCTTTTTCTCTAAACCCTTTATAGTTTCTTGTTCTTAAACCCTCTGTTCCTTCTTTTCTTCTACCCTTCTACTCTTCTTTCTCTAATCCTTTCATTACAGAATATCAATTCTGTAATAAATAGACTCGTGATGAAAAATCAAATTAAATTACCGTCCTTGAAATTCCAATAATAAATTTGATTGAGCAACAGCTAAGCTAGTGCTACCTAATTAAATAATATGAAACAAGCACCAATAATAAAAGGGTTAAATATCATTTTGGCCAATGAACTATTGAGTAAGTATCATCTGACACAAGTATTAATAAACAGCATCATTTTGGCCAACTAAGTTTTAAAATTGAGCAAAATGGCCAACACCATCAGATGTAGCTAAACGGCGTTAAGTCCCTGCCATATGTTGACACGTTCTCGTCCACATGAATTGCTAGCAAATCAAAATAATGATGTGGACGTGTCAACACAAGGCATGGACATAATGACTGTTTGTCTACATCAGACGGTGTTGGCCATTTTGCTCAATTTTAAAACTTAGTTGACCAAAATGATGTTGTTTATTAATACTTGTGCCTAATGGTACTTATGCAATAGTTTATTGGCCACAATGATATTTCGCCCATAATAAAATCACCTTATAAACAATAGTTATGGCACAAGGAATAACCAGCACGAAGCAAAGATATATTTATGAAAGATTCAAAGTTATTTACCAACGTGAGTGAGTCAAAATTATTGTCCAAGTATTCATCTACTTTCCTACCAAGCCACAGCTCTAGACGTGCATATGATTCACAGTCCTGGAATCCCTGCTTGTTATTATGCACCCAGACACGACCATCCCCATCATCCTGTGCCATGAAAGATATAGTAACAACAAAAGGTAAGCGGTTGTGATGGCGTCTTGCAACAGAAAAAATGGCTAACTATTGAATAAACATTTTATTTTTTAAAAGGGAAGTTAATGAGCCACACGAAAACTATTGAAAACTAAGCAGCTTCAATCATCATGATTTAGGCTAACAAGAATGATAATAATTCGGCCGCTTGAAAGCACACATGATTAAAGTCGCAAAAACTAATCACATTCTATGAGTAAAGCGTCAAAGCACATGTTGAAACTGCTTTGCTTTTACAGGTTACGGGCCATTCCAAACAATATAACATTAGAGGCCAATGAAATTGAAAACACCGAAAAATTATGAGTTCATACTTCATACCATCAAATCAGTCACATCTACCACACCAATTACACCACGACCCAAATCTGCAGTATGAATCATGCCACCAACTCTCTTGTAAGCCTATAAAAAGTAGAGAAAAATGAGTTTAGTTCATAAGCTTACATGATTAATTACATAAGATGTCAGGACATAAACAACTTTTAACACGCACAACTCAACACTCAAGCTAATACAAATGAAAGGAATGCACAGAATTATATGATTGTCAAATGGGCTCATTAGCATGCATTTGGCATGTCAGCATTTTTACATTGGTGTGTACCCCTGCATCTGGTATGGCTACAGATGCCTTCACCATGGAAATTACAGATACCCCAACTCTCAAACATTTCAGGTAAAATTCTGAATTATTTTATTTTTCATAACATAGAAAAAACCAGTCACGTCCTCTTTTTTCAAATATCAACCGTGTACCAAAAGCCCATAAATGGTTTAACCTGCAGCATGGACCAACTGCTTACTTCAATTAAGCGACCATGCCAATACAAAAATATTCCGCAGTTTGCCTGCTCCCATTCTAATTGACTGAATCCCAGAATCAAGTGAACATGCTTTTCCAGGACACAACCAGTTTCAATGACGGTTTTAGTAAGAAAATTTCCGAGAGGACAACTTTTAACCTGTACATAGTTAAAGGTAGTTGTTAGAATGAAACTCAGCAAACTCAAAGAACATTTATTCATTCGATCACGCAATAAATTATTTCATCCTCAAAAAGAAAAACAAAAATGTAATTACCAGCGAGTGTTGAACGCTTATTTTCATCCGAGGAACTGAAAAGATAACTTCTAGATAAGATCTAAGCGAATAATCCAATGGAACCTAAAGCATAGAATAACATGAAAAGATATAATGAATAAACCAAATAAATCATTGGACTAGAATTAGAAACGGCTCACAATTTAATGACCAATTGTAGTTGAACCAAGCTTTATTATTATTTTTTTGCACACATAAAAATATAATTATTTTAAAATTAAAACAATGCAAATATTGTAAAGCAACATTTAGAAAATATATCCATATTTATATGTAACATATTTTGGTAGTGTCCTTCCACAACATAAATCTCAAATGCCAAAGACTCAATCATATACAACTCCTCTCATATGACTGATGCGTAGATAACCTCTTTAAAAACTGTACAATAAAACCCCTAAACTTTTACATTGTGAATAATTCCCTTACAGTTAATTTTTCCATTATTTCACTAAAATAATATGATATGACAATGGGTTTATCAAACAAATGATTTAAAGTTTGGAGGAGTTGCATATAACTTAAAGTCTGAGAGAATTAGCTACACCAAAAAAAAAAAAAAAGTTTGTGGGGGTATTTGATTAGTACTAGTAATGTTATGCTTAGTAGTGAAATAATGAAATAATTGACTGCAAGAGAGTTATTTATACAAAAGTCCAAGTTTGGGAGGGTTCATTCCCAAGTTTTAAAGATCAATAGAAGACCGAACTTGAGGGGAGTATTGTATAATTTATAACAAACTCTGGCTTAGACAAAAAGATCAGAAGCCAGCTTTCGTAAATTTTACTTGTTTGACCAACTTTGACCAGCATTTTGCAAACCAGTTTGGAGGTTCAAGCAAGCTCAACCTATGGTTAGTCCACCAGTTTCCCAGTTTAACTTGCCAGTCCCTTTAGAGCCTGTTTGGATTAGCTTTTAGAGAATAGCTTCTGACAAAAAACCTGGAAAAGTGCTAACATGGAAAAGTGCTTTTTTCAGTTTTTATGATAAAGCTTAAAAAATGGCTTTTAATAAAATGAGAGTGTTTGGATGATTGTTATGGGAATGACTTTTTCTGTGTAAATTACTAAAAGGGACATAAGCTTAATGTGTTGGGAAAAAGAGAGGATAAGGGTATTTTTGGTAGATCATTATGACATGTGTAATGATGATATTTTTATACCTCGTATTTTGTGCAAAAGTGAAAAATTCTAGCTTATTCAAAACCTAGGTTTTTGGTGGCCAAAACCTAGGTTTCCAACACAAAAGGGCTTTTTACTTTTTTTTCAAGTGTTTGGCTTACTCTTTTTCAAACCTAGGTTTTGAGTCCAAACCTAGGTTTGAAAAGCTAAACCAAACAAGCCCTTAATATCCATGATATATTTAACAACCACCCACTTGGAATCCAACCATATCTTTAAAGGAAAAAGAAAGAAGGAAAGAAAAAAAGATTCCCAACCTTAACACTAACTTGGCCAAGCCGAGAACGGATTCTTCGAGATCGGATGAAAATGTCACCATGGTGGAAAGAGCTGCTGCCTTTTAATCCATCATACCATTGCAGACAATAATCTGATCCCCATTTATCCAGGTTCCATATGTAAATTTGTGTTCCTGTGCCACTGGAAAACAATGCAGCCTTTTCACCAATAAGATACTTATTAAATGGAGAGAACTCCTTAATGGCTTTCAAGTTGCACTTAGCCGCGGCTTTAGACTGAACACTTGTATCCACTTCCATGCACTGTCCTTGTCGGCGATAGCAAACTACAGGGATCTCAACATTCTAAAAGTAGAGTGCATATAGATAAAGGCATAATTGGTTAACACACGATTTAGCCTCTCTGAAAATTTTCCAAGATAAAAGGATGGCAAGTTCGTATTATTTATACTAAAAATACCTCTTTCCCTTCATTCAAAGACTGTGAAATGAAAGCTATACATCTGGAATTAGCAGTCTGGGTTAAAACAAGAGCATCATTGCCAAGCCTCATTGCTCCAGTCTGGGGAAAAAAGAGTTGGACAATTTAGAATCCACTACAGCAAGAACCTCAGAAAATATAGATATAGGTATAATTGAAAATATACATATTATTTATTCATTCAAAATACATGAAACTGAACAAGATTATAAATTTCAGGTTCATATTTGGGATAGTTCTTATACCAAGTCAACAAAGTAAAGAACAAACTAATCAAGAATTAATACATTATTATTACATAAAAAAAGATAAGCAGTAAGACAGAGCCAGGATGATCACTCAAACAAATAGGCATAAGAAAAGAAAAATCTCTTGCCAATCTTTATATAGACGAAATCAATCATTGACAAGGGGAAAGAATTCATTAGAAGAGTTCATGTAATATCCTACTGAGATGATCATGTTTACCAACAAAGCTATCCCAAAATGAAATAAATGCAAGCATACTAATTTCCCACTCCCACCCACTTCATAGTAAGAAAGTCCTACCTTGAATCCAACACCAAATCTGCCAATGCGATCTGGATCATCACTGTTACTTTGCTTGTGCCCAAAGGAAACCATTTTCAAAATGTCTTTGTATTCCATACCTTGGCCATCATCAATAACTGAAAGCATTGGTTCATCCTTGCCAGATTTCTTCAACTTTATCATATCTATAAAAATGTCCATCCTGATACATTGCACCAACAAACAAAAACAATTGGATGGGAAAAAGATATAAATTAAAGTTTTCTAGAACATAACACATCATCTCATACCAGTTCAACTATTTTTCCCATTCCAAATACAAAGTCAAAATCTTGGGAAAAATACCACTTCTACTTCGATAGATGGGCCCTAATACTGGTATAAGCAGAAGTATACGGAGCTTTCTATTCAGACATCAAGTAGGCATATTTTAACTACTTGACAGAGTGTAAAGACAAGGAGATGGTGCAATTAATTTCATCCTCCCTACTCTTCATTTTTAATGAGTTGACATTAAAGCTCCAAAACTCTACTTCCAAGTACTGATCAATTATAATAGAAGAGTTTCCCACTTCAAAACCGAAGTATCAACAGAGTGCTGAATGCACACACTAGCAATCCCCATTCATTGTCCACAATACTACAAAGAACTATACAACTGACAGAATGCAATAAATCAAGACAAAACATACTTATTTGCCTGGGCGTCTCTTGAATTATCAACAAGTTCAGCTATTCCACCAAAAATCCACCCAGAATGAACTTGACCAAGAGTTTTCAGGTAACTTGGGTCTACACATACAAAATTTTTCTCCGAGATTCTTTCCTGCTTCACAATATTTTCAGATATGCTATGCTGTTCAGCTGTAGAATGACAAGCACAATCTTCAGCTTGAGAAATCTTAAGGCACGGGTAGGAGAAGCTTAAATCTGCATCACTTGCTGGACCTCTTGCCTTTATAGTATCAGATCTACCATGCTCCTCAGCCAGATGAGAACCTGCTGTGGAAACATCCACTACAGATAATTTTCATCCTGTCTTTATGCTTGCAGAAACCAATGTAATATGTACCCCACAACAACTCACAACAATTAGGCTATGCTTGCGCTATTTTTTTTATTATTCCTCATCTCTATACAAGAGTTTCTGATGCTATTATATTTCAATCATTGTATGTGACACTGATCACTGTCTGACCACACAAACAATTAAGTGTAGAAGAAAACCTGAATCATAATCCCTTGAATTGCCCATCTGATATGCAACTCTGACAGGACTAGAAATTGAGGCTTCAACAGGAGGCAGTATGTAGAACTTGTACTGCTCAACCACTGAAGTAGCAACCTGTAAAAGTAGAGACTCAGTGAATGTTAGAAACCCAGCATCTCCCTATATCCTTATAATGGGAATCAGACTCAAAAGCAGAGAATAGCATCCAATCGAAGAAAAATTCCCCAGCAATTCATGGAGCCAGAACCTTCCACATTGATGCACAAACTCTACCTATCTCTCCCTCTGCCACTACCCCCTATAAATTCAACTAGCATAACCAACCTCTTCTAGAAGCCCTCTTTTACCCTCAATGCATCCCACATTCAACTTCACACTTTCCATGCAGTAATCTAACCAACTGAGCTGACACCACTTGCCCCATAACTGACCAATATCTTTTGCTAAAGGGTTCTAAAAGTGAATCTCATTTGAAGCTCGAGAGAAACTGCAAAAGCAGAGAGAGAAATATACAACTAACCCATTAGTTAGTCATACATGTAGACTAGCACTCAAAATTTTCCCTGTAAAAGTGTAATCCTAGAAGGAGGAGAGGGAAAACAAGAAGTATAGCTTGAGAGGAACTAAATGACCAGAAGAAATAAAATATAAATAAACGAGAACACAGAATGATTTGCTGCCCTCATTTTTAACACATTGATGCAATCCCATTCAATGTAATGCTAATCAAAGATCCCAGTTCAACTCAACATGTACCAACTACACAGTCATCAGTAAGCCCAATGTAGAATAAAAAACTTCAGATACTCAACTATAATTTATACCCAAGACAAAATCACCCGCTGCTTATAATAATTAAACAAGTCAGATAGAATCTGTGCCCATAATGTTAAGTGATATCGGATTAGACAAAAAAAGGATTACTTACTGCACAAGACAAATAAAGAAACATAGCATCAAAAGCTGGGATAGTTAAATTATCCTATCTATAAAAATCTATAATTTCAATACATCCTATTTAACATAATAATATAAATACTTCCTTTATACTTTGTAATGACAACCTCAAGGCCCCTCAAAAAAAAAAAGATATAAAGTGCATAGAAAATTCATCAAGTTTGTAAGTTTTCACTGTCACCTGATACTCACCACCTAACCATAGATAGCAAAAATAACAATATTTTGAAAAATGAATTTGTCAATGAACTGGAATAAGAGGCAGTTCAATAGTCCTGTCATGGCAACATTTATCATTTATATATATAATATATAATATTTGTAGGCATGCATGTGGGGCCATGTGTTGGTAATATTTATAGTCTGCTCCATGCTTATACAAAAAAAAAAAATTGAAGGAACTCTAAATATATTAGAAATGAAATTAGAATAACAACTTCAATATTTTCATTCTTATATTTATATGGAATAAGGAAAGTCTATTGAGAAAACAAATTCTACTATCAGTGCTTATGCATGCAAAATCTCTGAAGATGCAATATTAATTGTAATTGTTTGTTTATTATTATTTATCTTATTGATATCAGTACATTTTAACTTTTTCTATTGAAATTGATTTGAAAGATGAGCAAGAAAAAAATTAGTGTAATCCTATGTTAAATAAAAAATATACGTTAAGAATACAATACGAAGCATCTTGGCTGGATTTGGCCAAAATACAGTTAAATTTCAGGTGTGATCACAAAATGTTAAAGAGCTTGAACCAGGCTATGGACCAATGTCTGCTCTAACCAATTGAACCGGCCAGTTTGGTTCACAACAACCATGATAAGCAAAGGGTAAAGATGCAAATTTAGTAATAATGGGTTTCACTATGTGCACCCAACATAATAATGTTTTATTGGTGCAGAAATAAATCTAAACTTTTTAAAATAGACCAAAAGTAACAACGCCGTCAACTAAGGCAAAAGTTTGTGGGGCCCATAAATATAAAGTAACAAAAGTTTTTCCTTCATTGATTGGTTGTTATTTTGCTGTATTTTTGAAAGCATATATTCATTTTGTGCCCAGAAAAACATTATTATGTTAGGTGCACATAGTGAAACCTTGTGCTGCTAAATTTGCACATTTACCTATAAATAAACAACAAACGTTTTGGAATATGAATTTTCTTCAAAATGATTTTCAACACACCCACTTGATGAAGAATCCGAAAGGTATGCAGAATTATGCATAATATTATTCACATCGGACTAGGAAATATATACACAAACTGAATCTCAGGTCAGTTATGAGGAGACTGAGATTAATGGGGATTACAAATTAGAGAGAATAATTCAAAAATAAAAGTTTCTATTTACATTTAATTCTCCTAATTAATTTCTATCAATCCCTGCAATTTCGGGATTTCTCCACTACCCCTCAATTTGGATCATAGATGTTGATTATGTCTAACTTGCCAACAAAATATTCAAACTTATCCTCAACCAGTCCTTTAGTGAGCACGTCTGCTGTTTGTTCTCTAGAGGAAATGTATGAGAGACTTATAGTTCTATCATCAATTTTCTCCCTTATGAAGTGCCGATCAATTTTAACATGCTTGGTATGATCATGTTATACTGGATTGTGAGATATGCTAATCGCAGCCATACTATCATACTACATCTTAATTGGAAGATTTACCACCATCCTTAATTCCTCAAGGACTCGTTTCACCCAAATTACTTTGCAGATTCCAAGAGCTATAGCTCTGAATTCTTGCTTCAGCACCATTTCTTGCTTTTCCACGTAACTAGATTTCCCCAAACATATGTATAATATCCGGAGGTTGACTTTCTGTCCTCTTGATCACATTCCTTTTTTTTTATCTTTTGAACAAAAGACCTCAACCTGGAGAGCCCTTCAGGTATCTAAGTATTCTATACACTTCATTTAGGTGCTTTTGCTTCGGATCATGAGAGTGTTGGCTTACAACCCCAACTGCAAAAGCTATGTCTAGACGGGTGTGGGAGAGATACAATAATTTTCCCATCATTTTCTGATATTTTCTTATCTCCACAAATTTTCCTAAATCAACATCATCGCTGATCTTATCCACCTGTATAGGAGTATCATTTGGTCTTACATCCCATCATCCTAGTTTCTTTAAGATCTAAAATGTACTTTCTCTAAGATATGTAAATTTTTCCTCTTGACCTTGCTACTTCCATCCCGAGGAAATATTTCATTTCCCCGAGATCTTTCACTTGAAATTCATTATTGAGAGCCCTTTTGATGTGATCAATTTCAGATATGTCATCATTTGCAAGAACAATATCATCTACACAAGTAGCTAATGCTATTATTTTATTGTTCTGACGATTAAAGAATAAACTATGGTCACTTTGTCCCAGAGTATACCCCTACTTCTTCAGTACTAGGGTGAATCTCTCAAATTAGGCACGAGGCGACTGTTTCAGGCCATACAATGGTTTTTTCAAATTGCACACCTAACTTAATTGTTTCCCAGGGAAACCTGGAGGTAGCTTCGTATAAACTTCCTCCTTTAGTTCCCCATTAAGAAAAGCATTCTTGACATGTAGTTGGTGGAGAGGCCAATCTAGATTTGCTGCTAGCGATACCAATACTTGAACTCTGTTTAGCTTTGCAATAGGAGCAAAAGTTTTTGTATAGTCCATTCCATATACCTAGGAAAAACCTTTTGCAACAAGTCTTGCCTTGTATTTGTCAAGATTTCTATCTGCTATGTATTTTAGGGTGAATACCCACTTGCAGCCTACAGCTTTCTTTCCCTTTGGTACATCGATTACCTCCCATGTGCCATTTTTCTTAAGAGCATCCATTTTCTCCAGAACAGCTTTTATCTATTTCGGCCTTGCTAATGCTTCATCTATATTACTTGGAATTTTCAGATCATCAAGGTGAGACACAAATGCACCATACCTTGCAGAAAGAGCTTGATAAGTGACAAATTTCTCTATGGGATGTCTTGTACATGCTCTCGGCTTCTTCCTCTTAGCAATTGGCAAGTTAAGATCTTTTGCATCGTTCACTATTTCTTCATGTTGTTCTTCTTCCAGACCTGTTATTGGTTCTGATCTTAGAGTGTGCTTGGAATTTGAGGGGCCATATTTGTCTTTTGCCTTCTTGTATAGGTTATTGGATTTTTCATGTCCCTCCTTGAACCAGTTTTCTCTTTATCTTTAGGCATAGATTCTTCTCCATTTTTAGAGTGAACGGGAAGTTTATGAATAATTCAGATTCAGGTGGTTTAGGTTTAGATTCAGGTTCGGGTGGACTGGGTATAATGTTATTCTCAAGCTGAAATCTACTCCTTTTCCTGAATTGAAGATGGTGGATAGAAGGGATGATCTTCATGAAATATGACATCACATGGAATAAAGACGTTTAGTGATAGGGTCATAACATTTCTATCCCTTTTAAGTTCCCGAATAACCCAGAAATATGCAGCGGACAGCTTTTGGTTCAAGTTCGGTGGTATGATGAAGGTGAACAAATGTGGTGCACCCAAATACTCGAAGAGGCAGCGTGTCTTCAAGATATGGAAAATTGTAGTAATTGTGAAGAACTTGAAGAGGAGTCTTATATGACAAAAGTTTGCTAGGCATCCGATTGATAAGGAAAACAACAGTTAAAATAGCATCCCCCAGTGATATTTACGTACGTTGTTTTCCAATAAGAGAGCTCTAGCGGTTTCAAGAATGTGTCTATTTTTTCATCCAACTATACCATTTTGTTGTGGACTATAAGGGCAACTACTTTTGTGGATAATGCCATGATCTTTGAGGTTTCATGATTTCGATTTTAAATCAAAAATGAGAGAGGGTTCCCTATTTCAGGTTCCATGATATCGATTTTAAATAAAAAATGAGAGGAGTTACCCTTGTCACCAAATGCTTCTCGGACAGCATCCCAAATCTTGTATGCCATGGACATATACATGAAATATCTCCTCACATTCGAAATCATTGAGTTGACAAGCCATGAAGCCACGATTGCATCTTCGGCCTGCCACACCTGCATCGTTGCTTCATCGGAAGTGGGTGGCTCCTATTGTCTCCTTCAATGTAGGCGAGCTTCCCTCTGCCTTTGAGAGCCTAATACATTGCATGGGCCCACTTGTAGTTTTCGGCGGGTAACTTGTCTGGAACAATCTGAACTGATGGGTTCTCAAACCCAGCTGAAACTAGGTGAGACCCATCAAACATACCGGAGGAACTCCCTTCGGACGAACCCACCTTTTTTGTGGATCCGACAGGGAGATCGACTCCATTCCTATGAAAGCAAAATCAGTCATCGGATCCTCTTTTTGTGCTATGATACCATGAAGAATCCGAACGGTATGGAGAATCCTGCATAATATTATTCACATTGGACTAGGAAATATATACACAAACTGAATCTCAGATCATTTATGAGGAGACCGAGATTAATTGGATTACAAATCAGAGAGAATATTTCAAAAATAAAAGAATCTATTTACATTTGATTCTCCTAATTAATTTCTATTAATCCCTGAAATTTTGGGATTTCTACACTTGATAATTTGATCACTGCTTACACTGAAAAGCCCACAGTTCGGTCATGTTTGGTACGCAGTATTTGAGGTGAGGGATAGAGAAAAGGAAAGGGAATGAGCCAATTTAAGTGTTTGGTATGTGGCATAAGAGATGCCAAGTGATTGAACATTACCACATATGTGGGAATGAACAAACCCACCCCCGCCCCTAGTATTGCATTTTCAATCCTGGGATTGAAAATTTGGAAGACGAAAATACCCTAATTTTTGGACAAAACTATATCACCTCTCCCTCTTCTTCCGTCCTCTCATCTCCTTCCCATCTTATCCAAGGCCTTCTCTTCCAACATCTATCCACCAAATCTGACCACCCAATACGGCGGAGATAACGAAGACTATTATCTAGGGCCTTCAAGCCCAAGACCTTTGAACCAAGTTGAAACCCAAATATTTCCTAAAGAACTTTCGAACCAGAAAAATTTAACAAGAAAACTAATGATATTTGACTAGAACCTTCAACCCATGAATTGAATGTCGGATGGTAGAGAGTGAGGGAGAAACTTTGATTGAGGACAAAAAATGAGGGAGAAGCTTCAATAGTGGAGATCTGTGAAGAACATCAACAATCTCCTCAATTGTCTATTAGAGGTTCTAGTCACCGACATATTCAACCCTGTGGGTTCACAACGGAGGGCCGCAAAGATGGTGATGCATGGAGGCTAATGAAGGACGGCAATGGTAGATGCAGGAGTGCACATATGGTTACTCTACAAATGCATTAGAATTAATTCAGGGTGTATGTTGGGAGGAGCATGAAGAGAAATCTAGAATGTGCTACATCATGAATGAGAAGTGACAGTCCAAAAAGTGGGCATGTTCAATAACAAAGCTAAAGATGTCAACGGCACCGTTGGCTATGAGAAGTATTCTTTTGAAGGATCAAAAGAATGGTGGTGCTGACCTAGGAGGATAGAGTATGGTGTCCCTTTTATTATAAAATAAAAAACCAAAGAGATGAGCAAATGAGGATTATTTTATTCTTTATTTTTTTTAACTATTGGCTTGTTTTATTTTTTTATCATCAAGGGTATTATAGTCGTTTTACAACTTATGACCGATTATAAAATAAAATTAATGTGAACATTCTCTAAGAATATTTCTTCATCCCAAACATAATTTTAAACCCTCATTCCCAAGCCTAATCCCAATCTCAAACCCAATCCCAATCAGACAGCCAATCCATCAAAATCCAAGTCTGTGTACCAAACATACCTTTCAAGTTTAATTCTCGAGACTTAGGTTACATTTTAAGCTTGATTGAAAGGTCTTATTTTCCTTGGTATATTGTCTTCACCCATCTCAATGGAGCTTCTATTAGAGGATTTCTCGTGTATTTCTATTATATTACAAGAAAATGCACCTCCAGTCAAATAAAATAATGTAACCACATCATAATATAGTTGTTGCTATGAAAGCCATAGCAGGACTTCCTTTCGAAACATAAAGCCACAACTTTCCCAGACGTATATTTGACAACTTAAATGTGGAAATTGAGATTCATCCAAATTCTTTAGAGTCATAGCATACAATATAATTCATTAAGCGCATGTAATCAAATATTTACTAGGAAAAAATAAAAGGAAACAAAGCAAAGAGAAAAGGACTTAAGGGAACACCCATCATTTACCATGTTATTCATGCGTAGAAAATTTAAAAATTTCCCCCACTCATCCCGGTCACGTGCATTCTTTGGGGCAGGATGTAATGAAAACCGCGGCAATCCAGAAAGACTTAATTTCCTCTTTGAAAGTATAGGATTTATGTTCCATTCTAAAGGCCTGTAGATATTTAGAAGTTGAGATTAATCAATGGGAAGATCACAATATGTTTTGACTAATCTTCAGAAGTTGTGAATATGGGTCTCACAAATTGGATTTTTTTCAGACATAAATGTAAAACATTCTACTAGAGATGTCTCTCTAGTCAAGTTGTTACTTCACTATTAATGATCAACTCTAAGGGGATTAAATGCCAAGAGAAAATGGGAGTTGGTTTCAACTTGACCCCACATTGGTACAGAAATTAATTTACTTTGGCAAAGATTAAATTCTTCGCTGATATACATCATTTGCACACACTATAACATCCAACAAATGCATTGGACTACCTTTTCTTCTTACATAAGAAAATCTTTTTTTTTTATTAATATTAGAGATATTAATTGACAATAACACAATATTTCTTAATTTGGTCCCTCATAAATGGAATATTTTTAATATAGTCCCTCAGAATTGTCTTCACAATTTGGTCAATCACATATGGGTACTTCTCAGCTTGGTGCCTCAAACAATATCATTATAAGCAATGTCATTAAGCCATTCCAATGAATATGGAATCAACAAATGTAATGACAACAATTTTTTTACATGCTACTTTTTTATCATGTAGCCGACCCCACTTAGTGGGATAAGGCTTTGTTGTTATTGTACTTTTTTTTTCACACCATTAAATGATACAAAAAGTGAACGTTAGTTTCATTAAGAGTAAATGCACAAAAGGATGCTGTTGAAAATGATTGTTTGTGAGAGACCAAATTATGAAATACCCACGGGTGAGGAATTATATTCAGGAAACAGTTCTGTAAGGAACCATATATAAAAACATCCCGTCCATGCCACCTCAATTCTTCTAATGAGACTGAAGTTAAAGCAACAGCACAAGATATGGTGAGTAAATTCATAGCCCACGATCAAATCCCAAACCAAAAGGATTTTGTCTAAGAAGGCATCTTAGAGATATTAATAAGGGAATAAATCTGACTCATCGCATGAGCTCCCCATTAATTACATGTTAATGGTAAACAAGTAACTTTCACAAACTATAATCTACTCTAACCTTTTGAATGATTCAGAAATTTATTTAACTAACCGAAACATCAATTAATCCATGATTTAGCACTTACCTTGCTAGAACTTTACTCATCTCATTTGTTACTTTCATTAGTGAGTGTGAGACCCACGCTCGTGCATATTTCAGAATAATCACGAAGGTGAATAACTCCTTGATAGCACTGGAAGGATTAGGAATATATTGCAGGTTAAAAGAAAATATATAGGCAACAAGGATAAAAGTCATACAGTTTTGCAGGTAGATCCGGTCTCGCGTGGCATATAATTTTCCGATCTTTTCTAAGGAGAATGCTGCCCATCTACAAATATTTTGAAGGGAGAAATGGGTTAGTTTCTGTAATACGTATTGCAGAAGGATAGAAAAACAAACTTGGAACTGCATTTGATTAACCCAAACAAAGAGAGTCAAATGTAGCCTTTAAATCTGTTGAGGTGACCGCTGACCCCACTATATTCACATAAGAGGTTGTGTGTGTGTGTTTGTTTGTTTGTTTTACACACATGAGAGTATGACACACGCACACCGCACAAAATAGATTAAAGTAGCTCGGTTGATACAAAAGAGAAACACACTCTTGCACCGCTTACTTTCTGTTTTTTGAACAAAGAGGAAAACTAAAAAAGAATACGAAATTTGCTATTAAAAAAAAAAAAGAATACGAAACAAAATCTTAGCGTGTTTCAGAAGAAAATGCAACAAGAAGGAATCAAAACAAATGTGTTTGTACGTTTGAAAAAATGGGTAGAAATAATAAAAAAGATACAATGGCGTCAGTCGACAGTCCTTCATAGCAGGTTAACAACATTCCGCGGAAGATGAAACAAGAAAACAAACTGGAGGCGGAACAAAATATTCAAAACGGGGTTTTCCGAAGGAAGGCTAAAAAACAAGCAACGATCATCATGCAGCAGCAACTGGAAACACAAAGAATCAATAACAGAGAGCAGCATTCCTGGGAATAGAAAGACGAAGCTTCTACCTTGAAGTTAGCGGTTAATCGAAAAGGAGAAACCCTAGGAACACGGGCTCTAGTAATGCGAAGCAAGCACAAGCAAGGCGGTGAGACAGAGAAGGGAAAGAAAGAGAGAAGCCAGCGTTTACGTGAATAGCACCATGAAAGGATGAAAGGGGTACAGAAAAAAGTGAAGTGATGTGCAGTGGGGTGGGATGGAATGGGGTGGGAGACTTGAGTGGGACGGAAGCTAGTCAAGCTATGACCGTCTGTCTGTTCAGGGGAGTAATTGTTTGCATTGGCGCCCGACTGGTATTCTGTCTATTCACGCTTTGAGGGTGATACCTCACAAGCAAATCGTAGCCGCTTTTACCACCACTCAATCCTCCACCAGCATCAACATAAACAGTGAGTAACCCCTCCTCTTCCCCTTTTTTGCCCTCTCTGCTTTTTTAGCAATTAGTAGATCATTGGCTCATATTTTCTTTTACTTTTTTTTTATTGGCTCATATTAGATCATTGGCTCATGAGTTAAAATAAAGCAGGAGTATAAATTTTAAAATTATTTACCAATATTATTTATAAATTGAATTAACAAAAAGATATTGTTATTTTCTCATGAGGTTAAGATATACTTTTGGTTCTTTATATTTGCATTTGTTATCATGTTCATTTAAATTTGAATAGTGCACTTTTAGTCTTTTTTTTACTAATAATTTAGTTTCACTTAATGGACAATGCTGTCTCAATAAATTTAAATAGTGATTCTCATGAATCAATATCCATATCTCAATAAATTTAAATAGTGATTCTCATGAATCAATATCCACATTTAGAACGAATCGACCCAAAAATTAGGGTGATAGAAAAATAACCCTATATTCATATATCTAGAGCCAGGAATTCGGGCCAAACCCGTTTAAGTGGAGGGCCGGACTTTAATTTTAGAGCCCCCGAAAGGAGTTGGGCTAAAACAGGCCAACCTGGCGGGCCGTAGACTTAGATGGGATGGCTGAATTCCAAGCTCTAATAATATCTAATAAAAAAATAAAACACATTAAATTGTTGCTTCCCACTACATAATTTTAATATTATTTGTTTTAAAATAGTGTTGAGAGCGGAAAATAAGGGAGGTGGGGATGAGTGAAAGGCGGAATTGGTTAATTGATTGACACATGATGCAAGATGCCCACTGGACACGTGGTAGAATATGTACGCTGGCTATTATAACTCCTCATTAAATTGTAACTTTACACAACCTGAAATTTTAAAATTATTTATTTAAAAATAGTATTGAGAACGGAAAATAGTGGAGGTGGGAATGGATGAAAGGTGTGATGAGTTAATTGATGGATACTTGGTATGAGATGCCCTCTGGACATGCGGCAAAATATGCCCACTGGCTATTGTAATTTCCCACTACATGAAAATTTTAAAATTATTTATTTTAAAATAGTGTTAAGTGTGGAAAATACGGGAGGTGGGGATGAGTGAAAGGCGTGATGGGCTAATTGATGGATACATGACGCGAGATGCCAACTGGATATGTGGCAAAATATGCATGCTGACTATTGTAACTTCCCATTAAATTGTAGCTTCCCGCTACATAAAAATTTTCAAATTATTTATTTAAAAATAGTGTTGAGGTCGGAAAATAAAGGATGTGGGGTTGGATGAAAGACATGATGCATTATTGTAAATTGTAAATTCCATAACATGTGGCAGTAGATGGGGTGTGTTAGAAGGCATGCAACAGGACTCCCAAGGTTTCTGTTTTTATATAATTAATAGATTAATAGATATTAGAATATTTTGATTTTGACTAGATGATTAATGTTTAAATGAATTATTATTCTAATAATTTAGAATCTTACATTGATTTTATTCTATATATTTTTATATGTATGTATGTATGTATGTATGTATGTATGTATGTATGTATGTATGTATGTATGATACAAAAATTTCTTGGAGGCAAGAAAGCATAATGCAAAATATTCAACCAAAACAACCAATGTAAAATGCCTTAGTCGTCCAATAATGAACTACTAACTCATAAACTCCTTTGCATTTCACCGTTGAAGAATGAGGACAACATGTTGATTCATGTAGTCAAGGATCTCATCTGCAAATAATCTCCATGAGGTGCAATGAAATCGCTTTATACTGCATAATAGAAAGAACATCAATGAGATAATTAAATAGATGTCACTACATATGAGGGTGAATGGATGAAAAATTAATGTAAACACTATAAAATAACTTACTTTGTGTCCATTAATTCAATATTCACACAAATATGGTTTCCGCCACCAATGATACACTCTTCTTGATGCCCCACAACAATAACCTTCCTGGCAACATTTGTTACAAATTTGAAACACAATACACATTTGAACTATACAACATCAACCATAAAAAAAACCAAAGAGATCACCCACCCACAAGAAACCTCTCATCATACTCATCATAATGTAGATGAGCAAAAGACTTGAATGAAAATCTATACATAAAAATGCAGCCACCATTTGTCCATGGCTTGATCACGGTAGAATATTGGAAGTTAACCCGATATAGATGTTCAATAGAACACTAGCCACCAATACTATGAAAAGCATCAAATTGACTTTATCTTATAGGTTGTCCCCTAGTGTAGACTCTTCTTATGTCGGCAGACAAATCCACTACGCATTGTCTCGTGAATCCTATTACCTTATTTTAGTGACAACAACAACAACAAAAAGAACATTAAGATGATAAAAAATTATAAGATGTTAAGAAACGTGCAGAAAAACATAGACATACATCCTTATCTTGCATCACAAATTCAATAGATAAAACATCCTGATTTTCAAAGCATGCTGAATCTTCCATAATCAAATGATGCGGACATGAAAACGCCAATTGTAAAGGCCAGGTTTAACCACACATACAAGGTCATAAAAGCTTGCCATGATTGTTGAAGGAAAAACATAGCAAGTAATAAAATAATTGAGTACAAAGGAAGGGAGTACGATATCCTAAATTTATAGGCCACATATGGCATGAGAAGTTAGTGGACATGATGGAGTTAATTAGTGGGTATGATGGATGGATACTTGGCGCAAGATAGCAAATGAACACATATCAGAAGGACACGCTGACTACTCTACTTTTATATATATGTATATAAGATATCTTCTATTATCCTTTGAATTACTCCTATTACACTATCCATGTCAAAATTTTGCTATGTAAAATTAATTTGTCATATTTTTATGATTTAACACTTTAATAATAATGTTATAACAGAGTAAATGCAAAATATTTTAGTGTTTATCTAACTTCTATCAAAAGGGAAGATGAAAAGTTCTTCTCCTTATAAATATACATATAAGTAGAATAAATTAGTTTTGAGTAAAAAAGATTTTTTTGGACCGAAACTACTTTTTTTTTACTGAAAAAAGTCAAAGTGATCTTATAATTAGGACCGGAGGGAATACTTAAGTTTCTTATAGGAATTCAAGATCAAATTATCACCCCTTATCTTCCTTTTCTTTGAGTCACCAAGAGAAGTGGTCTCCACAAAACATTCGCCTAAACTTCCTAGTTTAGCTCGTTTGACATAAGTGACCGGGAAATCCAATGCTTGGCCTTTTCTTTTCCGAGGACCCACATGATTCACCTTAGATGAGACAAAAATAGAATCAAGATGCCTTGAAGAAAATTTATCAGACTTGTAATCACATGCCACATCTCTTGAATAGACTTTGTGAAGCTTGAGGCAATGAGAATTAAAAAAAATCAGGCCTGGACGCTTAAGAGAGTATGAAGTTTGAGTGTATAGGTGCTCATTTGATTTTCTTTTTTGGTTTTTTAGTAGGATTATTGTGAAAAGAAGCCCAAAGTAATAGCCCACATGAATTCCTTATCAGATAAGTGCCATTTTTAAAGGTGACATGTGCAAAACAAGGCCCTTTAACACGTGAACATATTGGAATGGATGAAAGCAACTCCGTGTCAAAGAAAGATGAGCATTTATTGCTAGTATGCCCATAGTCTCCACATGACCAACAAACCTTATGAATATGTTCCACAAGGAACAAAAGTTGCATTGCCTCACCATTATGTACTACTGAAATTTTGGAAGAGAGCACAGTTGCTGGTGTAACACAATTCGAACTTTAAATTGTAACCTCTCTAATTTGGTAGACCTTGAACGATCATAGGCCATATAATCTCCAAAACATGCTGCTAACCTCAGCTACAAGCTCAGAATATAATAGTTTAGTGGTAAACCAAAGATTGAAATCCATGTAGTAAGATGGTTAATAGTAATATGGTGATTGGGATATTTGGAACCCCAGGAAAAATTGAACACAACATTCCTTGAAACCTCCATGAGCCTCGATGAAGAATATAAGAGTGATCTAGCTCATGGTTAAAGAAAAGAACAAAGCGATTATTATGTTTTTGAACCACAATACCTTACCCTGAAGATTCCAGTGTAACATGATTAAGGACTGAACCTTTAAAGCATGAATAAAACCTTGATGCAGAACACGCAAAAATATGTAATGATTTCGACAAAAGTTGAGCATTTCCTTGTCACAAGAGGAAAGAATTATTTTTCTTTTTAGCTAAAACACATAACCTCCAACATTGTAAGGAAAAAGATGAAAGTGGAAAGTATGATGAAAAGCAGCTAATAGAGAAAACTCTCTGGTCCTTCCCTTATCTTATATTTCATATTATCATTAAATTATAGAAACCAATATTTCAAATGGAATGAAATTTAAATGACTGGCACCCATGTTTTGAAATTTAAGAAACCGAAAATTAAAATGAAGGTAAACTTGAAATAAGGTTGAGTAAGTAGTCCATAACCCGGCAAACACACTTGCAGTTACAAAAATTTACCTAGAGCCCACCCATTTAAGGCACATGATGGAAGGGTTATTCGAACCCGTCCATTTTAAGAATTAAATAGGTGAGTTGTTTGCACACCTTTAGGTTACCCGTACCGCCCATTTATTTTCTTGATATTATATATATATTACTAGTATATTCCTCTTATCTTGGACATTTACTATTGTTCTAATTTTATGTTGGAACTTTAATCCTTGAATGTTAGAAATTTGGGATAAGAGTCAAATTAACCTCGGAAGTTTTTCCTTAGGATCACTGGCAACCCGAAAGTTTTTTTTTGATCAATTTAGCCTTAGAAGTATACAAAAGGTATCAATGTGGCCTCTCCCTAACGGTGCACACAGTTATGTCGGCCACGTAGGACAATGGGCCACGTCCGTGCCAACATGGCAGACACGTAGGACCATTTTTCTCTCCACAGCCAATATACTCGATGATGTCGTTTCCCTCGTCAACAATATCTAGTTCCCTCCACAGCAAGCTCAAAACTTAGAGCCTCATTGATTCCCCTTACCCATCCTCAATCATCATCTCTCTGACTATGATGTTCTTCTCAAATGACCTCTCTGATTGCGTCTAACAGGGATGCCATTTGATCTGAATCCAAAAGCCTTCTAATATGATTACAAGCACTCGAAATCCGTCCTCTTAATCTATTTTTTGGGAAATTCAAGCCCCCATCCCAAGACTTCCTGATCCTGGATTTAGACACCCATAAGGATGCCCCTACAAGGTCTTGAAATGTCTTTTGTGAATTTAGGTAGAAATGACATAGATGCCCTTCACTTACCTTCCTCCCATCTCCTCTCCTACCTTTCTTCTCTCAAGTCTCCATAGCAATAGTTCGCACCTCTCTCACCAAACTCAATCGTTCCAATTCATGGGTATCCACTCCTCGCAACGTGGCTACTGCTTACTATAGATACTCTCATACTAGGCTATTCTTGCTTCAGTTTGCATATGTTAATAAAAAAACCAAACATTGTTTACCAACCACACATGTTTAACCAAATCAGATTCTCTCTCGAGATGTTCATAAAAAATCCGATTCTCCGACCCTTATTGTCCAACTTGAGAGTGAATAACTAATGTTTGTTTATTATTGAAGAGCAACGATAGGGATAATTTTAGGAAAGTTGAGAAAAATTAGAAAAAGATGTTATATTTAGCACCAAATTTAGCTCCCAAATATGTCTTATATAGGACTAGAGGGAGTACCTAAATTTACTCACCATGTGTGGTTTGGTTCCCCACGGAGAATTGCCTCTAGGTCCAATATTTGGGAACATCCTTTGTACATTATTTTGTCTACCATTATGTCAAGCATGAGCCATTACTAGGTGTGAGAGATTAATTAGACTCGTAGCCTAAATTATATCTCAGAGGAAAAGAAAAATAATGTCATTTTAACTACTAATTTTTTTAAAAAAAATTATCAAAATCGAATTCGGATATCATGTCAGAAAAATTACTAGAATAGCTTTAGTCTTGTAGAATAGTGATACTAATTATATGATCAAAGTAATTGTTTTACTATTATTAAGAAGTTGAAATTGAAATTATCGTCCAATCTAAAGTGCTCCATTATAGTGTACTCTATAAAATAGTAGTAGCGGTAGTGGTGGTGGTGGGACGGCGGCAACGGCGGGGGTCGTGGGGGCAGCGGCGGCTAGTGGTGATGGTGGTGGATCTAAAGCATACTTTTGATACTTCATGTTTGCATAAGATATAATTTTAATACCTTAAGTTTGAAAAGTGAATTTTTAATCTTTTTTACTAATAATGTTAGTTTCATTTAACGGAAATGTTGACTCAACAAATTTAAATGATGATTCTTGGGAAAAAGACAAATAAATATCCGTCGAATTTCAAAAGCATAGAAAGGTACTTCCAATATGAGAAATGACATAAGAATGATTGTTCCCAATTTGGGATAACTAAATTTCGGGTATTAACCACTCTAATAACAATATTAACCACTCGAATAAAGGCATTAACCACTTCACATAATCAGAACTTAGCATCAACTTCGCTCATAATAGTAAATGTTGATCACCACTCGAGTAATGATATTAACCATTCCAGTAAAGATATTAACCACTCTAGTAAGAGGTATTAACCAAATTTACTTATCCCAAATTAGGATCAATCCCTCCTGTGTCATTTCTCATATTGGAGGTACCTTTCTAGGCTTTTGAAATTTGATGGGTATTTATTTGTCTTTTCCCTATGATTCTATGGTTAAATATTGATAAAATATGTTTAAAATTTAATTTTTTTAGTATAATCATTTTATACTTCAAAAATTAGTCATTTTTATCTTCCTTTAATTATATAATCACCCTTTAGATTTGATAAGTCACCATTTTCTGTTAGGTGAAACTAACACCGTCAGTAAAAAAAGAAATCGCAGTACACTTGTTAAATTTAAGGACTCAAAATTATACAGATTATATATAAATGACCAAAAGTATATTTTAACATAATAATAATAATAATATTGGTGGTGTGGTGTGATAGAATCCTCACTTATCAAAGACACAATTTCAGGATTAATTGACTTAGTCTAAAGTGTCAGTTTGAATTAATTTCTATTTACTTATTTATTAGTAAGTTGTGTCGGTTGTTTATTTGAATGAGTCACTGCTAGTGAGGTTGTCCACTAAGCCATTATCTTATCCACTGTTGAGTCATTTCTTGTTGTGCAGGGATTTCAGTTGTATTTCCTTTCTATATATGTTGGTCACCATTAGACTAACATATTCATTTAGTCAATCATATTTTATTTTGGAGATTCTTGGCTTCTGAATTATTCTTTTAGCTAAATATTTGTTGAGAGAGAGATTATAAGAGAATTATCTTTTATTTCAATTATCCTTATTAACTCTTATTATTTGGCATCAGAGTCAGGTTCAGATCACAATATGGTGAATACCCATCCATCCCAAGCTCCCAATGATCTTAAGTAGCAGCACTGGAGATACAATCGGCTTGTTGTAACAGCCCGAAAGAGAAGGTGAAAAGATGGGCAGATGATAGTGAATACGAACCTGAAACTCATCGGCGAGGACATTGTCTTCCACATGGAAAAATCAATTTTGTAAAATCCTACTCACTAATCACAATTAAACCACAAATATATCAGATCCAATCACAATTACATTGCTAACTATGATAGGAAAAAGATTTTTCATATAAATCAAGCATTCCTATCATAGTTAGAAAAGATCTTTCTAATCATTCAAGCTATTATCCATGATAGAAAAGTAAGACATTGATACAATACAAACTATTATGGATAATAAAACCACTACCCATGTTAAGAAAAAATTTCTTAACATATTTAATAAAAATAGCCCTGATTAATAGTTTAGTTAACCATGTTAGAAAAAGGGGCCACCTAATATGGTTATTTAAAATGCAACCTGTACCACTAGCATTACTTCAATTAAACATTCAGCATAACCATGTTAGGAAGAATTAATCTAACATGGTTATTCAACAAGACCTATACAATTAATCAATAATTAACCACACCAAGCGGCCTAGAGCCTAAAATCCTTGTGTAACACCTACTTCTAAGACTCATTCCCAAGCTTGCTATTCAATGGGAATCATATTCAAACTCATATGGGACTTAGAACTCAAAACCACAAGCTTTTAAAAATTTTCTTTATTTCTGGAAAAATGCTGAAAATAAGGAAACTTTTCTAGCAACTTTGAAAAATCATAATTAATTGTAGAAAAATGGTTTTGACTTGGTTTAAGTCTCAAATTAAATATTGAAGAGTCCTCTATTCGGGAACAATATCAAACAGATCATGCACCAACTCATGTGATACAGATTTTTTATTTTCCCAACATGCCTTCTTTCTCAAGCCTAGAAATTTCAGTCTTCTTGCGTGATTTTTAATTTGAGCTACATAACTCTAATTTACTTCATTTTTGGGTTTCCAGAAAGCCCTATATGTCTAGTATTTTACATAAAATTTTCATAGCTAAAGACATTTATTTGCTAATTCGAATAACTTTATCAATAGACATTGCATAGAATGGAACCTAGAAAAATAGGATACTACTTGCATATATTAAACTTGTTCCAAATGGCCATGAATGACCTCATACATACATAAATCCAAAATGATAGCATAATAACAATATGTTCATGGCATCTTGACAATATTACAGATTTATCATAATTTCAAAGATGCACAACAAAAACAAGAAACATTGAATCTTCCATCTTGACTTAGGCTAGCTTCTTCTCTTTCTCCTTTGATGAACTTGATCCTAAAATGATTTAGATTGGGGGGGGTGAGATTTTGGGGAAAATCTCAGCAGCACAATACTCAACAAACAATTATGCAAGTTTAACATTGAATAAGATATGGCAATACTAATAACTTATACATGTGAGCATTTATGTTCTTGAATAATCACACATGGCCATAGCATTATAAGAAACACATAATCACTTCAAATATGCTTCATCAAGGCAGCCAAATATCACATCATAATATTCAAACAATGCTGGAAATGTAAGAGAGTAAGTACTACCTTAGAGCTTTACAACTTCTCTTGGAGGGCCAACCTTCAAGGCTCCTCAAGAACACTAAAAAACACTCAAGAACACTCTTCTTTTTCTCACTTTCTTTCGGGCTGTGAGTTGGGTGTGGAGAATGGGATGGGAATAGTCCTATTTATATGGAAAATGAAGGCAAGGATCAGCCCAAGCCACTTCACACAATGCCCAATTGCATGGAGATTTCTTCTACCACTCTTATCCTACCTTAGGTTAGCCAGCTCTATTGCACCACTCATGCAATTTCTTTTCCTTTCTTGCTTTTATTTTATTTTCTCTCTTCTTAATAATGACCACCTTACCCCTAGTAAGAGGCACTGTTTATCTATTTTGACCCTAAAGCCTATTATCTTATTTTTACTAAATCAACATTTTTCTTTGAGTCCATTGGAGGAACATTATTTTAACTTTCTTTCTTTTCTCCTACCTCTCCCATGCGCCACCTTTGGCCAATTGGGGAAGGAAGAGAGACTTCTCTTCTTATCTTGTATGAAGACATGATGACATCACTCACAAGAATCTTTCTAAGCTTGCATGTCTTTCTATCGGTCACTTATTATTTTATTTCCTTTTCTTTTACCCCTTGCATGCATTTCCATTGGCTCTCTTATTTTACTTTATTTTCTATTTTGATTTTTTTCCTTGCATGTCGTCCTATTGGTTATCTTGTCATGATAACCCCTTCTACTTTTCCCTTGCATGCATTTCTATCGGTCCTTAATATAACCTTTTCTTTCTAATATAATTTATGCTTATACATATTACAATACATTTTCTATTTATTATTTGCGACATAATTCCCTTCTTTTCTATGACATGTGGTGCCACCCTATGCTCCACAAGGGAGAATTATCATTTCTTATGGGCTAAAGTCTCTAATCCATTTCCTAAACCCAACCCTAAACTAGATGGGTTTCTAAGCAAATAATATCACCTGATTAACATGAAAATTTCTACTTAATTATTATAAATTCTCTCTTTATATTTTATGAGAATTATTAGGGAAAATTATCAAATAAATACTTAAACTTTCTCATGCTTTAAACTAATGCTTATAGAATGTAATTTTCATACTAATAAAAATCGGAATGTTACACCTTGTATACAATAGCTTAATCCACATTCCAGAATAACACTGAGCTCATTAACCATGACTAGTACAAATATCTAAAATACATTATCAGCTCAAAACAAAGGATGCAGAAGCGAATGCAAGCCTATATGTGGCAATATACTATTCCAAAATAAATCCACAATCCTATATGCAGAAGCGAACCGGTTGGCCCCATCCCCTTTCCCTTCGCCCCGATCTGTGCATGATCACCTGTAAAAATGTAAACAACGATAGGTAAGACAAATTTGTCTCAGTAACCACAACTCAACTCAATATAAGAGTGTAAGTAGGTTAGCAGTGCGTCTAAAGGGATACTACATTTCATAAAATATTCATACATCATCGAATATATATATATATATATATTTCTAAACCATGGACAAGTGATCAAGTAAATGCACATCTTAAGTTTAGAATTTCTTTTCAAGATTATTTGACATTCAGTATAATATAGTTCAAAATCAGTTTCAAAAATATTCATAAGCACCCTAGAGATTGTTGTACAATACGGATAAGAAATGACTCTCTACCCTCCCTGAAGTTGTGAGGGGCATTCTCCCCTTTTATATCAAATAAAGTCCCTATGGACCAACAGGGTAGTCAGCATGTGATGGCATAGTTTCAAATCCACAAGTGTTGCACACGCAAACAAATCCATACAAGAATATAGGTATGCAACACCACCAATATCAGGCTCTAGGCTTATGCAATATTCTTAGAAAGTGCTCATGAAATGGTTACAGATCAATATATGCTCAATTCTAAACATGTTGAATCACAACCATATGCCAGTTTGAAAAATATAATTCCACAGGATGTTATAACATGAAAGTAAGAGTTTCAACAGTTATTTTATATGTCTCATATATCTACTACAAAATCATACAGTTTACAAGTATTGGGTTGGCAGATATACTTATCAAGGTCATTATGGCTTGTGTGTCGTCAGCATCGATGAAGGTCTTATGGAATGGGGAGGAAGGACCGGCATTCTCCCCATCGAGAGGAGTCAGACAAGGGGATCCCCTCAGCCCTTACCTTTTTGTACTAAGTATGGAAGGCTAAGCCATCTTATCCAAGAAGAATGCCAAGCAAACAGGTGGAAACAGCTAAAAATGAAGGAAGGTGGACCGCAGATATCACACCTCTTCTTTGCAGATGATTTATTACTCTTTGCTGAGGCTTCAATAGGCCAAATACGCAACATTAAGAGGGTGATGAGACAATTCTGTGAAGGGTCGGGGCATAGAATCAGCCCAACCAAATCCAAAGCTTTCTTTTCCAAAAATGTTCATTTCAACAGGGCGATCAACCTGTGTAATCAATTGGGAATCAGCATAACTCCAAACCTAGGCAAGTATCTTGGGGTGCCTCTCTTTCACTCGAAAGTGACGAAGGATGCTTTTAAATATATTGTGAAAAAGGTCTAATCAAGATTATCATCATGGAAAGCAAAATTCCTGAGCATGGCGGGAAGAACAGTCCTTATTAAAAGTGTCATTTCGGCTCTTCCATCTTACCATATGCAGTTTACGCTCATCCCTATTGGAGTATTGAAAGAGATAGAGAAGATGAGCCGGAACTTCTTGTGGAGCCAAGAGGAAAATACTAGAAAGATGCATTTGGTGGCATGGGAAAAAGTTACTGAGGTAAAGCAAAGAGGGGGTTTGGGCATAAAAAATTTCCAAAAGCAAAATCAAGCTTTTATCATGAAGTTATGTTGGCAAATGATACACAAGCCAGAGGCCCTGTGGGTCCAAGTCCTACGTACTAGGTATGAATGTGGGGAGCATGCAATTCCCCAGATCTCAAGGAAAAAGCATATGTCACTGATATAGATAGCAATTAATGAGGTTTGGGATAAGTTCTCAAAAGGCTTGGGACAACTAATCAGAGACGGGAGATCCACGAAATTTTGGTGGGATATGTGGACACCTCTGGAGAGACCACTAATAGAGTATGTGAACAACAATTGGGAGAATATTAATCCAAATGAAGTGGTCAGTAATTTTACCACTCCAAGTGGACTCTGAGACATATTACGGTGCAAGCAGTTTCTTCCGGATAGAGCAATACAAGCAATCAAGAGTATTAGACCCCTAATGGTAAATTCTCTGTGAAAGCGGCATATAATTTTCTAAATTCTCCGATCAGGGAGGAAGGTGGTTGGCTATGGCGGAAAGTATGGCGTTGGCAAATTCCAGAACATACTAAATATTTTTTATGGCTGGTATCCCATGAGAGACTAATGACCAATTCATTGAGAGCAAAAAGGGGACTGACAGAGTTAGCATTATGCTCATTAGGGTGTCCAAGTGAGGAGAGTGTGATACACATTCTAAGAGATTGCAAGAGAGCGAAAAAAGTGTGGAAACAGATTATTAAAACTAACCAACATAATGTGTTTTTTCGTGGTGATTTGCAGGGATGGCTCAAATGGAATCCAACAAATAGTCTAGGTATTTCAAAGCTCAGACGGTGGACATGGTCACTGGTATTCAGCCATATATGCTGGTTAATCTGGAAGCAAAGATGTACACAGATATTCAACGGAGAGGAAGCTATAGAGCAAGAAATTATTCATCGATGCATCAATTGTCTCATGGAGAGTGCGGTAGAAGGGAAACTTAAGCACAAAGTGTTTCAAACTCCTGCAGAAATGAACACGACATGGAGACCCCCACCAACCGATGTAATTCGAGTAGACGTAGATGCTTCAGTTCGAGGAGATAGACAAGCAGCATGTGGAGGGGTGTTACGTGATTCAGAGGGGAATTGGATCATGGGTTTTAAACAGAAGCTGGGATCAATGCCAACCACTATAGCTGAAATTGCAGCAATACAATTCAGAAACAGATTCTCTTGAGGCGATCAACATCTTGATGCGAGATTGTGTAACGAACCATCCATACCGTGATGTGATAGAGGAGACTCGGAAGCTGATATATGCCGAGGAAATGGTGGAAATCATTCATGCACACAGGGAATGCATTGGATGCGCTGATACATTAGCTATGGAGGCCCATGGGGATGATAAGGAACTTATGTTGCTGCCTACAGGACACCAATCAAGTTATGGGCTTAGTTGAAGCCCGTCAATAGTAGTTTCTTAGTATTTCAGGTAGAGCTGGGAATTCGGGTTGAGCCCGTCAGGCCGGCCCTTTTAAGCCCGAGCCCGAGGAGGGCCGGGCTTTGATTTTGGGGGCAAAAAAAGGGAACGGGCTAGCCCGTAGGGCCGCGGGCTTTGGCTGGCCAGCCCGCGGGCCACCCGTTTAAGCCCGTCTAACTTTTTTTTTTCCAGGTAATAAAAATAAAAAATGCAAATTGTACTATGTTATTATGTATTGGTTTATTTTGTGGTTTGTGAACTAGTTTTTTTAAATGTGTTGTATCATGTGGACATTGTGTCCTTATGAAACATTTTAATATTATATGTAGTTATGATGTATGACTTCTAGTTGTGGTGTATGACTTCTAATTCTAGACTTGCTGCTTATGGATCATATTTATGTTTTTTATTTATGCTTTGTCCATTGTTTTTTTATTGTCTAATATTTGGAGTAATGAACGATTGTTTCATGTCACATGCTCTTCTTTTCTTTTTCCATTTTCTTGACTACTTTTTTCTGTTCTATTTAATATCATTTTTTTGAATTGTGATATATATTTGCTTTTGTAGTCTTTATCTAGTAATTAATTAATTATTTGTGTAACACTACCAATTTGCTATTGTTAATTGGGAAACCACATAAATTTATCATGTTCTTCCCGTTTAAGTTTTACATATACCATTTTTGACAAATTATATCACTTGACTTTGCTGCACAATTTATATTCAATTACTCATATTTGTTTCTTTAATTCTTTCGCAGTGCAATTTCATTTATTAAAGAAAGTCAAAGCCTTTCACTAAAATATAATAATAATAATAATAAAAGGTAAAAACCCGCGGCCCGGCCCGAGCCCGACGACTTAAGGGCCGAGCTTCATTAAAATGGTACTTTTTTGTTCACGGGCTTAAGCCCGGTCCTCCCGAATTTCCAGCTCTAATTTCAGGCACAGGCCTGCCTCTACTATTCCAAAAAAAAAGTTTAAGAAAAAATATTTAAAATTAATTCGGATATACCACTATTATATGGTAAAAAAGCGATGTAATAAAAGTCTACTATATATTAGTAATGTTTTTATTAATTTTTCATATAACAACCATGATAAAAAAATTTGACAACATAGTATAAATACTATTATAATTATAAAGAATATTGTTAGTGAAACAAATTAACCATGATAGAATAAGATAAATTATAACTTTAAAATACATATTATGGTTAAAAAATGATGCAACCGGTCTGGACATGGGTTGACTACGGTCTAACCCACTAACCCTTGACCCACTACTTCAACCGATCTAATTGCCGGTCCGAGTTTAATTACTTGTTTAATACTATTGTGATGTATTCCTTTTTTATTTTAGTTAATGAAACTGTCTTTGAATCAAAAAAAGAATACTTCCCCCTCGTTGAACGGCTTGAACTCAGCATCATTAACCCATATTCCAGCGAAAGCTTCGGCCTTGGACTCCGAACGACAACGACGCCACGAGAAGGGGTTGTGCTTCCATTGTGGTGACCCATTTCGTCTACGTCACCGCTGCTCTGCATCTTTTTCTCTCATGGAAATTGATGACAACGGCAACCCCGATCCCAGCGACTCTTGAACCCGTAGTTGAAGATGAAGGAACACCTGCGGAGGCGGAAACCACTTTTAACGAAATTTTGGGAAGACCCATTGCTGCAACGATGAAAGTCAGTGGTTCTCTTCAAGGATGGGACCTTTTGCTACTTGTGGACAGTGGATCAACCCATAATTTTATTTCAGACTCACTGGTCAAAGAGCTAAAATTGCCGACAGATTCTATTCCGAAATTTCGTGTTTAAAATTTAAATAGGTGATGGTAGTGCAGTTCGATGCAATCAGATATATAGAGATGTGCTGGTACAGCTACTCGGTTTGAATATTAAGCAAGACTTCTACCCTTTCTCTCTCCTTTTGGGTCTGATTTGGTATTTGGAATTAATTGGCATGCATCACTTAATATCATTAAGGCTAATTGGAATGAAATGTTCTTAATTTTTTTGGGTTAACGAAAAGAAGGGAAAAAAAAACGGGAAGAGGTATAAATTGCAAGGAGTACCTAAATCTGAACGAAACCATGAGTTTTTATTATCTGGCTTTAAACAGATCCAATTCAGATGTGCACAATCCGCCTTGAGGACAATTCCGTCTACGAAGGGGAAAGTAATAGTAATAGAATCCTCACTTATCAGACACAATTTCAAGGGAAATTGACTCGGTCTAAGGAGTCTGGTTGAATTTTCTTTTATTTGATTATTCATGAGTCAGTTGTTTATTTGAATGAGTTGGTGGTAAGCAGGATAGTCCACTAAGCCAATATCTTACCCATTATTGAGTCAACTCTTGTAGGGATTTCATCAGTATTTCCTTTCTATATATGTTGGTCACTATCATACTAAGGCCCCGTTTGGTTGAGCGAAAATGAAGAATGGAAACGGAAAGGGGGAGATTCCCTCACCAAAATTGTGTTTGGTGTGCTGAATGCATTTGAAATCATTTTCCCGCCTTCGCTCAAATTCCTTTAAAGGCATGAAAGGTGCTTTCCACCAAATATGATGGGAAGCCATTTTCCGATATCCATGGGGAATGGCAGAAGACCATTCTAACCCTCCTTATTTGCGTTCATCGTCTCCTTTTTCTACACTCTCTCAACCTCTCTTCCCACCTCTACTCAGAAGACGAAGCACCACATCGGCGTCGATTCCCCATCAACTTCAATCTGCTCCTCCAAGCCGATGTCGAACATACTCTGCAAGCTGGCATCGAAAACTCTCATCGCCTCTCTCGTTGATGGATCTAAGACCCCCGCCACCGCCCTAATTGAAGAGGTCAAAAATGTTTTGCCAATGTGGGAGTACGTGAGAGGAGAAGGGAAAGGGTACTGTTTTTTTAATTGTCTTTGGAATTATGAATATTTATCTGGAATGTTGATGAAGAAAATCTGGAAAATCTAGGAGTGAAGTTGAATGATGGATGAATGAGGTCTCGAAGGAGAAGATGAAGTAGGGGTAAAGGCTGTATGTTAAATTCGAATGTAGATGTTAAATTCGAATTTAGAAATGATAAATTCGAATTTGGATGATACATTCGAATTTATATATGATATATTCGAATTTAAGCTTATCAAATTCGAATTTGAGGCAATCAAAATCGATTTTGGAGCCCAAAATCGAACTTGGGGCAATCAAATTCGAATTTGGGAGCTCAAAATCGAATTTAGCTGCTTGAATATAAATTTAACTTGAATATGATTTTTTTTTCAAATTTTGTTTTATGTTCATATTTAATATTTATATTTATTTATTGTAACTATCCAAAATATATGAAAAGTATTTGAGATTTGATATGTGAGTTTAAATATTTGAATGAGAGAGTATGCACAAGAAAATGGGAGATAATTTTTTTTTTGTTCAAATTGAAGTCGTTGAAGCTTATATGGGTGAGTTTTTGGATACACCCAGTAGTTAAAGCCATAAAATTCTCATAATCTAATTATATTTTAGGCATTTTTTACTGTTTAATTTATTATTCGTTTCATTTAATTATTAACTAATTTGTTTGATATGGTAGTAAGTATCTTCTATATTTAAACTAGAGTTATTTTGGTGGTATTTTAAAATATAATGTAGTTATTTTTTAATCATATGATATAAATATTTTTTAAATTAAAATCTAAGTGATTCTTGTATTTACCAAAAATATTTTAGTTATTTATGAAAATTAATTTTTATTAAAAATTAATATTTATTGAAATTATAATTAGTAAAAATAATTTATTCATTTATTTTTATGATAATATAATTTTAAAGTAATTTAAAAGTTAATATTAGTGAGTTTAATTAATAAATACTCATTAAGGGTAAAATGGTCATTTGCATAGAATTCTAAGTTTTCTTACTTAATTTTCAACCAACCAAACATAAAATTTTTCATTTAATTCCATTCATTTCCTATGCGTACCAAACGTGTCGACCTTCATTTCATTTCCATTCCTTTCCATCCATTCCCTTTCCTTTCCATTCCGTCCGAATATTTTCTATGAACCAAACGGGCCCTAACATATTCATTCAGACAATCATATTATTCAGATTATTTGGGAGATTCTCCACTCGGCTTCTGATTTATTCTTTTAGCGAGATATTTGCTGAGAGAGAGATTAGGAGAGAATTACTTTTTATTTCAATTATCCAGATTAGCTCTTGTCATAATGGTAGTAATAATAAATCATTCCCATAAAGCACGGGACCAACAATAAATGGAGGGGCAGGATTAGGAAAAATATAACACTGCATCTTTATCCTATATCTTGGACAGGTGAAAGCAAATAACCTGTATATCTACAGGAATTTACCCATCTTTAACTGACTCTAGTTCTACCCTCTTGTTGGTTGAGGCACAAGTATTGAAGTGGGACTTGGAGGGAAATACAAAAACAGAACTCGATGAATTTGCAGGCTGAAATGCTCCTGAATATCTCACTGAAGTCATTGAGATTTTCGGCAGCTGAAGACTACCAGACGCAAGTGGCACCAATTTATAACTGAGAATGTGCTCCGATTTTGGAAGAACAAAAATAGTGTCATTGTGAGACCCAGATAACACAAAATTTTGTGCATCCCCCAGTGAGTATTTGATTTCTTGTAGTATCTGCGTCTGGTTTAATATTTTAACATGGTAAGTGAAGGGATCTCCCAGGATGGCATAAGGAGGGCACTCCAAACTCACCACCAATGGCGCTAACTCCACAATTATGTCTGGCAGCTTTTGTTTAGTCGCAGCCCAAGGTACTGTCTGCATAGACATAGATTGCTCCTCGAGCCCCAAGTCTCTCCTCCATCTTAGACACACATTCCCTGGTGTGATCTTTGAGATACTCATGTGGGAAGTGACTGTAAATACCTTCTTGAACTCTTCCCCAGGAACAAGAAGAGAGGAGTTTGAAAGTTCTGAATTTCCATCTTGAACAGAGAATTTACTTTCAAAAGCATCGTCTTCAGCTTCTATATAAATGGACTGTAACCGTATTGCCACCTCTGCACAATTCTTTGCACTGACAATGAGCACAGTTTTCTCGTTCAAAGGCAGTGATTCTGATTGATCAGACTCTAAACCTAGCTTGTTCCTTGAGAGTAACAAAGGATCCCTTCTGAATGGCATCAAATAATGATGGCTAAGAACAACAGCATCGTTTCCTTCAATTTGCAAATTCTTGTGGACATGAACCTTTTGCACATTTAATTCATCACTACGAGGCATATAGCTCAAAGATGCATAAAGCATGATAGGTTTAGGCCTGTGCCACTTGATTTCTAATTTGAACATCCAGGAATCTCCGCTTTTGAGGTAGGGAACAGAAATTAATCCAAATGATTGTTGAATTTTCTTTATTTGGTCAGAGCCCAACTGAAATTCATTTTCCCCCTGTCCAGTTATGCCAAGCAGCTCAACATGATGTGTCTCGATAGAATACGGTTCAGATTCTCTAGGACTAGACAAGCCACCTCCCCTCACATCCACAAGGTTGATCTTCAACTCACCAGAGTAGACATCATGTCCCAAGGAGATCACAGTTACAGGTACTATGAAAATCTCTCCTACTAAAGCAGGACCAGAAGCACCAAGATATAGATCTACCTGTGGGTCTGGTTCTTCAACCTGTGATGACTTTAGACCAGAGAATGCAAGGATAGGATCTTTTATTGGAAGAGTTTCTATACTCTCTTCTGATGTGCAGAGAGCCAAACTATCCAGAGAAGCAGGGCTTTCAGCTATACAGCATATTGTGAAGTGTGACCCAATTTTTGCATTGACAGACAAGCATTCAAGTTTTCCACTTTGATCTGGGAGAACCACCCAACTGTCTTAGATCAAATTCAAAAGAAAGCGGCCATAGCTAAAACAATAATGCTATAAGTGCATGCTTCAATGTTGTGAATATGAAGTTCAAATAGAGCATAATTGAACACAGTAATTGCTTGAAAAAAGAAATGAAAAAAATTCATTAAAAACAAACTTGACAGATGATTAGAACATGAATTGTTTAAAGAATAGTATTTCGTTTACCTGGTTTGATGTCATATGTCAACCTTAACCATTTATTCGATGCTAATGACAAAGAAGGTGACATCTCCATTCGGCCCTGTTGAACACCACTAATTTTGAATGATTGATGTTTTTGGGCATTTGCAACGGTAAAGTTACAGTCAGCTTGATTGAAATGGATATCCAATTGATCAATCTCAACAGTAAGGGGTAACTTGGAAAGAAGTGATATTGTGATCAAGGTTGATGACCCAGGCTTGATCGACTGCTCATGGAAAGCAATGGAAGCAAGCAGCACCACCCTAAGGGGGCTGACAAGATCAATATCAAGGTTAAGTGCTTTATCACCAGTTATCTTGAGATCATTGAAGCGTTCATTTGATGGCAACCCAGACCCTTCATTCACAAGCCCAAACACCTCCTTCTGTAAACTTTCTCTTTGCAGGAGATTTGCAGGACCAGCTGGACCAGTGTCCCTTTGGCCAACTGTACCAAATGACACTGGCAGTGCAGCCAGTTCCAGGGAATACTCCACAAATTCTTTAACGTTGCCATTTTTTATTGAGGACTCTCGTAAGTAACCCAAGACATTCCATAATAAAGTTACCCACCCCTCTTTTCTGTACAGGGCTGCAATACTAATAAAATTCTGCATTGCATTACTAATATCACCTTCAGCAAAATATTCTTTGGCCATAAGGAACCCGCAATAGGAGCCCATCCTCAGAAATTTAAGATTACTGTAAGATTCATATGCTTTTTTAAGAAGTGCAATAATCTCAAATGAATCTTGAAACCTTTTTCCTTCAGAAACAGCATAGCGCATGTACTCTTCATCAGAAAGACTGCAAATAAAAATGAAAAACTTAACAAAAGAAAGCGATCAGAATAAGAACTTGTTATGTTATAAAAAAAAAGAATAAGTACTTGTTAACCGCTTAATCAAGACTTACGCTAGCATATCAACATTATCCCCTTGCTCAAGTAACCTTGAAAACTGACCCACATAAACTGAAGGGGACACTGATTCAGAAGCACTATCAATCTCATTAAAAGCTTCTGACATTAAAACTGCAAGCTCCAAAGCTGATCTCTTCTCCCTCAGGTATTGGGCCGCTAACTGTTCCAGAAAGATAAGTTGTGATTGATTACTCAGTGAACTAAAATGGTCCAAAAACCATGAGAATAAGCTTAAAAAGCACCTTTTTCAAACATATAGAAATGTTTATGGAAAGAAACTCATTCACATAGCTAATGTGCACATCATCTCCTGAATATAGGGAGTTTTTTTCCCAGCTGACACTAGCAGCCAAGGAAGAAACGACCAGAAGCAGGTTATCAGATCTCTAGTTACACAGAGTTATGGATTTTAGGAAAATAAAATCAGAATTTTGCGTACAAAGGCAGTCGGAGGCGCCTGTAAGGAGGGTAGACTAGAAATTATAGAGTACTCTAAAAATGGGTTAAGAAAGACTGAAGATAACGCTCAATGAAATTATTAAACTGAAATTGTGCGATCCATGTAGCTATCCCACCTCACCCAAAGGTATAAGGCTTGTTGTAGTTGTTCTTGTATTTCTAGTATCAAGGCCATAAGAAACCAATGACATTTTGAGAGAAGAATTCAAATTTTTTCAATAACCACATAATATTCATAGTCCAGATACATTGCCACGTTTTCATCCAGATCTTCCACATTCTAATTCTCACTCCTATCAAGCGCATCCTAAATGGAGCCAAGTATATCAAGTTAAATGACTGACAGAGTAATGTATCTATAACCCGAATTGTTAGCAATGTACCTATAGTCCTGTTAAAATTTCTGATAAATACGGGTTGTTGAATTAAAATTAGGTGATCTCTTCTAATTTATTTTCCCAGCAAGAATCTCACTAAGAAGACAAATCAAAAGCCAAATAACAATCTCTCCTAATTTATTCTCTAGCAAGAATCTCACTAGAAAAAGGAATTAGAAGCCAATACAAAGAGTCCAATAAATTAAACAATAATTTTACTGGATGCTAATACTAGTCTGATAGGACTAGTATATATAGAGAAATTACAATAGAAAGAGTCTTAGAGCTAATAGGAAAATATCACCTAAAGATAGGAACGTATCGTATCTTCCTAAAGATACAAATATATCTCTATCCGAATATTCAAATTCAAATTAGAAAATATCCTAACAAACCATCCTAAATAAAATAATAAAATATATCCTAAAATATCTTTATTTGACTAAGTCAAATAATTTGAATAAATCAAATAATTTGAATAAGTCAAATAATGAAATTAAACTAATTTAAATAATTAAATTAAATAACATTAATAAACAAAATAATTAATTCTTGGAACCCTATCAATTTCCTTTCAAATAAAAGGCCATATCCTGTCCATTCTTTTCTTTTCTTTTCTTTTCTTTCTTTCTTTTTTTTTTTTTTGCCAGACATATTCTTGACATTATGCATACTGTTAAAGTAACGGGAAAATTTCTGTCAGCCCCCACAGACGCAATTATTATCAAAGAGCACAAAAAATTCTAAAACATCAATGCACCCCCTAGAGAGAAAAATGAAATAAAATCTTGAGGGTCAAAAGACTTTATTGCCCTTGTATCTTTTTGGAAGAAAAAAATATTTCATTTCTGATACATGTATGCGAATCTCCAACACAAATGAAGGTATTTCCAAGACAATAAATGAATTGAAAGCAATTTTAAGAGAAAAGAAGCATTTTCAAGAAAATGTATCATTTGCAAGACAAATATAAGAATTTCCAAGACAAATATGCTCATTTCCAACATACATGAAGGTAATTCCAAGACATGTGTGCCTTGGAATTCCTATATGTCTAGGAAATAAATGTCTAAGAAATACCGTCATATGTGTTAGAAATGACCATACTTGACTTGGAAATTCTCATATTTGTCTTGCAAATGATACATTCTTGTAACCACTATTGTTTTGGATTCGCTTATTGTCTTGGAAATACCTTCATTTATGTTGGAAATTTTCATATTTGTCTTGGAAATTCTCATATTTATCTTACAAATGATACAAGGGCAATTAAGTCATTTGACCCTCACTATTTTGTTTTATTTTACCCCCCAGGGGATGCAGTAATGTTTCATAATTTTTTGGGCACTTTGATATTAAATTGCATCTATGGGGGCTAATTGAAATTTTCCCTAAAGTAATTTAGTAGCATCACTCTGAGACAGCTATTAGGCATAGATTTTACAAGTGGATTATTTCATATCACACGCTATATTCCTAACTAAAATCAAAATCTATATACCAGCATACTATATTATGAAAGCAGTAATTTCAAGTTTTTATGTTGAAAAAAAGCCATCCAGTCATTTGCTTCGATCAACATCGGCAGTATATTACGAAAGTTAGGAAGTAAAAAGCTGCTCACTTGGTAGTAATATGCTGGATAACACTCCCACTCGGACAAAGGTTTCCCCAAAGAGCCTAAGAGAACAGGTGAAAGGCTTTGAGAGTTTTCTGAGCTTGTCTCTAACAGCTCTCCAAATACCAAATACTGCCTACTCATCCATTCCCAGTGAAGAAATATTACTTCTGGAACCCCAATTAGCTTTTTGTACGCATTCTTGTGCTGGCGAAACCATGCAACTGCTTCTGTCACCTTACCACTATGCAGTAACAAGGTTGATATCTTGAAATGCAGTTGTTCAGCAATAATTTTTATCTCAATTAAGCGTTGTACTGCTGGCAATCTAGTTGATACCCCAACAATCTGTATAAACAGTAATATAAGCAGAAAATGCACATACTAAAACCTCAGTTTGAATGCATAAACGTCATCCTATTAGCTCAGGAAATGATGGAGTTTCCCACATGAACTATCCAAAACAATGAAGGCATATTCAGTCAGAATTGCCTGCTCCAAAGCTAATGGACCAAATCAGGGGCCACCAATGCTTTGGGAGGATGAGAATACAACTCCATAAGAGTTTTTGACCTTGGGAACAAAGCATGATGCATGCTGATTCATTCCATAGTTGCTGCTAAGAAAAGCCAACTTATGTTTGGAAACACAGTACAAAGCACAAATGATAGTTATATTACATGAATTAGGGCCATCCATATCATGTAAAAATGTATGAGAACAAGTTCATTATTTAGTCCTCATTTGCTTGGCATACAGAGGTGAACAGTTATGTGCAGTAGAATGGTCTAAGTTTAAAAAATGCTTTACTCATTTTACTTTAAAAATAGGAAGCCAAATCATTTTTAAGTGCATCATATGCCCAGATATTGCATGACTGATCAACTAATTTTCTTATTAACACATAAAGAAAAGCCACCTCTTATTAGTTGCCTCAATAAATGGTAAGAGGGCAGATGGGAGGATTTTAAAGCTATGGATCACAGCTGGGATCCAAAGATTCATAATCAATGTTGACATGCATTAATACATGCAAAAACAAGAAAAGTTTTTCACCAAAAAAGAACAAGAAAGTTAAATTTACACACACCTCCCGCAGTGTATGATACGCCTCCTCATAAAATTTTAATGCTTCAACCCAGTCATTTCGGAACTCTGCATATACAGCAACCTAGCAATTCAAAACACCAAGATAAATGATGCACAGTCGCACAAGTCCACATAAATAAATTGCATTGAATGATGGAAACATCAAGTATTAATCTAACATCACATATTATCATAAACGATACAGAATCCTTCCCTGTTTATTTTGAAAAAACATACAAAAATATGAACAGCGCATGCACACACAGAGAGGAATTAGGGAATACATTTTATCTGCATGCATTTTACAATTTTGATTCAATAAAGCATCTTTAATAGTAATACCACAATATTCCAACAAATGCTTCTGGTTTTCATTAAGTGTAATACAGGCGAAAAAGAAAATCACAGTTCCTTAACACATTAGTTGAGTGGTTACATATAAGAAACTTAGTAAAATTGATTTCCTACTTTGAAGCAGTAGCGGACGATTAATTCAACAGGGCTAACACTCTTCTTCTCTATTCGCAGCCTAATTTTTTTCCCTTGGTCACTGTAATATGAACTCGCTAATTCAGCAAATGTGTTTGCCAGCCTACACAAGAACCAAAGTTGCGCATAATGATAATGATATTCATATAGAAACAATCAAGAGTTTTTACTGAAACCAAAAATGAACTTCGCATGCCTGCTGATAGAATTTTTGAGTTCGGGAGAGTCGTTTGGGTTAAACATAAGAACATATTTGGAATCAACTTCAGCACGCTTTCGTAGAGCGATCATTCGATCTTCACTGAAATCTTCTGCGTCAAATAGCCAGTACATATTAGTACATACGCTATAAATATACATAGTAAAGAAAATAAAGATATGCTGGATTGAGTTCGTACTCGCCAAGAAAACAAAAAAAGTGTGAATTTGAAGCACGAAGTGAGTAGAATGAAGATCCAATTGCGCCTAAACTGAATTGATCTAAATTCTCTTCGAGGGATCTCTATTTAATACAGGGAGTACGAGCAAGAGAAACAGTAAAGTTGAACTAACCCCGGGCATCCGAGTGAAGAACCACAATAGCCAATTTGATGTTTCTGGCACGAATGACGGTTCTGACCAGAAGCACAAGGCACGCCGATGATGCCAAATGAAACTTTGTGAATAAAAATGGTAGTTTTTTTTGGGTAAAGAATGAATCATGAAAGAGGTGGAGAGAAATCGTACTTGATGGAATCGAGATCGGAGCAGACCTGAAGCCACTGAGCAGGGTCACCAAACACATGGTGAGCAGGGAATAGAGCGGCGAGGAGGGAGGGAAGCCTGGTGCGGTGCTTGAGCAACCAATGTCGCTTGAGAATGCCAGGAACGGAGGATGGAGGAGAGGTGGCGGCGGCGCTGGAGTCGGAGTCGGAGTCAAGCTTCTTCTTCGAGAAAAGAGAGATTTTAGATAAATCAGGCAAGGCGAGGGTGTTGATGGGTGGGTTCGCAGAGAGGAGATGGGTTGAAATTAAGGCGTGAACCTCTGGGCAGCCGACCATGGATATCAGCGTCACCGGCGGCGTGCGTAACTCCTCAGGGTATTCTTCCATTTTCACAGAGAAAGAAGAACTGCAATTCACAGGGCCACAGATCCAGCAATGTTTTCCCTTCTAAGACAGTAAGATTACATTACCCTCTATATTTAATTATTTATGTCATCAAATACATTACAAAAATGAAATACAAAGAGTAATTTATGGGTAAAATTAATTATAGGTCCATAAGGAATTTAGACTAGATCTCCAAAAATAGGGAAATTCCAAATGATACTCTTCGAATATCAAAAATACATAAAGGTACCTTCAATTCTCAAAAGGATATAATGGGCATTATTCTAAATTTGGGGTAATCAAGTTTAAAGCAAAAAGACTAAAAAACCCCTCATCTTCTCCTTACAATAAATGCCATTTGAAACAAAAAAAACACCCAAAAGCTCACTGGCGCGCATAGAGGAAGAGTGGAAGCCATTAACTCTAACGTGCAAGCTTGAAAAGGAGAAAAAGGTACGGCCTTTGAGTAATATTCGGATGAAGATAGTGTTTTCTTTCTAGTATGAGGTGGAAGATAATACTGTGGTTGATTATTTTGTTGGGTCTTCAATTTGGGTAAATGGGTTTGAATCACAATGCTCAAGACATGCTTGAGGTGAGACACAGTGGAACAGCTAGCTTTAACTTCAACAATTATAATTGATGAGATGAGGGGTCACATTGACAAGAGACCAAATGACATAAGACCTTGTCAAGAGAATATGGTGTGAAGTTGACATACAAGCAGGCATATAGGGCAAAGGAAAAAGCGTTGGAGGATATTCATGGTAAGCATGAACAGTCTTATATGTTAATACCATGGATATGTCAACGGTTGAGGGAGACGGACAACAAAACTATAGCTAAGTGGACTACAGATCGAACCAACACTTTTGAGTGTGTCTTCATTATGTATGGGTGCTGCACTGAGGGGTTCATTGAAGGCGCTATACCTGTATTATACATTGATGGAACTCATTTAAGTGGGTCGTATCAGGGAACTCTATTGTCAGCTTCTGCGTATGATGCAAATAATGAATTTTTGCCATTTGCAATTGCCATAGTCCACAGAGAGACAAATGCTAATTGGACATGGTTCTTACACATGATCAAACAGATAGTTGGTTCGAAGGAAATAGTAATTGTGTCTGACCGTCACAAGGCAATAATTCATTCTATGCGAGAAGTATTTGGTGATGAGAGGCATGCGTACTACTATAGGCATGTGAAAGAGAACTTTAGTTCTGCAATGTTGAAATTGAACAGAGGGAAGAGGAAGACGAGTGGTCAACTAAGGCAGGAAGGACCGGAGTACCTTGATGCTATAGCGTATGCAAGGCTTGATGTTGACTTCACGTCTGCAATGGGAAACATGTGGACTTTCAACCCTGAATTGTTTGATTGGGTGGTCAACCATGGTGATGTACATAAGTGGGCGTTGAGTAAATTCCCATTTAAACGGTAGGATAAAATCACAACGAACATCGTCGAGTCATTCAATTCTTGGATGGTCAAGGAAAGATGACACCATGTTGCTATGCTTATCCATGAGCATCGTGAGAAAATAGCAAAGAAAATGTATGTAGCAAGCATGGCAATGAAAGAGTGAAAAAATGGCGTAAGCCAAAACATAGAACGTGAAGTCATGGAAAATGTTGGTAGGATCGAAGAATGTAATGCTGAACCTTATGGAGGGGTATAGTGGCTGTCCATACAAAGGATGGAACCCTAATGGTTGATGTTGGTGGATGTGAAAGCAGCTGTGCAGCATGGCAAATGTCAGGCATTCCATGTCCTCACGCTTGTGCAACCATTAAGGCTTGTCATTTGAACGTGTATGATTATGTGGATGAATGCTTCAAGATTACATCCTAAGAAAAGATATATAGAAGATGCATGATTCTAGTTGTAATAATTGACATGCCAAATACTAATGACTATCGGCTTGAAAATATAGTAAGTCTACCTTTGTTGGCACCACCTAAGACTAGTCGACCATCTGGAAGGCCAAGAGTTAAAAGGATTGAGTCGCAGTTCCAGAACAAGAAGATCTATAACTGTAGCTCTTGCCATGTAGTTGGACACACGAGGAGGACATGAAAAAAATCCAAACCCAAGGTGAAGATGGATGTCATGACCTAAGTGGCTATTTTTTGGAGGTCATTATTTTGTAGATATTGGATAAGAACTCACCCCTATATATTTTTTGGGACAAGGATTGTAGTATATATAGTTCTTAACCTTTTTTGTAAGTAATGTAAAGTGAACGAATTATGTTTTGTGGCAGTCATGACAAGAAAACATTAAGTGGTTGAAGAATCCTAATGTTCACTTGTTATATCAATATGTAATTATGCTGATGTCATTTTGATTCAGGTTTTATGTTAACCATTATAAAGAAATAGTGAATATTATTACTAAAATAGTTAATGAAGATAGTTACTATTTAATATGTTTGTTGTTTAGATTGTTTTGCATGAGTAATACAATTTAAAATGCTTAACAACAAAGTGAAATTAAAAAAAATTGTCACAACTTTAATCAACCTCTTGTTCTTAGCCTCTTATATGTCTTTTCTTTTGAGGAATCTTGTGGAGGAATTAAGGCCAACGCAACATATTTTTGTAAATTTAGCTCATGGTTAACTAGCCACCACATGAGCTGCATCCTATTTTCATTTATGTCAGCATCATCGTATGTCAGCGGCACCCCTGTGGCCCAGTCGGTCAGCCATATCAACATATGTACTCCACAATCAACTCTAAAAGATAGGATACCAGATAATGTAAATGACATCGTTATTCATCATCATGCACATTAAACCGCATGAATCAGCTATACACTCACAGATTGTTCTGTTGAGGGACAAGTGGCAAAATAACCTCCTCCAATTCCTTCTTGACAATAGCATTTGGCTTGAGTAGGTCCATTATATCATAAAATGCTCTTTGCAAAAAAAAATACAATTTCATATAAGAAAACATTAAATACTATACTTACAAAACCATGAACAACAGTAATATAACCAGCCTCTTTTGCACCATTTTTTCTCTTTTCAGTCGATATTTTAAATTTTGGATTCATCGAGTCAAGAACATAAAATTTCCCTGTACTCATCTCAAGTGCAAAGCAAAACCAATGTTCATCCAGAAACTCAGGTCCTATCAGCAAATCACAATCTGCTATGTTATGTCTAACGTACTCAGGCAGAAGTCCCTTTTTTCCATCCTTAGCCTTCCAAATGGTTGGGTTGCTCTTAATGATTTCCTATAAATAATCATCTAGTTAGTAATTGACCATACGCCCTCTTTGTAATGAAAATTCCACATCCTTACCATAAAGTCAGCGGTAAATATGTGCCTCCTAATGTCACTCGTCTTTTGAAAATCAGCCATCAATGTCTTACAGACCACAGACATAACCCTATTGCTAGCTCTTTGACGTTTTCCAAGTTTTCTTAGCTGCTCCCTCATGATGTCCTCATCACAAATTTGAATCAACTCCTTATCAAGACAAGTGAATATCGTTATTAGTGTATGTCATAAAAGGAATAAATCTAGTTGGTATGTTTTGCTAGTAAAAGTTTGTTTGTTCTTACATCTTAGCCTCATCATCACTATATCTCCTAGATATGAGGTCGAAAAAGATAGCCTCCTAACTTTTCTCCCTTCTTGTCCTCTTAATTGGCCTTGATACGATCTATAGGGACATATTTTTTGGCTTCTTTTCCCTATCAAATCTCCTCAGTTTGACAAATAGATCATGACCATCTTGCTTAATAATAGGAGAACCCCTCCTTATCAACATCTTCCACAATATGTTCTGTGACATTGTCTCCCCCAATATTTCCAGTCACATTCTCTCCCCCAGTATCTCCTGTCACATTCTCTCCCCTATTATCTCCAAATACATTGTCTCTCCTAATATCTTCCGTCACATTATTTGGCCTAGTATCTCCACTGACGTTCTCTCCCCAGATATCTCCCATGTCATCATCCCCTTTCACTCCATCATTTTCATCAAAGTCTTTCTTTTGTGAATTACAGTGCTGCTTAATAGTGTATTGCATCTTCACCAATTCTTCTTCAATGCAATTTACAAGCTTTCTCTCATTCTCCTCAATCTGTAAAAGAACCTTTTTATGGTTCTCCGCTATCACATCCAGAAACCTCCTCTGCATATCTCTGAGAACCTACATGGCACAATTGCATAATTGTCAGACACATAAGTTTCTACTAGTTATAAATTGACTAAACAAGTGAAAAACACATACTGGATCTAAATAAGACACATCATTCTTTTTGTTTCCATCACTCTTTTCCTCCTTTTCATCAATATCCTCAACTACCTCTTCATCCATATCTGCCTCTCCAAACTTAATGCCAACATTGCTATCTTTCTCCTTCTTAATCATAAGATTCAGCCTCTCTTCACTCCAATAAAGAACATCATTGTTGGTCACATGAATATCATCCTTAGACAATGGGAATCGCTCACCAAAAAACAACTGCAATATCAGTGGCAAATTTTTGATTATTTTCTTGTCACAAAATTCTATAACAAACAAAATAAAATATACGTACCAACAAAAAGTATAAGCATCCTCCCACAAAGCATTTACTTTGTTTATTCTTCCTATATGTTGTCACATAATCTCCTAGCCCACTCCACAGCTCTTTGATAATATATGTGGCCCAGTCAAAATCTCTAACTCTGTTCTTCGTGTAACAGACCACCTTTAATAGCTTCTCAGATACTTTAGAGATTGCCGTCGGAGTCAGAAAAGTCCCAAGCATATACAACATAAATAACACATCAAACTATTCACCTGTCACTCCACCTTTTATTTTTTCAAATATCTGCGAAAAGCATAGCATACGATACTCCTCCAAGTTCTTCAATTGCACATCGTTGTCACTCATGTAAGCTTTCACCTCCTCCCCTTTATCAGGAACCCCTAACAAGTCTGCGACATCTTCGGCTTCAATATTCACAGATTTTCCCCTTATTCTAACCAATTTTTTGGGGGATCATATGACCTCAGCACAACAATAACAAACTCACGTGGGAGTCTCCTCCATTCTGTGTTTAGCAAATTTCCAAACCCTAACCTTTCAACTCTTCCCTTCAAATTCTCCTTGTTATTTACATAACAGACCAAATCATTGAACTGACTTATTGAGCAACGAGTCTGGAAAGCAACTTTCTTGTTCTGTTTTTTCTTCGGTGACCTCGCTTTCTTCACCCTATCGCTATATGCCTTCCTCTCATCACCACTTAACGCCCTCCAAGCATTCAGTATCTCTGTATAGTGGTCAACCATACTTTTGAAAATCCTTTGTTCCTTCTTTACCTTCTTTGTATATTCATTGCAAAAGAGTATAAAGCCATTTTGGATGTCTTCATTTTCCACCTCTTTCGCATCCATGAGAACCTCTTTTCCCTTTGATTGCTTACTACTTTCTGCTTGTAATTCCATTTTTCAGACCTACAAAACAACTTCTTCCATTTAGTTACTTAAACCATTTTCACAAATATTCTAGCTAATATTTCTTCAAGTAATATACATAATTACAGCCACCTACACAAACAAGTTCCAACTACACCAACAAAGTTCTAGCAACTCATTCAATAGTTTAAACACAGAATCTTTCAAGTTTGTTGAATGCTCAATTTCACTACCAAAACATGCCTAAATTCAATAGTGCAATCACAAGTAATAGTTTTTGATTCTCTTAATGACAAAAATTTCAATTCTCACAACAACAATTTCAATATGTAAAAAGTAACGTGTTACAACCAATAATTCTCTCACGCCTTTTTCATACCTAATTGAATGGTACTAAAAAAATAAGTACAACAAAAACACTGATACAAGCATAGCTAAGTTTTATACCACGTGAATTTCTTATGATACATATATTCATTTCAATTAATCACAATTAAGGTTCATTATTCTGATATTCTAAGAATGAGGAAATATGCATGATTAGATGAAGTTAGTGATTCTAAGGACAAATAATGAGTTGTTATAGTCAACTCTTTATTTGAAGCACAAAGGAGAAAACAAACGCACAAAGACAATTCTCAAAGCAGAGCATATGTGAACAGATAAGATAAGGGTTTATTCAAATGAACTAAAATCGATAAGGTAACTGTAATTGACAGGAACGCACAAGAGGGGGTGAATTGTGCTAATTAAAAATTTAATGACTCAAGACATAGACCCTTATACTGGTTCAACCCAAACTCTTGGCTTATGTTTAGTTCTCCAACTTCCAGTTGGGTTCCACTGATCCCTCAAGATTCAATTAGGCTCTTGAGTGCCTTTACAAGTGATTGCACAGCAAGAACTCTCTCTTACTAATCACTCCCCCTTACAACTTGTAAGAATACACCCCACTCTTAATACCAGGTGCCCCCTAGTGGATACTTCCACGGTATTTTAGGCCCTTATCCCTTTATTTTAATACCCTCTTAAATTTTAATTTTTTCTATTATGATCCTTGTAGACATGCATATTGTAGTTGTCACTAGACATTTATACTCAATCATGTTGATTACCTATAAATAATATACCCAAATTAAACCAATTATTTTGTCATTGCTCACTGTGCGGGAATCAGTTATATATGCAGCAAATTAAGGAGTAGGAAAACAGAGTGAAGAAGACGGATAAGAGGTTAATTAACATTCAAATTGAAATTAGTGTCAAATTAGCAAATATTATTCAGGTTCTATTTCATTCTATCTATTTAATTATATTAGGAACCGACGCTAAAAATTGCAAAAATGAATGATGCTGATGTTTGGAGTTGGAAAGTAAAAATGGTGGGTCAGAAAAGCAAAGAGGAAACAAAATAGGATAAGTTGAGAGAGTTATAGATAATGCTCATAGTATCCAAAAAATAACTGAGTTAGGCAGAGAAGCAAGAGTAGCATTCAACAAATTAAAATGCAGGAGTTTTGGTTGATGCCAAAGAAAGAGAGAAGATAGTAAATCCTAAGGGTTCAAAAATTAGGTACAAATAAGGAGCAAAAGATTCAAGGACACTTACATTGCTGTGTTAAATCACAGGGCTCTGCTTCAAGTTTAGCGACTCGATCGATGACTAACCTCATGGCTTTAATAGGTGAAGAAGGAAGCTGATGGTTTTGAGGAGCGATGGCCGACGATTTCTGCTCTGATTGGAGACACAGGCGATTTCCGATGAAGGAGAAGGTTGTTAAGCGATGAAAGAGAAGAAGGGGTTAGGTTTTCAACATCTTCTGTGATGAACTCCCTTATTTTGTGTTATTTTCAGGTGTTATTCAAAGTGAATAGAGACTGGGGCTGTTAGGTCTTTTTGGTTCAAACTTGGTTATCCCAAGTTGAGAACAATGCCCATTGTTTCCTTTTGAGAATTGGAGGTACCTTTGTGTCCTTTTGATATTCGAGAGGTATTTATCTGAAATTTTCCCCTAAAAATATCATACAATATTTAATTTGATGACTTATATTACTTCTGAACGTTAAAAGACATTTACACCCCTTTTTTTAAATGTAGTTCCCACGTTAATTAATACTATTCCCCAACCCCCAACCTTTTCCTCGATGGCTTTCTCCCAACCACTCTCAACTCTCTCTCTCTCTCTCTCTCTCTCTCTCTCTTAAACTCAAGGTGCTCCCAACCACTCTCAATAAACAGTAAGAAAACCCTTTCCACTCCCAACTCTCTCTCTCTCTAGCTCCCAACCACTCTCCGCAAATAATAGTTATATCCATGTGTGTAACAACAGGTATACAACAAAGAGTTGTTGGTTCATAAAAGCGTGCTTCACTGATTTCTATGTGTGTCAAGTGTTATTGGTCTAGGTCTAGTTCATAGATTTAAAGAACACTAAATAAATGGTTATATTCATGTGTGTAACCCAGTAGGTTTCTTTTGACACATGTGGGGGGTTCTTGTGAAAAATGAAGTCTGTGTGAATGTGTCAAAAAGAAAGAAGTCTCACATTGCTTAGGTGAGTGAGAGTAGTAGCATATATAAGTTAAAGCACTTTGTGGGCTAGTAACATGGGATAGAAAGAGTGGTGGACTTGTGCATACGTTAATGGGGCACTTGTAGGAAATCCAGTTGAAGCATTCCACCCTACATTCGTGATATACGTGACTTGGCACCTTTTTATGAAAAATATTTTTATTTTTTTCCTAATATTTTTTATTTAATTAATACTTACCCAAAAACTATGATTTTTGGGCTTCAAGAAATTGGAAACCCTTGAAAGCCAGAGAAGTTGCATCTGTCAGCCAACCAGTGGTAAAATTCTTAAATGGATTTTTACGTTGTTCATCATCGGCTATATGCCTATTCGGTCTCCATCTGGCATATACGTTCGACCATAGAGGGATATGTATTCCGATGCCTATGTTTATTCGTGTCTATAAAAAGGGTTGAGCCTTCACGGTTAAAATACAAAAATTATTTTAGACAAAATTGAAGAGAGAATAATGTATTTCTCATATTCTAATGTGGAGATACAAATACCTACTTATAGGCCAAATAGGGAGACAATACAATAAATCCTAATAAATGCTAATTAAGACTAATAACACATAATAAAGATTATACAATCAAAGAATTAATTTACAATCAATACACAATATTCCCACACTCCCCCTCAAGTTGGATCATAGATGTTGATCATGTCCAACTTGCTTATGCAACTCTCAAATGCAGGCTTGAGTAAGGCTTTTGTTAGCACATCTGCAGCTTGAAGATTTGTCGGTAGATAAGTCAGGCATATGATCCCTTCTTCAACTTTTTCTCTAATGAAATGATGATCTATCTCCACGTGCTTCGATCTTTCATAAGATTTAAGGTCATGCTTATAGCGGCCTTGTTGTCACAATAAAGTTTTAATGGTAATTCAACCTTGACTTGTATCTCACTAAGGACTCGTTTTAACCATATCTCCTCCATTATTCCCTAAGCCAACGCCCTTAATTCAGCTTCAGTACTGCTCTTAGATACAACCCTTTGTTTCTGACTTTTCCAAGTGACTAGATTCCCCCATACAAAGGAATAATAACCAGATGTTAATCTCTGATCAAGGTGTGTTCCTCCCCAATCTGCATCCGTATATACTTCCATCATTCTACGTTCTTATTTCCTGAAGAATAACCCTCTCATAGGAGTGCCTTTTAGGTATCTCAGAATCCTATAGGCTGCATCCATATGTTTCTTCTTTGGCTCACTCATGTATTGACTAGCCATACTCATTGCAAAAGCTATATCAGGTCTTGTATGGGAAAGGTAAATTAACTTCCCAACAAGTCTTTGATATCTTTCTTTGTCAACCGTCTCTTCTTCTTTCTCATCCACTACTTCCACTTCTTCTTCATCTTCAATCTCATCCTCAAGACTATTCTCTTCTCCATTCCCATTCTTTTTAGGCTTCTTTTTTATCTTCTTAGGAGGTACAATAGGAGTTGGTTCAGGACTACACCCCAACATGCCTGTCTCATCTAGAAGATCAATTATATACTTCCTTTGAGATACATAGATGCCTCTTTTTTATCTTGCAACCTCCATTCCAAGGAAGTATTTCAAATTCCCTAGGTCCTTAACTTCAAAGTCTCTCCCCAGTGTGATCTTTATCCTTGTCATATCATCAATGTGGTCTCCTATGGGGATGATGTCATCAACATACACAATAAGGATACATCTTCTTCCTCCATCTGTTTTGACAAACATTGTATGATCAGATAGTCCTTGTTTGTAGCCTTCAGACTTTAGGACTTTTGAGAACCTGTCAAACCATGCTCTAAGAGACCGTTTCAAGCCACAAAGAGATTTCTTCAATTTGCATACTTTGTCACTTCTTTCCCTTTCAAAGCCAGGAGGTAGAGTCAAGTAGACTTCTTCTTTAAGTTCTTCATTCAAGAAAGCATTCTTGATGTCCAGTTGATGAAGTGGCCAATCTTGGTTGGCTGCCACAAACAATAAGACTTGGATAGTGTTTAGTTTCGCCAATGGTGCAATTGTCTCTTCATAGTCTAGACCATATGTCTAAGTGAACCCTCTTGCTACAAGTCGAGCTTTTAACTTGGCAAGAGAACCATCAGCCATATATTTAGGGGTAAATACCCACTTGCAGCAACCAGTTTCTTGCCTCTTGATTTTTCAACAACATCCCACGTTCCATTGTTTTCTATTAGGAATGCACACTTTATCCAGACCGGTGACAAAGGCCTGATAGCTAGAGGAAAGAGCCTTATAAGGCACATACTTTTGGATTGGATGCAGAGTACACGATCGAGGTTGTTTCTTGTGAGCAATAGGCAAATCAAGGTCATTATGTTCATTAACCTGTTCAGGAACATGAGATACCTTTGGATTAACCCTTTTAGGAGCCACCATCGGTTTTGTCTCCTCTGGTTCTCTAGGAGCTATCACTGGTTTTGGTTGCTTGGATGCTTCTATGCAAGGTTCTCTCCTTCCTTAACCTTATGCCTTCGTAAGTACACCAACATATATTTATCTGGTTGCTTCTCTATATCTCCCTCTGCATTTGAACTTTCTTTTGTGATTGGCACAAGAGACGGTTTTGTTTGTGGTGGATCTAGCTATGGTGGAAGAGGTGGTTCTGTTTGGGATGACTCTGATTGAGGTGGTGGTACTAATGTGGTCCATGGTTCAAGTAGAACATATTCTTGACTAGGTAAAGGCACCAAAGTCTGAGATTCACTTATTCTCTCCCCTGAATTAAAGACTACGGATAGAAAGGAGTTTCTTCATGGAAGGTAACAGCAGCACTTATAAAGAGATGCTTAGAAACCGGGTCAAAACATTTGTATCCTTTTTTAGTGGAAGAATACCCAAGGAAAATACACTTTACTGCACGAGGATCAAGTTTGTTATTTGGATATGTTTGAACAAACACTGAACAACCAAACACATGAAAGGGAATGTTGGATTCAAGGTGAGTAGTAGGGAAGACACTTTGTAACCTTTTAAGAGGAGTTTCAAAGGATATGACTCTATTTGACATTCGGATGAGGTGGACTGTAGTTAAGATGACATCTCCCCAATAAAACTTTGATACATTGCAAGTAAGTATAAGGGCCTTAGTGACCTCCAAAATGTGCCTATTTTTCTTTTCGGCAATCCTATTTTGTTGAGGGGTGTTGACACACGAGCTTTTATGGATAATACCATGTGTTTGAAGGAATTCACTCAAGGTGCGGCTAAAATACTCAGTACCATTATCAGAGTGCAAAACTTTGATGCTTGTATTGAATTGATTTTTAATCATGGTGAAGAACCATATGAAAGCAGATGGGGCCTCAGACTTGTCTTTTAAGAGGTAAACCCAACAAACACGGGTATGGTTATCTATGAATGTAATGAACCCTCTTGATTTGGTACGGTTTAGGTTACGTGAAGGTCCCCACAAATAACTGTGAATGGTAGTGAAAGGCTTGGTGGGTATATATGAAGCTCTGGGATATGATGATCGGTGGTGTTTGGCTAATTCACAGACTTCACACTTCATATCAAGATTAGATGTTGGACAATTAGATAAAAACATACGGGATAAATATTGAAAATTAGGGTGACCCATTCTCTTGTGCCATAAAATAGTATTTTCATTTTTGGAGACAGATATAGAATTACATACACTTGTAATAGATCGGTGACTTACTATGGCATCATCAAGTAAGTAGAGTCCCTCACATTCCTTAGCACGACCAATCACCATCCCCAATGATAGATCCTGAAACACACAATGATTAGGCAGGAAATTACACTATAATTAGATTGCTTCGTCAATTGACTGACAGATAATAAATTGCATGCTAATTTTGGCACATGTAAGACAGATTCTAGAGTGATACGCTATGAAATTTGAATACTCCCTTTCCCAGCAATAGTTGCAAGAGAGCTGTCGGCAATTTGTACTTTTTTGTTGCCAGCATATGGAACATAGGTGGAAAATAAGTAATGACACTCAGTCATGTGATCTGATGCACTGGAGTCAACTATCCATATTTCTTTTTTCCTTGAGGTTTTGAGAGCTCTAAGGAAATCCCCCTTTTGGGCCAAAAATGCCAGGATTGGCTGACTTATGAAAGCTTTAGTCCCAGAATGGGAGTTTATATTTATGAAAAACTAATTTTCGTTGAAATATTTTGATTTGGAGAGAAGAGTAACACTCCTGAATGCATACAGACTACGCATGAACAATGCTCTTGAAGAACAACGAGTGAACAGTGCAAGCACTCCATTGGAAGAGCAAAATCCTGGAGTACCTAGCCCTGAACTTGTCGTCGGTGACCTGGGCTTTGTTGGAAATGCTTTTCCATCGCTGGTGGAAGAAATTGCCGTTCGATCCTCGACATCACGCGCCGCCAGGCGTCACCGGCGTGTTTCTATCACTAGACTTGTGTCAGGCACGTAACGCCGCCACCCACCGCTGTTCACCGAGATCTTTTAGGGTTCCGCCAATCGGAGCCCCCCCTTTCTGATGGTGCTGGCGGTGAGAGCCAACAAGGCCTCGATCATCGCGCATATAGACACCCTTACGAATTTTACGAAAAGCTTCATCTGATTCATGGCCATCAAACCCTAAGCAATATTTCGATCCTGATACTCTGATACCATGTGGACAAAATTGAAGAGAGAATAATGTATTTCTCATATTCTAATGTGGAGATACAAATGCCTACTTATAGGCCAAATATGGAGACAATACAATAAAGCCTAATAAATGTTAATTAAGACTAATAACACCTAATAAAGACTATACAATCGAAGAATTAATTTACAATCAATACACAATATTCCCACAATTATTTTGCCCCCCTCTCTCTCTTCTTTCTTGTTGTTTTACAAATATCTTCCGTCAGTCTTGCCTTCCTTGCACTGTCGTGAGAAGGGTCTGTTCAATCCTAGGGAGTGCCGCTTCCTTCTTTGCCAGTGGTCATGGAATCACTCTTAGGACAGTGTCATGGGGCACGACTCATTAATTGACCTCTTCTTTTATAGCTTCTCTGTTCATCTTGTCCATGATTCGCCAATGGTCTAGTCATGGTATTCTTTTATTCTCGGATAATTATTCTGAATGAGATTCATGAATCACCACAACTCCACAAGCATACACATATAGTTCGGTAATAAAGCTGGTAATACAAGCTGACCCGGCAAAATTCTCTCAAATCAAAATCTCGTTTTTTATAAGAACTGAACTGAATAAAGGTGATGTGGTTTTGGCTGAAAAAATAAAATTGAGGTATGTGGTCGGTGGCTCGGTGCATCCGTTTTTTTTTTTTTTTTTTTTTTTTTTTAATGCCACGGTTACCAACTTACCATGTCCGTGTAGGAGAGGAGTATCATCTTTCCCTGTTCTTTTGGTGCTGAAGCGCTAGGTTTCCGACATCTACGAGGCAACTCCAAACCAAGGGAATCATAAGTCTTTGTTCTAGCCTTACACAAACTTGTTTGTACGAGTGTACGGCCATAAAATTTAGATTTATAATTCCAGAAAACACACAGAATTACAGGGGGAATATATTATGAATGTGTCCGCGTCAAATCCAGATACTTGTTGTACGTCCACGATGATCATTTCTGCGGAAACAACAGAGCCTCCTTGTCCGCCTGATTCTGTCACCACCTCCGCCGTCAATGGTTCTGCTACCTCTCCCTTCACCTGTGACCAAAACCCACCTCTCTCATCCGCATCTTCGTCCCCGCCTCCAGAACTCCAACTACCTGTATCGTGGCCCCAGGATGGGAAGCTCAGCCTCGATTGGATCTTTAATCTTATGGCCTGCTTCGACTGGTCTTCCAAGAACCTCCCTCCCTCTGAATTTCCTTCTGTTTTGCCGGTCCACGTCTTCGACTCTCTTATCCTTGTCGCTTCCAAAATGCTTCACAAAGAACCTAACTGTGTATCTGTAGACCCTTTTCAACCTAATTCCGACTCCGGGGACCGAGCTGCTTCTGCAGTTGTCGTTGTGGGGGACGTTCATGGCCAATTGCATGATCTATTGTTCCTCCTTAGAGATGCTGGTTATCCTTCTCAAAATCGCATGTTTGTCTTCAATGGTGATTATGTTGACAGAGGAGCTTGGGGTCTGGAAACTTTCTTGCTCTTGTTGGCGTGGAAGGTAAGGATATTTAATCTTTTAACAGAATAAATTTTCAAAATTTCTTCTTTTATATTTTGTGATTCCATTGCCCTTTTCTCTTTGAGCAATGCTCTCTTGATTCAGTTGCTAGGGTAGTGGTCATGGTCCTGATTTCTTTGCTAGGTTGCTTGTTCTTCTGTGTTTCACAAGAAAGCTCGTATATATACAATATATTTTGATGTAATCATGCCGATGTACCAGAAGGTCCTTATTGTTTATAATTTGGTTTGATGCCAGCCTTATGTTACACACTATCCTATGCGGTTACAGTACAAAGTCGATGCTCTAATCTAGTTATCGTTGCTAATATGTGAATGTCTCAACTAGTAACAATAAGTTGGTATTTGCTTTATTATCACCAAACCAAATTTTATTTACTGAAAATAGATTACTTATCTTCTTGTCGGTGAGGTATGAAGTCGTCTTTTATTATCAGGTGTTTATGCCTCATAATGTGTATCTACTGCGCGGGAATCATGAATCAAAGTACTGTACATCTGTTTATGGCTTTGAGAAGGAAGTTATGGTAAAGTACAGTGATAAAGGTCAGCATGTATATCGGAAATGTTTGGGATGCTTTGAAGGTCTTCCTTTGGCATCTATTATAGCTGGACGTGTATACACAGCTCATGGAGGACTTTTCCGCAGTGTAACTGTGACTCCCTCAAAGAGATTAAAAGGAAAGAGAAACCGTAAGAATTATTCCAATCCTGATATTAAAACCTTGTCTCTGGGTTCATTGGAAGAATTATCTAAGGCTCGGCGATCAGTTCTTGATCCTCCTTGGGAAGGTTCAAACCTGATTCCTGGTGATGTTTTGTGGTCTGATCCTTCAAAAGATCCTGGTCTTGCTCCAAACAAAGAAAGAGGCATTGGCTTATTGTGGGGTCCTGATTGTACTGATGAATTCTTGAAGAAATATCAGCTAAAGGTGCTAATCTGGATGCCATTATACTGGAGTTGTTTTTTATTTTGTGGTGATCGTCAAGATTTAACCTTGTATCCAATTTCTATTATAAAATTTTTTCATGACATATTATCCTATATTGGTTAGTTGCACAAGATTTCAAGTCTTCAATGGACAGATTGTTTATGGGTTTTGACTTTACTTTGTTCTTTTGTGAGCTTCAGCTTCCTTGCTTACGTCAATGCACTTCTCCAAGTGAAGCTAGTAAGACTGTGAATCATAATTTATGTATATATTTTTACAATGATATTTCCCCATATTGAAAGAAAAAGCTTATTTTAAGTGAATAAACTAACATCTACTTTCGGAAACTGGACTTTGCTGTGAATTTGTGGTAGTATGAGAAAATTATATGGTAACTAGAGTTCTTGGGTGGATTATATCCCTGATAATTTCTGATTGGGACTTGGTTTTTGCATAAGTCATTTCTTTATACAGGAGTTATTCCACAGTTGAGTGATTGTAAATTCTCTCTATATGAAACTCTGACAGTTATAACAAAGTAGTGTACAATTTTATCACATACCACTTATATGCTTTCTAGACATGTTTAATCGCAAGTCAAATATGTCTGATATGGATTGTCATCCATTTGCTGGTAATCCATGCCTATGTAGCCTAGTACTTCCACAGCATATAAAATTTTATTTATATTCTCAATGTGCTTAATGTTCCTGTGTCCTCTGTGTATGCGTCATAAGTGTTGAGCTATATTACTGATTATGACAATTTATGAGCATGTAGATGATTTACATGGAAGTTTGGCAACCTTAGTAATTAATCAACTACACAATGATCTAATAGCTTTAGTGCCTCATCATTCATCGACCTCTTTTGTCCATGAAGCAGAGCAACAAGACATATCTGTCCACTATTTTTATCATAGCTTCATGCAATTCCATTCTGTTTCTCCTTTACTTTCTTCTTTGTGAATGTGAGATTTTCTAATTTATTTTGTTCTATGAAATCAAAATGCAGCCTTTTGCTTAAAAATATTGCTGATATACGGCTTGTCACATTTTTTCGGTCAGTTTATCATTAGGTCACATGAAGGTCCTGATGCAAGGGAAAAAAGGGATGGTTTTGATGGAATGGATGAAGGTTACACTATTGATCATATTGTGGAGTCTGGAAAGATGATAACCCTTTTCAGCGCTCCAGATTATCCACAATTTCAGGTTTATGGCACTTCTCTCAGCACTATTTGAGTTATTCTATCCACCTGATCCTTCTTTGTTAAGGTCTGATACTTCTGTGTTAGGGTGTAATACTTAGTTTTGATTTATACTATTCACTTGCGCGAATTTTATTTAAAGGAGAAATAACTAATATGTTGAGCTTCTCACTTAAATGAGAGCTTTATTGTCATTATACTGCGTACTTAGATGCCTAGGATCAATAGCTTTTGTGGGACTCTATATGGTTGGACCCTATTTATACTGGACAATTCTTGAATATGGTTTGACCCTATTTTTACGAGACAATTTTTGAATATGCTGGAATCCCTTGAATGGTGATTTGCTTATTCTCTCCCTTACACTCTCCACACATTGTTAGGAGAGAGATGGAGGGAGGTTCCTGTCTTAGAAACCCATTGCCCATTCTCCGTCGAAGTAGTGAAGAGCAATTCCTCTGCTTTAACTGTTGAGAACTGTTGTGTAATAATAATATTGTAAATGATGAAGTAAGGAGTTATAAGAGTTAGTTTGGAAATAGCTGTTAGAATTATTGCTGCCTAGAAATAGATGCATCTATTTGTATTTTAGATATGTCATGAATAATACAGTTGCATTACCTTATGATTTAAAATCACTTTTATCACTTTTTCTCCTTATGGTTTTTTCCAAAAGCTGATCCAAACATATCTTAGATATGTGTTTTACTTTCTGCTTCTGTACTGATCCTTGAGGACAAGGATCTTTGTTAGTTGAGAGCACATTGACATGAGAATTAAGAATAGCAAGGGTAATTAGGGGTAAAAGTGTAGTTTGGGAATATACTCAATATATTTTAAATAGGGTCTCAAAAGATGTAATTGGTGTCTAGTGAATGATGTTACTATTATAGCCTGTCGTGTGAATTTCCTGTTTGTGGGGTGCTTTTTGGGTTAAAATTTGTTTTGGAGTTCCTTCCATCTAAGCATTGTACTCTCCTGCAGGCAACAGATGACAGGTATAATAACAAAGGGGCTTATGTTGTCCTTGAACCCCCTCATTTTGACAATCCAGTATTTCATTGCTTTGAAGCAGTTACACCAAGGCCCAAGGTAGGACGAAAAAACAATTACCCTCAAACCAGCGAATAATTATTCTAAAATCCTAATAAGCTTTCGTGTTGTGAGGGCCATCGAATGTCTTGAGCAGCGTTATAGTTGCGGGTTTAATTTGTGTTGTAGCTTTTGTGGATGAAGTTACGTGTTAATTTTTATTTGTATTTCTGTATTCTGTGATGCAGGTGAATGCTTATTATGATTATGAAGAGGTGATCGACTCGGATGAAGAATTGGACTTGGCATCCATGGTGACTGCTTGAGTTGAGGAGTGAGGAGGGATTTATCTTGAGCGGAATATTTTTGAAATATATTTTTATGTAAAAAAGTATATTTAGTTGAAATATGGCTGATATATCTTTATATTGCACAAAATTATTAAATCCAGCTTTGTTTATACGCTGTCTGGGAAAAATATCTGCTGCAATAGAAATTTTTAGGAAAAATTAATCTTTTATTCTCTCAACTTGGTAACCCACTCCTTTAACTATGGGTTGATGCGACTTTTGATTATTTATGACTCAAAACTTTTTATTCTATTACCATTATCATCAATAGCTCATTCATGTGGCATTCTATGTGACAAAATCTACTTTCAACTTAGCTTCATATGGGTTATTTGTAATTATTCTTAAAAGAAGAAATGACTAGAAGGACGGCGGGCAAACAAAAAAGTAGGAAATCTCTAGTTCTTCGGTTGAAGATTTAGATCGAAGAAGCTACTCATTCGGTCATTCTGCACAATTAATCAAGTTGTGGTTGGCGTAGTGGCTATCTCACTTCACCGCTTAACCAGTGGTTGGGGGTTCGATCCCTTGCCCTGGGAATGCAGCCTACCCTTTGGCCAGCACTTTGCCCTTAATTGGAGACCCCGGTGCGGTGGGATTAGTCACTACTGTCGGTGGTGGATACCCATGCTCACGCAAAAAAATAAGGGTACTCAAGTTTGAAAACAGGGGCATTGAAGACTTGCCGAGTCGTCTTGAAGATTCCCAGATTGGCGACTTGCTGAAGGTTTAGCACAACGGATAGTTTGAGGGGATGCTCATAGTAATCTTGCTGAGGTGAGGCTTATATTACATTGGACATGGGTGCTCTGGTGGCAGGTGTAAAATACAGGGTAGAATTTGAAGAGCTGAGGTGAGGCTTATATTACATTGGACATGGGTGCTCTGGTGGCAGGTGTAAAATAAGGGTAGAATTTGAAGAGCGGTTGAAGGCAATTCTAATGGAAGTGGAGGAAGCAGTGGGCAAAGTTGTCCTCTTCAATGATGATCTCCATCTAATGCTTACTTGGGGCAGTAATTTCAAGGTTTTGAGAGCCGGACCGGACCGGAGGGAAAGACGGCCTAGTTTTTAGAGTTTGGTCGTCCAAGGGTTAGCTCAGTTTCAGCCGCCCAAAGTCGTCTTTTAGACCGGAAGCCAGAGTTGAGCCGTCACCCGGAGCGGATATATCAAAACTGGACGACTCAAACACAGAAATTTACCATCAGAAAAGGAAAAAAAATAGGAGGAGAAAGAGGAAAGAAGACACAAATACTTCATCAAAGGTTTAAGCTATCATGAAAGAGAGTTTAAAACTGATTACCACCTCAAAATATGAACTTTAAATTAGAAGCCAAGAAGCACCGGCATCGCTGTTAACATTTCAAGTTTTCAACAGGAGGAGAGAATGAGTCTAAAAGTGAACTGCAGAAGAAAGAAGCTATTAACATTTCAAATGAAAGTGAACTGAAGAAGAAGGAAGAAGACATCGTGGGAAAAGAAAATGTGCATCGAAATTGGGGATGAGAAGCTTATTCTATACACTGAGGCAGAGGGATGTGACATTATAATTAATAATTAATATCTTTTTGAAATTTTTTAAACCAAGACATTGGAAAAGTCAGAAGTCAGACGCTAGATGAGTAGATGCAATCAGTCTCGGAATATGTATGATCTCATCTTATTTCGATTTAATACATAAAATTATCTAAGTTTAATTTAATGCTTGTTTTGATTTGATAGATGAAAATTAAATTAAGTGGTATAAAATTATTTCAAATACTACAAAGATAAATATTTTTTAAAATATTTAATTTAAAATATAGTGATTTTTTTCAAGGATATAAATTATTATAAAATTTATTTGTAAAATTAACTAGTAATTTGTTAATTATATTTTTATTTTATGCTTGTTAATAACTAATATATTGTATTTCTTTTATGGATTATTTTTTAAGGGAGTGTGATATTATTTTTAATTTAATATTTATATTGGCGGTTCAACCAAACGATCCAACCGTTTGAACCATGACCCGCTAGTTTTTCCGCCTCGATCTCCGGCTTGGCTTTTAAAACATTGAGTAATTTCCTTTCTCGATTCAAATCTTCAAGAAAAGATCCAGAGGTTTCTTCTTCTTTTTTCAAATATATAAAACAACCCATGTGGAGCTGTATTGGATATAGTGAATGGAAGAGGTGAGTTTGTTGTAGGCATATTGTTAAGTGATGAAATATCATTGTTTAGGAACCTATATTGTAATGAATCTTTGATTGTTTTGGTGCAAGTTAGCATGCAGGATGACATCAAATATTGGGCCAACACATTCAAATGCACTTATGTGTTATTTTCATGTAGGAGGAATTTTGTAATGAATGCTGAATGTGAACTTAAATATAATGGTGTAAATATACTTGAAAGAGGGATGGCAATTGAAAAATTGAGAGAATTGGTAAGATAATGGTTTGGTATAGATGGCAAGACTTGTGAGATTAAATAAAAATGATTTTTTAATGAAGAATATTAGTAAATATGCTAGATGATGGTGACAATTGTGCACATGTTTATGTGATATCCAAATGCAGTGATGATGTTATAAGAGAAATGACTGATACAATATTATAAGTTACAAAATTTTTGTTGCATAACTGGTTAATTGATATACTGTTTTAGTGAATTTCTTTACTAAAGTTGTGATTATGCATATAGGATTAATGAACTATTGGCAAAGTCAGAATGAGCGTGTGACATTGATGAGCCTATATGTGATGAAAATGATGATGAAGTTGGAACTTATAGTGGCTCGAAGACATATTATTGTTAGAATAATAAATTTTGATAATAATTAAACATAACTTAGGCATAAAGAAAGGTTGGACATAGTTCAGAAATAACTTAGAAACAATTTGACAGAAAATGCTAAGTATAGTCCAATCGATTAGGAACAGATTATTAGTTAAGAAACTAAAGCATGTGATCGATCAGGGATAGGTCAGAGACAGATCAAACTTAGATTAGAAGTCTGAATCATAGGCGCCCAATCGATCAGACACCCTGTGATCGATCAGAGAAGTTAAGTTGAACTAAGTAATCTCAGGTTGATCGATAAGAGAAATATAAGTAATTTAGTGTGATCGAAATAAAGCCTCTAATCGATCAGAAAGCTCAAAATGTAATCCAATCCTAATCTAAGCCTAATCGATCAAAGAAGCATAATCGATCAGAGAGTAGTGAGTAATCGATCAGACAATACTTGTAATCTGAATATAATCTAAGTATGATCGATTATATAAGCCTAATCGATCAGGAACTCCTGTGATCGATTAGGCGAGGTATTTTCTAACTTATATTTTAAGTGATGCAGGCTGTGATCGATGTGTGATTCATGGGTGATCGATCAGAAAACAGTGACAGTGATAGATCAAAGACCAATAGTCAATGTGGCGATAGGATTTAATTCAAACTGAATTGTCAGCCTATTTTAAGCTTTCAAGTACAGAAGTTGTTTAGGCCTATTTTAGGAAGTTATTGTTAGACACATAAATCTGCCATTAGAGCCATTTGACTTATCAACTAAGTTATGTGATTAATGAAGAGAGAGGATATGAAGCAAACCAAGTACAAAGGAGTTAATGCTACCCAGAACACACTCTTCTCTATACTACATCTACAATCATCTCTCATCTAAAATCAAGCAACGGCTATAACTTCATCAGCGACGAGAAGAATTTCATAGACAAGTATAAAAGCCTTGATGAAGAAGTTGGTTAGGATCATTGATTGCTCACATTGATTGTTCTTGTTAGTTATACTTACTGCATTCAATACTCACCAACTCTTAGAGAGATCATTCATTGATTATTGTACTTCAGTGTGTATCACAATCTGTTTAGTGAGTAAACAAGTTTTCTGTAATTTTATTCCAAGTAAGGATTACTCTTAAGATAGAGGGATCTTAAGAGTAGGGTGTATTCTTACAAGTTGTAAGAGGGAGTGATTAGTAAGAGAGATTTCTTATTGTGCGATCACTTGTAAAGGCACTCAAGAGCCTGATTGAATCTTGAGGGATTAGTGGAACCCAACTGGAAGTTAGAGAACTGGACGTAGGCTAAGAGTTTGGGCTGAACCAGTATAAGGGTTTGTGTCTTAATTCTTTAAATTTTAAATTAGCACAATTCACCCCCTCTTGTGCATTCCTGCCAATTACAATTATAAGCCTACCCTGTGTAGTTTAGAGAACACTGACTCCGTTACTAGGAGTGAGTTAACCATTTGTTCATGTGGATGATTTCAAGCAAGTAAAGTACAAGTTTAGCATTGCACATATATGTGAAAAATTCAAAGCACTATATGTATGTGAAATGTATGGTTGAAGGTTGTCCATGAAGGATAACTATGAAAGTAGTTAGTAGGGGCGGACCATTCCTCTGTGTTACAAGGTTCACAAATAAACATGTACATAATGCTCAAGATATACTAGAGGTGACATAGAGTACAAGAGCTAGCTTAACTTAAAAATTATAATTGATAAGGTGAGAGATCACATAGACTAGAGACCAAATAAAATAAGGAAGAGCTTGGCAAGAGATTATGGTATGCAGTTAACATACTAACAAGTGTATAGGGTAAAGGAAAAAGCAATGGAGGACACTCACGGTAAACCTAAACAATCTCTTCTATGTGAATATCGTGGATATGTCACGTTAAAAGAGACAAACAACAAAACTGTTGTAGATTAAACCACAAGTCGCAACAATACTTTTGAGTGCATACTCATTGCATAGAGGCATTGTATTTAAGGGTTAATTAATAGTGCTATGCCTATATTATACATTGATGGAACTCATTTAAGTGGGTTATAAACTAATTTAAGTGGGTCATACTAGGAAAATTTATTGACAACTTCTACATATGCTGCCAACAATGAATTGTTGCCACTTGCAATTGACATTATGAAGGGAGAGAAAAATGATTATTCGACTTGGTTATTACACATGATTAAACAAATAGTTGGTTCAATGGAAATAATGATTGTGTCTAGCCGTTACAATGCAATAATTCTTTCAGTGTGAGCAATATTGGTTATGAGAAGTATGCATATTATTATAGACACATGAAAGAGAAATTCAGTGCTGAAATCCTAAATTGAACAAAGGGAAGAGGAAGATAAGTGGGAAGACAAGACAAAAAGGTCTCAAATACCTTAATGCTATTGTGTATGCAAGGATTGATGTTGAGTTCAATACTACAATAGGAAAGATGATGAATTTCAACCCCTTAATTGTTTGAATAATTGATCAACCATGGTGATATTGATAAGTGAGCATTAAGTGGATTCTTATTGAAACGGTGGGATAAAATCACAACGAACATTGCTGAGTCATTCAATGCTTGGATGGTGAAGGAAAGACACCACAATGTTCTATGCTTCATGAGCTTTGTGAGAAAGTAGCAAAGAAGACGTATGTAGAAAACATGACAATAAGTCTATAAAAAAATGGTGTGACCAAAATATAGAACATGAAGTCATAAAAAATGTTAACAAAAGTTAATAAAATAGTGTTGTATCTTAGAGAGGGGTTATAGTGTGTGTCTATACAAGAGACGGGCCCTAATGGTTGATCTTCATGCACATGAGTGCAATTGTGCAACATGACAAAAGTCAGACATTTCATGTCCACACGCTTGTACAACCATCAAGGCTTCTCATAGGAATGTGTATGATTATGCAGCTGAGTGTTTTAAGATTATATCCCAGCAAAAGATTTATAGAATGAGCATGATTCCTGTAGCAACAATTGACATGCCATATCCTAATGATTATCTGCTAGAAAATATAACTGGTCAAACTTTCTTGGCACCACCTAAGACTAGTCGACCGTATAGAAGGCAAAGAATTAAAATGAAAGAGTTGCAGTTCCAAAACAAGAAGCTCATGCCATGTAACTGGCCACACAAGAAGAACTAGCAAAAATCCAAACCCAAGTTAAACTTGGGTGTCATAACTTGAGGGTTACGTTTTTTGAGGTCATTAAGTTGTGGATATTTGATAAGATGATACCCTTCAAATTTTTTGGGACAATGGTTCTAGTACATATCTTATCCTTTTTTGTAAATTTTGTAAAGTGAAAGAAATATCTTTTCTAGTGGTCATGACAAGAAAATATTAAGTGGATGTAGGATCTTAATGTTCACTTGTTGTTTCAAAATGTATTTTAGTTACTACCATATGTAACATTAATTCTCTAAACCCACTTTTAACCACCCATAATCAAACTTAAAACTGTTTTGTAACAGAAGAACTAACTATGTCAAGAAAAGGAATTAACTCAATAAAAATAGCTTACATAGTTAGAAAAAAAATTTCTATGAAGATCTATTTGATACTAGATTCTATAAATTAACCATAATAGGAAAAAGAGGTTGTCGAAAGCAAATACACCCTATCATGGTTAGAAAAGAGATCAACTTAGTAAATTAGATATCCATGTTAGTAAAAAGAATGAAAGTAAATTATTTAACGCTAATATAGATCATAAAAGCAGTAAGTTATACATGTCATCTATCTATGTTAGAAAAGGAGTTCCTGAAGAAATTGTAAAGCTAACATGGATATTTTAAAATTGCCATATTCATAATGAAACACCCTTTCTCATACATCCAAACATTTAAAAAATTATTTCGCAACCCGCTATTATGGTAGAAAAGAAATAATGTTATTTGAAATACTACCATAGTAGAAAAATAACAAACTCGAGTTTAAACGCTTAACCATGGTAGAAAAGAATTTAACTACACATTTAAAAGTTCTACCTGAGAGTACTGGCTGTTACCCAAGCGGGGGGTGAATTGGGTGATAGAATAAAACTTTCAATGCTTCTTTTTCTAAAGTATAATGAAGGCAAGCTTTTCAAAACTATTAAATGCGTAAGATATATATATATAAAGCAGATATGCTGGGAACTAAAGAGGTTAGGGAAGAAATAATGCAAACAGAGTTTATCCTGGTTCGGTCAACCCAGACCTACATCCAGTCCTCAGGCTTCACCTGAGATTTCCACTATCCTCTTGTTTAAAACGGGCACAAGAGAAGCCTACCACAGGTTTTACGAACACAGGTTCACCTGCCAACCTTTACAGAGTTTTAGAATTTCTCTAAACACTCCCCCTTACTACCTGTAAGGTTACCACCCTGTTCCTAAAGCACCAAGCTTTGGAACAACCTCAAACAGAAGAGGATTTCAATAAATATGTTCACTTAATGAACTGATTTTGATAAACACTTAAGTACAGAGTCTTATATGATAAAGAAATACAAATTCTAGAGCTTAAAGATTTGGTCTATGGTTGCTCTAGCTCTTCTTTTCTAATGCGCTCATCTCGTCATTTCTGGGCTTACTTAGTTTTGCTCTCAATCACTGTAATCAGCAATTCTGCATAAAGCCCTATTCCATCATTGTTTTTCGTATATGCGTTGTGTGTGCATTCCTTGTTCCAGATGTCTTCAAGTCTTTATATAGAGTTTGATAAATTTCTGTCCGTTGGAGACTTGAAGAACTAGCCGTTGATAATTTGCTTTAACTAATCTTGCAGAGGATAGGACAAGAGAGGCAGAGACTGTGAGTAACGTTATCCTGCTGCTACCTGCTACTGTACTTGCATGTCAGCTTTTTCAGTAGCGCTAGTATGATTTGCTATCGCTAACTTCATAGTGTAAGTCCTGCACTTGAGCTGTTAGCTAAACAAGTAAATATATAATGCACAACAGGTGTTATCGCAAGCATAGTCCATTAGCTAAATGTGATAGACAATATTTATATCAGCTAAGGTTTTTTTTCATAAAGCATTCTCTATCGATAGACATAAACATTATCGATAGTTAATTACATTATCGCTAGGTACTTGATTGCTTTTTAGCTTTAAGGATACTGATACAAGTATTCAGAAGTATTTCAAGGTATCCTATCATCGATAGCTAAACTTGTTAGCGCTAGCAACAATGTTAGCTCATTTGACTCTTGCTCTCAGGCACTAGCTATCTGAATGATTATTATCTGAAGCACTTCTGTTATCGATAGCTTGACCTGTTATCGCTAGCTGATTTCATTAGTTCAAGGACTTGGTTTATTTTTTTGCTAGCTGAGTTATCAATGAGCTTCTAGCGATAGATTCTTTCCTTAGCGATAGTGAATGACTTAGCGATAGATATCAACTCTGTTATTTCTAAGTCTTCACTTGCTATTCCTTTCTATCTATTAGCTATAGAGATTCACTTAGCGATAGTGTTCTGTTACCTATCAGATTTTACTCGTTTAAATCAGAGGTAACTTACACTTATGTTTTCTGTGGGACAGACTTCATCAAAACTTAAGATTCTAACATTCTCCCCCTTTTTGATGATGACAAAACATAAGTAAACCATATGTAAGATAAAGCATGTTTAAAGTAGGAATAAGTACTATTATTGCAATAAGTATAATGAATACATCAGGGTAAACAGTTAGGATCAGTATGAATGATAGTACCCTCAGAATATTCCTTTTTAGATTCATTAAAATCATGCATGAATGGTATAGGAGGAATATTTAGCATGCAGTCTAAAAGAGGTGGGTCATCAGAGGAGGCTACGTATGATTTGTATTCAGAGGAATTTCTAAAGGTTAAGGTGTAGTTATTTTCAAAATCCTTTCCAGAGGCTGTGGCAATGTATTCCTTGTCAGGATCATCAGATATCTCAGAGTCTGGGTAGAAGAATTTGTCTTGATCAATGTCCTTGGGGCCACCCTTAGCTCTTTCTTCTTCAATTTTCTGAACATGTTCTCTGATGGTAACGCCTATAGAGCTACCCTTTGATTTGTGAAATCTTCTCTGATATTCCCACACGTGTTTCCCTTGAATAATTTCATTTCTTCTGCTCTCTTCTTCCCTTTGAGCAGCTACCTGTGCAGCTCTTTCTATTCTTGCCTTTCTTCTTGCCTCAAAGGCAGCTTTCTTTTCAAGGGCTTCTTTGAGCTTTCTCTCAGCCTCTTCAAAGGCTTTCTTGTTAGCAGCTTCTTTTTCAGCCCTTTTCTTTTCTTCTTTTGTCATTCTTCGAGGGCGAGAAGTAGCTATTGATTTTTCTTTAAGAACAGGCACCTTTTTAGCCTTTTTCTGCTCCTCATATTTTTCTTTCCATGCAACCAGCTTAGCCTTTCTTGCTTCCTAATCAGCCTTCCATTAAGCCATCTTTTCATCTTCTGATTTCTTTTTGGCTTCCTCCTTGTCTTGCCTTAAGAGTGCTGCTATTGCTTCCTTATCTGCCTTAGCAGCTTCCCTCTTGGCCTTAGCTGCTTCTTTCTTATCTTGCCTTAAGATCTCAGCTATGACTTTCTTGTCTGCCTTATCAGCTTCCCTCTTGGCCTTAGCTGCTTCTTTCTTATCTTGCTTTAAGATCTCAGCTATTACTTTCTTGTCTTCTTTTGACAATTCTGGAGGGAGAGACAACTTTTCAGATGCTTTGGCTTTTGGCTTTGGCTTTGGAGCTGTCATTTTGATTCTTGGAGCTCTGACTGAAGAAACTTCTGGGACCTTGGGAGTGACCTTGAAGGGCATTTCTTTCCTTGCTTTTCTCTTGGTCCTTTTCCCTTTCAGGCTTTCAGCTGAGCCTTGACTTGTTCTCTGTTCTGGAGGAGGAGGAGGAGTTCTGTGATCCTCTGATTCCATGTAGCAGCGTGCAATTTGTCTGATAATTTTCTCAGCGTCTTCTGCTAACATTGGATCCTTCAGTAGTTGCTCCACATTTTTCTCCCCCTTTTTGTCATCATCATGGATAAGGGTAAGAGAAGAGGGTTGATCAGGATTTTGAGAAGAGATGGGAGGAGAGGTAGGGCTTGTGGTAGCGATATAGGTTGGTTGGATTGGTGGTGATGGATGGGTGCTATCGCTAGGAGAGGGAGTAGCGATAGGGGTTGCTGGTTGTGTAGGGACTTTGGTTGTGGAGGGTGAGGTTTGTGTTTGTGGGCTAGCGCTAGGGGAGGGATTAGCGATAGGCATGTCTGGAGTTGTGAGCTGATTGAAGTGTGGTGAAGGTGGAGGGGAAAATATTTTGGCTTGCAAATAGGGGCTATCGCTAGGGTGTTTGAAGGTGGAAGGATAGGGGTAATAAGAAAGATGAAGAAAGGTGATTGCTGTGGAGAGGAATGAGAGGGTGAGTGAAGATGGAGAAGGGAATGTGGTGGACTGGGAGAGGAAGGAGTAGAAGAGTGATTTGGTGAATGAAGAGGTGAGTGAGGAGGAGTAGGAGAGAGAGTTGGATGGTGTATGGGAGAGTGTAGAATAGGTGAGAGGGGTGGTGATGATGTACCTTGATGATCATTAACAGAGGCAATGCAGAGACTGTCTTCCAGATTCCTTACTTGAGCCTGAAGTTCTTGGATATGCTTTAGCAATTCCTCTTTCTGTGCATTCAGGGCAAAGGCAAACTCGGCAGAGAGCCTGAAGACTATTTCCTCCACAGCTTCCTTGGAGAACCTTGTAGTTAGATTTTCAGCAGAAGGAGAAGGAGTAATTCTTCTGGATTGAGCTTCTTCCTCTAGGAGGTCAGGCTGAGCAGACGAGGCAGAGACATGAGAAGCTTTAGACTTATAGCCAGACACCCCTCTGATTGGATGAATTGAGATCCCCATCCTCTTCAGGGTGGAGATTGTGACTTGCTTGCATTTCTTATTCTCTCCATCCCCAATAGACTTGATTTTGGAATGCTCTAGAAGTAGAGAGATCAACTGGGGGTATGGGAGAGGAGCCTTGGCAGATTTTTCAGACATGAATCGCAGCAATTCCATACACACTATTTGGCCTGGATTTAAGGAAATCTTCTGAATGAGATTGGCCAACCAAGGATTGTCAATCTTGCCAAAACTGCTGAAGTTCCCAGACTTGTGAGTCATGAGCCTGGTATATACGGAGTGAAGGATTCGATTGAGCACAGGCATATCTGCAGGCTTCTTGGATGAGGTCTCATATATTTCAGCAAGTTCTTCATCTGTATATTGCTCAGTCATGAACCACTTGTTGTAATCTGTCCCAGAAATTCCCAACATTTTGTTGATAGCAGACCATCCAAAACTAAAACTTCTCCCTCTGATAGTGGCTTCAAAAGATACGTCCCTTAGAAGTCCTTTCTTGTAAACTGGGATAACTTTCAGGTTTGAATAGAAGGATCTCAGAACGTCTTCATTGTAGTCATTCTTCACACTCACCCAGTTCTGATATGGCAGTAACCAAGGGTCTAAGTCAATGCCCTGCTCCTTGAAATAATTCAAATCTACCCAAACTGTTGCCCTATCTAGGGTTCCTTTTTCTGCAAAGAAAGCGCTAGGAGTTTCTAGAGGTTCTGATGCGTAAGACAGACCTGGGGAAGTTCGCTTTTGACGCTTCTGACCTGATTCAATCACCTCTTTTGAGAAGGATACACTTTTCTGGGTTCTGGGCCTCTTGCTAGCGGATTGGGAAGAAGGTTTATCGCTAGAGGTTACCTCAATATCACTCACATTTGGAAATTTTGTTCTGGCCATTGCTGGTTTAGGGTTCTTAGAGATGCAAAAATATTTTCGAAAAACGCTCAGAGAGTGCTCAGATAGTGTTTGGAGTATAAGAGAATGAATGTCGATGCAAAATGATTCACCTTTATAGGTTTTAGGGTTTAGGGTTTTACCATGAGTGAAGTACATCAACTAACGTTTCGAATTCTGAGCCTTTTAAGTGACTTGCTATCGCTAGTAAGAGCAGCTATCGCTAGCAGGCATGATCCCACGCTGAGCAAGTGACTTGGAGTTCAGTCTACTTACTCCTTCCATCTATCGATAGCTGACTTTGTTATTGATAACGTTTTTGGCTAGCGATTGCAACCTTTGCTCAACCAGCTTTTGCCCTGCATACAACTAGCGATAGTGAAACTCACTATCGATGGGTCAGGATTGCAAAAACTTAAGATTTAACATTTGAACAAATTCTATAGAGCAAGATCGTTATTAATCATATAGAGAGATGACAAAAATAGATTTAAATACTAATATCTGAAATTTTCTCCAAAATAACTTAATTTATGACAATTCTCCTCAAAATGATAATACATGCATTTTGAAGACATCTCTTGAGGACAAATTGAAGCATTTTCAATTTTATCTTTTAGTTTCCAAGGTTTATCTAGATCCAACATGTTTTTCAAAACATATGAATGCATTCTTACACATATGCTGATTTAAAAATTTGAACAAATTTAAATTGCATTTCAAGGAATCCACATAAGACTATACACAATTTCAACTAATCATATAGCAATCTGTTAATTAGTTCAAAGATTGATTGATAATGAAAAGGGACAACCATTCATAATCCATACAATAACTATTCATTCAAGATAGGATAAGAGAGATATCACCATAACTGCTCTTGACTAGGCAGAGGATTGCTATCGGTAATGAGAGTTGTTATCGATAGAGCTTTTGATGGCAATCATTTCAATCTTAGCTTTGTTCTGTGTATGCTAGCGATAGTGAAATTCACTATCGATTGAGCAGTCTCTTCCTTTGACATTTGGAGAAACGCTCTTGCTTTCCCAAGTGGTTCTGACATGCTTGGCTCTGGGTTGCAGAGATATCTCATGTGAGATAGAATTCAAGAATCTTCCTCTTGATGTATGAGGAATTCTATTTCTCCTACTTTCCTCAAGATAATTGAATGGCACTTTGTGGTAGCTCATTCTTGAGAAGGAACATACTCTTCTTGTGATTGAGCACTGCTTTTTATGATCTGAACTAGATGTTACAACAGTGGCTTTTTCCTGAGTTCTCCTTCTATATATAGATTCTGTGAATCTCTTTCTTGAATTATGAGGATCTCTTGAATTCTTCTTTGCCGCCTTAGTACCATGATGTCCATTCCTTTTAGAACTAGTCTGCATAGATAAAATACTAGATGGACGTTTTGGTACCCATTTGTACTTAGGTCCTTCATTGTTAGCTTTGAACTTTACATGTTCTTTTGGTACCCAAACAAATTTATTTCTCATTTTTGAATTTCTTCTTATGTTACATGTGTGAGAAATATGACCAGATTTACTACAATAATGGCAAATAATAGTATGATGTAAATCATGAGACTTTAAGCCATTATGGTGATAATTAGAGGAGTACAACCTCTGATTGTTTCTTTTCAAAACATTTTTCTTCCCAAGGCATTTTCCAGCATGTTTTAAAACATCTTTGTTTTTCGAAACATGATCAGTGATAGACACAAGATTGGCTTTATCCAAATCAAAAATTTTTCTCAAGAATACAGGAATTGGAGTTGTATACCATAGTTGCCTTATAAGCTCCAAAGAATGATTGATCAGATTCGTTCAGGTAGATCTCTTGGTAGTCATCTTTCTCTTGTCCTCCTGTGTTGGTTGAAACTTGGAATGTGTAACACCCCAAATTTTAGAAAAAGAGAAAATAGGGAATTATTTCAAATTTTAGAAATGTAGCTAAAATATGAAGAAGCATTGAAAATGAATTTATGATATTTTAGGCATTTTAATAAATTATAAGGTTTATTTTCTTTAAGAAATAAAGAGAAATAATTAGGAAATAAAACTTAATTTGGAAAAAAGAGATGATAAGGATTTATTTGAAGTCTTAGAGCGTTATTTAAAAATTAAAAAGCCTTATAAATAAATTCTTGAGGTCAAATGTATTTTTAATAATTCTTAAAGCTTATTTTCTTTATTAGTTAAAGAAAAATAGTTGTAACATAAATTTAAATAAGGGAATATTTGAAACCTTGGGGTATTGTTTGATATTTAAATAGTCTTATAAATGAATTTGGAAATTTAAGCATATCTAGAAAAATTATGTTGGGATAAATTCAGATCTATTTTGTAAATGATAATGGTACTTAAATTACCATTTCAGAAAGAAATAGAAAATAGGAAATGAAAAAGACAATATCTGCCCCTAGTTGGAAAATATCTTCAGTAAAAAGAAGGGGCAAAATAGTAAAACACCTAGTAAAAATATCATACTTCCCTTTTAATTTACATAAACCACGAATACTCCTCACTCTGTCTCTCACTTCCGTCCTTCCACCCTCTCCGTTTCTCTCTCTCGATTTCTCTGCTTCCTTCGAGCGTCAATGGCGGTCCACGGTGGCAACGGCGGTAGATGACGGCGAGAAGCGACGGAAATTCAAGGAAAACGTGGATTGGCCTTGGGTAAGGGTTTTTCTTCGTTGTTTTTCTCTTTTTCGACCCGATTTGAGTGGATTTGAGAGGAAGCGATTTCGGGTTTTGGGCGAAATAGAGAACTCTGAGCTAATGAAATCGAAGCTTAGACTTTGAGTATCAATCTTTGGGAAGAATTTTGAGCATCGAAGTGGTATTTATCAGTTTTCCCCAAATTTCCTATTTGCTTGCACTGTTCATCCGAGTTCGTTCTTGCTTGTTTCTGGGCGATAATCAATCCTAAAGCTTAATTAAACGTGAGTAGGAGTAGCTTAGGCTCATCAGAGGCTAATGCATGTTTGATTTGTTGAGGTTTGGAATTTTGGTACTTTGTTCTGCTTCCTTCCCCTGTGTTCCGTCGCATTCTTGTTCTTCCTCCCTGTGTATTCGAATTTTTGCTTCTCTTTAGGCCACTGATTTCTGGTACAAGATTATGAGGTTAATTGTATTCGATTGTGTGTGAAATTCGTGCTCTTCCTGTTCCCCTGTGATTCTGATTTCTTGTCTCTCTCTATGAACCGATTTTCCTCTCTTCTCTGGCCGAATTTCTGCTCCTGTTTTGTGATGATTTATTGTGTAGAATTGATGCTTGACTTGAAATCAAAATTGTTGTAATTTTGTTCTGTTTTGCTGGTGCTGTTCGGCTGCTCAGTGTTAAGGGAAGGGGAAAAATTGTGATATCGGTGGAGTGGAATTTCTGATAAATTGGATGTAGGAAGAAGGGGAAATTAGAATAAGGAAGTTTGATTTTCTTACCTCCATGATGTTTTAAGTTTCTGCTCTTTCAAAAGAAGAAAGAAGTGATGGTGAAAAGATTTAGTTAGAACTACATCTTGTATATTAAGAATTTGTAATTTCTGCAAATTCTAGATTTATGGTAATAAGGATTTTCTGTGAATTTCTCTGCCTCTGGATGGTTTTAGTAATCTGAAAGAAATTGGTGAGTTAGGTGATCCTGAAATTCTGAATATAAGGGATAAAGAATTGAATATATAATTTGTTAACTTGAGAATTGTTTCTTTTAGGTGGCTGTGGAATTTTAGGGAAATGAAATAGGGGAAATAGTTTAAGGTGTTAGAAATGATATTTGTATGATAAGTTTTGATAGACTTTAGTGTTATTGGAATATGAGACTATAAGAGAATCTTTAAGGTTCAGTTTTAAAAATGAAAAATTGGAAAGAAATGAATATTATGATGTATGATTGATTGTTAATTATGTATGCCAAAGGAAAAAGAGGGAAGTTAGAAAAGGGATAGGTATTAAGAGAAGTGAATTGGGATTTCATTATATAATTGAAACTTTGGGATGATTGGAAGTTTTAGTTCCTTTCCTTGTTTGTATTGATTGCTTTATATTGTGTAAAGGCTCTGTTTTTTTTTATTATTTTAATGATATTAGAAAGATAGATAGGGGATTAGTATATAATGATTTTTATTGATGGAAATCTGATTTAAGGTTGTGGGATGGTTTAGATTAATAGAGGTGAATTAATTGGTATAGTCAGCTTGAGGATTTGAATTTATGGAACCTTAATTTTAGGATCAAGGAAAGATAGTTGATTTATAAAGTTATGCCTTAAAGTAATTTATGGAAATTGTTAAAAAACTTTTGGGTAGTAGGATAGTGTGTTAATAATTGATTATACCCTTTAAGGAATTTCATTGTTATTGAGGTTGCAGAAAGAGCACCTAGGTACTGGTTGTTGGTATTTTATCAATCTTGCAAGGTTTATAGAAGTTTTATCAGGTTCATCGATTATGGAATGTGATTAAAGATATTAAAGTTGTCTATGAATTATTAGTAATTTGAATTGATTAGGAGGGTGGTTACAAATAAAGATTTGTAACACGGAGTTAAATAAGAAAGGAATTGAAAATGATTAGATTGATGTTTATGGGAATAATCGAAAAGAAGCAAGAGTTGAGGTGATTTAAGTGTTGCTTAATTTGAAATGGAAATCATGGGTTGATGTTATGAAAGGGAGTCAATGATAAACAGAAGTTGGGTTGTATATGTGAGTTGGTTAAGTGATGATTCTGTGGTTTACAGAATTAGTCAATCATTAGGATACAGAGGAAATCTAGGATATATATATAGCTTTATTATTGGTAGAACTTGCGGACGAATTAAAGTCTCAGTTTTTAGGGGATAACGGCATTAGGTCTTGTTTTGGGATAAAGTTTATATAAAGTTGTGGTGTTTAGGAATTAACTATTCTAGTCTAGGATTGTTTAAGGTTATCGTTTTAAGAATGTGTCTAAAGTGATTTAATTTCTTTAAAAGTGAATATAATTGTTTGTGTTTGTGGAAAAAAAAAAGAGTACATGGGGTAATATAGTCTGGTTTTGAAAGTAATAACTAATCCTCTATTTCTGGTTAAAGTTCCTAGATGTTAAGCAAGTGTTCCAAATTCCTTAAGACATGACGAAAGATTCTACGTGGTGATTATATTTATATGTATGAAATTGAGGATTTGGGGCCTGAAAGAAAGAGAAAGTGTATTTGAATAGTGAAAGAAGATCGTGGACAGAAATGTTATTTTGGTGATGGGATGAACTTGGGAAGTAGGAACTGATTTGTTTTAAGATTTTGTTTTAGGTCTTAAAGTTTACCAATATTAACAATGATTTATCAAAGTTGTGTGAAATTGATTTTAATTATACTATATTTGAATCTGGAAGTCTCACTCTGTTCTTGTTCTTGGAATTCTTGATGATGGAATCCAAGAAGTAAAATAAATGGAATTATTATAGGGTTGGTTTATAAATGTTGAATCAAAGAATTAAGCTTGAATTTGATGTTGAATTGTATATATTAAATAAATGCCTAAGATCTTTAAAGAATAACTTTTATAGAAACTATTGGTCAAACATTGGGAGTAAGAAGATGAATAAAAGTAAACCATTAAGATATATTAGAAGGTTAAAATTCTAAATAAATATGGCAAAACATAATTTGCTTAGAAGATAAGTTTTGGGTAATATTAAGTAAGTTAGGTTTCGAGAGAGACGCTTAAAACAATTATAAATGGGATTTTAATAAGCTTATATATGTATATAGGTTCTGTATAATGATTGGAGTTCCTCGAAATAGATTAAAGGAAAGGAGCCGGTACAGGACTAAGGTCTAAAGAAGCCAGGTAGCAGTTTATTTCAGTAACCATTACATTGCATGTATTATTTTGTAATAACTGTTGCATTTAGTTGGTAAGTTGTTATTCCTCAGATGGAGTACTCCAGGCTTAGGTGATTAGCTACACCTTTGCGAGATTAGTTACGTTTTAGCCTTATGTGCTTTAACGAGAAACCCTGCAGGTAAAGCCTCCACTATAACGAATATATTGTTATTAGTGGTTGGCAGGTGCTTTTAGCACACAGATTAATAGGAGTAAGACTATCATCATTTGCACAGCTTTATGAAATATATACATGACAATATTATTATGATCATATATGTTAATGAAAGAAACTGCTATTGGGATTTTCAATCTCACCCCCTTCCCCAAACATTTTCAGTACGCAGGATGTGAGAAGCTAGCTGGGAAGGAAGAGTAGAAGAAGAAATTAGGAGTATAATTGAGAAAGTAAAAGGTGGTTAAATAATTTAGTAATATTATTTGTATATGTTGTAAGAATTAAATTATTAAGTTAATAGTAGAAAGCATAGAAAATAGAATTGCATAAATTTATTAAGGGATTTAAATTCCCTAAGTGTTATGAATTATTAATAGATACTGAAAGATGGTTAGTGTACTTTTAATTGTTTTATTAACCACTTTCTTTTACAAAAAGTTTTAAGTGGTTCCAATTTGTCTGAAAAGCCCATTCCAACTGAAAGAAAGTTGGTTAAATGTTTTAAAGAAAAAGTTTAAATTTTTACGTATTTTTGGGCTTCTGACATTAAAAAGTGGTTATAATTCAATTAAAATGTTATAGTATAGTAGTAAAATTCCAGACGTTACAGAATGGTTCAACAATCTCTCCTTCTTCAATCTCTGCTTCCAATTTCTCATCAGTAATAGATATGCAACTTTGAAATTCAGATGAGCTGTCAACACTTTTAATTTCAGCAAAATGATTAGTGACATATAAGGACTCAAGAGTGTCCCAAATAGCTTTAGCACTAGAGCAAAACTTGATTTTCTGGAAATCATTTTCAGTTAAACCTTTATGCAGAATTTGCATTGCTCTAATGTTTAAGGAAAATATTCTCTTGTCTTTTTCAGTCCAATCTCTTCTAGGTTTGAAATCAAAACTATTTATAAAAACATTCCACATATGATAATCACATGATTTTATAAAACTTTTCATCCTAGCTTTCCAAAATGAAAAATCAATATTTTCAAGCAGAGGTGGAATGGTATGATCAAAACCTTCTGAAAAGGTATTATACCCAAAATCAACCATGATCTTTTCACTTGAGATCGTTGGATCCTTTAAACAAGTGACCCGCTCTGATACCAATTGAGAGCACTGGCTGTTACCCAAGAGGGGGGTGAATTGGGTGACAGAATAAAACTTTCAATGCTTCTTTTTCTAAAGTATAATGAAGGCAAGCTTTTCAAAACTACTAAATGCGTAAGATATATATATATATAAAGCAGATATGCTGGGAACTAAAGAGGTTAGGGAAGAAATAATGCAAACAGAGTTTATCCTGGTTCGGTCAACCCAGACCTACATCCAGTCCTCAGGCTTCACCTGAGATTTCCACTATCCTCTTGTTTAAAACGGGCACAAGAGAAGCCTACCACAGGTTTTACGAACACAGGTTCACCTGCCAACCTTTACAGAGTTTTAGAATTTCTCTAAACACTCCCCCTTACTACCTGTAAGGTTACCACCCTGTTCCTAAAGCACCAAGCTTTGGAACAACCTCAAACAGAAGAGGATTTCAATAAATATGTTCACTTAATGAACTGATTTTGATAAACACTTAAGTACAGAGTCTTATATGATAAAGAAATACAAATTCTAGAGCTTAAAGATTTGGTCTATGGTTGCTCTAGCTCTTCTTTTCTAATGCGCTCATCTCGTCATTTCTGGGCTTACTTAGTTTTGCTCTCAATCAGTGTAATCAGCAATTCTGCATAAAGCCCTGTTCCATCGTTGTTTTTCGTATATGCTTTGTGTGTGCATTCCTTGTTCCAGATGTCTTCAAGTCTTTATATAGAGTTTGATAAATTTCTGTCCGTTGGAGACTTGAAGAATTAGCCGTTGATAATTTGCTTTAACTAATCTTGCAGAGGATAGGACAAGAGAGGCAGAGACTGTGAGTAACGTTATCCTGCTGCTACCTGCTACTGTACTTGCATGTCAGCTTTTTCAGTAGCGCTAGTATGATTTGCTATCGCTAACTTCATAGTGTAAGTCCTGCACTTGAGCTGTTAGCTAAACAAGTAAACATATAATGCACAGCAGGTGTTATCGCAAGCATAGTCCATTAGCTAAATGTGATAGACAATATTTATATCAGCTAAGGTTTTTTTTCATAAAGCATTCTCTATCGATAGACATAAACATTAACGATAGTTAATTACATTATCGCTAGGTACTTGATTGCTTTTTAGCTTTAAGGATACTGATACAAGTATTCAGAAGTATTTCAAGGTATCCTATCATCGATAGCTAAACTTGTTAGCGCTAGCAACAATGTTAGCTCATTTGACTCTTGCTCTCAGGCACTAGCTATCTGAATGATTATTATCTGAAGCACTTCTGTTATCGATAGCTTGACCTGTTATCGCTAGCTGATTTCATTAGTTCAAGGACTTGGTTTATTTTTCTGCTAGCTGAGTTATCAATGAGCTTCTAGCGATAGATTATTTCCTTAGCGATAGTGAATGACTTAGCGATAGATATCAACTCTGTTATTTCTAAGTCTTCACTTGCTATTCCTTTCTATCTATTAGCTATAGAGATTCACTTAGCGATAGTGTTCTGTTACCTATCAGATTTTACTCGTTTAAATCAGAGGTAACTTACACTTATGTTTTCTGTGGGACAGACTTCATCAAAACTTAAGATTCTAACACTACCATGGTTGAAAGAGAACTACACTTTTATAAAACCTTAACCATAATAGAAAAGAGACAATATATAATTTCCAAAACAATATCATGGTAAAAAAGGATTAAACCAATGATAATGTAAACCATGATAGAAAAGAAGAAAATTAATATACAAACACTATCATGGTTATGAAAATGATTCACTTCCATTCAAAAACCTCTCATAATTTCTTTGAATAAGCACAACAACCACAATAGGACTTAGAGCACAAAAGAACGCTCATAAGTCCAATATCAAATAAACATCAGAGTCCAGGGCATAACACCTACCCACAAACCCACTACAATACCCAAACATAAAACTCAGGGCTTATGAGTCAATATATAATTTCCAAAACACTATCATGGTCAAAAAGGATTAAACCAATGATAATGATAACCATGATAGAAAATAAGAAAACTAATATACAAACATTGTCATGGTTATGAAAATGATTCACCTCCATTCAAAAACTTCTCATAATTTCTTTGAATAAGCACAACAACCACAATAGGACTTAGAGCACAAAAGAATGCTCATAAGTCCAACATCAAATAAACATTGGAGTCCAGGGCATAACACCTACCCACAAACCCACTACAATACCCAAACATAAGACTCAAGGCACAATAGAATTTGGATTACAAGACTTAGCCCACAAGTCTGTCATATATAAGCTAAACCCCTTTTAAAGACATAATAACTATAGAACATAATCTAAATATTCATGACACATTTAAATTTTTCAAACCATGTTGATCCATGAACAAAACACATATGATAGTCCTATGGCATCGGCCAACAAGAAGCAATCCATCACATCACAATTATTCCAACAGACAAGATTGAATGCAACAGAATTATCAAATAGAGTATAAATATGATGATCTTAGATGGCACTGTACAACACATAACACCATACAAAAAGGAGGCATACAAGGCTATAAGTGCCTATGCTTCAGTTTGCTTCCCTTTGCGTTGTCCCAAAATAGAGGGCTCCTCTGAAAGATGTTAAATTTAACGGGGTGAGACATCAAGTCCTAGTAACTGAAATCAAGTTACAAGATATACAGGATCGGAATGTAAGCCAGCGAAACAGAAATAAACTTTATAATCATTACAATCTACACACGCGCACACGCACTCACTCACAAACTTACATTGTATACATATATACATTGTACGAAAACAAATATGAAAAAACCCATCCATCCACCTTACTCCACCTTATGATTCCTTTTATGCTGAGTAATCCGGCTAAAGATCATTCCACTCATAATAAGTCAACATTTCCCCTCCCATACCTACACTGCCTATTGATGGACTATAGTAAGAGAGGTGTCTGCCTCATTTGTACCTACACCGTCCATTATTAGACTATGGTACGAGGGCTTAACAAAAGGTCAAACACTATGTACATTAGTGTAGGCGTGCCACTCGGGCTTCAAGAACAAAGTCCCCCTTATCATTTCCCATAATCCTCCCACAAAGTCCTCCCACATATGCAATGGTAATTAATTCCATTAACAAGCCATTTCACATAATATAATAACCACATCATAGTACTTCACAAGTCAATTAAAAATGCAATCTTCAATTCAAAAATAGTTATTTCATCACACAATTATTCAATACACAAAAATATAGTTCCAAAGAATCAATTTATTCACACACACTACTTCACTGGAATATGTTTATAAACATATTAATATAGCCACATTTATATTTAATATTACATTTCACAATATAATACAATAGGGAAAATAAGGTTAAGAAAACCTTACAGTCCGAAGCATGTATATAATGTAATTTATCCCTAGTTACCTCAACTTCAAGCTTATTTTTACAAACTTTGAAGAACCAAGGCATCACAACCACAATCCGGTTACCAATCAAGCTACACAATGATGTAGATACAATTTAATATACAAATTTAATAACTAACTTAATTAGATAAATTTCAAGTTTTGAACTAGTTGCCCAAAAATCCCAACATTACACTAACACATCCATTATTTAATCTAACTCAACTAAAATATTTGATTCATCCTAAACAACTCATTTGCATGATAAATTAATCATCAGATTAATTCTATTATACAAAAATCTCCTAGTTAAAGTTTGGGTTTCAACAATAAAAAATCATTTAATAACAAATCTACAATTTGTTCAACATTATAAAACGACCAACCCTTTAATAATATATTACATATCTCAAATAATGTAGAACAACTTTCATGAAGGAAGTTTTGTGAAAAGAAGTAGATTTAATTACCTAAAATATATGTAAAGTAATAGCCTGGATTGGTATTGACATTACAGACGGAGGAAGAAGGATACCAGCGCATCTCGTGAATGAAGAATGAAGAAGAAGAGTAGGGTTGAAATTTTATCAAATTAAACTTTGGGGTAAATTACAGCTAAAGACCCTGTGCTTTCCCATTTCTCGCCATTTATTTAATTTTAATTTTAACTTCTTCCTCTTTTTACCTTGTACATTTACTTTTACTATTCTTTGAAGGGTGAAGGGTATTAAATGACCCCTGTACTTATGTCCAAGGTGTATCTGACACCTTGTACTTTTTTGTCTCAAAATTATCTATCAACTTTCAAATTCGGGTCAATAATGACTATTCCGTCAAATTGGCCTAACTGACGTTTCAAATTCAGGCCAATAATGACTCCTCTGTCAACTAGCCCAACGGATGTTTCAAATTCGAGTCAATAATGACTCCTACGTCAAACTGGCTCAACAAAAATTAGATTCCTGTGAAATTCCAGTGTGGAACCTACCCAAAAAAAGTAACGGAAATTGGGCCATTTTGATATAGGAGTCATTATTAGCCCAAATTTGAAATGTCCGTTGGGCCATTTTGATGGAAGAGTCATTATTGGCCCGAATTTGAAAAGTCTGTTAGGCCAGTTTGACGGAAAAGTTATTATTGACTCAAATTTGAAAGTTAATGGACAATTTTGAGCCAAAAATTACACATTGGACATAAGTATAGGGACATTTTTGACCCTTTACCTTTCTTTGATTTATATTGTTTTTAATCCATTACGTTTGTTTTACTAAACTTTTATTTGTATAACCATACTTTTAATAATTTCTGTTTGCTTAAATAATTATATGGCACATTCTATTTACTATAAAATAACAATTTATTATTATAATTTAAATAGTTTGAATAAAAATTGGGATGTTACACATAATATCGTTATCCATGTTGGATAAGAGTTCACCTAACATAGATATGTAGAGAAATCTGTAATTAACCATACATTTCAACTCCAAATCAAGATCAGGTACAAAAACTCCAAATCAAGATCTACCATCAAACCATCCACATCAATTCCTTCATATTGGGCAAGACATCAACCCATCCGTAACTAGCATAACCTATCATCCTTAAACAGTAGTATCATCCCAATCATAACTTGAAATCATAATAGTCCCAATAATCAGTCAATCAATATTAGTTTGCCGGAATTGGACCGGCCCCAAAATAACAACCACTAGTAGAGAACCCAAAATGCAATATAACGATAGAAATTACATATCAAATCCCAAAATAAATAACTACATTAAGCGGAAGTATAACAAATGTATGAGCCTAAGTGTGGTAATACAATCATGTCCTAATGGCCCAAAATGACTTACTATATCAGTGAGAAGTTCCTGGATCCTTCCCTTGACCTCTTACTCTGCTCCTAGAACTTGCAACATTGAGATAAACGAGAGTAGCCCCAACGTAACCACTAATTATTCATCTACGTACAGTGTGTGCTAGCAAGGTGTCCAATGGAATAGTGCTTACAAATATATACATATTGTTAGAATAATGAGTTTTGATGATAACTAAATATAACTTAGGCATAAAGAAATGTTAGACATAAAACTGGAATGAACTTAGAAATAATCTGATAGAAATACTAAGAAATAATCTTATAGAAATACTAAGTTATTACCTATTCGATCAGGAACAGATAATGAGTCAGAAGTCTAAGGCAATGATTGATCAGGATAAGATTAGGATGAGGTTAAGTTATAAGTTGGCCACCTAATCGATCAGGCCACCCCTGTGATCGATTAAGAGAAGTGAAAATCAATCTAAGTAATCTCAGTATGATCGATTAGTGAAACAGAAATAAACTTAGTATGATCGAACAAATTGGTATGATCGATCAGGACACCCTGTGATCGATCATGAAGTCTGAAATGTAATTCAAGTCTAATCTCAGCCTATTCCATCAAAGATACCTAATCGATTAGAGAATAGTAAGTGATCTCCTGTGATTATCGCTCATAGAAGTATGAAATTAACTTGAAAGTAACCCAAGCATAATCGATCATGGTAGCCTAATCGATCAGGCTCCCATGTGATTGATCAGGTGAGGTGTTTATCTAATCTCATATTCAAGTGATGCAGGTCATGATCGAAGCCTAATCTAAGTGTGATCGATCAGACAATTGAGGCACTGATCGAATGGAGTATTGTAATCGATCTGGCGATGGATTTGAATGGTTAAGCCTTTTATGTACAGAATGTGTCAGGCATATTTTGGGAAGTTTACGTTACACTCACAGACTCAGGAATTAAGCCGTTTGAAACCACAATTGCTTTCTGCAATTAATGAAGAGAGAAAAACTGAAGCAAAATGAGTACAAAGGAGTTAATGCTACACAGAACATCTTCATCCCAACACTCCATCTAATTAACCATCTCTCATCAAAGATCAAGCAATGGCTATAAACGGTCACCAATGGGCAAAAACCAGAAACACATATAAAAGCATTGGTGAAGAAGTTGGTGAAGCATATTGATTGTTTACATTGAATACACCCTTGAGTTATACTTACTGCATTCAATACTCACCTACTCTCAGATATAATCATTCATTGTTTTTGTACTTCAATGTGTATCAAAATCAGTTCAATTGAGTGAACAAGTCTTGTAATCACATTTCAAATGAGGTTTACTCTTAAGATAGTAGGATCTTAAGAGTAGGTTGTAATCTTACAAGTTGTAAGGGGGAGTGATTTGTAAGAGAGAGGTCTTATTGAGAGATCACTTGTAAATGCAATCAAGAGCCTGTTTTAATCTTGAAGTTTAGTGGAACCCAATTGAGGTTGGAGAACTGGACGTAGGCCAAGATTTGGGCTAAACCAATATAAGTCTTGTGTTCTAGCAATTAAATTTTTTAAAAGCACAATTCACCCCCTCTTGTGCAGTCCTGCCAATTTCACATATCAATTCAGAAACATGCTCAGGTAGTCATATAAGATGCACATCATATTTCTATAAATAGTTTTCACAATTCCTTGAGGTATAAAATAATATTCAAATCATTTCCAAGAATAATATATATATTTCAATAATAATAACAAACACCACAAGCAACCGTACACGAATCGCTGGAAAAACAGGTGGAACCAGTCGAGACTTTCTACTCGCCCTTGGAATCCACAGTACAGATAAGGATGGACTCTCTACCCTCCTTGAAACTGTGATATGGATTAGAAGGGACTCTCTACGCTTCCTGAAACCATGAGGGACATTCTCCCCTAGAGTATCCAATTAGTCCCTGTGGCGCAACAAGGTATCTCATCATGTGATGGCAATATTCAGATTCTCTGGTCTCACACACAATTAATCACCACATCAATCAGATAGGTATGCAATATATCAATTCAGTTCAATAAAATTATCATATGCACCATGCTACAGTCCAAAACCAGTATATATATTCAATTTTAAATATGCATAATCATAGCTTATGTCATTCCTAAAATAATATTCCACTAGAAAGTTATATTATGAAAATAATAGTTCAAAACCTTATTTCCATATATAATCAACCATCACATAATAATAATCTCTCAAACTAGGGTTCAAAATCCCATTTCCATATAATATCGTAATTATCAGATAATAATGTTTCAAACTACTTACTAACGCTATGCGCACATAAAGCGGAAAGCGGTTACCTGATAGCTGGCATTAATCTCACAATAATACAGCTCTCCTGTGCTAAATCAACACAGTTCAAACACTACACAAACATACATATAGCCACAATTAACCATCTACCAAAACAAGTTTTCACATTGGAAATTAAATTACTAACTACCATTTTCTTGCTCTCGCTTAATTTAAATCCTACTCGTAACATTTCTTCCTCCTCCTTATATCCATGATTCACCTCTAATCCAACTTACACAAATTCAGGCTTAAACATTAATTTCCCCCACAATAACCATTCATTCCTAACCTCAACATCCAATAATCCCCCATGATTCATCACTAATATCAAATAATGAATTCAAGCATAAGCACAATTTTCCAAACATCAACCAATCATTTCCAAACCTCAAAAGTCCATTCATCAATCCACAATTAATTTCCTCAACCTTCATAGTTCAATTAAATCAAGTATAAGCCTAAGAAATGTCCCCTTCCCCCAAGTCAAGACCTACACCTAATCTAATCAAATTAACCTCACAATATTATCGTTAGGCACAACTAACCCCTTAAATCCATTTATCAACCTCCAACACTCAGAATTACAGAATTACATAAATAAATCCAACTTATTCAAAACTTTAATCACCAACATTTTTCATAGGTGCAATTCTAATCAAACCAAATAATTAAATCTCATCATGCGACCTTAATAAACATCTAAGAATCACCAATTTATCTATAAACACCTCAAATCACCAAAATCCCCAATTTTCAAAACTTCCCTACTTCCCAAATTCAAAAATTCCAAATAATTAGAAAAACCTCCGACAAATAAAAATCTCTTTAGAGAACCTCAAATTAGGGCCTAAACTTCAGTTTAATAAGTTTAGGACTCCCAAAAACCCCAACTTAGGCAAGACCTAATTTTCAAACATAACCAATCGAAAAACTAAGGACATATAGGAATATAGAGAAGACTTGCAAGAGTCCAAAAATGTACTTAGTTGGCCGAAAAAGCTCCAAATCCGGTGTCAGTGAGCTCAAGAAGTTTCGGCCAAGAATTTTTTCAATCTCCTCCTACAAGCTCAACTTGGACCAGAGAAGGGTAGAGGAATGACGTATGAGGTGAGAGAAGATGAATGGTGGTGGTAGAAGGTGATTTCCAGTGAGTTTTTGCTGGAAGCTCCCTCCTTTTGTAGCTTAGCGACGACAATAATGGAGAAAGAAGAAGGAGAAGACAATGAGGAAAGGGAAGGGAAGAGAGGGAGAGGGGAGGTCAGACGGTAGGTAGTGAGGCTTACGGTGTAGCGGCAACATCACGGAAGGGAGGGGAGACGAGAGAGAAATACGAGAGGGAATGTCAAGAGAGAGAGAGAGAGAGAGAGAGAGTGCTGGACGGGGAAATGAGGGTCAAGAGGTAAAAGAGAGAGAGAGAAAACGAAAGGGAAAAAGGAAAAAGAAAAGAAAAAATAAATGGGTAGGGAAATATACACTACAAGGCCGTAAAATCCTCAAATAAGATAATTTCTTTTAACCCAAAATTTCCCTTTTATCTCCAAAAAGTTTCATAATATTCTCAAACTATTTCCCCATACAATATCTTCCTTTTGAGCCAAAATATAATCTCCCCAATTTATTTCTTTTAAAATAAGGGAGAAATTAAATCTCTAAAATCCTTAAACTTACCTTGAATTCTTCAAATGTCTCCATAATTAATCAATTTCCATTAATTACTTCTTAATCACCCCTAATAATCCTCAATAAATTTTCTAGGATGTTACATCATATGGATTCTGGTTTTCAGTTAAATGCTATAGTGGAATGGCCTATATCATTAAAAATATAGTCAATGAAGACAACTATTTTGTATGTGTCTGTTCAGTTGAGTTTTTCTAAGCATAAAATGATAAACTATGTAAATCCATATAAAATGGCCAATTCTATATTTAGATATGCACTTTTAACAAATCTTTAATTGGGTCAAGAAATCTTATTATGTATTTATGGGCTTTTTATTTTACATATATTTTATTTTGTTATTTTCTTTAAGTATTGCTTTGTTCTTACTATTTGCCACTTTGTTCCTATTTATATATCCAGTTTGTGGAAAAAATTTTGTTCCATATCATAAGTCCATTTTAGGGGCAATTAATGTGAGTGGTGAAATTTTACCCCTTATTAATGTGAAAGATAAGGTTGATAAATGTAGAAAGAGAATGTAATGTCATTCTTAAATAGGGGTAGAATTGGAAAGAATGATTGATTGTGGACATTTCCAATGACTTAACTACCTTTCCTTGGTACATGTGAATTAGATAAGGTAGACTTATAAATAGGAACAGAGTAGTACTTATATCCTTAAAAAGAACCCTTGGTCTAAGAAAGGATTTGTTTAAAGTTTAAGTCTAAATTAAAAGATGCATTAAACATCTAATTTGTAGGCAAAATCGATATTTATATTTCTGTATTGGACCAAATAAATCAAAATAATTATTTCTATATTGGACCAAATCATAGGTAAGATAGTGTTATTTATAAATAAATCTGAAGGCATTTGAACAAAAACAATAGTGTTATTTATAAATAAATCTGAAGGCATTTGAACAAAAACATCTGGTGCTGGAGGGAGTAGAATGATAATCTATATATATCTATCTATACATACTTAAATATTTGTGGGCTTTAAAAAAATAACAAATAGCTGTTTACTTTTTGGAAAAACTTGGCAGAAAGGCTCCAAGGAGAGAGAATTGAGAGACACTTAAATTATTAATGGCCTTGGGAATCGGAAGAGAGTGTGGGAAACTGTGCGTGAGGCTTTGTATGGGCGCCGGACAGCTAAGATAAAGCCAGTATGATGTGAAGCTTTGTGATTGGTCAAGGTTGGGATTTGCTGGTAGTCTCATAGTACCTAAGAATTTTTCCTTTCTATATTGCCCCCTCTCCTTCCTTCCTATCAATTCAATCATAATGAACCTCGGCATGATATCTAAATCAAACCAAACACAATAAAAGTTTCACAAAAAGGGTTTAGAGATATGGTTAATTATCCTTCCTTCTTATTATTGTGTGATCCCCCTTTCATTGGGGCTTTATAAATCATAAACTTCATATTAAAGGGGACTGTTCTCCAATGAAAATTTTAGGTGCCTTCATATTAAAAACTCAAAGTCACATGATTTTAAAAGGGAAAATAACAAAAAAACATTCCCTATTTAACATTGATTTAGGGCTTATTTAGAAGATATTTGGGGAGTCATCAATGCTAATTAAAGGAATTTTGAGAGTTTTTTAGAGAAAATTGTACAAATTTGTCATATAAGCTTAATTTAATTATTTTTTGAAATAAATATGACAATTTATTAGAAAATTTGATTGGCATGATTACCTCACATTTATGCATGATTTTGATAGGTACAAATGGATATTATAAGCTAGGAAGGAGAAGAAAAACAAAGGAAAAGATTGGAGAAAGCTGGAGTTTAATTGCTGAAAATTGCTGGAAATTGCCTCTGGTGCCATGGCACGGTGGGAAAATCCCTAAAAATTCTGACTTCGCACAGATTCATTTTTTATCCTTTTAAACCATCTAGGGCACAAAAATTAGAGGAGAATCAGCCCCCTTTGAACCCTAGAACCCATAGGAACCATTAGACTCATTGATACACACAACTTTGGAGCTATGGTTTGCAAAATTGGAGGTTGAGAAGCAAAATTGGAGGAGTTTCTCGCCCTAGGTGATAGATTCTTCTTGTTTTCTTCAATTCTTTGTTACTTTGGTGAATTAAACATGGGATTTCTTTGTATTTTCTGGTTTAATCCATTCATGAGTAGCTAAATCTTTTGTTCTAGGATTGATTCAAACCTTGTATGGATTGAAACCTAATTGTTTCCTTTTCTTTTAGAATTTAATGACTATTTATGTTGATTTATCTTGTTCTTAATGCCTCTAATTGACTGATCACCCTTTAGAGCGATTTGTTCATTTAAATTATACTCGAGAGAGATAGTTTAGATGTAGAACTAGGGTAAATCAGACTAGACTTGAAGTTTAAATCAACTAATGGATGGTTTGTCGGGTAGAATAGAGATATATCTATCGACCTAGTTTTGTCAGATTAAGATTGGCTCTTAAGGCATACTTTCATTAATTTGTAACAAGAGATTGAGCAAGTTTAATGGGAAGTATAGAATTGATTTTGACTCGAGAGAGCGTTTCAAGTACTTTAGAATCTTAGGCAAACATAGATGGTCATTTAAAGACTAAAGGAAGGGAAATTAATTAGGGTTCATGAAATACAACGGTGAGAATTAATCCTAGGCTTAGTTCATTGATAAATTAAATATTTCTTGTTTGTTTCTTTATTTTTATTTTAAAATTAGTTTTCAAAACCAGTTTCTAAAAGAATTTGATTTGTTCAACTTAATTGAGTTCATTAGCCTGTTGTTTGATTGGGGTTTTAAAACAAATCTCTGTGGGACGATAATTTATTACTACGTTACGATCCGTACTCTTGCGGGTGAACAAGTTTTTGGCGCCGTTGCCGGGGATTTGTAAAAATCTCTTAGTCAACCCTAGGCTAGTGTTAGTAAATTTCGATTGAACTGTTAGGTTAGTTTATAATTTTCATTCATAGTTGTTTTTTTTTGTTTTTATTTTTTTTCTAGTTTGATACTCGCGTTTTGGTTTTCTTCTTCTAGGTACCCTTTCAGCATATGCAGCGTATATATCCAGACGGATTGGAAGTGATACTTGAAGGAGTGGAATTCATTGACAATACACAAGCCGAAACTGAGACTGAATCTGAATCTGAATCTAAAGCTGAAACCATGGCTGACGATGAGTATGATAGAGCTACGGTCAATGACTTTGCCAGCCGGAATATGAAGGGCATGCAATCTTGCATTCGGATGCCAGAGATGACAGCACACTCTTTTGAGATCAAACCTGTTATGATCACAATGCTGCAATTACACGGAATGTTCCATGGGCTCTACAATAAAGATGCAAACAAGCATCTTATGTATTTCTTGGAAGTTTGTGACTCTTTCAAGCAAAACGGAGTTCCTCAAGATGTTCTAAGGCTTCGTTTATTCCCTTCGTCTCTACAAGGCACAGCTAGAGACTGGTTTAATAATCTTCCAGAAGGATCTATTAATTCTTGGGATCAGCTTGAAACCAAGTTTAGAGCTCGTTTCTTTTCTGATGATAAATCTGTGGAAGCTCGACCCGGATGAGCATCTTTATGCAGCTTGGGAGAGATATAAGATGTTGATGAAGCGATGCCCTAATCATGGGGTTGACAAATGGGTAGTAGTTCAGATATTTTGTAATCGCCTTAATCCTCAATCTAAGGCGATGGTTGATTCAATGACTAATGAAGGATATCGTAATGTACCTGTTAATGAGGTGATTAGACTCTTGGATCAACTATCTGCAAACAATACTCAAGGCACTGATAGGAGGACTACACAACCTGTTTCCACCATTAAAGATGACTCTTCATCTCAAATGACCGCTATTCTCTCTTCATTAAATAAGCGGTTTGAGTCTTTGGAATCCCAATTGAAGCAGGGAAACTCTCAAAGTGTGCAATCTATCTATGCTACCCATGTTGTTTGTGATCAATGCAATGATGTTCATTTGCTAGATCATTGCCCCCTCTACATGGCTTCTGAATCTGTCAATTACATGGGTAATTTTCAAAACTCTCAGAATAATCCTTACTCTCAGACTTATAATCCAGGATGGAGAAATCATCCTAATTTCTCATGGAGTAATGGGCCGACCATGAATCAACCTTCAACTTCTGGTGTTAAGCCTAATCAACCACCAGGCTTTCAGGTGCAATCCAAGCAATTTCCTGTTAAGGAAGGAGAGTCTAGAATGGAAAAGATGTTAGCTCAACTTTTAGCTAACCAGGAAGCTGCAAGGGTTGAAACTAAAAACACCCTCTCTTTACATGAGACTGCTATAAAGAATCTTGAAGTGCAAATGGGTCAAATAGCTACTCAACTGAATGCTAGGCCAAGGCAAGGATTACCTAGTGATACCATTCCAAACCCCAGGAATGATGGTAACAAATAATGCAATGCTATCAATTTGAGAAGTGGCACGCAGTTGAATGTTATTCCAATTGTAGGTAACTCACACCAACCTGTGCAGGCTCATGGAATAAGTGGGATGGATAGTGATAAAGTGGTTGAAGAAGAGCGTGTTGTTGAAGAAGAAGTTGATAAGGGAGAGAAGGTGGAGCAAGAAAAAGTAGACAACAAGAAACAAAAGGCACAATCTTTTACTTCTTATGTGCCTCCACTTCCGTTTCCTCAACGGTTCAAGAAGAAAGAGGAAGATATTCAATTCAAGAAGTTCGTTGATATGTTCAAGCAGCTTCATATAAACATCCCCTTTGCTGAAGCATTGGAGTCTATGCCCAAATATGCTAAGTTTCTAAAGGATGTTTTATCCAAGAAACGAAAATTCAATGAGTTTGAGACCGTAGCTTTGACTGAAGAATGTAGTGCTGTTATTCAAAGGAAGCTGCCACAAAAGCTCAAGGATCCTGGGAGCTTTTATATTCCTTGTAACATTGGGAAGAATTTTTACGATAGAGCTCTTTGTGATTTGGGAGCAAGTATTAACTTGATGCCTCTCGCTGTTTTCAATCAGTTGGGCCTGGGAGAACCAAGACCAACTACGGTGACTTTACTCTTTGCAGATCGAAGCACTTCTCAACCTAGAGGAATCATTGAGGATGTTCTGGTAAAAGTAGATAAGTTCATCTTTCCTGCTGATTTTATTGTGCTAGATTGTGAGGTTGATTGGAATATCCCCATTATCTTGGGTCGTCCATTTTTAGCTACAGCACGGACTCTTATTGATGTTGAAAAAGAAGAGATCACTTTGCGTGTTAATGATGAGAAAGTCGTTTTCAACATGGCTAAAGCTCTTAAGTTTCAAGATGATTATGCTCATTGCTCTTATGTAGACGTTCTTGATTCAGTGGTTCATGAAGAAAGCTATGTTTCTATGTTAAAGATCCATTAGAAGCTTTCTTGATTGGTGAGAAGAGAATTAAAGAGTTTGATGATGAAGAAGTTGAAGCAATCTTTTGCATGGAATCTTTTCCTTCTTCAAGGTTAAGACAGTTTGAATCACTTGATGTGTCTAATGCATTGAGTACCTCATTGAAACCTTCAATTGAAGTTCCACCTAATCTTGAGATGAAGCCTTTGCCTTCTCATCTCAAATATGCCTACCTTGGGGATTCTAATACTCTACCGGTGATTATCTCTTCTATCTTATCTGAGTTGCAAGAAGAGAAGCTGTTACGAGTCTTAAGACATCATAAGCGTGCTATTGGTTGGACCATAGCTGACATCAAGGGAATAAGCCCTTCTATTTGCATGCATAATATTTTCATGGAGGATAATCACAAAACTTCCATTGAGCACCAAAGACGTTTGAATCCAGTGATGAAGGAAGTAGTAAAAAAGGAGATCCTTAAATGGTTATCTGCGGGCATCATTTACCCTATCTCTCATAGTTCATGGGTGAGCCCAGTTCAATGCGTCCCCGAAAAGGGCGGTATAACTGTAGTGACTAACACTCAAAATAAACTTATTCCTACTCGGACAGTGACTGGTTGGCGAGTTTGTATGGACTATAGAAAGATGAATAATGCCACAAGGAAGGATCACTTCCCGTTGCCGTTCATTGATCAAATGTTAGACAAGTTGGCAGGACAAGAATTCTTTTGCTTTCTGGATGGATATTCAGGTTATAATCAGATTGCCATAGCTCCAGAGGATCAAGAGAAAACAACATTCACTTGTCCCTATGGTACCTTTGCTTTCAAAAGGATGCCATTTGGGTTATGTAATGCTCCTGCAACTTTCCAGAGATGTATGATGTCTATTTTCGCTGATATGATTGAGAAGACCATTGAAGTTTTTATGGACGATTTTTCTGTTTTTGGTCCTACCTTTGATTCTTGCTTGGAGAACTTAGAAGCTGTCTTACAAAGGTGTGAGGAGACCAATTTAATCCTCAATTGGGAAAAATGTCACTTCATGGTACAAGAGGGGATTGTCCTTGGTCACCGGGTCTCCAAGAGTGGTTTGGAGGTGGATAAAGCCAAAATTGTTGTCATTGAGCAATTACCACCACCTACTTCTGTCAAAGGTGTGAGAAGTTTCCTTGGGCATGCCGGATTCTATAGAAGATTCATAAAGGATTTCTCCAAAATTGCTAAGCCATTGTGCAATTTGTTGGAGAAAGATGTGGAGTTCAAGTTTGATAAAGAATGCTTGAAGGCGTTTGAAGAATTAAAAAAGCGACTCATCTCTGCACCTATATTAGTAGCACCCGATTGGAGCTTACCTTTTATCATCATGGCAGATGCTAGCGATTTTGCTGTTGGTGCTGCTCTTGGGCAAAAGACTGATAAGTTGTTTCACCCGATTTATTATGCGAGCAAGACATTAGATGGTGCTCAACTTAACTATACAACTACCGAGAAGGAGATGCTGGCTATTGTTTTTGCATGTGAGAAGTTTCGCTCATATATTGTTGGTACTGAGGTAACTGTTTACTCTGATCACTCTGCTCTCAAATATCTACTTATGAAAAAGGATTCCAAGGAAAGATTAATTAGATGGGTGTTGCTACTGCAAGAATTCAATTTGAATATCATTGACCGTAAGGGGACTGAGAATCAAGTGGCTGACCATCTTTCAAGATTGAGTATTGAAGCTCAACCGAATTCCTTGGAGGCAATCGATGCATCTTTTCCTGATGAGCAGTTGTTTGTTATTGACCACTCATTTGTACCTTGGTATGCAGACTTTGTAAACTATCTTGTGTGTGGCATTCTACCACCTGAACTTAATTTCCATCAAAGGCGCAAGTTTCTACATGATACCAAAAAGTACTTTTGGGATGAGCCTTATTTGTTTAAGAGGTGTGCTGATCAACTCATTAGAAGATGTGTTCCGGAGAATGAACAACATAGCATTCTACATTGCTGTCATTCCTCTGAATATGGTGGTCATTTTGGAGGAGAGAAAACTGCTGCTAAAGTTCTTCAAAGTGGGTTTTATTGGCCTTCTTTGTTTAAGGATGCCTATGCCTACGTTCTCCAATGTGATAGGTGCCAAAGAGTTGGGAACATCTCAAGAAGGAATGAAATGCCTTTGACCAACATGTTGGAAGTAGAACTCTTTGATGTTTGGGGGATCGACTTCATGGGGCCTTTCCCAAAGTCCTTCAACAATGAGTATATTCTTGTTGGTGTTGACTATGTCTCGAAATGGGTGGAAGCGGTAGCTTGTGTATCCAATGATGCCAAAACAGTTCTTAAGTTTCTTAAGAAGAACATTTTCACTCGATTTGGAACACCAAAAGCTATCATAAGCGATGGTGGCACTCACTTTTGCAATCATCAATTTGAAGCCTTGCTTAAGAAGTATGGTGTGAAGCACAAGGTGGCCTTGCCTTACCACCCACAATCCAATGATCAAGCCGAGATTTCAAACAGAGAGATCAAAAGCATCCTTGAAAAGGTGGTGGGAACTACAAGGAAAGATTGGTCCACTAAGCTAGATGACGCTTTATGGGCCTACATAACTGCCTACAAGACCCCTATTGGTACATCTCCTTACCGTCTTGTTTTTGGGAAAGCTTGTCATCTACCGGTCGAACTCGAACATGGAGCTTATTGGGCTATTAAAAAGCTCAATTTTGATCCTCAAGCAGCTAGTGAAAGGAGACTCCTTCAACTCAATGAATTGGAAGAGTTTCGTCATAATGCTTATGAGAGCTCTAAACTCTACAAGGAAAAGACAAAAAGACTTCATGACAAGAACATCCTTGTGAAGAATTTTGAGCCAAGGCAGCAAGTTCTATTGTATAATTCTAAACTGAAGCTCTTTCCTGGGAAGCTCAAATCTAGGTGGTCAGGACCTTTCAAAGTTGCAGAGGTATTTGATCGTGGCGTGGTGGAGCTTGAATGTAATGATGGACAAAGATTCAAAGTCAATGGTCAGAGGTTGAAGCACTATTGGGGTGGCCAGGTGGATCGTCATATTGCCACCTTGCCCTTAAGCGATTCCACTTGAAGAGTGAAGAGTCAGGCTGGAGGACTATAAACTAAGTGCTTCTTAGGAGGCAACCCAAGTTCTAAACTTTTCTTATTATTTTCATTTGCATTTTTTTTCTTATTTTTGTAGGTAGGTTTATGTTTGGTCTTTTCTATTTTGTAGGAAGAAATCGAATGTTGTGGAATCAATTTGAGGCAAACAAGAGAAATACTAACATTGGAGGCAACTTGTAGTTTCAGGGAAGTAATGTTGCTCTTATATTATGCAAGATATCATGAGTCTTTTTGCTTTCCATACATGTGATGTGATTTAGATATTCTTTGATCAAATATGATGATTAAATGATATGTGGATTGCCTTGGCTTGTGTGATCTTGAGTAATGAGATTAGTTTAATGTGATGAAGGATTTTATAGATGGAATACCAAATCTAGGTGGCATTTAGGTGGTCAAATTCAATGTTTTAGGAAAGCAATGTGGAAATTGGGGTTCTTTTGTTTTGATTGTTTAGCTAGCATTTTGTTTTAGGTGCCACGGCGTTTTGGGATAATTTTGTGACATTATTTTTACAAAATTAGCAACCAAAAGTTTAACCAAGAGAACATGCTCTCTGGTGCCGCGGCATTTTGCTAAAATGCCATGGCACCTCTTAGAAAATTTCAATGACATGCTCTCTGGTGCCACGGCATTTTGCCAAAGTGCCATAGCACCAGAGAGGACACATATAAAGGTTGCTAAGCATGCTCTCTGGTGCCACGGCATTTTCCTAAAGTACCATGGCACTAATTTTGTTATTTTTTTAAAAAAATTAATTCAAAAAAAAATCAAAAAAAAATTCAAATTCAAATTCAAAATTTTAAATTCTTAGATTATTTAGTTTTTTTTCTTCAAAAAAAATCGAAAAAAAATCTGAAAAAAATCAATTTTGTTTTCCTTTTAGTTTATTTAAATTAATTTTTATTTATTTGTTTAAAAAAAAACCCAAAACCTCATCCTCATTCTCATTGAACCCTAATTCAAGCTTAATACACCATCTTCAACCAAGAGCACCAGGCTTCCCAATTCGTCTCCCTCTCCCTTCTCCATCATTAATCACTGAACCAGGCTCTCTCTCTTTCCCTCTAGTCACCGTCTTCGCTAAGCTTCACCATCGACGGTGGGTTCTCTACCTCAACCACCATCACCGCCGTCGCACCACCTTCAAGCCCTCCACAAGCGGTCGCCGTTCAGTTCAACCCTGAGCACCGCCGTGAATTTCTAGTCTCAAATCGAACCTATCTCTCCCTTCCCTTCTCTTTCGGCCCAGACTTCTTTCTCCACCAGTTATCGCCCCTGAATTCCAGCACCCAACTCCTTCACCATCATCCCTTCTTTTCGATTTCAACATCCCGTTGGCCTGGTCCTTGCCATCCCTTCTTTTTCCTTTGTCAAGCCTCCGCCGTTCAGTCCTGGCCCACCAAGCATCACCACGATCGACGCCATCTCCTTTCCCCTTCGAAATTTCTTCTCCTCACCCTCTCCATTGACCCACAGTCCTGTCCCCTTATATCGGCCTCCCCTTAACCAACACCAGCACCGTCGACCCCTTAGTTCCCTCTGAGCTGTCGCCCTGTACCCCAAATTTTGGTTTAGCGGACATAAGCCACCTAGAGGTATTTCTTCGTTTTCTCTTTTACATTGAACTCGAATTGTGGATCTGTGTTGTAATTTTCTGAACTCTCTGCAACTGAAGCTAATGGCCAATGACTACTCCAGTTTTAAAGTGATTTTGTGGTGAATCTGGCTTTCGTAAACGTCATTAAGCATCTGTTTGTTAGTTCATATGGATTTCTTGCTACAGTGTGCTGAATAATTTCCTTGACAGACTTATGCTGTTACATTGTTTCTTGCGCTTTGTGAGTATTTGAGAAACTGAATGACTTTGAATCTTCTAGCAATTCCCCTGACTGAATCTGTTGTGCCTAGATGCTGCTCTAATTTTACATTGATTATGTCATGAATTTGGTGCTGGTCTTTCACATTTTTATTGGAAAATATATGCACAAGATTGGGCTGCTCTTAGATTGTGATTGCTCTTCTTATTGAGATGTGTTTTGATAATTCCCTAACTTTGTTGGATTTTTGGACTAAATTGTTAGACTGAAAATTTGAACCGGTCTATAGCTCTCTGGCTTGATTTAATCTTAATGGGGTTTTAATCTTTAATTGCATGCTACTGTTGTGCGCTATGCTTTATTGTACCTTTGTGCAAGTTGTGGAACATAAATTCATTGAGTACATATTCTTGAGCTAGAATGCGTGGGCATATTGAGATTCTTTTTATTATCCCTATCTTGTGAAATTTCTTGACCTCTAAAGCTTCAATTCTAAATTTTTATCGAAGAGGGACATGTTGTTATGGTTTGTTGAATGGGATTAATTTGATCTCTAGTCTCTTCTTGGACTCTTTTATAACGTAGGAAGCATTTGAACTTGCTGCTATATGCACTGATATAAACTTCGCTTATTCTTATTGTGCATGGTAGCTGCATACTCTGCTTGATCTCACATTGTTTATCTCAGTTTTTGCAGATCTCCAATGGCACCTCCTAAAGGAACTAATCGACCAAAAAGGAGTGCTATTGGTAACGCTTCCTTATCTAAGCGTAAGAAGAAACCCACTCTATCACGAGCCTCTCAGTCATAAGGATCTCCATCGCATGCTTTTGAACCTCATGACCCTCTGGGCTCACTCTTTTGTGTACCAGCTTAGGAGCATATATCATCTCCTTCCAGAATTATCCAGGGGAGTATTAGTTTTCTTTTCCTTACCTTTTCACCTCTCTCATTATGTATTGTTGTTTTACTCACATTAGGGACAATGTGAAAGTTAAGTGTGGGGGAGGGGTTGAAAATCATGCTTGCATTTCTTGTTCTTGTATGCAATTGAAAATGAATTTGTTAAAATTGAAATGAGTGCATTGCTTATGATTGATTTAGATTTTGAGCTTTTACCCATCTTTGAGAATGGCTATAAAAACAATTAAAATATTATAATAGGAAGAATGTTTCAACTAAGCCATATACTTTAGCCTTTTGTATAAATTTTGAGATGAACCTTGAAAAAAGGAGTAGTTTATAACAAGGCAAACAAATGGTTAATTTATGAATACTGTGATTCCTAATTCCTCTAGGAAATTTGACTATCTTTCTTGATTTATTTGTTTGTTTTAGGATATGATTCAGGTTATAAAAAAAACGAGAGAAAAAAGAAAGTGTAAAAAAAATTTGGATACTTAACTCCGCTGGCCTTTCTAGACTTAATTTAGTAACCGGGGGCACTTCATCACCAATGTTGGCACTCGCGTCAAACGGTTAAATCAAAGAGGGTTAAGAGTTGGGCTAAAAGCCTCTTGAGATAATGTTGGAGTAACTGAGTAACCGATGCTGTACCACCCATGTGCAGGGTCGCGTCAAAAGGGGACCTACAACAACTCAAGATTGAATCAAAATAAAAAAAAAGAAAGAAAGAAGAAAAAGAAAAAGAAGTAAAAAGAAAAAAAATATAACCTAAGGATCCTTTTTGTGTTGAATGCATACTGAATTAATTAAGAGAACTTAAATTTTCTATAGGAGTTAGGAAGCATAGTATTTCTTTATTAATCATATTGGTGTACTTGTTATGCTCTATTCCTTTGATCAAGGTGAGTTGATGGATGATTACAATTGTTTAAAGTTGTTGGCTTGGTGATTCATTCTGATAAATCATTAACTGAAATAATAACTTATAGCAATATCAAAGTGTGGGGGTGTAACGCTCTTTGTTTAAAGATTTCATATGCATTGCCCTTTTTATTTGAAATGTGATTTTCTTTTGCTTGAGGACAAGCAAATGTGCAAGTGTGGGGGTGTGATGACTCCCTATTTAACATTGATTTAGGGCTTATTTAGAAGATATTTGGGGAGTCATCAATGCTAATTAAAGGAATTTTGAGAGTTTTTTTAGAGAAAATTGTACAAATTTGTCATATAAGCTTAATTTAATTATTTTTGAAATAAATATGACAATTTATTAGAAAATTTGATTGGCATGATTACCTCACATTTATGCATGATTTTGATAGGTACAAATGGATATTATAAGCTAGGAAGGAGAAGAAAAGCAAAGGAAAAGATTGGAGAAAGCTGGAGTTTAATTGCTGAAAATTGCTGGAAATTGCCTCTGGTGCCATGGCACTGCACCTGAGTGCCATGGCACGGCGGGAAAATCCTTAAAAATTCTGACTTCGCACAGATTCGTTTTTTATCCTTTTAAACCATCTAGGGCACGAAAATTAGAGGAGAATCAGCCCCCTTTGAACCCTAGAACCCATAGGAACCATTAGACTCATTGATACACACAACTTTGGAGCTAGGGTTTGCAAAATTGGAGGTTGAGAAGCAAAATTGGAGGAGTTTCTCGCCCTAGGTGATAGATTCTTCTTGTTTTCTTCAATTCTGTTACTTTGGTGAATTAAACATGGGATTTCTTTGTATTTTCTGGTTTAATCCATTCATGAGTAGCTAAATCTTTTGTTCTAGGATTGATTCAAACCTTGTATGGATTGAAACCTAATTGTTTCCTTTTCTTTTAGAATTTAATGACTATTTATGTTGATTTATCTTGTTCTTAATGCCTCTAATTGACTGATCACCCTTTAGAGCGATTTGTTCATTTAAATTATACTCGAGAGAGATAGTTTAGATGTAGAACTAGGGTAAATCAGACTAGACTTGAAGTTTAAATCAACTAATGGATGGTTTGTCGGGTAGAATAGAGATATATCTATCGACCTAGTTTTGTCAGATTAAGATTGGCTCTTAAGGCATACTTTCATTAATTTGTAACAAGAGATTGAGCAAGTTTAATGGGAAGTATATAATTGATTTTGACTCGAGAGAGTGTTTCAAGTACTTTAGAATCTTAGGCAAACATAGATGATCATTTAAAGACTAAAGGAAGGGAAATTAATTAGGGTTCATAAAATACAACGGTGAGAATTAATTCTAAACTTAGTTCATTGATAAATTAAATATTTCTTGTTTGTTTCTTTATTTTTATTTTAAAATTAGTTTTCAAAACCAGTTTCTAAAAGAATTTGATTTGTTCAACTTAATTGAGTTCATTAGTCTATTGTTTGATTGGGGTTTTAAAACAAATCTCTGTGGGACGATAATTTATTACTACGTTACGATCCGTACTCTTGCGGGCGAACACTTCTAAAGTATAGGTATTAACAAGTTGAGTATTGGTATTAACAACTGCAAACTATTTCAGTATAGGTATTAACAAGTTGAGTATGGGTATTAACAACTATTAATAAAAGGCATTTTTTTCTTCCATTTTCCCATTTCAAAACATTATATCAGGATAAGTTTAAATCAGCAAGAGCAAGTTACAGTGGATGAAGCACCTCACATGCCCCTTTCATGAGATTTCTCATGGTAAGAGGAAGTTTAAATCAGCATATGCTTTTAAATCACACTAATGCACCCAAACCCTTTAAACACTTCATTTGCCCCTTTCAATGTGATCTTGCCGATTTCCCCTAAATTTGACAGTTTCAATCACGATTGGAGCGAAATGGCCTGCGATTTCAAGTAAAATTGGAGACGCCGGCTATTTTGAGCAATGTTGATGAAGACTTACATGATTTCGATTAAGACCTTCGTTAGGTTTCTGTCAAGAACGAATGCATGCATTTTGGTTCTTTTTTTTTTTCAAATGCTGATTAAAAGTTGGAGAGACCCTTATTAGCAACATTTTACTATCCCATATTGTTACCCAATCACTCTTATCTCATGTTACTTATTAATCTCACCTTCATGGAATTTTAATATTGAGGAGGTATTTATGCGAAAATTTCCCATTCTTTTACCCATCCAATGGACATAAGATATTTTTTCTTACTTTTACGAACAATAGGACTATAACTACCTTACACACAAGACCATTATTAAAACATCAAGTCATCTTATAACCTCTAATAAAAATAACTTAAAATGCTCTCAAATTGTATTGAGAGGTATATTATACATTCCCTTCCAAAAATAAGACATTTACTTAATTTAATTTTATTAAAGATGTTAGTTAAAATCACATCATATTATTAAAACACCATAACCATATTCATTTATCTTACCCTCAATCTCTTACTTATTTACTATTCATGAGTATTAATAGGAATAATTTAGAAAAAATATAAGAAAAATAGAAAAATAACTTATATTTAGAAACAAACTCATATTTTCAAATGGATGCTATAGTTAAAAAGGGAGGGAGTAGATTGATCATAATGTGGGGCAAAAAAAAAAACTAGATAATTACTACAACGCCAAGGACATCAACAGCTGGCCATTAGTCAACAAACCTCTAGGTGACACGTTTTGAGATATTCTTTAATAGAAATCATAACTCTAACATTCGAAACATTTGAGAAAACATGTACAATCTAGTTAACACAGAATATATTCTCCACTGAGCTAAAAAATTTGGCATCTAGAGGGCAGGATTCATCAAGTACTGAATAAATCATGTATACAATAGCCACCACTACTCTGATTGTTCAAATGGGACACGAACAAACAGCTGTCCGTGCAATGTAACCACAGCTGATGTCTGATGAGGATCAATCCTTGAAGGCAAGCTTACAACCTGCAGAATCAAATACTTGCATATATGAATAATATGCAGAATCTTTTGAAAATTTAATGTACAAAGAAAAGGACGGGGATGTTTTTCATTTTTGTAGGATAACACCGGGTCAAATGGATGAGTCCTTTCACTCTGTCATTTAGAACACTCCCCCATCAATTTAGAGCAACTATAATTACTCCCGAAGTAGTACCCACATAAATTAAATCTAGGTCCGCAAGGAAAGAAGGAATTTCTCATTGAAATAAAAATAGGCAACTTCAACAGTATACCATTTCAGCATATATGTAGTGGAACATAAGTTGACTTCTAATGCAAGGATTGCTACCTCGGTGAAGCCACATATATTTTGTTCCAAAATGCTAAAATGATTGATTGTCTCACTTCAAATTCAGCAGTGCTGAGGTGAATATTCAGATTGTGTGTGTGTGTGTGTGTGTGTGTTTTTTTTTTTTGGATTTTTTTTTTTTTGGGGGGGGGGGGGGGGTTGCTTAATGTTGCAACCCATGATCAAAACATGTGATGCTATCAAACTAGAGGTTGCAGCAGAAGCTGCTGTAGGAAATTGAGAGATGGCCAGATACATCTTTTTCCTTGTACCTTTTTGAAAGGTGTAACCCCCCATGGATTATCAGGATGCTCAGGTTCACCACTAATGACCAACCGTCCTGCTGGGTCTGATTGAACACGGACCTGGTTTTCAAAAGCAATTATAACCAATGACAATTTCTATTTTAAGCTCTAGACAATAGAAGGTATTCTGAGATCAATCTCAGCATTGGAAGCTTTTTAAAATGTTTTGGGACTAATTGCTTGTTGCGTCCACACAGAGTTAAAAACATTTGTAATTCAAATGCATGTACAAACCCCAACAAGCCTAAACATAGGGAAATTTCAAAAAAATCGATCTGACAAACGCTAATGAAGCAACTGAATCTGTATCCGGTTACTATTTATTTTATTAAAGGCTAAAATACAAATAAACCCTTCAACTTTCGGTCAGTTGCATATTTTGACCAATAATAACACCCTAAACATTCATATTTTGACCAATAATAACCCCTCACCGTAAAAAAACTATCAACTCTAATGGAATATGAGCCATGTCAAATTACATGGACTTTTTAATATTTTATTGATTAAAAATAAAGTTTTATTTAAAGGGTAATCATGTCATTATCAATGTGAGTACCTAATTTCTCCTTTCAGAAATACAATCATTTCCGTTAAATCTCTCTCTCTCTCTTGATGGGTCAATATAATTTTTAATTGTTACTCTAAATTTTAATATTTGTTAGTATAATATTATAACTTCTCTAAATTGATGAGTTTATGTAAACAAATTTAGAAAAAAGTTTCTCATCAAATGTACCCAAGTAATGGTAGTAGGAAAATCACAAGGGAATTAGACGGTTCCGCTTTGTATAAAGATAATTAAGGTTCGAGACATTGGGTTTTAGGCCAAATTGTGCGAAGAGGGAAGAGCATGGGTATATCAATGGTGTCAAAGGTTTCTATGAAAGCAAAAGGTAAGAATTCCAAGAGCTCCAAGGCATCGGAGGAGTGATCAGCAACTCAGTGGGAACCAGATTCCCTACTCATCGAGAGTTAAGCGTATCTAGACCATCTAGATCTCATCTGGAAGGTTTAGATTTGATTCAATTAAAATAGATACACAATCTAAAATCAAATCTAGACAATCAAAATGATTAAATGAGATCTAGATGGTCTAAAGATGCCTACCTATCCCTACTCATCAAAAAGTCTAGATATGCCTAACTCTCCCTACTCATCTTTTTGATGAGTAGGAAAACTGATTCCTAATGCCTGAAGGAGTAGAGCACTTGGACTATGAAATAAGGGATTCACATTGATGGAATGACATAATTACCCTTTTAAACAAAACTATATCCTTAATCAAAGAAATATAAAGAAGTCCATGTAATTTGCCAAGTGCCATGGCACATGTTCCTTTAGAGTTAACTGTTTTTTTGACGGCAAGGGGTTATTGGTCAAAATATGAAAGTTAAAGGTGTTCGATTTAAACTTTTAAAGGTGAGGGGAGTTATATGCAAATGATCTAAAGTTGAAGGGGGTTATTTGTACTTTAGGCTTTATTAAATAATGCTGTTACGCCAATATAAAGATTACATAACCTTAACAATTAATAATTAATATCTTGTTTCCTTTTTTACAGTAGACTTTTTTTTGTCACCAAATATTGCTTTTTAATTCAGTTTCCCATTTCATTCCTTTTCATTGTGTGCCAACCAAGTCACAGAAAAGGAAAAGTTAAGCACAGATAACAAAAAATAATGTATCCCAGTTACCTCTTCTCGCAGAAGGCCAGGAACTAATGCATAGACCTCAAAACAATCTTTCTACATGCAAAAATAGCAATTTGATGAGTTGATTACATACACAGATTATCTTTAATTTCAACACATGATAAATGAACTCACTGTTTTTTGGACATTTATCTTTACCCAATCAGCCGGAGGTCCGATATCAACAACTGCTGTGTCCAATCTAACCAGCCACAGGCATCAACAGAGCAGACAAATTAGTAAAAGACCATAATGCCAATTGCCAGTGTATAACATCAAATAGGATTGTGTCACCATTCATGAACTATTCATACGAATAATCAAATAAATGAGAAAGCAAGCATAGAACATAAAAGAGAAGAGAAACAGAGAATGTCATCGTAACTGTGGCTTTGATGGTTTACTGCGTGCGGCTTTGACTGCATTATCCATGTAAGATGGTTTCTTACGTTTTAGTAAATCTGATCCAATCAGAGGAAGTGATTGAATAGTTAGAACCATTTAATACATAAAACGCTACTAAAATAAACATCAAGGATGAAAGGATCATACTGATGCTTTTAAGCTGCTTTTCACGCTTCTGCATGGGCATGGACGTCCTATCCTAAAGAAAACAAATGCATTCTATGGTTAGTTTGCCATGAAATATCTAACAAGCAAAATGTTTAGGAGAACAGGTATCAGAATCTCAAATATAAATCAGACCTTAATAATCGGGTCACTAACTTCGCCGTTACCAAGAAGACGTTGTGAGTGCCAACCTTGCATAGCCCGTGCTGCAGCATCTCTCCGTGCTCTACCTGATGCTGAAGCCTAATTACATACACTCATCAGTCAAAAAGGATTGTAAAAAACAAATGCGGATAGCAACATTGTACATTTTTCAAACTTAACGCAACAAAAGGTGGATTGAATGACAACATAAACAATCTAACCATTTTCAATTAACATTCCAAACTTCTAGCAGATTTTACATGATAGACGAGTTCAAGTCAATGATACCAGATCTGATTTTAACTCAAGTCTTGTAAAGATTTTAACTCACCATTTTCAATTAACATTCCAAACTTCTAGCAGATTTTACATGATAGACGACTTCAAGTCAATGATACCAGATCTGATTTTAACTCAAGCCTAAGCCTTGTAAAGATAAATCATATTTGAACTCTGACGTGATTCAGACTGATAGTTAGAAACAGTAGAATTGCATTTCTCTCAATAAAACAAAAGAACATTTGCTAATTCCACTGTTCCAGCCTGTAGTATGCAAAACGATTTAACTCGTGGGATGCACTGTGTGGCTTTATAATGGCTTCTATTTCATTTCTGCGACTATTAGAATGGCAGCCCAAAAATTTAGTGTACTTGTTTTAAGATGCAAACAGAGTTTCAGCAAAAGTAACAGTTTTATGTGTCTCACAAAAGTAGTTTTGAATTCCATGAAACAACAAAAGCTGGATGGAAATGCCGTTTCCAAGCATGTTCTTCATGTCAATAAAGAGGAAAAGATTTTCACCCACAATTTAGCCCTCATAACATCAATCATGCTAATGGATCATGGACAGTAGCTCACATAATACCTGATTTTCAATATTTATAGGCTCTGAATGAGAAGCAATAGGAACAGTAAGCTCACCACCTTTTGTTTTATGCCTTTCATAATCAAGAAGAGCCTGAAGCAACATAATATAAGTAGCAAAAATAAGGCCACGAGTTTGCAGCAACAAAAAAAAAAAATCAAAAGGACATGAGGCTGCACCGGAGTGCACAATTCCAAAGGGAAAATAACTGATGCAATCATCAGATATTTTGCAAATGAGTAAACCGTTATCTGAATTAGTCTGTAAACCTTATAAACTCCATGTCAAACATGGTTAAAGAAATAATTTGAGACCGAGTTAAAATATGAAATATACGAGAAAGCTAATAATAGTTCATTAATCTAAAATTACCTTCTCATAGAATCCTCGAAACGTCCATGATACAGTTGTACATGTCCTACAAAAGTTGAGGAAAACAGAAACATGTCACCAGACCATAAAATAATAAATAAATGTTCGATTTAAATACCTCAGTGTCCTCTCCCCCAATCTCCAATAACACGAAAGCAAACAAAAAGTGGAAGCCAAGAAACAAGTGCTTGGAGGGGGAAGGGTGGAAACATTAAATCAGTTTGGAAACTGATCAAGCTGGGATAATTCGATCTTTCCATCAATGATAATTAGTTTCATTGTTATGAATAAATGGCAATTCCTCACGACTAATGTTTAAAACCTAGGAGGGAAAATTAGCTATGTCGGAGGAAATGGTTAGAATAGCCAATATATAGTCCTCTAGGTACACTTGCAATTGCTGTTAATGAATAAACTCTACTTCACCAATTGCCTTAAATCAATATGGTATCAGAGCCACTCTGACTCAAAGGCACCATAGATGCAATCACAGGAGAGATATGGAGATCTCAAGCATCAATTGAAACTTCAAGCTGCAATAGTTGAGAAAATAAAACTTAATTGGAATAGAATACTGAATCTTGGAGAATTGCAGTAGTTTGTACCTCAAATTGAAGCATTTTTAGTTGATATGGCTACAAAGATGGCAATGCTAACTACGAATAACCATGAAGGTGATATCAACAAAAAGTCCACCTCTAGTGGACCCATGACAATACCTCAATTCAGATTGTAGGAGGCTCAACTGACAAGCCAGACTCACTACAACACTTTGATGAAGCTTAGCAGACTCAAATTTTAGAAATTCAACAACGATATCGTGGATGGGCTTAGAGATGTAGACAGTTCTTTGAGGTGTATGAGATGTTGGTGGAGCATGATATTTAGATCCAATATCCATGCGGAGAAATGGATAATAAGGCGGCATATGAATGTGACTTAGTGAGAGTAACACAAGGAGATTGAGAGAAAGGTCATTGATGTGTGATTGGTGAATTCAATTTTAGCAATCAAGATCCTAAGACAGTTTTGGTTTTGTTGAAATGTATGAACAAGTTGAGAAACTAAGGATGAAGGTTGACATACAGAAGGAGGTTGTGATAAGCTGATGCATTAGAGGCTTAAGGCATTTGTACAGCGATGAGTGTTTTAGAACCTCTGCCTTTGATACTAGCCAATACAATAAACGTTGTTCTAATGGAAGATGCTTCAATTTAGGTTGTTGTGAGCATACTCTTGCATATTCAATCAAAGATATGTGCTTTGTTTACTTTGAGTAGTAGTATAAGTGCGGCAAGCAAGGGAATCAACAGAGCTGTTTTGAATGAAATAGGGGCTCTTTCAGAAGAGCAATGTGCAGGAAATGAGTTAGATGGTTTCTATCTCTATTAATAGTTCTAGCAGAAGCCCCAAGTTAGCTTGGCATCTCAAAAGGAGATGGAAGAGAGGAGAAAGAAAGGTCTTTGGTTCTAGCACTCCACAAAATTCTTGCTCAATTATGAAAGCAAGGAATCACAACTTTTCTCTTTGTCGGTGCAAGATGATGGAGTTTGTGCACGCCCTGTACAGAGAAGAGCAAGAGCATTTGATAGGAACACAATTGAAGCAAGGTATCTTGCATCAATTATGAAGATGCAAGGTCAGATAAAGGAGTAAAAAGTTTTTCTTTAGATAAATACAAGTAGTAGCTTGATATTTTGATTTGAAATTGCATTGTTGGCATTTTACATTAATGAGACTAATGCTGTTATAGTTAGAGAACTGAAGAGACATTTTATAAAATTAAAGGAAAACTGAAAACTTATGTGAAGTTAGATCATCAAATGTGAAGTTTTCCCTAAGCATAGTTAAAACAGCGGGTCAAACCAGACTAACTAGTCCTAAAAGCCAGTCTATGGTCTGGTCTAACCCAACCAACCGGCTATGGTCAGTCTAGACAAACATTTGGTTGTATGTTTTCACTTTGAACCAAGTCAAGTTAGAGTAGACAAGGTTTAAGACATTTTTGCGCACCCCTACTTGTAATACCATCATTTCGGACAACAATGCTTTCTTCATTTTCTCTTTTCCCCCTTTGCTGGGAGGCACATATTGTTATAGATAAATGTCAACTCCTAACTAAAAATCAGTTAGGTTGGAGGAAGGGGTCTAGTTACACTCGTAAAAGCTATTGAAAAAAAAAACACTTCTTTCCTTCATTTCTTCTATCAAAAACTGACACTTCAATTGCTCTCAACGACCTTCACAAGAAGACTGTCATTGCAAATTGATATGATAATATAATTAGGAATATGATTAGTTAATTTGGTTAGTTGAGTAGAGTCGGGCTTAGTACCGATTACTTAACTAATGGGATTAATTAGCTAATTAGGGTTAGATGGGATTGGGATTATTCTTATGTTTTGGGATTATTATATTTTGGATTATTATTATGTTTTGGGGCTAGTAAGACTGAATTGGGCTTAATGAGCTTATTTTTAATTAGGCCCGAATGTAATACTACTCAGATCATTATACAAACCTGATTAGGGCATATTATTTTTTAGGTCTTGCATTTGAATGATAATGGAGTTTCTCTTTTCTTGACGGCTACCTTCTTTTTCTCTAAACCCTCCATAGTTTCTTGTTCTTAAACCCTTTGTTTCTTATTTTCTTCTACCCTTCTACTCTTCTTTCTCTAATTCTTTCATTACAGAATATTAGTGGCATCAGAGCCCTTCTTTCCTTGGCCCTTCCACTGCAATTTCAAAAAAAAAATCCAAACTGAAAAAAAAAATTCCGGGCATTTTCCAACTTTCAGCATGCTCTTCTTTATATAGTTTATAGTTACTACAAGGGCTTATGATTCAGCAATGTCTGAAGAAAGATTTCAGGCTATTGATGAAAAATTACAAACCCTTGATCGGCTTCATGACTTGGTTCTTGGGCTCACAATTCGTTTGGACAATTTCCATCTTGCATTTCCGCAAGCTGAGCGTCAAAATAGATACCATCAGCGGCCAACTTCCTTCACCAAAATGGAATTCCCACAATTCGATGGACAAGACATTCTTTCTTGGCTATGGAAGTGTAAGCATTATTTCAACATTCACGAGACACCAAAAGCACAAAAGGTTAAGATGGCTTCGATTCATCTTGATGACATAACCTTTCTGTGGCATCGAGGTTTGGAGAGAAGGTTGCGTTGCTGTCTTCCTCAATTGGACGAATACACCCAGACTTTGCAAGATAATTTCGGCCTCCCTTCCAAATCGCCAATGAGTGATCTGATTCACCTGCGACACACCGGCCTTCTTACTGATTCTAACGCAGAATTCAATTTAATTTCGGCCAAACTAAACCTACCCGAAGTCTACCTAGTTAATGCTTATGTATCAAACCTAAAGGACAAATTAGGTGGCCCAGTCTGAAGGTTCAAACCACGAACCTTAACGGATGCACGAAGATTGGCCCGCATGCAAGAGATCCTTTTAGAAAAGCAACGCCATCATTATTCTAATACCCAGGTATCTGCTCACGTGACTTCATCCCCTCTAGTCAAAAATTCAAAGGCTACGGGCCATTACAAAAATGCCCTTCTTTCCATGGATTCACATGCAAAAGCCTCCTGTGTTCCTTTCGAAGCCAAATCTACTTCTTTGGGTTCGGCTCTTACACCTGAAGAGGATTTCCCGACGATGTCGCAATCAGCCCAGTCACCATCGACACCTTCCTCAGCTATAAACTCATACAAGGGAGCTTTAATGGCTGCACAGCCTCCGTTTGGTGAGAAATTCACGCTGGGTCCTTCTAAGAACTCACCTTTCGGTACCAAGAAACAAGACACAACAACGATCTTAATGCCTGAAGATGAAGTTGATCACACTTGTCCAGTGTCCTCTCTTCCTCTAAAGAACCATTCGAGATCCAAGACAGCGACTTTGGAGATTGGGTCTCCAAGTCTTTCTTCCTCTTGTGAATTCTTGCAAGTCGCAATGAGTGAATCTGCTCCAAAGAAAGATGAGGGTGGTGTGTGGCAGCAAGCTTTGGTAGTTTCGGCTTTCACGTGGCTGAATCTTGTTGAGTTTGAAAAGTCAAACTCATCACAGCTGGCTAGCATATTTCCTCATTGGCAGAATTATTTTGAATATCCCTTGCATTTGGTAAAGTCTGATGGAAATATGGATTGTTTATTACAAGAAAATACCCCAACAAGATGCATGTTTCAGGTTTGGTTCAAGGGAAAGCTAATGGAAATGTTTGTAGGTTCTATTATTGTCCAGTGTGTATTTTACTCTACTGAGGACAACATCCAATGGATAAAAGATTGGCTTCTGTGTGAAGGAACATGATTTTATCTTGCCCATCTCACATGGTTTAAAGGCTATCCCATTAACGTGCTTATCCAGAGGGCAAAAGGTTGGTTAATAAATAAAGTATGCACTGCACATAGTGGGTCCCAGCTGGAAATATTTTCTTCAGCTTACACTATTCCAAGCACTGTACAACCCGCCCCAATTTCTATTCTTTCGTATAGTTCACAGCTGGCTACCATTTTTAAGAGTCAAGAGTATTTTGAAGTCACGCTAAGTTGGGCATTATCAGATCAATATATAGGCTTTTTTCTTCAAGAAAATGGCCTAAGTTCGTTGCTACAATGGGGTACTTCTGTGAAGCCCACAAAAATTACTCTTATCTGGGTTTTACCTGTTAATTTCTCTCCTACAAGACTTATGCTGCAAATATGGTTCAAGGGAGAATTAATTTTCATGGTTATTGGAAGATTTTGCTCTCTAAGCAGAAAAGAGAAGTGTGCAGCAGTATTCAAGTCACAGATTTCTTCACCAACAAAAAGTTTTATTTTTCAGAATTTCAGCCTATATTTTTTTTAGTTGATTTCAGTCTTTTATATTTTATTTTTGCTTTTCCATGATCCTTGAGGGCAAGGATTTCTTTGGAAAGGGGGTAATGATATGATAATATAATTAGAAATATGGTTAGTTAATTTGGTTAGTTGAGTAGAGTCGGGCTTAGTATAGATTACTTAACTAATAGGATTAATTAGCTAATTAGAGTTAGATGGGATTGAGATTATTATTATGTTTTGAGATTATTATATTTTGGATTATTATTATGTTTTGGGGCTAGTAAGACTGAATTGGGCTTAATGAGCTTATTTTTAATTAGGCCCGAATGTAATACTACCCAGGTCATTATATAAACCTGATTAGGGCATATTATTTTTTAGGTCTTGCATTTGAATGATAATGGAGTTTCTCTTTTCTTGATGGCTACCTTCTTTTTCTCTAAACCCTCCATAGTTTCTTGTTCTTAAACCCTCTGTTTCTTCTTTTCTTCTACCCTACTACTCTTCTTTCTCTAATTCTTTCATTACAGAATATTAATTCTGTATCACAAATTGACATCCAACAGCATTCAAGAGACATTAAACACTAGTCATACAATTTGTCAACATAAAACCATTCAGTTTCATTTCCATGCTTCCAAATGTTTGGGCAACTTTTAAATGGTAAGAATGTAGCATTAGTTCAAAAGCCATAAATCTGCATGGTAACCAAAGCTCAAATAAACGAGTCCAAGATGAGAAAGTGTGTTGTCTCTTACTTTGGAGGCTTGAAAGACTCTCCAACTTGCCGCCACAACTTACATGAGGTTACCTATCAATAAACACAAGTCAGTCCGACATATCCCCTTGCCAACAAACAAAACCATTTAAACAAATTTCCAGCACAGTGTACAATTAGCACCTCCTTTTTAAGAAACAAGACCTTAAATTAATCACTCATCTTATGGTAAAAACACACTAAATGAATCAAAGTGGTGGAAAACTGTCTAAAATGTAGATGCAATGATTAAAGTAAAGGAGCTTCCTGAGTTATCAACTAATTAATTCATCAATTCTTGTAACCAAACAAAACTATATTTCAACATTCATTAATAGGCTTTTGGTATGCAAGTCACAGTTTATCAAATTACAACACATATAACAAATTTAGACAGCTTATTTTCAAATTGTGAATAGTCAATAATAAATAACCTGTTGTTGAAGAATTAGAGGGAAATACATACTTAAAGCACATCAATAATGATAAAGATGTATATATTAATAAAAAAAATACCCACATAAATTCAATTCAACTAAATACAACTCAAATAAACTTTATGATATATTGATGATATCAGATGCAATAACTTTGATATTTGTATACCTTGTCATAGCCACCCAATCTGGTCACTGCTCTCCACAACCTTATTAATGCATTCAGATGAATTAAAAAAAAAATTCAGAATTTACATAATTTATGCCATAATAAAACTGAAAAGATTAATGAACAGGAAAGGCTCACTTCAGACAATTAAGCCCCTCTCCATAGAACTTTGGGGGTTTAAATTCCATGCTTCTCTCCCTAAAAAAATTTTCAAGCTCCTTCATAAAAGCAGACTGCTCTGCTTCGGTTCCTGACTCATTTCCATCATAGTCGACATCTAAAAAAGAGTGCTTTGTGTTTGAATTCCCTTTATCTACAGGTGCTGCAGCATGATCTTCATGGACCTTAGTCCCAACTTTTATGCCATTCTCAATCCCAGCTTTTATATCAACAGGAACAGGATGCGGTGTTGCAGGTTCATTATGGCCCATGGGTGTGGAATCACCACTGTTGCAAGTTTTACTGGCAGTGACTTCACAAGCTTCAGGCTTGACATTCTTAACCGTTTCAATTGTATCAGCATTTTCCTCACCAACAAAAGAAACACTCTCGATGCCAGTATCTGTCTGTGAGAAATCTTTGACCTCAGTCTTCATATCTGCTGCGTGTTGTTCTGACTCAATTTTAACCAAAAGTTGAGCACTGGATTCTACTGGGACGGAGTGGAAAATTTTATTATTTTGATCTTCTTGTTGTTGAGTACCATCCGACATAGCATCTGGTTCCAGATTTTCATCACCAGCAGGTGCGTCTACCGTCAGATTTTCAACACGATTCGTAGCTACCTCTTCAGGAATAGGATTAGATGAAGCCTCGAGTTGAACCTGTGCATCAACTAATTGCTTGCTTTGGCTCCCACTCTCGGGCACATTCTGGCCAGATTCCTCGTTTTCGTTGGTATTACTCATCTCCAATTTCAAGCGCGCATGAGAAAACACAAACCCCTAAATCTGCATATACGAAATATAAGAGGAAAAAATGCCTTTGATGCCCCTCCACCCGAAACAAGAAAAAGAAATCTTCATGGAACTAAACCCTAGGCTCAAACTACGGGCACCTCTCCCTTAATATTCATATATCTAGAAACATTTCGGGTTCTTCCTTTTCACATTTCTAATTGTAAATTAAAATGAGATATAAATGCGAAATTACCTGCAACAAATTCAGGGCAACAAGAACAACACCACATAAAATTACAAATACTGTTAAGATGTAGTATTTGATAAACCCTGACTTTCGGTCCAAAAAAAAAAAAAATACCCTGACTATTTAGCCCCCGTCCCTTTTTCAGCTATTCATTCCCGCCCGCGTTTTCAGTAATCAGCATGCAATCACACATGTTCCGACGAAGCGGCAACCTTTATGGGATGCACAGCATACTAACGATGACAAGTGACAACTGACGAGAGACGAGGTACATTGATTCACGGTTGCAATACGACACCGTAAAAGGTTTTCCAGGATCAATATATTCCCTTTCTCAGTGAAAAACAAGTCTACCAACAAGTTCTATATAACGAAAAAGTTGGCAAAAAAAATTTATAACAAAAAAATAAGTCTTTGGTCAACGAAATTTCAGGCAGCTTTAGTCTAATGGTAGTTTAATTGATTTTCTAAGGGGGTATGAGGGATTTAGAGAGGAGGGGAGGGAAAATTTTTGTGAGTTAAATTTAAAAAAATCGAAGAAGTAGGGTTGTAATTAGTAAATAAATATTAGATTTAAGATAAAAGAGTAAGAAAAAATAATTATAAAATTTTAACATCACATTACTAATTTTCTAAAATTCAACTTAAAAAATTTTTCCTTCCCGCCCATTTTCTCTCCCCTCCCCTCATGCCAAACAGACCCTAAAAGAATTATGGTGGACTAAATTGATCACAGCCGATGGAAGAAATTTTTTGGTGCACCTAGTGTGCCACACAATCTGTGCACTGGCCAATGATATCATGACACCTCATGTAATTTTATGTGAAGTGGCAGCCTACATGTCATACTCCCCCTCTCTATTATTTTAATATATTATTTTTTAAAAAAAATTTACATCTCTCTCTCTCTCATTTGCGCAATTTTCCCTAAGCCAATGGATACCTCCTGGAGCTAACGAAGTGAGAGTAGATGTGGATGCATCAGTGCTGCAACCATTTAATGCAGCATGTGGTGGGGTGATATGGGACGCAAAAGGCAAATGGCTAATGGGTTTCAAGAGGAAATTGGGTGTTCTCCCAAATGCAATAGCTGAAATTATGGCTATAAGAACAGAACTGGAAGTTTATAGGGATCTCAACTTAGTATTTTCTCTTACTTGCTTGAAGCAATTAATTTACTTCCTAGAGCAGCAGAGCAGGGAATCCTTTCCGGGAATAAATTGAAACAACACGCTATATCATCTTTAAGCAATGGCATGTTAACGTAAATCCTTGCTACAAGGAAGCCATCGGCTGTGCTGATATTCTGGCAAGGGAAGCACAAGAGTGAAAAACTGCATCACTGATTCCAAAAGTTATAGAGAGCTGCAAGGAAAGATACCTTTTGGAGTATTCTTCTGTTAGGGATTGCATGCCCCGATCTGAGAACCACAACTAAGAGCTTGCCAAATGTAATAATAATAATTAAAAAAAAGAAACGAGGCAAAAAGTCAAATGAGAAAAGAATAAGAATTGAGTGTATTTGGAATAACAATTGGAAAAATGACTTATTTTCAATTTGACTTATACATAAGTAAGATTGCATATAAATCAGATTGTGTAATGAGATTTATATTTCGATGACAATTATCGAAATGACTTTTTATAAACTAAAACTTGTTTGAATTAGCGGTTGTAAAAGTAGCTCTTATTTATTGTAACAATTTTAAGTAAAATATTAAAATTAAAATAATTGAAAAAATATTTTATTATTAAAAAATTCAAAATGTTTTTCTAGTCTTATTTATAAGTTGCTTTATCATGTTAATATAATACAAGAAAATGACTCTTCTAACATGATTATTTTATTGAGATATCTAACATATATATACTATAATTAAATAATTTATTTAACTTTTTAATCTCTACAGATTAGTCAACTACTTCTTATATTAAGGACCAAATATAATATTTTTTTCTATCTCCTTCATAGCGAAAAAACATAAGTCATAAACCATAAGGTGTGGCTATGTTTGGATTGATTTAAAATGGGAAATATAGTTTTAAGCTACTTTTTTTGGCTTATACTTATAAGCTATTTATACCCCATAAGCACAATTAGAAAAATGCTATCACAAACACACACCCATTTAAGTACTTTTTTAAAGCACTTAATTCTGCAAAATAAGTCATCCCAAACACACCATTGCGGGTTTGGGGAATTAGAAAGTGAAGGGAATCTCGAAGAAGGAAGAGATTAAAATAGGAAGAGTGGGGCAGAAAGAAAAAGCAGAGTACCTCAATAAAATGACTCTTTATATTTTGGGTGTTTTTTTCAAAAATTTATTCAAGATAGAAGCTTGCTTTTTGTTCCGTGTTGTATACAAAAATGGTGAACGTAGATGATGAGAATGGTCATGATAATGTGTTAAGAATGTTCAGGTGTCCATTTTTTTGTTGGTAAACTAGTTGAACCGACTGTAATGTAGTAAGTTTAATCCTTTTAAAAATAGGTTCAATCAACATCAGAGTTCAAACGACCCGGCCATTTCTCAACCAGAGCGATCTCTAACCGTTAGAACTCGTCATCGGAAAGGAGACACGTTCTTAAAAAAGTAGTCACTTGAATGTGGACAATTGTTTCAGACCAAAAAAAAATGTGGACAATTGTCTAATTTGCAAATTGCAAGTGTGAAACAGTTCATGAATAAGCGACTAATTCTTCCAGCCAAAAAATTGAACTGGAATTTTAATATCTCTCGAGCCTCGTTGAAATTAAGCCCCATGCGTCGGACTTAAATGACATCCTCCCAACAAAAAAATTCACATTGAAAATTAATCGATAACGATATCAATGCCATGAAGATAAATTTATGAATGTTTCTTGTTTCAATATTGGTCTTTTCGTAAAGGTAAAAAAAAAAAAAATATATTGGTCTTTTCGTTATGCTGACAGACGGATAAAGGAAGATCAAGATACAAACCAACCCCACTAAAACTAAGCATCACTTTGCCATCAAGCAAGGGGGCAGATCGTTGGAGCCATATCAGTCTTATTACAACTTTTTCCTTAACCCGGTAAATGATACATGCAGACCCTCAAGAAAGAGAGGAAGATAAAATACATGCACCAATAAAAGTATGGGGCTGGGCAACTTTTATGGTGTATTAAACAATTCTTAACTCAAGGTTCGCATATCCAGCCCGAGCTTTGTGTCTTTCAAAGAGCTCTTGAAGTGCTTCAACAAACTGATCATGCACTTTAGCAACCTAGAATCAGAAAAAAAAATGAAAAAAAAAATCATTTATCTAGCTGAGTATATCTAATTTATACCTATCACTGACTTAAAAAGCACATTAGATACAGTTCTTTCATAATTTCTCATCATCAATCTAAGGAACATCTCACATCTTGGTGTATAATGATCTTCATTAAAATTATAGTCCATGCACGTCAAGCCTCTGCTAGAAATAACACAAGGAGTAACTTTTCCAGTGAATTGTCATTGTGGCTACTCTAGGTCAAGCGGAAAATGCTTGAGAGGCCACTTTGATTCTAATGACGCCCCATCAGTTCTTTGCCACCATTTGCGAAAAAATTCTGTGCTAGTTTAGTTGAGTTACTTTGAGACTGGATAACTTCCAAATCAGACAAAAATTTCCCATGTAACAACTTCAAAAACTATACCTCCTCCATGGTTGGTTCTGGATTTCTGTCAATCTCAATTGGTCTACCCACCACCACATGCATTGGATGTCTGTATGGTAAAGGAGATCTGAAAGGTAGAGGGGGTTATCAATGCTTGGAAAGAATAAGCAAACACCAAGAGATCAGCAATTCACTTGCTAGTTTAAAACCTACTTATGCTATGACAATGGCTACTCCTTTCATATCAAAAATTTTTCATTCATGTACAAATATTCTCCATCTTTAAAGAAAAAATTACATAAAGAAAGCCTGCAGAGGAAAAAAAAGAAGAGGAAAGTCGCCTTGCACTGCAGAATTACATTTTCCATCCTTATTTCTCAAAAAATTTCAAGTAACGTTAATTTTGCACTGCTGTTTCTTCAGTTGCCAATGATTTTAAAAGATTATATAAAAATATACCCAATAAGTGATCATGGTTTCACATCGATATAAATAACATAAGAGAAATCACACTGATAATAGCAGAGCCATAAAGAATGTAGCTTGCTTCCTTAGATTTCATGCAAGACATAGGGTACTACACTGTTGTATCCTTCTATCAGTAACTTCAACCATATAAAGATTAACTAGTACTCCCTCCGTTCCTAAATATAAGACCTATTTATCTAATGTAATTGAATTAAGGATGCTAGTTAAGTTAGTTAAAAAACATGATATTACCAGAACACCCTAACCACCTGTCTTTATCCTTACCCACCTTCCCTTGCTTGTTTATTATTGAAGAACATTAATAGGGATAATTTAAGGAAAATGTGAGAAAAAATATAAAAAAGTCTTATATTCAGAAGCAAGCTCACCTTCCCAAATAAGTCCTATATTTAGGAGCAGAGGGAGTATAACTCCTCTCCAAAGTTTTGGCCTTTTTTTTTTTTTTTTGGCATAGGAAGTCCCCTCCAAAACACCGATGGGTAATTAAATACAAGGTAAAAAAGAGCAGAGGACATGAAGCTTACAAAACTATTTAACATATTGAAAGACACGCACCCGAGAATTCCCCAAAAATATAATGGGGTGAATTTGATAGCCCTGGCAAATTTCAGAATCAACTTCCCACTTGGTTTCCACCACTTATAGACATCTGACTAGAAATTGTAAACCAAAAGGAAGAGACGGTTAACATGCATAAGCAAGAACATTAAACAGAATAATCAGAAAGATTAACCGATAAGCCATGAGATCCACTGAAGTATTTTAAAAGGCATGAGATTTGTCATGCTAAAATGTAGAGTTAAGCTAAAGTTGTATATTACAAGAGAAAGTGACAGAAAATAATACCTGCCCAAAGCAGAAAACTGGAACCAAGGGTTGGCCCATCTCCACTGCTATGCGAACAAATCCTCTTCTAGCCTTAAGGAAGGCAACCTAAAAATTGAAAACTTCTCATTTCACTGGGCTGATGCATAATAAGCAAAGTTCCTTCCTAAAGAGTCATGTAATGGACAACCTCCCTCTTCCTCACTTTAAAAACAGTTGGAACATTAGCAGACTTTCTTTTATTATGTCAAGAAAGTTGTAAACTCCATAAATCAAGAGTATAATTTTTAACAGACAAGAAAAAATACCGGAACAAAAAATATTTGGTTTGTTTGAGAGTTACTGCTACAATTTCATTAGGCCAAACTCTTTATTGCAGCCCCTCTCCCTTGAATTTAAATGGCTACATCTCCAGCTCCAAATAGCCTAAATCCTCATGCCATCCAAGGAAAATTAATTTAAACTTTTGAAGCAGGCCATTTTAGTTACTTTATGATGTCTCTAATGTTTGGTGATCATTCACTTTTTCACCTTTCTTGGGTAACTGCACATATTTTAAGTTTTAGAACTTCTAGAGACTTCTAAAATTGATTGTTGCTCGGGTTCTATATTTTATTTGCCATAACCCAATCTACCTGCTCGGATTTTTGAGGCCCCACAACAAACACAATGAAGTACAAAATATTTCTCTAATTCCTATCAAACCACACAGTTAATGGTGGGCGGCACGGAACAATGCCTGGCACCAATTGTCCACTGACACAGCAAGATCCTGCATCAATATGAAATATGAATGGAGAACAAAACCTAATAAATATTTTATACATATGCCATTTGCATGATGAATGTGACCTTGTGCTTAGCAAGGGATGATTTGTGGAGACATACAATTGAGTGTTTTGCTACAATTTTCTGCATAAACATCATGTGAAAGAAAATGAATAAATATACCTCAGAGCCATGCTCCATGAGAAACGTTTCTTGCACTCCACCAGGAATTAAAATACAACTATACCCAGCAGCCAACAGGGAAGTAAAATTTTTCTTTGTTGCTGGTGTAAGACCCAACCAAGTCCATATGTGTCTCAAAAATGGTGTGTAGAACACCTATCATCATATTGAAGAGTTGAGTTTGAAAATAAGTCTTCATAAGCTTATTACAGACAATCAAGTAAAAGTCTTACAGCGCTGCTGGCAAGAACTCTTATTTTTGGAAGAGGCATGAAGCCAGTGTGATGAGCTAGCACAGAAACACCAATCGGCAAAACTGAATGTGGTTCATATCCAAAAACTGCATGAAATGGTAGCTTTTACTATCAAGAAGAAACTAGCAACAAGTCACAAATAAAAAAATTGGTAACCAATACTATATTAGAGCCAAAGACAGTAATCTAAAGAAAGGTGAAACAGAATATTCCATAGAAGATTTTCCTAAAGAAAGAAAGTATATTTACTGCTTTAGACTGGGAGGACATAAGGTAAACAGTTCATCTTTATACAAAAAAGGAGAATATCATACTCCCTCCAATTCTCAATATAAGATATAGGTAACAAAATGATGTAGATCAAAAGGTTGGTTGAAGGAAATAAATATATAAAAAATGTTATAAATAAGAGTTAGTTAGGATTAGTTAGCCTATGGGGAGTTAGTTAGCACTTCTCACTTGAGGACTGGGTATATAAACAGACTTATTCTAATTGTAAGGCTATCTTTTGACATAATAAAGCTTTGGATCAGACTTGATCTTCCTTTTCTCTTCTCTATCCTCTCTGTTTCTCTTCTCAACTCCTCTCTTTCTCTTCTTTTATCCTCTCTTTTCCTACATTCTCTACACCATTCTTATCAGTGGTATCAGAGCGGACGAACCTTGGCATGAATGCCCAGAACACGTTCGCAGTCTAGATATTCCAAAAGACGTTCTCGATCACAATCAAGTGTCAATTGGATGGCGAAAAATCTCGATACTGCCACACGTCTTCTCCGTCTTGAAGCTTGCATGTAGGCATTGCAGAATTTGCCGGCTGCCATGACCAATCGAATGGAGACCTGGATGCAAGATAAGGGGTCTCACAATAATGGAGGAGAGAATGAACATGTTCGTCCCCCACAGAACCATCGGGATGGTGAGTACTAGCCTCTTACCAGATTTTGCAAAATGGAATTCCCAAGATTTCATAGAACAGATGTTGAGGGATGGCTTCTCAAATGCGATAAGTATTTTGAGTTGGATAGAACTCCAGAGGACAGAAAGATCACCATGGCAAGCCTTCAGTTGCACGAGAAGGCATATCTCTGGCATGCCGTGTTCATGGAAGATGGTGATGGTCATGGGTTGGTTTGGGCTGAGTACAAACAAGCGATCAAGATTCGATTTGGCCACCCTTGTGAGTCTTCGATGGGGGAACTCAAGAAACTAAGGCATACAGATTCTTTAGAAGATTATAACGATAAGTTCAATGTATTGAGGCATAAATTGCATCTCTCAGATTTGCATGCTATTCAGGCATACATCAAAGGTTTAAGGGAAGAGTTCGCTCGTCAGGTTCGCATACTGAGACCGAATTCATTGAATGAAGCATGGAGTATAGCAAAAATTGTAAAGCTTAATATTTGAGACGAAGTTGTAAAACTGACGTGGAAAAAGTTTTCTGGTGAGGTGGCGTTTAATTCGGACAGATGGCGAGGGGCCAAGAATCCATCACAGGTGGGTGGGTCCCATTCTTTTGGTCAAAACTCTCAATTTTGGTCAAAGAATTCTCCGGCTTCATCTAATAAGGTGTCGTTTCCGACCATTTCTGCTAAGTCCTGAATGGAGTCTTCAAAAACAGGGTATTCGAAGCCAATTTTGAAGGGTTCTCATATTATGACTGTTGACGAACTTGATGCACAAAGAGTCCAAAATTTATGCTTTTACTGCCATCAAAAATATTCAAGAGACCATAAGTGTCCTCAAAGGCAACATATGGAATTGCAGATGCTTGAATACGAGGAACCTAATGGTGAAGAAGATTCAGGGAAGGACCTGGTTCAAACTGATCAGTTGCAAGAAAGGTCTGAATGTTTGCAAATTTCTCTTCACGCCACTCAAGGAAGTATGGGGGTGGCGTCAATGAGAATCCAGGGGTTTGTCGGGCGTCGTCCAGCACAGATTTTGATAGACAATGGAGCTACTCGTAACTACATGTACCGACAGTTAGCTAAGACATTGGGGTGGACTGGTCGTGATGTTCCATTAGCCACAGTACAGGTAGAAAGAGGTAGTAAGCTCTTTGTATATGGGTATTGGAAAAATTTTAAATGGCGTATGAATGGTAGGGATTTTCAATGGGATTTGAGAATTATGGATATCAAAACTTATGATATTGTGCTTAGTTTGAATTGGTTGAAACATGTAGTGCATAAAGCTACATGGGATTATGATGATCTTGCTATGTCTTTTTGGTACGATGGTGATTTGTCTAGGTTACAGCCCGAACCTGTGAAGCAGTGTCATTTAATCACTGATTTGACTAAACTCAGTGAAGAATCAGCCCAATTTTTTTTTTTTTTTCTGTTGCAGCCAGTGAAGAATAGTTCCTTGCAAGCTTGTTATGTGCAAGAGGAGGTTGAAGGAGTGGACAGCAGCATTAAGAAGCTATTGGAGGACTTTGCTGATGTTTTTGATGAGCCAAAGTCTCTTCCACCATTGAGGGATAAAGCTAATCATCCTATTGTTTTATGTGATGGTGCTGCTCCGATTAATTTGAAGCCTTACCGGTATCTAGCCATCTAAAGGAATGAAATTGAAAGACAAGTTAATGGGTTGCTAGAAGCGGGTGTTATCCAAAATAGCTCGTCTCCTTTCGCTTCTCCTATTGTTTTGGTGAAGAAGGATGGTTCGTGCAGGATGTGCATTGATTACCACGAACTTAACAAGAAGACAATCAAGAATAAGTAACCGATTCCGCTGGTTGAAGATTTGCTAGATGAGTTGAAGCAAGCTAGGTGGAATACAAAGCTAGATTTGAGAGATGGTATCATCAAATACGCATGGTACCTGAAGATACTTACAAAACAGCCTTTTGGACTCATGAGGGCCATTATGAGTGGTTAATAATGCCATTTGGGCTTACTAATGCGCCAGCAACTTTTCAAGGCGCAATGAACTAGATTTTCAGGGAGTTCATTCCTAATCAGGTTGAGTATTTGGGCCATATCATCAAAGAGGGTCAAGTTTTAACTGATCTTAAGAAGATATTGACAATGAAAGAGTGGCCGGAACCTTCTACACTCAAGCAAGTAGGATCTTTCCTCGGGTTGGTAGGATATTATCAAAGGTTTATCAAGGGGTATGGACAAATTGCTAGACCCTTAACTGATCTTTTGAAGAAAAATGGGTTCTTATGGAATGAACAAGTAGGTGATGCGTTTGTTAAATTGAAAGAAGCTTTGGTGTCGGCTCCTTGTTTGGCACTTCCGGATTTTTCTCAAACTGTTGTGTTTGAAACGAACGCTTGTGGCAGCAGTATAGGTGCTGTTTTGTTACAAAAGGGGCAGGCATTGGCCTTTTTCAGCAAGGCTCTAGCTCCTAGACATCAAGGATTGTACATTTATGAGAAGGAGTTGTTGGCGGTAGTACAAGCGGTCAACCATTGGCATCAATACCTAGAAGGGAGGAAGTTCATAACAAAAAGGGATCAGCAAAGTCTAAAACATTTGCTTGATCAAAAGTTAAAGACATCTTTTCAGATGTTTTGGGTCTCAAAATTGATGGGTTATGACTATGAAATCCATTATAATGGGAGTACTAATGGTGCTGCTGATGCATTATCTCGTTTACCTAAACAAGAGTTATTTCAAATGGCTCTTGCCACTTGTTCAGATGATTTGTTGCTGAAAATTAAGGCATCTTGGGTGGCTGATTCAGATTTACAGCTTGTTTTGAGCAATTTACAGCAGTACAATGGCACGTTTGGGAAGTATTTGTGGGATGGTGAATTTCTGCGTAAAGGTGGCAGACTTGTGGTTGGTGATGATGCAGATTTGAAGCATGAAATTTTTAATTGGATGCATGCTAGTGCTCAAGGGGGTCACATGGGAATTAATGCTACTTGCCAAAGGGTGAAATCCTTGTTTTTGTGGAAGAATTTGTATGGTGAAGTGAAGGATTTTATTAGATTGTGTGATGTGTGTGCTAGGTGCAAATATGATACAGCTGCATATCCGGGTTTGCTTCAACCACTTTCTATTCCTAGTAGGGTTTGGGAGAGTATTACTATGGATTTCATCGAGGGGTTGCCAAGATCTAATGGGAAGGATGTTATTAAGGTGTTGGTTGATAGGCTAAGCAAGTATGGTCATTTTATTGCATTATCTCATCCTTTTTCGGCTTCGGTTTCAGCTTAACAATTTTTGGATCATGTGTATAGGTTGCATGATGCACTGGTTGAGATAATTAGTGACTGGGATCCATTATTTGTGAGCAATTTCTGGCAAGAGTTCCTCAAGGTGTTGGAAGTACAACAAAATTTAACTTCGTCGTATTACCCTCAATCTGATGGGCAATCCGAAGTGTTAAATAGATGTCTTGAAACCTATCCCCGTTGTATGTGTTGGGAGAGACCTAAGGATTGGGCAAAGTGGTTACCATTAGCCGAGTGGTGGTATAACACAACATACCACACATCAACTAAAATCACTCCTCATGAGTTGTTATATGGCCAAAAACCTGCTGTGTATGTTCCTTATTTGCCACGGACAGCAAGGGTGGAGGCTGTAGATAGATCATTTGTGGCAAGGGAAGAGGCTTTATTGATAGCCAAGCATCATTTACATAGGGCTATCAATATGATGAAACAAAAATCTGATTTGCATCGGACGGATAAAGAGTTTCAAGTAGGACAATGGGTTTTTTTGAAATTACAGCCTTATCGACAAATTTCCGCAGCAGGTAGGAGTTCTCAGAAATTAGCTCCTCGTTTTTTTGGGCCGTATAAAGTGGTGCAGAAGGTTGGTCCAGTGGCTTATAGGTTGGAGTTACCTATTGAGTCTAGGATCCATCCAACATTTCACATTTCCTTGTTGAAATTGTGTCCGGATCCCTCAGTAAAGCAGCGACATCCACCTTTGGATTGGCCAGAGGTACCGGCAAGTTTGGAACCGGAATGAATTCTAAACAAGAGGATGGGTAGGAAAAGGGGAAGGATAGTTACAGAAATTTTGGTCCAGTGGAAAAATCTTACTGATGAAGAGGCTACATGGATGTTGCAATTTCAGTTTCAGAAGCAATATCCATGTTTTATCATTCCAGATTTTTAATTCTGTGTTGCTGTACAGATTTGGTTTGTTGCTGGTTTTTCATTGTATTGTTATTACATTTGATTAGTTATATCGAGTTGGACTTAGTGCCGATGTTATAGCTAGCTAAAGTGTAATTGTGGTGGCAAGTATTTTTGTGTAATGACAGTACTGCTGTATTTTAGGTACTGACAGGTGGTTGTAAGCATGAGAGTTACCCTTGAGGTCAAGGGTTTTATGGGGGTGGGGGGGGGGGGGGATTGTTATGATAGTGTAATAATGAGTTAGTTAGAGTAATTAGTTCAGGGGCAGATTTGCACCAGTTTCCTAATAGGTCTATAAGCATATAAATAGGTCTGGATCACTTGTAATTAGCTATCTTTTGACATATTTTCCAAAGTGAATATACGAGTTACCTTTCCCTTCTCCATCTCTCTGTTTTTCTCCTCTTCTCAATTTCTCTTCTTTCTTGAATCTTTCTTCTCCTTCCCTCTCTGATCTTCTTACTTCTACAACTCTCTTAACATGTTACCTGAATAGAAAGTGATTTCTTCTCTTCTTAGTTCCCTCTCTTTTCCGCTCTCTTCTCCTCTTTCTCTCTCTTTTACTTCTTTTATCATAACAGATAGAGTGATCCAAAAGAGAATCATGGTACTGCATCTTTGCCAAGCCAGATATTATAAATCTCAACAGTTTAGAACGAAAATGTTTTGATATTGGATAATTTAAAGACCTTCACATGACAAGCCCATGGATGATAATTTGGACCAAGAGCTGAAGAAAATAGATCTAGAGCCAAAGTCTTGTTCAGGTGAAGATGATAGCAATTTGATGTATCCTATATCAGCTCGTTGGGCCGAAATGTCATGTCAGTCCAGCTTTCATGAATCAGCCATTAAGGAATTAAAAAACTATGGGACTATGGAGGAGAAAGTAGAAAGAGGAGCATATAACAGATTCTGATTAGCACATTTGAAGAGTTGTATCTTAGAAAATGAGAGACTAGATTTTGTTGATCAAAAGTCAAAACAAAGTTATATATATACAAGAGGAAATAATCAAAGATACATACTCCCTCCAATCCTTAATGTAGGACCTATTTGAGAAGTTAATCTCATTTTTAAATATAAGACCTATTTGTAATTTTTGTCATGTTGGGTAACTTAACTATTATTTTTAATTTAATCAAATTAAGTAATTAGGTCCTATATTTAAGACCGGAGGGAGTAACAGAATAATAATGAGAAAATCTCTAACCATTTTCACTAATGAGTCTAACAATAACATCTCCAAGGAACAAAAATTGGGTCTCCATTGGATAAAGCACATATGCCCATCTCCCTCCCTCCCTCCCTCCCTCTACCTCTCACACACACATACTTAGAGGATCACAGTAGTATCTATCATTGCTTTCAAATTTAGTAAACACTTACTTTTTCCTGTTATTAGTATTGACTTTTGGGAAGAGGATTGACATCCTCTTTCACATATCTTAACGGGATGGGAATTCTCTCCCAACCTATTAAATACCTTGTTTATTCTCCCACTTTTTTCCATGACACTTTCTTACTAAAGCCCAACTATAAAAAAATTTCTGTCACTTTGAACAAATTGTCCGCGGCAGTGCAAGGAAGTGTAAATATATTTTAAGAAATATAAACATGTAGAAGAATTCTTAATTGAATTAAGAACACAAACCATAAGCACGATTAGGATCGAAGGCATTGATATCCTCTACATGAAGGGTGACCGGAAAATAACTGAGAGCATGCTGGCATATGTACCTGAAATATAGACAAGACAAAAGCGAAATAATCTTAATACGGACCGGAAGAGGAAGCTGTTTATAAGGAAGTTTTATGCCCGACAAAAAAAAGAAAAAAAGAAAAAGATAACTACCTAGACAACTTTCGGCCAAAGTTGCTATTCTCATCTAAGGGAAGCACCATAAAAATGGAGAGCAAACAAAAAACCCTGAGATACAAAGAAAGAAATCAAAAATCAAGTGAAAGAAAAAAGCAAGCACGTAAAGGAGCAAGAGAGTAAAAACAAACAAGAGTGCTTTTGGGAGAGGCAAGAACAGGAGTGCGAAGAGGACCAACGCAGCGTCGAAATGCATAGCTCCCAACCAAATTGCCAAGGCTACAATCTGCTTAAAAGTGTTGGATGATTTACCGAATTCCTCTCTTGCACTGAACAATTTCTCTTCCCCTCCACCGCCATCTAAGTACCGCCGTTGTTTCTCAAACTCCGCTGCCATTTTGGTCACTCTCTGCAGACCCCCGATCCCAGCTCAGAGACGAAGATTGATTAACATATGTATGATGGCAGATGCAGAGGGGAGGAGGTAAATTGGGCAAATTTGCGGAGGTCATGACGTCCTCATGCTCCGGACGTTTCGAGCTGCTGGCGATAATAACGAGGGAACGATTAGAAAAAGCGATATTTATTAAAAAGAAAATCTTAAAAATTATTGGGAGAATTTCATTAAAAGACCTCTGCAACCCATTAATTAAAAAAAAAATGATCAAAATATTCTGATATATCATTAAACAAGCCGAACTTCCCCCGTATGTTGCACAGGGAGATAGGACTTAACAACTTCACTCCATAACATTCAACTTCTTCTACCTATGCTATTCGTATAAATGGCATTGAATTAAACAGCATATACGCCTCAGTGGATACAACGCCAAGCAATTTGCATAATCTGCTACCATTTGTATGCGTGCTGCATGATTTAACAATACATAAGTAGACATCTAATAAATTTACCAACCAAAAATAACGTCTTAGATGGAAAAATACCAAGCCATGGAAGCACAATGTCTATCAATTTCAATACAGTTCTAATAAAAAATATTGGGCCGTCTAAAATGTTGGAATAACTAACTTACATAATAACAACAATGATCGTCAAATATCTCTCAGGAATAATTACTAAGATCAAATGGGGCAATTGCATGACTTTCCACTTAAGGAGAGGGAACAATATCCCTGAAAATCTCCTTATAAACAACGTTTGTTGTTGTGGTCTTTCCCAATGTACATGATTTGTGGACAACTACTTTCAGATCATCCATGCTCCTAACCCTGGAAAGTGCAACATAAAGTTGTCTATGAGTAAAAACTGGTTTAGAAAGAAACAGGCCAACGTTACGTAAAGATTGTCCTTGACTTTTATTAATTGTCATTGCAAAAGACAAAGTGATTGGGAACTGCCTATGCTTCATCCGGAATGGCCATCTTGTTTCAGAGGGGTTCAAGTACATTTTATGGATTAGGACCTTTTCATTAAGCCTTAAACCATTCAGTGTTATTGCTTCTATCACATTCTTCCCTAACTTCGATATGTGTAACCGTGTTCCATTACACAAGCCAGCAGCTTGGTAAACGTTCCGTAACAACATAATGGGTGCACCAACCTTTAGGATAAGGCGATGTGACGGCAATCCTGAGCATGTAATTGTGTTCAAGAATTCTGTTGTGTAAAGATTGTCTAAGGTATCACTATCGATGTGACGGCAATCCTGAGCATGTAATTGTGTTCAAGAATTCTGTTGTGTAAAGATTGTCTAAGGTATCACTATCCTCAGTTGGCCTACAAACAGAATCACAACTGGTGAATTCAAACTCTTCTCCTGGCAACATTGAACACATGTGATTGTTGATTTTGTTCACCATGTCAATGGTGGGAGCCAAGATGGCTTGATCATTGAAGTAGTCATTTGAGTCAAGATTTCCCATTATGTCCTTGTATGTTGCAGAGACAATAGCTTCTATTAGATCATCTTGTGATGGCACTAACAATTCTTCTAGTATGTCTATGTCAGAGGCTCCGTCAACAGACTCCCCTATATTTTTGTCACCAACATCCAATAACCTTTGAGAGAACCATTCTAATTTTTCCTTGTCATTGTTTGTTGTACATGTACTCAACCTCATGTTTTTTTATGCTGGAAAACTTTGCGATGATCCCACAAACGTGATGAACTAATGCGTGCATTAACAATACTTGCTCGTGTACCTTTGGGGATAACTGGAAGAATTTGACGGAAATCACCTCCAAGTACAATGCATTTTCCACCGAAAGGAAGTTTGCAATGCATGATATCTCTTAGTGTCCTATCAAATGCTTCAATACATAGACATTGAACCATAGGAGCTTCATCCCAGATGATCAACTTTGTAGCTTTGATTATATTGCCTAATGCCGAATTCTGACTTATTGAACACATGGACGTCTCAGTTATCTGAATTGGAATTGCAAATCTAGAATGTGCAATCCTCCCAGATGGTAGCAAAGTTGTTGCAATACCACTTGATGCAACTGCAAGGACTATTTCTCCTTCAGATCTTAATGTAGATGTTAATGCATTCCATAAGAAAGTCTTTCCAATACCTCCAGATCCATATACAAAGAAGAAACACCCTTGTGGTTGATCCAAAGATGACATGACTATGTCATAGACATGTTTCTGGTATGCATTTAATGATTACACAAGTTTAGATGACGATATGCACAACGCATATCAGTCATAATTCAACTCTTGCAAGATTAAATGATTCGTAACATCAATTTGCGGAACATCACTTGGTAATGGTAGTGTAGGAAATCATTGAGGCTCTTTCCATTCTTTTACAGTAGGGCGTCAATCTCACGCAAAGCAGCATCTTCCCTCTCAGAATCAGATATATGTACGTCTGCAACACACAATGTATATTAGTGTATGCTTGAAGAACTTGGTCAACTAATGCTCAAACATGTAAAGAATACAAACCTAAGAACAATAGATCATTTGGTGGGACATATAGTAAATCGTCAGACAAAATCTTGGTTGTTTGTTGCCATACATAATCAGGACGTTGTAATGAAGCACACAACAGCATTGAGACAAATAGCTTCCTAAGAGAATGGCCAGAAGCCCAAACAGAAGCCTCATTCAATGCGCAAACATATTCCTTGTCATCATCCAACAAACCTCTAACGAAACATGCCTCTTTGAAAGTATCATAAACAACCCCATTAACTGTTCTTATTTCTTCAAATGAAGTAGGACCTCTAACCTTAGTAAGTAAGATTCGAAGGTAATATAATTCCCCTGAAGATGATAATACATGGCTGATTCTACCAATTTTTCCCCATTTTTCCTTTTCTTCCATGAACATGTGTCCTTTTTATATACATAATGTTTAGGAAATTCTGAGTAAGTCAATTTTACAGCATCCTCATCAACAGCATTAATTTTCATCCAGGCTAGGAACTAAGACTCACATACTTGAGGTAGTTCAAGTAGATCGCCAATGTCATCTTTATTTGAGTATATCACAAATTGTTGATTTGGCAGGTGGAAACTCAACCGCTCTACTGAAGGTGACCTATGGTGTATGTCAAAACCCAATATACGCCAGGCTGCTTCACAAGAGGAGACATACCTACAATTATAGTATTTCAAAATTTCATCAACCAATACATCCTTATTGCCATTCTGACGTCTATCGTACAATGCCATCACAACTCTATCGTCACCTTTATTGATATACTTGAAAAGGTATTTGATTGCTGTTGATTGATTGTACTTTTCAATGTTGATATGTGCCTGAAACATTTGCAACAATGTAGGATTGTATGGAACAACATAACTATTGTCCAGAGGTGTACCCTTTAATTGTGTGGTCCTTCCATGGTCTCTTCTTCTATAAGTAGGATAACCGTTATCATCAACAGAAGTATGATCTTTAAATTTCTTTGGGAAATGCTTACTACAACGTGTTTCTTTCATGCATGGAGCTGCTGGCTTGCTAGAACCACAAGGCCCATGGATCATGAATTTTTTTACCAATTCATATAACATTGGCTGAGTTGAGGGGTCTGGTATTTCAACACTTACTGATCTGTCCATTGCTGCTGCATCATTGATCTTGTCCTTAGGATCTAGGAATAGAAGTATATATGCATGAGGCAATCCTCTTTTTTGAAACTCAATGGTATAGATATCTGTATACAAATAAGTTAGGGGTAGTAATGTCAATTATGTCTACATGAAGTAACAGTAAATTAAGAGCAATTAAAATGCGCTAAACTAAAAGTTGAATTACTTTTGCAAGGATATCTACATGCAAATTTACTTGTAATGATAATATAAAATATTTTGGAGGTTTTAAGACATACCAGTTATCACTATACTGAAAATTTTATCATCCTTTAATGACTTCATCAAAGATTTAAGCTTCATTTGGAAAATCCTTGCCAAAACCTGTGGGCAATCGGAAGGTTCCAAATTAAATTCTTCACAATATCTGGTAACCTCAGGCCAAGTAGGATTACATGTGAAAGTTATGAAGAGATCAGGATAGCCTAGTGTTCTACATATGGCCATTGTATCTTGATAATTGCGGATCAAATATCGTGCTGACCCTGTAAATGATGCTGGGAGGATCACCCTTTCCCCTATAGATGATGCTCGTCATTCCCCACTAAGAACAACATCAGACAACTTTTGATGTGTCCTTACCTAGAGCAATCTTTGAGACTCAATCATTGTGTATGCATCAACAATAAATTGTTGAAGCAACCTTAAAGCATGGATTAGTAATGATAATTCATTTCTCCTTGTCATTAATCTGTAACTAAAAACATCTCGCATACTAACTCTCTTCCTCTTTGTTATGCTAGAAATTGTTTCCTCTCTATGTTGAACATCATTTATATAACCATCCTCCCTAAAAGGAAACAATAGAGGATATTGTAGAGGTAGGTATGATGCATGCAATTCATTTATTCGTTGAGGACCCACATATATATCATCAACTATAATGTCACGAACATTAAATGCCATGTCAATTTCACCGACAATTAGTGCTGCTACTTCTGAAGCTGTAGGTAAATTGTAAGTTTGTCCATCATGCTGTCTTGTTCCTATTAAACACATCTTCAAGGATGGACGTTCTGGCTTTTGTAAACTTGCAGCAGCTTGCCTATATTGTTGGACAAACGATTAACTTCATCTACCTCACCCTTAATCATGTCCACAAGGCACAGATCAATTGAATGTTCCTTTTGATTTTTATTGCAAAAAAACAGAACTGCCATGAGTACCAATTAATGTAGCTAGTGAAATTTAAATGTGAACAGTCACCTTTGACATTTACCTGACAGCTTTGATTCTATTTGATATCTCATGTTCAGTGTCACATATGTACAATTGAGAGTAGACTGGCATTGCACCTTGTAGTGGCAATAAGCTTCCAATGTTATGATAATTCATGTTGGATAAGATAAATGTGTAAGGGCAACCACCTCTATTTTTTGAATTATCAACTTTTCCTCCCATTGAAGTAAAAGAAAACATATTGTTGTACTGTCTTATATTCGCATGAAATTTTTTAGAGTACTCATGTGCTTGTTGAGAAACAATGTTTGGAATAATAAAGGAGGAATTTTGAAAGGAGGTAGGACAACCTTCCCATTCAAACAACACAAAGAAACAGAATATACTTTTGCTGTTTTTCTGCCCTTCTTTAGTCTTTCATTATACTAAAATATTGATTTGCAAAACTTGCACTCATATATAGCATCACCTTCATCTGAAATTCTGGAAGCATTTATTGGATACACGTTTAATATCTATGATCATATTCAGTAGACCATCCACAGAAGTTTAATCGGTAATTTTACCTTTGTAGTCAACTTGTGAAACTAGCATTTCAAGGGTGGGTTGGTCTTGGTCATTGGTGAAGGGTAGTTGTTCAGTAAGTTCATCTGTTTTGGGATGACAACCATAATTAAGAAAATGGCAAACATATGCAGCAATGACACAAAGAAAGTTGAAGAAAAAACGCCGGAATAAAACAGAATATAGACTACCTTTAGATGATGACTGATCAGATTCACTCAGGTTATTTATACCATCTACATTAAAAACAATGTCTTTGTAGTGTTGAGCTTAAGGAACATCTGCCCATGTAATTTAATGAGTATGATGTATAATTTTGGCATATAAGATAGATAACAGTGTTAAAGATGCTCTGAATTAAGTTATAATAAGCATAGGAATGTTAGTGTTAGTGGCATATATATAGGAACCCACCTGACCCAACAAAAGGTCCCATTTGTGTACTGCTTCAAGTTGAGACTTGAGGCAAGTATGTGGCAGGTAAAGGATCTACAACATAGACTTTGGCGGATTACAAAGAACGAAATATGGAATATGTGTACTGCATGCTACTAATTATGAAAAATGGATGAAATGGAACTTGCATTAATAATTATGTTTGATATGTTTGATGGAATTAGAAAAGCATGCCTGGCAATGGTTGATAACTTGTTCTTTAGAGGTTCCAGCAATGCATGTCATAGATATATGCGGGTGTTTTTGAAGGGTTCTAGTACCTTGCAAATAATGTAAAATGTTGTCAGGTAATGTATTTTAATAGATAATGACAAATTCTATAGCAAAGGTCTCATGTGGTCATTGCCAACACACCTTTAGATGAGGTTTGTTTTTTACATTTCATAGCAATTTTTGTTTGATGTTGATTACATTCCAGACCTCTTGCTCTTGCACTCTTACAAATGTATGGATTCTTGGAAGTTGTGGAAACTTCTGTCATTTATTTAACATTAAGGTCTATCAGTGTAAGATACATAAAAAAAATGTTGGTAGTTTCCCACATTACAAGTCATACCTTTAAATGATTGTGATAAATTTCCTGCAACATTGGAGATATCACACAAAAAAGGCCGTTTTCTATGATGTATTTGTCCATCTGGTCCAAACAGGTTCGGTAAAAGGGTGTTTTGTGCATCTCATTCTCAACATTGACCATATGCGAGTTGCTGGAATGTTGCAGTTGGTGTGAAGGAGATTGTTGTTGGCATCTGATGTTTTTTGTGACATAAAAGATTAGTAGTAAACTAACGATATGATATTTGCACGAATATATATATATATATATGAATTCCAAGAAAAACTGGTTGAAATGCACCTTTGTTACTGTGATGCCCAAACCTCCTTTTCCGCTTGGAACTTTGAATGTTTGAATCCATTGTTTGCATAAAGCATGCAGCATTCACATGTATATTTCCTCTTGAATGAAGTATTGGCTAGAAGCAGCTTGGGAAGGAACCAAAATTAACCCTTACCAAATAGACTTAAGAGGAAATATGTGCAAATCCATATGCTTATTGTCTTATGCATAGAGTAAGAAAGCATTGACCAGTGTAGTTTTCATAGGTGCAGAAAAGAGAGCATATTTCTGCCTAGTGTTAAGGTATCCTAAGGACTCTTGAATGATGAATTGACTTATCAAAAGTGTATGGCTGCACAAGTATCAATGTAAATATTAAAAAGCAGATATAACACCTAATGACCCTAGATGATAAAAGGAAGAGAAAGAAACTGTGTTTCCTTATTAAACCTATGAAACTAAGTCTAGTTTCAAATGGCATAACTATTACATTAAATAGTTGGTTTGTATATGATAAGCTCCTATATTTCATTCATTTCATCATAAATTTCCTCACTGTTGTAAATAAATTTTGTGAATAAAAAGTTTAAAGAAGTTAAAAGTCAATAGAAAGAAAGAAAGAAAAGAGGAACTGTATATGTGAATGAAATGTGAGCTTAATGGATATAAACTTGAGTTATTTGTAGAACTCATCAACCCTCTTTCTATTTCTTATGTAGGAAGAGGTGGACCAATGGACACGCTAAAAAGCAACCAGAGAGATGGAGGTACAAAAACAAAGAAGCCAGAGAACAAGGGAGCTCGCCGCGGCGAGCTCACGGCCAGGAGAGGAGTGTTGTGCCAAAATTCACTTGTTAGCTCGCCGTGGCCTCACCGCGGCGAGGCGGCGACGAGCGAAAGCCTCTGCTACGCGTTTTGAGTAAACTGAAGCTGATAAAAGTCATATTTAACTTAGGGTTTCGAAGAAACACGAGAGAACGGACTTGGGCACGATTTTTGGGAGCTAAGAGTTGCAAGAGAGAGCTTGGGAAGTGCTTGGAAACTTGGAGGAACCCGGAGAGATTGAAGATTCTTACATCTCGGTTTCCCTTCTTCTTCCTTCTTCTTTTCTCTTGTACTATGACCTCCATGCCAGTTTTTGGTTTAGGTTTAGATACATTTATGTGTAGCTAAATCCCTTTTCTAGGGTTACTTTGAACCATTTCATGGATTAAACCTTGTATTTCCTTTCTTTGATGCAATGAATGAATGTATATGTGTGTATTTTCATCTTGCTTTTATTCTTCAAGTGCTTGATCACCACTTGCTTTGTTAAATGAAGTATTTCTTGAGAAAGAGTATTTTGTTTTAGAACTTGGATGACAGTATGTTGGGCTTGAAGTTTATGGTTTTAAATGGATGGTTAGTTGGTAATGTAGAGATATAATTACTAACCTAACATTGTCTATAGAAGGTTGGTTGGCATTTATGACTTGTATTAATTGTGGCAAGAGATTGTGCAATTAATGCAAGTAGAAATTTGATTTTGACTTGAGAAAGCTCTTTAAAATGAAATTGAACCTTGGGCACACACATTGATTCATTTAGCTTGCTAAAAAGGAAGGAATTTATTAGTTCATAAAGTGAAATGGGGATAAGTATCCCTAGGCTTTTGTTTATCTTGACAAGTGCGTTTTCAAACAATCTTACTACTTTATGACATTTTGCAATTAATCCTTAGTTTTAAAATTAATCTTAAATTATTTCTTACTCACTTCTAATTAATTACGCGAATAGTACTAATTAACTTACTCAAATCTCAATCCTTGCGGAACGACACTTTTTCCTATACTACATTTTAAATTTGACGACCCATACGCTTACGGAAATGATCGTAAAAGGCCGTTAAGCCAGTATATGATTGAGAACGTTAAAAAATGGGACCGTTAAACAACTAATCAATATTATTGAGATAGATTTTGTAGATATTAGTATTATAAATTTTTTCCTTAAATGGTTGGTATATGCGTGAAAATTAATAGTCTTGCATCTATGAAAGATTGCAACATATGTTGTTCATTGCAAATGCCGAAATGTAGTTATAGCTTATTAAAATAACAATATCATGGCTTCCATCTAGAGTTTGTCATTTTCTGTTGGGAATTCTAAAATCGATAAGTTGTGTTTAGTTTTAGGTTTTTCGTAGTTAATAATTACATAGGTTGAATTGATTATAATTAATTCCACATAGCTGTTTTGGCTAAGCAGCATTATTGCAATGAATTTTGATATCGACTAACTTAACAGTGACTGCGCAAATATCAATGTTGGGTTGATGTGGGTGCATGCATGTTCTTTTAGATAAGTAATAACATAAACGGACAAATTCATGGATAACCTCATTTGAATTAAATATTGGACAGAAGGAATGTAAAAGACATTTCAACAATTTATAACAAAATACTCAAGACATACATAGTGATGTTGATAGACTGAAGTCTTGAATTACATAGTAGAACTGCTTGCAAAGTTTAACATAAAGGGACAAAAGGTAGGAACTAATCTTGGAATAAAGACTGAAACATAAATCCTAAGACAAACAAAAGCTGAAGCAGCTGCTTTAAATTAGTTGAATGTGCATTAGCTTATTTCTCCTGTTTAACTACTTTCAGAAGTCTTTCTTATGGAATTGAGTTTGTTCGTTGTTCAGATCCAGTTGGAGAAGTGTCTCTAATCACCTGCTTCTTATTGTACATTCTTCTTTTGCCTTTTGAAGGAACTGCAATAACATTTTGAGTCATTTCAGTGATGGTTACAACCTCATCATTTGAGACTTAGAAGTGGGTGATTAGCCTGTTACAGTAGGAAGTGTACGACCAACATCTTTGTTCACACAATTACCCTGGTCCTCAGTGGCAGCAAGATGTGGGACATCATTATGGAGATTGACTGTCTGTTCAACTTGCTATTTAGCCAACGCAAGGTTAAATAGTTCATTAATGAATAATAACTGAACTATTGCAAATGAATTGACTTGACATGCATGTGAACACAAACCTCAACAGATGCTTGCATGAATTGTTCGAGCAAATCCTCACAAACAACAAATTCAAAAACACTGATAGTGGAACTGGGGTGATCTTTGTTGTATCCATTAAGTTTGAACTTGATAATCAATTTCTTTCTGACATGATCTTCAAGTTCACCAGGAACATCAAAACCTTCTTCTGCCTGTAAATTCAGCTTGAACTAAACTTATTGAAACCTATTGTTCATATGGAAATAACAAATAGAAGTAGATGACGAACTTGTTCCAGTGCAAGCTTCAATGCTAATGCAGTCTTTTTGACCGACTGAACAACAAATTTATCCCAAAACACTACGAGGTTGTCCCGATCTCATCTTTAACAGTGTAACAAAGTTTAAACCTGATACAATTGATGAATTAGTACTGATTAATTTTTCAAAGGTATGTGGGGGTCAACTAATGCATGGTGTTACTAATAAGGATTTTACTTAGGCTCAATGGTGTGAGGCTTATTCTTACAGCCGAGGCAAGGATTGTTGTTACATTAATCTTTATCTGCCCCCTGGGCATTGTGCCACATTTTGAACAACCATTGTAAGCCCAGCCATTTCTTGTCTCAAGCTTGACAATTCACAGTTTATAACAAATGCAGAACCTTGTTGACATAGAAAACATTAAATAATATGTGATGGCCTAATGAATTTTGTAAAACAAAACGTAATCAATACTAACAATATCTTGCATTCCAATCTGGGAAATTGTAATTTTCCTTTGACTATGAAGAGTGCTATGGGATGAAACTTGGCTAGATTGTGAATCCATTCCTCTGGAGAAGGTGGTCATGATAGGAGATGCACCATTTCCACTACATAAATGAGAATTGATGAGAAATACAGGAGTGGGTAGTGGTTGATGTTTTAGAATGAAAGTTTTAAATACCTAGCTGCAAGCTCTTTGGCTTCCTTTATTTCTGGATTAATTAAAACCCTTGTAGCATAGAACGAACTTGAAAGCTGAGGTCTACCTAACACATTGAAATAAAATAAAAAATATAGCAGAACAGAAGAACCATTTAAGAGATACAACTTAGAAGTGTGGTCTATATATATATTACCGTCCTCGGTACAGCTTAACCTAGCATAGTTTACAACAACAACAACTTAAGTGTCCCCTAATTGAAGTAAAGACAAAAGAACATAACACACTCAACATCATTGCCCCTAACATAAGTAACATATTAAGATAAGATAACTACTGAAATATCCTATAGAATAACACAGAAATTAAAAGAAGAATAATGTCATACTTTTGATCTGTGATAACAAACTGAAGCCAAGTCTTGGTGTCATTGTCCTTATGGGAGTCTTCCAATTTTCCAATTGACTTCACAAATGCAAGGAAATCTGCACAACAAATTTTGGGAAGTGATGAAGCAAGTAGTATAAACCAAAACTACATGTTTGATACAAAAATTTTCAATACCAAATTGGTAAGGGAAATTGAGATGGAAATTGCAATTTGGAAATTCCAGATAATACCAATAAGAAACTCAGATCTTTTGGAAACTTCATAATTCAGTATCTCAGGTATTGTCACAAATGAGTACACATGTTCTGGTATCATGGCCTCTTCCTCTTTAACATGCATGAACTTATTGATTGTTATCTTGTAATGGTGAGTGCAAGGTTTATACTGCATGACATTGCCAGACATAGAAATTTGCAAAGGAATATGTCTTCCCTTCATGAATGTCCTTACAAAATCTTTCATGGAGTTCTGGGTTGATTGCACTGGCTTGAATCTTGGTTCCCTACATCATAATAGAGTTTATATAAATGATTAAAAACAAACAATGGATCAAGTAGGAAATATGAATCAAATATAACCTATGCAGGACAAAGATATCACCTATTTGCCACCTTCCTAAATGCCTTGGGGTGCAAATGCAAAATTAAATCTAACCAAGGATTGCACTAGTGGTACTCTCCCGGATCGTCTCTCAAGGAGTCTAATGAACTAACCTAAGCTAACTAAATGCATGAAGAGCTGTAAAAAGTCAGGGTTTTTGTGATTTTGATTAAGGAAACTAGACTAAATTCTTTTTGAGATTTTTGTTTTATGATAAAGCAATTAAATTGTTGTTGTGAAACTTATGGATGAATATGGGTCTCTTGATGAATTAGGCAACCTTCCTAACTTCTAAGATGATGTGGGAGTTTCTAAACCAAGTTCTAATGCAAAACTTAAGGCAATTGCTCTTAGTCCAATTAACCAAATTAATTAACTAATGTGGCGCATCGCTCATTTAATTAATCAAATAGGAAATTGTTAAGTTCCAACTTGGTAGTGAAGACCTATGATAAATACGCATAGAGACTCTCATTAGAAGTAGATCAAACCATCTAACGTAGGACCTAGTGTCTAAACACACATACGATTGCACATGCATCCAACAAATTCTAGAAATCCAAAGGAGATATAAATGAAGCACATTTATTGCATAATATCAAGAAATCAACACTTAGGTTCATACATATAAAAGAACATCGCTTAATTACATGCATGACCATTGAACAAACGATTGAACATTAAAGTATACTTGTTCCAAGACCAAATACATAGGACAAAACACAAGGAATTGCAATACATATTTAGACTTAAACAAGAGAAACTAAATAACTCCCCATTAAGAAACATTGAAGCTCCGGTTGCCTTCCTCCATCAAGATCCCCACAAAGGTGCCTAGCCACTCATGCTTTCAATCAATATGGACTGGATTTTGGAATTGGAAGCCATGAGAGTATAGTGTAACGGATGAATTTTGGACAAGGAGGAGAGAAGAAAAAAGGAGGATGAAAATTTTAGAGAAGAGACATAAATTTTCATTGGTGGCATATATATAGCACAAGAGGCAACCCAAAACCTTCCAAATTGGCCTAAGATGTCGTATTCTTACTAGGATTAACAAATAGGAAAGGTTTGGGGAAAGAATTATGGGATGAAAGAGAAAATGTGTGAATAAATATAGAAATTCGGATTCCCCCCTCTATGGCACAAAAAACCACTAAAAAACTATCCAAAATGGCCTCCGGTTGCCTAATTTGGCCTCCCATAATATATAGGAAAGATTTGGGGAAGACCCAAGTACTCTCTTTCAAGAAAGCTAGCCAAAATAGGAAGTTGTGATTAGAATAATCAATTAGGAAACTTCTTATCCTCAATCAAGCCTAGGGCTGCCTATTCTTGTAAAAATAACAAAAAGGAAATATTTTATGCAAACCCAATCAACCAATCCAATAGGAAATTTCCTATTTTGTAGAAGTTTCCTATTTTGCTTTGTTCTTGCTTTGACCTTTATTATTTGTACCTACAATGGAAATTTTAAGTACATGTAAAGTATTTCAAGTCCAAAAACAATAAATGCATGAGTTAAATGCCTAATAAGCTCAAATTATAATGAAAATGCAATTAATTCCTTAAGTATGGATCATACATGCAATTGTACTAAATTCCTATTGAATTCTCCTAAAATGAATGCTAATTTCCTATTATTAGTGGTTAAAATAGTATAATAATCATGCACAATCACCTTAGCATCAATGAGCACCATAGAAATGCAAAACAACTCATTTGGTGACTTTTTCTGGTATACATTCCATTTCCTAAATGAAAGTGGAATCATAAATCGTAATCGTAAATTATGTAATGGAACAAAGGGACGTGTTGAACCTTGGGAGATATGAATAACACTTCTCAATTTATAGGGGTAACAATTGGCGGGAAATATCGAAACCTATGCCAAAATTAAATAATGGAGCCAATGTAAAATTTGGAATTTGGAATTTGAAAATCTAGTCTTAATATGAGTTAATCGTGAGATCATAATGAAGCATCCCATCAAAATTTTGTTTCAATAATAGTAATAATTGGTATCATATAGGATAGTATATTAATAATAATTGGTATCATATAGTATAGTATATTAATATGTATTATGTAGAAGACAAACTTATTAGTGTCAGTTGGAAAATGTAACATAGAAGGAGTAAAATATAGCCATGAGTGACTTGGATAGTTGGTTTGATCCTATTAATTTCAAGAATTGCTATTTTAGATTTTAGAGTACTATTTAAATATTTAATATTTAATTATGAAAAAGAAAAACTTATTATAGTCTCATATGCAAAATTTATGAGATAATCGAGAAAAGAAGCCATATTAAAATGTTATACTGCTCAACGTAGGTGTAGGTCAACTTGCATAAAGACCTTTAAACCAGATAGCCATGAGTGACTATCGCAGTGCACATGAACCTAGGATGGATAGAACTGGTATAGTAAGACAACACATATTGAACAAAGCGCAGACTTTGACTGAAATAAAAAACAAAAATAAAAGTTAAATTACCATTACTAATTATGCAGCCTTATGATTACCATGTAATACTGAGCAATGAGACAAACAATATAAATATAATAAATATATATATAAATATTTAAATAATAAACATAAAGATAAAGATGTAGATATGGATAAATTTTAAAAGGTCAGAAGTTCAAAAACCATTCATGTGATAAGTTATATTGTTTCTGGTACTGATGCAACTTATGCTGCTTCATATATGAGGTTTAGGTTAATACTATTTCTTGCCTATGTATACCAATATTGTAAATTAAACAAATAGCTCCTTTGAATTTTTCAAGGCCTCATTAAATCATAAGTGAATGGTGAAGCAGTTGTAAAAAAAATAGAACAAGAATGGCATGTATGGGTGAGCCTTTTGGGGATTAATGGTGAACAAACATAACAATTAGATATCCAAAAATTAGATGGGAAATAATAAAAAAACCAAGATGGATCGAGCATGAAAGTATACCATTTGGTTATGTGAGTAGATGTTCCATGGGCATGTGATTATGAGCAGCAGAAGCTTTTAAAGGTTTCCTTAATTGTTATTAAAGCAGCAAGACAGACGAAAAGAGTGGGAAGTATTTGAATGCAGAAAGCTTAAATGGAAAAACACATGTGAAACAAAAGTTAAAGTGACTTTGCCTGGAGCTGGGAGAGTGTGATGCATTGAAAAAGGTAAGGTAGCTTGTATAAGGGATGTTGATTAGACGTATAATCAATGTTGTTGTAACCAAAGCTACCAAAATGGTGATTAAAGCATATATAGCTGTAATATGAGATAAATATAGGATCCAATCGAAAGTTACCTTAATGGTGATTGAAGCAACAATACCTATGGAGGGTGTGGAAAGCATTTGAATACAGAATGGTAAAATGAAGAACTAATTATTCAAATGCAAATCGATGGACAATGAACCTTGGATAATGTGTTGATGGTAAGGAAGATAAGGTCAAATTGATAAGGGTAGTTGTTCATATGATGCAGCAATATTTATCTAACCAAAGCTACATAATTCATGGTAATTAAACCCGGACTGAAGTCCAGACCGGGCGAGTCAGTGGGTCAAAGGGTTAGTGGGTCAGTTATGAACTGACTCGGGAGCCAGACTGGTAGTAATTAAAATAATATAATTTAATTATAATAGATCACAATAAATATATTTTATTATAGAAAGTAAATGTTAAATACATATCCATATTTTATAAGCATTCAATTATTTATACATATAAAATTAAAAATTCTTTCATATTTTTATTTATTTCCTTTTCCTTTTCCTTTTATTCTTTTGTTAGTTGACAGATTAGGAAATTAAAAGTTACTTATTTATATTCTTTCTTTTTTTATATGTATATTTTCTCTATTTCTTTTAGCCTTCTCAATTATCTCTCCACGTGATGTTGCTTTTGTCTCTGAAAACTCTACCTAATGATAAGACCCTTCAGTTCTTCACACTCACTTGCCTGACACACATCACCAGACCTTGACCCTTCAGGCTCCCTGATAACCTTTAGTCTTTCTTTTTCAACTTTTCTTCATCCCTTCAAGGTTTCAAACACGACATCACTTTCCTTTTTCAACTTTTCTTCATCCTTCAAGGCTTCAAACACGGCCTCAGTTCTTCCTTCCATTGAGCAAAGAAAGAAGATCAACGTCTTGCCTTCTCCAGTCCTTGGCAACCGATGAAGACAATAAAAAAAATAGCAGTGTTCAAGCAATTTATGCATCTCATATTTCAGCATCTGTATCTTTTTCGCCGTTTTAGATCTCAGCATCTATTCGAGCAATCCACACTTCTTACTTCTTCATCTCTCATTCTTATCTTCTTGACCTCTCATAGATCTAGATCTGAGCTTGAAAATGTTCAACTCGGTGACTCGCACCACCCGGCGAGTCACACGAGTTAATAACGGGTTACTCCGGGTTTGCTGGGTCATGGCCGGGCTATTCCTACTCCGAGTCATGTGCCAGACCGGACCGGTTGCATGTCCGGTCCGGCGAGTTACGGTCAGGACCGGCCGGGCCGGTCCGGGTTTCATAACCTTGACATAATTAGAGTTTAAATCATATGCCTAGGTATAGTATTATAAAAATATGTCAGGCTACAGAAGGTTTACTCCATTGGGATTAAAGAATCAATCCCTATTGCTTTAAAAGTGAAGCTAACCTACAGGAAGTTACCTTAATGGTGATTAAAGCAGCAAGACCTATGGAGGGTGCGGAAAGTAAATTACAGCAGAAAACCTACAATGAAGATGAATGAAGTCAAAGTTGAAGTGACCTTGCATGAAGCTGGGAGATTGTGCTGCATTGAAAAAGGTAAGGTAACTTGTATAAGGGATGTTGATTAGACGTATGATCAATGTTTTTCTAACCAAAGCTACCAAAATGGTGATTAAAGTATATATATAGCTACAATATGAGAAAATCCATAGGATCCTACAGAAGGTTACCTTGATGGTGATTAAAGTAGAAATACCTATAAAGGGTGTCGAAAGCATTTGACTGCAGAATGGTAAAATGAAGAAGTGATTAGTCAAATGCAAATCGATGGACAATGAAGCTTGGATGATGTGCTGATGGTAAAGAAGATAAGGTCAAATTGATAAGAGTGGTTGTTCAGAACATCCAACAATGTTTATTTAACTAAAGCTAACTAATTAGAGTTTAAAGCAGATGCTAGGTATAATAAGTCTAAAATATGTCAGGCATAGAAGGTTCAATTCATTGTCGTTAAAGTGTGAATGCCTTTGGAGCACGTAAAAAGTTGTGGCATTTAGAATGCTAAAATGAGTAACAAAAATGGAATCAAAATGTTCTGTGATTAATTAAAGCTAGCAAAATTTTGTGTGATTAAAATTGGAGGTACCATTAGTGTGATGTGGAGGAATAGATTATGCGATTGATGTAACGAAGGCTACCTAAATAGTGTTTAAAGTGTAGATATAGCTATAATATGATAAAAATATAGGATGCTACAGGAAGTTACCTTAATAATGATTAAAGTAGCAATAGCTACGGAGGGTTTGGAAAGTAAATGGTTGCAGGTAAGCTAGGATGAAGAGTTGTGAAATCAAAGTTCAAGGATAGAGCTGGAAGCTTGGTTTGTGTGCTGAGTATAAAGAATTTGTAATGTCAATTCGCTTACTTGAGGGGAATAGACGATGCAACAATGCTTACCAAAGTACATAATTATTATTTAAAGCATTTTAACAGTTATAATATAAGCCAAATATTGTTGAGGAGAGGAAGGAGAAGTAAAATTCCATATGCGGTGCTAGTTGGTATAACATTCTCACCTAATTAGTGTATAAAGTAAACATAAATGTGCACAGAGAAAAAGGCTGCAGAAGGGTAAAAAATGGAATATATGTTAAGTCAACTGCTATCATCTAAAACCTAGGACTAACACATGGGAATACATGATAGATGATATGAAATTGAATTGATGGAACATATGGAATTGAAAGCTTATAAGGAAAACGTCTAAAAAAGCAAGGACAATGGATATTAGCTTTTTGAATAAACAACTATTAAAATATAAAGACAAACGAAAGCTGACTATTAAAAGGGTAACTTAGACGGAGACAACAATTGACTACAGACTACTAGGATTTAAGGGGAAAGCAACCCTCTATTGGCTACCTGTATCACTTAACAAAGAGGCGTGGGGAATTAGGTAAGGATAAATGTTGTTGAAGCATATAATCATAGACAGTTTGAGGGTTGATTCAAAGATGGAGAAACAGAGGGATCCGACACATTCAAATGTGGTGTGGTCCTTAGTTGGTGTATCTGTTTAGCTTTTTATGCATGGTCTTTAGTTGGCTTTGTTTTGTCATGCTCTCATGTATCTGCATTAGGAAAAAATTACTAAGGTGGTGCTCCGTTTTGTGTGTTCTATCGTATCAGACATCAATGGGCAACAACTTGCATTCTTTCAATGATTCCCATTTGTTAATAAACATACCCAATTATTAGTAAGGGTTAAGGTGCATTTTAGCCAATGATTTGTTACAAAAAGCATGCCTGGCACAGTTATTTTTAAAATAGTCCATATTAGCCAACTATCTTTTAAAATAGTCCATATAAGCCAACAATCTTTTAAAATTGGGAATCTTGGCCAATAATCTATTACAAAAAGAAGTGACTAGCACAACAGAATTCTGCACTGTATTGGCCAAGTTGCCTCATTTTAAAATATGTTTGGCTTATATGGACCATTTTAAAAATAATTGTGCCAGGTGCACTTTTCGTAACAAATTATTCGCCAAAATGCACCTTAACCCTATTAGTAATCTCATTTGGACAATCAAATTTCAATACATGAATAAGGAAATTGAAATAAGAATTTTTCACATTACCATAACATTACCCAAAGTTGTTGTATATATGGCAAATAAATTAAAATATGTATTTCCTTACACAACATGAACTATAAAACAACATCCGATGAATACAGAACATTAACTATCTTGAGACTGATAAATGTGAAACTTCATTTGTAGCAGCTCCTATCAATCATGCATGTGGACGTGAAAGCATTGACTTCATGCTGAAAAGGTTCTAAACAGAAACCTGCAATGTTTCTTGGAAAAGCCATAACATATTGTCAAGACTAAAAGCAAGCAAAACCGGCATGTGTTCATTCGTAAAGCATAAATATAATAACAAAATAAGTCAAGCAATAATAAGTTTGTAGAGCATTAGAGACCATAACATCACAACTAATATGGAGTCAACAAAGTAGGAGGAAGTACAACATGAACTTAACAGTAAGTAATATCTTAATGTCTGACACAAAGGTGAAATAAAATAGTACATTAGGTTACATGATGATAAGTCCAACTACCCACAAGATGGGAAATCAAAAAAAGTAACCTAGACTTCCAAAAATAGAGACACCACTGAAGAAGCTACCCTAATAACGCATAGTGGTTAAGCATTTGCTGCTTAACCTTCTAGACATCATCATAAGGAGGATCAAACAAACCCCTTGTTGCATCCGTGACAGATGCCATTTGACTTATCTGAGGTTTAGCATATCCGCAAGCGCACGGGTCGTTAAAAGTGTAATAAGGCAGGAATGCACAAGAAGGGGGGTTGAATTGTGCTTTTAAAATTTGACTTGAATAACAACACAATTTATACTGGTTCAGCCCAAACTTGGCCTACGTCCAGTTCTCCAACCTTCAATTGGGTTCCACTAATACTTCAAGATTAACTCAGGCTCTTGACATCCTTTACAAGTGACAGCAAGAAGCTTCTCTCTTTCCTAATCACTCCCCCTTATAACTTGTAATATTACACCCTACTCTTAAGATCCCACTATCTTAAGAGTAATCCTCACTTGATAATAGATGTAGAAGAAAAGTTCACTCTTTTGACCATTATGTTACACACAGAAGAATATAATCAATAAGCTTTGACAAGTGTTAAGAGTATTGAATGCAGTAGATACATATAATCAATGTGGCAATCAATGTTCCTAACAAACTTCTTCACAGTTGCTTTTATAGTATCTTCTGGAAATATATCCGTTGAGAACATATATCCATTGAACTGATTAATCTGATATGGAGTGTTAGAAATGATCTCTGGGAAGTATTAACTCCATTGTACTTGTATTGCTTCAGTTCATCTTTCTTCATTTAATGTTGGAAGTGATTGGTGAGTCTAACTGCTATATTTCAGAGAAGGTTGCGTGCCAACATAAACTTCTTCAAGTGGGCATGTGTATTTCTGTACTTTGAAGGCTTAAAATAGACATTCTAAACAAAGCTTATAGCCACTTCGATTATAGCCTCTCATCGATCACAGGGAATGGATTCTGATCGATCACATATCAATTATGTATAGATGACATCTGTATCACTGAATATCAAGTTAGAAAATCATTCGCCTAATCGATTATAGGGGAAGCTTGATCGATTAGGCATATTCAATCGATTACAATTCAGATTACATACTTATGATCGATTACACAATGTCCTCTAATCGATTATAGTTCTTGTCTTGATCGATTATAGCTCTCTAATCGATTAGGCTTGTTCTTCTTAATCGATTATTGCTTTCTGATCGATTATGCTAACATCTCTTAATCAATTATGTGTCTCTAATCGATTAGGCTAAAATCTCTCAATCGATTATATGTCTCTAATCGATTGGGCTAATTCCTCTAATCGATTACAGGGGCCTCTAATCAATTAGACGACCATATTTTTATCTTCTTGATCTAGCTCTAATTGATTAGGCTCTTTGTTTTTTTATCTTTGTAATCTATCCCTGATTGATTAGGCATCACTTAAGATTTCTTATCAGATTTTCTCTAAGTTATTTTTTGATCCTTTATCCAACCTATCTTCATGCCTAAGTTATGTTTAGTTATCATCAAAATATATTATTCTAACAAAAAGTAGTATAGAAAAGGTTGTCGTTCCAACAGGGACTAAAGCAAAAGTGGATTAATTATCACAATTATGTTATCAATTAGGTTGAGTGAGAATTTTTGTATTTTGAATTTTAAAAGTACCTAAACTGAAAATAACTTGACAAAAACTAAATTAAAACTTTAAGTCAAAACAAAAGATGTCTAGGATTACTTATCCACTTTGTATTCAATGATGCTTGATTAACCCTCCTCTAATGACAATTAATGAATACTTAGTTGATGTTTGAAGTCATGTCCATTTGAATAACTCTCTCAAACTTACCCAAACCTTAATTAACTCTAATATGCATAATCTCTTACTACATATTATGTTGATTAGTCTCTATAAACATCCCACTTCAATTTTACAAAACTTGGTTAATGAATATCTCTATCTCATTAACAAATTCTCAATCCCAATTTGGAATTTCAAGACAAGTTTGAATTTAACCTAGTTCTATGCTTAATTAATGCTCTCTCAAGCCACTAATTAGGCTAACAAGCTAAATGTTGGCCACCACTTAGGATAAATAAAGCACAAATTAAATTCACAACTTAATAATCATCAATCATTAAGAGAGAAAGAGTTCATGCATCAATCCATACAAAGCTTCAAAGTAATCCTAAAACAAATTAACTAGCTACTCATAACTACAAATGAAAGCACAAAATAAAATCAGCATCAGCAACCAAAAGTTCAGATTCAGGTATTATAATTAGAAAGAAGAGAAAAAGAAACAAGAAATTGTTTAAAGAACTCCCTAAAAATATCTTGTTCCCCTCCTTCCTTTCCAATCCCTTGCTGCCCAGAGAAGAGAAGATGAATATGATGACAATGACGGCACGCCGGAGTTCCTTCTGTCGTCACTCCGACCGCCGTCGCTCTCCCTCTCCTCTCTCCTTGATTTTCTGCTGAACCACTCTCTGAAGAAGACGAAGCCACGAAGAAGATGGGCGAACAGTGTCTTTCGGCTTGCCCCCTCTTGTCCCTGTACGCTTATTTTTATTGTGAGGCTTTAGGTCTTCAAGTCATGAGCCACCAAAAACGCTGCGTCCCATGTTTCCAAATTCAAATGCCATTCCTATCCTTCATTCCATTCCACTGATGGTATTCTGTCAAAGTTATATGAAAAGGATTATAATAATAATAATAATAATAGGATACTACCTACTGGTCACATGAGGGCTATACTTCTTTTGATTTTTCTTTTTCTTTCTTTTTATATTTTCTTTTCTTTAACATCTAACTAATCCTATTTAATTCAAAAATATTATATTTACCATGAGATCCCCTATATAATGCACCAATTTGATATCCTATCAAAATCTTAATTAAACCCCTTTAATTTAGCATTAATGACTCCCCAAATTTACCCAAATATATATCAAATCTAATTAAAAATGGGGAGTCAACACCATTGTTTGATGTTCTGGAGGGAGAAAGTATATGTTCAGGATGTGCACATTCAAGTGCAATGTAGGAACAAAAATTTTTAAAAACTTAAAGAACAAATACAGACTAGTGAGACTTGGAATCCCAGGAAGAACGTACTCAACGACCAGGAACAAAGGAGTTTGAAGTTTATTCCATGCGTCAATGAACATCTTAACATATTCCACCCATCCTCCATGCACGATGAACATGACCTTGTCCGTTGCCTTGTTGGAGGAAAACTTATTTCATTTGTTTACTATCATTTGGCATGGTGAATGGTTAATGCAGCTAAACTTACGAAGCACTTGATTTCTCAGAGTTCTGAATAATAAGCACTAAATCCTTCTTAGGCACACCCATCCAATCTCGCATACGTACAGGTGAGGCTGTCTGAAGAACCCACAAACAGCTTCACACAACCATGAAAAGAAGGCATGAGTTGGTTCATAGCTTCAAAAGTATAAATCACAATGATCAGTTGTTGCAAACCATACCAGTTAAACAGGACTCATCGGTAAGTCTACTGGTTATTTGTGTTGGTGTCCTCAAGTTAATGCATCTTGCTGGAAGAACACCCCAAGATTCACGAATGATCGAACGTGAATGGAAAACCATGTGGAAAAATGGATGAATCCCTTCACCACCTTTCTTGATGTCCATCTGAGAGATGTAATAGCAAAATGGTTCTGACAGCCTCCATAAGAACCGTTCCCTCACCTCTTTGGTCTTGAAAGAAGCCATCATGCTATTCCCCTGTTTGACAGAAAACATGTGAGCAGACAAAACATGGAACCAAGAATGGTTGGAAGCAAGACTGTGTTTATTTTTATACCGTATCATTAACAAACACAACACCAACAGAAACAGTCTCCTTCCTTGGTCTAGTGCGTGGCCCAGAAGGATGCAACCTGATCTTGCTTAGCATTCTGTGAACTCGAACATGGACTTTCTCATGAACACGGCCAGTACGAAGGTCTGATAGCAAAACCTAAGGCTTGAACTCTATGCTTGGAAGTCATAAGGAAGAATGAGATAGACTACAATGAGAAGATGAGTAGATGGTTTATGCTCAGGCTATCAGGGTGATTATATAGAGGTCAAAAATATTAAGCCAAACCAAACGTGAAATATTTTCATTAAGATTTAAAAAAGGGGAAAACATTGATGTTGGTAAAAAAGCTAAACATGGAGGTTAAGAACTTAAAATTGTTACCATTTAAGTTAAAATGAATATTTGAGATCAACTAGGATTGCCTTATTTCGTTCAGGTAAACCAGATATGTTGGAGAGTATCTGGCACACTTGCCCGGAGCCCAAGTACCGAAAGTGACATAAACGACTTGCACTGAGCCCATTGCGTTTGTTATGCAGGCTTGTGAATAGTAATATGTGAGAGGAGTTGAAGGTGAGCCATTTTTGTGATGGGCTTAGATGAACAGTACGCTATATTTTATTTGATGATTATGGGAGCAACTTGAAATTAAATTGGGAAAGTAAAAGACCATATTAACCTCATTTAATTTAAGAAAAAACAAAGTAACCTCCAAAAGGCCCCTGACACTATCTTTCCCTCATACTCACACTTATTTGTCTCTCTCTCTCACACACACTCCAATGATTACGTAATGCTCTCTCTCTCTCACTCATCTTTCTCTCTTTCACACGCACTCCACTGATAGTCATACGAACAAGTGAAATGGTCATATGAACAAGGGGAAATCTCATATGAATAACGCTCAATAATTATCAATGGGTAAAGGGTAAAAAAATGACCCTCTACTTATGTCCAAGGTGCACCTGGCACCTCCTACTTTTTTTGGCTAAAAAATGTCCATCAATTTTTAAAATTGGGCTAAAAATGACTCCCACCGTCAAAACTAGTAAACGTCCGTTTACTTTTTATAAGTGGGTCCCAATTTATTGCTCTTGACTCTACCGTGGCATGTGAACTGTCTCTCGCTCAGAATTTAATAGCCATATTTCAATCTTTTATTTTTTTTTACTAAACGCATCATGTAAGGCAGCCCACTGGACTGACTTATTGACTAATTAATATACCTCATTTCCATTAAAAAACAAAACAGAATTTAATAGCCATTACCATCATCACCTTCCTCACCGACACCATCTAATCCTTCTTCACCTCCCTCTCTCTCACACCACGACAACATCACACCTTGGTGACCTCAAATCCTCAACACTACCCACATCCCCTTTCGGCATTTCCCACCTATCCATCTCAAAACAACTCTCCAGTGAAGATGAAGATGACGATCGATGGCGGCATCGCTCCAAGACTCGACCCACCTCGGCGTTCTACCTCAGGTGATGATTCCAGTATCCAAGATCAGAGGGCCCAGCAGCAAAGTAGTAATGATCGTGCGCAGAATGTGAAGTCCGCTCGGAGGAAGATTACGCCTTCTTTTGCGGAAGTCTCCCCTAGCAAATCCAAGGCGTCGATGGATGAGCCTGTCAAGATGTCGGAAAAGTATGGTTTGTTTGCTTATAATTCTTTTTTTCTCGCCATGTATATCCGTATTTCCTTTTATTTTTGATAAGATTTGACCGTATTGTACTGCATTGATGAAGTTCCATAGCAAAATCGGTGGTTGAAAGCTTGAAATCAATTACATATGGATTTTTCCTTCTTGCTCTGTCAAATTCCTATTGGTCAAAAAATGTTTCCGTCAATTTGACTGCTTCTGATTCCTTGTCTCATGGATTCTTCTTCTGGAGGAGAGAAGAGGCTGAATTAAGAAAACTGAAACATTCATGTTGCAGGGAAATGAATTGAATTGAAGTTTTATTGAGTTGTGAATTGGAAGAACAGGCAATGTATAGAAGCCTTAGTTTAAATTTGATGTTTCTGTTCAAATAGAGAGGTATATACTGTGATTTTATTTTTGGATAAATTGGTGTGTAGATTATGTGATCTTACTGGTTAAATAATTAACTAACTCAGGAAAGTTGAATATTGAGATTGAGGAAAAGAATATGAAATATATTTTTTATTTTAATCATACAGTTCAACTCTGATTATAAGAATAAGAAGGATACTTTTTTCTTAAATTTATGTAATCATTAGGAGTTGTTGAACTTGGGTAATGCCCTGTTTACATGGAATTCCACCTGAAAATTTGTGGCAAATCTTCTTTTAGATTCTTGAGTTGCAAAAATTTGGGCAAAAATAAAATTATGTGCCGAAAATAGGGGTTATATTCATCCATCTAAGTTGAGTATAAGATGCATATGTTTGAGTGTCTCCAATTGTTTTCTGCTGCATGTGAGAAGATGCTCTGCTAGTAAGGATAACGAGGGCTTGAAGGAAAAAGGGGAAGAATAAGAAGAAGAAGAGGTGAGGGAGAGGCTGGTGCCCACCTGTACAAAAAGCACGGGCCCCACATGATAAAAGTAACGGTGGTTTGGTGAGATTGACGGTATGATCATTTTTGGCCCCATTTTAAAAGTTGGTGGATATTTTTGAGCCAAAAAAAAATAGGAGGTATTAGGTGCACCTTGGATATAAGTAGAGGGTCATTTTTTACCCTTTACCCTTACAATTTACATAACAATTACTATTTTCAAGTGTCTATCACATCATAAACAACTGTAATGGTTTTAACAATTTTCCACCACATCTTTAACAAGGGCAATTAAACAAACATATATCAAGCCATGAACAATTGAAATGGTCATATAAACAAGGGGAACGCTCATATGAACAATGCTCAATAATTACCAATCAATTTACATAACCAGTTACTATTTCCAAGTGTCTATCACATCAAGAACAAATGTTGAGCATTGAGCTTTTCCCTTGTTGATTGGTAATAGTAATTGGTTATGTAAATTGATTTGTAATTATTGAGCGTTGTTCATATGAGCTTTTTCCCTGTTCATATGACCATTTCAATTGTTCGTGACCTGATATATGTTTGTTTAATTGCACTTGTTAAAGATGCGGTTCAGTGGAAAGTTGTTAAAACAATTACAGTTGTTCATAATGTGATAGACACCTGGAAATAGTAATTGCTTATGTAAATTGATTGGTAATTATTTAGCGTTGTTCATATGAGTTTTTCCATTGTTCATAGGACCATTTCAATTGACTGAGACCTAATATATGTCTGTTTAATTAAACTTGTTAAAAATGTGACGAAAAGTTGTTAAAACCGTTACAATTGTTCATGATGTGATAGACATTTGGAAATGGTAATTGGTTATATAAATTGATTGGTAATTATTGAGCGTTGTTCATATGAGATTTCCCTTTGTTCATATGAGATTTTCCCTTGTTTATATGACCATTTCATTTGTTCATAGTATGCTATGTGTTAGTTTAATTGCACTTGTTAAAGATGTGGTGGAAAGTTGTTAAAATGCCATTATAGTTGTTCATGATGTGATAAACAATTGGAAATAGTAATTGGTAATGTAAATTAATTAATAATTATTGAGTGTTGTTTATATGAGATTTTCCCTTATTCATATGACTATTTTACTTGTTCATATGACCATCAGTGGAGTATATGTGTGTGTGAGAGAGAGAGAGAGATGAGTGAAAGAGAGAGATAGAGAGAGCATTACGCAATCATTGGAGAGTGTGTGTGTGTGAGAGGGAGGGAGAGTGTCAGAGGCCTTGTGGGGACACTTTATTTTTTCTTAAATTAAATGGAATTAATACGGTCTTTTGTCTTCCCAATTTAATTTCAATTTGCCCCCATAATCATTAAGTGATATGTCAGAATCTTTTGGTCATTCTTTTAAATTAATTGGCTACAAAGGTCCTATAATGAGATTCTCCCAAAATTATAAACTTTTATACTTCGATCAATTAAATGTAGATGTGAAATGCACTTGCGATAACATCTTGGAAGTAGCAAGATTCCCATGTGCATCTACGTTTTTAAAGTTTACAAATATTTTGCTAAAAGCCCGAATACACAATCCACCTTCCAAATCCTATTAAAATTACCTTACTACACAAGTCCAGGGTACAAATAGGACACTCCTAGTTTCTTTTATTGAACTTCCAACCCAATTAGTCAAAGTGTTTGTTTTGCTTTATTTTCTTTGTTGGTGGTATAATTAAAAGTCAGGATATTACATTTATCATGCTTGCTTCTGATTGTATGCATCAGATCCATTCTTTTGATGGTGCCTTTAACACTTCAAGAAGTTCAACAAGCAGTTTTTGATCTGCCTAAGGCTAATGCTCTCGGGCTCGATGGTTTTCATGTGGAATTCTATCAAAGACATTGGGAATTGGTGAAAATAGATATTTTTGAAATGGTTCTCAGTTTTTGGAATTTTGAATTTCTATTGAAGTTCCTTAATAGGACAAACATTACTCTAATCCCCAAATCAGGTTATCCTCAAAATTCCAAGGATTTTACACCAATCAGTTTGAGTAATGTTACATACAAAATTATTTCAAAAGTCCTATGTAACATATTGAAACCTGTCTTGTCCAAGATAATTGCCCCTTATTAAAGTACTTTTCTTAAAGGTTGTTTAATAACTGATAGTATCATGCTTGCTTCTGATTGCATGCATCAAATCCATTCTTCAGGTAAGCTGAGGAAAAAACTAGTGGCTTTGAAAATAGACTTTCCAAAAGCATTTGATCGATTGTGTAACATCCCAAAAATTTAATTTAGGATTAGCGATGATTTAAGAATTGATTTTAGGGATTAATGAATGAGTTTTGAGAGTTCTATAAAGGCCTAGTTTCTCCCTTAATTTGAGAAACTTAGAATTAGAGAAATTATTTGTTGACTCAAAAGAGATCCTAGTGGGAGAATAATCTTAATGGATAATTAAAATAAATTTTAGAAATTAAAAAGAGGATTTTACCTTTAGGAAATATATCTTGTTTTGAGGATTTAAGGGCCTAATAGTAATTTTCTTATACTATCAATTTTTATTACTTTATATTTCTTTATTAAACCCTTCCTTATTTCCTTCTTCCTCTTCTCGTGCACGGTATCACCATCAACATCTTCAACGACATCCTCTTCTTCCTCATTGCTCGATGGCGCAGCGAGAGAGCTCGCCGACGAATGGCGACCGCCATTACTAGAAGGGGGTGACCTCCTCCCCTTCATCCTTCTCCCATTTCCTCTTCCTTCCTTCCTCAAATCTGTGCACGGTGAGAGAGAAAAATAGAGGGGTGGGTGGTTTTTGGTCAGTGATTTGGGCAGTCTTGGGGTGTTTTCCAGCAGCTTTGAAGGTCAAGGGAGAGCTATGGAGTTTGGGTAACCTTACTTAATTCCTTTTCCTCTTCATTTTGATTTTTCAAGAGAAAACTTCTAGGGTTTGTTTGATTTTCGAATTTGTGGCTTGATTGGAGCAGTTGCTTGATTTTACATGTTTATTTAGAATATTTGATGGTGGTAATGTGGTTAGTTTGGTTAAATTTGGCCTATGTGAGATGTGGCTTGCTTATAATAGGTATAAGATAAGTTTAGATCGAGAAATCCTTTGAATACGGGCTTTGGAATTCAATTTATGATTTATAGAGGATTGTTGGGGTTCAACAAAAATGTTTTTGGAATTAAATTGGTTGGAACTTGAATGGGATGAGATTTTGAAGTTTAGGGTGCTTATGGGAGAGGTAGTGATTTGAACCATTCCTAATACGCCTTGGGGTTCAAATGCAAAATTTAATTAACCAAGGATTGCACTAGTGGTGCTTTCCCCGGATCGTCTCTCAAGGAGCCTAATGAACTAACCTAGGAAACTAAATGCATGAAAAGATATAAAGTCGGGGGTTTTGAGATTTTGATTAAGGAAAATAAACTAGATTCTTTTTGAGATTTTTGTTATTAAAGAAAGCAATTAAAATGGATTTCTGAAAACTATTGAGATGAACATGGGTCTCTCTATGAATTGGGCAACCTTCCTAGTAGAGCCGGGATTTCGGGCCCAACCCGTCGGGTTGGGCCCGATTATGACCCAAAAATTCGGGTTTGGGTTTCCAGAAAAAGAGCCCGGAAATAATCGGGCTCACACAGCCCGAACCGGATATGTTCGGGCTACATCGGGCTTAACCCGTTGGTTTGACGGGTTAAGCCCGATATTATTAAAAAAAAAACCCACCCCCAGGCCCAACCCAACCCAAAATTAAGCTTTGAATCCAACCCAACCCAACACACTTCACACTCACAGTTCACACACACGTGACACACACACGACTACACGAGCACGACACATCACACACACACACATGACACACAACACAATTCCTTCCTCTCCTCTCTCACTCTCGGTCTCTCTCTGTCTCTGGCTCTCTGCAACCACGAACCCTAGAAGCTCGAAGAGACGAAGAGTCGAAGACCATCATCAGTTCATCTTCATCACCCCTCACCACCATTTCTCCCTCCGTTCGCTTCTCCGTCTCCGGCTCTCTACTCTGACGCTCTCCCTCTATTCTTCCTTCTGAGTTCTGATTTTCTCCGTTCTTCCTCTGACGCTCTCCCTCCGTTCGGACCATAGGTGAGTTACTGAGCTTCCTTTTCTGATTTTCTCCATTCTCTGTTCTTCTGCTCACGCTTGAATGTGAGATTTTTTTTCCCTTCTCTTGCTGCTCTGGCTCTGCTCACACTGATACAGTGAAGAGTGAATGGGGGGAATTTGTTGATATTAAGTTTGAATTGGAATTACATTATAAGTAATTGAAATTATAGGAATTTGTTATTTGTCCGATTTCTCTCTTGTATGTATCAGTTATGTGGATGTGTACCAGTGTATGTATGTTGCATTTTGTATTGATTTGAGGCTATGATTAAAAAAAGGAAATGGTGATAGACTGATAGTGGAGTTTGAATCTCTTGTCTTCTTGCTTGTCTTGAGTTTCGGTATGAAATTACCATGTGGCTTGTTGATTTTGGTGCTATAATTTTTTTGTGGCTGCCTGGTTGTGGTGTTGTGGGCTGTGGCTGGTAATTGCCTAATTGGTATGAAGTATGAACTGAAAAGTGTATATTTGAAAGTGTATGAATGCTATTTATTTATGCTAGGTAGGAAAGTGTATCACTAATTCACTATTGACTATGAACTGGTTGGCCTGGCTTGTTGATTTTGTTTGATTTTGTTGCTGTAATTTTTTGTGGCTGCTTGGCTGCCTCACTGTTTCGGGTAAATGCTATTAATATTATGCTAGGTAGAAAAGTATTGGTGTAATTTTTTTGAGGCTGCCTGCCTTGCTGTAATTTTGACTATTTAAACCTAGTGATGTAAGTAAAAGGTTATTGTCAATATGTTATTGTTGTTGCAATAGAAAATGGCTTCAACATCAAATAGGGAGAAGAGAAAAAGGCATATTATTGGCAGTGATGATGATGACATTGACAACGAGAACGACGTCAACAACTCAATTGAAGTTGATGATGATGATACTAATGCTAATGCTGCTAGTGTGGTTGAGCCAAAACAATTAGGACAACAATCTTGTGAGGGAGAAGATGGTGAAGTTAAAAAAAGGGGAAGAAAAAATACTTCTGAGGTTTGGAAATACTTTACAAGAATAGGCAAAGTAGATGGAAAAGAAAAAGCTAAATGTAATGCTTGTGGACAAAAATATGTTATAGGAAGCAAGGATTGTGGGACTTCTACACTTCGACGTCATTATTTAGGTTGCAAAGAGACCCCAAAATACATGGATGCTAAGAACATGATGATAGATCATGCAGGGGCTTTGAGAGCTAGGAAAATTGATCATAGCATAGTTCGAGAAAAGATTGCTTATTCTATTATCAGGCACAATCTTCCTTATTCTTTTGTTGAGTATGATGGCATTAGGGATTTGCACTCATATTTGAATCCTGATTATAAGAGCATTTGTAGAAAAACTGCTGTGGCTGATGTTTGGAATTTCTACTTTGATCAAAAAGCGATCCTTAAGAAAAAGTTAGCGATGAGTTGTAGTAGAATATGTCTAACTTCTGATTGTTGGACTGCAATAACTGGTGAAGGATATCTTTGCTTGACCGCTCACTTTGTTGATGAGAAATGGCATCTCAATAGCAAAATACTTTCCTTCTCTAGGATGGAGCCTCCACACACTGGTGTTGAATTGGCAAAAAGAGCTCATGAGATATTGGTAGATTGGAAGATTGAAAAGAAAATCTTCTCTATTACTTTGGATAATGCATCAGCAAATTTCATCATGCAAGAAAGATTGAAGGAGAACTTAAATTTGAGCAACAGCTTGATTTGTGATGGTGATTTTTTTCATGTGAGATGTTGTGCCCACATCTTACATCTCATTGTTCGAGATGGTTTGAATGTAACAGATGATGCTGTGAAAAAGATTAGAGAAAGCATTAGATATGTAAGGCAATCAGATGCGAGGATGCTAGAATTCAGAAGAAGGGTTCTACAAGTTGGGGGTATTGATGGTTCTGTGGGTTTAAGGTTGGATGTCCCGACTAGATGGAATTCAACACATGCAATGCTTGAAATTGCTATACGATATCGTCGTGCTTTTGCTAGCTTAGCTTTGAATGACTCTAACTATATTCATTGTCCATCTAATGAAGAGTGGGGTAGAGCAGAGGTGATGTGTGCATTCTTGAAGCCATTTGCTGTTATTACAAACTTAATTTCTGGGTCAACATATCCCACTTCTACCAAGTATTTCTCACAGATTTCAAAGATTGAGTTACTATTGAAAAGGAATTTGAATCATCCTGATTTAGTAATTCAATCTATGGCTAAAAGTATGCTTCTCAAGTTTGACAAATATTGGAGTGAGTATAGTGTCATTCTCTCACTTGCAATTATTCTTGATCCTCGCATGAAGCTTGAAGGCATCAAGTATACGTTCACAAATATTGATCCCTTAAATTCTAAAGAGAAGATTGAGAACATAAGGAGCAAGCTCTATGATGTTTTCAATGAGTACAAATGTGTGGGATCATCATCATCCTCGTCCCATGTTGAGAGTACATCAGCATCAAATTCTACCCACAACAATGTGTTATCTAGTGGGCCAGCTATACAAGTAGGATCAAGTTCAAATTCTTTTATGGATGAAGACATGAATGACAATGATGTTTTTGGGGTAAGTTTGAAAAACTTGTTTGTTGATTAGATAAATGTTTATTTTTTCATTGAATGCATGTTTGAAATTTCAATGACAAATAGCTGACACTTCCTTTACATATATTGTAGGATTTACTAACACAGTGTTCTAACGAGAGAGCAATTGACAAATCTGAATTGGATTACTATTTGGAAGAAGGGACACTTGATACTAGAATTTCTACAAAATTTGATGTGTTAGACTTTTGGAAGGCTAACACGGGTCGATTCCCTTGTCTTTCCAAGATGGCTTGTGACATTTTAAGCATTCCAATTACTACTGTTGCTAGTGAATCAGCTTTTAGCATCGGCTCTCGAGTTCTCACAAAATATCGAAGTAGTATTCTTCCAGAGAATGTTGAAGCTCTGATTTGTGCTCAAAATTGGCTTCTTGGTTTTCCATGGAATGGTACTGTAATATCTATGGTTTATGTGTTGATTATCAAATATGTATTTATCAAATATGTATTGATTAATGTGATAGTTTCAAATAACTATGGTTTATGTGTTATGTTTTTGTGGCAGAGGACGTCGAAGCTGAGAAAAAGGAAACCGCTCCTGTTCCAATTTTTGCACCTTCAGAGAATGCTTCAAATACCATTGATTGAAGAATGAAGATGATTATGAATTTATGATTTATTAGATGTATTTTGGACTTTTGGTATTGTTATTGTATTAGTGACTATTGAGTATTGACTAGAATATTTGGACTCATGTCATGTGTGTTGTGCTTGACTGCTTGTGCAGTTGTGCTTGTGTGTGATTTACATCCCATAAAAACTTTCCCATGATTGTTACTTGTTAGATGCTCTTTTTTATGTGTGTTTTTGTTGTGTGGGATTAGTTATTATTATTTCAAGGGATGTTTGTTATTTTCCACTATATTTGTCATTTTCTCAAACTTTCAAAATCCCAATTTGAGACTTCTTAGTTCTTAGTTCTTTCTTACTTTCATAGGGATAAGTTTAGTTAACGATCCAATCCATTTCGTTTATTATATTTATTAGAGTTTTCCCTTAATTCTACTTTATTAATTGATATGTTTATTCCTTGTTTCCATTAAGTTTGCAAATTGATCTAAATGGTTTTCATGTTCATTTCCATTATTTGAAAATATTAGAATATTGTGATGGTGAATATAAATTATAAAGTATTGCAAAGGCCAAAGTGCAAAATCTCTAATAGGTAACAATAATTTAGATGCATTCCTTAATAGTTAATAATATACACTTTTGGACTTTTCACTTTTGAAGCATGACCCATTTTCTGGCAAAAAAAAAACATGGGTCATTGGGCCCAAAAAAAACTGTTTTTTTAATAAGTATTTCGGGTTGTCGGGCTAGCCCGACAGCCCGCTTATTCGGTCCAGGGTTAAGGGGACCCTGGACCGAATTAATTCGGGTCACAAACGGGCCAGCCCGTTTAACTGGCGGGTCGGGCCGGGTTGGCCCGAAACCCGCGGGCTGGCCCGAGATCCCTGCTCTACTTCCTAGCTTCTAAAATGATATGGGAGTTTTTAAACCAAGTTCTAGTGCAAAACCTAAGGCAATCGCTCTTAATCCAATTAACCTACTTAATCAACTAACGTGGCGCATCGCTCATTCAATTAATTAAATAGGCAATTGTTAAGTTTCAACTTGGTAGTGAAGATTCATGATAAACATGCAAGGAGACTCTCGTTAGAAGTAAATCGAACCATCTAACGTTGGACCTAGTGTCTAAACACACATACAATCGCACATGCATTCAACATATTCTAGAAATCTAAAGGGAATATAAATGAAGCATATCCATTGCATAATATCAAGAAAACAACACTTAGGTTCATACATATAAAAGACATCTCTTAATTACATGCATGGCCATTTAAACAAAAGATCAAACCATAAAGCACACTTGTTCCAAGACCCATTACATATAACAAAAGGAATTGAAATACATAATAAGACTTAGACAAGAGAAACTAAATAACTCCCCATTAGAAACGTTGAAGCTCCTGTTGCCGTCCCCCATCAAGATCCCCACGAAGAACTTAGCCACTCATGCTCTTGAACACGATCAAATGGAATTTGGAGTTGGAAGCCATGGGATTAAGGTGGGATTAGTGAAATTGGTGTAGGTGAGTGAATGGAAGAGTGGAATTCGTGCAGAGGCTTGAGGGCAAGAGAATGGAAGGGATTGTGGTGAGTGGTGGTGGAATGGAAGAAAGAATTGGAGTGTTCTTGGGTGGTGATTTTCGTGCTCGTCATCTCTGGTACCAAAAAAAATTTATAAACCATCCAAATTGGCCTAGGGTTGCCTATTTTGATCTCCCAAAACAATTAGGAAAGGATTGGGGAAGACCCAATCAACCAATCTTCAAGAAACCTAGTCAAGATAGAAAATAATTGATTTGGAAACTTTCTAATCTTAATCTGGACTAAGGTTACTTGTTGGGGTCGAAAATATCGATTAGGAAACAATGGAATAAAACCCAATTGCCAAAACAAGGAAATAAATTTGAATTAAGAATTTCCTGTTATGTTCAGGATTTGTGCCCTCGCTTTACCCCTTACTGTGGAGGTTCCACGGCAAGGCTACTTATTCTGGTGCCTTTTCTGTCCTTGGCCGTGGCCCTTGCTGTGGAGGTTCCAAGGCGATGAGGGACTAAATTACAAACTTTTATAAAGTTCTGGGTCTTTTCTCCTCTTTATTCTTTTGCCTCTTTCTTCATTTATGGCATCATCCTTGCACCTAAATGGAAAATTAAAGTATATATGAGGTATTTTTAAGTTCATGAATGTGGAATACACAAGTTAAAAGCCTAATATGCTCAAATTATCATCAATATGCAATTAACTTCTTAAATATGAACCATACATGCAATTGTACTTAATTCCCATAGAATTCTCCTAAATCAAATGTTAATTTCCCATTATTAGTGGTTAAAATCATATAATAATCATGCACAATCAGGTAGGTGTTGGAATTTTTATGATAGATGTGTAAGAATGAATTGGATAATGGATATAAAATAGTGGGATTATGTTGGAGGTAGGTTGATAATGAACTTTGCTTTAGAAATATGGTGGAGGAAATTTGTAGTTATAGGAGGTCGTAATTTAAGAAAGAGAGGGAAATTTCATTGTAGGCTTGAGAATATTGAAATGGATGATTGTGATTATTGTTTTTCTTTAACCTGGACTTGAATTGTAAGATTGCAAGGTATAATGAAGAAGGAATGTTGATTGGCAAATTTGATGGTATTGTGGGAGTGTAATGAACAGTGATCAATGATTAGGAATGTTTTCTTTAGGCATGATTTGGAATTGAATGGAATTTGGGTTCTTGGTGCAAGTAGGAGAATATGGAATTGAGGTAACAGTTGTCTTGAATTGATCGAGGTTCTTAGTCTAATTCTAAATTGTTGGATTGTTAAGATTTGGTGAATTTTGATGATGAATCAATATGGATTAGGCTTGAAGTATGAAGTGGTGATATATAATGAAGAGAGAGTGTGGATTTGTAGATTCAAATGTGTTGTTTGAATGCAACAATTGGTAATTTAGTGATGGGGAATGTTTTCTCTAGATTTGGATTGTAAATTGAGGTAAATGGAGTAAGTAGCTATGTTAAGGGAAAATGAATTCTTGATTTAAGAAATGTTATTGAAGTGTGATGTTTGAAATAGGATTGGTATGAGTTTAATATAACTTAACCAAACCAAATAAATGTAATCATATTTGTTTGAGCAATTGAGACACCCTTATGGGTTAAGTTTCAAAGTGTTAAATTACCGTCTCTTGACTTGTGTATTGACTGTGTGTACATGTAATTGCGATAATTGTAGACGTCGGTGGGTCAAGCTGAGCTTAAGGATTCTACAACTTTGGTATTTTATTTTGCTTTTGTCAAGTTCAGGTAACCACTCTCACCTCACTACCTAGTTGTGTGTGATGTTAGTTGGGGATTTTTCAAATCCCTTCTATATATGTATATATATGCTTATCATGAGAAATAAATTTCAAATGTTACTTTTATAATAAAACAGTCGATTGTGTATTTTGATATCATAGCTATTTTAATATAATAATATCAAAGTGATTTGTTATAATGTATATCTTATCCTAATTGCCTATGTTGATGAAATGGATACTGTTGTGGTGTACTGGGTATAGGTAGCCCCCATCGAGTACTACCTTTCGGTATGCTGGGTATAGGTAGCCCCTATCGAGCATTACCTCCGTTGTAGTACTGGGTATGTGTAGCCCCCATCGAGTACTACCTTTTGGTGTGCTAGGTATGGGTAGCCCCATCAAGCATTACCCCCCGTTGTGGTGCTGGGTTTGGGTTGAAATCCCTATCGAGTTCCACTTCTCCGTGGTTTTAGGTACATGTTGAGATCCTCATCGAGTTCCACTCTGGTCCACCTAGTGGTAGGGGACAACTTAACGATTCACAGGGCGAACGTTAGTGATATTGTGAAGAATGTGTTTTTGAACTATTTTGTAACAACTGTGATACAGCTTGTCTGCATAGAATGAATTCTTGAATGGTCAAGTTATTTCCTGCCAAATGGTTAAACTTGATCTATCAATGCATCTCTAAGGTAGAATACTATGTTCAATTGAATGGTCAAGTTATTTTCTCATTGAATCCAAGCTGTGATATTAGACAGGGTGACCCATTTTCTCTGTAACATCCTTTCAAAAATTACTTACAACTTAATAGTTTTGAAACTATTTTCAAGAAATTCCTTTATGAAAAGCAACGATGATAATTTAAAAACAACTTATTGTTCATATGCAATAACTCATTGTGACCAAAGTCATACTGCTTAGAAACCTAATATCATAGACTCAAGTCTCTTTATTAATTTGTAAATAATAAATAAGAAATAAATAATAATAAATGCATGAAATGTCCTAATTGTGGCAATATGCAGAAAACAACAACTGAGAGCATACGCCTAGTTGGCATAATCTCAATCTCCATAGCCTTCCCCGACGTCCCTTCTCTATATCTTTCACCTAAAAAATGGTAATGTAACGGGATGAGACCACTATCTCAATAACCGGCTATCCTACCTACCATACACACAAGCACATGCTTGCGAGGTGTTAGATGAGACAGTTTCAAAACATGTATAAATATAATCATACACATAAATATTTATGAATAAGCAACAAGTTTAACCAAAGTAACGTTCATGGTACACAACTAAGTCAATATCATAGAACTTAGGCAAAAAATATGATCATATTACCTAATGTTAATCATACTCATAGAACCAATAACCTCCCAACCGTTAACCTCCCTTATATCCTCCTTATTCCTGCTGATCGAACCCATGGGCTAAGTTATCTCACCATGTTACTGGTTTCCAAGAGCTCACCGATTATATGGAGTGGATGGCCAAATCCATCGTTCACACAACCAGACCATGGGTTCCCCCTAGTAGAACAAGTGGGGTGTCGTAGCCCCTCATAGAATAGGAGGGGTGTGTTAGTGATGGCTGTCACCCAAGAGGGGGGTGAATTGGGTGATAGGGTAAAATTTAAAACTTCTCTTTCTTAAAACACAGTGAATGTATTCGTTTATAGTCTTTTTCTGTTTATCACAGAGAATATTTCAAAGTATGAAATGTACTAAAGAGAATATAAGTTTGATATGCTGGAAACTAAGAGAGTTAAGGGAAGACATAATGCAAACAGAGTTTATCCTGGTTCGGTCAACCCAGACCTACATCCAGTCCTCAGGCTCCACCTGAGATTTCCACTACCCTCTTGTTTAAACCGGGCACAAGAGAAGCATTTACAACCCACAAGTTTAGACGGGCACTTGTGAAGCCTACCACAGGTTTTACGAACACAGGTTCACCTGCCAACCTTTTCACAGAGCTTTAGAATACTCTCTAAACACTCCCCCTTACAACCTGTAAGGTTACAACCCTGTTCTTAAAGCACCAAGCTTTAGAACAACCTCAAACAGTAGAGGATTTAAGATAATAAGTTCACTAAATGAACAGATTATGATAATCACTTAAGTACAGAGGAATATATGAGGAGATTACAATCCTAGAGCTTAAACAGATTGAACAATGAGTGCTCTAGCTCTCTTTTTCTAATTTACTTGACTCAACATTCTTTCCTCATTTCTAGGCTCACTAGATTTAACTCTTAATCAGTGTAATCTACAATTCTGCATAAAAGCCCTGTTCATCATTGTTTTCTTCATTCTTGTTTTTTTTTAATCTTCTGAAAGCAAGTCTTGATCTATTTATATCTTCACATCTTGCCTTTTTTTTCAGCTTCATGTGGCCGTTTGAATATATTCGTTGGAAGCTTATAGCCGTTGCCAATTAATACTATTCCTTCATCGAATTCAAACTTCTGATCTAGATTTCACTGTTCATGCATAGGCTGGGCTAGAAGAGAGATAGACTGCGCGTTCTGAACGTCTTCACCAACTGTACTTTCGTGTCAGCTTTTTCATTATCGCTAGCATGCTTTGCTATCGCTAATTGTATAGTATAATTCCTGCACTTGAGCTGTTAGCTAAAAACAAGTACTCATGTAATGCAAAGCATATGATATCGCAAGCTTAGTTCATTAGCTTTAATGAGATAGATAATATATATCAGTGAAGGAATTTCATCAAGCATTCTCTATTGATAGATATGAACATTATCTCTAGCATATTCTTTTAGTTCAAACATTCAGCGTACTAGCCATATCATTTCAACAAGTATTCTTCTATCAATAGCTAATATCATTATCACTAGTTACTTGATTGCTCATTAGCTTAAGGATATTGTGTTATATGAATATTCAAAGTAATTTTCAGGTATCCTGTTATCGATAGCTAAATCTGTTATCGCTAGCAACTATGTTATCGCTAGTTAACTCATTTGCTCTTAGGTACTTTCTATCTGAATGTTTATTATCTAAAGTACTCTGTTATCGATAGCTGATTCCATTAGTTCAAAGACTTGGTTCATTTTTCTGCTATTTATTTATTCATGTTCTCAATGAACTTCTAGCGATAGAATAATCTTTAGCGATAGTGAATGACTTAGTGATAGATATTAACTTTGATATTTCTAAGTCTTCATTTGCTATGGCTCTTTGTCTATTAGAGATAGGGATACACTTAGCGATAGAGATATTTTATCTTAGTGTTCTGCTAAGTTTCCATCTGATATAGTTGAGCTTTTCATTTGCGATAGTTTTTAGCTCTAGCGATAGTGATCTGTTACCTATCAGATTTTACTTGTTTAAATTCAAGGTAACTTACACTTATTTTACTTATGTTATTTATGGGGTCAGTCTTCATCAAAACTTAAGATTCTAACAGGGTGGTCCCTTATAGAACAAGTGAGACAGCCCCTCATAGAACATGTGGGACATAGTAACCCCTCATAGAACAAGTGGGGAGCTATACACTCGTAGAACATGTGGGTTACGACTAGGCCAGCCAAAGAGTTTCGAATGGCATAAAATGCATATTTCACAACCATAACTCACAAATCATAGCACAATATTCATGAACATAATCATTCAAGCTCAAACCTTTAACTATCATATAACATAGTCATAATAATTCTATAACCTTCAAATATTCATAACAATCAATTAACATACTAAAACAACATCATAATAATCATTAAATAAAACATTAAAACATATTTCTTTTATAAATAATGTCTCACAAGACGGTTTTTGTAAAAGCAATTCATAAAATAATTTATAATACAAAAAGATAGCAGTTTCATATAATAACATAATTTGAAAAAACTCACAAACACATACTGATATGCATGACAGATAAGAAAACCAATTACCTGATTTACAGCTCAGGATTTCATCTTTAGTATGAATTCAATTCGGGCTAAATAACTCAAACTATATAACACTTATCAACGATCGAACCGTTGAAAAAGAAGTTATGGATGTTTCGAATATGGTGACCAAATTTTGCTTCGATCCAACGGTTAACAAATGTGCAACAATTATTTTAACGAGATTGCATCATAATTGGGCGAAAATATCTTAATATGTTTAATTTCAAACTATCACCTCCTATATATAAGCTCCTAGAGTTTGTTCCTCCTCTCATTTAATCGATGTAGGACTTCTCATTATTCTTATTTTATTAACTATTTATTTTTGTATATATGGGAAATATCTTGAATAATCTAATTTAATATCTACAACTTGATTTATCTTTATCATTCACTTAAAAATCAATATAAATAAATATCTAAGAATGTTATTCCTTAATCTCCTTAAGATTTGATATCTTTCATCCTTTTCGAATATTATCACTTGATATTACAGCCCTCTCCTTGATATATTATTTTATATATATTCTTCCTACTTAAATATTATTTTCTAGATTTCATTTAGGGTAAGATATTCATTCATAAATATCACTTTATGTCTTATGAATAAAAATTGGGATGTTACAAAATCTTCATACTTATACGTTATCACCTCTAATATTCTATCCTGCTTGATTCACAAAGAAGAACTTCAATGGAGATGGCAAGGAATTAAGATATGTATAGAAGCGTCTCCAATCTCCCACCTGCTTTTTGCTTATGACTCTTTAATTTTCTTAGAAGGTAAACAGGAGAACTTTGGGACAGTAAAGCAGACCATTGATCTCTTCTGTTAATGGTCAAGTCAAAGGATTAACAGAGCTAAATCACTTATGGTTTTCAGTCCTAGTACTACTCATGAGCAAAGAACAAGATTAGTTGGACTTTTCCAAATTGGTTTTTCAACAAAGCTGGGTAAGTACCTAGGTATCTGGATTGATCCAAGGAAAAGGAAAAAAGAAATTTACGATCAAGTAGTCAATGCTACTAATAAGAGAACTGCTTCTTGGAAGTCTAGACTACTTTCTCAAGCATCAAGACTAACATTGATTAAATCAGTATTGTCTGCTGCAAATATTTATCTTCTATCTTGTGTCAAGCTCCCAGACTATGTATGTAACAGAATTGATAATAGATGTGTGGATTTCTTTTGGTAAAGCACAGATGATACAAAAAAGATTCACCTTTTAAGACATGATCATCTTTTCAAACCCTCTTCTTTTAGGGGTTTAGGTTTGAGGCCTGCGAAATCAGTCAATAAATCTTTGCTTGCTGAGCAGATGTGGAGAATTATTTCTAGCCCTTCAGAGTCTCTAATCGGAGCTATCTTAAAATTCAAATATATTGACATGTCAAAGGAGGATTTTATCAAGATTACTAACAAATCTTCTTGGATTTAGAAAGGTATCTTAAGTAGTAAGGAACTTATTTCACAAAATTTGCAATAGAGGGTAGGTAATGGCCTTTCAATCATAATCAACCACCCCTTATGGTGGCCAATGCAATCAAGATCAATTCCCCATGACTCATGTCAGAGGGTTAGTGATCTAATCATACATTCTAACATCTCATGGAATCCTGCTCAATGGAACTCTTCATTAATCAGGTCATTATACTCTTCCGAAATTGCAAACCATACTCTGGCTTTACCGATTTCTCTCACAGGGAGTCATGATGTCATTGTGTAGAAAGGATCATCTAATGGTTGTTATACAGTCAAGCAGGGTTTTAATCTCCTGGCAAGAAATGATAACGCTTCAAATCCTTTCTGAAAAATCATCTGGTCTATGAACCTGCCTCCCAAGAATCTGTTATTCATATGGAAATTGATCGATCAAGCAATCCCATCTGGGTATCTTCTACAACACCATCATTTGTAGGTCGCATATCTTTGTCCATTCGGATGTGACACTGTGGAATCTCTTGAGCATCTTTTCTTTTTATGCTCACTTGCTAAGGCTGCATGATTTGGTATTCTTTCTATCAAACCTGAATGAAACAATTTTCATTCCTTCAAAGATTGGCTCATGTCCTCCTTTATCACACTTTATAATGATTGTCTAGTGGACACTTTGGAAAGAATTATTATTCTGATAAACCCAATGATTTAAAAACCGGACCGGCTGGTTCAACCGGTTCACCGCGAACCGGCTGATGGTCCGGTCCGATCAAGGGGAAAACGGATGGAGGTTGACCCGGGGCATGGGCCGGGTCAACCCGGTGGTTGAACCGGGTTGGCCCCCTTTTTTTAAAAAAATAAAAAATATTTATTTTATTATAATTCACCTGATTACTAATTTTCACTTAACTCAATTTTAGAAATTAGGAAACTATAATACTTTAAATGCTATTTTACTTGCATATACTTAATATTTAATTGTTGTTGCTCTTAATATTTGTATTTTAGTCTACGGATTGTAGAATAATATTTATTTTTATGTGTAATCAACTAATATTTTCTCTTTTTCCCTTTATAGAAACATTAAAATATTCATATTTGATGAATCATGCATACCTATCTACATTTACATTTTGATATTAGTGATTGTTAATGTTAATATCAATAAAATTTTATTATTTTAATATAATCCGATTTGACCCGGTCCGACCCCGATCCGACCATTGACCCTTTGTAACAGGCAGGAATGCACAAGAGGGGGGTGAATTGTGCTTTTTAAAATCTAATCCTGAAGATAAACAATACAGTTTATACTGGTTCAGCCCAAACTTGGCCTACGTCCAGTTCTCCAACCTGCAGTTGGATTCCACTAATTCCTCAAGATTAAATCAGGCTCTTGATAGCCTTTACAAGTGACAGCAAGAACTCCTCTCTTTACTGATCACTCCCCCTTACACTTTGTAAGTTTACACCCTACTCTTAAGATCCCACTATCTTAAGAGTAAATCTCACTTTAAAAATGGATACAGAATAATTGTTCACTTAATTGAACAGATTGTGTTACACACTTAAGAATATGAGAACAGTAATCGTTGAGAGTATTGAATGCAGTAGATACAGATAATCAATGTGGCAATCAATTCCTACAACTAACTTCTCTTCTGAAGCATTTATAGTCTCTTCTAGAATTGTATTCGTTGGCAATATGACCGTTTGAAAATGCTCAGAGAGTTGAGTGATCTGGTGGAGTATTGGAGATGTATTCTGTTATGCATTTACTCTATTGTACTTGATTTTGCTTTAGCTTATCTCTCTTCTTCTATCGCTGAGAGGGTAGGTGAGTTTCAACGGCTCTTTTGATCAATCTGTGTGTTAACGTTAACTTCCATAAATAGGTCTGAACAACTCTGTACTTGGAAAGCTAAAAGTAGGCTTGTCATTGATTTTGAATATTTTCCATCGCCACTCAGATTACATGCCTCTGATCGATCACAGGGTCTGATGTCTAATCGATTACATATCAATTACCTATAGATTATAGCCTGCATCACTGAACATCATATTAGAAATTCATGCGCCTAATCGATTACAGGGGAAGCCTGATCGATTAGGTAGGTTTAATCGATTACACATAGATTACATATTTCTCTAATCGATTACAGGCTGATTATATTCAGATTACTTAATCTTCCCTAATCGATTACATAGCTCTAATCGATTGGGCATCTTTTTCTTAATCGATTACAGGGCTCTAATCGATTGGGCGCTCTTTCTCTTAATCGATTAGATGACTCTAATCGATTGGTCTAATTTCACTCATCGATTACAGGGGCCTCTAATCAATTGGGCGCTATGTGATCTGAACTTGATTCATCTCTAATCTATTAGGCTTAAGTTCTTTGACTTGTAATCTATCCCTGATCGATTGGGCAAGACTTAGGATTTTCTATCAGATTATCCCTAAGATATTTTTGTTCTTATCATAGCCCTTCTTTATGCCTAAGTTATGTTTAATTATCATCAAAACTCATTATTCTAACATTCTCCCCCTTTTTGATGATGACAAAACAATGGATTTAGTAAACAAATAAACAGTCCGAAAGAGGCAGAAATAGGGAACTGATAATTAACATATTATAAACCATAAGTCAAATAATACAAGAGAAATATAATTGATCAGATAATAAAACAACAAAAACTAGAAAGCAAGTAAATATGCAGAGTGTAAATGATGCATATGAGAATGGCTAAGGTGTTGTGGAGGATTTCTGGATCAGTTAGAATCAGTGTCATCCTTCCATTTTGATGTGTCCAAATCATAGTCCCCAGATTCACTGCTAATTCTTCCAGATTCAGATGAGGGATCTTCAAGTAACTCAGACTCAATTTCAACCTCCTTTATCTTAGCAGGAGCTTTCTTCTTCTTGGTGACTGCTTTCTTCTTAGGAGGAGATGGAGGAACTTTCTGAATTATCTGGGCTAGAATCCTTTCCCCATAACTCAATTGCTTCTGCTTCTTCTTTGGAGGAGGTTTGACAGATTTTCCTTTCCCCTTAGGTGCAACTTTCCTCTTTGAAGCTGGCTGCTGGGCAGGCTTAGGTTCTTCAATTACAATGCCTTTTGTTGCCCTGGTACTCCTCCTTGGAACTGCTTTGACAGCTGACTTAGGGGCAACTTTCTTGATTCTTTTCCCTTTATCAACAGATTGAACTTCTTGCCCCTCCTCTTCCTCATCAGATTTCAGGAAGTCTGATGTAGTCTGAATGGGATCCACTACTTTCTTTTGATCAGACTTCTTGAATTTTACTTGCTTCTGGACACCCCAACTAGGAAACGTAGGATGAGGCACTTGATGTTTCTGTTCTGATTCTGCCAACTCAACCTTTGCTGCTTCTCTGTCTTCCATTTCTTTTTGGCTCTGAGCCAAGGTCTGGCAAAATTCTTCTACTTGCTGATGCAGCTCTTCTGCCTGATGAAGATAGTGGGGCAACAAGTCAACAGCCACAGGTTTGGGCTCCCCTTCATACAGGACCATAGCCATCTCCAAGTCTTCCTCCAAAACATTTTCAGCATTTTCTGGGGGAATATTGATGGTGGCCTCAACTTCAGGATCTGAGGCTTCTTCTACCACAACCTCTTCTTCAGCCATGCTTAGCTTGATGGCTTCTGCAAGCTCATGAATTTCCTCAAGTGTCTGGCTCACGGTGGCTTCCTCAGGAATTTGGGGCATCTGAGGGATTTCAGAGGCAATGGTTGAGAGGATGGTGGCAGCTTCCACAGCTTTTTCTTGAATCTGACTGCTCTCTCCAGGGGTTGGAACACTGAATATCTTCTCCCCCTTTTTGGCATCATCAAAAGTGGGAGGGGAGGCTTCTCAAAAATCCCTTTTTATATCTGTATACGTCTAATAGCTTGCAAATTAAATTTCAAACAATACATTTATATAAAAGAGCAAGAGTCAGGAATTTAGGCCGAGCCTGTCGGACCAGACCGTTTAAGCCCTAGCCCGAGGAGGGCTGGGCTTTGATTTTGGAGGCAAAATCGGGAGGCGGACTTAAACAGGCGTTATATTTCCCCCCTTTTTTTATTTACCTATATTGTTAATTAATAATATTTAAAAAGCAAATAATAGGAAAAAATTGATATTTTTGCTATATAATAAGGAGAGCCTACTTATAGTGAAACACAATCAAATGTCATTGATGTTGATGATTAGTAATAATGGCGAAAAAAATGAAAATGATGTTATATCTTAATGTTTAATGTAGTTTATAACTTTCACTTTTCTTATTTACGACTTTATGTAGTAGTTTATTTAATTATCGTATGTGAACTTTATGTAGTAATTTATTTAATTGTGATGTGTAGACAGTAGATCTTATGTTGACCTTATGGAATATTCTATTTAATTGTGGTGTGAATTCTAGTTGTAGACTTGATATTTAATTTATGAGTTGTTGAGTTGGTAATGCACTAACACTTGGTATTTAAACATAATTTAGATCATATTTACGTTTTTTATTATAGGTCCATTGTTTTAGTTAGCAATACATGCTCAAAAGTGGGAACAAATTTGGAAAAAGCGAAGCCCATAGTCCGGCCTCCGACACCTCAAGGGCTGGGCTTTGAAAAATGGGGTGTTTTTCTCTTGCGGGCCTAAACGGGCTTGGCTCGTTTAAGCCCGACCCACCCGAATTCTCGGCTCTAAAAAGAGCCTATTTGGTACCTTTGAAATCCCTCCTATTTTCACACGAAATATAAAGAATTTTCTTATATTATTCGTAGTATCCTAACTGGTCGTTTTATGATGATAATTCTATTGGTATATTGATGGTTTTTGTGAGGTATAGTGTAATTGCTTTTGCTTGTGTATGTGTGTGTCAGTTTGTAAGCGCTTTGTAAAATGTACGATTTTGTAGCTACATAAGACATGTGAAATAAATGTTGAAACACTTACTTTACTGTTATAAGGCCCTGTGGAGTTATATTTTCAAATAGGCATAAGTTGCAAACTGAGATATTTGGAATTGGAAAGTATACATTGGCTTTGAAATCATTGCATGTACGTACTCTGAAAATACTGGATAGACAAAGTGCTTTATTATTGGTGTTGCATACCTATGTTGTGGCGTGAGTCTCTGTGTGTGTGTGACACCGGGGAGATGTATCTATCACCATCGCTCGATGAGGTACCCTGTTAACCCACATGGACTTATTTGATATGAGAGGAAGAACACCCTCTGAGGGGACAACGCCCCTCACCGGTACAGAAAGGGTAAAGAGTCCCTTCTGATCCATATCACAGTTCATGGAGGGTAGAGAGTCCCTCATGATCCGTACCGTGATTCCAAGGGTGAGTAGAGAATCCCAACGGGTTCCACCATGGTTCCAGAATGGGTAGAGAGTCCCATCTGGTTTCACTTGTTTTCGGCGATTCGTACAACGATCGCTAGGGTGCCTGCGAATATCTTTAAATCTGATTTTGGAATACAATATACTAAATGTCAAATAATCTTAAAAAGGAATTCTAAACTTGAGATGTGTATTTGTTTGATTACCTTTCCATGGTTTAGAAGTATATTTATATATTGGACGATGTATGAATATTTATGAAATGTGGTATCCCATTAAGCGCTCTGCTAACCCACTCACACTCTTGTATTGAGTTGAGTTGTGGTAACGGAGACAAATTTGTCTCACTCTATCCTTCTTTACATTTTTGCAGGTGATCATGCACAGACCAGGGCGAAGGGGAAGGGGATGGGATTGCTTGGCCCAAACTGAGCCAGTAAGTTGGCTGGTAGTGAAATTTTGAACTGTATGTTACCAACTATTAGGCTTGTATTCGCCTCCACATTTTCATGTTGGCTGATTGTGAATTTGGATCACTGTATGGCTAGATTTGCTTGAGTTGTTGGATGTTTGTATGATTTCTTTTCTGTTGTCGAAGATATTAATGTGTATGACTATGATTTGAGATGTGAACTGTATTGTTTTATCCCGGGATTATAGACCCGAGGCCTATGGATATGATCATTTATTAGTTAGGTAGTTATTTTGTTTAATAACCATGTTAGACTAGTTCTTTCTAACATAGTTATACTGAATGGTTGGTCGTTTGAAATGCTCCTAGGTATTTGTGGTTTGTAATAACCATGTTAGGCTATTCTATATCTAATATGGTTAACTGTTTGGTAAATTAGGTGAATTTTTATTAACCATGTTAGGTGGTGCCTTTCTAACATGATTAATTTATGGTATGTTGGGTTGTTTGTTAACCATGTTAGGGAAATCATTTTTCTGACATGGTTAGTGCTTTATTATCCATGATATTCAATACCGTATTAAGGTCTTGCTTTTTCTATCATGGATAAAGCTCTAAATGATTAGAAAGATCTTTTCTAATTATGATAGGGTGCTTGATTTATATGGAAAATCATTTTTCCTATCATAGATTTTAGGTAATTAAAATGTATTAGTAAGTTAGAGTTTACACAAACATAAAGGACCAAAGGTATACTTTAACATTTATTTTTTCATCAAATCTCTTTTTTTTCCTTTTACGTTTCAAAAGTGCATTTTTATCCCTTTTTTTATTTATATTGTTAGTTTTCTTTGATAAAAAATGCTGACTCAAGAAATTTAAACAGTGATTTTATAGTTAAATGCTCACAAAATATCTTTAAGTTTCAATTATTTAGTATAATCATTCTTCTATTTTAAAATTTAACCATTTTTATCAACATTTAATTATAGAATCACCTTCCAAATCTTTTGAATAAGCATTTTGCATTAAATGAAATTAATGGTTTTAACAAAAAAAAAGAAAAGAAAAGAACTAAAAGTGCATTTTTCGAACATAAGAGGCCAAAAAAAAAACTTGAGACATATATAGATGACCATAATTATACTTTAACTTATAATATAATTTTAAAATATAAGAATTATTATACTAGATATTAAAATGTAAACATATTTTGTCAGCATATAATTATAAAATCACCGTTTAAATTTGTTGAGTCAACACTTTCCGTTAAATGAAACTAACAGCGTTAGCGAAAAAGGACCAAAAGTGCACTGTATAAAATTAAGGGACCAAAAGAAGACTTGATGCAAATATAAATGATCAAATGTATACTTTAGTCTTTATTTTTTCATCAAATCTCTTTTCTTTTTCCTTTTACGTTTCAAAAGTGCATTTTTATCCATTTTTTTTATATTATTAGTTTTATTTCATAAAAATGATGACTCAAGAAATTTAAACGGTGATTTTGTAGTTAAATGCTCACACAATATCTTTACATTTCAATTATGTAGTATAATCATTCTTCTATTTTAAAATTTAACCATTTTTATCAACATTTAATTATAGAATCACCTTCCAAATTTGTTGAATAAGCATTTTGCATTAAATGAAATTAATGGTTTTAACAAAAAAAAGGACTAAAAATACATTTTTCAAACATAGAGACAAAAAAAAAACTCGATACATACATAGATGACCATAATTATACTTTAACTTATATGTATATGTAAGTGACATAATCATATGAAATAAATATGAAATTTTAATATAACTTCAAAATAAACATATTTAAGAACTCTAATGCAATATTTTTCTCAAATACCAAGTTATCATATGTTGAAATTATCAAAGAACATGATTTGATTAAAAGATTTAGGGATTAATGGGTATTTTTAGGCAAGATTTAGTTTTGGGTTAAAGGTCATATTTGCCCCTGAAGTATGTAAGATGTATCATATTTGCCCCTAAAGTATTTTTAGGTTCAAATGTGCCCTCGAAGTATGAAAATGGATCATATGTGCCCTCGAAGTATGAAAATGGATCATATTCGCCCTTCAGCCGTTAAAATATTAACGGTCAACGTCCACTATTTAACGGTCAACGTGAGCTTTTTAACGGATGAAGGGTGAAAATGATCCATTTTCATACTTCGAGGGCACATTTGAACCTAAAAATACTTCAGGGGCAGATATAATACATCTTGCATACTTTAGGGGCAAATATGACCTTTATCCCTTTAGTTTTTTATGGGTAGATAAGTGTCTTTGTTTTCTTTTCACCATTTTCTAGGTAAGTTATTTGGGTCATCCCATTTTTAAAAAAAAAATTGCTCCGGTTCATGGTTGAATCTCGGTTTCTAGTCCAATAGTCTGCCTGAAGCGGTCCAACACGACTCAACCCTTGAAGCTACTAAACCATTCTGAATGAGCCGAAGGATGATCCTGGTGATGGTCTAACTGGTTCAAGCGTCCGGACCGGGCTTTACAACACTACTATCTATCATAAATATAATAAAATCTAATCCAACCAAACCATTACTTCCACAAATCCAATACCAACACATCACACAATTATTTTCATCACAACTCTATAGCGCAAATACTAATCCTTAATCAATTCCACAATCAATCATAACTCACCATCCTTGTATTCCTCTACTCACAACATTATCTCGATCTCAATTTAACATCAATCATTATCACTTCTCATGTGCCAACCTAACCAATATCGACAATACCACAAGTCATTTATCAAAATCACCACAACTCTATAACGCAAACACTAATTCTTAACCAATTCCACAATTAATCATAACTCACCATCACTAGTGACTTAACTGCCGTTTTGGGGTCTAACCACCAATGTACGGGTTGTTAAAATGTAGTATAGTTTTATAGTGTCGTTCCACAAGGATTATGGTTTAAGCAAGTCAATTAATACTAATTGCGCTCTCAATTAGAAATGAATAAGAAAAAATCCAGAAATTGAGTTGAAACAAAAATTAAATTACAAATGATGATAAAATAAAAAAAAATGGTTGTAAACACACTTGGTCAATTATAAAAAGGTTTAGGGCTATTTATCCCAATTTTACTTCATGAACTATTTAAATTCCCTCTTTATTAGAATCCTAGTGAAATTATGTGTGAGTCCAAGGTTCTTATGCATTTGAAAAAGCTTTCTAGCTCAAGTCAAGTTCAAATTTATACTTGATTTAATTGCACAATCTCTTACCACAATTAATGCAGGTTATGATTCCCAACTAACATCCATTTGACAATGTGAGGTTAGTAACTATATATCTACATTACCAACTGACCATCCATTTAAAACCATAAATTTCAAGCCCAACATAATCTCATCCAAGTTCTAAAACAAAATACTCTTTCTCTAACCACATTTCATTTAACAAAGCAAGTGTTGATCAAGCTCTTGTAGAAGAAAGAGCAACATGAAAATCTACACATAAATTTCATTCATAGCATCAAAAGAGAGAAATACATAATTTAATCCATAAAATGGTTCAAAGTAACCCTAGAGAAGGGATTTAGTTACACATAAATGGAACTAAAACAGAAACTTCAGCTAAACAAGAGTTCATGACAGAAAAATGAGGAGAAGAGGGAAGAAGAATCACAACCAAGATGAATGAATTCAAATTTCTCCAAGCTCTTCTAAATGAATCCTTCAATCTTCCAAACACTTCAAGCTCTTTCAAGAAGGCACATCATCCTAGAAAACTGCCTTCAAGTGTGTTATCCTTGTTCTAGCTCGAAAACTTAGATATAACTATGAAATTTTCACTCAATTATGTCAAAACACGCAGCACCATCGGGCAGCAAACCCACAACGAACAACAATCTCGCCACGGTGAAGTTACCTTTCCAGCACCTCTTGATCCTTTTATTGCTTGCCTCATAATCCTTTGCTTCTCCTTTGTTGCTCCGGGTCTTTCCTAGCTCTTTGCACTCGTCCACCTCTTCTTATACAAGAGAGAGGGTTGATGAGTTCTAAAAATCACTTAAATATATACTTATTAAGCTCCAAATTTCACACTGATCTGAGCCCTTCCTATATGCCTTGGGGTTCAAATTCAAAATACTTCTAACCAAGGATTACACTATAGTGGTACGATCCCGGATCGTGTCTTAAGGAGCTTAATGAACTAACCTGGAAAACTAAATGCAATTAAAGATATGAAAATCGGGGGTTAAGAGAAGGTATTTTTCAAAAAAGAAATATAAAGACTTGTTTTTGGTATTTTTAGGATAAATATGGATAAATGATGGAATAGGATGATGGGATGATCTCTTGGTTAGGGATGACATGTGGCAAACTATTGATTCACACTCTTGGGGAGGACCTAATCGGGCTAAGTCCAATACAAGTGGATACAATTAGCCTTAATCTAAGGAATAGGTCAATTAAGACATCACTCAACCTCAATAGACCAATTAGATTAACTATAATCCTACACCAACTAGAAGTAAGTTCCAATAGATAGAATAACTTGGGTCCCATCTAAGTCACTCAATATCCTTCGGATCCAACAACCAATTAATGTTAGATTATAATCAAACCATCCAACTTATGAAACTCTACCTAATCATACTCATGCACATAGACTCGATTAATCATCTACTTCCTTTAGGCAAGTTTGATTAATGGAATTACCTAGCGCTATAGAAACTCGACATCAACAAACTCAAACCCACAAATCAGTCCCAAATAACACAATTATATGAAGCACAATGGACTAAATTACCCAACAAACATGCTAGACAATAAAATCAACAAAGACTAAGCATACCATGGTAATTTGGGAAAATAAATGAAACTAAAACAAAATCAAATCAATACATGCAAATAGGATTCAACAATTATATGGTTTCAAATCTCTAAAACAAATGAAGTCCGAACATAAGAAGATCAAATATTCAAGGAAACAAATGGAAATTCATGACTACATAATTGGAACTAACAAAACTCCCCTAAAGTGGAAGAATAGCTTGCTTCACATCATCCCATCATCCAAGAAAGCATCGAGCCGAATTAGTTCTTCACAGAGGAGGAGAAATCACCCAAAAGGATCTGCAAGTCGAACTCCATGGTGAACCGGTGGAGGATTGTGAAACGGAGGAAGGAATTGGTGGAAGAGATGAGAGAATTTGTGTCTTGTGATGTGTAAATTCGTGCTCCCCTTGTGAAATTCGTTGGTCTCATATATATAGCACAAGAGGCAACCCAATACCTTCCAAATTGGCCTAGGATGTCCTATTCTTACTAGGATTAACAAATAGGAAAGGTTTGTGGAAAGAATTATGGGATGAAAGAGAGAATTGGTGAATGAAATAGGAAATTTGGATTCCCCCTCTATGGCACAAGAAACCACTCAAAAACGGCCTCCGGTTGCCTAATTTGGCCGCCCATAACATATAGGAAAAATTTGGGGAAGACCGAAGCACTTTCTCTCAAGAATTCTAGTCAAAATAGGAAGTTGTGATTAGAATAATCAATTAGGAAACTTCTTATCCTCAATCAAGCCTAGAGTTGCCTATTCTTGTAGAAATAACAAAAAGGAAATATTTTAGTCAAACCCAATCAACCAATCCAATAGGAAATTTCCTATTTTGCAAAAGTTTTCTTTTTGTAGAAGTTTCCTATTTTGCTTTGTTCTTACTTTGACCTTTATTCTTTGTAGCTACAATGGAAATTTTAAGCACATGTGAAGTATTTCAAGTCCAGAAACAATAAATGCATGAGTTAAATGCTAATATGCTTAAATTATAATGAAAATGCAATTAACTTTATAATCTTGGACCCTAAGTATAAAAGTACCTAAATCCCTATTTAATAGCCTAGAATAAATGCTAATTTCCTATAATTAGTGGATAAAAACACATAATAATCGAGTGCAATCACACACACATATAAATCTTTCTTTGTTCATCTTTTTCTGAGTTTTTGTATGCTTTTCACAACTATACCCCCAAAATCATGTACAAGTATGGAAAAAATGTGATGAATTGTATGAAATGATGGAGCTTATCAACTAGTATTCCTCTACTCACAACATAATCTCGATCTCAAATTAGCATCAATCATTATCACTTCTCAAGGGCCAATCTAACCAATATCTACAATACCACAAGTCATTTATCAAAATTCTCAAGGTTACTCTGCAATTAATCACAATTAATACTTAATTAGCTAAATCACTAACCTCAAAATTGAAATTTGGGATGGCACATTAGGTGAGCTAAAATATTTGTTTTATGGAAAATTGTGATGGTGATTCTGGACAAAAGCCTTGTTTGGTACAATAATGGAAGCCTTTTTAATGAAAGTGGAAGAGAAAGTGGGTTCTAAAGTGTGTTTGGTTGGATGATGGAATTGATATATTAATTTAATTCAATTTATATATATTTATATGAGGAAAAGACTCAAGTACCCCTTAAATAAGAAAACTCAAGCCATGGTTGGAGCTCCCTGTCAATTGCCCAATCCAACACAATATTCATCAACGGCGCCATGAATCTGCTGACGACCATGAGAACATATTTAATAGTTTGATTAAACCCAAATGTGAGATACAAACCAATTGAAAAAAATATTTGAAATTCAAACAAGGCCGAAGTTATTAAAGTCTTCCTCGGCTTCTTCTTTTGCTGTATAAGCTACGACCTCTTCATCTTCATGTTAAATGACACAAACCATCTCATATGTTGGAAAAACCATCTCATATGTTAAATGACACAAACGTCTTCATCTTCTTTGGTCAGGTTCAGTCGGGTGGCTTACAAAGTTATATGAGGGCCGATCATGTGTTTGATTTGGGTTAAAGGAAATGGGATGCTTCTGTGCAACTAAGAATGACATATTTGTTTCGAAACAATGAAGTTGCTTTGAATTTAAATGTTAAAATTTCCATCATGGTTGTTGCCTTGTTCAACTATCAACATTTCGGGGACTTTGCTATAAGCTGAAACTTTTTTAGCCGTTTATTTTATTGTTTTGTAAATTATTTCCAAAGAAGAAAGTTTAATTTTGTTAAAATTTTAGAGGTCATGGCAATGTAAATATAGTAATATCTGCAATTCCCTTATTAATTTTAATTTATATTTGAGAGAAACAAACTTGTAATTTAACATTTTATTTCTTCCATGTTTGTGGTACTCTATAACGGAGGAAAGAGAAGGTATTAATCCCAAAGCTTCCAACTCATTAGCAATGGCAATAACACCAAAGGGCTAGTCGCTTAGTGGCATGCCATCTCCCTGATGAATGGGTAGTTGTACATCCGAACCTATTTGTAACTCCAGGCCGTTAGTACATGACCCTTTAAAAAATATATTATCAGTGCCAAGCTCGGGTTGATGTGCCAGCGAGGACGATGGGCCCAAGGAGGGTGGATTGTGAAGTCCCACATTGGCTAGAGAGGGGAGCGAATGATGCCTTATAAGGGTCCGGATTCCTCCACATATTGATGCGTTTTAAAATCATAAAGGTGATGAAGCCTCAAAACGAACAATTTCAAGAGGTAGGTGCTAGAATGCTAAATTATAAATGTAATTACTTTGTTAAACTTTTTCCCCAACCTAAATATTATTTGAAATTGATTATTTCAATGACATTGAGGAAACAGTACATGGTAATATGATACTATTTTTTTCTGTTAATTCATCTGTCATTTCTAATCTAATGAATTTCTTAACAAAAATTGTTCATTTCCTTGCGATGAAGAAATAACATTGAATCTCTTTAATAGAGAGGAAGAACCAAAGTTGGGGATGAGCGAATTGGCTATTGTTTTGATTTTGTTTGGAGCAATGATGTTGCTTTGAATTTGGATGTTTAAATTTTCATCATGGTTGTTGTCTTGTTCAATTATCAATATTTCAGGGTTTTGGAAGTAGCTAAAAAGGATTGTTGGACCAAACAATTCTTGAATAATTGTAAATGAGGGGAACGTGATACCATAGTATTAGGATCACGAATGGGGCACAAATAGCGTCTCAACCTTTTGCCAGTACCGGGATTCAGGATCGTAATGTGATGTCTTGGTACTTGAACAACCATACATAGATGCATATTTCACATCCTCTCCCCTCGTATGTTTTTATTTCATCCTTTATAAACTGATAGTGTAATATAATCTAATATTACATACAAATATTCTCAACTCGTGTCACATTGGGGAAAAAAACTCATGTCACATATCCTTTATGTAAGAGTCATTCAAAATTTTATTTCATTTTATCTCCAAGGGTGCTGTGACATTTCTGAGTTGTATAGGACTCTTTGATACTTCCTCTGGTCCTAATTATAAAATCAAGTGGTTTTGTTGAAAAAATTAAGGATACAAAATAAAATCATTTTAATATGTTTATATTTATCTTTTTTTTCTCAAAACTAATTTATTATAGTTATGAACTAACTTATAATCTAATTATATGTAACATATGTTAACATTAAGTGGTCTAATTCGTTTCCTTAATTTTTTTTAAAAAAAATAACTTGATCTTATAATTAAAATGAGAGGGAGGATCAAATAGCTAAAGAAAGAAATTGCCCTTTAAAAATTTAAAAAGGGAGAATTGCACATAGGTCCCAAGTAAGAAAATTAATTTCAGACAGGTCCATTGACAACTTCTTTACTTGTTAACCAATGCTATTGCAGTTGTTAATATTTGCCATTAACAACTCCTTGGGACCTCTCTGAAATTAATTCTCTTATTTGGGACCTCTCTGAAATTAATTCTCTTATTTGGGACCTCTCTGAAATTAATTCTCTTATTTGGGACCTATGTGTAATTGTCCCATTTAAAAATACCTTGTTCCAAATTAACTGATCGGTCGTAGTCGATTTCACGGTATTCATTTGAATTTTAACTTTTATTACAGAAAAGAACCACATCTCACGGGTCTGGAAACTCGTATAATTAAGTAGTAGAGGTGAGCGGCGATCTGCCTGGCATAGTTTATTTGCTCACGAACGATAAGCGAATTTCAGATTTCTTCGGACAGAGAAATCCGCGGAAATAGCGGTTGATATCTGGCAGTTCGGGCAAAGCCTTCCGCTTAGCCTCCGAATTTTTTACTTCCAGTTCCGTGGCTGCATCCTCCTCTCGCTTCGTTGTTGGTGACTGGTCTCGCTCAAAAGTTCAAGTGCGAAGTTTGTTACCACTACTCAGGCATAACAATTTTTACTATTGCGGTCTTGCTGTTTACATTTGAATTGAATTTGGTGCTGTGGGTTTATCTTATTTGTAAGATTCAATTCAATAAGCGTATCGATTTAACCCCGTTTCCGATTGTGCAAGTGGGTTGGCAAGGTTGTTGGTTTTGTATAATTGGATAATGGACCCAAATTGCGAAATAATTGGGTTGGCTCTGGACTGCTTTGTATATATTTGTAAGGAAGGTAACTATTTATAGTTTTTTTCTTTCTCAAATTAATATTTGGGGACAGTTTGAGTCCTCATTTAATTATTTTACTTTTGTTTCTTGCAGTGCAGTTCTAGAAAGCTGAAGATTTCCATTTCTCATCCTTTGTCGTCTCTGTAGTTTGGGTGTTACAGATTTGTACTGCTTGCCGAGGAAGCAATTTGTTTCCAAACGGGGAGCTCTTGATGATTTCAAAGTTTTGAATTTTCGTGGAGATCAAAATCTGGTGGTTTTTGAGGATAGTGAAATAGCAGGATTTTGAAGGGAAATGGAGTCGACGTCGGTGGACGAAGTGGTGGCAGAGATCATGAGAATTCACAGATCTTTACCCACCAGACCTGGTATTGATGAGGTTGAAGCTGCGAAAGCTTTGATTGTAAATGTTGACAAAGAAGACCAAGTTAGACTTGAAGCCATATCTAAACAGACTAAGAGCCCCGCCGTGCCAGACGAACTCTTCATGGTTTTGCAAGAGATGCAGAAGAACTTGATTCATTTTCAGAGCAAAGAGCAGAAGAGGGAGGCTCTGAAATTGCTTGATCTCGAAAACGTCCATTCACTGTTCGATGATTTGATTCAGAGAGCATCTAAATGCGTTTCCTCTCCCTCAAGCTTAAATTCTCGCAAGTCGACTTACTCCAATGGTTCCGCTGCCACACCTTCATTCAGCATCTCGGGTTCTGCTTCAGTTTCGCCGGCCATGAATACACAACCAGCCGCCGCTTCTTCGAGCTTGTTCAACGCCCAGAAAAAACCCGTAAAGACAAAGACACCTCAGTTGTTTACAAGAGATGACAGTTATGTGAACAAGTCCAAGGCATCATTCCACGGTGACGAGTATGGAATTGGACCAAATATCTCTTCGAAACCCCTGATATTGGATTCTTCACTAAAACCCGCCACCAAATCGGGTAAGAATAAATGCCACTCTTCATCAATCTAACTCCTTTTTTGTTTAAAGGCTTTCGTCGCTGCCGCCAGCACCCCTTTTGCTTTTCGACCTGAGGTCGATGGTGAAATTGGGGTGCGATCACATGTCCGTATTTAGTATATACATATTTTGTTGTGAACTTGATTCGAAGGTGATTGTGTTGCTCTAATGGAATGTGTTTTGCAGGCCAAGATGGTGATAAATTGAGTTTGATAAAGCTTGCCAGTTTAATCGAAGTTTCTGTGAAGAAAGGCACTCGTGATCTCAGCCTTCAGAACAAGTTGATGGACCAAGTTGATTGGCTTCCCGATTCATTGGGGAAGCTATCGAATTTGATAACCTTAGATTTATCTGAGAATCGAATTATGGCCCTACCTTCTACAATTGGAGGCCTCTCATCTTTAACTAGATTGGATTTGCATTCTAACAGGATCGCTGAGCTCCCTGATTCTATTGGAGATCTCCTTAGCTTGCTCTATCTTGATGTGAGAGGGAACCAGTTATCATCTCTGCCCGCTTCTTTTGGCAGATTAATACGTCTCCAGGAACTTGATTTGAGCTCAAATCAACTTTCTGTCCTTCCTGACTCTATAGCATCACTTGTTAACTTAAAACAATTGAATGTGGAGACAAATGATCTTGAAGAACTTCCACATTCTATTGGCCAGTGTTCTTCCCTTACAGAGCTTCGTCTCGATTATAATAGGCTCAAAGCCCTACCAGAAGCTGTGGGTAAGATTCAGTGCCTTGAGATTCTGTCTGTGCGGTATAATAATATTAAACAACTACCTACAACAATGTCATCTCTTACAAACCTGAAGGAACTTGATGTAAGTTTCAATGAGCTTGAGTCAGTGCCTGAGAGCTTATGTTTTGCAACCTCTCTTGTCAAGATAAACATAGGAAATAATTTTGCTGACTTGCGATCCATACCAAGATCTATTGGGAACCTTGAGATGCTTGAGGAATTGGATATCAGCAATAATCAAATACGTGTGCTTCCTGACTCATTTAAGATGCTCACAAAACTACGTGTCCTACGAGTGGAAGAGAATCCTCTTGAAGTGCCACCAAGACATATAGCTGAAATGGGAGCGCAGGTAACATTCCATCTTTCAAGTATTTGTTTTGATGCCAATGAGGACTTTCATTGCTCAAGATATAATTCAATGTCTTGTTGAATCTCAGGCTGTTGTTCAGTTCATGGCTGAGCTTGTGGAGAAAAGGGAAAAGCGGGATGTTAAGTCACAGTCACTAAAGCAAAAAAAGAGTTGGGCTCAAATCTGCTTCTTTTCAAAATCTACCAAAAGAAAGCGTAATAGCATTGATTATGTGAAAACCTGACCTGATTACATTAATGTTGAAAGCTGCGAAGTCTATGAGTAAGTGGAATTGTTTCCTGTTCGGTACTTGAACTTTAAAACTGGTTGGCCAAAAAAAAAAAAGAACTTTAAAACTGGAGTTGGCTTGTAATTAGGGTAAAAGCCAAGTATAGTCATTTTCCACCTGTAAAGCTGTGGCCTAATTGACATAGGTTCACTACTAGCGACACGGCTGGTTGGTTTGAGGGAACGATAGCAAATTATGTGTTTTCCATGTTTAACAGGGATATGACTGCGTTGAAGCTCAACAACATTTTGTCTCATTTCTCATTGAGTTGGCTGTCCTTGTGGGCTGTAAAATTGCACTTTGACTTACAGAACAAACTGTGGATTTGATTTTTCAACCTTACTTTATATGTATCTGTTGTCTTGAAAGCGGGAAGAAGTGAACAACACTGCAGCAAGCGAAATATAAATGAGTAGCAAGGAAGAATCGAGGATATGCTATTTATTTTCAGCTTAAATCGATTTTTAAATAATGTTATCCTTTCTGCCACTTTGTAGAGAATTTTTTTTTGGTGTAATATGGTGCTTTTGCTTATTTTGGTGTTGCTAAAAGTTGTTGTACCATGGTACTTTGTGAAACTTATTTGTAATGTATTTGGAGGATTAACTATTATGTCTGCTTACTGTGGCTCATGGCCGGCATTTACGCCGGTGATTTACACGTAGGATCGTCAATTGAGTTGATTTAATAACATTGGCGATGGCTATGGTTTTTAATTTTCAAATGATTGAGGGGGGTCAGGGTGTTGGCCATAATCCTCAAAATTAGATTAAAAGCTTGTAACATTGGTTTCACGTCTCATCCTTAATCATAATCGCAGGTGTAGAAGTTGATACACCTTATTTCTTGCTATCCTCCTCCCATATCTCCTTCAAAGTAAGCTTCCCTGCTTAAATTTTGTATTATTCTATTTTGCAAATAAATATGGAAAATATGCCAAATTAGGTAAATGAGCGAATAATATTCATATTTTTTAAAAAATAACATAGCATCAAATGGGTGGCCTTTTGCTTGTTCAAGAGGGTAAAAACGCCGAAAGACTGAGCCAGAGTTCGAGTCATCACCTACCTGTATCCAGCAAATAGATTCTTTCATTAGGTAACTGTCATATTGGTAGTAATATATTACAATTATTAATTATTTAATCAAATATCGGCGCCACACCACAATGTTGATGAAGCTGTTGGCAAATAACAATTCCATAATCACTGCATTGTGCATTGGCATCTGAAATGAGCTTTGATGAAATCAACATTAATTAACGCTACATAAAATTTGGCGGCCATATTATCATTGATTCATATTTGTGACCTCAACCAAGTCAACTCAGAACAAAGAATCTTATAATTACACAGACAAAACTTGTGCATTCTCCTTTCTAAAGGATTCCACCGCAACATGAATTGAATACGCCAACGTATTGATTATCAAATGAACATGATGCTCCGCATACTCCCGTCTTAAGCCTTTTACTAAACAAATACATGACTAACCATTATAAAATCATTTTTAATTATATTTTCGTTCCTTTCACTGGATTTTTGGAAGGTAAAGGGTAAATTAATATTCTGAAAATATTTGAAGAACCCAAGAAGGAAAAAAAAAGAAAGAAAGAAATATAAAGGGATAAAGATTTAACATTGGACATGACAGCTAAGATGTGGCAATGAAAGATGCATAATTAATGAAGATGTAAGATGAAGCAAAAATGGGGAGGGACATGTGAGATATGGTGACATGTGAAGATGAAGATGACATTTGATGAGAAGAGTTGGGGGATGAGGAACCAGTCACGTTGGAAAGGCTTTAATTTGTAGACATCCCAGCTTCTGGGGCTGCCATTCATTCATAAATGATGGGGCCAATGCCAACCCTTTCACTCCTCCCGTGAGGCCTCCCTCCCTTTCAGCCTCAATAATTCATAACAATAATTCATTATTGTTAGATCCTTCTATCACTCAGCTGTACTTGGCGAGTTGGTTATGGAGCTATGGAAGAACAAACCCTCCTCCACAATGGCCTTACCTATTACTTATCGATGGAATGAGTTACAAATTGTTGACTTGGCTGTTTCGGACCTTTCTTGTCTACATTGCAGTAATGACCATTGACCACAGAAGGATAGGAGAGCATTCCGTGACCGTGACACTATACAGATAACGAGAAAATTATGCTACTTATACCAACTAGAGTCCCAGGCACCATAATTTTTATTTTTTAAAAAAAAAAAAAAATCCATCTGCTTATCAGATCAAGGGCCTGTACAAACAATCTTCTATAAGTAGCCATAAATGCCAGTGGAACAGATAAACTGGCAACTCCAGCATTGCTATTAAAGTTTCTCATTACATTCTTCTGCTACAAATTTATAAGCTACGCAGAAATGAGAGTTCTAGAACTGTAAATATGGAAACGCAAAGTAGCTATGCACTTCCCATTCTTCTCAAAGGTAACTTGTATACTTTCAAATATAGTCTACTACAATAATGATCCAAGAAGGCTTGGATGATTAAGGACAAAATAATCTTGTAGAGTCTATAAATTGACTAGCAACCATGCGCAGTTAACAGAACGTGGTGACTAGATTATTCCATATACAGGAACCTAGCCCACCTCATCTCCTCCCGAGTGTGTCACAACTTCACCACTAGTTGGCCTGCAAGGTTTCATTGCAAAATTATGTTTCTAACAAGGATCAGGCTTCATTAATAATATCACTTGTCAAATAGAACAAAAGGCCAAACATAACATGGAAGTACTAACCAAAAAGTAAAGAAAATCTAAAAAAAATTCTGCATTCTTTTAAAGCCAAGCCAACATTTTTAACCCTATCCCAGTTTCAAATAACAATTTACTAACTATTTAACACTGAAATGGCTCAAACACACACAGCAGTGACTTGTGCTATTTAACCCTCAATTATAAATACTAGACTGTCAGCCCCTAGAATCAACAATTGACGTAAATTTATTTTGGCCAACAAAAATTCATGTAAGTTGACTTTTCTCTTTGCACCAACTGAATATCAGCTTTCATTACAAATAATCAAATCCAAACTAATTCAAGCTATAGGAAAGAAGGTTCAGGTAAATTCATGTGCCTTCTGTACTTGTGCGCTACAAAGAGAGGAAAATGAGAGGGTTCAGATTATTTTTCCATTTTTCAGAGAGGTGTCTTCTGTCAGTTGACAATCCAGAGAAAACACAGCATGACATAGTCCAGTATGAAAAGACACAAGGATTTTGAAGAGATCTACTTACAAAAGGGCCAAGCAGAATGGATTTTTGAATTTATAGGATTGTTATTCCAATTTTAGAATTTTTTTTTTTTGGGGGGCGGGGTAAATTGTATCTGCGCAAGTTGCCTGGAGTTTTAGAACAATTTTGCCTATTTAAGATGTTAAGGTCATTCCTACGGCATGACAAAATTTTAACATGCTTTTGTCAAATCAAAGCTTTTTTACATTTTAGTACATGCTCATTGGTTATGTAATACTCATCCACAAATTTGATGGTTCAACATAGTGATACACTTTCTCAATAATCATAACCCATGGTAGGACAAATATCACAGCTTATGGATAAAAACTTGTTTTCACTGACCAACTCTTCCTATTTTGTAACAATTCACTCCAACCCCTCAAGGGAAAATATATATCTTAGAACGTTCTTTTTATGCTTCTTGCCATGCATTTTGGCATTTCAAGCATATGATTTTTTACTTGCCCACCTGCTCTTCCATAAATAAGCACTTCAAACATAAAATTGATAAACAGTAATGAAAGTTTAGAGACTAAAGTTCAGCTCCCCTCCTACCCCCCTCAAAAAAAAAAAAAGAAAACTCCCTTTGGTCTTAAGCAAAGCCTTGTTCCAAGGCGCCAATTCCTTTACTCAAAACATGGCCCAAAGGAAAAATAGAACTTTAATCTAAAATAGATGCAATTCAAACAACGTCCACACATGAATAAGCGAAAATATACTTCCTCACAGAAAAAGGAAGCGTGCTGTTCTGAGAACTAGGCATAATTGTTTAAAATAAGTGAAAAACAGTGTCATAACATCATTCCTAATCCCCTTCCTTGAGATACTGTTGTTTTCCTTTTTAGAAAACTAAAATTCACATACTCCTTTTGGTCCTTCATATAAGATCAAGATGACACTATTTAAGGAGATTAAGGAAGCTAAACAAACCACTTAACTACAATATATGTAACATATTACTAGATTAAATATCAATTTATACGTCAAGTCAATTAGTTTGTTGAAAAAATGATAAATATAAATACTTTAAAGTAATTTATTATGCTTCCTTAATATCCCCAACAAAATCAACTTGATCTAATATTAATGACCAAAGGGAGAATTATTCAAACTTATTCCTAATCCCCTCCCCTAAGGCAGCCACCAAACCGGATCAAACAGAAGAAAGTGAAGGTTTTGCGCCCCAGATTTTTTTAATCATCCTGGCCTCTTATATTGTGATTACCTTTGAATAAAGAATCCTCATCTAAAACCCCGAGTTTCTGAAATGAAATTGTTATAGGGACAGTTGCACTCAAGTCCCAAGTAAGAGATTTAATTTCAGAGAGGTCCCAAGGAATTGTCAAAGACATCTATTGACAACTGAAATTATATATTTACTTTCTCAAAAATGCACCTTCAACATTAAATCATCAACCAGCTGTATCTTTTTCTGATTGCTCTTATTCTTTCTTGCTATATATACATAACTGGGGGAGGGGAATAGCTCGTGAGTGATATAATGGCACGAGGTATGTTTGACATTAAGATAAACAGAAGTCTTAAAATTACATGTCATGAAAAACAGTTTGAGGGTAATGCACTTACAGTCCACCTATCACTTTAATCGTGTCATAAAACAACCATTGCATAGTTATAGAAGGGCCAACCAGAAGAATTCTAATAGGAAGGCTCCTCGTAAATAGATTGGTTAGACCAATTTTCCTGATAGCCTGTTCATAAGAAGAGCAAATCATTCCATCAACCCTTCAAAATCGTTCAAATGAGTATCATAAAAGCCAAACGTAAAGAAATAAATACCAGCATAAGACTATCAGCCTTTCTGTTATAAAGCGAAGCTACAATATTGTCAGCAGGGTTTGAAATCAAGCTACCAACAGACCCAGCAACATATCCAGCCAAACATGTCACCCAAAGTTGTTGAGCTATTGAGCAGTCCTCTTTTCTTTTCATAACAACTTTATGATACAATAAATCAACAGAATGCTCGAATGTTGAGAACATAACCACAGAAACTGCCCAAAAATCAACACAATACTTTAGCCGGTTCATTGATGAACAGCCATGAATATTTTAACTCGTTATCAGTGGACCATCCATTCGGTCATCATGCTAATTCAAAGAATAATATAAGGTAGAATTTGAACATGGTCCAGTGAATCTTCAATTACTCAGCACTCTCAAACCCAAATAAAAAGGGTTCACTGCCAAACAAAAGGCAAATAAAACAAAAGACCTAATTAATCAGAAACAGATACTTGAATTTGGACATAACTAGCATATATATGTATTGATTATCACTTCATCTAATGAAAATACATTATATATTATGTATTCCAGTGTATAGCGGCGGGTATATTATCCATGTATTTATAAATATATACCATGACCATAGTGTAAGCATCAAATTGCCATTACAATAGCATGGGGTCGCTGGTTGGTTCATTCCAACTTCCAAGTGGCCATTCCGGCAAGTAGGTGCATGACAATGTAGATATACCCTAAAATGTTAGACTTAAAAAAAAATTTGTTTCATTGCATTAAATGCCATTTTCAAGAGATGTGAAATTACACGGAAGGTTTCGGCACCAAAGTGGAATAAGTCCACGGTAGAATCTGCAAGCAGTATAAGTTTAACAATCATCCCCTGGAAACAGATGCAGACAAGGTATAAATCAAATGCATAAAATATTTACCCTTGTGTGCCTTCTGATGCATACAACTTTGGAAAGCCATCAAACAGCCCCTTGGCAAAATAGGGTTGTGCCTGCACTCTCACTTTAACGGCTTCAAAAGGGCATAGAGCTATATTGGCAAATACTTCAGCAGATGCGCTACTAACAAAGTAAACCACACTCCTATTACAGTCTCCCATTATATTGGAATAAAGTCCCTTGAAATATTCATACAGACCAAATCTGCAGCCCCCTTGAGCTCCATATCCAAAGAACTTGCCGGCCCAACCTCTCCAGAGGGCAGAAGGACCTTGTTCTCTTAAAATGGTAGTAAAGCACGAGGAAATGCTGTGATATTTAATTGGGTGCACCTACATGCGCAAACAATCCCCCAGTGAGAAATGGTCCAAATATACTCGGGAACAGATTTCTAAACATTAAAGTGAAATTCAAGAACCAGCTAGGATGGAGTAAAAATAGTATTATAAATCAAAGACATGCGGGGTTGAAAAGTGAAAATACCCACACATGAGGATTGGTCAAAACAACGACTGTGAAAAGTGGAAACTAAGAAAATCAAAATTTTCAGCATTAGAAATGCAACGCAACAACCAAATAAAATAGCTTCAGGAACCAAGTGACAAGAAGAAAGAGGAAAACCTGCATATTGACTTTAAGGACGTCAAAAGGAGTGATGGCGAGATGGGTGGTGCCAGCACTGAGCATTCCTCCAATGGCACAGAGCCCGTAATACCTAGGTGTGCCCTCGACGTAGGAATCCATGGACAGACGCAGAAAGCTAACAAAGCCGGCCTCGCCTCCTCAGCCCGAGTCAAGAACCTGTTGGAGAAAAGAAAGCAACTTTGCCCATTTGCGTGGGTATTTGAACATGAAGCTGCTGGGCGGCACAGGGAGGGAGGAATCGGAATCCTGTTCCTGTTCTGCGATGTGGTTTAAGCATGACCAAGAATGACACCACTTCTCGGGCTACCCGTGGAACCCAAAATGAAGAATGAAATAAATGCCGAGTTTTAACAACTACAACGACAACGACAACAAAGCTTTTATTACGTGTTAGGTCACACGACGCCCAATGTGCTCTATCAATAACAGTGTTTTATGATAAATTATTGATTTGAATATCTCATTGAATAATTTTATTAAGAATTCTCTTATGTCTCTCTCACCCTCTTTTAGGAAGACTCTACACCATTTAATCAACTCTTCTTAACAGCGCATCCAATTGTCTTTTTTGAACGTGCCCAAACCACCTCACGCATAACTGGTAATCAGGGCCAGCCCGAAAAGCCTGAGTAGTGCAAATATCCCTATTTTTCAAAGCTTAGCCCTCAAATGGTCAGGCTCAAGGCCGGCCCTACCTGATTAGCGCTTGTACACTATTTTTTAATCTTTTTCTTAAAAAAATTAAAGCAATAAAATCTTTATCATCAACACAAATATCAATTTTAAGTTACAATACAAACACCAGTAAGCAACAAACATTAAGAAATTATCAGGCAATGATAAATATTGTTCATATTTTTAAATAAGTCACACAAAATATATGTTTGCTTTTAATTAATTGTTTTAATAAATATTGTCCATATTTTTAAATAAGTCACTCACTAAGAAATTAACAAGAAATGATAAATATTGAGGATTAGGTATTATGGTTTTTTACCTATAATTAATTGTTTTATTTTATAGTTGTTAATTTTTTTTAAAAAAAAGATATGTGTGACTGGCTTAAAGGCAGCCCTTTGAAGCCCTCGGACCCTATAAGGCCGGCCTGTTAAGCCCGATTCCCTTTTGAAGCCATCAAAATCAAAGACTGACCCCTCAGGGCTAGGGCCTAAAAGGGCCGGCCCTAATTACTAGCTCTAACCTCAAGCGACTTTCTACAATTTTCTCCACAAATAATGCTACCCCGATTCTTCCTCGGATCATTCCGGATCCTATATTTTATTTTATGACCACACATCCATCTCAACATTCTCATCTTTATTATCCCTCATCTTATATTCATGTTATCCCTTTAGTGCCCAACATTCACTAATCACTACCATATAACATTGCTGGTCTAAAAGTTGTCCGATAAAACTTCCTTTTTACCTTATCCTATACTTTACGATCACATATAACTTCAGTAGCTTTTCTCCATTTAAACCACATGGCTTGAATTCTATTATTAACATCACCATCAACTTCACAATCATTTTGTATAATCAAGCCCAAATATTTAAACTTGTCCAATAGTGGTATAGCCTGGCCTCCCAATTTAACTTCTATATCCCCATCTATTTGTCTCTTATCAAAACAACAGTGCATATATTATGTCTTACCTCTGCTCTCTAGGGTCCTTCTCCATAATTCTAGTTTCTATTTAATTTCTTTTCTTGATTCACCTAAAAGGATTATATCATTAGCAAAAAGATGCTTAGGAATTTCTTCTTTTATATTTGTAGTTAGGACATCCAAAACTATATTGAACAAATATGAACTCAAAGTTGAACCTTGATGCAATCCAATTTTTATTGGAAAGTCAATTGTTTCTCCTCCAGGTGTTCTAACTCTAGTCATTACCCCCTCATACATATTTTGAATGGCTTTGATATACCAAATAAGCACCCCTTTCTTTTTCATAGCTTTCCAAAGTATTTATCTTGGCATACAGTCATAAGCTTTGTCTAAATCGATAAAGATCATATGCATATCCTTTCCTTTGCTGCGATACATTTCCATTAAACCTATTAGTAGATAAATTGCTTCGGTAGTTGACCTACCTAGCATGAAACCAAATTGATTCTCCAAGATACAAGTGTCACATCTTAACCTGTGTTCGATCACTGTTTCCCACAATTTCATTGTATGACTCATAAGCTTAATTCCTCTATAGTTTGCACAATTTTAAATGTCTCCCTTATTCTTATAAACAGATACTACATTACTTTTCCTCCAATTATCAAGCATTTTCTTAGACCTTAAAATCTTATTAAATAGTTTAGTAAGCCACAACACATCCGTTTCTCCCAAACATCTCCATACTTCAATAAGAATGCTATAAGGTCCAATAGCTTTGTCATTTGCCATTTTCATAAGAACTTCCTTAATCTCTCTAACTTTAGTTCTACAATAGAATGTAAAATTGAGTCCCCTTTCACAATTGCCAGATCATCTAACGCATAATTCGAAGTTCCCTCTCTCTCATTGAACAACTTATAAAAGTATGTCTCCCATCTATCCTTAATATCACCATCAATCACCAAGATTTTACCTTCTTCATCTTTTACACACCTCACTTGATCTAAATCCCTTGATTTCCTCTCCCTAATCTTTGCAGTCTGATAAATTTTTTGTTCCCTTGACTTTGTCCTTAATTCCTTATAAAACTCTTCAAATGCTTTAGAACGAGTTTCACTCATTGCTTTTTCGCTTCCTTTTTCGCTAATTGATGGTTCTCCCAATTTTCGTCATTATCACACCGGTTATAGCCTTGAAACACTCTTTCTTGTGCTTAATTTTCTCTTGGACATTCTCATTCCGCCATCAAGTCTCCTTATCTTACCTGATAACACCATTTGATTCACCCAAGTTTTAACAAGTAAATAAAGGAATTTATTTTTAAAAAATATTAATTGGGTGGTTTTCAAACATAAATAGTGCCCTCAAATGTTGGGAAAAACAATAGTACCCTCAAACAAATTAAAATTTGGAACGAAGCAAAAAGAATGGCAGAAATTTTGTAAGTTAAACTCATAAAAACAATAAAATTAATATGATAGTGAGAAGATGGACAATGGACATTCAATGGGATAAGGGGATAATTAATACTCATCCATTCTTAAATAAATATAAGATTTAGTTGACTTTTTTAGAAAATCCTAAGAAAGCTAAATATGTTAATTATAAATTGATTTGCATGAATTTTTTTCTAAACTAATTTATTTGACTCATAAGCTCATATAACATCGTAGAAATTTAATCGAGGATTATCGGGTTAATTAGGAATTAATTTATGAGAGATTATGGAATTATGAGAATATCTGAGAAATTTTGAGGTATTTTTGAGGATTTTAAATACTTAGTTTCTCCTTTATTTTAAGGATAATAAATTTTAAAAAATTATTTGTAGATTCAAAAGAGGTTATTATGGGAGAAAATAATTAAGGGGTTTGGTAGGTAAATTTTTGGAAATAAAAAGGATTTTGTAGCTCAATATAAATATTTTATTTGAAAATTTTAGGGCTTAGTAGTGCAAATCTTCCCTTTCTCTCTCTCTTTTTTTTTTTATTTCTTTTCTTCCCTCTCATTTAACTGTTCCCTCCATTCCTTTGAACACACCAGCCCCCCAATCTCATCTCTCTCTCACATTCTCTCTCTCATTTCACTTTCTCCTTCTTGCTCCCCTCACCACCCGCCGTCGCCACCGTTCGACGACGCCTTCCTCTCCTCTCTTCCCTTTCTTCTCTTATCTCCCTTCCTACCCCATAACCGTCGTCCCTCTCTCTCTCTCTCTCTTTCTCTCTCTTGTTGGCTGCTGACGGCCTCATTTGAAGGAGGAGTTTTCCAGAGAAAACTCGCCGAAAATAGCGCATTTCCACCGCCATTCTTCCTCTCTTACCTTCTACTTTCTTCCTCTACTTGTTTTTGTTCCGATCCGTGCTTGAATAATGAGATTAATATAGCATTTGGCCGGATATTTCGGAGCTCGCCAACGCCGTAATATTGGGTTTTTCGGCCAACTAAGCACATTTTCGGAATCCTATAAGTCTCCTCTACATCCCTATGTATTTAGTTTTTTGTTTGGTTATGTTTGAAAAATTAAGCATTGTTTAAGTTGGTATTTCTGGGAGTCCTAAACTTAATAAACTGAAGCTTGAACCTTGATTATGAGTTCCTCTGAATAGATTTTTCCTTGTTGGAGGTTTTCCTAATTATTGGGATTTTTTGGATTTTTAGATATTTCAGAGATTAGAGCTTTTGATTATCTGAAGTGATTATGGTTAAATTGATAATTTTATATGCTTATTAAGGTCATATGTGGAGATTTAATTGATTGGTTGGACTGAAATTTGTACCTAAGGAAATATTGGTGGTTAAATTTTGGAGTGAGTGGGATTTTGTTTATGTAGTTCTATAATTCTGGTTGTTAGAAGTGATTAATGGATTTAAGGGGTTAATTTATGCCTAACAAAAATATTGATGAGGCTAATTGAGCAAGATTAGGTGTATGCCTTGATTTGAGAAATATGATACTTTTAGGAAATGTGAACTTGTTCTGGTAGACGATTAACTATAATTATATGTATATTCTGTGTAGTGCTTGAACCATCTCGAGTTTGCACGGGGGAGCTGCACTATTGTGAGATTGATGCCAGCTATCAGGTAACCGCTTTCTGCTTGTTTATGTGTGTAGTATTAGTAAGTAGTTTGAAATATTATTATTTGGTAATTATGATATTATATGGAAATGGGGTTTTGAATCACATTTGAGATACGATTATCAATTGATGATTGATGAGATATGGAATGAGATCTTGAACTATTATTATTTTCATAATACAATGTCTTGTGGAGTATTATTTTGAAATGGCATAAATTTGTGATCTGAAATATTTGGAACTGAAATATATGTAATTTTGGAAACTATTTCATATATATATCCTGGAAATACTAGAAGGCCTGGTGCCTGATTGTGGGTATTGCATATCTATGTGTTGTTTGTGAGAAATTGTTTGTGTATGTGATACTGGTGAATTGGAAATTGTACCATCACGTGATGAGGTACCATGTTGCGCCACATGGACTAATTGAAATATTTATGGGAAATAAATGAGAGAAAGACTTAAGAGGGGAGATCGCCCCTCCCGGATTCAGAAAGGACGGAGATCCTTCTGATCCGTGGTGGTTCAAGGAGGGTAGATAGTCCCTCGTGAACTGTACCGGGGTGATTAGGGGCGGGTGGAAGGTTCTGATTGGTCCCACATGTTTTCCCAACATTTCTAATAAAATTCATTTGGGTCGTTTGTAATTATCAATGACATATATATATATATTATCCTTGGAGATGAATTGGGATGGGTTATTCTACACTTATAAACTGTGAAAGGAGATTTTGGGACTGAAATGTGCATCATATGTGAATACCTGAGCATGCTTTATGAACTGATATATATGTGTATGTATTCCACTAGACACCTTGCTAGCACACACCCCACGTAGATGAGTTGTCATTGGTTGTGTTTTAGACTACTCCCGTTTATCTCATTTTTGCATGTTCTAGTAGCGGAGTAGACGGTCAAGAGAAGGATCCGGGAACTTCTCACTGAGTCAGTGAGTGATTCTTGACCAACAGGACAGAATCATATTGCCACTTAGGATTCATGCATTTATTTACGCTTCCGCGTGATTAAACTTATTTTTGGCTGTCCTTGGAGTTCGAACTTTAATTTACTTATGAAGCATTGTTTTGGGACTATTTGATTGTTTATTTTTCTTTTAGGACTGGTGAAATTCCAGCAACTCTTATTATTGACTGATTTTGAAACTTTTATTATTTCAAGTTCTTTGGAAAGATATAATTATCTTGGGAATGTTATTTTATAATGATTATGAATGACTTGGTGCTTTGGTGTAATGGAATGGATTAGATATTGGTAAATTGATGAGAAGTTATAGGCGCGAACATGCATCCTGTATACTGTGGTTTGGTTTTACAGGGAAGTTGAATATCTTGTGTATGGTTATTCTTAATTACCATGATAGGATGTTTCTTTTCTATCATGATATAGGTGAACTGAATTGGATTGTTTATATTGTATTGTATCCAGTTGTGCTTTAATTACTCGTTTACCTTTGAAGTATTAGAAAAACCCTTTTTCTAACATAAGTAATGGTTTAAGATTTACTTAATGCTTTTGTATCCATGTTAGCATTATTTAACTTATTTTAATCTCTTTTCTAACATGAATCTCTCTTGATTAAGTTGAACTCTTTTTCTAACCATGATAGAGTAGAGTGTATTTATAATTTGGAAGCCTTTTTTCTTTATCATGGTTAGACTGTTGAATCTATAATATATATAGATATTATGGGAAACCCTTTTTCTAACTATGTTAGTCATTTTTATATGTTATTGCATTTTACTAACATAGTTAACATTTAACAAATGATTTGATTTGATTCTGAGGGATCTAAAAGGATATTTTGATAATAAATGTTACATGAAAGACTTTATTATCCACGTTAGACTCTTGGTATTACTGAAATTCTTTTCTAACATGGATAACCTTTTTATAAGACTAAACTCTTTTCTAACTACGATAGGTTTTATTATTATTTTGGAAGGTTCTTTTCTACTGTAGTTAGACCGTAGTAACTGTTTTTAATGGAAATCTTTATAGAAATTCTTTTTCTAACTATGTTAGCTAATTTTTGTTAAGTTAATTCTTTTTCCTAACATAGTTAGTTCTTCTGTTATAAAACAATTTTAAATTTGATTATGGGTGGTTAAAAGTAGGTTTAAGGGAGTTAATGTTACAGCTAACATATAATCTAATAATACACAAAATACATTATGAATAAGTGGCTCGTTTAACTTCTTTTACTCTTCAAAAAAAGTTAACTATGTCTTATATTTAGGAATTGGGAGTAAGAGAGTAAGTGGATTTTTGCCAAAGTCTTCTAATGATATTATATTCAGTTTTAAGTAAATCATTTGAAGAATATTTAGACCTGACATCTGGGAGCTTGTAGGTTAGCATTAGGGCAAATTGATCACATTAATGAAGAATAAATTCATAATTGCCTTTTCAATCCAGTCTTTTAGGGCTTGCAGATCGAATTGAAGGACAGTTTCTTCTCAGTTCTGTTACAAACACTCAGGAATCGTTAACCTTATCATTTGACCTTCTTATAAAAGAGCTAAAAATAGAAATGTGAAGTATTTAAACATGCTCTCCCATCACACGTCTTGATGTGGAACTGAAGAGTGAGGTGAACGGAACAAAAAAAGTGTTCAAATTCAATGATCTTGCCGTAGTGGGCTTTGGGCCGCTGGTTTTAAACACCCCCCAAAAAAAAACCCAAAACCACCAAATTAAGTTACTTAATGCCGCAACAAAAATTCACAAATTAACCTCACCACGAATAGGGGTGTCCAAACTCGGGAACGGGACCGGGAATACCCCTTCCCGGATCCCGTCCCGGAAGGGGGGCTGGGGACTAATATTGAATCCCGGTACCGGTCCTGGGATTTCCCGTGAAAATTCCCCCAAGCAGCTGCACTCAGATCCTTCAAATTTCTCATGTCTTCCTTTCATTTAATTTGTTGCTTCGTGAAAGAGGAAATAAAAAGAGAAAGGGAGAAGCTTTTGTTCTTACAATCGCAAAGTTTTCCTATTCAACTTTAACAAATCTGCCATGGAGATGAAGAAGCTTGTCCTCACCGTCTTTCTCGCTGCCGTGGCCGAATCTGAGCTCGTTCCGACGCAGGAACCTTCCAGCGGAGCCGCCGCTCTTGGCTCCTTCATCGGCGCCTTCATCATTTTCTTTGTGTGTACTGTGTAGATCTGAAACGGGTATTTATGTGTATATATATTGATATAATATGTATGTGTATTGAGGAGGGGAGTGGGTTGCTGGAAAAAAAAAGAGGAGGGGGAGTGGGGAAAATTGCAGAAATGGCGAGAGGAAGTTGAAGTTGCAAGAGGAAGAGAGAGAATATGAGATGTGGCTGCAAAGTGGTTTCTTGGGGCAGTGGAATTTCAGAGTTCACATGGGGGGAGTGGAGTAATGTGGGTGGGGCCATGGGGGGAGGAAATTGTGGGTGGGCTACTAATGGGCCTCACCTTCATGTTCTTTTTTTAGGCACTTAATGAGTTAATGGGCTCACTTTTTTTTTAAATATATATGGGCTGGGACCGGGACCGGGAATCCCGGTCCCTTTCCCGGATCCCGTCCCGGTCCCGGAAATTTCCCGGTCCCGGAACTTTCCGGGACGGGAAATTCCCGGCCTAAATTTTCCGGGACCGGGACGGGAGGGGCGGGACCGGGACCACATGGACACCCCTAACCACGAAGGTTGTACTTGATTAGATACAAGCATAGCACAGCCATATAACTTTTGGGTGTGTGTGAGAGAGCCCCTTTTACATAGATCTGGTTTTCATACCCTCATAAAAAAAGTTGAGTATAGAGAGTTAGACCAATCTAGACCGTCCAAACCTCATCTAGATAGTCTAGATTTGATCATATTAAAAATATTTTAATATATACACAATTTTAGATCATCCAATTGATATCTAGTCGGTCTGGATACATCTAACTCTCCTTATAATTGTCTCTGATATAGAGTAGTTATATGCTATAATTGTCTCAGGAAAATCTCAAAACAATAAAAATATTGTTATACAAGCGGTATAAAATTAGCATTCTTCATAAAAAAAATTAATATCGATCGTTAATATTTTAATATTAAAGAGTAAGTTTACTCTATTTTAATAATTATTTTGGCAGCATTGTTTCTAAATAATATTTCAGATAAAATTGTTCTTAAGCAAAAGCCTTCATGGCATATTTATACCTTTTTTTCTTCCGTCTGACCTAAACCTGATATTTCAATACCCAATAAAAATACTTTATTTTCCTTGCGTGTCGTGCAGGGGATGTGAAACACCAAACACGTGAGCAGACGAGGTTGCTTTTGTGGTCAATATCATTGAAATTTCAATACTCCTTTAAGATTTATCCTCTAACCTGCGTCCATCCCTTGCACGTATAGTACACGTGTTCCTGATGAGGATATGAACATGTAAATTAGAATAAAATAAAACATTCTCACCATACCTTATTTATAAGATCAGATGCCAGATGAGTATATAAACATGTAAACTACTGCTACTATTTTAAAAAATATAAAAAAATACCTTGTTCATAGATTCTGAATTCTGACGCCCAGATCACACAAATACTATTGTTATGTTACTAAATATAAAATATATTTAATTTAATTATATTTAAAATACTAATTAAGTTAGTTAAAATCACAAGATATTACCAAAACATTATACCAACTACTTTTATTTTCATCACCTCTCTATTACTTGTTTATCATTTGGCAGTATTAATAGGAATAAATGAAAAAAATGATGGAAAAAAATAAGAAAGATGTCTTATATTTCATAACACTCTAAATAGGAATTATATTTATTAACGGCGGGAGTATTCCTCCCATCCCTAAATAGAGGACCTAATTGACTATTTTAAAGAATCCTAAAAAAGCTATGTAGGTTACGTAAAAGTTGATTTTCCAGAATTTTTTTTTCTCTAAACTAATGTATTTGACTTATAAACTAACATATTACTCTATTTCTTATTATAAGTCCAACTACTGTAAATTTTTTTCCTAAATATAAGTCCAGTTTGAGACCAATTAATGCTATTGTGACTATTTTACCTCAATGTTGGAAATAAGGAAAATGAGAGAGAATATTTATAATGCATAAAATAATATCTTAACATCTACTCTAAAATAAGGGCAAAGTTGGAAATTTATTTTAAAATAGAATATATTTAATGTTATAACTTCCACCACTTGGTATGTGTGAAGTAGTTACGATGGACTTATAATAAGGAATATAGTGATATAGTATAATAATATACAAAAAATGTTATGATTAAGTGGTTCATTTAACTTTTTAAATTTTTTTACAAAGAAATTAACTGAATCTTATATTTAAAAACGAAATGAGTAATATTTATAAAAAATTTAGAGAGAAACTAATATGAATAGCTCTGGCAAAAAGCATGAGTATCAAATTATTAATAGCGAATACCGGGGGTTAGGTTCTTTTTTTTTTTTTTGCCAACGGGGGTTAGGTTCTAATAAGGACAGATGTGGGAAAGACTGAATGCCACTCGCCTGAAAATATGTTGTCGGAAATTCAGCGTGGTATCCTAAACTTAATAAAGCAAGAGCCAAATAATACTCCCTCCCTAATTATAACATTTATGGGTATGTTTGGATAAGCTCTTAAGAAGTGATTTTTTTTTTAATCTGACTTTTTTAAGAACTAAGATTAGATAAAAGTCAGATTGTGTGAAGTGATTTATGTTTGGATTTGTGACGATAGAAGTGGTTTTTTTTCAATTTAGCTTTTAGAAACATGTTGAATGATTATTTTGAAAAGCAAGTTTAGACGAAAAATTACTAAAAATGGCATTAATGTTAATAAATAATACATATATAACATGCATATATTCTTATTAAAGGTTTAGTTTCTCCTTTATTTTAAGGAAAATAATTTTTTAAAAAATAATATTTTTTAACTCAAAGGAGGATATTGTGGGAGAAAATAGTTAAAGATTATTATGGTAAATTTTTGGAGATAAAAAATAAATTTTAAATTAAAATAAAATATCTTATTAGAGAATTTTAGGGGTTTAATAATCTAATTTTCCTACCCACTTTATTAAATAATATATAACAAAAGGTGTGGAACCCGTCAGAAGCCAAAAGCCACATTTTTTTGCTTCTAGCTTTTGGCTGCTCAGAAGCCATTTTGGGTCAGAAATCATTTTCCAAATAGATGCACACAAACATAAAAAAAAAAAAAAACTCTCTTTCACTTATGCTGCACCACTGCTCTTTTGGATGACAAAAAGCCATTCCAAACATATCCTATATTTATGAATAGGCTTGTCCTAAAATATAAGTTCATTTTAGGGTTGTTTAAGTATTTGTTGCATTTTTTTCAATTTTATCCATTATTTATCTTTTTCCCATACAACTTCTTTCATCTTTATTATCTTTTATTTGTCATTCTCTTTTATCTTTAATAAGAAAGGCATAGTTGAAAAATGAATTAGATTCCTCACAGAATTATTGCTTTTAACTAACTGAATAGTTTTTTGGAATAAACAAAGTAATTATTTAAAAATTAAATTTAGGGACATAACGAGTAATAAAGAAGGTACCAAAAATGAAGAGAAAAGTGAATAAGTATGGATTATTTAAGGGTTAAGGCTTTTAAAAAGGAAAACTTCTGGGGCATTTAAGAACCAAAGTAAAATTTCTGGGTGCTAAATGCTCATTTGAGAAAACTTCCGGGGCATTTAAGAACTTTAACCCAAGCCCTGCATCACCCATTTAATAAGGGTTGACTTTGATGTGGACAAACGTTAGTTTTCCTCTCCGTTAACTTTAGACATTAATGCCATGAAAATAATACTTTCTCGAGCATTTAATATCCGAAAAACAATTCTTGATGCTGTCAGTTTCTTGGGCATAGATTTTTAAATATTTAAGAGCCTTCACCCATTATTTTAATTTGGAAAAGAAAAGGCATATAACAAATTCAAATTAAGCGACTAATGAGCACCGTCCTTGTGGCGTCGCTCAGGGTGAGGTGGTGGCGTGGCATCTTGAAGCTCACAGGCATAATTTTCAGACTTGAATAGGGTCATGAATTTGTCCTTTATCTAAGGCCCGTGTCTTGTGTGTATGTAGCCCTTTTCAAACTGAGATATAGGTTAGTTCCTTATTTAATGGAACCTGTCATTCCTGTTCTGTATTTAAATAAATAGAGTATATTAAAAAAAAAAACCATGAGCTTATAATAGAGGAGGGAGTGGCCGAGTGGGGGGCATTGTTGAGTTGACCTTATTTTTTTTTTTTAAATAAGACTTGAAAAATAAAATAGAAGAACAGTAGTAGTAATAAAGAAAGGAATAGCTGACAAAGTGTCTATTACAGTTAATGCTGAGTTTGCAGGACTAGAGAAGAATGGGGGATGGACAGTGGATAACTGGATATGGTGGGATTCGGAGATAAAGACCAGCGTATGAGTATGACCCCCCCGGAGAAACTGTAGTTGAGTACTATTTTCAGCGCCTGGTTAATGGTTATTTATTCACTCCCAAATCCGCGCCTATCCTTTCTCTGGTCGGCCAGTGATCCAGTTAGCCTTCCTTCTGGGTTCCATTTCTGTGCGGCGAAACATGAGTCAAGTCGTACTTATTGCTGTTGCTGCAACCCTCGGAAATCTCCTGGTTGGATGGGATAGTTCTGCCATTGCCGGTGTGTTGTTACCTTTTGTTTATTTCTTAATTCTTATCCATGTTCCAGGGTCTTGCTAATTTCTTGTTTCCAATTAGTGCTTATGCATCCTGCGATCTCAGAACTAGATTGAATTCATCATTCAGAAATACATGGATGGTTTTAGGGCTGAAAGTTGTTGTTGGTGACCTCCTGCAGGGGGGATGCGTTACATAAAGCGAGAATTCGACTTGGATGCTGATCCCACGCTTGAAGGGCTCATTGTGTCCATGACATTTCTTACCGGAACTTTTGTCACAATATTCTCCGGCAAGGTCTCTGATTTGCTTGGACGGCGTCCCATGCTGATAATATCTTCCGTCATGTATTTCTGTAGCGGTTTGGTCATGTTATGGGCTCCTAACGTTTATGTTGTCCTCTTGTCGAGGCTACTGGATGGCTTTGGCATCGCTCTCGCCGTCACTCTCACCCCTCTCTACATATCTGAGATAGCACCCCCTCATATCCGCGGCCTATTGAATACTCTCACTCAGTTCTCTTGCTCTGCCGGCATGTTTCTCGCTTACTGTATGGTCTTCTCTATGTCCTTGACGCCCTCCCCCAGCTGGAGAGTCATGCTTGGGGTTATTTCTGTTCCCTCCGTCCTCTATTTCCTTCTCACTGTCTTTTACTTGCCTGAATCCCCGCGATGGCTTGTGAGCCGAGGTCGAATTGACGAGGCTGCCAAGGTCCTCCAAAGAATACGCGGCACTGAAGATGTTTCAGGTGACTCTTAAAACTGCCCGCCCTTCTGTTTTGTTATCCTGTAAATCCTATTTTTTTGTCTGACACTTATTGGAGTTTGTATTTATCTACAGGTGAGTTGGCTTTACTGGCCGAAGGTTTGAGCCCTGGGGGTGAAACCACCTCCATAGAAGAGTACATAGTTGCTCCGGCCAATGAGGTCACCGCTAACCAGGATGTTGGGAAAGATTGCATAAAGTTATATGGACCAAACGAGGAAGTTTCGATGGTTGCCCAACCAGTTAATGGACAGGGCAGCATGATGTCCCGCCAAGCAAGCATAGCATCTCAGAGCACTAGTCTCAAGGACCCTATCGTTACTCTATTTGGTAGTGTGCATGATAACCTTCCTGAGCCTGGCAGTGCAAGGGGCTTCACCAAATTGTGCAGCTTCTCCAGTATGGGCGATGTGGAGTCTAATCCCTATGGCACAAGTGACAACCTGCATGCACCGTTACTTTCACCTCAAGCTAATGCTGCAGAGAGGGACAGGACTCACCCCTTTAAGGGTGGCATGTTTGGCTTCATAAGCAATAGTAGCCTGAGAAGTGAGGGCATGCTAGGCATGAGAAGCAACAGCAGCCTGAGAAGTGAGGGCATGCTAGGCATAATAAGCAACAGCAGCCTGAATCAGGGTCATGTTAGTGAAATACCTAGCAACGCAGACATTGGTGGAGGCTGGCAGTTGGTTTATAAAACATCTGAGAAGATTAAGGGAAGGAAAAGGGAAGTAGGACTCCAAAGGGTTTATTTGCACGCAGAAGCTGTCCCCATGTCTCAGTTCAATTCATTTGTTTCAACTTCTGGTTATGATATTCCTGCAGAGGGTGAAGCTTTCCCAGCTGCCGGTCTAGTCAGCCAGTCGGTGCTAGGCTCTAAGGATGTGCTGTATGATCCTGAAGTTGTTGCAAAAGGTCCAGGTTGGAAAGCTCTGCTTGAACCTGGAGTCAAGCGTGCATTAATTGTTGGAGTAGGACTTCAAATTCTTCAGCAGGTAACTCTCATCGGTCTTCTATAATTTCCGTGCTTAAATATTTTCTTTCCTGTTTTGGTTGATGTTCATTGTTCTCTCAACATTATGCGTTATTTTTTTTATCAATGGCTACATTAAAATAGCAATAATTATGAAGTAGTGAAGATGACTGGTTACAAACATGAGTTTAAGAAGCAGAGTCGATCTATCGTTACTGCTTACGACATATATCCATCCCTGATATAACTACACTCTTCTTTTGGTAAGATCTACTTCTGTTTGGGAGCTGAACAGTTTTTTTTTTTAAGAATCATTCAATATTTGTCACTGCCTATTGATTTGGACTCAAACTGTGTCAGGTTACTAATGGACGAAGTTTTTCTGATGTAGCTTTTTTACCCTTTACAAGATTCAAACTCAAGACCTCCTTTTAGAGGCATAGAGTCATTTCTACTTCATAAAACCATCGTTGATTGTACACCATTCATACCATTTGATGTACATAATTACAATTTGACCCATCTTTGAGAGCTACTTTATGCAACAATTCTCCAAGAATCGTATTCTTGTTTCATTCTCTCCTTTCTTTTTTCCTCACACTATCTTTCTAGATGTTTTTCTGAATCACAAGAACAAATATGCGAAGTAGTCATGTATGAGGAGATGACCCATGACAAACTACTCTAGCTAGCCATCAGCTTTTGACAAAATTCTTGCATATATTCAAAGCACATAATTATCTCTTCGGGTGTTGCTTTCTTCAAAACTTAACATAAGCAGAAGCTGGGTGTGAGAGGAAAACTTGCATTTCTTTGCTGGTTGCAAGTTACTAGGTGCTAGCTTCTCCGAAGTGGCTCTGAATAGAAAATTTCTATATTGCAGGCTGCTGGCATCAATGGATTTCTTTACTATGCCCCCCAAATTCTCGAGGACGCAGGAGTTGGGGATCTTTTGTCACGATTTGGCTTCAGTTCAACATCTTCCTCTTTACTTATAAACGTTTTAACTACTTTCTGTATGCTTCCGTGTATAGCTCTTTCGATGAGGCTCATGGATATTGCTGGCAGGAGGTATGCCTATGCTTTAAACTTAAATTTCTATGCTGTTGTTTCGTTTAACTGCAATCTTACTCTCATAGTCGTTGCCATCCATTTCCTTACTGTCCTATTTTCTACGGATGATTGATGACATCTTTATTATATTGGACAGAACACGAATAACATTTTTTGGGTGTTAGTCATATGTTCCTTGGTGCAATTTTGATCACTCTTTCATGCAGATACTATGTGACCAAAAAAAAGTAAAAATAATGGTCTACCCATACCTGCGTGTTAGATGCATTTTCATCACCCCCTATTGTTAACTACCATCTAGTTTTTTATCACCCAGGCCTACATGCACATGACACTTCTATTTTACGAATTGATGGTTTGTGAATATAAGTAGATATGCAAATAAAATACTTTGTGGATAAGTTAGCTAGAAACTTGCACGGAGTCAGTGACCAGGAATAAATGACGAGAGTGCGTTGGGGGGGATAGGTATAGCGATATTATCTTGATTTGGTCCCACTGTCTATAGATTTGTTCACATGCAATATAAGATTTTCATAGCTGATCTCAAATTCAACACTCGGGTTTTCGCATAGCTAACCTAGAACTTAGCGCACATGCAACTATTCTAAAAAGAATTGTTTTTATAACACTCAGGCAGCTCCAAATAGCTAGAAAGCCCACACTTAAATTTGCTCTAAATTTGTCAATGAGAATTGAATAATGACGTCTCTTTCCGCCCTTCAATAACTTGGCTCTTTCCTCAAATTCTAGCTACTTCTTGAATTCTTGAATGCTTAAAGTCTTCGACATTTTATATAATGCTCCAAAATTTGTGCTGTGTGGAAAGGCTCCTCTTGATTTTCCATCTCCATTTTCCCTTTGTAGCATTGTGCAATATTCTTTTTTTTTTTTCCTTTGAGATTGCAACGTCTATTTTCCCTCTTAACGTTCTGTTGATTAGTCGCTGTCCTATAACCCGTGATCTGCATCAGGATTGTTTCAGATTTTGCAACCAGACAATTTCATCATTTAAGCATGATTATTGTTTCTATAAATGATGCAACATTAATCTTCGATAAATAGTCAAAGCATAATATATACTTTATTAAAAAATTCTCTAAACATATTTTGAAATATTAAATCATTTGAAATATAATCTTTCAATGTTTTGTCATCATCGTAGCCAATTATATATAAGTTGGTTAAGGGTTCAATCCTAATACGCACATATTTATATTTTGACTTTTCAAAGTTGGTTAAGGGTTCAATCCTAACACATATTTATATTTTAAATGTAAAAACAACTATTTCACACTTCTTCTACAGACATCACACTTTTTCTCCATGCTTTTTCATCTTCCTGCACCACTTCACCAGACTTAATTTTGTTGTGCTTATTGAGACTTTTTAAAAATTATAATTAAAAGGTTAAGACTTCATATCACTCTTAGTTTTATATTACATTTTGATTTAAACTTGCACCTCATTATTTCTTTTTTAAGGTGAAATATAAATATGAAATAAATCATAGACAGTAGGTATATTGATTTATGTCATAATACAACAACAATAAAGCCTTATCCTATTAGGTGGGGTCGGCTACATGGATCATAACACCATTGTATTCTATCAGTAACCAAATCTTTAGATATATTATTGATTTAAGTCATAATAATGAAAAAATATTTCAAAAGAAAACCCACATTAGAGTAAATATCTTTTTAATGAGTACAGTAATTGAGAAATGTAGAGATAAAACATTGGGTACATGTATAATGTGTGGGAAAACTTACTGTGACTTTTTATACATTCATACTTTTAATATATGTTAGTGTATGTCATTGCTATGTATTGCCCCCCAGCGAATTAAATTTTCTAAATCCGTCTCTGGGACATGTCCAGGGGGCCAACCCTTTCTTGGTTTATATATTTTCTAGCTGTGCCTGGCCAAATTAACTGCAGAACTCGGTGGCACTCTTGCTAAGATCTGTGATTTTTTGACCCACATAGAAATATCAAATAGGCGATCATATAAATGAAATATATGGGGGATAACTCTCTACACTGTAGCATCATTTATAACCTGGCTAGGACTGTCCTACAGGTGCATGATTTGTTTTATAATTTCTCACATCTAGCAACAGGCTTCTACTGTCTGTGCCACAGTTTTCAATCTCTGGCTACCTTGAGTAACCACCACTTGAGAATTCATTTGCAATCAAATGCATCATCTTATGACAATGAGTAATGACAGCATCTAATTGCCCATTCATGGCAGGTCAATAATGCTTTTCACATTACCAGTTCTGATAGTGTCTCTTGTGGTACTAGTAGTCCGAGATGCTTTCAACATCAGCTCTATCCTTAATGCAGCAATCACGGCTGTTAGTGTTGTGGTGTATGAAAGTGTCTTCTGCATGGGATTTGGTGTGATTCCCAACATCATATGCGCAGAAATCTTCCCTACAAGTGTACGTGGAATATGTATTTCATTGTGTTCCCTGACATACTGGATTTGTACCTTGTTTGTCACCTCCACATTTCCTGCCTTGCTTCGACTCCTTGGCCTTACCGGTGTGTTTGGATTGTTTGTCGGGGGATGCATACTTTCTTGGATATTTGTTTACTTGAAAGTTCCTGAAACAAAGGGCATGCCTTTGGAAGTTATTATCGAGTTTTTTGCCATTGGAGCAAAGCCTGGTACTGATCCTGCAGCTATAGGGATGAAAGGCTGATATCATTTGAAGCAAAGCATGGATGATGGATATATACACAAGTTTGGTTGATTTTGAGCCGTAAAGCTTATGGTTGGTGGGCTAGTGAAATACTTGGAGTTTGAAAGGTGCTTTGCCCGTGCAATTTCAGGAGAAAGAAGTGTAATCTGCCCCCAAACTAGTCCCACACAGTCTCTGAGTACTGGTATTGTTTATTAATATACTTTTTGCAGGTGTGTGATCATGTATGTTTCATGTTACGATAACATAGAGGCCGTGTTATAATTATTGCTCAATTTAGCCTTTTGCAAATTAAGAATCACCGAATAAGAATGCGTCCGCAGATATTGTAGAAAACGCAGGATTAGACGAGAAAATAGAAAGTAGTAGTGGACATGCGAGTATGACATGGTAGGTAGTAGGGTTAAAAGGTGAAGGATAAGGTGGTGTGAGATATACAGAGATAAAGGGAGATGGAGACAGATGGGGGTAGACATGTGGGTGGAGGGAGTAAAATGACGAGTAAGACTGGAGATATGGGATTCTCAGTGGCAGCAAAATCGTTGGCTGCTCCTTGTGGGGCTGGCGAGATTTTCCCACTCACCTCATCGGATCTGCCTTTCCTAAAGTCTTCATTAAAATTGCTCCACTTGCTCCTTTTCTAAAGTCTCCTTTTTCCCTACCTTTTTTTAAATTTGTTTTTGTTGATGGATTAGGAGCTTGAACTATTGTAAAATATGGCCTTTGATTATGTAGAAAATTCGAAATCAATTGAAACAAATCACGATGGGTTTAAGTAATCATGTTTGTTTAAAATTCTGGATTAGCGTTTTCAAAGATGGAGTTTCTCCACACTACCGTCTGCTAATTGAAGTTGGATTAGAAACTATTAGAAGTTGCTTTTAAGTTTTTTTTTTTTTTTGATAAATGAAGTTGCTTTTAAGTTAATCCAAGTTGTCAGAGGAAAAGGCCATTTGAGGGAGTTTTCACCAAAACATATAAAAATCAACCACTTTTTTCTTAATACCTCTCAAACGAAGGCTTTTCCCTCTTTAACTACAATCCAGACCAGCACATAATTATAGTTTCAGCACAATGGGTTCCTTTCTTTCTTTTTTTCGTTTTTTCCATTAAAAAGAAACCAATTGTTTGGTGAATATAAAGGAAAATGAAGTAAAGAGAGTGGGGAAATCATATGGTTGAGGGTAGAGCTGGTAATTCGGGCCGAGCCCATCGGGCCAGCCTTTGGAGGGTCAGACTTTGATTTTGGAGGCTTCAAAAGGGAATAGGGTTTAATGGGCTGGCCCTGTAGGGCGAGGGCTTCAAAGAGCCGGCCCTTTAAACTTGTCACATATATTTCTTTTTTTAAAAAATAACAACTACAAAATAAAATAATTAATTAAAGTTAAAAAAAAAATCATAATACCTAATTCCTAATATTTATCATTGCTTGATAATTTCTTAGTGAGTGACTTATTTATAAATATGGATAATATTTATTAAAACAATTAATTAAATGTAAACATATATTTTGTGTGACTTATTTAAAAATATGGACAATATTTATCATTACTTGATAATTTCTTGGTGTTTGTTGCTTGTTGGTGTTTGTATTGTAACTTAAACTTGATATTTGTGTTAAGATAAGGATTTTATCGCTTTAATTTATTTCTATGGAAAAAGATTAAAAAATAGTGTATAAACGCTAATCGGGTTGGGCCGGCTCTGCACCTGACCATTCAAGGGTCGGGCTTTAAGGCCCTGGCCCTTGAAGGGTTGGCCTTGTAGGGCCGGCCGGGCTTAATTCCCAGCTCTAGTTAAGGGGGAAATATTGGGTAGGGCAGGTACGAAACTAAGGGATGCAATTAGCGAGCCTGAAAAGAGATTACCCTCGGTAATTGCAGAATTAATTGCGTTTATTCAGAGGCTAAATATCTGCTAGGTTAGGGGGATCAAGAAAGTAACGCTAGACTCCGATTGCATAGAAGCTATAAACTATGCATTTAAAGGGTGTGATGCTAACTATCCATTTAAAGATATAGTTGATGATGTTAGGATGATCCTTCATAGGAATTGGCAAGTTAGGATTACTCATGTATGTATACAGGGATTCTGTTCATATTGCTTATCAATTAGCGAAGTTCTTATATAGGTTAGTTGGCAACTTTTGGTTCTTTGATTAATAGTCATTTTCTGCAAAAGGCGGGGGTTGATGATGGTTAGACATTTTGATATACTATCTCTTTGATGGAATGAATTTTAGACTATATTTGTGTGTGTGTGTGTGTGTGTGACCCTCATAAGAACTTCGTTCCTCATACTCCCCAACTCGTGCTACTTATTACTGCTTACCATTCTTTTTCTCCTCACTTCCTCCTTTTGTAAATTAATAAAAAACATACATCAAAATTTATTCTTATATAAAAAAAAACCTCTACGCATCAATCCCAGTGTTTGGATTAGCTTATTTAAGTGGTTTTACATCATGTGACGAGTATCTCTTTATCTCGTTGGACGTAATGTGCAAAAATAATTCCGCAAGGTGTTTCCAAGCACCTCAACCTAAGAGGAAAGTTGGGATGCTTAACAGTCCAACTGGCACACGAAATACAGCAATTAAACAAATGCCTTTTTTTTTTTCCCTTTATTTTAGCTAGTCATATCCTTCTCCTCCGGTTTCTATCTAATTTCCATCCACAAAATCTACATGCCAAGTCCCCAAAGATAAAAAGAGAAAAGGCCCTCCATCGTTTGCCCTGCTTTGAGCAAAGTTGTTATATTTTGGGATAGGGGGCGCATCCATCCCCTCGGATTTTATTTGATGTGCAAATAAGAAAGTTGGACCTTGTCGCGGTTCTACTTGATCCCCCATCTCCCAAGATTAACGTTTGTATAAAACTGTAAAGTGGATTGATACTTGGTGGGTGAAGGGAATCATCATTATTATCCCGCCGTAAACCACTTTCCTTTACAATTAGAAACGGTTGGTCCCCATTCAACTTTTAAGTGCAGCATATAGGATGTTGGAGAGGGACAATAGAGAAGATACTCCGTGTTGTGTTGTGTTGTATTAGCAAGAGTAGAAGGATAAATACAAAAAGTGCTTATCAAGGCAAGAAATTATGAAAATCGCGGCTAATGTTAGTATTAGCGGGGGCATTGTGATGGTCGTGTGTGGGCTTGGGGTGAGGTTGGGAGGAGGAGGAGGAGGGGTAGTGGCCACACCTCTGGCAGCGGGAGAGGGAGAGGGAGAGGAGGTGGCGACAGGAGGGGCAAGAAGAGTGGGAGGAAAGCCAGGTGTCGATGCAAGGCATGTGGAAAGCGTGACGGCACTGAGGAAGCACCCGGATCTCCTCCCCCTCGCAGAAATCACCCAGGCATATGGTGCACTCCGACCACTTCTCACTGCCACTGCCCTCCACGTGGTACGTGAATGTGGGCAGCGACTCCACCACTTTCTTCTTCAGGCCCTTGTTCGCCACACCCACTGCCACACCCCCCGCTCCCCGGCGGAGCCACGCGCACCGGGCCACCGCCATCAGCCCCACCACGCATATCAGGGCGCACAGGAGAGCCGCCAGAATCACCACGAAGTCCGATTCCACCGCCACGGCCTCGGGCGGCGGGGCGGCGACGGAGTTGAGGAGACGACGCATGATTATGTTCGCTTGGGGAGAGGAGGTTTAAATAAGGGAGGTAGGTACTTATAGTTGAAAAGCCAGAGGTGAGGTGAGGTGGGCTGGGTTTCACAATCACAGAGTGAGAGGATAAGGTTGGTTTGGTAGGCGGCGACGACTTCACACTTTGACTCACTCACTCACTCAGTCTATAAAAAAGAGAGAGAAGGAAGCTCAAGCACTTGATCTGATCTGATTACCAAAAAGCAGATTCTTAAATCATCCATGTGGGTCAGTCCGGAGATTAAAAGCGGGGGACGAAGATGGTGGTGTACAAGCCCAGAACAGCCCTCTTTCCTGTTGGTTCCAAGAAATGGAGCCCCTGGTTTTTAATTATTGCCTCTTGTTTTACCCACCCTCCAAATACCACGCAGACAAATAAAGACTGAGCACAACACGTGGTGTTGCTTGCGAAGACGGTCCCAATTCCGACCTCCAAAATCAATCATTGATCTCCTCTTTTACCCTCTCCAACCCCTAACTAGTAACTACAAACACTGCCCTCTACTTTCTTAAAGGATTCGATTTGTTGTCGAAATCAAGTGTACTGGTAGTATTACTATTTAAGAGCATCCATCCCTCCCGGTAATTTTCATGATAGGAGAGCATCCAAAGAAATAAATGGACGGTGTGGATTGGCGCCATGACTCTTATTTCGTCGCATTGTGACAAAAGTAGGCAATACGTGAAACAAGTTGCGACGTCATTATTTATTCATTTTACTGTTTGCCGTTTGGGGATTCAAATGTCAACCCAGCGGCCAATCCAGTCTCATTCCTCTCCCTACACACGTCAATTTTCCAACAACCAATACTAACAACATCTCACACTCCACCCCCACCCTGTTGGGTGTTGGCCTCAGTTCCCCATTACCACCAACAACACTTGGGATTCACAAAACTAACTCACTGCTATATCTCATTCACAAAAAGGTAGAAATAAACAAAAAGAAAGAAAGAAACATGCGTCCAGATATATGCCGGAATAAAATATAACGGGAGTGACTTCCCTCCTATTCTCTTCCCATCCTCTTCTCTCCTCTACCCCAAAATTATATAGTGTTGGAGTCAATTTTTTTTTTTATTTGATTTTATCATTAGATTCTACATAAAATTGGTGACATTTTGACATCTTATGGATAAAAAATAGTTTAATTTTCAATTTTATATGATTTTTTAAAGATTTGATGCTTTAACTTAAAAAAATACAGAATTTTAAACATCAAATCTTTGAAAAATCATATAAAATTGAAAACTAAACCATTTTTTGTCCATAAGATATCAAAATGTCATTAATTTTATGTAGAATCTAATGATGAAATCAAACAAAAAATTTTTGACCCCAACACTATATAATTTTGGGGTAGAGGAGAGAAGCCAACTCCAAATATAACATGAACTCCAAAAGTTGAAGGGCGCAACTTGTGATCCTATAATTTCGGGCCAGCTTCCACAGTTGGGGACATGCCGAATGACAAGTCTCCCTCTGCACTGTGGGGCTCATTTTCATGTGCCTGATGACCCACTCTTACCGTCAAGTTGGTTGTTGATACCATGGGAGCCAGGGATTGGTGTTCAACATCAACATCGGTTCCGTCTTCATCTTCATCGTCCACAAAGGTGGAGGAGCGGGTGGAGTGACCCGTAGTTTTGAAACGGTGTAATGCAGGTCCAGAGGACGGCTGTGAGGACCCCAAACCCACTGTGCTCCCTCCACCCAGGTTTCGGATGCTGGACTTGCCTAATTTTTCCTCCTTTTTCTTCTTCTTCACGGCATTGTGCCATTTCTTCAGCGCTTTTGATGTTTGCTCATCGAATATCGATTTCTTCGTCCTCGAACCCATCTGCCATTAAGCATCCCAATCAGTTCACTCTTAGACCCACTCAATGTTTGCGATGGGAATGTAGTTTTACCTGAGTTACAAGAGCATGCAATGGAAGAGTAATGTAGCTGCATAAGCACAGCACTGCAATTCTGCAAAACTCATGAAACTTCACCAGATCAATCCATGTCACCCGCGTAGGTTTCAAAGGGACAAGAGCAATGTTCATATCGAAAGTATGCCATCTAAATTCAGACGGGCCCTTTTCTTGCCAAGAGTGAATTCAGGAAAGGCTTACCCAATAGCTACTTTGAATACAGCAAGCTTGTAGTCAGCATGGAAACAATTGTGCAGCCCAAAAGAATACTGCCAAAAAGGAAAGAAATAATTATTTAGGCGCTACAAAATGATCTAAATGGACGAGACAACGGAAAGGACATTCAAGTTTGAGATAAGGTTATTTACCCATATCCACAGGAAATATGTTATTTGGAACGCATTCTGCAAGTATAAGAAAACCAGTTAATAACAGACAAGAACAAAATGAAACTCTTGAAATAGAGTATTAAACTCTGTCTATTAAAAAATTTTGAACTTACGCAATGTCATATCATTTGATTCTTCCATTCAATTATCTATGGCTTGTTTATATAAATTATGTTTTTCGGATGCAAACTAAATCATTAAAAAAACAATGTTATCGTCTGATTCTTCCATTCAATCATCTGTACCTTGTTTATATAAGTTATGTTTTTCGGATGCAAACTGAATCATTACAAAAACAATGTAATATAAAACACCATCCGCTGCAATCTGTAAGTCACTGAAGCAGTGTTTATTTAAAAAGTGATGCTCATTAGCCTCTAGGTGAGTAATGCACATAACTAGTGTTTGTTCTGGATTTTACTCAAAGGACACCCATTGTTTACCTGGAACAAAGCAAAATGAATAAGATAAAGAACTAACTGGGGCCGACCAAACCAAAAGTATTTGTCTGAGCCTTGAATGAGAGGCATCCCTTGGACAACAGCATGTCTGTCAGTGATTTCAATAGCCATCCTTGTCAATGTCGCTTGAAGTTTTGTTCCCACAGCCAAGATTATCTACAACCAATTTAAAGGTTTATTAGTGAACATTTCCACTGATATATAAGCAAAGAGAAAACTACTTACAATGACAGGAAGCAAGGAAGCCCACAATAATGTACGCCATCCTGAAAATCACATGAAATAAACCATCATTCATCGATTGCATGTTCAACTTTTAGAACTATTTCATAATTCAGAATGATAGTTGCTCACCATTAACATTCAGGAGTAGGAAGATTACAAATGATGCCCACAGGACAGGACTGCCATCAACAGAGCAGCAGAGAAACAACATATAAGATCTTGGCTTAAATTATCAAAGTATTTAATGAGTTTTTTCCCATTTTACCTATCATTATTCTCTCTATTCACATTCTCTTTCAAACTCATTTATAACACTACTATCACATTTTTCTCTCCTGTATACTCAATCATAAATAACGGCAAACTTGATAAAACAATATTATCTCAAACATATTTATCATTTTCAACCACTTTCTTAATCTGTGTGATTTTGATAGTTGAGCTCCTGTATATAGGGATGGAGGGAGTACTTAAAAATATATTACATTACATTACAGCACAATTACCTAACTCCCATTACTATCTTGAAGTCATCTTCCAATGATCTTTTGATATACTTTTGGAAATTAAATTTACTTCCCGGAGAAAGGTGGGCCTACACATGATGCATTGTCAGAAAAGCAAGGTGGATCAAAATTGAAAGATCATACTCAATGAAATAAGATACTCACAGCTATAAATCCATTGCGCAGAGTCAGGTAGTCAGCCTTGCCCACAGACCTATAAAACTGGCGAAAGAAGCAACCCTACAATTGGGATTTAGACAAGTTTTATATTAAAAAGAGCATGACTGATTATCTTAATATGGAAAGCTTGAAGCATAAATCCATTTCACTATTATTTTATATTTTAGTTAATTATGTCCTCTAGATAAAAAAAGCTTAAAAAGAGTGAAGAAACAGCATGTTTATGAGATGAATCTTACAACATAGAAAAAGATAGGAATCCTCGTCCAAAAACTGGAGTGAGCTCTCACAAAGGAAGTTTCATGAGTAAGCCTGAATCTTGAAGGATCTGCACACATAGAATCGCAATGTAGGCATGAAATTGCATATGATAGCATCTCAAAAGTGGAATCGGAAAGTTTATAGAAGCAAATGAGAAACTAGTCTCGTAATAGAACAGGAAAAAGACTCAGGTAAATTATTGAACATCCTACCATAGGAAAACTCATATCCATGAGATGACGTTTCCTCCTCCCATGCTTTCCAGCCACGAACCTGTATGAAAAAGGGTGGGAAAAAAATTAACTGCCACCACTCTGTAAATTTAATTGACTCTGTCATGAATCATGATGCTAAGAACCAAAGACCAATTATTAAGAACTAGGTTTTTAAGAGATTGATATATGTTGGCTCTTCAAATGAATGCAACATTACATGGAACTGCAAATGTACCTAACCATAGTAGGATCATTTATGGCTACACTCACTACCTTTGGCCATTATCGCAATTATGCAATTCTTAACCATCCAAACCCATTTTGTGAGACACATTGGCGTGCCCATAGTAGAAAGACCAATTAAAGTTTGCTTTCCGCTTCTCCAAAGTGGAGTCATTGCTTTAAGAAAATATGGGCTTCGGGCCACTCATGTATCCTTTCATACAGTGACTTCACAATCACATCCACATAATGTTCTCATAACAATATCCTAACGCTAACACTTAACAGCAATGAAAATAAAAATAGAAATACCAGCAAAAATACACTGGAGAATGAGTTAAAATATATTTGTTATATGAGACTGATCCTATTTAAGCCTTCAATTTCTTTTGGGATTGGATGATTACATCATACTGGGAAATATAAAAACCAACTCATGGCATAAATGAGCAAAATATATGCACACGCACATATAGCCAGACAGGTTTTCAAAACATATAACATTGCAAAATATCAAAATACAAGCACCAACTCAGTTTCCTCCATATGTATAGACATGGCAAAATGAATGAAGCATGCACAACAAAATAGATGAAAAGTATACCTGTAATCTCCCGAGTAACATTGTGACACCACTGTATAACACATGAAAGACTGCTAAGAAGAATATAAGGATGTGTAACTGATGCAATCCATTGACAGATATAAGAGGCTCGTATCCCTATCATCCATAGCAATTAGAAGAGCATCAAGGAAGATAAAATAGTGGCTCATAAAGTCGGGCTTTGAAGGAGCAGTTTTCATATTGTGCTGACATAATAGGGAAAATCAATAGGCCAATGTGACGAAAAGAGAGAACATGATCTATAATAACAGAGGATAAACTTCTTATTTGCATAGCAACCTGCAGAAAGGGAATCACCTTTAAACTTTATGTTAAATCTATTATTTTCCAAGAAAGCTGTTCAATTATTTTTAAGTTCCCTTAAGAACTTACGGGCATACATATGTCACATACGGCCATTTTATTGAGACAAGATATTTGTGTACCAAGAAAAACTCAACTTATATGCCAAGATAAACTCATAAAAGACAACATGTTTGTGTACCACGAAGCCTCTTGTTCTAGCTCAAACAAGTTAAAGACACTTGATAGACGACTGTGCACAAAATTTTTTTCCTGGCCAAAATAAAATGAATACAGTTGCCAAGAAAATTCATCTTGAACTAAAAAATGTCTAAAGATTTTTATTGATAAAAAGTTTTAGACTAGATTATGCCGCTCTATATTTCCTTGCAAGGCAAAAAAGGATCATTTAATTCATCAATGTCCTAAAATGGGCGTAACGAAAAAACGTTTTAAATTTACCAGTAAATATGTAGAATGCCACTTAAGCATGTGTCACATACTGTGCATTAATTAATACTTTTACTATTTCTTTACAGATTTTAATTTGTTCAAACAAATTAAGTCTTCCTTTCTTTCTCTGATGTTGAGTCAAGGCCTTTTCTGAAAATCATGCCTTTGCCTGTGTCAGTTAAACAACTCACTTGCATCTGAAAACATCAAGTGTGGTAATATAGTTACCTCATTGCATTGGGAAGAGCTAGTATCAGATTCTAAATATCTACGTTCATGAGCCAGAAGTTTTCTACGGGATGAATCATTGGTTCCATCATATGAACATGGCAACATTTTGTCAGCAAGCTTTTGAGAAATACATATTCGGACAATGTAGCTCTGCCCAAAATTCAGAAGCAATGAAATGAAACCTAAAATCATCAGCTCTGCAAATATATATGTATATATATAAGTGATCGTGTTGTTTTCTTTTCCAGAAAGCTCAAAAACATGAAAAGATATTTAACAAGTGGTAAACCAGCGAACTTGACATAGTCCAATGCAATCATAACTAGTAATTCTTAGCTGCATACCAGATTTGACCTTTTCCAAAGCTTCAAGCAGAGCTTTCTTTTGCCTTTCTCCCAATAGCTGAAAGAAAACTTGAGGTAAGGAATTGATTCCATGAAAAGTCTATTAAGTACACGCAAGTAATCAGCTTGTATCTGTATCTGTAACTTATGATGACCAACTCTTCTGCTATGTGTATTATAATAATCATTGTTGTCCAAGAATTTGAATAACTGACGAAAAAAGACAAAGACACTGACACTCTAATGACTTCGATCCTCAATTGTACGTTATTAAATATTCTCAAATGCTTCCACTACGGCTAAAAGCCAAAAAGTTTCGCTCTTATCAAGCCACGAGAACCACTTTAATAGAAAATGCGTTGCAATTCGAAGTGGCTTGAATCTGTCAATGCTATAAATTCACATTCCAAGTAAAGCAATGTATCATACAAAGAGTCAGCAACATGCTTTATACCAAAACCAATTCGTTGATTCATCTAGGGGGAAGAATATGGAGTCAATTTTAGGCCAGAATTAATGGAAGGAAAACAGAGTATTGATGATAAAAGAAGAAGGAAAAAAGGACCTCATAAGATGGCTGAAGCAAGTAAGAAAAATCGTTGGAGGTGAAACAGTTAAAAACATCAGAAAACAGAAAAGCAAAACTTGGTACTAATTACAATGGTTTCATTAACGTCGTAACGTACCGATCCTAGTCTGTGAAGACTCTTCTCTAAGGTGATGGAAATTAAGATGAAAACAGTGCAAACAGCAGCAACAGCCCATGTCGGTGTTTGATCAAGTTTCCTTGTACTGCCGCTACTACTATCGCCTGAAGCCGCCACCACACCTCCAGAGGAAACCAAAGACAATACACAGAAAATAAACGTTTCGAACTTCGACAAAGACATGGGGGAAGCACGGAATAAGACTGTATAATGTTCACATCAGCAAATTGCAATCATTCTGAACCATCTGGTTGCTTCTAGACCCCCTACAAGAAAAAAGCTTCAATTCATCCGTAAAAGACAGAAAAATCTTCATAAGTTTTTGCATTTATATGAAATTAGAACCATACTGTGGTAGTGCGAAGTAGTTAACCCAATAGAGCGAAGATTTTAAAATGCAATTTCATCGATTCTGCCCTGTGTGCTTCTCACGAGGCAGTTATGGTGAGGAATGTGAGTGCAGAAAAGGAGGCAGAAGAGATTGCAGAGTGTATATGTGGCTTTTTCGATAGAGAATAAACCAAGGAGAAAAATTTTGACGCGCAAGCGCAGACTAAACTTTCATCGCGCCATTAATGGAGGCAAGATTTGCAAGTGGGAATTGAAACTCTTGCTACTGCCGTGCCGTGTGCTGCTCTGTCTGAAATTCAAAGTTGTTTCTTTCCTTTTACTTGCCAAAAAAACAAAAAATTGTCAACCTCATCTTTTTTGGGATATGGCTGCGAAAATAGCGAGTTAGCGACCCATCCTTATAAGATTTTAATTTAAGTATTTAACAAAGAACAACCATAAATACGTGCTTACAAAGTAACACTAACAAGTGGTAGTACTTGTTGGCCAAAAAAAAAAAAAAAAAAGCAAGTGGTAGTACTAAATGATACTGCGATATGATGGCAAAAAAAAGTAAATACTACGATAACATATAGTATCTTGACATAACATAAGGCTAAAAAAATGTTAACATCGTCTTCATTATATACAAATTTAAATATAGGACCAACCTTTTTATACAACCATATGTATTCTTTTTTACCTTTTATGCCATGAAAATACATTTTCCATTGATAAGTGTAGGTGTATAGTGTAGGCGTATGTTTCAACATGATTCTCTCCTTTGCTTTCTTCTCTTCTTTTCCTCCTATTTTTTTCAGGCATTCTATTTTTGATCCGATGATATTTTTATAAAAATAAATATAATTATAATAATACTTAAAAATAAGATAAATAAACTTAATCTATCAAAATTTGGTATAAACAGTTCACAATTATAATAAAAAGTAAAAAAAAATCTAAATTTATAGGAATAGTCTACAACCCTGAATTGATCAGACCAAATTTTGACAGATTAAATTTATTTATATAATTTTTAAATATTACTATAATTATATTTTTTTATATGAAAATATTTGATCTAAACCATTGGATAAAGATCCAATGGTCTGCATGTTTCTTTGCCTAGCCCGGTGTAGTTTATACTAGTACTCCCTTTGGTCCATATTATAAAAAGTAAGTATTTTTATACATACCAATAAAACATGTTGCAATCATTTATTATGAGTAGATTTAATAAAGTTTTTCATTTTTACCCTTATATTATTTATTATACACATTTTCTCTCCATCCTTACATTTAATATACAATGATAGAAATGGAAATCATGTATTTATTATTTTAACTTGTAAATATTACCTCTTATATTATAGACAAAAAAATTTGATATGTTAACTCTTATATTATGAAGGAGTTTTTTTTGGGACAATTGCATATAGGTCCCAAGCAAGAGAATTAATTTCAGACAGATCCATTAACAACTCCTTCACTTGTTAACCAAGACTATTGCAGTTGTTAATAGCTGTCATTAACAACTTCTTGGGACCTGTCTGAAATTAATTCTCTTGCTTGGGATCTATTTGCAATTCTCCCCTTTTTTTTTTTTTGACGTATTTGGTAATGATGGGATTAGGTGATTCAATAAAGCATATAAACCACTGTGCAAAAAAGATAAAAAGTAAGTAAGCGAAAGAGATGGAATGATAATTAGGATTGTATTGCTATAAGCTGTCAAGCATTTTCATAAATTCACTCGTTTTGTCGATATCTGAGTCTGCTGAAGCTGAGGTAACAATCTTTTCTTTATATACACACACATATGAGAATCAAATTAAGGTAAAGAACAAATGCGCACCCAATTTTTAAAAAATATCACTCTGATTATCATTATAAGTCTGATTATCACAAATTCTTTTTCTTAAATACAAGTTAAGTTTGTGATCAATTAATGCTATTGTGACTATTTTCCCCCTATATTGGAAATAGAGAAGATGAGAGAGAATGTTTCTAATGCATTAAATATTATTTTAACACATATTCTTAAATAAAGGTAAAGTTAGAACAATTTTATTAAAATAGGTTATATTTAATGATATAACTCTCACTCCTTGGTATGTGAGAAATAGTTAGAATGGACTGATATTAAGGAACAGAGTAATATAGTTCTTCGAATATTCACACTGCATATAGATTTTTTAATTTTTTTTAATAAAGATATGATTCTGAATGGAGGATCATTAGAAGATTGGAATGCCACGATTGGAACAGGGAGTATATTAAGATGATGACGATCATGCAAGATGCGATCAAATATGGATAAATTTCGAGTGGTGTATTTATTTTTCCTACAAAATGACACATTTGGAGGAGTAGGCCATGAAGAGAGAAGCAATCATTAGTGGTGGTGCCAAGAAGGTTTGCTCTGACAAGGGGAAGCAGGCGTTAGGTCAATTGTGTCTCGTTCCGTTTAGTCAATACTCAACCATAACTAAATCAGTTTAGTGTTTTATAAATTAACCTACATTAAGGAGTTGCTATTTTGTAAAATGTAGATTGTTTGGATCAAGATCTGATGGTGCGGGTGGCATGTTCACGATTTGGTGGCATCTCATTGTGAGGTGTGACAACCCTAAATACCACTACCCTTTTTACTTCCCACCTTTTTTACCAATTCATTCATTCACATAATGGATGTGCACTTCACTCGGCTCAACCTACTATTTTGATAGGCTGAATAAGTGACAAACTCACAACTCAAGCTTCAAAATAGATCTAGTAACTAATGAGATCATTCCTTCCACGAATGAATGAATGAATTGGGAAAAAAGGTGGGTAGTAAAGAGGGGAGTGGTATTTAGGGGTGTCCAACTCCAAGACCCAGACTGGGATTGCCCATTCCCATATTCTGCCCCGGAAGGAAGCTAGAACTGAAATCGATTCCTAGTCCTGGCCTTGGGATTTCCCAATCTAGACAAGACTAGGAATTCTCAAGATCGGGACTGTGATTTCTTGAAAAAAATGGGGAGCACTGACACTTGAGGGTGAAGAAGAAGAAAGATGCTGATGGTCGAAAGAGATGCCAATGATCGAGAGAGAAGCCGATGACCGAGAGAAATTTTCTTCACAAACTAACTTAACCTAACTATGTTAGAAAAAGAAAACTGAGCTACTAACATAGTTAGAAAAGAAATTTTCTTAAGAAAACCTTGAAAGATTTACCATTTTAGAAAAGGTATAACCTAAAATGGTAATTAGAATACACTTCACATAAATATAATTTAGCTTTTCTCTTTAAACCTTTACACACTAACAATCAAAGCATGGAAATCAATAGACTCGTTTCTAAAATCCTTTTCAACTAATCACACATCTAGCATCCTAAGGTCCGTACAACATATCGAGGGAGCCTCCTGATATCTCGAGGCACATGAAAGTGAAATCATTAAACACAATAATCCATACATAACACATGGGCCTCAGGCCATATGATGGAAAGGGCCGAACTCAGAGCATGCTAACATCCCAAAATGGTCATAAAATCCATACATAATAAATCTGAGTAAAACATATCACCCTCCAAAATGGGGCCATAAACAAACATATCCAAATCAACAATATATCCTAAAAGGAGTTTGGCACTTATGTTGGAAATAAATCGGTCTCATAAATGAAAACATTCAACAGCAATCCATAAATTAAATTGAAAGTGCGAAAGCAAAGAAAAATATGCCTATGTCTATGTAGCATTACACAATCTCGGCAAAGCCATAAAATCTCACTCAAACTAGTGAATAGCAACTGACTCCTTCCCCTTTGGCTCTACACCTAAAAAACATTTGAGCAACTGGAGTGAGACATTGCCTCAATATCATGCTTCATACTTGCCCTACATGTGCGTGTGTGCTAGCAATGTGTCAAGTGGGATCTATACAATATAATTTCAAAATATGAACAAATAAACAGGTATCAATATCATAATCAATTCCATAATACTAGTTTGAATGTCATGCGCGCGCGCACACACATCATCTTTTTCAAAACAGTTCCAACATCCATGTTTCACAAAACCTCCCAAGAAGGAACATTCACAATAACCAAAACGACCACTTTACGTGTCGAGATAGCATGTCTCCTAGGACGGGGTGGAAATAGCTATGGTTCACTTATCGTCTTGGAACCACAAAGGGTTCACTTCCATTTTCTCAGTATCATAAGTCCCTGTGGGCTAATGGGGTACCTCATCACGTGATGGTAAACAGATCCAATATACCGATGTGACAACTACTAACCAATTCATGCATACAAACAATGATGCATCTTTAACAAAAATAGGCACGTGGCCTTTCCATTGTTGCAAAACTGTGTCATGCAATATCTTCAAATCAATGGATATAACGTTTCAAAATATGATACGACCATTACATATGCGATTTCAACTAAGAACCCTAATTAATAGTGCATACTAAAACAGTCAGTTTATAATCATTTTTCAACATATCTTTTCAATAAGCCAAAAGTTGTAGGAGTTCGAAATACTCTTACCAACAGCAACAACACACACACACATTGAAAACATAGTACTATTACCTTTAAAGCCGAAAAAGTGAACAAAGTCTATATGATCGAATTCGCAACCTGAAGAACCAACACTACTACAATCTTCCACCACAAAACAGTGTGGGAGATTATGGGAGGACGGAACCCCACTTCGACTCACCAAGGAGAAGGTAAGTACTTTTATATCATTTATTCTGAAGTGATATAGATCGATGCCTAGACTAGGGGCGTCGGCCCATGGGAAAACGTTTGCAGATGCGACCATTGAAAACATAGTACTCCTACCTTTGAAGCCGAATTCAAATTTACTACAATAGTGAAACTTCCTTGTGCTTGACTCAAAATCGAACTCTACACAAAATTAACAACATAAGCACATAATTAATTAACATAATCAAGCGCCTAACACAAATAGAAATCAAAAGTCACTTTCAAAGTCATTTTGGGAAAACTTAGGTTATTTATCAAAAACTTAAACATCCCATCATTCTAAACCATTCCCAACATCATCCCTAAACCTCAATCTTATTTTCAATTTGTTAACTTCCCATAGTCATATCTTAGGCCAAAAATCACCAATCCATCAAATCTTGCAATTCAAGCCTAACAACAAATTTAGACCAATCATCCACAAGTTCCCCATTCCAAAAATCCATCCAAACTCATCATTATCATTAACAACATTAACCAGTTTAGCTTACGCCTGAAAAAGCCTATAAGTTCACCCAAAATCGTCAAAACCTCAATTACTCCAATTCTTACCAATTTCGTCAAATCAAAATGATCTACTAATATTATCTAACCCATTAGAATTAACCACTTTGATAGTAACAACCTATAACCTAAAGTCCCAATCAAACCCTAGCTTTCTCAAACTTCAAACAGTCAAAATTTTATTCAATTAAAAACCCAATGAATAAAACCATTTAGAATCATCCATGAACATCTCTAAGCCTATTAGAAACACTAAACCTCAACAAACCTCTTGAATATTTCAAAAACCCAAATAAACCCTAGGATTTCAATACTTTGAAGAACCAAAAATGCATTCTAATCCGTTTATCAATAAACTATTCTGATAGAAGGGTTATAATAGGTCCTAAAAGGGAGTAGAAACCAATAAACTAGAAAAATCACAACCTATTTTCAGACTCCTAAGAGAAATCACGAAAATAACCAAGAAAACAAAGAAAAAACAGAGGAGAAAAGGCTTAGGAATGATTACCTACAAGATGGAAGCTCCAAAATGCTTTTAGATCACCCCACAAGCAAACCCTAGCAGAGCACAAATCCTCTCTCGTTGCCCCTCCTCGGTTGGACTGTTTTACAAACCCTAAAAATCTAATTCTGACTATTTATCACTGTTCGTTGACCCGGACCGGTTCAACCGTGAACCGGCCGTAAGCTCGATCGGGGTGAGTCTTTTAGCCCGGGGGAGCACCTGAACTGGTGGAGAACCGGTTCAACCCTCCCAAAACCGGGCAACCCGGCTAGAACTGGGGGTTGAACCGGTTCTCTCCTTTTCTTTTCTTTTTTTTTAAAATTTGATTTTTTTTATTTTGTTATAATTCACCTAATTACCAACTTTCACTTCACTTAATTTTAGAAACAAGGAAATTATAATATTTTAAATGCTATTATACTTGCATATGTTTAGTATTTAATTGTTATTGCTCTTAGTATTTGTATTTTAGTCTGTGGAATGTAGAATAATATTTACTTTCCCGTGTACTCAACTAATATTTTATATTTTTCCCTCAATAGTAACATCAAAATATTCATGTTTGATGAATCATGCATACTTATCTATGTTTACATTTTGATATTAGTGATTATTAATGTTAATATCAATAAAATTTTATTATTTTAATATAACCAATTTGACCCGGTCCGACCCCGATCTGACCATCAACCCTTAAACCAGTGCCTCATCCGGTTCGAAGTCCGATCCCGTTTTTTGAACCTTGCTATTTATAGGTATATGACAGACGAGGATCACTGTGGCTTCGCTATGGAAAAGCCATGACGAACCTACTTATTTTTCAAAACTATAGAAACTTTGTCGTGGGTTCTCCACGAGGAAGTCATGGCAAGCCTACCACTGGAGTTCTCAGCTTAATTATTTCGCCGTGGGCTCCCCACGACAAAACTACAGTAAGCTTTAGGTTCAAGCTCTCAACCTAAAATTTCCCTTTAGTTCACCATGGGTTCACCACAGCGAACTCGCCAAGAAATCACATTGAAATTTGGCCCTTAAATCCTCTAACTTTACCTCAAATAACCTCAATCTACTCCAATTAGAATTTATCATCTATCCCTTATTATTATACTCTCACTTAAATTCTAAAACAAATAATCCAATACATCATCAAAATTTTATAATTTCATCAATTAAATTCAAATCCCAATCACTAATCCTTAATTAAAACTTAGGATGTTACATAAAGCCCAGCTTGAAACTGGAAGTTCTTATCATTGCTTGTTGTTCAATGGGTATATCATATGCCATTGCCTCTTTACTTCTCTCGCAGCCACACACACCCCAAATTCATGAATTGTTTTCTATATCAGGAAATTTGGGGAATCTTCCTATAGTGATCATCCCTGCCATCTGCTTTGAAAAGAGGCCCTTTTGATGATAAGGATGCTTATCATTCTGCTGCACTCTCTTATTCGTCTTTCTCCATGGCGGTATTAAAGCTCACTTCTTGAGTTATCTCATTTGATGCACATTGATATTCTGATGGAATGTTCTACTGTTTCGAAAAATATAGCTTAGTGGGATTTTTATCTGGGCTTATACTTACTAGATAATGAGGAGCACGTCCATGAAATTTAAGGATCTTGCGGATGCTGAGGCCCTGAAGGTTCCCAACAAGGATCATGAGGCATGTTAGCCAGATTTTAGAAGAACTAAAGGCACCTCTAACAATAGCCATGGTGAATTCCCTTCTTTCTTCATGCTCCACATTAATTGACTCACATTTTGGGACTGAGAGGCTTTCATTATCATATATATTATTGGGTTTCCTCTTTGGTGGGGTTTCTTGGTTGAAGAGCCTGATCATCAGTGACGACGCTCCATTCACAATGGTATAAAACTATATTCAGCTGATGGGGTTGATGACTCCACATTTAACATTGATTTAGGGCTTATTTAGAATATATTTGGGGAGTCATCAATGCTAATTAAAAGAATTTTAAGAGCTTTTTAGAGAAAATTATACAAATTTGTCATATAGGTTTAATTTAATTATTTTAAAAATAAATATGACAATTTATTATAAAATTTGATTGGCATGTTCCCTCACCTTTATGCATGATTTTGATAGGTACAAATGGATATTCTAAGCTAGGAAGGAGAAGAAAAGCAAAGGAAAAGGTGGAGAAAGTTGGAGCTTAATTGCTGGAAATTGCCTCTGGTGCTATGGCACTGCACCTGAGTGCCATGACACTGCGCGAAAATCCCTAAAAATCCTGAACTCGTACATATTCGTTTTTTATCCTTTTAAAACACCTAGGGCACGAAAATACACACACAATCAGCCCCCTTTCAACCTTAGAACCCATAGGAACCATTAGACTCATCGGTGCACACATCTTTAGAGCTAGGGTTTGCAAAATTGGAGGTTGAGAAGCAAAATTAGAAGGATTTCTTGCCCTACGGTGATAGATTCTTCTTGTTTTCTTCCATTCTTTGTTACTTTTGTGAATTAAACATGGGATCTCTTTGTATTTACTGTTTTAATCCATTCATTAGTAGCTAAATCGTTTATTCTAGGATTGATTCAAACCTTGTATGGATTGAAACCTAATTTGCTTCCTTTTCTTTAGTAATTGATGACTATTTATGTTGATTTATTTTGTTCTTAATGCCTCTAATTGACTGATCACCCTTTAGAGCGATTTGTTCATTTAATTATACTCGAGAGAGATAGTTTAGGTGTAAAACTAGGGTAAATCAGACTAGACTTGAAGTTTAAATCAACTAACGGATAGTTTGTCGGTAGAATAGAGATATATCTATTGACCTAGTTTTGTCAGATTAAGGTTAACTCTTAAGGCATACTTTCATTAATTTGTAACAAGAGATTGTGCAAGTTTAATGAGAAGTATAGAATTGATTTTGACTCGAGAGAGCATTTCAAGTACTTTAGAACCTTAAGCAAACATAGATTGTCATTTAAAGACTGAAGGAAGGGAAATTAATTAGGGTTCATGAAATACAATGGTGAGAATTAATCATAGGCTTAGTTAATCGATAAATTAAATCTTTTTTGTTTGTTTCTTTATTTCTAGTTTAGAATAGTTTTAAAAACATGTTTTCTAAAAGAATTTGATTTGTTCAACTTAATTGAATTCATTAGCCTGTTGTTTGATTGAGATTTTAAAACAAATCTCCGTGGGAACGATAATTTTATACTACGTTGCGAACCGTACTCTTGCGGGCTAACAGGGGTATGGATTAAAAACATACCAACTCAGTCAACAATGAAAATTTATAAGCGTGTGCCATAGATTCATTATATATTAAAAATATCTCGTTGACACACATAGTTGCTCGTAGGGAGGGTACAATTTTGTGCATCACCATATTGTGAGGCAGCAATCTCACTCAAGGCATTCATGTGTGTGTTTGTGTGGAAAATGTAAATATGTTAAAGGAAATGATTGAGAAGGGAAGGAGCATTTAATTTGTGATAGTATAATAAACACGGCTGCGCATCGAGCGTGATAAGCATAATAGTATCCAAATATATAGTGATACCCGTTATTGGGATCAGTATAGCTAAGGCTACTCCAAACTTGAACCTATTACCATCGTATCCTCTGTTTCAATACATCTGCTAGTGATGCAATATGCCATGTCGCCTGCTTAAGTAATGCTCTATTTTGTATGATGGAATTAGAGCATATGAAAAATGGAAATGGAATTGATTTCCATAAGGATATGTGTTTGGTATGATGGAATTGAAAAAAATTCGATTGCCATTTACACCAAAAAAGCTGAAAATGGCTTCTATGTGACAACCTAAATAAATGTGAACAATTCCACGGATGTGGGATTCTTTACAATATTCACCTTTTCTATTTTTCCTCTCCTTTTGACAAAACCTCCTCTGCCCTTTGACAACATTGGCCACCATCTCCCTCTTCCTTTCATTACCTCCGACAATTGTGATGGCTACCTCTTCATAAATGGCGACAACACAGCCATCATCTCACTCTTCATTTCACCACCATTGACCACCACCCATCATCACTATTGAATCATTCCTCCTTCTCATGAGACAATGACGGCGGTGATGACAACCTCGCTGCCTCCTCCTCACCCACCGACGCTGACATTGACGGTGACCTCTTCAATCCACCCACTGCATCACTGCGACCTTCTTTCTTTCATCAACAGGAAACAGTGACGACCACCAGTCGAGTAACGACAACCACCAATTGATAATGGCGACGACCTCCAGCGACGGCCCACAACCACTCAACCACAATGGAAGAGGAAACCTTGGTTTACAGATGTGGCAGAATCTTAGAGCTAATTGAGTTCTCATGATTCCATGGTCTAGATTCATCAACAAAATTTTTTTATTTTGATTTTATTTTCCATTTCGATGATTTTAATGTTAACATTGATTATGATATTGCTGTTGATTTTAGATCTGGGTAGATGTTCGATTCTAGTGATTTTGCAATTAATTCTAGATTAGATTGATTAGGATGGCTTTTCGCCTCGAGAAGGAGAGGAAGGTGTTCTTGGTTCAAGGAACTTTTTTTTGTTTTTAAATTTAGGAGGCCATTTTGGTCATTTTACATAAAAATCAGGTCTAATTTCCATGACATATCAAACATACTTTTAGTCTATATTTCCATCTCCATCAAAATCAATTCTAGTGTACCAAATGAGGCCTGTTTGAGGTTGGGGAGGAAGAGTGCTCAGTGATCCTGTTCTGGAAGTATTGCGCTGTAGTCATAACCGTCACTGTCTTGTCAATACTCCTCATGTGGCTCTTATCTTGATACAACGACACCCTCTCTAATGTTTGAGCTTTTTTTTGTTTTCTTAAGCATCCATGTACTTCTGCATTCATTTCCAGAGGATATACATAGGCAAATATACATAGACTTTTTCCTAGTGGTGGCGCTATCCAATCACAATCAGATGCTATATTAATCAAAGTATCACATTTTGGCCAACAAGGTCCCAATAATTGGAAACCCTTACACTCTCTGGATCTGTGTCGTCTACAATTATCAAACGATTGCTTCAAATTACAGATACTTGTTATTAATGCCCTTGCTGATTAAGCATTACTTTCTATCTTGTTTTGATCTGATAATAACTAAAGGAAATGATGAGTCGCTCATCTTATAAATTTGATCAAAGATTATCTTCCTTTCTACTATTTAATTAGAATGTTTAATGATGTTCAGCTGCTTTAAGTGCTAGCTTTTTCTTCTTTCCCCCCTAAAAGTGAGGTTAATGGTTAAAATCAACTAACCGCACCCCCTACAGTCATATAGCTTACTGCAGACAATTGAAGTCATCATCTTTACATCCTAAAATATTTTTGTTAAATTCACATTTTTCAAGCCTATGAATGATGAGCCAAATCAACGCATACTGGATTCTACTAACTTCAATCAAATTATGACATATAATACCATCCACCTGGATTATTAGCGGGATCTCTCTTATAGTACCCTCATGAATCTTGATGAATACGTCAATTAGCCCCTTGACGTTTATTTTGAAGGCATTTTAATGGCAAACATTAAGGCCCTGTTTGGTACGTGGTATTGAAAAAGGTTGATATTGAGCTTAGTACTGGTATTGACCATTTTGTTATGTTTAGTAGGAGGGCCTAAACATAAGTAGGGATTGTGAGTACCTCATAAGTGGGATTGTTGGAAACCCACCTCCACCCAGGTACTGCAAAAACTATCCAAGGACTGAAATTTTTTTAGACAAAAATTATCCTGATTATAATAATTTGACCAAATTGCCCCTATTTTTCAATGAGTCCTCTCCAGTGTTCAAAGACCCAGACCGAACTGGGCGGTCGGACCGGTTGAAACACGAATCGCCCACAAAGCTGGTTCGAATGAGACTTTAGCCCTGGGAGGCATTTAAACCGGTTCAACCCGGCCAGAACCGGGGGTTGAACTGGTTCTCTCCTTTTCTTTTATTTTTTTCAAAATTTGATTTTTTTAATTTTGTTATAATTCACCTAATTGCCAACTTTCACTTCATTTAATCTAATAAACAAGGAAATTATAATATTTTAAATGCTATTATACTTGCATATGTTTAGTATTTAATTGTTATTGCTCTTAGTAATTGTATTTTAATCTGTGGCTTGTAGAATAATATTTATTTTCACATGTACTCAACTAATATTTTATATTTTTCCCTCTATAGAAACATCAAAATATTCATGTTTGATGAATCATACATACTTATCTAAGTTTACATTTTGATATTAGTGATTATTAATGTTAATATCAATAAAATTTTATTATTTTAATATAACCGGTCTGACCCGGTTCGAACCCGATCCGACTATTAACCCTTAAACCAGTATCTTATCCGATTCAATGTCCGGCTGATTTTTTAAACTTTGGTCTTCTCCCACTCCAAGATACTACTGAATAATCATGAGGCCCACCGGCAATGCCATCTTCCTCCACCCTGTAGCCACCTACGGTGACGTCACCGGCAACCGTCGCTGAATCAGAGAGAAGATCCTCCACCGCCGGAATGGATCATTCGGAGACCCAACCCCGTTCTCGAAGGAGAGTTAGAGGCAAAATTCTCTCTGCAATCTTCGATCAGAACTCGACTGTTGGAAACTACGACGGGAGATCCTCAGATATGGCTGTTCTCAGAATTTTGGACGGTTTCTTCAACGATTTGCTCCTTCACTGCTTTGAAGTAGTTGCTTATCTGTTCAGAATTGCAAATATGAAAATCTCTGGTTGAATTTTTTCACTGATCTATTGGTTAATTAGTTTCGATTGTTTTGATTAGGATCCTTCTAGTTTGAATTTCTGATTTGTAAATTTTTTTTTTGGTAAGAAAAAAAGTTTGGGGGAGGGTCCAGGCTTAACCCATCCCAGGCCAGGGAGAGGAACCAGGGCTCAGTGGGGCCGGCTACTAGGCTGAGAGTGACTCCCGTTCGCAAAGGGAGGGAAACATTTGTTGCAATGAAAACCGTGTTTCAGGGTTTCAAAGCGATTTGTTATGCTATTTCACTTTCAATGTGGAATTGTTGATGTGAATGTAAAAAACTAGCCAAGAAGAAGCATCAACTAAGAATTTGAAAGTGGTTTGGTTTCAGTGATTTGCTTCATTACTATGTATTGTGCTTGTGTCACCTGATTTTAATTTAATGTTGATTACGACGCCCGGGAGAAATTGATTTCTTCGATTTGCTATGATGATTGATGTTTTATCATTTTTCTTGGGAAGTTGATGAAGGTGAATGTGCAATATACTATTATACTGTATGATCTGTGATCAAGCATTCAGAATCCTGCAATTTTTTATTTTTTTTTTTGTATTGGTATTCTGAATGTAGTGATTCTTACCCAACAAAATTGTTATTGGGACTTAATTTTCCCTAAATTTAATTGAACTTAATCTTTTGACAATGTATACAATATGAATCTCTGTGAAGGCTACACTTATATTTTTCGTTGAAAGTATTACTAGTACTGGATTTTTCTCATGAAAATTAAAAAGGGGTAATGTCAACTACTCAACTGTGAAGAAAATATAAAATGGTATCATGCTTGTAAGGGGTATTATGGTCTTTTAATAATATAAGATTATTTATAAAATAAAATCTATTTAAATTACTTCATAATAAACATAATTTAAAATCCAATTCCACTCTCAATCCCATTCTCGATCCCCCTCCCACTCCGAATCTCAATCCCAATCTATCATCAGGGCCCAAGAGCAAGGGCGGGGTATTGAATGATAAAAAAATGGAAGGTAGGTTACAAATATTTGTGACTCGCTTGAGAAAGAATAATCTCCCAATCAAATGGCTTACCTTGTATTCGTAAGAGAGTTGTGAGGGGCGTTTTTGTCTTCTTACCCGCTTGGTGCATTTTGGTTTGAAAAAAAATTGACTCCTTGGCGAAGCAATCTTGCAGGATTAGGATCGTTGAGAAGTTGGAGATCCTAATGCTGCAGGGAGGCAAGAGATTCGAACATCATTCCCCCATTGCTCCTCTGCTTTAATTTCATTAATCTACTCGCCTTCTCCTAAAACCCTAGTTCTAATACGAATCGGGCGGCATAATCCCTTCTTTGGAGCTTACTTTTTGAGATTCCAGATGAAATTTCGATTTCTTTGCACACCACATGTTCTGATCATATTGCTAATCGTCTTTTGCTCGAGCTTAACCGGCGACGTCTCGGTATCAAAGTCTGAGAGCTCCCAGGTCTCAATTGCAGGCAATCGTGATGGAGACTTCAAGGGCTTAGCGTTACCTGCCAGCCGCTCTCCTCTGTCTCCTCCAGCGTGAGCTCTCTTTTTCCCTTTTTATTAGAAACTTTGCTTCCTTGTCAGTGATCTCCGTATGAGCTTTATCCCTGATCTGGGTTCATAATTCACGATCAAGCATGGTGCTTGAATGCATTATGTCTGCGCAGTTGAATGATCCAGTACATGCTAAATAGCAAACATATTGAACTAAACATTATGCAGTATCACTGTCCTAATAACTAATATTTGGCTAGAAGTCTTGTTCATGAATATGTATCCACCCATATTGCTTTACTTTACTGATAGTTGAATGTAACCATGTCATTCCATCTTTTTCCTTCATGTTTTCATTGGACAGTAAGCCTAGCACGGCACTAATTGTGGCCCCAGATCAAAATGGGACAATACATTTGGTGGATAGTGGTTCGATGAGGATAATATGGTCATTCCCAACAGGATCACCAATTTACAATTCATATCAAGCTCCTGTCAACAAGGATAATGGTAAAGACAATGCATCTGGACCAAGTAATGAGTTCATAGATGTAGGAGATGACTGGAGTTTATATCAAAGAAAGCCCTTTGGTAAAATGGTATGGTGAGGATATCAACAAAATGTAGTTTGTTATGCCCTTTGTGTTTCTAATGTTAAGGCATCTTCATGTGAGTTATATGTACTTGATTTTTATCTGCTATTAAGCAAGTGTCCTGGATATAATATTTATATGTATATCAAATTGTCTACAAGCTTTAAAAAAAAAACTAGTTGTTGATAGTCGACTGTTAATGATACTTGGTGACTTATTCTCGACCCCTTGCTTTCACAGCAATCTTTATGGGATGTATAGGGCTTTAGGGATATTTTACATTTCTGCTCATGAGTGTTATAAATCTTTTGATGAAGGCATTTCATTTTTTTTTAATTATGGTACTGTCTACTTTACTGAAAATTGGACATAATAATTTCCAAAAGCAAATTTCTGTTTGTTTGGAATACATAGTCAGACATACTGTCCTGTCTATTTTGATAATTCTGAAGAACTTGCATTCGTTTATGCAATTAGATAATCATGAGTTGCATTTAGCATCTACATATGTATTATTATTGTACTTCCAGACTCTCATCCTATTATTATGATTTTGAGCTCTTTTCATCTTGATCTAACTGAAAAGATAAAATAATATACTAAACTAATTTGAATACAAATGCATATGGGAAAGTTGTAAGCTAAGTGCGCACTATTTCTTTTTGTTATTTTTCACATATAATTCATATTAATTTGAAAATCAACTGAAAAATGTTGATATTGACTTTGATGCATGTCAAGCAACTAGTTGTAGAAAAGATTGGTAGGCTTGGTGCTTGCTTAAAATTTCTATATCTAGTTTTATGAGCATCGATGAAAAAAATTAGTTGAGGGTGTTCCTAATCATTAATTTGTGGCTTTTCAGAATTTATGTTATTGGTTTTAGTGCTGTCTAAGTTGTTTTTGTATCGGTTCAGACTATAATAATGGCCTGTATTAAATTTAAGTAATCTAATTTATTGCTTTGTAGCTAATGATATTGCTTTTGCATCATAAATAACTGTCTGCAGAGACTCTTAACATCTATCGAAGATATTGTTAAAGCTACACCTAAATTATCAAATGATGGAGTTGTTACACTTGGATCTAAAAGAAGTACTGTTTTTGAAGTTGATGCGGAAACTGGAAGGATCTTTCGAAGTTACGCTGCATCAGATTTTGATAATATCTTTGCACTGTGGAGTGATAACGGGCAGAGTGTTCAAAATACTCTCATTACTGAAAATGAGGAGTTGGTAAAGTCTGATCCTCTTAAGCTTCATACGCCAAAGCCGCTACTGATGTTATTTAGGACAGATTATTCTCTGCAAGCTGTTAGTCCTGGATCAGAAAAAGTTGTATGGAGTATTGCAGTAGCTGAATTTGAGGCTGTATTATATTGCCAACATAAAGAAAATCCAATTGATGGGGCATTATTTGATTCAGAGGGTAAGTATGCTTGTGACAGTGGCCTGGATTTTGCATTGCCATACCCATGTTGGGTGAAGAAAAAAGTCTACCGTCTACCGAAAAACTTTCTGGTACAACCTTCAATTGTTGAGAGATTACCCGAGGCTGATCATGGTAAAGAAATGCTCCCCATGCCCACTTCAGATCTGATGCTTCCTGTGCAGCCTAACAGTGAGAAATATCTTAAAGGCCATGATAATATTATGATGCTTCCCATGCCTGTGCCAAATTTGTTACCTCCCCTACTTCCAGAAATGGTCAATAGTGACAACACATTTGAGCTTGCTCAGCCTTGGACACAGATTATAACACGTGAGGAAGTTAATCTGAAGACAGATATTCCATGGTTATCTAGATTGGCTCCGGTGCTGTTGATAGTCTCTTTTCTGGTCTGCACAGTCTTTTGGTCAGTTAGAAAGCAATTGAAATTGAAAGGCCAAAATAGTGTACATGATTCAAAAAATACTATTAAGAAAAGAAGGACAGGAAAGTCTGGAAAGAATAATGGAATTGTTGACAAGAAGATGAAGCCGTTGGTATCAGAATATGACAAAGTAATGCCACGTTGTAGAGATGATAAGGAACTTTGGGTATATGTTAATAAAGTTGATGAATGTGCTGATGGGCGCAAGGTTGGTAAACTATTTGTATCAAATAAAGAAATTGCCAAGGGAAGCAATGGAACCATTGTTCTAGAAGGAATATATGAATGTCGAGCGGTTGCTGTAAAACGTCTTGTCCAGGCTCATCATGATGAGGCCTTTAAAGAAATTCAAAACCTTATTGCATCGGACAATCACTCAAATATTGTTCGATGGTATGGGGTGGAAAATGATCAAGATTTTGTCTACCTTGCGCTAGAGCGTTGCTCATGTAACTTAGACGATTTAATTCATATTTACTCAGATATAGCCGAAAATTCAGTGTTTAGCAAGAACCAAACTTTAAAGGCTCAATTGAAGATAGGAAACCAAAATATGCAGAATCTTTGGAAAGCAAATGGCCTCCCCTCACCTCTCCTATTGAAGCTAATGAGGTTAGTGTGAAGTGTTCCTTTTTTTTTTTTTTTTGTGGGGACAAACAGTGTGAAGCGTTCTTGATTCAATGAAATACCAATAAAAAAACTAGGGTATAGTCCCATGTTACACATGAGATAGATCATAAATTCCATATCAATTTATTAAATGAGGAAGTTTATATGTAAGAAAAACTACAAAAATTAATAGACCCTTGTCATTTTAGGTTAATGTTTGGATTTTTTGTGATTGGTCATATAGTGTCTTCTTTCAATCTTTGTTTATATTGTGTATCTTTTTTATTTGTATTTCATTGGCTTCTCCCAGAATATCACCTTTGGATTGTGCTACAGGGATATAGTTTCAGGGCTTTGTCATTTACATGAACTGGGAATAGTGCATCGGGATTTGAAACCTCAAAACATTTTGATAATCAATGAAAGATCTTTATGTGCAAAGCTTTCTGATATGGGCATCAGTAAACGTCTTCCGGAAGATATGTCATCTTTTGGCCTTAATGATACTGGTGAGTGTATCTTTGATTAATTGGATGTGTTACATTGATATTTGAAATTCTGAAGGCGTCTAACTTGATCTCTAATTCTTGTTCATTGACCCTTCAATTTTTCATTGAGGATCTAGTCTTATGTTACCTATTAATTTGTAGGTCTTACTTATTTTTTATCATTCTTAATTTAAGATTTGATGAGTTAATTGCAGGCTGTGGTAGCTCAGGTTGGCAAGCACCAGAACAACTTGTCCAAGGACGTCAAACACGAGCTGTAGATTTATTTAGTTTAGGTTGTGTCTTATTTTTTTGTTTAACTGGGGGAAGACATCCATTTGGAGAACGTATTGAACGCGATCTTAATATAGTGAGAAATCAAAAGGATCTTTTCTTAGTGGATTTCATCCCAGAAGCAGAGGATCTTATTTCTTGTTTATTAAACCCTGAGCCTGATCTAAGGTAGGTTCATCCATTAATATGTCTTTCGAAAATAAATATTTTGTACATTAGTGGTGTTGAGCTATATTTTGATCATTTATTATCAATGGCAGGCCCAAGGCAATTGAAGTTCTGCACCATCCTTTCTTTTGGGATTCTGAAATGAGACTTTCTTTTCTCCGAGACGTCAGTGATAGAGTGGAATTGGAAGATAGGGAGACTGATTCTGATCTTTTAAAGGCATTGGAAGGTAGTGCATCAGTGGCTTTAAATGTGAACTGGGATGAAAAGATGGAACCAGCCTTCATCGCTAACATTGGCCGCTACCGGCGTTATAAATGTGATAGTGTTAGAGATTTATTACGAGTCATCAGAAACAAGCTGAATCACTTTAGAGAATTGCCTCAAGAAATTCAGGTTCTTCCTTATACTGGCATTTATAAGACTATTTTGTTTTAAATTAAATACTCTCTCTGTTTTTAATATAGGACCTATTTGGGGATGTGAGCTTGTTCCTAACTATAAGATCCGTTTCCAATTTTTCTCAACATGTCCCCATATTACCCTTATTGTTACTCCTCAATAGTAAATAAACAAGAGAGGAAGGGTGGGAATAAAGGTAGATTGTTAGGGTGTTTTGGTAATATCATATGATTTTAACTAACTTAATTTACATCATTAATCTAATTAAATTAAGTAAATACAGTAGATCTTATATTTAGGAAGGAAGGGAGCATATACTATGTATGGTGATGGGGTTGGCTTACCCCGTGGGACAAACAGTTATTTCTCCTTCGAAGTATATCTTAAAGAGAATACCCCTGTCCACCTCATGCACGTCTGACGTCTCTAATGGTGGTTGTAAGTCTTTATCCTTCTGCTGCTGGCATGGCTCTTATATATTCCTTCTGTTGGTGGATTTCAGGAACTTGTAGGACCTATTCCAGAAGGATTCAATCACTACTTTTCAAGTCGGTTCCCTAGACTCCTAATTGAAGTGTATAAAGTCATATGCAAATATTGCAAGGCTGAGGAATGTTTCCAGCGATACTTTTAAACGTCTAGTTAGAGCCTTGACCTCTTCCTGTGGCTTTAGAGAAGATCATGTTGATATCTTGCTGCAATATGCATAGGGGTGTACATGTACCTTTTTTTGAACCGCCAGCTGTAATGTATATTATCAAATCACAGATGTAATATATTCCAAAGTTATGATATAATGCCATTTTATGCACACATTTGTTACGTGCACTTCTCTTTTCAATGGGACATGGTTTGTCGAATATGGTTAGAGGCTGCAAAGTTTCAAGTTTATTTCACTCATTACCTATATTTATTTAGTTGGGTGACAATCGTAGGTAGTGTATGGACTAGTGGTAATCCAGATTCGGCCAAGTTAGGATCTTACGCCAGAAATTATAATTTATGCTAACTCCCTCATCAAGTTCACGATTTGAACAATAGGAACTTTGTGTTTGTGGTTCCATCCCATGGTGTGCCCACATGCCTTTTAGCTTTTTATTGTCTTATTTACTCTATCCTGTATTTTTCTCAAAATCATTGAACCATCAACTGAGTCATTATAATATCACGGGATTTGCGACCCCAAAATATGTCCATATCTATACCTATATATTACATTAAATCCATCATTTATATTATTATTATTTCGTAAGTAGTTTACATTCTAGTTTTGACAGAGAGAGATGCCTACGGGTGAATCAATACTTTTGAAGAAGACCCTCTTCTTATGAACAAGTTCTTTTATCAATGAAGCTGGTGTAGTAAGAATAATACATGTGGTGGGGGAGGGAGGGTCAGGCTTCAGCAGTCGAACTTCTGTGAGAGAGCCTCTCCATTTGCCTCCTCTTGGATCGGCTCTTAACTTCAGATTCTTTCTGGTCTGCAAATGTGAGGAAAGTACGAATGCTGGAAGAAGAACCTCCACATGACTTAACCTCTGCCACGTAGTGCTTCTTGTACTGCCTCATCATCATTATGAGATATAGCAGCAACGCAAGCAAGCACGCCACCCCGCATACCAGATAGAGCCCCCAAAAGCTTTTCAGACGAAGCCTGTCCACTTCGAACTTTGTATTCTGTGAAAGGCACGCTATATTTAGAAGCCACTTGTCATGTATCCTCTGCAGATCTCCGTTCTCTGCCAATTTCAATATAGCCGTCGACAAGTCAACCGCCAGAGGCGAGTCTCGTGGAAATGCCTGTTCCCAAATGAAGCTCAACACATGTAAAGAAAAGAAATTCGGAACTGTTGGCAGAGAGGTAGATACTTACAAATCCCCAACCGTTTCTGGTGAACTCTTGGCCTACTATAGTGAAGTCACACCGGCTTGAAAGGAAGAGCTCAACGTAAGCACGCTCATCCACGTACGCAGCAACGCCACCCTTTTCGGGGCCATCTCTTAATGCTTTAGCAGACTCTTCTGGCGTCCTCAGAGGAACAAGTCTGGATTCATCAATTCCTATTTCTTCTGTTAGATAGTTCCTACTGAATGAACCCTGCAGATACCCTATAGGATCTTTGCTGGCCACTAAAGTTTCAATGCCCTTGATGGGAGAAGCAAGCTGCTGCACTGTGAGGATCGATGTCAGGCTCGCCGTGTAACTCGAGTTAATGATAAGCACCACAAATAGCCATATGAGAAGCACAAATCGGCCCAGAGTGCTCACTGTATTTTCCCCTACACACACGCACAACAAACACACCAACTCCATTAACTAAAAAGCGGAAATTAAAGTTACAGCTTAGACCCACACATGTCGGGAAAGACCAAGGATTGACACCTACTGTGGGCGAAAAACATGGTCGAAAAACTGAACCTGCCAAATACAACACAAGTATTGATGAAGACGGAGGAGGATTATGTGAAAGGGAATAAAGGGAATGAAGTATATTAAATCTCACCACAAAACGGTAACAAGTTGTTTTCTGGGAGGTCCGCGGAATTCATCATTGAATCTGTGCTCCAAAATCCAAACAACAGCTCCAACAGATAGGAAAAAGGCAGCGGTGACAGCCCACAGCTGAGGACTGAAGGGTCTGAGAAAGGCCCAAGCACTTGAGTCTGACTTCCTGACGGGGGCCACAACCACCAGACCAGACCCAATGAATGGCTGCGTGAAATCCACCATCCTGGTTCGCTGCGTTGTGATCGTGATGTCACCAACTGCTCCATCAAATTCCTGCAAGAGAGGACTATAATATGGGGAAAAAATATATTGAACATCCAAGACGGTTGGTAGTTATTAGTGTGTGATGCTTACACCGGCGGCGATGAGACGAATAAGGTCGTTGGCACTAGGATTGCTGGAACCATTGCCAAAGGGAACAAGCCTATAAGGGACGCCATAAGGGAGCAAGTTGAGTGAGGCAAGAAAGACGTCGATGCAGAAGCCCTTGAACATGTCAGTGCCCTGTACGTGTGACACGAATTGACGGTAGCTAAATCCCACGGGCACTCCAATTTTTAACAGCCTCCCAGTGCTTGGGAACACCCAACCACGAGGCTTCTGCGCCGTGTCCCCCGGCCAAATGACCGGCCGTAGCTTCTGACTGGCCGCCGAACGATTGGGTGGGTGTGCATACAGCAATTCCGGGGAAACCACTGACAATCCCGTGTAGTTACTCCAGTAACCGATCCTCCTACATCCTGTCCCGATCACGTTCAGGATTTCGAACGCCGGATTCACGAGGTTCCCATCAGACGCATACTTGAAGGTCCCACTTACCCCTGCCATATCCACCTCGTACATTCTGTCTCTCAACGCCTTCCCTCCATCGAAGATGCTCAGAGTATCAAGATTGACGTTGTTGCCGCGCAGCTCAGACAACTTGGGATCGTACGAGAATGTTATTCGGTTGCCTTGTTGGAAGAAACTATGAAGCGCACGTGCAAGGGCATGGACAGTATCGTATGCATAGAGGGCGTAAGTAGTGAGTCCGAGGTGTTGATGATGATGTGTCAAGTTTTTCCACCTGGAAACAAACCTTCGCTTAAGCTCCGAGTCAGGCGTGTGGAGACGCAGCGTGAGAACCCCTTGAATGGCCTCCATGGTGTCGTGAGGGAGAGGGAGTGGAGCGTATGCGTCCAGAAGAGTGGAGAGAAAATGAGAGGTTATCCAAACATACCCGGATCCTATCATCTCCAGATATTTTGCCACTCTGAACACCTCGCGCCCCCAGGCAGCGTTGCCGTGCACCACTATCACCCTTGATTCTGCCAAAGCCACCTGAACAAGCACGCTTGTTATCTCCTCCCTACTTGCTTCCGGGCTCATAGGAGCCTTGAAGGAGATCCTGCATCTTCTCTCCGCAAGCTTATCTCCCAACACACTCATCCCATTCCTTCCATGATCGTCGTCACTGTAGATTGCTATAACCTCCCTCCACCCGTAGTGGTCTACAAGCTCCGCAATTGCGCTCATCTGATACACATCACTGTGAGAAGTCCTCACAAAGAATGGGAACTGAAGCGAGGACAGTGTGGGGTCCGTTGCTGAAACTGACAGCAGAGGAACTTGGAGCTCGTTTGCAATCTGAGATATAACATGAGCTGTGACGGAGGTTTGCGGCCCAATTATAGCCACCGTGTGTTTTGCAGTGAGATGCAAGGCTGTTTGTAACCAACCACAAAAGAATCATAATCAGCCCAAATTTAGTTTAGGCACTTCCTCTATAATTAATTAAAGAAAAAAGGTTGAGTTTTGAGACTTTTGAGAACTGAAAGGGCTTCTTTAGAAGAGCACATACCCTCAGCAATGCTCAGAAAGCCTCTGTATTTGGAATCCTCTTGCATTGAGACTTTGAGCTTGGTTTCGCCAAGAATAGATGCATCAGAATTTACGTCTTGAACAGCAGCTTCTATTGCAATCTTTACAATTTGACCGACGGTGGTGTTGAAAGAGTAGAGAACCCCAATGTTTACAGAATGGGGTAATGTTGAGTGAGTGGAGGCGGCCACAGTCAAAGAGGATCCGTGGAAGAGAAGAACCAACACCACAAAAATCCAAACCCCCGCCATGGTTGTGGGTGCCGAAACCCCCCACCCCCACTAAACTCGTTCAAGAGAATCAAACACCTTCATTTTCACAGAAAGGGAGGATTGAACGCTTGGTTGCATACCAGAAGCGGTGAATTCAGAGGTACTTAACATACACACCCGAAAAAGCGAGAACGAGAAGACCCTGGAATTAAAGCAAGAGGTAACAAGTTGATGGACAAGTTTAAATCAAACCACGTGGTCCTACAGGGAAATAACAGGCCTTCAGGAGAAGTGACAAAATAGGGAGAACAACTTCAAGCGTTGGCCATGGAGGAGCAAGAGAAGAAGCAGAGCAATCCGGGAGGTTGGATTCTGAAGAAATATGAGGAAATAAGAGAAACAAGAACAAATCTAAAAGGAAGTGTCAATGATGCGGAGAATGTTATGGGCATGTATGTATAATAAAGGCAAAAGCGCCTGAAGATTAGAATATGGTAGTCCACTTTATATGGCCAAAAGTGAATGAGGAGGGCATGAAAGCTTGGAGGATTTTGCTGGGCAGGCTGGCGTGCGAAATAAATAAATAAATAAAAAGATAATGGTCGGTGTAGTAGAGAGGAGGACTTGTGAAGGTGCTGGTTATGGGGGAATGAGCACGGGAAGAAAGAGACAAAGAGGTGACAGGCGATTGCGCAGTGGGTGGGACATGGCCTTTCCAAGAGACACCAAATTATGGCAAAGAGAATACTAGATTGAGTTGGGCCCCTCTCCCTCACAATAGAAGCCGCATTATTCCAAATAATTCTTTCATTCATTCGCATCGTAATGAATGCTATGTATGAGCAATGACCCTATTATGCGGATTGAGGCGGGCGCTTTTCCTTTACCTTCGCCTCATCTTTTGTAATTTTATTTAATCACCACTTTGATTAATATATGTATTGTTGTTTACTAAAACAAAATGATAGTCAAATCAATTTGTCCTGCACACCCCCTCTTCTCCTTAATTGGCCCTTTGCGCCTAACTCAATAAGTCACGTTAATTTCGTTTGAGTTGTGCTTCAATTTTGTAGACGCGAGGTAGGCGAAGTTAATTATTCCGAAAAGTGTCTCATGTAACATCCTAAAAATTTAATTAAGGATTAGTGGTAAATTAAGAATTGCTTTTTGGGATTAATTAAAGAGTTTTGAGGATTTTATAATTATATTCATGAAGATTTAAGTATTTTGGAGATTTTAAAAGCCTAGCTTCTTCTTTAATTTGAGAAAATTAGAGTTAAAAAAATTATTTTTAGGCTTATAAGAGACTTTAGTGGGAGAAAATTTCTATCCAAACATTAGGTAAATTTTTAAAAATTGAAAAGGGGAATTTATCTTGGTGAAATATATCATATTTTGAGGAATTGGGGGCTTATTAGTAATTTTATTGTTCTATCCATTTATTTTATTTTATGTTTTCCCCTTATGTCCCTTATTCCCTTCTTCCTCCCGTGCTCCCTCCATTCCCTTCGTCCTCCATCTTCGACAAGAGAGAGAGAGAGGGAGCAAGGCTCCAGCCAACGCTGGCGGTTCCCGCCGCCGGCAACAGCGGCCTCCTTCTTCCCTTCTCCTTGCCTTTCCTCCTTCCTTCCTTCCTTCCCCGTTTCCTCCCCCTGCACCCGTGTATGTGTGTGTTGTGCGAGAGAGATATATATAGAAGGTAATGGAGGTGGGTTGGCCGGCTACTTTGGGCGATTCTTGGGTGGTTTCCGGCGACTATGAAGAGTGAGTGAGCTTCTTTATACTTCCCCTCTATTTTAATGCTTAATTTCTTGATTTCTTCGAATACTAAGTTAGGGTTTTGTTCAAGGTTCAAAAAACCGGACCGGACATCAAACCGGGTGAGACACTGGTTCAAGGGTCAATGGTCGGATCGGGGTCGGACCGGGTCAAACCGGATTCTATTAAAATAATAAAATTTTATTAATATTAACATTAATAATCACTAATATCAAAATGTAAATGTAGATAGGTATGCATGATTCATCAAATATGAATATTTTAATGTTTCTATAGAGGGAAAAAGAGAAAATATTAGTTGATTACACATAAAAATAAATATTATTCTACAATCCACAGACTAAAATACAAGTATTAAGAGCAACAACAATTAAATATTAAGTATATGCAAGTAAAATAGCATTTAAATTATTATAGTTTCCTAATTTCTAAAATTGAATTAAGTGAAAATTAGTAATTAGGTGAATTATAATAAAATAAATATTTTTTATTTATTTTTTTAAAAAGGGGGCCAACCCGGTTCAACCACCGGGTTGGATGGTTGAACCCCCGGGTTGGGCGGTTCAACCGCCGGGTCAACCACATCCCGATTTTTCAGCCTCGACCAGACCGGACCAGCGCCCGATTCACGGTTGAACCGGCCGGTCCGGTCCGATTTTTACATCATTGGTTTTGTTTGATTTTTGAAATTCTTGATGGATATGAGCAAATTGATTGTTCCTACTTGTTTATTTAAGATATTTAATGAGGATAATATGATTAGTTTGGTTGAATTTGACCCTATGTGAGATTTTACTTGCTTAAAGGTGAATTAAGAGAGGTTTACGACAAGAAATCCCTTGGATGTGAGTTTTTAAACTTGATTTATGACTTCTAGAGGGTTATTGGAGTTCAAGATAATGTTGTTTGGATTTATTTGGTTAGATTTATTGTTGGATGAAATTGGGAGTCTTGGTTGTTTAGGGAAGAGCTAGATTACTATGTACGATTGTTTGAAATTAATTGGATGTTTAGATAAATCCATTGAGGCTAAATAATGATGATTATGGGTGAGTTAGATTTTTTACCTATATAAATTTTTGGTTGATTAAAGCTTGAATGGGTTAGTGTTGTAGGGCAAATTCTTTGAAATTGATTGATTGAGATTAATTCTAGATTATTGTGGGTTCATTAAAGTTGAATGGTGTTATAGAACCATTTGGCTTGATGGAATGGTGGTTTAGAAGGGCTTTGCTATTTAAATTGTTGAAAATTGTCATGTCTAAAGGGGAGTAGGATTTAGTAGTAAGTCTTAGTGATATAAGGATCTTTGAAGGTAATTGAGGTTATTAATAAGTTGGATTTTGGTGGAATTGTTTTTTTAGAATGATCTTTGAATGATTAAAGTTGAATAAATTAAGACTTTTGATGAGTTTAAATTATTACAGTCGTTTGAGAATGGTTGATTGTCCCTATGAGATTAGTTGTATTATATGGTGGCTTTGATTGGTTTAGTTCGGTTATATTTAGAATTGATTATGATTTGGAAGTTGTAGGTGATTTTGTGAGGAGGAGGAGGAATATGGAAACTGGTAGGGTGAATATGCAATTATGGTTTTAGAGGTTTCATAGGATATGATTAGTTGAAAGAGTTATGGTTGATGAATTTGGGTGTTTATCCTCGGTGTGAATGAAGAATTTAAGCTAATTTGGATTAAGTAGCTATGAGTAGAGAGGGGGTCCTTGATTTAAGATGAGAATATTAAGGAAGAATGTTGTTATAGGCTTGGTATGGGTTTAATTTAACTTAACCAAGTTAAATAAATGTAACTATATTTCTTGTTAGAATAATGAGTTTTGATGATAACTAAACACAACTTAGGCATAAAGAAGGGCTATGATAAGAACATAAATATCTTAGGGATAATCTGATAGAAAATCCTAAGTCCTGCCCAATCGATCAGGGATAGATTACAAGTCAAAGAACTTAAACCCAATCGATTAGAGATGAATCAAGTTCAGATCACATAGCGCCCAATCGATTAGAGGCCCCTGTAATCGATGAGTGAAATTAGCCCAATCGATTAGAGTCGTCTAATCGATTAAGAGAAAAATGCCCAATCAATTAGAGCTATGTAATCAATTAGGATAAAGATGCCCAATCGATTAGAGCCCAGTAATCGATTAAGAGAAAGATGCCCAATCGATTAGAGCTATGTAATCGATTAGAGAAGATTAAGTAATCTGAATATAATCTGCTTGTAATCGATTAGAGAAATATGTATACATTCTGTGGGTAATCGATTAAACATGCCTAATCGATCAGGCTTCCCCTGTAATCGATTAGGCGCATGAATTTCTAATCTGATGTTCAGTTATGCAGGCTATAATCTATAGGTAATCGATATGTAATCGATCAGACATCAGACCTTGTGATCGATTAGAGGCATGTAATCTGAGTGGCGATGAGAAATATTCAAAATCAATGACAAGCCTATTTTTAGCTTTCCAAGTATAGAGTTGTTCAGACCTACTTAAGGAAGTTTACGTTATTTGATCAAAAGAGCCGTTGGAACTCAACTACTCTGTCAGCGATAGAAGAAGAGAGATGAGCTAAAGCAAAATCAAGTACAATGGAGTAAATGCATAGCAGATTACATCTTCCATACTTCACCAGATCACTCAACTCTCTTGACATGTTCAACGGCCATATTATCAACGGATATATTTCTAAGAGAAACTATAAATGCTTCAGAAGAGAAGTTAGTTGTAGGAATTGATTGCCACATTGATTATCTGTATCTACTGCATTCAATACTCTCAACATTTATTGTTCTCATAATCTTCAGTATGTAACACAGTCTGTTCAATTGAGTGAACAATTATTCTGTATTCATTATCAAAGTGAGAATTACTCTTAAGATAGTGGGATCTTAAGAGTAGGGTGTAAACTTACAAAGTGTAAGGGGGAGTGATCAGTAAAGAGGAGAGTTCTCGCTGTCACTTGTAAAGGCCATCAAGAGCCTGATTTAATCTTGAGGAATAGTGGAACCCAACTGAAGGTTGGAGAACTGGACGTAGGCCAAGTTTGGGCTGAACCAGTATAAATTGTTTTTGTTTTCTCAGAATTAGATTTTAAAAGCACAATTCACCCCCCCTCTTGTGCATTCTTGCCTGTTACATTTCTTTGTGTAATTGGGACTTTTTGGCTAAGTCCTAAAGTGCAAGGTTAATGTCAGTTGAAATGTGTATTGATCGTGTGTATGTATGTCTGTGTTGATTGTAGACACCGTGGGATTGAGCTGAGTTCGAGGTTTGCAATGTTCTGGTATTTTATTTTGTTTTTGGCAAGCTCAGGTAACCACTCTCACTTTATAACATTATTGTGTGTGATGTTAGTTGGGATTTTCTAAATCCCTCTTTATATATGTATGTACCCCTTGATTTATAAAGGGAATTTTAAAGTTACTTTCATATTAATAAGCCCATTGGGTGCCTTTTTGAATTACAGCTATTTTAATACAATGAAACTTTTATATTGTATGTAGTATCCTGGTTGGTTTCTTAATTGAGTCAATATGCGACGTATAGACTGTTGTGATTGAGATATTATTGAATAATTGAGAATCATTGTGTTGTTTTGTTTCCTGCATGACACTGAAAACGTACCATCGCGCGATATAACCCTCGGTAGGCCAACCGAGAGATTATTTGTACCGGTCATCCTGATTGTAGACAGGGACCGCTGGTCATCCTGATTGTAGACAGGGACCACTCCCCAATCTGATTTTAGACAGAGGGGAGCCCCATTCTGATTGTAGACATGGGAAAGTTGCCATCCTGATTGTAGACAGGGGCACAGTATTACTTCATGTTTACTTTTGTCATAGGTTCCTGAAAGTTGTTATTGCTGCAGTTGCATGGTTATGGTGCATACTGATATTCTAGTGATATGGTTGTGTTTATATATATGTGCAAAGATATACTTTTTGTGGATTAAATGTTTTAAAAGGTGGTATCCTCTAGGCGCTCTGCTAACCCACTCACACTCTTGTATTGAGTTGAGTTGTGGTTACTGAGACATATTTGTCTCACCCTATTATCGTTGTCATTTTTGTAGGTGATTATGCACTGAATAGGTCGTTGAGAAAGGGGTGGGGCTAATAGGCTGCACTGATTCAGTGAGTAGGTCGGAGGTTTACTTTGGATTGTATATTGCCACATTTCTAAACTTGCATACGCTTCCGTGCATTTATGCTTTTAATTACTTATATACTTTGGACGATTGTATTTATGGTCTAATTGAATTAATGCTTGATTGATGTGAAGTTAAGAATTACATGTTGATTTTTATTAACCATGTTAGAAGGCTCCTTATCTAACATGATTAAATCAATTGTCAATTATTAATCAGGTGAATTTTTACTAACTATGTTAGAGGAATTCTTTTCTAACATAGTCAGGGTAAATTATCCATGATAGTATGATTGTGGGGATATGTGGTTGCTTTTTTCTATCATGTATAATCGTTTGAACTTCTATGTAAACATTTTTCTAACTATGATAGGGGTATTATTGTAATTATATGAAAACCCTTTTTCCTATCATAGTTAGCAGTGTAATATGAGTAAATTAATTAGTGGTGGTTTAATTATAATTAGTAAGTAGGATTTTACATCTCACATGTAAGGCTGTGCAACGGGCAGCCCATGGGGTGCCCGTACCCCTATAAGCTAAAGGGGTATGGGCATGTCCATACCCGCTAGATGCCCATTTAAACCAGTTGTTAAATGGGCTTACGCATGGTGGGCGGGGAAAAATGGGTACTGGGCGGCCCATTTAGCATTAACTTTAAAAAAAAATTTAGCCCGCATATATTGGGAGGTTTATATGTATTTGGTATAGGTTTTTAATGATCAAGATTTGCAAGCCTGTTTATATAATTTTGATAAAAGAATATGAATGAAACTCCAAGTTTTTCCTTCAATTCAATTTAGATGTTTTAAAAGCAAATTCAACTTTGATAAATTACAATTCCAACGAGAAGTTTCCAATTTGCTAGCATCCAAGAAAATATATGAATATAACCAAACAAAATTTTCAATTTAAGACTTGATAACATGTTAAAATAACATAATTTGTAACATATACATAAACAATAAACAACACACATAATTCACCACCCTTAACTTAGTTCAAATATCAAACATCCAACATTCATAAACAAACATTTATAAGCTCCAAATCTATTTATTTCTAACATGAGCCAAAATATCAAAAACAAAGTAAAAAAAATAGGGGAAGACATAAACGGGCAGTGCCCTTGCCCATACCCATACCCGTGTAAGCCTTAAATGGGCGGGTTTGAGCTCGCCTGTGATGAGCCCTTATTGGGCGAGCCAAAAACGGGGAAATTACAGGTTTAAATGGGCGGGTTCAACGGGTTTTAAGCAACTTGCTCAGCCCTACTCACATGGGATTTACGGATTATATCGTGGCTGAACTTTGTTTAAAAAGTTTCTATAACTTATATTTAAAATTTACTGCCCCCGTGTGAACGTGCTACAAACAAAATTTTAATTAAAAAAACTAAGAAATGCATAACCGGGACTCGACTGAAAAAACGTAACCTTGTCTATGAAAAAAAATTACGATAATTCTCCTGCCAACAAAAAATACTATGATTATTATATGCACATGCACTCAGCAGAACGTAGTAGTAATAATAATAATAATAATAATAATAATAATAATAATAAAAAAAAAAAGTGCTCCTGGGTCATGAAATGGGTCATTGTAAGAATAATACAAAGGTTTTGGAGGAGAAAAGAAACCGATGTCATTATTTTGAGTCAAAAGCCATATATTAGTTGCCCAAAAGCATACAAAGTGGTAATCATGAAAAGAGGTGGCATCGGCTATCATGGTATGTGTTGTCATACCTCTCAATCCAAACAGAATGTTTTCCATATCGCTTGCTTGGGGTGGAGGAAGCATAAATTGGTAGGCCTGATAATACAACTTTGTGTGCCCACATTCCCTACTAATCACCAATCGCTAATCCTAGTCATCCCTTCCCCACTATTTTTTCTAATTAAAAAGACAATTATCATTAAAATATAAAATTAAGTACAATGAAAAAAGAAATTCCATTAAATAACAATTATCATGAAAAAATCGATAAGAGGGTTGTAGCGAAGATGATCCCTCGAAGCTTGGTTTAAGCGACTGATGACTCCCCATTTTTTGCTTGATTTTATATATATTTTGGTACATTTGGGGAGTCATTGACTCATTGTTACAAAAATTAAAGGGGTTTGTTTGAGATTTTGATGGAATACCAATTTGGTGAATGAATTGGGGATTTGATAAAAAAATATTTTAACTTAGGTAAAATACTAAATAAATAAACAATAATTCAAAATCATAAAAAAAAAAAGAAGAAAAGAAAAGAAAAGAATTTAGGTTATTACTATTATTATTAGTATGATATTTATTTATTATACATGGTTAATTGTTCCTTGTCTTTTATCAATGTCATTCAGTGATTTATGGAGCCTACGTGGTGGAAGGAGTAATTTCAATGAACTCACTAAAAGACAAAAGAATGGGCAACCACATGATTGGCATGAGATGGTCTAACCTAAAGACAACTAAAAAAACACCCATGAGCCGGAGAAAAAAAACGAAGCGGCGGCACTAAACACACACCCATCCCATCTTTATCACTTTCATCGAGCCGCGAGCGAGAACAACAAAAGGGGAGGAGGGAGCTGTGAGCTTCAAGATACGGTCAACACATCTACACCTCTTCCAAGCACTGTAGCAGCGGCGCATATTATGGAGGGACTGCACACCACAGTTTCGAACTGACACTCAGCATCATCTTGGTCTCAGTAGCGAGAAAAGGCAGGGCAAGATTTGGGGCTTTCAAAGTCCTTGGTTGTTCTCTCTTCCCTTCTTATTTCCCTTTAATTTCTCTTGTGTAATTTTTGACTGGGATATAAATTTGATGCTGAAGCTTGAACTTTCTTCCATTATGTGTAGCTAAATTTATCTTCTAGGTCTATTTTGAAACTTGTATAGATTGATACATACCACTCTGTTCCTTATTATAAGTCCACCCTAATTACTTCTCACATACCAAGGAGTGGAAGTTATAGAATTAAATATATCATATTTTTTCAACTTTGCCCTCATTTAATAATAGGTGTTAAAATAATATTTTATGCATTATAACCATTCTCTCTCATCTTCCTTATTTCCAATATAGGGGTAAAATAGTCACAGTAGCATTAATTGATCCCAAAGTGGACTTTTATTTTGGAACAAAAAAATTGTGGTAGTTGGACTTATAATAAGGAACAAAGTGGTAAATTCTATTCATTTTTGTTAATTAATTACTGTTTTGTTGTGAGTTTAATTTATGTTTAATGTTTTCTAAGTGGATGGCCAACATTTAGATTGTTCACTTAATTAGTGGCTTGAGATAGCATTAATTAGGTAAAGAACTAGATTAAATCCAAACTTGTCTTGCAATTTTAATTTAAGATTGTAAGTGTGTTAGTGAGATAGAGATATTCACTAACCAAGTTTTGTAAAATTGAAGTGGTTTGTTAAAAAGACTAATTGATGATAGTATGTAGTAAGAGATTATGTATACTAAATTCAATTAAGATTTGAATAGGCTTGAGAGAGCTATTTGAATATAAGAGACTTCAAACAACAACATAATAGGCATTAGTTAGCATTAGAGGAGGAATAATTGGGTATCATGAAATACAAGTGGATAAATAGGCCTAGGCTTGTCCAATTGTGTTGAATTTATTCCAAACATTTTCTTTTGTAATTTGCTATTTTTAATCACTTAAACTTTATTAAATCATTTGCCTTTTGCCTATTGTTAATTTGGAATGCAATGAACTTGGTGAACTTGCTTATTACATAGTCTTAGTGGAACGACTCTTTTTACCACTTTACTACTAAACTTGACCCATACACTTGCGGTGGCAATTTTTGTGAACAATGACCTAAGTGTAAGGCCTTGAAAGCCAACAACAACCTATGAATATCCTGATGCAACATTATCTCTTTTCTTCCATCTAAAGAATTGAAGTTCTTGTTTCTCCAGAAATATGAGAACTTCACAAAAAAGGCCCACTGTGATTTTTGTCCTATTGACAGTAACTATCCAATGATTACGGAGAAGGACATTTATTGTTGTGAGTGAGATGATAGATATCAACTTGGAAGAAGTTAGATGTGTTCCTTAAGTATCCCTGATTGCGAGACTGTAATGTTGAAGAAATATCCATGATTGAGCAATGTGAGGGACTTCAAAGGTGAAAGAGGAGACCCCTTATGAACCCGTTGATTCCTATTCATCCATATGTGGTTAAGCAAGAGGATTATTTACTGAATAACAGATTCTTGATCATCCTTATGTAAAGATTGAAGAGAAACAATGAGCCATGATTTAAATGAATTGCAATCATCCTATTCAGACCTGATGGTTAGAAAACCCTACCAAATTGCATGGGCATGCGGGCATTGAAAGAAAACATGCGCCATTGTCTCTTGACAGTCACATCCAAAAGGATAAAGCACATGCACTGTCAGATGGTGTTTATTAAGAATATCACCACAAGGCAATGCTTGATGTAAAAGCTTCCAAACAAACAAGATGTTTTTTGGAGGTAAATTGATGGACCATAAGAATTTTTAGAAAGGATCATTAGCATTTGACGATGCATGTATATAACAGTAAGAGTACCCGGCTTTTGCTAAATAGATACCAAAAGGTGCACCGGCCCAAATAAGAGCATCCAGCATGTTAGTAAAAGAGATAGGCATATCAGGGTAAAGTTCCATTGTAATGGATTCCAAGCCTGATTGGTATGCAAAATGAGATCTTTAACTGAAGAGAGATTCTCAACAATTGGCGATCCTGACTGCATTAGCCACCACAGTTGGTGATTTAGAGGAATGTTGAACCATTTCCAACTTTCCATTTAAGCTGATCCAAAATAACTTGAGAGCTATGCATTATCCCTTTCCAAAGCCAAGATGAATTACAAGATTTTTTTATGATGCCATCCTTTTGAATATCAACATACTTTATCGTCAAGGTAGAACTCAGCAAGGAATCAGAACAGCAATTAAAATTCTCCAAAGTTGTTTTGCAAGAAGAGAAATATTTACATGCTTAATCTTTATTAACCCTAAGCCACCATCACAAATCGTTCTAAACAAATGATCCTTATTTATAAGATGCATTTTTCTTTGGTCATCAGAGTCTCCCCAAAAGAAGTCTATACATCTACTATTTATTTTCTTGCAGATTTGTTGTGGCAATCGAATACAGGAGAGGACATAGATATTAGATACGGAGACAACTAATTTAATTAGAGCAAAACAGGAAGCTTGTGAAAGCAATTTTGATTTCCAAGAAGCAGTTCTATTAATTGATGATAGAACTTGATCATATACTTTTGTCTTCCTTCGACCAGGGTCAACCTAAGTAGCCATATATTTACCCAATTGTTTTGAAAACTTCACTGCCATGATATGAGATAGAGATAGCCTTTTAGAGTGAGAAGTATTTGGGCTAAAAATGAGATTAGACTTGGTCAAATTAATCCTTTGTCCTGACCATGAACAACATAAGTTGATAATCTCTTTTGAAACATGAAAGTGCGACTCCTTAGCTTCCATAAAAAATAGAGAATCATCCGTATACAGTAGGTGTGAAATGGGTTGGGCTGCTCGACAAATTTTAATTCCTTTCCAGGTCCCTAACTGTTCAACTTGATGAATTAAGCACGAAAGAACATTGGAAGCCACGATATAGAGATAAGGTGATAATGGATCACCTTGCCTTATACCTCCATTAAGTTCTAAGGAGGAGATTATTTGACCATTCAACATGAAGTTATATGTAACAATTGAAATAAATTGAAAGATCAAATTGATGAGCTTAGGTGGAAAATTCATTTTTTTTCCATAACAATGACAAGAAAATGCCATGACAAATGATCAAAAGCTTTGGAAAAATCCACTTTCAGAGCTGCCAATTTTTTCCTATGTTTCCTTGAAGTATGAATTTGATTCATAACATTGGCAGCAAGCATGATGTTATCATATATTAATCTACCCTTTAAAAAAGCACTTTGATATGAGGATGAATCAATTGATCCAGAGGGTGCTTAAGCCTATTGCATAGAACTTTGGAGAAGATCTTATAGGACATATTACTCAGATTAATAGGCCTGAAATCCTTAAAATTTTGAGGGTGATCTGTTTTAGGAATGAGTATTACATTGGTCTTGTTCATGGCTTTCAAAAGATGTTCTGAGTTCCAGATTGATGTGACCATGTCAAAGAGATCAAAATGTATAAGATACCAATTTTTCTGATAAAAACTTGCATGGAATTCATCAAGTCCTGGCGCACTATCTTTTGGAAGAGAGAAGATAGCTTGTTTTACCTCATCTTGGGAAATTGGAAGCAGTAGTTGAGTAGTATCTAAGGAGGTTAAAGTTGGAATATGCAAGTGGGTCATCTCAGAAAGAATTTGACCATAATCCTTGGCCAAAGCATTCTGAAATATGTTAGTAAAACACTGAAATGCCATCTGAGAAATTTCCTGATGGTCTGAAGTCCATTATCCTGTATGACTCTTTAGCCTTGTAATCAGATTTCTATTTTGTCGGCGATTCACAAAAGAATGAAAGAACTTAGTATTTCATTCACCGTGCAAATGCCAATTAATTTTTTGATCTCTGACCCCAATAACTCATCTTACAATCATAGTAAAATTCTAAATCAGCTTTGACAGAGTTTAATTGGGCTTGGGTTGACAGAGGGATGTCTTGAGTAAGGTCAATATTTTCATAAACAACCTTGAGTTCTGATTCCAATTGGCAAATGCGCTGTGGTGTATTTGCCAATTTTTTACTTACTCCAAGATATTAAAGTAGAAAGAGTAGATTGCAATTTGCATTGCAACCGAAAACTTGAAGATCTAGTAAAATTATTATTCCAACAAGAGGCATTTATGTGACCACAATAAGGAAACATATACCAAAAATTCTCAAACTTATATTGCTTCCTATATAACTTTGGGACTTCAGTGAGCAAAACAATTGGACTACGGTCAGAGGCTGCAACTAGGGGAAAGCATTCGGTATTTCGGTTTGGTTTTGCTAATAACAAAATAAATCGAAAACCGAATTATGCCAATTTCTCCTACCGAACCGAAACCAAATAAAATAGGTAACCAAACCGAAATATTTCGATTCGGTTTCGGTCCCAATTTTTCAATAATGTATGATCAAAAATTCAAAATTCTTATAGATTTAAAATAAAAATTAAACCAATCTATTTAACATTAACTAATACAAAAAAGTGAAAAACTTAGAAACCATAATCAAGGTAAAAAAACTTCTGTAAATTTATCAAATAAAAAAACTAAATGTAAGATGGGAAATAAAATAAACAATTACTTTATAAAGGGAATAAATCAAATAAAAACAAGATAGAACAAATGAATCAAATTAAGTCTATATATGTGATAAGTAAATAAAAGAGCCTCAGGTAAAAAAAATATTATATTTACATTAAAAAAACTATTATATTTTTTTTTTCGGTTATTCGGTTTTAAGCGAATTTTTTTCACAAGAAACAAACCGAAGACCGAATAACAGAAATTTAAAAACCGAATTTGTAACGAAAATCGAAAAATACTGAACCAAAAAACCAAATTTAATTTGGTTCAGTTCGGCTTTCGGTTTCGGTTTGATTTTGCTTGTAACAATCACTCCCAAATACACTTTATAACTCATAATATAAACACTCACTATGTTGGAAAAGGAACTTGCTGAGTAAAACAGCTAACATAGTTAGAAAAATATCTTTTCATAATATTTATATACGTATTTCAAACCTCAATTCCAATCTCTGTCATCACAATATAACTTCCTTCCCAATACAATAACAGAGAATTTCATTATGCATGATTAAACTCCACACATCATTCTCAAAATACCATACCATAATAGGTATTATTCAATAATTTTCCCCCAGAATAATAATAAGGTTTAGCGGAAGCATCATACAAAATATGATCCTAAATGTGGCAATACCTCATGTCCTTCTGGTCCAGAATATCTCACGATATCAGTGAGAAGTTCTCGGATCCTTCCCTTGACCTCCTACTTCACTCCTAGGACCTGCAAAAGTGAGATCAACGGGGGTAGCCCCAAAACGCAACCACTGACTACTCATCTACGTGTGGTGTGTGCTAGCAAGGTGTCCAGTGGAATACATACATATATATCAATTCAGAAGCATGCTCAGGTATTCACATATAATGCACGTCTTATTCCTAAAATCTCTTTTCATCGTTTATAATTGTGGAATAACCCATCACAATTCATCCTCAAGAATAGTATATATATCATTGATAATTACAGATAACCCAAACAAATCTTACTAGAAATGTTGGGAAAACATGTGGGACCAGTCGGGACCTTCCACCCGCCCCTGATCACCACGGTACAATTCACGAGGGACTTTCTACCCTCCCTGAATAGTACCACAGATTAGAAGGATCCCAGTCCTTTCTGAATCCGTGAGGGGTGATATCCCCTCTTTCGTCTTTCTCTCCTTTATTTCCCATAATATATCAATTAGTCCCTGTGGCGCAACAGGGTACCTCATCACGTGATGGCACAATTTCCAATTCACCGGTGTCACATACTCAAATAATTTCTCACATACAACACATGGATATGCAACACCACAATCAGGCACCAGGCCTTCTAGTATTTTCATGATATACATATATTAAATAATTTCCAAAACCACATATATTTCAGTTTCAAATATTTCACATCACAAATTTATGCCATTTCAAAATAATACTCCACAGGACATTTATTATAAAAATATTAATATTCCAAGATCTCATTAATCATCAATTGATAATCATATCTCAAATGTGATTCAAAATCTCATCTCCATATAACATCATAATTGTCAAATAATAATATTTCAAATTAATTACTAACACTACACACACACATAAACAAGCAGAAAGCGGTTACCTGATAGCTGGCACCAATCTCACAATAGTGCAACTCCCCCGTACAGACTCAAGACAGCTCAAATACTACATAGAATATTATAATTAATCGCCTACCAAAACAAATTCATACATAGGAATTAAATTACTAATTACCCTTTCCATGCCCTCACTTAATTTAATTTCTACTCAACATTTATTCTCCCTCCTTATTCCCAAAATTCATCTCTAATCCACTTGTACATATATCCCAGCCTAAATACTAATCTTTTCAATACCCATTTATTTTAAACCTTAACATCCAATAATCCCCATAATTCATCACCAATACCAATTTATAAAATTCAAGCATAAATGAAATTTTCTAAACATCCTCCAATTATTTCTTAACCTCAAAAATTCATTCCTTAATCCACAATTTATTTTCAAAACCTTAATAGCTCAACAAAGTCAAATTCAAGCCTAAAAATATTCCCTTTTCCAAATCAAGGCCTACACCAAATCTAATTTAATTAACCTCATTAATATTTTTGTTGGGCATAAACTATCCCCTTAAATTCATAATTACACAATTACCTACACAATATCCCACTTATCCAAAACTTTAATCCACCAATATTTTCTTGGGTCCAAATTCTAGTCAAACCAATCAATTAAATCTCCTCATATGACATTAATAAACATCTAAAAATAATCAATTTAATTATTAGTACCTCTGATCATCAAAAGCCCTATTTTTAATATATCCAAAAATCCAAAAATTCCCAATAATTAAGAAAACCTCCAACAATGAAAAATCTACTTAGAAAAACTCATAATCGAGGCCTAAGCTTCAATTTATTAATTTTAGGACTCCCAAAAATTACCAATTTAGACAAGATCTAATTTTTCAAGTATAACAAATCAAAAAACTAATGACATAGAAAGGTAGAGGAGACTTACGGGATTCCAAAAATGTGCTTAGTTGGCCGAAAAACTTACTATTCCTATACTAACAGACTCTAATAAATCTAGTGATAGGAATATTGGTGGTGGAAATAGAGAGCAAGAAAAAGAGAGAGAGACGAGAGAAGAGGGAGAGAGAGAGAAAGAGAGAGACGGACGAGGGACGAGAGTGATTGTGCGTGTGTGTTTATATAATTGATGCACAGTAACTCAATAGTAATGAATAGTAACTCAATAGTAATGAATAGTAACTCAATAGTAATAATAATAATATAATAATAATATAATTGATGAATAGTAAAAAGTTGGAAAATCACGGGAGGAACAGAAGGTCACGGGAGTGCAGATGTCGGCTGGGGAAAATTGCGAGTAGGAAGAGAGAAAAATACATTATTAGACCCTAAAATTCTCAAATTTATTATTCTCAATATAAGGGTGAAACTAGGCCTTTAAAATCCTCAAAAATACCTCAAAATCCTTCAAATATTCTCATAATCCATCATTATTCAATAATCAATTCCTAATTAGCCTACTAATCCCCTATTAAAATTTTTAGGATGTTACATTGCTCACCCCTAACTACAATAGTGGGAGTATCAATATATGAAGAAGGAAAAGAATTCAACCACAACTGATTGCAGAAAGCCATATCCAACTTTTCCAAAATTAGTTATTGTCCCTTCCTATTGTTTGACCAAGTAAATATGGGTTCTTTTGTGGGTAATTGGTTAAATTACAAGCATCAATACAATCCACAAAATTGGTCATTGCACTACTGCATCCTTTAGCATTACTGTTATCCTTAGGATGGTATACTTGATTAAAATCGCCAATAAAAAACCATGGTATGTTAACAACAGAAACAGTGTTTTTCATCTAATCCCAAAGAATATAATGTACTGAAAAAGTTGGAGGTCCATAAATAAAAGTCAAATAACAGGAAGGGTATGCTTCATTACTTAATAGCTTGCAATGACATATGTGATCAGATACATCTTTAACTTCAACACCGAGATCCTTTTGCCATGCGATAACAGTACCCCCCCTTAAATTATAAGCTTGAGTAGCCACACAAAATGAAAATCCTAATTTCTTTAAAGTTTTGCAAGCAGCATCAAAAAGGACTTAAATGAAATCCGGGTGTAAGTCATCCACTAGCCTCTTGCAACGCTGAACTGCCGTGGTTTTTCTTAGGCCATGAAAGTTCTAGCTGAGGATCTTCATGGATAATTAGGAAGTTTTTGTTCGGCTGCTTCCATAGCCATATCAGGAGGGTTACTATCCGAGGAGTGCTTGCTATTCTTTGAGTCAAACTCTGACTGCACTGGAGAATCAGAATTACGTTTTTTGGACTTGGTGGATTTGCGTTTTTTTGCAATAGGTCCAAGTTCAATTAGTGAACTAGGGCTCCTCTTTTTGGAGCTGGAATCAAAGTGGGAGGATTGACTAACTTCCTTCAAATTCCGAATAGCGAAGGCCAATGCTGGTTCAGTATTGAAAAATTCTGGAGTATCTTTGAAAGAAAGATAAATAAAACCAAATTTGGGTGGCTTTGTGGTATCCTGAGTGAAGGCTAAGGGTCCTTTGAGAAGGGTAGAATAGTAGAAAGGTGGATTCTCAAAGAAAAGCTTCTCAAACTTCTTATCCAAATCTGTGTAAACCTTCCAGTTGTAACTTCCCGTTGGATTGAGCTTATAAAAATACTAAATGATTCAGGTTTGAGAAGCAATTCAGATTTGTGTGTCTTCCACCAGTGGATGAGTTTAGTTGGAACATAAGGGTTGGACTTGGTAGTAAGCCACTTATCACATCGTTGCCTTGCTAACTTTGAAGAATAGATCAAGTAAGAAGGAGCACCAGTATCTTCAGCATGCTGTCTAAAAAGTGCAATGCATTCCCAAATAAACCTCACAATTTCATCAGTAAGAAGCGATGAATGGTTAAGTTTCTACTTCTTTGGTGAGGAGTGGTATGGCACAGTAGAAATGAGGTTTGGCTCAGCTAAGGTGCTTGTCATGAAATGGTTCATGTCCTTAAAGGCCACAGTAACAACATTGGAGTAGTTAGCAGCAGATTCTTCTCCAAGACAAGGGAGAGAGCTTGATAAGGGTATAGTAAAAGGAGGAGGATCATTAGTTGTTTCAAAGGGGGTTCCACAGATATTATTAGGACAGGAGTGGGAGGAACTTGCTCTAAGGGGGTAATGACATCATGCAACATAAAATCAAGATGTCTATCTCACGAGTACTTATCAGGATTGTCAGATATGAGGTTGGGAGGGTTAAAAACAGGGGGAGCCACAAAAGTATCAGCATGAGGAACTCCATCATCACGCACTTCTTCATTCATGTTTGGAACCGCAGGATCAACAGGTTTCTCTTCTGCATCCATCATATCATTAGTATCCAGACCATTATTTTCTTGATCCTCTCAAGCTTGCTCCTCATTGAAAGCCTGATGATTGGCTTCTGGCATATCTTTATCAGATTGATCATCATTAGAGAAGTGAAGGATTCCTTTAAAATGATTAGTTTGAATAAGCACATCTTGTGGGAGAGCTTCAAAAACATAGTACTAAAAAATTCTTTCATACTTACATTCCACAGTCTGAACAGAATTATCATCCAACCTAACTTTAATATTTTAGACCAGAGGCAACATAGGATCAAGTCGGATTCGGACTCTTAAGTAATTGAGATGAGAAGAAAACCACATTCCCTGGTCATCCTTCATAGATACACCAGCAACATCTCCCAGAGATTCAACAGCATGAGCAAAGTGATAATCAAGAGGGAGTCCCCAAAACTGAACCCAAACTGGTAGAGCGACCAGTTTCATGGATTGTAAGGCCATGTTCAGTCTTATAAAATCCACAGCAAGTAGAGAGTTATTAACTGACCAAGGACCTTGGTTGACAACAAATTGAAGATCCTCAACCGATTTGAACTTGATGAGAAAATAGTTTCCTATCTTTCGTTTGATAGAGAAATTATGGTCCAGTAACCATAAGCTCCTCAAACGTGCACGCAATCGAAGAGTGGAAAATTCATTACTATTTATCACAGTAGTAATGCCATAACGTTCAAGGGATTTGCGTTGAGGGACAAGTGTTGCAGGATCAAAGCTTAAGGTGGGAGTGGAAAAGGCCAGAGGGTCAAAACCAAGTGGATAAGACATTGTAAAGGGAATGATGGGATAGTTGAGGAAAAGAAAGAAGGGAAAATCACATTGAGGTTCTACATAAGGCATCTAATCACAACTAGGTCCCAAATAATCATCAAACTACATTGAAGTCCCAATGGACCTAAGTGTAATTAAATTGAGTTGTCAACACCAACTCATTGAGTTGTCACTGCACACAAAATAGTAGTCAATGGGTTGTCAATTCAATAGTTGTCAATACTAGCTGTTTGAGTTGTAATGCACACAAAATAGTTGTTAATCGCGGCTAGGGATGGAAATAGACCAGTCCTGGCCTGGCCTATTGCATAGTTGATTGGCCTGAGCCTGACTTGAAGCCTGTAATAGGCCTTTTTCTTAGGCCTGAGCCTGGCCTGTTCATAGACAAGGCCAGGCTTGAAGCCTGTTAAAAGGCCTGTATAAACAATAGATTATATACAGCAACAATGCAAGAACACAAATCCGATGCAAAAGCAACAAGATTCTAAAAGACAGAATAAAAATACAAAGCAATAAAACTAATATTCTGATACAACCAACAAGAGAAAGGGAAACATTGAGAGTAAGTGAAAAGTGAGAACACAAAGATAAGAATGGAGGCGCCACTGAGAGCGAGTGGAAAAAACTAGATACATACATGTGTAATTTTATTTCAAATTAAGGGTACAAATGTAATGTTATTAAAATATTTTTTTTAAATATAACATGCATAGGACGGCCTGTTAGTCCTAATAGACTTTTTTAAAAGGCCTGGGCCTGTCCTGTTTAGTAAAATAGGCTTTAAAAAAAGCCTGGGCCTGGACAGGCCTGGAATAGGCCAAGCCTAAGGCCTCTGTTAAGGGCCTGGCCTGTTTCCACCCATAATCGCAGCTCCTTGAGTTGTCAATGCACCTCTTTCTTTAACAACGAATTAACAACTATTTTGTGTGTAGTTACAACTCAAACAGTTGGTATTGATAACTCAGTGACAAAAGCCTTTTAATTACACCCAGGTCTATTGGGACTTCAATGTAATTTGATGATTGTTTGGGATCTGGTTGTGATTAAGTACCTTATGTGGGACCTCAATGTGATTTTCCCAAGAAATAACCAGAGAAAACTTTGGAGAAAAAAAGAAAGGGGATGAGCTACTCGTAGAGCCAGAAGGAAAGGCAAATTTGAACTGAAAGAGTTTGGTGAGAATAAACCTCAAAAGGCAGGGAATATATATAGGACATTATCAAGGAGGAGGAACGAAACATCAGTTAACTATCTAAAAGAAGAACACAAACAGCCACTACTACGGTCCTAGGGACTGAGCTACTACTCTGTAAAAAACAGACCCTAAAATGCCAAAAATCCATCCAAAATAAAACTCTAGCCAATGGAAAATTAAAGAAAATAAAAATTGCCAGCAGAGAATCGAATTTGCAAAATAGAAAGCAAATAAGATCATTGATGACGCATGCATTAAGAGATCTGAACAAAATCCATATATGAGTATATCGAGCACAGAACTAATTTTAAAGGCAGGATGAGAGATTATTGGCCAATTATCTGTAATTAGCATGGGGAGGCAGGAATTAAAGGGGAATTATCAATAAACACCTCGGTAGGAAGAACTTACAGTGGCCAAAGACGGCATGCATTTATTGCGATGTTGAAAAGCCAGCCAATTATCATCTAGAGATAGAAAGGTCATAGGGAAAAGCAATGAAACACGAAAGAAAGAGTGAATAGGAAAAGATACCTGGAGAAGCTAACACTCTTACCAAATGACGCACGGAATCAGATAGAGGATGAACTCTTCTTCCCCACTTACTACTATAGTCAATAGAATTATTACTCTTATTATTTTTTTTTTTTTTTTACACTGACCGCAATATAATTAATCAATCTACGCAGAAAGTCAAGCGTGGATAGAACGGTGATCACAAAAACCAATTATCAAAGCATGATTGACGAATTCATCCAAATAATGGAGTGACTGGTAGTTTAATTAAAATATTTATATAAAAAAGTAATAATCAACAAGTAAACTGGATTCAGGTAAAAAAAAAACAAGTAAATTGGATGAGCTACGGGTAAACCACATACCAATTTTTTTTTTTAATTTATATGTCCAACTCCCTTAAAAATTTCATTCCTTATTATAAGTCCAGTTTAGTATCAATTAATGCAACTATTTTACCCTTATTAAATAAAAAGAAGAAGAAAAAAACAATTAATATTTGTATTGTGTGTGATTCTTCTAATCATCTCTTAAAAGAGTGCAAGATTGGAAATATTTATAATAAAAATGATATATTTAATGCCATAATTTCTACTTCTTAATATGTAAGAATTAATTAAGGTACACTTATAAATATGAATAAGGGTGACTAAATGATAAATATGATGATGGACTTCTATCTTTTTTAATATAATAACGGACTTCTATTTTTTCAGAACTCAAACCATTGTTGTTTCAACTTTCAAGTTTAATAAGATACTCATATATTGCCAACATCCACATCCACATGTATAAAATTCAACTCAGGTAGATTTATTGAAAACTAGTAATCCAATTGATCAAAGATTAATTCACTGGCGCATTAAAACGGCGAAAAAGACGTATGGAAGTCACTTTAAGCATAATTGGTAAAAATATTGTATAACTTCTTTTAGCATATTATATCAAAATAATAAACTAATTACTTAGTGACGCTATTCAATCTAGTTTGTAAATGTCTTGACAAATCTATAAATACTAGCAGATCCGATTTCACATTACTTTTAATTGTCATAATAAATCATGTTGTAGCATGGTATGTTTAACATTCCAAAAATTTAATTAAGAGTAGGTTATAAATTAAGTTTAATTATAGGATTGATTAAGGGATTTGGAAAGTATTGTACAGTTCAAAAAAAAAGAAAGCATTATAAATAAATTTATGAGGTTCGAGGTACTTTTGTGGATTCTTAAAGACTTATTTTCTCCATCAATTTAATAAAATAATTTGAGAATAAATTTTTACTTTGTAGATTTCGGGAGAATTACTTTAAAGACTTAAAGAAAATAAAAAGAGAGTTATATATGATTAAATAAAAGTATTGGGAGAGTGTTTTCAAGGTGACAATCAAATATCCTGAAATCATTGGAATATTGTAAAATAAAGTTATTTAGATATGGTCCACAACCTAGCTCATTATTAAAATTTTAGGAGAGTCATTATCACAAAAAAAACCCTTTCCATGTTACTAATTAACGTTAGTTAATAAAAAAATTGACATAAAAAAAACGCGGTGATATTTTTGTAAATAAGTTGGAGAGGAGGGACAAACAACATTACATATATTATTTATATGTGTCGTTTCCAAAAACAAAGTCACACATGGAAACGACGTCACACATGTTTTATGTGTGACGTAGTTTCTAGAAATGATGTCACATAAAACATGTCTGACGTCGTTTCCAGAAACTTTACGACGTCGTTTCCAGAAACCATGACACACATTTTGCGCTCTCATCAGCTCCAAAACCTCTTCCAACCCCGTACGCCCTCAGCTCCCACCTCCCCCACCCTCAGCTTCGTCCCAAAAGCCTCGCCCTAAGCTCCCCAAAAGTCTCGCCCTCAGCTCCCCCAGAACCTCGCCCTCAGCTCTCAGATTCGCGCTCTCGTCCTCCCTCTCCCTCAGCTCTCAGATTCGGCCTCAGCTCTCGGAGACACCACGACCCATTTCTCCTTTCTTCTTTCAATTCCTTCAGTTCCAACCACAGTAACACTATTAATCCCACTGTGGAACAAAAATCGCCGATTGACCCAGTTCAGTATTCGGGTTTGGGACCCACGAAGCCCAATGAGAAGCCACGAGTGGTTGTTCTTGGTTCTGGGTAGGCTGGATGTAGGCTCATGAAGGGTTTGGACCCTGAAATCTATGACATTGTTTGTGTTTCACCTCGTAATCATATTGGTGTTCACTCCTCTTTTGGCTTCCACTTCTGTTGGAACTCTGGAATTTGGATCTGTTGCTGAACCCATTGCTAGGATCCAACCTACCATTTCTAGGGAGCCTGGTTCTTATTTCTTCCTTTCCAATTGTACTGGAATTGACGTAGATAAGCATATGGTTTGCTCACTTTTGCCTTTTTATATTTTTTTTCGGGTCTGTTTTCTATATCTGTACACTGAGAGAATGGTTTAGATAGAGGAGTGTGCTTTTTATATATGTTGGAAATGCTTATTTGGTTGCATTATGTTGGGAAGTCAGTGTCCAAAGAATTTTGTTAGATTGAAGTTACTCACTTTTGCTTTAATTTCTTTTTGTCTGTTCTCTATACCTGTACATGGAGAGGATGGTTTAGAGGAGTGTGCTTTGTGTGTGTGTATCTGATGGAAATGCTAAATTGGTTGCATTATGTTGAGAAGTCGGTATCCAAAGAATTTGTTGGATTAAAAATTCTCAGTGAATGAATTTGGGAATTGACTTTCTGGTTGATTGAAGATCAGCATATGTGGGCATAAATATCCTTTGATTGTGTCTCTGTTATATATGTAGACTTTAGGATGAGATCATGATATACTATTTGTTGTGGAAAATTGTTTTTGACGCGATGGATTTGGTTAAGTATTATATGAAAGTTAATCATGACTTGGTGACTTGTTTGGCCTGACATGCATTATCTAGAAAATAAACTGTATGATTATGAAATATGTTTATGGTGCACGGAATTGAATGCCAACACTCACGACCTTGACTTAACTAGTGAAGAAATGTTTTTTACCATTAAATTTAACTTCTAAACGAACTGTGTGGTTAGAAAAAAAATGAAACACAAACTCCTTTCTTATCGCCAACCGTCACCCCAAAGACGAAAACCAAAAGATGCCCGGAATATATCCTTCTGGTTCCGTGGTTCCATTTTTAAAACAAAATATTCGAAAAAATTGAAAATATGAGTCTAGAATTGATTCGAACTTTACTACTTACAGCAGTGTCTTACCTGTGTAAAATTTGGTTCTTGGTTTTGAAGGTTCATTGTGAGACTGTAACTGATGGTGAACAAGAACTAGATCCTCGGAGTTTTTCGGTCTCATATGATAAGCTTGTAATTGCATTAGGTGCACAGCCCACCACTTTTGGAATTCGTGGAGTCAAAGAACAATGGTCATTAGCTATCGTTTGCTCCAGACATCATCGTCTGGTTTGGTTTGACTCCTTGAAGCGTAATATAAGCTCCTATTATAAAACTCTCTTATCGAAATAAATAGTTTTAATGTATTTTTACTTTGGGCTAAATAAATACATAAATATATGATTCATACAATTAATACATAAATATATGATGTTTTATCTAACTTTGCATTGATCATAGAATCCATTATTGTTGCAGTTTTATGACACATCCAACTCATTTACAGTCGAAGACGTTGATTCGTTTCGTGAACGTATTGCTCAATTTTTATTTTCATTGTTGGTTAATTAAAAATATGAATCGGCAATTATGTACTGGTGATCTATTTCCTTTCATTCGATTCGACCTATTTTCTTTGGTCTGGCCTGTGAGCATTTTACTGTTATGCTTTGTACATTGCTGGAATTTTGTGTATAATGTATATATAGCTGTTGATCTGCATTCATAGAGTTTCTGTGACATTTGCAATGTATGTATACAGATGGGGAAAAGCAATAGAAAATAAAGGACATTTTAAAAAAAAAACAAATCACACATTATATAATGTGTGACGTCGTTTAGGGAAACCACGTCACACATTATCCACGTCACATTATATAATGGTTTCTCTGAAAAATTTGACCAAAATTCTTCTTGTTCATATTTATCCACGTCACACACTAGTTAAATTGTAACGTTAAAAGTGTAAAACAACGTCACTTTATTTATAATATGTGACGTGGAAACTCTGACTTTCCACGTAAGTTATTTTTATGACGTTAAAAGTCCAATTTTTCACGTCACTTGATTCAACGTCCCCTGAAAAAGTGACGTGAAAACCCCAAAATAAGTGACATGGAAACCCAGTTCAGCAGTAGTGAGTTAAAAAGTTAATATTAGAATTTAACTTTAAAAATATATACATATATATAATATTAAGAAGAAGAAGAAGAAGAAGAAGAATCAGATTTTTAAAATAAAAAAAGAAAAAGAAAAGAAAACCCCACCATTGGCTTCATTTTAAGCCACTCGATGGAGATGAAACCTTCTTTTTCTTTTCCCTCATCTAGTCTCATATTCTTTCTTTATAATCATTAGATCAATAATTGAATAGTTTAGATTTAACATTTTATTAATTTGTAATCAAAAAGCCACTCGATGGAGATGAAACCTTCTTTTTCTTTTCCCTCATCTAGTCTCATATTCTTTCTTTATAATCATTAGATCAATAATTGAATAGTTTAGATTTAACATTTTATTAATTTGTATTCAAAAAGCCACTCGATGGAGATGAAACCTTCTTTTTCTTTTCCCTCATCTACTCATATTATTTCTTTATAACCATTAGATCAATAATTGAATAGTTCAGATTTGACATTTTATTAATTTGTAATCAAAATGTTAAATTATAAAAAGAAAAATAATTAATTATATGCAAATTCATGAATTTTGATTTGAATAACTTAATGTAAAAAAGAGCACTTAATCAACTTTATAATATAGAGCTAAATCTGGATCATTCAATTCTTAATCTAATGGTTATAAATAGATAATAGTAGAGAATATGAGGGAAAGGAAAAGGAGGGGGTTCCTCTCCCCTCAATCAGTGCCTCCCCTCCCCATTCATTTTAAAATAATCAGCTTCCCAATTCATTGCAAATCTTGTGAGCCCTCGGGAGAGGAACCCCTCTTTTTCCTATCCCCCTTCTTCTCTCTTTTTTCCTCTTTATAACCATTAGATCAACACTTAAATAGTTCATATTTGACATTTTATTAATTTGTGACTAAAAGTTAAATTATAAAAAGAAAAATAATTAATTATATGTGAGTTGATAAATTTTGATATGAATAACTTAATATTACAGTAAAGAACATACAATCAAGTATTTAATATGGAGTAAAATATAGACCATTCAAGCGTTAATCTAATGGCTATAAAAAGGGAAAAGGAGAGAAAAGGAAGGAAAGAAAAGGAAGGGTTCCTCTCCCAAGACCCCCACCCCCTTATTTTCCTTTAGCGACAACAACAAGAAAGAGTTAGAGAGGGGGAGAGATAGAGTGAGAGGAAGAGGAAGATTTTAGTGGAATACTTGGTAAGTTATTTATCTCCTATTTATTTCCTTTCTCTTGCATTTGTTCAATATTTCATGGAAGAAAATTTTGGGATTTTAAGGTTTTGAAAATCTACCATGTTTCCTTGATTTTCTTAGTTTCAAACCCAGTTTTGAACTCTTCTAAACTATACTGTCGGGTTATCTTGTTGAAAAAAATATTCTGGTATGCAAAATGGGTTCTCAAAGTTTGGAAAAGTTAGGCCATGTCTGATATGGTGGGGTTGGGGGGTGTGGATATGGAAATGGAATCAATTTCCATATGATTGTCTGATTAGTATGATGGAAATGGCAAAAATTCCATTTCCTAATATTGGTGGAAATGGCCTCAATGTCTTTACCCCAATATTTCAATTTCTATACTCACATTCTCCATGTTTGCCCTTTATCCATCCACCTCTCAGCACCTTATCACACCTTCATCGTCACTATTAACTTACAATCACAACGGCGGCAGCGACTATGATGTCTCGGGGGCGGTGTTGTCGGTGCGGTCGATTGCGACATTAGCGGCGGAGACGGCAGCAAGGAGGGCGGCAATGTCGAAGTTCATATCTCCTCTGGCGACATTACAACTACCTCCTTCACTCCCCCATTTTCCTGATGCTGCTCCCTACTTCTCTCTCCTACTTGAACGCTCTTAAATCTGGCCTCATACGCTCTCCGATGGTGAGGATGGCGGTGACATCGAAGTCTATATCTGGGTTTGTTACTTGGTTGGATGGAGTAAACATTTGCTAGATACTCCTCCCCCATGGTTGATTTGAGGACAAAGATCTTCAAAAATTGAATACTCCCCCATGTTTGTTGTGGTGACGTTGAAGGGGATTTTAGCTTTGCTGTGGAGGTTATGTTTCCAAAAGAACCCAGATCTAAAATCTTGCAGGCAATGACACTCATGGGTACAAAATCTTACTGAAAAATTGAATGGTTTAAGCTTTAGGGGAGGGGACAAAGGTTCTAGTTTAGGGAAGATTATTTTTTTGTTTTTTAAGGACAATTTGGCATTTTCACATAAAAATCAGATCTCATTTCAATGACATACCAACACATGTTTTTAAATCTCATATTCATTTCTATCTCCATATCCATTTCCATCAAAATCAATTCCTTGTACCAAACGGGCCCTTAGGGTTTCGGGGGTAATTTCGAAATTTCAAAGATTTTTTGAGATTTGGTGTTTCCGAATAGTTTTTATATGCTAATGAATGAATTAAAATGGTTGGGCTTGTTGGGAAAATGTTTGAATCAAATTGAATTTACACTATCTAAAGTTTGATAAAGTTAAGCTTTGAGTGGGGTTCTTGGTTTATTGTTAATTATAAATAAATGATGGTTTTAATATGTTGATTGATGTTAGTAGATGATTATGGAATGATGACATTGGAAAATATTTGAGTTGTTTGGATTTTGGATTTTTTTTGGATTGATTATGGATTAATTTGGAGATAAGATAGAACTGTTTAATATTATTGAGGGGAATGAGGATCTTGGATGAATTTTTGTGATAAGGGAATTATGAATGATTGAATTAACTAGTGATTAAGCTCAATTTGCAAATTTTGAGGTGTAGCTAAGTTGAAAATGCAAGTGTGGTTGAGGAATTGCGTTGTGAGGATTGTGGGATTAATTGGTAATGATTATTGTTTGAGAAAATATTTAATTTCAGTTGTTTGCCTCAAATTCTTGCTCCCATTAGACCATTTGTATCTATATGCATTAGGATCCCGATTCATGGATATATTGCTTTTGGGCAACCCTATCAACAATTAAGAGATCCATTCGAAGAACATGGGGACTAGTTGAAGTAATAAGTGATTAAGTGGATTAATCATGTGTAAGTGATGTGAATGTCTTGTAGAGATGTGATTGGTATGGTCGAGTACGGGGTCAAACTCTTTGTGGCAAAATCTCAAGCTTCAAGAGGTGACCATTTTTCTTATCCTATGTGTGTGCGAGTTGTTGATAAGAGGTTCTGCAACTCTTACAACTTCTGGTTTACTGTGATATGTATACAAATTAAATGATCTTGAATTTATTATTTTGTTAATAACATGTGGGACTCTTGTAGCTGAAAAGTGGCATGTTCTGTGTTTGAATCATGGTTTTGGAAAAGATAGATAATTGTGATTTTGAAATATCATACTGCATGTATTTTGGAGCAATGGGAAGGCCAAGTGCCCAGTATTTTGTGGAAATTGGATTGTGATTGGTATGCACATGTTGTATGGTAGTTGTCACTGGTGAATTGATTATGGTTTCCATCACGTGATGAGGTACCATATTAGCTCATAGGGACTAATTATATATATCGGTGTACTGGATATGGGGCTAGAACCCCATCACGTACTACCCCCAAGTTGTCTGGGTATGGGCTGGAACTCTATCGAGCACTACCCTTTTGTCCGCCTAGTGGTAGGGGACAACCGTAACGATTTGCAAGATGAACGTTCGGACAACTGTGAAACATGTATTTTAAACGGTTTTTTGAGTGTTATGATATATATAATATATATGGGATTTTGAAAAAGGTTTTTGGCATATTGCACATTCTTGGTACTTGTATTGCTCATATATGTTTCGAACATATATATATATACATGGTATAGTTTCCCACGCTGTCACATTGCTGGTACATACTCACATTTAGGACAAAACGGAAAGCATAAGAGTTCGTAGACATTGCTTACCAGTTTGCTCAATCCTTGCAGGTACTCGGCCAGGTTTAGAATCGCGGGGAAAGGAGTCGGCTTCTACCCACTAAGGCACGGTAAACTCTTATTATTGGCCTAAATGCGAGGGTCATGTATATTACCACCCATACATAGGCATTTCGTATATGTTTCCGCTTGTTTGCATTTATGTTTAACTTGAGGATAAATGTTATGAGTTTTAATTGCTTGACTGATAGTATGTTATTGGGCTTTGGCTGAGACTGGCCCTTTTCAGCACATATTATTATTAGTATTATTGTTGTTGTTGTTATTATTATTATTGGATTATGGATTTATAATGTCTTTTTGTTGTAGTTGTATGCTTTAGGTTCAGTCTGTAACATCCTAAAAATTAATTGAGGATTTAGTGGGGGTAAATAGGAATTGATTAATGATAAATAATGGATTATGAGAATATTTGAAGGATTTTGAGGTATCTTTAAGGATTTTAAAGGCCTAGTTTTTCCCTTATTTGGACAATAATAATTTTGGGAGAGATTATTTTTAGACTCAAAAGAGGATATTATAGGAGGAAATAAATAAAGAATACTATGGGAAAATTTTGAGAGTGAAAAGAAAATTTTTTGTTCAAAAGAAATATCTTATTTGGGAATTTTAAGGCCTAGTAGTATATTTTCTCTCTTCCTACTCACAAAATATTTCCTGCCGACAGTTTCTTTTCTTCCTGTGCACTTTTACTATTTCAATTATTAATTCTTCAACCAATCACACTCAACTACTATTTATATATTATATTATTTAAATATTATATTATTATAATATTATATTATTATTATTAATTATATATATACACTCACCCTCCGTCCCTCACCCTCACTTTCATTTTCTCTCTCTCTCTCCCACTCTCACGTCTCTCTTGCTCTCTCTCTGTCTCCACCATATATTTATTCCTATCACTGGACTTATCAGAGTCCGTCGGCATAGGAATAGTAAGTTTTTCGGCCAAATAAGCACGTTTTTGGAACCCTGTAAGTCTCCTCTACATTTCTATATCATTAGTTTTTCGATTTATTACATTTGAAAAATTAGACCTTGTCTAAGTTGATAATTTTTGGGAGTCCTAAAATTAATAAATTAAAGCTTAGGCCTCGATTTTATGTTTCTCTAAGTAGATTTTTCATTGTGGGAGGTTTTTCTTAATTATTGAAATTTCTGGATTTTTAGATATATTGAAAATTAGGGCTTTTGATGATTTGGGATGTTTATGGTTAAATGGATAATTTTTAGATATTTATTAAGGTTATATGAGGAGATTTAACTTATGGATTCGACTGAAATTTGGACCCAAGAAAATATTGGTGGATAAAGTTTGAAATTAATGGGATTTTATGTAGGTAATTCTGTAATTCCGGATGTTGGATATGGGTTTATGGATTTATGGGATTAGTTTATACTCCACAAAAATAATATTTAATTAATAATATTTATCATTTAGTGATATTTTTTTATCCGGAATAAAAAAAAATGTATGAATATATTTAGGGGTAGTTTAAGGTAAAATTGTGTTAGAATATTTAGGTAGTGTTGAGCAATATGTTAATAGATATTTATATTGATATTGTAGAGTCTCATTAAGAATTACGGAGTGACTTTGTGTGATTATCTGTGAGCTAAGGAGCAACAGGTAACTCTGGAAATTTCTTTCGTATGCTTGTGAATTATGTGTAGTTTTATTTTAATTAATTATCACACAATAATAAGTTTGTCACTTTTCAAGCATGCTTGCTTATTGCCTATTTGCTATGGAAAATAAATTACGCTTGTTTTATTTTAAGCATGCTTGAGTATGTTGAGTATATCTGAGCTGATAATTATTTATGAATTATTTATGGTGTAATGATAATCGCATTTGCATCCATGAGGGGTTAAGATTTGAAGAGGAGTTATATGATATCCGTACTACCACGTGGTAAGCCATCACTCGGTGCACAGTGGATGGCATTTGTCAGGGCCCCTCCTTCCATGTTTTCCTTTGGCCGGGATTGCATTGGAGTTGTGGGACATGTGACACCTCCTTAGTATGATTCTTTAAGGAGGGGAGCCATAGTCCATACTTGAGCTCTGTATCTTTGGCCGGATACATCTTAGGTACTGGTGAGCTTGAGATAATTCAGTTGTATGAATTAGTTCTCTATCGGACAATATGTGTTAGCCTATGGCTCCAGTCAGCGGAATAAGGATGGACGGTGAAATAAGGAGTTGCATATTGCACATATAAATATTTATTTATGAGTACAATTCATTGAGAATTTAAATGAAAGTTTTCCTTATGTTGGGTATATATATTTGAAAGCCATAAGTTATATGAAGAACTACATGTGTATAATTGGTTAAATTAGAATTATACGTGATTTGCTTGTGTATGTTAGGATTTTTCGGTAGTTACTGAGATGTCGATCTCATCCTATTATTAACATTTTTCAGGTGAATGACCTAATAGGAAGCAAGGGAAGACACTTGAGAAGTGAGCTTTGAAGGCTCTTTGTACTACTTAAGTTTATGTTATGTTGTATTTATTTTGCCATGGACTTAAGACTTTATGTTTTATTATGTTGTATAAATTATCGTGAAGTTTTAAGATTTTCACTATGACATGGGACGTATTTGAACTAAATAATTATCTATGCTGGATATTGGATAATTTTAATGCTATAATATCATTTTGGTTAAGTGCTTGAACTAGAATTTTGGGGGGTGTTACACAGTCCTTTCTGAGAATTGGTTAGTTGTGAATATTAGGATTGTGATGGATGGTCGCCGTGAGGCTTCTTGGTTGAATATAAATTGTTTTTCACATGGATGTGACCCAGAGATGTCTCGTGGACCTTGAGAATGCTCTTGGAAAACTATAAGATAAAGTATATGAAGATTGATTTGTATAAATCATTGGGAAAAAGACAAAAAAATCCCTTCTAATTTGCAAAATCCCAATAACAACTTCATAATAGGAATTAACAACTTCATGATAGGTATTAACAACCATTAACAACTCAAAATTCCTTATTTGGGATTTTACAAGTTGGAAGGGATTCTTTTTGTCTTTTTCCCTAAATCATTTATGAGATGTGCTGTGTAAGCTCGGTTGGTTGATGTGCATTCAATGATTTGAAAGTGAAAGGCAGACTGTGATTTTAAGTTGGCAAATTTTAAATTATCATGTTAGGTTATACTCCTTCTGTCCCATAATATAAGGTTCTTATTTTTGAATGACCTTGTCCCAAAATATAAGGTCATATTTGACTTTTTGTGAGTAATAAATGTTTTTTCCCCATTCTACCAATGCATTAATTTCTTCCACTTATTCTCTTTCATCTTCTTTTCATAATTACTCTTCCTCTTACTCATTCATAAATAAGGGCACTTTTGGAAAAAATGGTATATTTTCTACACATTTATTACTTTTAACTAACTTTAACTTATTTTTTAGGAAACCGCAATTCTGTTAAAAAGATCTTATATTATGGGACGGAGGGAGTACCTTTCTAAAATGGTACATTTCTTTTAAATGTTTAAGAATATTTTTTTCTAACTATGTTAGTTACTTTTCCAACATAATTAGCTTAAACCATTTTATAGTGGGAATTTTTAATAACTATGTTAGCGTTTGCTCTTTTCTGACATGGTTCATATTTTCAAGTTAGTAAAGTCTTTTATATTCATGGTAGTGTATTTTCATTGTTTTAGAAATGTTCTTTTTATCATGGATAGGAAATTGGAGATTGTGAAGGAAACGTTTCATAACTATAATAGTCCTTAACATTTGTATATGGATGTTCTTTCGCTATCATAGTTAAGTCAATTTATAGAAAATGAACTATTTTGTATAAAGGTAAATTATTATCTAACTATGATAGGCTCTAAGTTTCCATTAATACCCATATTTTCTATCATAGTTAGTGATCTATAGTTTTGGGGTGCCAATTGAATTTAAGGAAAGTCTTTTTCTTAACTGTGATAAGGTCCTTCACTAAGTTAAAAACTTTTTCTTTCATAGTTAGCTTTGATTAAGGCTATTGTATTTGAATTATTGGTTAAATAAGGGTTTAAGAAAACATATGTTACAGTATGAATCTTGACAATGACCGTCACATGCATCTAATCTACTTTTTACTAGTACGAAAAATCAAGAACTTGCAAATTATAAAGAAGGTACGTGAATTTCAATAGTGCCCAAAAAAAAAAAAGAGATTTCAAAGTAAAATTTTGTAATGATAGAAGATATACAAAATTCAAAGAAAAATATATATATAGATAAAGAAAAAAAATCCAGATTTTGTAGAGAAAATGACAAATAAATACATTTTAAATATCAAAATTCCATACAGCTTAATGCAAATCACCTATGAGGTTTTGAAATTTAAAAGACATTTTTCTGTCAAATTTTTCCATGTTACGGTGGTGGGAAGGTGGATAAATTGAAAAATGAAATGATATATAAATAGATAAAAAAAACAATTTCCAAGAATAAAATTTTTGTTTTCCAGTGAAATAGAAAATTAGGAATGTAGGTGAGCGGTCTCATGACGGGCATGAGCAGTAGGAGCGCACACACTGACACTGGTTTGCCGGCTTTGAAATTGTGCGGGTACAGCGTTAAACCCTGAAACAGTGTGGAATAGAACACATGCCGCCGAAAGCGGAGTCAAACCCGTACTTCAAACCCGGTTCCGCCGTGGAGGTAAGCCCTGACGATGAAGGATTTCGCGGATCTTGGTTTATCGGCACCATTGTCCGCCGCTGCACTTCCAAGAAGAACCAGAACAAATTCTTGGTGGAGTATAAAACGATCATGACCGACGAGAAGGGCAACAAACCCCTGAGAGAGATGCTGGACATTCAGCAGCTTCGACCCCTCGCCCCAAGGGAGACTGACCGCCAATTCAAGTTCGGCGAGGACGTCGATGCTTACCATAATGATGGCTGGTGGGAGGGCTCCATAACCCAAGAATTGGGCAACGGCAGGTTCGCGGTGTATTTCAGGGCCTCCAAGGAGCAGATTGAGTTCGGGAAGGAAGACCTCAGGCTTCATCGCGAGTGGGAAAATGGCAGTTGGATCCCTCCATTGGACGAAAAGGTACGCCTCTCTGCCCTCCAAGTTCCTTTCATCTTTAACATGATTGGTCGGTCTCCCCACTTATGCGAGGTTCTTGACATTATTAGCTCTTAATCGAATTGCAGATGGTTTTTATTAACGATGTGAAGGCTAGTGAAGAAATAGTGACGGGCATGTTTAGCAAGGGGACACTAGTTGAAGTTAGCAGTGATGAGGATGGTTTTGAAGGGGCTTGGTTTGCTGCTACTGTTGTTGAACCAAAGGGAAAGGATAAGTTTCTTGTTGAGTACCTGAACCTCCGGACTGATGATGATTCGGAGTTTTTGAAGGAGGAAATTGATATCTTGCATATCCGCCCTTATCCACCAGAACATGTTTGTGATCAGTTTAATCTTCTTCACGAAGTTGATGCCTTGCACAATGACGGATGGTGGGTTGGAGTGATTTCCAAAGTTCTTAGCAGCTCAAGGTATGTAGTATACTTCAGGAACAGTAATGAAGAATTAGAGTTTCCGCACTCAGAGTTAAGGCTACATCAGGACTGGATCAACGGAAAATGGGTCATTGCTTCTAAGGTATGACTATATTGCATGGTAGTTTTTTAATCTTGACATTAGCTTTCCACTGTGATCCTTCAAAAGCTTCTTTAGAACCTGAAAATCTGCCATGGACCATATAGAGTATCCAAAAGCCTAAAAAATGATTCTCCCATCGATCAAGTTCTGCGTGACATATGTCCCACATTTGATGTGAAGATTTTGCTGGTGGTTAATATATGAATTTGTCTACAAGTTTAGTTATTTAAACCATGCAACCTATTAAGTTATCGAGACCCAATTCACTTAAATATGAAGAGGAAGAGGAGTATTCAACCTACTAATAAAAACTAAAACAAATAGCATCTACGGCTATAATAAGTATCCTTGAAAATAAACTCCCAACATCAAACATTCAAACCATTCTTTCAATATTCAACAATCAAACACAATTACCACTCCCTTTGTTCAAAATAATTAGAGTTTTGGTTTTATTTCAAAAGAATTGTTGCTTTGGTATTCCTACGAAGTATTACTTTTCTAAAAAAAATTTATCCCTTATGATTTTTATGAGAAGTGAGAATAGACGGGATAATTATAAAATTAATATTTCTTATATTTTAGTCAGATATGGTTATAATTTGTAACAGCCTCGGCTAAATTCGATGTCTGCATAACCTTAAACGTTAGATATTTTGAAATGTTGGAAGTACTTAACCAACTAATGTTTCGCCAAACAACTAAAACAAAGATTGTAATAAAAATCTTATAATTTCTACTTCAAGAGTATTGTACTTGGATCTAGCATTGAAGGGCTAATTCTTATGTCTAGATTTGAAATGTGATTCCAGTTAGCTCTTATAAAATATTCAAACTAGTAAAATCTAAATCCAATCTGCTAACACAGTTGGGTTAAATAGACCAGCTGCGTGGGTTCAATCTATTTTGATGGCTCTGGTTGCCACTTGCCAGTTTTGTTTTCATGGTCTTGTGGATCTTTTGTTCTCTGCTCTGCTGGAAGATGATCAGAAGGTTGATGTTTTTGAAATCCACAGCCTCTTAGATTTGGAGGTGGGGATATAATTTATGATATATTGGGATCATTGGAAAAAGTTCGGGCAAATGAGTGAACCTTAGTTGCAGGATGGTTCATAAATACTCCCTCCGGTCATAATTATAAGATTACTTTGACTTTTTTGGAGAAATTAAGGATGCAAAATTAATCACTTTAAATTGTCTATAGTTATTATTTTTCCTCAAAACTAATTTATTCTACTTATAAACTAACATATAATATAATTACACGTGAAATATGTTATAATTTAGTGGACTAATTTGCTTTCTTAACTTCCACAAAAAAAGTTAAAATGATTTTATATTTAAGACTGGAGGGAATATGTGAGTGTGTGGGGACTGGCACAGATGAGTTCAAACTTATCATGAAGTTTATTGTTTTTTTTTTTTTTGGGATTAAGAGGATGATGACTATATAACATTAGGAAGAATGGTAAAATATGATATACAGAACTTTTTTCAGTTGAATATTATAAAATGCTTTGGCTGAAACTTTTCAGGCACTGAAGCTGTAGACGCTGGAGAAAAGGAGAGCTGTGAAAAGAAACTAGTGTTAAGGTCTGGTGATTTGTGAAGGTTTCGGCTAATTGCAGCGTTAGGGGTAAAGTTTCACTTGCGGTCTTGCAAATATCGGTAGTGTAGAACCTAAAGACCAAAAAAGAAAAAAAAAAAAAAACAGAGAGAACTTGTTGATTTAGTTCTGGCCTTTTTTCCATGTTGATATGAATCAAAATTACAGATGGTGCCAGACAATGCCTTCTATGTTACATATTTTAAGTGAGGGTATGAATTGTTTGGCATGAGAGGTTGGGTACCATTTATTTAGACGCTTCCTTTAAATATTTGTGTGCGAGCGCTTTCGATGGCATATGGCCACTCACATTTCATGATTCTATGGTGATGCTGGTTCCAGATCCTCTCTACTTCGTTTCCCTCCTCTTTACCTCCTCGTCTCGCATATCTAATTTTTCAACTCATCCCGTGAACAGAAGTATCCCGCATCCCACACTAAGGCGAGAGATACATTCCCCCTCCTGTTAAAAGTACAACAACAACAATCAAGTCTTATCCCATTAAATGGGGTCGGTTATATGGATTGCACGACGCCATTGTGCTCTATCGGTAACCAAATCTTTAGATATATTATTTATTAAAAGATCTTGCTCTACAATTTCATTGAGTGTACGCCTCGGTCTCCCTCTTCCTCTTTTAATCGGACTTCAGACTGTTTGATCTACCCTCCTTACTGGCGCATCTAATGGCCTTCTTTGTACATGTCCAAACCACCTCAAACGATTTTCTACCATTTTCTCATTGATAGGTGCCACTCCATCTAATGGCCTTCTGTTAAAAGTACAATCAAGCAAAAATGGTCCCCAAAAAAATGCAGAGCAAGAGGTACTAGTTCAACAGTTAACACTGCAATGTTCGGGTCTATACAATAACATTCAACACTAACAAACCCAAAGCAGGCGAACATATGAATTATTCAGCTCTGTAGGAAGCAAGCATTTCGCAGATCGATCCAAATTCTAGAACTCAAAAAATGACAGAAAAGATGCTGCAGTGACAGCAGTGTGTTACTAATTGGGAAACAGAAAAACGAATAATGAAAATGATTTTACAAATCCAAAATGCTAATCTATTTAGTGCTCGTACGCTTGTGTGCCGGCTGTTTGTGCGAGAGGAATTAAATTATGAATGATTATAATTTTATCCCTCAAATTTATTCTCATTTTAGTTTTGAACAAAAGTTCTCTCCGTTTATGTCTTTTTAGGGGCTAATGATCCAAATTTATAGGGATCAAGTTTTCAACGAAATAAAATTTGAGGATCAAAACTTGTAATTTAAAATTGGATATACGAAAACTAAAATCATTAAATTAAGAATAAATTTGATTTTCCCTAAATAAGGTGGAGAATTTAAATTTTAGTGGGTAAAGAGGAGTAAGGGTCCGTTTGGTTGGCTGAAACTTCACTGAGGAAGAGGAAAATGGAGATTTTCCAACGCTCTCTTCAGTTTGGTTGACAGAAGCGCCAAATTTTCATTTTCCTCTTTCCTTCATTTTCCAGCCTTTAAAGGAAAATGGGTTCCCACAAAAAATGGTGGGAACCCATTTTCTGGCATGTGAGGGAAGATGATGAAAAAGAATAAATATCTTTTTGTCCTCACCTTACCTGTTATTCTTCTCCTTCAAACCAGTTTCGGGTCTCTCTCTCACCTTCTCTTCTCTCTACTCAAAGAAGAGATGAACCAAGATGTGGATCTGGTTGAAGAAGATGAATGGGTGGGGAAGAAGAGTGGAAGAAGAGGAAATTTTTTTGTTGCACCTCTTTCTCCCTGTACTGCGGCTCATAGTCACGCTCTCTGGAGGAAAGAAGAAGAAATAATGGTGCACCTCACGTACAGGTTCTGAAGGAAAGAAGAAGAAGAAATGTGTTATTTTTTACAAAAAAGCTTGACATTTTTCCTTTATTTTTTTTCTTGATCTCTTGTATTTATGCCAAGTATACTTGCCCAAAATTCTGATTAGACATTGTGTGTATAATCTAGGTATCTGGAAAAAAGGTAAAATCTAGGTAGTGAATTAGGATCAGAATTATTCTAGAAATTTCGACATGTAAACATGTAAATTCGAATTTGAGGACACACTAATTTGCTATGAAAACACGTTTCAAAATCAACTTTAGAACTTTAAAATAGATTTTCGAAACCCAAATCGAATTCAGCTACATGAATATAAAATCTGATGTGAATAAAATTTCTTTAAAAAAATATATTTTATATTTATTTATCGTAATTGTTTAAATTATATGAGAAGTAATTGAGAGTTGAAACTTAAGAAGTGGTTTTAACAATTTCAACAAAAAAGTTTGTGGTAGAAAATATAAGAGATATATATTTTTTTGGGGATAAATTGACGTAGTTGGAGTTCCAAAAAAAAGTTGAAGCCACAAATTTATCTTAGTGTGATCACAGTTTTGACATTTTACTATTTAAAATTATTTATTTAACTTAATTATTAATTATTTTGTTGGATATGGTTGCAACTTGCAGGTATCTCAAGTCTTAAACTAAGGTTATCCTAGTTGTGTTTTTAAATATCATGTAGTTATTTTTTAATCAAATTATATATATGTCAATTAAAATTTATGTGATGTTTATATTTAACAGAAATATATTTATTTATATATGTGAATTATAATTTTTTTTATTAAAATTTAAGATTTATTGAAATTATAATTATTAGAAATAATTTATTCATTTTTTATGATTATTTAATTTTAAAATATTTTAAAATTTTATATTAATGAGTTTAATTAAAAAATACTCATTAAGGGTAATATGGTCATTTATCTTTATTTCTGGCTTTCTTACCATTATTTTCAATCAATCAAATATAAAATTTCCATTCCATTCTTTTCATGTGTATACTAAACGTGTCAACTTTCTTTCCCTTTCTTTTTTTTTTTTCAAAAAATTTTTCTATAAACCAAACGGTCTTTGCTGGAAATTTGGAGGGGGGCTAAGGACAAGTAGGGAAGAGACGTCGTGCATGTTTGGGATGTCTTTTTTAGGGTCAGAAGGACTTTTCCGCCGGAGAAGCTAACTGAAAAAAAAAAATCATGTTTGATTCATAAGCAGATAAAAAGATCTTTTCCTCCAGAAGTTCGGTGGGGAAGCAAAAAGCCAGAAGTTAAAAATTTTGACTTCTGGCTTCTGACTTTTGATGGGCCTCACACCTTTTATTGTTTGTTATTTAATAAAGTGGGTAGGAAAATTAGACTATTAGACTCCTAAAATTTTTAAATAAGATATTTTCTTGTAATATAAAATTTCCTTTTTATCTCCAAAAATTTACCACAATAATCTCTAATTATTTTCTCCCACAATATCCTCCTTTGAGCTAAAAATATAATTTTTTTTAAATTATTTTCCTTAAAATAAGGGAGAAACTAAACCTTTAAAATCTTTCAAAAACCCAAATTTCACTTTTTCTTTCTAAACTATAAGAATATATACATATTATATATGTATTATTTAATAACAATAATGCCCTTTTTAGTAATTTTTCATCTAAACTTACTTTTCAAAATAATCATCCAAACATGTTCTAAAAGTCAGATTGAAAAAAAGTCACTTCTAACATTACTAATCCAAATATAAATCACTTCTATAATTAATCCAAATATAAATCACTTCTATAATCTAACTTTTTTTTAAAAGACCTTCTGAAAATGTTTCTGAAAAAAAAAACCAATCCAAACACAACCGTGTCAACCGCCCAGCTTCCCCTTCCCCTCATTCCGTGTTCTTCCCTCCGTCTTCTCCTTCTCCCCCTCCATCGCTTTCCCATTCCGATCTCCGACTTCTCTATCTGTCATCTTCTATACCCTCCGCAATCTCTCCCCTCAGGTTTGAATCTTGGCCTCTTCCTTTTGGTTTAGGGTCCACCAGTTTGTGGATTGACTATTGAGCTGTAATGTATCTGCTGCTGTACCCTACCAGTTTGGGTTATTCGTTGACTTCTCTTGTGAATCTTGTCTTCGTACTTTGTGCTCTCAATTTGCTGATACAATTCGCTATCTCTACTGCAATATTTCAATGACTATGTCCATGCATCATTTTTAATTATTATGTAAAATGTGCATCTTTATCTTTTTCCTATTTCTACTAGCGGGGAAACTTGCACATGAAAGTTTTGGTCTTAAGGCAATTTTGTCATCCCACCTGAAGGCAACGCAGGCCAATTTAACTTGCCCTGCGTAAACAGTGGCTCGCGGCCAGCCCGACCTGCTGGATCGCTTTTCCTCCTCTCATTTGGAGCTTCCATAATACTTTCTTGCCAAGCAAGTGAGGTCCCACACCAAAATTCACTTCACTCACTGGTCACAGCTGTTTGGCAACCAATTCCCCGTGTATAGATAGCAGATTTTTTAGCTCCAGTTTCAAATAGTTTATTTGCCCAGGGTCAAAACCCTTTCACTGTTTTTTTGTTATGCAATCAGAGGCTCCATGTGATTCCCACACCACTGACCTCTCCAACGGCATTTTATCTAGTGCCATTCAAGTGTACCCACCTAACTCTTTTGTGAAGATTTGATTATAATTGGCCATTTTCTGGTTTAGGCCCTTTCCGAGACTAGAGAAGCCCTTTGCAAATAGAAACAATCTCTCTGTAATGTGGCTATGTAATTTTGATTCGTTTGTCACATTTAAAAATGTAAGGCTTTCATTTGCTTAATCCCCACCAAGAACAACAACAAATCCCCACCAAGAACGTGAAAAAAAAACTTAGCTGTTTTTGTTTGGGTTTATTCAAATACAATTTTACCTTTGAGTTTTACCTTGACAGCCGAAATTTTCCAAAGTTGTTTAAATGCTCTTATCATCTTTTTCACCTTTTTATTCTGCAGCTTCTCTTTTTTGCAGCCATGGGGTGAATCAAATGCTTCTTTTTAACGTCCTTCTGAGGCACTGTGCCAAATGCTCGGGAGGCGATTTGATTCCTAACCATGGGTGCTCGAAAATTATCATCCACAATACATTTCCAACCATTCCCATCCATAGTCAAAAGCTCTCTTAGGAAAGTAAAGATCAGCAATGCCAAATACAAACCATACCCAATCGGCTTGCCAAGTTTAGCAACTGATCTTATAAAGTCATATTTCCAGAAAGGTTTAACTGAAGAGGCACACAAACTGTTCAGTGAAATGTCTTACAGAGACGTGGTCGTATGGACTGCCATGATTTCTGGGTATACATCCTGCTATCAGCATAACCATGCTTGGACAGTGTTCTGTGAAATGTTGAAGCATCGGGTGGAACCTAATGCATTTACCATTTCTAGCATATTGAAGGCATGTAAAAATATGAAATCTCTTTCACATGGCACATCAGTCCATGGTTTGGCAATCAAGATCGGCACTGAAGGGTCCATATATGTTAACAATGCACTCATGGATATGTATGGCACTTGTGATAGCATGGACGAAGCAAGCATGGTTTTTGCAGATATAAAAAAGAAGAATGATGTGTCATGGACTACTTTGATTGCGGGGTTTACTCATAGAGGGGATGCCTATAGTGGTCTTCAAGTGTTTCGGCAAATGTTGCTGGTAAGCTTTAAATAGTGGATTATGTGCAAAGTTCTTGGGTATTCCTTGTTTGTAAAGTCTACATTTGCTCAAGTATAGGGTTTTGGACTAATTCTTAGTCTTAAACAGAAGCAAGGGAAAAAATAAATGGAAGTTAGCAGTCTAAGACAAATCGCCACTGTGGCAGAGTTTCCTAAATTTTTAGTTTAAATCATTTTTGTCTGTTCTCAAGCAGGAGGAAGCAAAGCCAAGCCCCTTTAGCTTTTCGATTGCAGTAAGAGCTTGCACCTCTATTGGCTCGGAGATGTTGGGTAAGCAGGTACATGCTGCGGTGATAATTCATGGGTTTGAATCCAATCTTCCTGTCATGAATTCCATGTTGGACATGTACTGCAGGTGTGGTTGTACAAATGAGGCAAAGCAAACTTTCCTTGAAATGAGTTGGAAAGATTTAATAACATGGAATACCTTGATAGCTGGATTTAAAAGATTGGATTCTAAAGAGTCTCTCTATATATTCTTACGAATGGAATCAGAAGGTTTTAGTCCAAATTGCTTCACATTTACTAGTGTTGTAGCCGCCTGTTCTAACTTGGCAGTTATGTTTTGCGGGCAGCAACTTCATGGTGGAATTTTATGTCGAGGATTCAACAACGATTTGCAGCTGTCCAATGCTCTTATTGATATGTATGCTAAGTGTGGAAACATATCTGATTCACACAAAATATTTAGTGAAATGTCATGCACAAATTTGGTCTCGTGGACTTCTATGATGATTGGATACGGGGCACATGGACATGGGAAAAGGGCTGTTGAATTGTTCAATGAGATGGTCAGATCAGGCATTAAGCCAGATAAAGTAGTGTTCATGGCAGTTCTGAGTGCTTGTAGCCATGCTGGACTTGTAGATGAAGGCCTGAGGTATTTTAGACTGATGACAAGTGACCATGATGTAACTCCAGATCAGGAGATCTATGTTTGTGTGGTGGATTTGCTTGGACGAGCGGGGAGAATAAAGGAGGCTTATAACCTAATAGAAACTATGCCGTTCAAGCCAAATGAAGCGGCCTGGGCAGCCCTACTTGGTGGATTTGAAGCGCACAAACTACCGAGTATGGTCAAATTAGCAGCTCTGAGGGTTTTGGATTTAAAGCCCGACAGGGTGGGGCCTTATGTGATGTTGTCAAACATTTATGCTGCACTAGGTAAGTGGGGTAATTTTGCCAATTTGAGGAAGCTGATGAGAGGTACTGGAAACAAGAAAGAGGTAGCTAGGAGTTGGATTGAATTAAAAAACCAGGTTTATAGTTTTGTTGTTGGAGATGGAGATAACATAGTTTCTCAGAATGGGCAGGTGCGTCAGGTTCTGGAATTGTTGGTCAAACATATGAGAGAAGTAGAATGTGTACCTACTTTAGACTGCTTATCGCATAACCAAGAAGATGGGACTTGAATGAAAGTCGGTGAGATGTTACAGAGTATTGTAAACTTCGAATTGCTCCTGGCGTATTTGTCATGTGTTCTGCTTGGTGCAATCACTGTAGTCATGGCAACAATATTTATGTTCTTTAAGATTAAAAATTATTATTCCTAAATATAGGATCTAAAAGACTTTTTTTAGGAAAATGCTAAGAAAGCTAAATAAATTACTTATAAATTGATTTGACCGAATTTTTTCTCAAAACTAATTTATTTGACTTATAAGATAGTATTTAATTTAATAATACACAAAATGTATTATGATTAAGATGCTCATTTCGTTTCATTAATCTCTTAAAAAAGTCAACCATGATTTATATTTAGGAATGGAGGAAGTACATTTATTTTAAAAATTAATTTCAATTTTTTGAAAACTAAAATGCTAAAAGGGGATGAAACCCACCGAAACTCTTCCTTATCTCCCCAATTCCCCAATATTTCACATGTTGAAAGTGGTAGCTAATGGCTAAACAGAACTTTTTTTTGATAAAATATCAATTTAATATTAAAACACAATAATTAAGTACAAAGAGTTCAAAAGTAAATAAGTAACAGACACTATACAGGACACATACCACTGACCATAGATTACAAACTATGTACCACTATAATCAACACAAGGTTATAAGACCTGCAAAATATGAAATATAGAAGTACTAATACCTGCATAGTCCATCAAACTAACTGCATCACATCAAGTGCATATAACATTTTGCAAGACAGCTTCAGAATATTCCAAATGGGGAAGAAAAGGATACAACTTTTAGCTTCAAGTGCCAGAGCTTGGAATTGAAAACCGAACCAAACTAAATGATATGTTGTAGCTGTCAACTCTAACGAGGACTGTAACATCCCAAAATTTCAAAGAGTTAATAAGGAAATATTTAGAATTTTGGGGTATTGTTTGATATTTAAAAAGTCTTATGAATAAATTTGAGAATTAAAGCATATCTAGAGAAATTATTTTTGGAGTAAATTCAGATCAAGTTGTAAGGGAAATGGTAATTAAAATTTCCAAGGAAGAGTATAATGGGAAAGGAGAAAATAGGAGGAAATGAAAGCAATAAAATCTGCCCCTAGTTAAAAATATCTTCAATTATAGCAGAAGGGGCAAAATGGTAAATTACCCTTTTAAAATATCTTCCCTTTCTTTCCTATTTATCTTCCACCCACGTGTCCTTCCTAATTTCCTTACCATTTTCCCTCCCTCTCATCTCGATATTTCTCTCTTGTCTCATCCTCTCCATTTTCTCTTGGGCGACAATGGCAAGCCATGGCGGCGGTGAGCGGCTCAGGAGCTTGGGGAACACCAATTTGGTCATAGGCGAGTCTTCTTCCTCATCTAGTGCGAGTTGAGCGAGATTGGGGGGAATCGATTTGAAATTTGAGGTTTCTGAGGTTCCTAAACTCATGGGGATGAAGTTTGGGTTCAAATTTTGATGATTTGAGTAGTGATTCTGAGTAAGGAATAGAGTTTAGCCAAATTGCTCCAAGAACCCCAACTTGGGTACTGTTCACTCAGGAACTTAACAATGTTTTCAGGTAGAAATTGACTCAAAATCTTAACTAAACTTGATTAGGAACAAGATTTAACTACGAAATTGAATTGTGTGTGAATTTGTGGGTGGTCTTTGGAAGATTCGATTTTTCCCTCTTCTTGGCCGAGTCTTCTTGTTCTGCGATTCTGTTTTGATATATGATGAAGTAGAAATGGAGTGATGTTTTGGGATGTTTGGTTGATTGTTGTTTGAATGTGGAGTTGTTCAATTTCCTACTCCTTTCTGGCTATTTTGGTTTGACTAGTTTACAGTAAAAAGGGGGGATTTATCGATGATATTAGGTTTGAATTAGCATTTTATCATGTGTAATTGATTCCTGGTTGCAAGTAAAATTTTGTTGATTCTCTTCCTTCTTGTTTCCCTATTCTATTCGGCTTATCACAGTAAAAAGGGGGAAATTTGCTGATATTCGATGTTAAATAGAGCTTTAATATGTGTAATGAAGTACTCTGATGAGGATTGAAAAATTATGTTTTCTCTCGGGTGTGTGTGCATTCAGTTATGCACGAAGAAGGAATAAAAGGAATTCATAAAAGAAATTGATGTAAGTACTGGCTGTCACCTAAGTGGGGAGTGAATTGGGTGTTAGAATAACGACTGATAAATCTTTTCAAAATCACAATAAGCAATGGTTAAACTCTTTTTCTGTTTTCACTAAGCCTAGTATGAACCCTGAAATCTGAGAATGGCAAAACGCACAAGAGGGGGGGTGAATTGTGGGTTTTTTAAAAATTTAAAGCTTGAAACACGATACAATCTTTATATTGGTTCGGCCAACACAATGCCTACGTCCAGTTCTCCAACTCCTCATTGGGTTCCATTTTACCACAGGTTTTACAACCCGGGTTCACCTGCCAACTTTTACAACAGAGCTTTAGACTTTTCCTCTAAACGCTCCCCCTTACAACTTGTAAGGACACAACCTTGTTCTAAAGCCCCAAGCTTTTAGAACAACCTCAAACAGTAGAGGATTTCAATTAATAAGTTCACTCAATGAACAGATTTTGATAAACACTTAAGTACAAATAAACTCACTAAGAGTAATAAAGACTTTGAGCTTTTGTGAGCAGAGAATAGATAAGAATATTAAATGCTAGTTTTCTCTGTGTGCGTGTGATTGAGTATTTCAGCAGCTTATTCATAAATGCTCAAGTCTTGATATTTATATCTCGTCACAGCATGCCTTTCCTTTCAGCTTCAAGAGGCTGTTTGAATTTAATCGTTGAGAGCTTCTAGCCGTTGGCCATTAATGTTGTTCTTCATCTTAGTCAACTTTCTTCTCTTGCTTCATTTAATTTTTGCAGAGGGTGAGCTAAGAGAAATAGAGTCTGTGAGTAACGAATACCTGCAACATTGTACTTGCATAGCAGCTTTATCAGTAGCGCTAGCTCCTTTGGCTATCGCTAGCTTAGTAGTGTGAGTCCTGCACTTAGCTGTTAGATAAACAAGTATTCATGTGAAGCATAGTAGGTGTTATCGCTAGTGAAATTCATTAGCTCAATGTTCAGAGACAATGTATTAGCTATTAGAACGTCTAAGTTATTTCAACAAGTACTTTCCTATTGATAGCCAATCTTGTTATCGCTAGAGACTATGTTATCGCTAGTTCATTTCATTAGCTCAACTTATTTAGCGATTTGAGTGTCTAAGTTATTTGAACAAGTGTTCTGTTATCGATAGCTAACCATGTTATCGCTAGTAACTATAGTTCATTACTGCTAGCTGTTCTATATGAGGCCTTAGCGATATAGACAGAGCTTAGCGATAGTGATCTATTGTTCTTTGCCCGCTTAGGCTAGCTCAACTCATTATATTAGCGATAGTGAAGTTCTTAGCGATAGGAATATTTACTTCAGATTATTGCTAAGTCTTCATTAGCTATTGTTATCTTAAGCCTTTCATTTGTTAGCGATAGGTTCTAGCTTATCGATAGTGTATCTGTTACCTATAGGGTTTTACTTATTCAATATTAAGGTAACCTACACTCTTTTTCTTAGTCATATAACATGATTCTTATCTCAATTCATTCCGAACTAAGTTATATGCTAGCAGTTCATTTTACTTATGTTATCTATGGGTTCAGTCCTCATCAAAACTTAAGATTCTAACAAAATCTACTATGAAATATGCAATTTAAATATTCATGAAAATATTGTGAAACATGAAATGCCTAACCAAATGAGTAAATCAATTATTCTGGAAATATGAGGGTTAAGGACAGAGAAGATGCAAACATAGATTTATCCTGGTTCGATCTAACCATATGACATATGTCCAGTCCCCAAGCTCCACCTGAGATTTTCAATCCACTATAATCTTGTTTAATCCAGGCACAAGATAAGCCTTTACAATCCCACAAGTTTAGCCAAGCACTTGTGAAGCATTTTCCCCCCTCAAGTTTAATCTGGACACTTGAGAACCACTCCCCTTAATACAAGTAAGAGTACAATCTATTTCCTACTCAAGATCACGCAATCTTGAGTATCACTCACTAAGATAAAATGATTATAATGGAAGCTTACTTCTCTCTAAGAAGTGGATTTTGTTACTCACTGAGCTACAAGAAGATATATGATGAAATAACAATTCTAGAGCTTCATAATTTAAGCAGTGTGTGCTTTAACTCTTCTTTTCTAATTATCGCGTCTCATCATTATCTCTTCATTTCTGGGCTCACTTATGGTTTTCTCTCAATCTGTTTGATATACGTTGAGCCTCATTCCTGCCTCTGTTACCTTCAGCTCTTTATATAGGGTTTGTTAGATTTTTGCCCATTAAAGACTTGAAGAACTAGTCGTTGTGAGGGTTAGAGAAGTTGGAGTGATTTAATGATGATCAATGGTTGAGATTATTCCATTCTTTTTGTCCTATAGATGTTCTCTTCATTTGTTGCTGGTTTGAGGCTTAGTCCATAATGTATTTATAAAGGCTCTCTGTGTTCAGTATTCTGTGCTCTGCTTGGCTTTTGTGTCCAACAGAACTTTCCTAAAATGTGCTAGACAAAAATTCAAGAAATGTAAAGTTAGTTAAGTATGAGAGGAGTAACTAATTTTTGAACTTTGAGGTTGTCAATCAATGGCTAGACCATCAATCGATTGTTCTCCATGCTTGGCAATCGATGGCACTCAGAGTGTTTTGATTTTCTTCAGCATCCGGAATACTTGATTAAATATGTCAGCTATCGATTAAATATTTAAATCAATACTCGATAGACAAATCAACTATCGATGGAACTTGATCCATCGACGGGGGGTTTAGCAATCGATAGTTTTTCACACTTTTGAGAACTTCTAACTTCGCATGACAATCTATGGCCAGGCTAATAATCGATAGAAAAATCAATACTCTGAATGTACTTTGAGCCCCATCGACGGTTGATTCATCCATCGATGGTTCTTTGCTTTCTTCCCTTTAAAAATCAGTTTCAGCAATATGGGATAAACTTTGAAAAATCATAACTTTCTCATTTCAACTCCAAATTTAGCTTATAATATATCTCCAGAAAGCTCTTTTGTTTTTACTTTTAAATGAAGCAATAATCATTGCCAAACTCAGTGTGGTTCAAAAGTAATAGTTAGAACTATGATTGTCAATTTCATGCACCATGTGAATTCCCTGGGAAAACTTTAGAAAACCATATCTCTTCCAGTTTAAATGCTTTGAGAGTGAAACTTGTGTTCATGAAACTTTTTGAAGTCTAGTTTCATATGAAACAAGTTTCATCCCAATCAGATTTGTATTTTCAGAGATATGCCACAAAAGATGACTACCTATTTGCTGCATGATGTGAAAATTTTGGGTACACTTTAAAAATTCATAGCTCCTTAGATATAAATGATTTGAGTATGAAATTTGTGTTCATGAATCCTGTTGGAAGTCTAGTTTCATACAAATCAAGTTTCATCCTAATCCGATTCGTATTCTAAGAGATATAGCCAAAATACTGGACCTGGGTCAAACTGATGTTTTTGCTTGATGGAACTCAACCATCGATTGAAAAATCACCCATCAATGGTTTCAAGGGTCCAACCATCGATGGCTAATCGATTGTTGACCTCCCAAATCGATTGTTGACAACCAAAAACATAAAAATCACCTATGAACATGCCATGTGATCATATATGCATAGGAACTCATTGTTTGATGATATGGACTTCATTTGAACTTCTTTTAACTTTCAATTGAGCATAGAAACTTCTAATATCAAGTCTAATAACTTGATTCTTGATTTTCTCATTCAATCTCTCTTCTTATTTGATCATATCATTCTCCATAAACAAGCATAATAGCTCTATTCTTTCTTTGACTAATATACACAAGATATTCACATGAAGTAATGGTTAGTCAAATTGGAGATGAATACTCATGCAAACTTTTTGCTCATTAGATTTAAATCTATATTTGACATCATCAAAGCTAATCATATATAACAATTGATTGGAAGTCTCTGGCCTCTTTCCTTGTGTGTATGTGATTTTTCTTGGTTGTATGATTTTCCTGGTTCTTTGTAATATTAATGTTAAGCTTAGTATAAAAGTAATATGGAGTTAAGTAGGTTTCTTGGTTAATGTAGGAGTCAAGGTGAAATTAATGTTCTAATTTCTTACTCTGCTTTATAATGTATTGGATAAGAAATAAAGAGTGAATGGAGGTTTTTGATTATGTATGATATGTTGTTCTAGGTTTTGGTGTGGAGTAAAAAGAGATTGAGGAGTTTGATTTTCTTTCCCTTGCTCGTCTTGAGTTTTGGTGTTGCAAAAAGGAGGAGGAATAGAATTTTGAGATTTTAATCTTTGAAACTTCATTTCTGTGATAATCTACTGGAATTGAGTTAGTTTTATAAAAATTCAAGATTTTGTTAGGGATGAAATGGTTAGGTGAGGCTATTAAAATTTAATCTTTGAGTTTCGGCTTGTGTTTAGGTTTAGTAAAATAGAAGTTCAAGGAAATAGTAGGAAAGAAGAGGAGATTTAATTGATTATGGAATGTAAAGGTTTGATTTCAATATTTGGTGGTGAAACCATGTTTAGAAGCCGCCTAAGATATGAATATATAATATTTTACAGAACATTATCAAAGGATAATATAAATTGGGCTGTTGTTAAAATGTTATAGAATGTATAAGGGTGAGATTTCAAGTAAAGGTTGAGGGAGAGCTTAGGAATTGGTATTAATATGTTTTTACACCTTTAAAGGTTACATATCTAGAGGTTATAGCAAGTAATTCAAAGGATGGAAGAATGCTAATGGGTGTTATAGGTTTTGTGGATTTCATATTCGATTTTGAAGGTTGTTATTGAAGGTTTAGTTGAAATGTTTGAAGCTTGAGGTTTGAGGGAGGAAATCATTGAATTAAAATAATTGTAGACAAGTAAGGATTTGGAATTTTGAAGATTGGTGTTTGGATGCATAATTTTTGCTATGAAGTTAAGCTGGTTTTATTGGATCTGATTTGGTGAAAAGTCTCTTATTGCTGCCGTAATTCCTGAAGAAGTTAATTTGAAAATTTAAATTTTTGAAAAAGAAATTAAATTAGGTAAAGTATATTGTAATGTTTGATGTAAGTAGCTAGACAGTTTATAGAGTAATTGGGGAAGAAGTTGAGGATGGTGGGATCTTTTAAATTAAGAAGTTGGGAATTTTAAATGATAAGTGGGCCTTGTGTATTTCAAAGTTAGGAAATTGATTTGAAATCTATTATTCTGGAATTTCCAGAGCAGAAAGATGGTCTTGAATAATTAAACTGTATTTTGAAGTTTATGTATATTAGGTGCTATTTGTGGATTAAAGTGGGGAATATTCAGATTTAGTAAAAGTGGTTCCTAAATCGATTCAGATATATGCATGTTTAAGTCTGGAAAGTTGTAATCTATTTGGTAAATTGACAACAGATAAGAATACTAAAATAATTGAGGTTTGTTAGTGAAAATCACTTGAGCTCAATGGTAAATAAGAAGCCATGTAAGCATTCTGGTAAAGAGAATTTCAGATTTTATGTGTTGTGAGGTTGTAAAGATATTTAGGATGTTGTCAAAAATATTACTTGAGGATGATTCTAAAGTAGTTCATGAAAATTGATTTCTTTGCTTGATGTTTGTTGTGATGAACAAATATTATTGGCACATGTTGTGAAGAGTTCTATGAGATTCTAGATTAGAAACTGTTGAGTTGGAATTTAATTGTTTTAAAGTTTGTGATGTAAGTGAAATTAGACATTGATTAAAGTTGAGATCTCCCAAAATCATTTATAAGAAAAGTATAAAAGAGTGGTATAATAGAATCTATCTATATATCTTAAAAAAGTCTTTGCCTTTACTATTCCTAGAGCCGAGCTGCTAATAGGCTCCTCTCTGTGTGGCACTGTTCACAGAGCCGTGAACAGTGTTGGCTCCACTTTTATATTGTGTCGGGCTGCGTGCAATAATTCAAATTATTTAATTCTTTTTTTTCCTCTTTATTTTCATTTGCCAAATATTCATCAACATTCCTCAGCATTCTCCCTTCTTGTAGCGAGAGAGTGAGAGCAGCGAGAGAGTGAGAGATCGGTGAGGGAGCTAGCCGGTGTTGTCAAGCGTAGCCGGCACTGGGAGAGTCTTCCCCGTTCGTCCTTTTCCCCTCTGATCCATTGATAGCCAGATAGAGGAGTGGTTTCGTCGGAGCTCCTCGCCACCGCCACCGCCACCAGAGGTTCTTTATGCCGGTGCCATCTTCTGAGCTCTCTTTTTCCAATTTCCGGTTAGTCTATTTTCTCCCCCTAACCTCTGTTCCTTCAATTTTGGATCAAAATCAAAGGTATGTTGTATTTAAACATTGTTAGGGGTTGGTTCTTCACAGATTTCTCACTTATTCACAGATTTTCTTCATTAATCGATCGGTTTTCGCTGTGCTGGTATCCCATTTTCTTCATTTCTTTTTTGTCTGTCGCCTTTATGTTTATGCTCTGTTTGTTTGTCTGAGGATGTGCAACTGATGGTAATAGGAATTTGTATTCAAAATTCTGCATTGCCTTTGCTAAAGATAAACGAATTGCAAGCGTTCAATAGCTTTGCTTTTTATTGAAGCCTTTGATTGGTCGATTTTATTTATTGCGGTAAATAAATGTTTTAGGCATACAACGTGTCGATGCTACATGACTTGAAAATACACATTCCCCTTAGCTCAGTTAGCTTTATTTAAGGTTACTGTTCTGTCCTTGAATTCTGTTCATCTATGACTACAGAACCTGAGCATGCCCTTGCTTTCTTTCTTAGTGGCATACTTGTGCTTATTTTCTTTTTCTTCTACACAGGTGCTTTTGGAATTTTTTTAGAAAGAATATTATTGTATTAGTCTAATAGAGATTCTATATTGCTTCAAGTTTGATTTTTATTTTCGTAAGAATCCTTTTGGTGGGGAGTATACAGTCTTTGCTGGTTTGGAAGAACACATAAAGTTCATTGCTAATTTTAAATTCACAGAGGAGGAGATCGATTTCATACAGCAAACTTTACCTCCATCATGTGAAGTCAGCTTAAAATAAAACCTCTCCTACCGATTTGTAATTAGTATGCTTTTTCTTTTCAATGAAGAAATTCAAGTTATTTTTATCATTTCTCAGAAAGTGTCTTGCTGAAGACTTTTGTCAAGACAAGATGCATCAAGACTTTTGTCAATAAAGAGATGTCTAGCCTAGGGTTCTTTCTTCAAATCTATGTGCTACTATTTAACTCAAGCTTGAACTGATTTAAAGCTCCTACTTAAGGCTTTCAATGTTAACAAGTTAGAGTAGGAAAGTTACTCACATATTGAATGGTTCTATTTTGGTTTCACTGAAGTAAGAATGTTTAATGATGTTGCTGTAACTTTGGGTAAGCAAGTTCTTTGCTCCCTGCTTTAATTTCAGTCTAAGTAATATTATAATAGGAACCGGATTTCTTGTGAACGATTGTTTATGGTGGGTTTTGTGGTTGTAATGACCTTGATTCCCTTAGATTTCATTGAAATTTCGTGGGTTTCTTGAATCTGGTATGAAATTGTTGTAGCAAGTCTGAATTTTGGGTACAAATCTAAGATGAATGATTTTTGGTTGATTCTTAAACTTTAGATGTTTAAGGCATGATTGCATATAGGTTTATTTGGATTTTATGGCTATTTGCAATTGAAAAATTTGTTGTGGTGGTGTTTAGTTAGGGGTTGAAGAATAAAATCCTGTTATTATTGCTAAAAAGTTTCATAATTAAAAGAAGAGCAATCTAAATAATTGAGGAACTTGCACAAGGTTTGAGTTAGTGATACTTGAAAAAGCTAGATATACTGAAGGTAAAGAAATGAGTTGTGGAGAACTACGATGATTGTGGATTTTGTGAGAGGTGAAATTTGCATTGAATTAAGGACTGTTGTTATGTTTGGATTGTGTTCCTACCATGCTTGAGCTATGAATTGGAGTCGAGATAATGATTAAAAGATTATAGTATTAAGTCATGAACTTGGAAGATGGAATAGGCATCTTGGGGATGATCTTTCCTTTGAATATTCATTGACCATATTAATGGGAACAAGAGAAGATAACTTGTGTATGAATGGAACTTAGGCTTTATGGTGAGTTTGATTAGGAATAAATTTCTGCAGATTATGGACTATTATTCTGAGTTGAGAAGAATATGGAAACTTTAGAAGCTTTGTTAGAATAATGAGTTTTAATGATAACCAAACATAACTTAGGCATAAAGAAAGGTTGGACAAAGTTCAGGAATAACTTAGAAACAATCTGATAGAAAATTCCAAGTATAGTCCAATCAATCAGGATCATATCACAAGTTAAGGAACTATAAGTCTAATCGATCAGGGATAGATCAGAGACAGATTAGAAGTTGAGATCATAGGCGCACAATCGATTAGGGACCCCTATGATCGATCACAGAAGTGAAAAATAAACTAAGGGACTCAGTGTAATCGATTAGAGGAATTAGAAGAAATTAGTGTAATCGATTGAATAAGCTTGATCGATCAGGCCTCTCCTGTAATCGATCAGAAGGATTAAAGAGTAATCCAAACCTAATCTAAGCTTAATCGATCAGAGAAGGTTAATCGATCAGAGGATAAAGTGTGATCGATCAGTTAATGGCTTTAATCTGAATGTGATCTGAGTACAATCGATTGAAAAAGCCTAATCGATCAGGGACCCCCTGTGATCGATCAGGCGAGGTATTTTCTAACTTTATATTTAGTGATGCAAGTCATGATCGACGTGTGATTTATGTGTGATCGATTAGGAACCAGAAGCTGTGATTGATCAGAGACCTATGATCGATGTGGCGATAGATTTAATTCAAACTGAATTGACAAGCCTATTTAAGCTTTCAAGTACAAAAGTTGTTCAGACCTATTTTGGGAAGTTATCGTTAGACACATAAGTCTGCCATTAGAGCAGTTTGACCTAACTACCAACTTCTGTGATTAATGAAGAGAGAGGATCTGAAGAAAGCAAAGTAAAATGGAGTTAATGCTGCCCAGACTACATACATCTCAATACTCCATCTACAATCATCTCTCACAAAAATCAAGCAACGACTATAATTTCATCAGCAACGGGCAAAATTCTATAGATGAGTATAAAAGCGTAGATGAAGAAGTTGGTTGGAAGATATTGATTGCTCACATTGATTATACTTGTTAGTTAAACTTACTACATTCAATACTCACCAATCTTTAAAGAGATCATTCATTGATTATTGTACTTTAGTGTGTATCACAATCAGTTCATTGAGTGAACAAGTATTCTGTAATCACATTTCTAGTGAGGTGTACTCTTAAGATAGTGGGATCTTTAGAGTATGGTGTATTCTTACAAGTTGTAAGGAGAAGTAATTAGTAAGAGAGAGTTCTTGCCATCACTTGTAAAGGCACTCAAGAGCCTGATTGAATATTGAGGGATTAGTGGAACCCAATTGGAAGTTGGAGAACTGGACGTAGGCCAATAGTTTGGGCTGAACCAGTATAAGGGTCTGTGCCTTAATTCTTTAAATTTTTAATTGCACAATTCACCCCCCTCTTGCTCATTCCTACCAATTACAAGCTTAAGTGAATGGGATTCTTAAAGGAAGTTATTGAATTTAGTTTATACAAGTTTAAATCTTTATGGTTTAAATAATCACATTTTAAGATATTTAAGAACATTTAAGATATGTTCTAATGTGGATATTGAATGAATGGAAATGTTTCTCAGGCACTGTTAAGTAATTTCAATGAATCGGAACTCGATATTTGTTACGGTTTGTGTTAGTAGTTGTAGGGGGTCAGTCTTACAGGGAATTTGGGATCCAAGAGGTTGATATGAGTGTTAACTTAATCAAGCTTATGAGTTGTGTATTTTTAATTAAAGCACCAATTGGGGTTTAAGAAGAGTCTAAGTTGTTAAGAATTGATATGGCATTTGATTAGTCACTAATCATGTGTATATGTTATGTTATTGGTTGTAGAGGTTGGGTTGAGTCGAGCATGGGGACAGCCTCACGTTTGTGGTAAAATGTGTATTCGGCTTCACAGGTAACTGCTTCTACTTGTTCTATGTGTATATGTTGTTGGTAAGGGATTCCAAACTCTTCCAACTATAAATTTCCTAGATTATGTGACATGTGTATTATATTGTTCCAACTGCTTATTTTAGTGTAAAAATGGCATGTGGGATTCTTATGGTGAACTTGGCAAATATCTGTGTATTGCATCACAATTTGGAAATTGAATATATATACTGATATGAAATTGTATTGCATGAGTTTTGGAACACTGGAAAGGTTTTGGTTAAATTGCAGTTGTGGCTTGTGATGCATGTATTGTGTGGTAGTTAGCATCAAAACATTAGATACTTTTACCATCACATGGTGAGGTACCCTGTTGGCCCACATGAAGTAATTATACTATCACTGTACTGGGTGTGGGTTAGAACCCCATTGAGCATTACCTCACTGTGGTTCTGGGTATGGGTTGAAATCCCCATCAAGTTCTACTTCTTTGTGGTTCTGGGTACCGGTTGAGATCCCCGTCGAGTTCCGCTTCTTTGTGGTTTTGGGTACCGATTGAGATCTCCGTCGAGTTTCGCTTCTTCGTGGTTCTGGGTATCGGTTGAGATCCCCGTCGAGTTCTGCTTTGGTCTACCTGGTGGCAGGGGACAACCGTAGCGATTCGCAAGACAGACGTTATCGATGGTTGTGAAACATGTATTTTGAACAGTTTTGCGGAAGTTATGGTATTTGATATATATGAGATTCTAAAAAAGGGTTTTCGACATATTGTATATTCCTAGTATTTGCATTGCTTATACGTGTTTTAAACTTATATATATTGTATAGATTCCCACATTGACATCTTGCTAGCACACAATTACATGTAGGTAGTTAGTTAGTGGTTACTATGGGGTACCCCCTCTGCTTAATTTTTGTAGGTTTTAGTTCGGGCTTAAAATCTCGGGGAAAGGATCCAGCAGCTACTTACTGAGTTCATCGCAAGTTCTTAGCTGTGGGAGCAGGGTTTGTGTACTGTCACGAATTCATAGGATTGTAATACCTTCCCGTGGGTTTAATTCCATTTTATTATGTATTAACATTTATCATGCATGTTTGGTTGAGACAGGTCTGTTTCTGGCAATTTGGGCCTGAGGCCATTCTGGTATTCTGCGGAGTTGGTTATTTTAGTTGATAACTTGTTGGACGTGAGATATATTTGAGTTTGTAAATTGTTGGAATTATGCTTTGATGATGGATGAATGATAGGTGAATTATCTATTTTGTGTTGAAAGATGTTTTTAGGTTATCGTGAACTATCTTATGATGTATATTGATTTCAATTACCACAATAGGTGTTTTTTTTCTATCATGATATAAAGCAAAAGTTTTTTGAAAAGATGTATATGTATAATAGGTGAATTTTTAATATCCATGTTAGACAAATCCTATATTACATGGATGAATTGTTTTAAATGTTAGCAAATTTTAATATTCATGTTAGCACTTTTGATTTAGAGAAATTCTTTTCTAACATTGATTTCTTCCTGTTTAATTAAGGCAAACATTTTCCTAACCATGATAGATTCTTTAAACATTTCAAAAGCTTTGTTTTCTATCATAGTTAGCTATCTTTATTTTGGATCAAAAGAAATTATAAGGAAAACCATTTTCTAACCATGTTAGCATTTCTAAGCTTTCTTTGGGCCAAACCTAGGTTTCAAAATCAGAGTAGACAAACACCCTCAACTCAGCTATTCTAGAAAAGATGTGAGTGTTTGTACTTAACAGAAACTGAGGTTTTGAAAGTTAAAAGTTATTTTATAAAAGTTAATGGTGTTTGTCTACTCTGTTTTTTTAGTGAAAGCTGGATACCATTACTCAAAAACTGATATTATATCACTGTACAGAAAAAAGACTTCTAAAAACCTATGAATTTCATCACTTGCCATCTACCTGTCAATTTAAGTAGGTGGCTCGTGATCAAATCTGTAATGGTTCCCCTGAATGGATGTAGTCCGCTCAGCAATTTTATGAGCTTCATGGACTTGCTCGTTCGGTGCGTACTCCACCAGTACAGTCCAATCTCTGCATAATACAGCTTGAATTTCCTCAATGACATCTCTAAATGGGTGTCTAAAACCACTACCTCTATTAACTAAATTACACGCATTAATGGAGCTAGACACAAGAATGATTTTTCTAATTCCTTTTGCCCAGCACAGATATAAACCTTCACATATGGCGAGTAATTCCGATACTGTGATAGGCAAATTTGAAAACTTGCAGCAGTAACCAATTATCCATTGGCTTGTAGAGTCACGAACAACAGCACCACAAGCACTTCTACCATCCTCTAGTGTGGTACCTTTCACCTCCAGTCTGGCAAAGCCTTCAGGAATAGAGGTGTTACCTTGTCCTTGTATACTTTGGGGGCTCAAGATATGTGAGTGCTTAGAAATATCCTGATCAGCACAAGCTTTGAACAAACTATTTTGACCAGAAGTGGGACTGAAATAATTTCCAGGTTCAAAAATCTTGATACATCTAGATGTCCATATATCCCAGCAAACATAGGGTAGGCCATCTGACTCTTTTTGTATGCTCTCCTCCTGCTTCATGTGTGATATTCCATTGAATCCACTCCATCCCTTGTAGGTTCATGAAATTGTCCTATAACGGAGGAGTGACTAGAGACTTCCATTTCTCCTTAGCATGACGGCAGTTCCTCAACAGGTGCATTGTGTCTTCTTCTGTTCTGTATCCAAACGCACACCAAGGGCCAGCATCCAGGCCTCTTTGATGACGGAGCTGGGCCTTGTGAACCCTATCTCAAGCAATTAGCCAAGGGAAAGTCTTCATCTTTTCTGGAACTTGTAGCTTCCAAATCTTCCTTCATGTGGATTCCTCCTCTCTTTGGGTACCTGTACTAAGAAAATGATATGCAGAATTTATAGAGAAACAACCATCATTAGAAGGTAGCCAAAAGTGTTTATCCTCTCCTCTCTCCTCTTGGGGTGGGTGAGCATTAGTAATGTAAGTGACCAGCTCCGGGTGTAGCCATGTACTAAGCTTCAAAACATCTTAATCACCATTTGGGGATACAAAATTAGCAACCCTCATATTCCTATCTTCCCATTGTTCCATGCCAGGGAACAAGTCAATGAGGGGTTTCTCAATCATAGACCAATTCTCAAACCAAAACGATGTAGATTCTCCATTCCCTATTTTCTTTTTGAGACCCTCTCTGAATTTGGGCCATATCTGACATATGCTACTCCAAGTGAGTGAGGAGCCCTTTTTCTTGACAATGAGTGGGAAGCTCATCTCCCCACATCTATACTTGATTCTCAATACCTGCACCTACAAGGCATCAGTGTTGTTCACCAGATGCCAGCACAACTTCATAATAAATGCTTCATTCTGTCTTTATAGATCTTTGATTCCTAAGCCACCGTTCTCTTTACTCTGTCTTATTTTATCCCAAGAAACAAGATGTAGGCTCTTCTTTCCTGAGTTTTCACCCCACAGGAAGCCCCGATTTTTCTTTTCAATCTCCTTCAGTAGTCTCTTAGGAAGGAGCATAGTCTGCATGTAGTACGAGGGAAGAGCTGAAATAACGGAATTAATTAAGACAGTTCTTCCTACCATATTTAGGAATTTCTGTTTCCAGCTTGACAATCTTTTCTGGACCTTCTCTAGAATGGGGGTAAAAAGATGATAAGATGCTCTATGATGGAATAGGGGAATACCAAGATACTTCCCCAACTCACATGTTAAGCCCACTCCCATGAGATTGCTAAGGTTTGTAGCTCTGGAGAAATGAAAATTCTTAGAGAAACATACTTTGGTCTTCAATTTATTCATCTTCTGTCCAGATGCTTCACAAAACCTATCCATACATTTCATCATAGTCTCTACTTTCCAAGTAGAAGCTTCCCTAAATAGAATGAGATCATCCGCAAAAAACAGATGTGACAAGCTAGGGCCTACTCGGTGTAACTTAATCGGCTCCCAATTACCTCCTTCTATTTCATCCTTGATGAGATGGTTAAGGCGTTCCATGCATAAGGAGAAAATGTAGGGGGAGATTGGATCTCCTTGTCTAATACCCCTCGATGTTGCAAAGCTATCCGAGGGCTCCCAATTCCAAATTATCCTAAAGGCCGGGCTAGAGATACAACTCATGATAATGCTGCATAAGTTCCTTAGAATTCCGACCAGCAAGAGGGTCTCCTCAATGAATGGCTACTCTAGCCTATCATAGGCCTTTTCTAGGTCGACTTTAGCAGCCAACCATCCTGAATTGCCTGTTTTCTTCTTCATAGAGAGGATTACCTCTTGGGCAATGATGATATTGCCACAGCTCTGTCTACCTTCAATGAAGCTACACTAATGATTCTCGACCAATTTCCCAATAATGTACTGTAGGAGACTACTGATGATCTTGGTAATGATTTTATAGCTAACATTACACAAGGAGATTGGTCGAAAATCTTTTAGCTCTTCCGAATTATCTATCTTGGGAATAAGAACCACATTTGTTTCATTCAAGGCTCTTATGGTATTTGGGTTATTAAAAGCTTCCATAACCAACTTGTATAGAGCGTCTCCTATATGACTCCAATATTCCTGGTAGACGAAAGCTTGGATTCTATCAGGACCGGTGGCCTTGAAAGCTCCCAAATCAAAAGTAGCCTGTCTTATTTCCTCAAAAGTTACATCAACCCCAAGGACATTTAAATCGGCTTCATCCAAAGTTGGGAATCCCGTTCTCGTTTGTAACATTGTATGCATTGTGAGGTATGAGGTAAACATGTCTTTATAATAAAGCAGAGCCATGCTCTTAATATCATCCTGATTAAAGATTCAGATGCCCTCCTCATTTCGAAGACCCCTCTATTTGATTTTTCCTTCGGCGGATTACTGCTGCATTATGGAAGAACTTGTTATTTCTGTCCCCCTACTTGAGCCAATTACATCTCGATTTTGATACCACAACATTTCTTCCTGCACCACTACCTTGTTGTACTCCTTTCATAGTTCATTTTCAGTTTGCATAAGATATTGGTTATCCCTTCTACTTCTACGATTCTCCACTTTGTTGATTCTTTGTAAAAGGGAATTCTTTTTGGAGGTGATGTTACCCACTTTGGATTTATTCCATGACATAGCCTTGCATTGGAAAACGCGAACTTGATCTGCCCAGCTGCTGTTACTCCAACATTCTTTTACCATATCAGTAAAGCCTTCTTCAAGGAGCCATGCAGCCTGGCATCTAAATTAGGGTTGGCTAGATTTTCTTTGAGCCTTCGGGGATGCATTATAGGAATAAAGGCCTATGATTTGATCCATACTTATGAAGATGATAAGTCTTGGTAAGCGGGAAAGTTTCTAGCCACTCGCCCAATCAATCTTCTCCTTCAAGAGGCCCCTTTCCCAAGTAAATTTTCCCCCAACACTATCCACCTCCAAAAGCTGACATTCTTGTATGCACATATTGAACTGCTCCATAGATCTCCAGTTAGGATCAGAGCCACCAAATTTGTCTTCACATCTCAAGTAAGCATTGAAATCACCAATGAGTAACCATGGCTCAGATATACCCCTACTTAACATGATAAGATCTTCCCACAGCCTTTGCCTAAGGATATGGGATGGCTTAGCATAGATACAGGGTACCCAAAGTTTTTTAGAGTAGTTTCGGTGCTCAATTTTAATATGCAACATTTAAGTAGAAGAATAAGCACAATGGATAGAAAAATCTCCCTCATTCCATAAAACCCTGATCCCCCCAGCATAGCCAGTAGCTTCCAATCTAATCCAGTGAGTGAAACCTAGTCTACTAACAACCTTGTTTGCCTTAGAACTACTCACTCGTGTCTCGGTGAGGATTAACAGGTCAACCACTCTTCCCTTCATGACATCTCTAACTCTTCCACAAAAAGACTTTGAGGCAGGGCCTCCACAATTCCATGCGATGATATTCATAATTAAACTAAATACAATGATAAGTCACAGGAGTGCAAACCTATAGGTCCCGCTGCTGGACGAGATCCTCATTAGGGAGCAATGACTCTTCCTTCACCTCTTCCTCTTTTCAAACCACTGATCTATTACTTCTATGATCTCGCGCTGGTTATTCATCTCCTCATCACAAGGGAACAGGTCTGGTGGCTTCGCTGGGGCGTCATGCATTCGGACTTCACTCGAAACCCCCAGGTTTAAATTAGGCTCTACCGAAGATATATGTTCAGAGTAATTCCCTTGGTTGCTATCTTGGGCCGTGTACTCCTCTTGCGTATTGGGAATCTCTTGGTCAAAATTAAGAGGCCCATTAGTTGCCAAAGACCCGATGACTACTTGATTCCCCCTAATAGCCTGCTTACGTTTCAATAGAGGATATACCACCTTGGTTCTAGTAATTTGGGCTCTTTTGTTACCCACTAGCCTTTTCCTTTCCACATTCTCTCCGACTACATTGCCTTTCGTCCCAGAAGTACCAGCACCACATGAGGTGGGGGGTCCACTTGCTTGCCTACTTCGTTCTCTCTTTTACCTTCAACATCCATCTCATCCTCTTCCAAACTACTATTCTCTTTCATATCATCTTTCCCGCCTTTCGTTCCCTCTTTTTCAGGAGTATTAATTACTCTTTCCTTGTTCTTGGCTGATTCCGTATGGCTCGAAAATAACTCAGAGCTAGGCTTCACATTCTCTTTCTTCCTCCACTCCGTGGCACTTTCCTTTTTCTTGCTAACATTTTTCTTTTCCCCTGTTTTTTATTCCATATAATCCTCATGAAGCACTTCAAATCTTGTACCGTACTGATTCTTCTGACCATTCGGTGCTGATTTGACCCCCTCCAGGTTTATGTTGACTCTTTCTGTCCTGATCTGGCTTAAACGTTCTTTGTCTACTAGGTCTTTGTACTTTCATCCAATCCCCAAACTCATCGGAGAAAGAAACCCTCGGCGTGTTAACCAGGTTTTGAGTTCCAGTGTTCTTCTTTTCCGGCGGGACTAGTGGTGTATTGTTCTTCTGGTTTTCTATCGGGTTTGAAGTAGCAGGTTGGTTGAGGGGACAATCCTCTTGATTGTGTCCGTATCTCTCGCATCTAAAGCAAATAACATCTAGGCCTTCATAGCTAACAGTGAAAACATGTTTCTTTATCACGAATCGAGATTGGAGAGGCTTATTAAGGTCCACTTCTACACTAACTCGCACAAACTTGCCTCTCTCCACGGCCAAATTCTTGTCTGCTCCGTGAGCTAAGGTGTTCATATCCACCTTGAGAGCCTTTCCAATCAATTTCCCCAGTTCAAGTAAACAGTCCTCCGAATACACATGCATTGGGAGGGTAGGGACTCTAATCCAAATAGCTAACTTATTTACCTTTTTACAGTAAGGATTAAAGTTCGGACTCCACCTTTAAAGTTCGGACTCCACCTTTGGACAGCAGATAGTGGCCCTGTATCAGCCAGGGGCCACCAAATAGATGCTTTTTGCACATGCTCAAATCCTTCGACCGAAAAACATAGTAATTGTTGGGGAAATCAATAAGCTCAAAGTTTCCTGTTTGAAGGAACCAATGCATGCGGTCCCACATCATGTCCAGACTTGTTGGTCTTCCTAGCAAGGTTACAATGAGGGCATCTTTCCAAGGCCGACATAAATCCATTAATCTTTCATCCGGCATGTTGAGTTTTGGCAAGGTCTCTAATAAGGTTTTTTGCTCCTGGGAAAGCTCTGGGGTGGATTCCTCTTCTTCCCTGATCCATTCCTTCATTTGCTCAACAAAATCTTGCTCGAAAACAGGTTCCTCCTTCCCCATCAGCTTTGTCCTATAGGAGATAGGAGTTTTTGCTGGTTTCACAGTCTCACCGGGATGCTCTGTTCTGGGTAACGAACCCTTCTCCGGTTCATAATCCCGGGTTTTCTCCTCACTGATATCTTCTTTATCCTCTGGACTTTCTCCCATAGCTATATCTTCTGGCATCGTCTTGATATTCTTCCCCATGATGTCGTCGTCTTCCTTAGATTTACCCGTAGTCTCCGATAGCATAGGCTTGGAGGAGACACTTGCTTGCTTTTGCTCACCCTTTCTCTCACTTCCTTTCTCTCTCATCTTCCTTGTCTACTCAGTTTTTGAAACCTAGGTTTGACCCCAAAAAAAAAAAGGCTTTTATTAGGGGTTAGGGAGCTGGGGGTGCCGGTGGGAGCTAACCGCCTTCCTTCTCGCGCTACAATCACAAATAATAAACAGTGGTGAAACTATATGTTTCTTAAAATGAAGCCATGACCCGGTGAACATTTCCCTTCTTTCTTCGTGCTCGCAGTAGTCGTTCTGTGAACAGGTCGGTGCCTTTCTTTTTTCTTTTTCTGTGGAGCTTCTAACAGTTGCGTTAATTTAATTCCTTCTGCTGTTGCTTAGTTCGATGGCGAGCATAAGGCCTTTGCCCGATGATGCTCGCAGTTCACTTCGTTCTGGCATTTTCTTGTTCGACTTGACCAGGGTTGTGGAAGAACTGGTTTTCAATAGCCTCGATGCTGGCGCAACCAAGGTACTTTTGTATTTATCCTCTCATTTGTGCAATTTTTCTACCTTCGACAATTGTGATTGCATTGGTCTTTGATATTGGACTTGCTTGGATGCTGTGCTCACTACAGCCAATGAATGCGCTTTCATTCTGTTCTTACATTTTTCACGAACTGTGGATCCCGCTATGAGACCATTATTTTATTGATGAATGAGGATGCAATCAATGCGGTGGTGATACTGTTGAGTGCCTGTGATTAATGTGGTGACTAAGAGATGTTTTGGTTACGGTGATCATGGAACATTCCTTCGGAAAGCTTTCTTGGCCGTATATCAAGAATAAAATATAATCACATCATTTTTGGGATTTCTGTTGTAAGATATCTGTAACTGACCGGCTTCAGACAATGAGGATCCCGTTAAGTGTAAAAGTAAAACACAGAACTTTTTTCATTGCTAGCCGTTTATTACCAATTGGTGCTGGCTTTTGTTTATCCTTTAGTCAACTAATTGTCTTTTTTTATCAAAGATAGCTGAATCCCTGGGCTGTCTGATATATTTGTTACAGGTATTTGTCTTTGTTAGTATCAGGAGCTGTTACATAAAAGTAGTGGATGATGGTAATTATTTTTATTTTTTTAAACCGTTATCTGACTTGCTAGTTGAAACCATATGTTACATTTGTCTGTGATCCATCTTTTTGTTTCCAAACAACCATATTTGTAGGAGTTGGTATTACTCGAGATGGATTGATGTTGGTTGGAGAAAGATACGGTATGCACTTTATCAATTTTATCATTATTTCTCTTTCTTCTTTACCTATAAGACATGTTGCTAATCCTAGTTGATGTCTTTTCTTTTTCTCATTTATCATTTTTGCAACGAAATGATCCTAGACCTTGCTCATTTTAAAATTGTCTGGTAAAAATTGTATGATGATTAAAGACCCTAATGGTTTATTTGTTTACTTATTGAGATTCACTAATAACTATGCTTTTGTTACAAGATGAGGGCCTCATAACATCGTGTGCTGGCTTAAGTAACCTTATATCTCTTGTATTTCATTAGTTTATTTTTCATGGAGGTTGTTATAGGTTATCAAATTAAAATTGCTGTTAGATCTATATTTGTAATTTTACCAATGCAGAGATCATTTGACTCAGCATTTGGAAAAGTTGTTTGATGAGTTTATTTTTTAAGAAAATATCCGTGATCTTGATCATTTGACAAATAGTGATGCATGGAAAACATTGTTTAAACCATGTGAATCTAGTTCCCCAAGTTGCCTGTGATAATGGGATGTATCATATGTATATTGTACAAGCAGCAACATCGAAGATACTTAGTTTGGCTAGTCTGAATGAAACAAGTGGAAACTTTGGTTTTCGGGGGGAGGCCTTAGCTTCGATTTCAGAAGTTTCGCTGTTGGAAATTTTGACAAGAACTTTTGGAAGGGCAAATGGATATCGCAAAGTATTGAAGGTGTGGACAGGGTCTTACCATTTATCCACCATGGCTATTTTGTCCTGGTGTGCTGAATGGTGTATCTGCTGTTGATTGCAAGGTGTTAACTCAAGCTTTTATGTGATTGCTGCAGGGCTGCAAGTGTCTGCATCTCGGTATAGATGATGATAGAAAGGAAGTGGGAACGACAGGTAATATAATTGGTTAATCCAACATTTGCATTTTCAATATTTTTCTGTTTATATGCAGGAACCATATAAATGCTGGATAGACTTTTAGTCATTCTTTTCTAAATCTGCTCCCCCACCCCCCTTTTCCTCATACAGAATGTGAACTTGTACTCCGTCAGCTCCTTAATATAAGATTGAATTGACTTTTTTTTGAAGAGATTATCGATGCAAAATAAATTTCTTTAAAGTATTTATATTTATTATTATTTTTCAAAACTAAATTACCTTATAAACTAACGTATAATCTAATTGCATGTAACATTTGTTAAAAATAAGTGGCCTATTTGGCTTAATTTCCACAAAAAAGTCAACTTGATATTATATTTAAGACTGGAAGGAGTGCTATTTAGGATCTGGGGATATTGTGAAATGGTTTCACTCTTATTTGTATTTTGATGTTCCTCAGTCATGTAATATAGTAATAATTTTATTATATTGTAGTTAAATCCTATGTCAATTGGTTGGTTCATCCATTTTGCAGTTATAACATATTTTGACTTATTGCCATCGGCAATTATGATTTGGGACCTAGGCTATACACTTTTTGTATGTCTCGTTTGGGGTGAAGCCATTGCCAGTATACTCAAGGCAAAATGCCCTTTTAAGGCATCAGACCTATTTGTCTTTCTTAATTTCCACAAAAAAGTCAACTTGATATTATATTTAGGACCGGAAGGAGAACTATTTAGGATCTGGGGATATCATGAAATGGTTTCACTCTTATTTGTATTTTGATGTTCCTTAGTCATGTAATATAGTAATAATTTTATTATATTGTAGTTAAATCCTATGTCAGTTGGTTGGTTCATCCATTTTGCAGTTATAACATATTTTGACTTATTGCCATCGGCAATTATGATTTGGGACCTAGGTTATACACTTTTTGTATGTCTCCTTTGGGGTGAAGCCATTGCCAGCGTACTCAAGGCAGAATGCCCTTTTAAGGCATCAGACCTCTAAAGTATTTTAAATTAGGGACACTAAAAAGATGCACTTCCAAGTGAGACAAGGTGCCAAAATAGAGAAATAGTTATAAGATGATAAATAAACAAGCATAAATTTATAATGATGCCTGACAAATGAATTAGGTACTCAAGCATACTAGTAGGCTTTGGTTTTTCTTTGTTTGTTTTCTTGAACTCATTAAAAGCCTGAATAATCTTGATCCTGAATGACTATTTTACCTTGTTCTTAAACCTCTAAGATTGGGTTTTGTAGTTTTCTATAATTTTTTATAGGTGCATGTGTCCTCCTATTAGAGGCAATCTTATATGAGACAAGTTTTCTGTATTATCCCCGACTGTTTTAAAACATTTTTAGTTGGGCTTATAAGTCGCTCCTTCCCTTACGACACTTTAAGGTGCCTTAGGTGCTCATCTTAAATGGTGCTGAAAGCACCAAAGGCATTGTCTGGCTGATTTCTGTCTTACATAATAATTCTTTATAGCCCATATGTTCAAATTGAATGATATTTTTGCTAATTAAGGCTTTGAATCTTTCAGTTGTTGTTCGTGATTTATATCACAACCAGCCAGTTCGGAGGAAATATATGCAATCGAGGTTCCTTTTTCCTTATCCCTTCATTTCTTTACATGCTTATGATAGTCTTGATTGTATATAAAGATACATCTGTTTCCGAAAATTTGTACTGACTGATGAATTATAATTGGAAGCCCAAAGAAGGTTCTGCAATCAGTCAAGAAAAGTATGCTGCGCCTCGCACTTGTGCGTTCAAATATTTTTTTCAAAGTTGTTGATATTGAAAGGCATGTTGCTTGCAAATTCATTAGTGGTATCTTCCCTTTTTATTTTCTTTTGCTTCTTTTTCAAGGTTTAACAACATTCTCTATTATGTTCCCTATAGTGAGGATGAACTTCTTTGCACACATTCTTCTTCTTCTCCGCTGTTACTTTTAACCAGTGGCTTTGGGTTGGAAGTCTCAAGCACTCTTCACGAATTACAATATCAGGATGATGTCATAAAGCTTTCGGGATACATATCTGGCCCCTCCAATAGTTTTACTCTGAAGGTGAATTATATTTATGATATGTCAATCCAATCATTTATCTAATAAAAGAAGAAACGCACACACACACGCACTCGAAAACACAATAGCTGACCTCCCTTCCTCTGCCCTCTCCAACTCTTGGTGTGGTGCTTTGTTCGTTTTGCAGGCCTTGCAGTATATCTGTATCCATGTGAGTTTTAATTTTGGATGGTGTAACAAGGGTCTAGAGTTGATGTATCGAGCTTGAAAAGAATCAAATGCTTAATATATCTTCGCCTTTGTCCTTAACATGCCCAGATATTAACGCACAATTCATCAGCAAAGGCCCAATTCATAAGCTTCTGAGTCAACTGGCTGTTAGGTTTGAGCATCTGGACCCACGGAATGCAGGTGACAAGTTCCAGAACAAGAAGAGAAGTAGATCTCAAGCATATCCAGCATATATCTTGAATTTGCGTTGCCCACGATCTCTGTATGATTTAACCTTTGAACCATCAAAGACCTCTGTTCAATTTAAGGTAGTCTCTTTAGCTTTTCTTATCTTTATCATATGCTATTTTAGTGATTCTGCACACTGAATGTTCTAGATCAGATGTGGTAAGAATTATTTGATAGACAGAGAAATAGAGAATTTGTTAGTTTCAACTTAGTGACTTTATTCTCAAACCATCCTATTTATAGATACGGGTGTAGTATATCTTGAACATCTTACTTTTACTAGGAGCAGTTATCCTACTTGTGCTAGAATATGAAATAACTTGACCTTTTTAGCCTACACACTTATAACATGATTGTTGAAGATGTCTTCCCTGAATTATTTTATCCCAAGACTCCAGCATACTTCTTAAAATTTGACTCCTCCTAGCCCCAATTTTGAAGGATTGGGCTTCTGTACTGAACTTCATTGAGAAGGCCATCAAAAATTTCTGGGGGAAGAACTTAAGTCACGGTAATGTTGCATGTTATTGGTATTTGATACAATGGATTAGTAGTGACTATACTTACGTTAATCTTTGATATGCTTGTAGAAGAGTCTTCTGATGCCTCACATTTGGTACAAGCAGCTCAAATGTGCAAGGAAATTGACAGTCCCATTTTGGTTGAAACAGGTGTAGTGTAGTTTTCTCCTTTGTTGCATTTGTTAATTAAGTACGATCAATTCTGACATTTGCATTTAACCTCCTTATATTTGAGTTAAAAGTAATATCCCCCCCGTAAGTAGCAAAAATTTTTATTTTAGGGAAAATATTTGCGAACAATGCTTTATATGCTGCCAGGAGAAATGTTGGTTTAGTTTGTCTTTCAACAGTTGAAGATAATTTCCAAATCTCTTTGATGCAGATATGGTGAATTGTGGAAACCAAAAGAGTAAGGAATTCAATGACCTTTTCTTTTCCTTTTCGGACAAGTTGGCTGAAGATGACCGTTGCCTATCTGATGGGCAAGTTATTAGATCTCCCCTTGGTTATTTGCCCGGGGATGCTACAAAGTCCAAAGAGAAACAAAATATGAGAGACTTTCTATGTCGGACTGGTTACTCTTGCTTTTCAATGGATGGATCATATGCCAATTTTGGCTCCACTGTTAATAAAAATCATTGCAGTATGTGGAATGAGAGCAACTACCTATCTGGAAGAGATGATTTCTTGGATGGTGAGTTTGCTGCTGGAGGAATCTTCAATGATAATTTATCATTTGATGCACCAAGCTCATCAAAGGGAAATAAATTTCTTGAACTTGATGATGATGTGCTCACTGAATCATCCCAAGTTGGCTTGCATTATGGTTGTCGTGAGCTCTGTAACGATGTAATGCTTGACAGGGATTTTCAAAAGCCTTTTCTGAAGAGTTGCTCAATACGAGGTAGTATTCTGCATGAGAAGGTCTTGTTTGCAAATGATGAACATGCTTTTGAAATTGATGGCTATAGCACCAAACAAGTTCTGGGAGTGTGCAGGGGCAGAGTTGAGAACTTAGGTGCGCATCCTTGTCCAGAAGTTGTAGAAATATTTAACACATCTAGAGATTCTGTTTTTTACTCAAGAGTATCTACGGAAGAAAAATGTTTTCCTTCAGATTCATACTCTTTGGCAACACAACTGGGATGCCCTGGGTCTGCTGAAGAAAGATGTTTTCCTTCAGATTCAAGCTATCCAGAGTTATTAACATCAGAATGTTACCCTATCTTCAAGACACTTTCACCCAAAGCCACTGCATGGGATGTTGATCATATGACAGGCACTGATCTCGATGTTGTTGGAGGAATCCCTAGATGCTACAAATGGGGTGAAGATAGAAGAATTTTAGATGATAAAGAAAATATATGCAACTTTAGTTGTGATATCTCATACAGCTTCAAATCAGATAATTGCATGAGAAGTTTTGGAAATAATAAATTGTATTTTGATCGTCCCAATGTTTATAATAATTTAAATTTCACCAAATGGCCAGATCCTAAGTTAGTCAATTGGCCTGACTGTTATGACATAGCTTCAAATAAATGGTCAGATATTTTAACAGATGGGTCAGATTGGTTTTCTCCAGTGTCATGTGGTAGGAACTACCAAAGACTTAGCAAGAACAGAATAAAAGAGGATCATGTTAGGTATCCAGCTTCAGAAAAGAATTATGAAAGATCTAGAAGAAGCTTTTCAGCCCCTCCATTTCACAAAAGCAGAAGGTTTAATTCTTTGAATCAACCTTTATCATTGATAGCCAAAAGACCTGCAGGCCAAACCTCCAACTGTTCTTTAATGAATAAAGGTTTTTGTTCCTTCTTTCCCCTCTTTCCTCTCATTTTCCATCTAGCAACATTTTCTCACCGAAAAAACTTAAACTGATGCTTTTAATTGGCAGAAGCCAATGAAGAGTGTCCCCAGCAATATTCTGGTCCACTTTACCAAACCCTCGAGGAACATCTGTTGCTTGAAAATAAGTAGGATACACCCTAATTTCCTTGCTTACACTTCTGAAATGTTGCAAATAAATTCTCACTTACACATAGTTTTACAACTATTTAGGTCAATTGTGAAGAGAACAGCTACTCTGGGAGATATACAGCATGTTAATAGCAAAAAGGAGTCTGAATGGTTTCAAAGTTCCAATAGTCAAAGCAATGGCCCGCCGCTTAAAGGTGAGTCCAGTGTCAGCAAAATAATTTGGTCTGCCGAGAGCTCATGTTAAACTTCATTTTTCCTGTTCAATATGGCTCAACCTTGGATTCAGAGTGAATAAAAATTGGATCAGCACTGAGTGGCTTGATGCTTTTCATTCTGGTTTGGGTTACTGATTGAAGTGAGGAGATTGTTTAGATATGACTGCTTAGAATCATATAAAACTTTTTGCAACACCGTAAGCTTATAGAGTTCTATTTGTTGTATAGCTATTGCAAACAAGCTAATTTGAGTCAGTTTTGGAATTTTCTCTACCTTAGGTATTGAGGAAGGTTTGAATGTCATCTTAATTCAGTGATGGTTGTATTGATTGTTTCATTTCATGTTTATTTCATTAAATAGTTGAGCGATTTAAATAATGCTTTTTAAGTGTTAACATGCTGTATATTTACAGAATTGACCTCAATAAAAGTGGAAGATTCGTTGGATTACAGAACAAAATGGCGGAACTGCTCGCCTCAAATTCCAGTTATGTTTCCAATTTTCAGAGGCCTATTTCATTTCAGATGAGAATCAGTAGAATGCTAGTTGATTGCGTGATCTGATTTGTGATTGTGACCATTCCACAGACGAGGGATAAATCACTTGATTTTCATAGTCAAGATGATATACTTGACATATCTTCTGGATTGCTGCATCTTGCTGGTGATTCATTAGTACCTGAAACTATCAGTAAGAACTATCTTGAGAATGCTAGAGCTCTTCCTCAAGTGGATAAGAAATTCATTCCAGTTGTGGATGGAAGAACCCTTGCTGTTATTGATCAGGTCTGTCTTTAGTGGATTTTTGCATTTTTGGCTTGTGTGTTTTTGGTGACATACATAGAGGGCTCTGATTGGACAACACATAAACTGACTATAATGATACTGGTTCAATGGAAATGTAATTGGCATGAAATTCTCTTAGTGGCTACACAGTTGTTTCTATCTTAGTTTTGTTTTCCACGCGTGCTTGTTCTTGTTGTGTATACTGATTACCTGTACTTAAAAGGCTGTAGTTCAATGCCTAGATTGATGCATGTGCTTCTTTACCCAATAAGGAATTCCTGGTTATGTGGACATTTGTAGACAAACCCTGTTAACATACAATACTGTCAGATTTGGAAGACCTGCCTTCAGCAAAGCTTTGTTTGACACTGATAGTTGTATCTTCTTATTTTTGTTACCTTTTTAAAAAAAAACAGCATGCTGCAGATGAGAGAATCAGATTGGAAGAATTGCGTCAGAAGGTAAACTTTTTCATGTCAAACGTATTTAAAATATTTCTTCATCATGACTCACAAAACTTGTTGAAAACATAGGTATTATCAGGAGACGCAAGGACAATAAACTATCTAGATGCTGAACAGGAACTGGTATGGGTTCTATGTCATGAGAGGATCTTCGGTATACTTCACTTGACATGTTTTCTGAATTTTGAGATTGATATGGTACGATTGTTCCTAATACAGGTGCTTCCTGAGATTGGCTATCAACTATTGCACTGCTATTCTGAACAGATTAAAGATTGGGGATGGATCTGTAACATTCATTCACAAGATTCAAAATCCTTCAAGCAGTATGTGTAGCGCAAATTCATTATGATCCTGATAATTGATGCTAAATGTTTATTAGTACTCAATATTTGTTTATAATAAGTCTTATTATCTTGTTAGTGAACCAAGATAGAGAGACATTTATTTATTTATTTATCGCATTGTATAAATTTTTTAGTAACCAAATAACTTGTGATTTTGGTATCAATTCAAATGGTAGACTGGTTTTTGTGTCTAATTATGCATAATGTGGATTACCTTGACAGGAATTTGGATATTCTTAACAGGCAGCCAGCTGTTGTTGCGCTTATTGCGGTGAAAAATTGCCACCTCCTTGTTTATTTATTTATTTGATTTTTAATAGCTGAAAATTATCAATACAAATATATTAGCATCTCTATATTATTGTCAACTTCAACCGAGAAAATCAAGATATGGAAAACAAGACAGATTTTTTACAATGACGTTGAAAACCAATTGTGCTTAGTGTAAAACTTTTTGTTTACATGGTAATGATATTCTTTGTTTCTGTTCTCAATAGTAAATTTAAAGTTGGATGTGTAATTATTGCAATAAGCCATGTTTTCTTTTTATGTTACTGATGTTAGTTAATTATGAATAATAGCAGGTACCCTGCATTTTAGGTGTCAACTTAAATAATATTGATCTTATGGAATTTCTCCAGCAGGTTGATCTAAATAACACCTCTACCTTTGAGTTTTCCTCCTTTTATGATATGTAACTTTACATTTACTCTCTATATTTAGCTTGATGACACGGATGGATCATCAACAATGCCACCCTCTGTTGTGCGAGTTCTTAATTCGAAAGCGTGCAGAGGTATGTGCTTTTCTCAATAGCTATTGCAATTACATGCTCATGAGCTTGGAAATACTGAGGCGTGCTTACAAGGTCCTCCAAGTTGATTGATCTTATCCTCCAATGAGTGGAAGACTGTGGACATCATCTTTACTCTTGCGCAATGCTATCTTGACTAATAATAATAGGCTATTGAGCATAGAGCTGCATTGTCGATAGGAAAACATCAAAGGAATTGTTCTTTTCTGATGATAACGTGAATGTTAGCATCTATTGTCACCCTTTTTATGCAATCATCAACAATGATGTTGATTTTATGAATACTTCATTGTGAAGGTGCAATTATGTTTGGGGACTCGTTGCTGCCATCTGAATGTTCGCTCATTGTTGAAGAGCTAAAGCAAACGTCACTCTGTTTTCAAGTAAGTTCTTGTAAAACGTTTCCATATGTCTCGGTGAATTTTCATGACAAAATTTGATGACTTTGGCGCGCAGTGTGCTCACGGGCGACCAACTACTGTTCCTCTTGTCAACTTAGAGGCGTTGCATAATCAGATAGCCAGGCTTGGACCATTGAACGATTGCTCAAATGATGAGTGGCATGGACTACGAAGACATAGAATTAGTGTTGAACGGGCTGCACAGCGTTTGTGTTCCTCAGGAGAATAGTTTTTTTCTTTTTCTTTTCTTTTCTTTTCTTTCTTTTTTTTTGTGGGAAAGTTGAACGGTAAGTTTGGAGAGCATAGTTTGACCGGGGAAGCTATACTTTGTAATTGAGTGTACAGAAATATGGAGTTTGAAACAGAGAAAACAGCCTTGCACAGGATCCATTGTGTGAATATGATCGATAAAGACCTGCAGTCACAGTGATAGTTACACGATATCGGTTGTCAATGGCTATGATATGGAAGTTGAGGTGCGAAAAAGAATGCAATATAAATAAAGTCGCAGTTTTAAATTCCAAATCTTTATAGCATTCTCCGACCACTTGCTTCAAGACCATATTGGTCAATATTGTTAGCTGCGCAATTTATCCCCGATGATAATCATTTTTAAGCCTAAAATGTACTTCTAATACAAAAATTTGCCTTCCGAGATCATTTGACAAGGTTGATAGAGGTAATCATTAACTTCATACGTTTAAATTAAAATGAAGAGGTATTGTTGAATGCTTGAATTTATTGATTTCCGATGTATCTCTATTTTTGTCCGATTATCATTTTATCTTTTAAAGGTTGCTCAATGTTGAATGTATTGATCGGATTATCTCTATTTTTGGAATTGTTTTCATTTTTATTTTTGTTAATCTTTCTAAAATTATCTTTCTTAAATATTAATATTCCTCCCAACAACAATCAAGTAAAAAAAAAGAAAAGGAATGACAAAATTATGAAAATTGATTAAAGTGTTCTAGAAAATCACGTCACATTAACCAATTTAACTAACATTCTTAATTTAATCAAATTACGTAAATAAATCTTACATTAATAATGAATATGCAAAGATTTATAACTCATAATATTGAGGGACAAGGTTTTTCAAATTAAATTGGCTTTTAATAATCACAAAAATAATTGGGTGAAGGGTAAAAAATGACCCTATACTTATGTCCAACGTGCATCTGGCACTTTGTAATTTTTTTTGGCTCAAAATTGTTCATCAACTTTCAAATTTGGGTCAATAATGACTCTTCTGTCAAACTGGCCCAACAGACATTTCAAATTCGGGCCAATAATGACTTCTCCGTTAAATTGGCCCAACGGATATTTCAAATTCGGGTCAATAATGACTCATCCGTCAAACTGACCCAACAAAAATTAGATTCTTGTTAAATTTCAGTGAGACCTACCAAAAAAAAAGTAACGAAAATTGGGCCAATTTAATGAATGAGTCATTATTAGCCCGAATTTGAAACGGTCTGTTGAGCCAATTTAATGGAAGAGTCATTATTGGCCCGAATTTGAAAGTTGATGGATAATTTTGAGCAAAAAAAAAGTATAAGATGACAGATGCACCTTGGATATAAGTATAGGGTCATTTTTAACCCTTTACCCAAAATGATTTCTGTTATGTGTTTTAAGAAATTACGATATTTTCTTTTAGACGATCACAATTTCATTTTCACAGGGTTAAACTAGCATTTTGAACCTTTATAGCTCAAAGATGAAAATGAAACAGGATGACTGATGAGGACTCGATTGAGACTCCAAGTAATGTAACCATAATTTGAAAAAGAAACGAATAGAGGAAAGGCGGAAAGAGGTGTGGAGGTAGAGGCTTGGAAGGCTTTCACGAAGAGAACACAATTTAATTCCCAAACATTTAAAATACAAGATTTATCATGGGCTCATCCTCTCTGTCAAAATAATAATTTATTTAGTTGTATTTTTAAAAAGTACAAATAAAAAAGCCACTGAAATTTTTTAATACAAATAGGGTGAATGGTCAAAAATGACCATGTACTTATGTCCAAGACTTCAAGATGCATTTGACAGCTTGTACTTTTTTTAGCTCAAAATTGTCTATTAACTTTCAAATTCCGGCTGGCTTTTCTATCAAACTGGCCTAATAGACGTTTCAAATTCGGGTCAATAATAACTCCTCCGTCAAACTGGCCCAACGAATGTTTCAAATTTGAGCTAATAATGACTCCTCCGTCAAACTGGCCCAACAAAAATTAGATTCCTCTAAAATTCTAGTGTGGGACTATCCATAAAAAAGTAACAGAAATTGGTCCGATTTGAAAGAGGAGTCATTATTGGCTCGAATTTAAAATGTCCGTTGGGTTAATTTGACAGATGAGTCATTATTAGCCCGAATTTGAAACGTTCTTTGGGTCACTTTGACGGAAAAGTCATTATTGACCCGAAAATTTGAAAGTTGATGGACAATTTTGAGCCAAAAAAAGTACAAGGTGCCAGATGCAACTTGGACATAAATACATGATCAATTTTTACCCTTTACCCATACAAATAATAGTCCATATTCATTTATCATTTTTCCCTTCTAGAGGAATTCATCGACGTCCAAGTTTAATAACTTATAATTGGAGTGAGGTTAATAAGTGAGCTTCCAATTTCAAAGTTTTATTAATAAAGATGCCCATTTGCGGCCGAAGTAGAAGTTATATATAACTTGTCCAATCGAGAAGTTATAACTTGCAAGAAAGCCAAGGTAAAAAAAAAACTTGCAAGAAAGTCTAAAACAATTTAAAGTCGTCCCAGTTGCATGTGATTACCGACCCCATTTGCGTTTGTTTCATCTCACACTCTCCCTTTTCCTTATTTCATAGACTTTTTTTCCCATTCAATTAAACATAGTTTGCTTGGTTCCATCAAATCTATTAAAGTATCATTTGATGTTCAATTAAATGAAAATAATAATGTATAAATAAGAAATGTTTGTACACTCTTATTTAAAAAAATAAACATGATAATCAAATAAGGGTGAATGGGTAAAAATAAACACATTAATTTTTTAAAAGTGTCTATGGCATCATATTAAAATTTTATTGCAAAAATACCTACATTAATTTGTTAAAAGTGTGTTCGGCACCATATTAACATTTTGATGGATGATAGGCATGGCCATGTTCATGATAGTTATGCCTTTGTTTGCAATGCTGGTGGATGATAGGCGTAGCGGTGTCACGAAGGTCCACACTTGAAGGCGGCGATAGGTCATAGGCTCATAGTAATCAAGTGCAAATGGAGGGTGTGGAGGGAATAGTTGCATTTCCATTTTAGATCAAAGTCCACTAAAAGTTTGCCATTGAAAAACAGATAGAAAAATTATGGAGAGTGAGACTGTTAGAGTGTCAATAGTAAGGGAAAGAGGCATTAAGATACAATTTTCATTGACTGAATGTATCTTTTTAAGGGGGTAAAACACAATATTTTTTTTTAGTAAAAGGGTAAAACACAATATTAGTATGGGTGTTTTTGCCTCATTTTCAAATTTTTATAGACATTTTCGCACCAAAATTTTATATGATACAATATACACTTTTGACAAATTAATGTGGGTATTTTTGCCCATTCACCAGTCAAATAGCAATAAAGTCAATATAAATACACACACATATATATATAGAGAGAGAGAGAGAGAGAGAGAGAGAGATTATTAACACATGCATAATCAACACTAAGCGGACATTTGCATGTGCACTTTCACTTTAGTCACTCATGGGCGATAAGTGGAAGGCCAGTAGTAGATCTGGGGTCACATCTATTCAATTTACTTTGTAATTATGTGATTAAAGTCTAAATTATACAATTGATTTTGCCCCTTCCTTCACCCTTTTGAATGTCATGTTGGTTAGAGTTTTAAGTTCTAAATTCTTCCATCAAAGAAGAAACCGTGAAAGAACGAAGGTTCCACTTTTATCCATTAAACTTAGATACTGAGAGAGAATTGAGTTACACCTTATTGGAGAGAACCACCATTACATGGAAAGTCATGTACGATATAAAAATAAAATAAAAATCATTATGATGCACGTTAAGAAGGTCATTAACCTTAGCTTATATCTAATTAGGACAAACCACTATAAATGTTGTAAAATCATTAGAGCATGCTTTAAAAGCAGACTAATAAAGCTATATCCTAAAAATCTATTTAGGTGCATGCTTTATATCTACTACATGACTACATCATATGCTTGGAAAATAGAAAATACAAGTACATGAAATCATCATGTTTTTAGTAAAAAATGAAAAGAGGAAAAGGGAAAAAAGAGGGGAGGTGTTCTGCGCCTCAATAATGCAGGCCTCAACCTACTGATTTGACATATGGAAAGGCAACTATAGTTGCACGTTAAGAAGGTCATAAGCCATTGTTGTCATCTTTTAGTTTGATCATCTAAAAAAGTTAATAATCTTGCCGACATACTTTGGAGACCCTCATCAATGATTTATTATAATTTATAATCCTAATTTTGCAATCAAGCATGCATACAACAGGAAAATGGCATAACAAACCCTCAGAGAAAGATGATGATCTTTGGCCCTTTTAGTAATAATTATATACTTGTACTTTGTTCAATGAAAGTGAGACTTCGGCATCATATAAATTATAATACTTACTGATTAGGAGTTTCAAAGAAATATGATTAAAGAGGCACCATGATTGCATTAAGGAAGAAAGTGCAGTGCAAGGCCAGGTCATAAAAGTGAGACCAATTATACACTCGAGAACGTGGAAGAAATCATATATTCCAATCGATTTTTCGCTTTCAAAGAATATCCTAACAAGAAATGCCACTCATGTACAGTATCAGTATGTACTACTACATCTCTCAGCTTGCTGCTCTCAGTATCGAAAAGTCACACCAAAATTTACACACACACACACACTCTCATGCAACACCAGATGAGTTAGACAAGATTAAGTTTCATTTTGTTTATACAATAAATCGTTTATGAGCCTAGTTCCAACGTATGAGGCTTTACTTCACACTATATCTCTAAGAGCATATCATATCCTTTGTAAGTTCTTCAACCAGATCTTCAGTAACTAGACGTTCTATCTCTCTTTCCAGTGTATTAAATTCATAATCTATCAATCCAACCCAAGGGCTAGATCCCATATCTCTGGCCACCAACGTATCGAGTGAATCAGAAGTCATGTCAGATAATGGATATAAAGAAGCTCTGATGATTTCCCATACTAACTTCAGAAGTTCCTTCCCACGTGCTGGAGGCAGTATGGAGGAGGAACTGCATAGTTTCCTCCTGAATCTAGATAACGTTAAAGGTGGTCCAAGAACAATGAGAAGTGCTTCATTTAGCATATCATGCAATAGCTTGTGTTCTAACTTATCGTCACTTTGATCCTTGGTAGAAGTTTCGTTCCACTTGAGCATTTTTTCACGGAATCCCTCCACTTCTTCAAAAACGGAGTTCCCAATAGGCTTTGCAAATGTGTCCCCTTTTAATAAGGATTTATCCCACGAACCGAAGTATAGACCAGAAGCAACAAGCAGATCTCTTATAAAAGATTCTGCTGGATCCTCTAATTGTGCCAACTCAAATTCTTCAGGCTCCTGTTTAGCCATTATTCCCTCAGGGTCATCAGACTCAAGTTGATGTATCTGCCTCCTTAATTCTGTTAAATAAACATAAAAAGGATACTATAAGCAAACATTTACCATTTCCCAACTAGCAAGAAGGCTAGATGTCCTGAATTGAGAAACCAGAATACAAGTTGGATTCCCATCTCTCTCTCTCTCTCTCTCTCTCACACACACACACACACAATAATCTCAGCTAATTCACAAAGGCCAGTAGCCTCTACTTTGAATAAAAAATTAATCTTGTCCTGCAGCAGGAATATACCAACTGAACATTTCCTGTTTCTTATAACAGTTGAGTTTTTATAACTTAAACAGAAGATGTATAAAAAAGAATCCAGATATAAGCACACACATCAAAGACTTTGAATTCAACAAGAAAGTTGCAAATAATTCAAATCCATAACCATATGATAGAAATTGTGTAGCACTTCAAACAATTTATCTAAATATTAGAACATTAAGCAAATTAAATATGAAATCAACATCTGATCTAATAGAAGAACTATTTAAGATTGTTCAGCGATAAAACTTCCTGTGCACATGCAGTACAGGAAATAATTCTATCCATCTATGATATCATTGCACAATGCATGAAAGCTGGAACTTTCGTTATTTTACCGTTCAAACCAGAGCTAGTTTCTCTAAAAACAACTGGCATAGCGTTATCATCTCTTGAAGATACATCCGGAGTTGAAATTGCACTTAAATATTCAGCTCGCTTCCATAGCTCTTCCTGAGTATTGCTGCATACAGATGCAGGACTGGGAGGAACCTCAGTGGAGTTGTCCTAACAGCATATGACACAAAATATAAAGATTAAATGACAGTCAATCATGAAATATAATTGGAAGCAAATGTCCTTGTAAAAAACAATTATGAGGTGTATGATGCACTTACATGCCTCTCACCACAATTCAAAAGAACTGTTGGTCCGCTTGTGACATCTACCGTCATGGGATCATCTTCATTGTTATATGATTCCGCCATTGATTGAATTTTTTTCCCAAACAACTTCCCTGTCAGGACAAGATTATATTTAAAGTTGGAAACCTTTTCTTTAATGTTAAATCTATCCTTCCTTTTCTTCTTAACATCAGCAGACATGGTTTCAATAGCTTCAAGCTTCCTCCGAATTTGGGCACCAGTTAAAATATGGCGGTCCTCTAGAAGAAGCTTTCCAAATGATGTTCCTGATACAGGAGCAGACAAGGACCTTACAAGGTTTCTAGGGGACATTTCTTTAGGGAGCGATATACTGTCAACCGGTTCGCATCTGAAAGAGCCTGTTTGCATTTCTTTAACCTCTCTTGAAATTGCCCAGTGGCTCAAATCATTTGAATTCAAACTATCATTATCTTGTTTTAAACTGTCATTGTGATTATCTAAGATATATGACCTTGAATCCCCACAAGTCACTTCAGTAATATCAATATGAGCTTTGCTTTTTAGTACATTTCTTAGCCTCTCTGACAGGAGTCTCCTGGTATCTCTATTGATAAATTCTGGGGAACTTAATCCATTGCACTGAATTTCACTTCTGTATGATCTTGTTGATTCTGAGCGGAGCAAATTTGTCGCAACATCTCTAGTCACACTTTCCCTTACCTGTTTTGCTATATTACGAGCAATTTGTTTAGGATCTGATGGCTTTTCATTGTAAGATGTCTCAATCCCACTTCCCTGGGCCACATAACCCTTTTCAAAAGTTATCCCCTGCAGTTCACATTTTAGCCGCTCTCTGACCTCTTCGAGAAAATCTTCTATGCTATTTCTCCCTTGTAAAGTGCTAGGTGGATTATTCCAGTTATCCTCATGGCTGTAAATCCTATCAGGACCAGGCTTCAAAATTACGATTCGAGTTGGTGAAGAACTATCCAGTTGGCTGTTTGATTTCATCATTAAGGACTCCTCAAAGTCTCTACTCAAGGTTCTGCTCCTTGAAGGAAAGGTTTCTCTGTGCCTAGTAGGAAATAACTCCATGATATTACCACGATATTCTGGACCGCCATAATTTGGTAACCCAGTAGCCAGTCTATCTGAAGTTGAATGATCTGCCATCTTTGTCTTGTTTATGCTTTCTCGTGCAAGCAATTGTCTGGGGGTATTGCCAACTTCAACAACCTTTGAATACTCCATTAACCTTGCTGCTTGAAACTCTTCAAATTCTTTCTTGAACTTCTGTAGTTCCTCTTCCTGAGGATGATCCCGGGGCTTCGGTTTCCCCAAATATTGGTTCCATCCATCATCATCCTCTGTGCCTTGGTAAGAAGAGTCAAATTCCATATGGCTAGAAGAATTTGAGTTGCCAGAACCCCGACCACCTGAACCCCTTCCATTCACTTCCTTCTCTGAAAACTTCTTCCCCATATTTTCACTTTTTATTTCATCTGATGGAACTGCAGATTTAGTATCTGATGGCATCATATCTATACCCATCAATCTTGCCACAAGGCTTGGAGCATTTGGTTTAGTCACCTGTCGTTGGCATAGCTCATCATTGATCAGTTTCTTCACTGAAACTGCATCTGAATTACAAGTATTCACTGACAAGTCTTCCGCTTGATAATGATACTGAAAAATTCAAATCAAAGTTAATTGCTGTAGATGGAAACACGAAATGGAATCTCATGAAGTTACTATCACACATGTGAATAAAAGGTCAACTAAAAATATGACTGGAGTGAATGTCATTACAACCAGAACTATGCAAAAGGTTTTGCAATAAAACAATTTCATCGTTATTTTAGATGATGGATTGCTAAAAATCCATCATCACTTTGTATAAAAAAAAAAAAAAAAAAATCCATCACCTCAATGGCCATGAGCTAGGACTACATAGAACACCCACTAGTTTACAATTTAAGCATTTTTAGCTTGATATCAAGAATTATGTTATCATAGCCATTTCCAATACACGTGATGTCATTCCCCCAAAATGTTAAGGGATAGTCGTCAAAAGAAGGTTGACAGGCAAATTAGCAAAATAAAATTTGCGACAAGATCCACATTTCAAGAGACAATAGGTGTTAGGATGATATCAACATGACAAACATGTGGAGAAACACTTACCGGTAATTCTCCTTGCAGGCATTGAATTTGAGATGCGTCAACCTGAAGCTCCAGGCTATTGCGAGGAGGCTCCAGCCCTGCAGAAGACATAATAACAAAATGATTGGCATCCTAAATTAATGTAGCAGAGGAGGCACGAACAGATTGATGATGAATATTTTTGACTGCTAAGCAAGATAATCCGAATCCCAGTCAGACAAAATGAGAAAAAGGTCCTTCAATAGTATGAAATAAGGGTGAATAAACACTCACCACGATGACGATTCTTATGAGCATGAACTTTCTTGGCCATGCTCCCGTGATTGAACTCAAAAATGCGCAATAAGCCTCCCATACAGGCAGAAGGCAGGAGGTCAGCCAAATGACTCTCGGGTCCAAAATTCTGCTTCCATATCTCACCCAATCAAATTTCAAGACGATATTTTATTTCTTCGCATGAAATAAACAAACTATCATACCCCTTTTTCTCCTGCCATGACACAGCATACCCATATATCAGTTAAAAACTCAAAAGGCAATCAGGAATATAAACGCAAAATCCAGGCGTGTTGAAACTTGAGAAAACTTGGTCGAGAAGTGAATGAAGTCCAAATTAAAACAGTTTGTGCATTTAGCCATCTGTGATGGATGGAGAACTAACCCCGCTATGTAGGGAGAATAAACAGGCATAAATGGTTCATAAAATAACAGTCGTAGGGAAGCATGCAGACCGATTTCCCGGTGTTAAACAAAAGGATAAAGATTTGAGCAAAATTATGAGCTATGAGCAGGTCATTTCGTCAAAATATGATGAACAATGGAGAGCAAAGGGCATTCAAGTGGTCTGAGCATGATGAAGGGAAAACTGAGTCTACAGCCAAACTTTCTGTAAGAATGCTCTGCTGCTAAGGAAACGAATCACTCAGATTCATGAGCGTGTGGTCTCGTGCGCAACTAAACGCATGAATGCTGGGTTAGAAAAGAGGGAATATATGACATACCACAGAGAACAACCAGAGGAACGTATTAACAAATGAGCCTTCTTCAGAGTTGTGGTTATGGTTGGATAGAAGTGGGAAGAAATGGATAGGGGGATTGGATTGAAAGCAACAAATCCCAGAAGAATGAATTGGGAGAAATAATGGTGACAGGGGAGGGGAGAGAGCTACGGTGTTATTGTTAATGTTAATGTTAATGTAGGGGGAAAGTCCTCTGAGCCCATTTGCATTTGCATTTGCATTTGCTGGAAACAAGTGAGAGAAAAGGAAGCGCCTGTCAATACCCATTTCTTTATTCGTTAATCATTCTCTCTTTTATTTATATTTTAAATGGATAAATTTCCAGCTAGCCTAGCTGGCTTGCTGACTTGATGAATGGCCTACAGAATATAGCTTGCACACTACAAGGTAGAAGCCGCAGGTGCGTACAAGAGAATAAAAAACACCATTTAAAAGTTGTGGGAAATTATCAAAGATCTCGGCCTCACCAAGATTGTTGAAAACGTAGAAAGGGACCCCAACATGCTTGTGCAGTGCATCCGTGTTCTTAGATTCATTTCGTTTTTCTCTTTCCAGCTAATTGAATATGAATGGCTCCTATTATTTTCAGTTTGATCCCTTAGTTAAGCAGAATGACTTTAGAATACTACTACTTCACAACTTTAATGTAATCAAAAAGCAAGTCATTTCAATGTTTGATGTGGTTCTCCCATAAAAGAAAAGCAAAGAGCTCCTTTTTTCTTTTTTCCTTTTGCCATTTACATCATGTTACATGAGCTTCATATAATCGGCCAAGTATTGAGAGATGAAAAGGAAAAGAGGTGGGGTGTAATTGTATGGTTAAGGTGACAAGCTTAGTTAGGAAGTGAAAAGTGGTATTAGTAGTTAGAAGAGGTAGGGAAAATAAAGGATGGAGAAAGGTAGAGGGAGAGTGGGAACGCGGCAAGTGAGTGTGCACTCATGCCCTCCATTTGGCGCCCGCTCCACGCTACCACCGTATTGCTTAACAAAAAAAAAATGTTACTCATAAATTTTATTAATTCTAGATAAAGATTAGGGAAAATTAATATGGGGTCCTTTGAAGGACACTTAATATAATAGAGATCCCATAAAATGGTAAAATTAAAGTAGGGTCCCAAGATACCTTATTTTTATTATGTCCCAAACCTAAATGACATTTTTGCCCTCTTCACTTACTCTCAATAAGTTCAACGAAGTGAAGGTGCTAGGAGGAAGAGCACTCACTAACAAGAACATGAAGACACAATTTCACCCATCATTTATCTTCATCCACCTTCCATCATTTGAAGACCTAATTTGGATTTATCTCTTAAACTAGTAGTATGTCAAAAAAATAGATTTCCTATGTTTGTTAGAGATGTGATTTAAGATGAATGTTTTAAAACAAAAGTAAAAACTCTCCATAGAAATCTAATTTTGGATGAATGTTTGAGTATAAAAGACATATTTATATGCAAACCTTAGTGATTCTTTGGTGTACTTATAATGTAAATTGGTTTCTCATTTGTTGTTGATGAGGGTTTGGGTTGGTGCTATGTTTGGGGGAGTATATATGCTATCCAAAAATGTTGAAGCTTTTTCGGTTTTCACATCAGTTAAAAATTGTATTGTCTTCACATGCTTAAAGGGTTGTTATCGCAGGTCATTCAGTTGTGAATAACAACTTTCTAGAAGTTAGTTAAAATTTTGAATGAATTTTATTGGGGATGGGTTTTGTGCTGTGTTATTTCATTCTAAGACAGGGGTGAACTAAAATGTTGAAGCTTTGTTGGGTTACCACCAATGTTTTGGTATTTAACAAGGTGTTTTCATTAAATTAAATTGATAGAAAGTTATCACAGATGGTCATTTAGTTGTTATATTTGGTCATTTACTTGTGAATAACAATATTTATGTGCAAGGTGAATAAGAAGATAGCGGGCACATGGGAGGCATATAATATGTCTGTTGCATACAGGTGAACGATTTTTAAATGGAGAAGAAGGTGACATGCAATACGTGGGGGCAGTACCATATCAAGAACCATTAAGGAACGCACTACATATAAAGAATTGAAAACAATTGTAGCATCAATTGTTAGAGAGGAGACTAGGGGAATAACCATGAAACAAACACATTGTGGAAGATGTCATGAGGTTGGATACACCGCCAAGATATACAAGAATCCAAATCCAATCTAATGTGTTTGATATATGTGTGTCAGTAATTTTTTGTATATGTCTACCACTTTTTGTAAATGCATATGCCATTGTTTTGTAAATGACACTCATGTAACCCTCAAGCTTTTTTTAGAGGGTGTGAAACTAAAGTATAGTCAATCATTTTTTGTTGGACTATTTGTCCATGAATTGTAAATGGTGGTAAATGCCATCTAAATGGTGGTCTATGATAGCTGTGAACTGATTATGTTAGAACTGATTCTGTTACAAATCTGTTATGAAACTTGTTATGAAAATGTTGTAACTGCCTGGCCTAAAGTTTTTATAATGATTGTACCATTTTCTCCTACATTTGCTCCCAAGTACTTCAATTTCACATTTTGTGACATTTGTGAATCCTAGTCAATCAGTTGTTACAAAAGGCCCAAAACTTGTTACCGCTTGCTCATAAGTTGTTACTGGCCTAAAGTTTTTTCAATTGTAACCGATGCTCATATAGTTGTTACACATAGCTCAAAACATTGTAAGTTCCTGGCATATAATTGTTATAACAATTGTGTCATTTTTTCTACATTTGTTCCCAAGTATCTCATTTTCACATTTTGTGACAATTGTAAATCCTGGTCAATCAGTTATTACAGAATGTCCATTTTCTGTTATACTCGTGCTAAAATACAACTTAACGGAAATTAAATAACTTGTGACTAGTACTCATTACCTTGTTACGAAAGGCCAAGAAATTGTTATAGACAACCCAAAAGCTGTTAGTATTTAAAATTGTTACACATTATAACTGGTGCTCATTAATTTGTTACTGAAGGCCAAAAAGTTGTTACGGGTAGCCCTAAAGTTGTCACGAAGGTAATCCCATTATACTATACTTGTACTAAAATGCAACATTAAAGAAATTAAATGCCTTGTAACTGGTGCTCAATAACGCGTTACGTATGATCAAAAACTTGTTACAAATAACCCAAACATTGTTACAACCCAAAATTTTTACACTTTATGACTGGTGCTCATTAACATGTTACGAAAGGCCAAGAAGTTGTCACGGATAGTGTAACATCCTAGAAATTAATAGAGGATTAGTGATGGTAATTAGGAATTAATTAATGGAAAATAATGTATTATGAGTATATTTAAGGAATTTGAGGTATTTTCAAGGATTTTAAAAGATTAGTTTCTCCCTTATTTTAAGAACAATAATTTTGGAGAAATTATTTTTTAGGCTTAAAAGAGGTTATTATGGGAGAAAATTAGTAAGGATATTATAAAAAAAAATTGAAAGTAAAAAGAAATTTTTTGGCTCAAAAGAAATATCTTATTTGAGGATTCTAGGATATAGTTGTGTATTTTCGCTACCCCTTTTTATTTTTCTTTTTATTCTTCCTTTTCTCTCTCCATTCCTATTCTCCTCCTGCACAAACATCATTATCGCCTTTTTCTCTCTCCCTCATTTCTGGCTTTTGCCCATTTCTTCTCTCCTTCCCCGTGCAGCCACCCAACCACCACCACAACCTTCTTCACTTCATCTCCGATGACAAAAGAAAGAAAGGCAGAAGGAGGAAGGTTGTCGTCCCTCATTCAACCTTCTTCTTCTTCTTCTTCCTACCTCTCATTTTCATCGCCATTCCTCTCTTGTTCCCCATTTTTTGTGGTGCCGTCGGGTGGTCAAGGAGGAAGAAATTTTTCGATGACCACAGTCGGAAACGGCGAGCCACCGTCTCTTTCCACCTTCCTCAATCTCTTGCAACCTTCATCTACCAATTTCTCCTTCTATCTGTTTGTGTTATAAGAGATTATAAAAAGTGGGTGGCCGGACCTTCAGGAGCTTATCGGTGCTGGAGTATTGACTTGTCCCGCCAACTAAGACCATATTCGGACTCCCGTAAGTATTTTCTATGCACCTATGTCATTAGTTTTTCCGATATGTATCGTTTCAAAAATAAGCCTTATCTGAGTTGGGGATTTTGGGATATCTAAACCCATTATATTAAAGTTTAATATTTGATTTAGAATTTTCTTAAGGAATTTACAATTTATTTGAGGTTTTCCAATTTATTTGAAATTTATGAGATTAGGAAAAATTTGGGGATATTGTGATTTGACTTGCTTGAGGTTAATTGAGGATTTTTGGAGTTTCTTTAAGATTATATTATGATGTTAATTTGGCTGGTTTGGTGTAATTTGATTTGGTGATTTTTTTTAGACTGATAAAGTTTGAAGTAGGCTAACGATTAAGGAGGAATTTTTGAAATATGGACTTTTTTTTAGGTTAATTGGTGATTTTAGTAAATTTATGGATATTAAATTAAGGCTGTTGGTGAGATAAATATGATTAAATTAAGATGTTATGAGAGTTGAAAGGATTTACTTGGGTATGTGAGGTTGGATTTTGGGATCTTAAGATGGATATGGATGGAGGATTTTAAATAGTTTCGTCGAGAGAGAATTAAAGAGGGGCTTGAAATAAATTTCTTGAGGTATTTGAACACTTAATTTAAGTGTTAATTTTTTGTATATGATTGTTATGTAGACGGTGACTTGTCTTGAGTCGAGCAAATGGAGCGTAATTTTACTATGGTACTTCGGCATTCTGCTTAAAGGTAACACTGCTATTTAGTCTATGTGTGCATGTGTTGTTAGTAAGAGCTTTGAAATTATAATTTTTATTATGAAATTCTGGATTCTGGTGGTATACATATAGTATGATTTAAGCTGTTTACTTTGATACTAAAAACAATGTCATATGGGAGTTTTATGTTGAACCTGGCATAAATATTTGTGTATTGCATCATAAATTTTGAAAAGAGTATATATGGTTTTGAAATCATATCGCATGACTTTTGGAACACTGGTAAGGCCAAATGCCTGATTTTGGTGGGATTGCAATTGTTGATTATTGTGGTAGTTAACATCAATGCCTTGGATATTTTTGCCATCACGTGATGAGGTACTCTATTAACCTACAGGGACTAATTATTTTATTGATGAACTAAGTATGGGTAGCCCCTATTGAGTACTACCTTTCGGTGTGCTGTGTATAGGTAAGCCCCATTGAGCATTACCCCGTTGTGGTTCTGGGTATGGGTTGAAATCCCCATCGAATCCCACTTCTCCGTGGTTCTGGGTATGGGTTGAGATCCCCGTCGAGTTCCACTCTGGTCCACCTAATTGTAAGGGACGACCTAACGTTTCGTAAGGCGAAAGTTATGGATGATTGTGAAAAATGTATTTAAAACTATTTCTATAAAACGGATAATATATATGGAGTTGTTAAATATTTTCCTAGTACGGATTACTGCATGATTATCTGGTTATGTGCTCAGATTTCCAATTGTTCATATATATTATAGCTTCCCACATTGACACATTACAGGCACACACCAAAACATATAGACTGGTAGTTAAGTGGTTAGTAGACATAACCGTGTCTACCTCCCTTTGCTGATTTGTAGGTTCTAGTCCAATAGCGAATACTCGGGGAAATGAGCCCTTATCTTCTCACAAAAACATAGTGAGCTTTTATTTTGGGTTTTTATGTGAGAAGTGTTGTATATTGCCATACTTCTTTAGGCTTTCATATTTCGCTTCCACATTCTTATATTTGGATAATTGTATGCATTATGATTTTTGGTCGGGACCGTTCCATTTTTGGCATATAGGCCTAAGGCCTACTGATATTCCTTTATTATTTGTGGGCTGATTGTGAACCGTTGGTTGGAAACCACCTAATATCCGCCATAGATGCTTTGGGAATTCTCTAGATATTTTATGATTTTTGACCATGACATGATTATGTTAAGTAAATGGTTAAAAAGATTGATGTTTTATTTGATTGTTTAGAAACGTGGAACATTTCTTGTTCTAAGTTTATGTAACGATTGAATTTTTAATATCCATGTTAGTTGTAATTTGGTGAAATGGTTTTCTACTCTTACCCTATCAGGGATTTTCTCCTAATTAAATAAGTTAATTTTTAATCTAACTATGATATACCTTTTTGTAATTTAGAATTGTTCTTTTTCTATCATAGTTAGATATTTAAGTTTGATTTTAAGGGAATTGTTAACTTGAATTCTTTTCTAACTATGTTAGTATTTTATTTAGTAAACCCTTTATTCTAACATAGTTAGTATTGATGAAATCTTGTTTACATTCGGTTTTATGGTTAATCAAGTAGTTTTACAAAGCGAATGTTACAGACAGCCCAAAAGTTGTCACGAAGGTAATCCCATTTTGTTATACCTATGCTAAAGTGCAACATTAAAAAAATTAAATGCCTTGCGACTTATGCTCAATAACTTCTTACGTATGGTCAAAAAGTTGTTACAAACAGCCCAATGTTGTTACAACTTGCCAAAAAACTTCTTATCATAGAACCATAAGTTGTTGATATCAATAATTTATACAACTTTTCAACTAGGCTCATAACTTTTTAACACATTCCCAAAATACAATATCATTATGAAACTCAACAGATATTGTGACTAAATACATTGTCACTATGAAAGCTCAATGTAGTGCCTTCCTTAATGGTTCTTGATATGGTACTGCCCCACACATATTGCATGTCACCTTCTTTGCCATTTAAAAATCGTCCAAGCAGACTAGATGTAACATCCTAGAAATTAATTGAGGTTTAGTGAGGGTAATTAGGAATTTATTAATGAGAAATGATGGATTACGAGAATATTTTGAAGAATTTTGAGGATTTTAAAGGCCTAGTTTCTCCCTTATTTTAAGGACAATAATTTTGGGGAAATTATTTTTAGGCTCAAAAGAGGTTCTTATGGGAGAAAATGAGTAAAGGATATTATAGGAAAATTTTGAGAGTGAAAATAAAATTTTTAGTTCAAAAGAAATATCTTATTTAAAGATTTTAGAGCCTTGTACTGTATTTTTTCCCTACCCATTTTTCTTTTTCTCTTCTCTCCCATACCTATTCCCCCTACACATGACGTCCCACGTGCTCTTTCTCTCCTCTAATACTCAAACATCACAATCACTTTTCTCTTTCCTTCTCTCACACTCAAACATCATTACCATTATTATTATTATTCAATTATTCATCATCCTTCCCCTTTCCTTTGTTATGCGCATCAGTACCCCTCCCCATTGACTATTTCCTTTCTTTCTTTCCTTTTCTCTTACACTATCACCCCCACCACTGTCTCTCACTCTCTCTATTCTTCCTCCACCTTGCACCACCACCACCACCACTGCCAGCTTTCTTTTTCTCTTCCTCCTCCTCCCTTCTCCCTCTCATTTTCTCTCTTTTTCTCTCCCTCCTCCCTCTTATCTCGCCATCGATGAGATTTTGGGGTGAGAGTTTTCCAGCGAGTTTCGCCGGAAAACCGCCACCTCTCACCTCCACCAACCTTCTACTTTGTTCAACCACTCATATTCAGTTCGATTCGTGCTCAAGAAATAGATCAAAATATTTGTTCGCCGGAGCTTTATGAACCGTCGGCGCCCGACAGGTGACTTTTCCGGCAATCTAAGACCATATTTGGACTCCCGTAAGTATTCTCTACGCACCTATGTCATTAGTTTTCTGATCTGAAATATTTCAAAAAAATAAGCCTTATCTGAGTTGGGGTTTTTAGGATATCTAAATCCACTATATTAAAGTCTAATATTTGAGTTAGGATTTTTCTTAAGGAGCTTATAATTTAATTGAAGTTTTTCTAATTTATTTGGAATTTTTGGAATTTCTAATATTAGGGAAAATTTTGGGATATTGTGGTCTGACTGGTTGTGGTTAAATTGACAATTTATGGGAATTTATTTATTATTATAGTATGTATTAATCTGGCTGGTTATGGTGGAATTTGTTGGTGAAATTTTAGACTGATACAGTCTGGATTAGACTAATGATTAAGGAGGAATTTTTGAAATAGGGACATTTGAGGTTAATGGGTGATTTTTATAAATTTATGGACATTAAATTAGGGCTGTTGTTGGAATAAATAGGATTGAATTGAGATATTATGGGAGTTGAAAAGATTTACTTGGGTATGTGAGGAATGGATTTTTTTGGGGTCTTAGGATGGATATGGATGAGGGACTTTTAATGGTTTAATTGAGAGAGAATTAAGGAGGGATTTGGAATAAATTTCTTGAGGATGAATGTTTTCTTTTGGTTAGGGAATTAAATTCCCTAACTTTGCATTTGAACACTTAATTTAAGTGTTAATTTTTATATGACTGTTATGTAGACGGTTTCTTGTCTGGAGTCAGTACGGGGGAGCTGCACTATTGTGAGATTGGTGCCAGCTATCAGGTAACCGCTTCTACTTATTCTGTGTGTGTGTGTTGTTGGTAAGGGATTTCAAAATCTTTTCCAACTTTGAAATTCCTGGATTGTTTGGCAGGTGTATTATGCTGTTCCAACTGCTTATTTTAGTATAAAAATGTCATGTGTGATTCGTATGGTGAACTTGGCATATATGATTGTGTATTGCATCACAATTTGGAAAAATGATTATATATTGTTTTGGAAATTTGTATTGCATGGATTTTTGGAGCACTGGAAAGGCCAAATGCTTGTTTTTGGTTAAATTATGGTTGTGGATTGTGATGCATAAATTGTGTGGTAGTTTAGCATCGATGCACTGGATACTATTGCCATCACGTGATGAGGTACCCTGTTGGCCCACAGGGACTAATTATATTATTGGTGTACTGGGTATGGGTAGCCCCCATCGAGTACTACCTTTCGGTGTGCTGGGTATGGGTAGCCCCCATCGAGCATTACCCTCGTTGTGGTGCTGGGTATGGGTAGCCCCTATCGAGTTCCACTTCTCCGTGGTTCTGGGTACGGGTTGAGATCCCCGTCGAGTTCCACTCTGGTCCACCTAATTGTAGGGGACAACCTAACGTTTCGCAGGGCGAACGTTATGGATGATTGTGTAAAATATATTTTTAACTGCTTTTATGAAATGTATACCTTGAGTTTGTAAAAGATTTTTAGTTACGAATTTCTGCATGATTGTCTGGGTATGTGCTCATATTTCAAATTGTTCAAATATATATGTATAGTTTCCCACATTGACACCTTGCTAGCACACACCGCACGTAGATGAGTAGCTAGTGGTTGCGTTTGGGGCTACCCCCGTTTATCTCACTTTTTGCAGGTCTAGGAGCGTAACATACCAGTACTCTGGGAAAGGATCCCTCATCTTCTCACTAAAACATAGTGGGCTTTTATTTTGGGTTTTATGCGAGAAGTGTTGTATATTGCCATACTTCTTTAGGCTTTCATATTTCGCTTCCGCATTCTTACTTTTTGATAAATGTATGCTTTATTGTTTTGATTGAGACCGATCCATTTCCGACATATAGGCCTGAGACCTACTGGTATTGTGTTTCTAACTATAGTTGATTATGAATTGTTGGTCGGAAACTTATTTCTACTTGCCATGGTTGTCGTGATTTTTACTGGATATTTTATCATACTTGACCATGGCGGGAGTTTGTTAAGTAATTGATCAATGACTTTGAGGTTTTATTTAAATGATGTACTCGGATGATTAACTATATATTTTTAAAGAAAGATTTGCAAAAGTATTTATATACATGGTTCATATATTTTTATATCCATGTTAGGTTAATTATTTCTAATACGGATAAACTAATTTAAAAAGGTAGAAGGTTCTTTTTCTAACATGGATTGGTATATGGAACGGTTGAATTTTTAAATATCCATGTTAGTTGTATTTTGATGAAACTGTTTACTGCCTTCTTTCTAACTAGGATTTTTCTCTCACTTGAATAAGATAAATTCTTTTCTAACTATGATAGTGCTTTCCGGTATTCTTAGTAATTTTATTTTCTATCATAGTTAGACATTCAAACTCTATTTTAAAGAAAGTGGTACCTTGAACTCTTTTCTAACTATGTTAGTATTTTATTTCGTAAATCCTTTTTCCTAACATAGTTAGTATTGATAAAATCTTGTTACATTCAGTTTTATGGCTAATAAAATATTTTTAAATCGGTTTTATAATTAATAAAATGGTTTTACAAAGCAAATGTTACACTAGAGGGATTGATACATTGATAATAATATGGCGGACTACAAAATATTACATGCACTAATTCATCTGTAAAGAGAGAGCTATGAGAGAGAGAGAGCGAGAAAGAAGCCGTGAGAGAGAGTGCCCGGCGCCGTCGCCGGAAGAGAGGGATGCACTGAACAGAAGCAGGAAAAAAATCCGGCCAGATGAAAAGGGGTTTACAGGATCAAGTAGGAGTATTCCAAGGGATGAAGAATGGATGCATGATGAGGAAATGAAGATCCCTGAACAGGCTGTAGGTGAGAAGAATCGTTCAGTGGAAACGCCCTCAATTAAGGAGTCTAAATGGAGTTCTTTCAAAGAAGATGTGATGAATGAGAAAGAGAATGTGGAGGAGGAGGAGGAAGATTGGTGGAGTGGAGAGAGGTGGAAGGAAAGGGTAAAAGTGGAGATGACTTCACTAGGGCCTAATGTAATTTTCTCTGAGAATGAAAAAGACAGATTGGCTAAAAAATGGAAGAATGCACTTATAATTAAACTGTTGGGGAGGACGGTAGATCTCATTTATTTAGCTTTAAAGGTTCAACAATTTTGGGCTAAGTATGGCCAAATGAGACAATTGATGTCGGCTCTGGCTTCTTTGTGGTCCAATTCTCAAATAAGCATGATTATGATCTAGCATTGACTGGAGGTCCATGGTTGCTGTTTGACCACTATATATCGGTACAACCATGGAAGCAAGACTTTGATCCTGAATGTGAAGTGGTGAATAAGATTGTTGCATGGATTCGATTTGCAAAGCTTCCTTTAGACTATTATGATAAGGGAGCGCTGTATGTATTGAGTTCCCAGATTGGGACTGTGCTAAAAGTTGATACACAAACTTTGAAAAGGAAGAAAGGGAGGTTTGCAAGAATATGTGTAGAACTAAATTTGGAGGCACCACTAAGACCTTTCATTTTGATTAATGGAAAAGTGACAAGAGTGCAATACGAAGGTATACACCTTGTATGTTTTAAGTGTGGAAGGTATGGTCATGATGTGGATCACTGCTCACATGTAAATGGGAAGGAAGGAGAAATAAAGGAGGGAGGGCAGATGGGTGTTGATGGGGAAGTAAAGAATGTTCCAGTTAACAATGTTGTCCCAGAAAAGACAAAGGACTATGAGTTAAAGCAAGCTACAAAGAAAGATGAAACAAACAGATAGAATTCGACTCTTGGATGCTGGTCCAGAGACCACGACAGACATGGAAGCCGGTAGGTGCAGACTGAACATCCGGCGATGGTCGACGGGATGCACATCATAGAGTGAACCAGTCTTGGGAAGGGCGTGGATCACGGTATAGTGCGTTGAATAAGGAACAATTAGTGCCTGTTTGGATTGGCGATTAGGAGTGAAATAAGCCCGATTGAAGCAAAAAAGTACTTAATTTATTTAATTGATATGGTTTGGGTGCTCATTTTGAAATCACGATAGCCTACTTTCTGTCGTGATTTGGATTTTTTAAGTACTTTTACCAGAAGCAACAGGAGGGTTGCTTTTGCGATTGGAAATATCACGATTGAATTTAAAAACATTAAAAAGTCTAAACTACCCTTACTTTCTACCTAAAATCTCTCACGACCCAATTTATCTGAATTCCTTTTTATTTTTCAACAGAATTATTTTAGGTCTAACTATCTTATTTTTTTATTGTCATATATATAAATTAAAATAGTTATTTTCTTGAAAAATAAAATATATTTATTTTAAAGAAGGTATATTTATATTTATAGGAAAGTAAACTTATAAGATAGAATAAAAAATAAAGAAAATCTAATTAAATTAAACAAAGAATATTTACATAAATTAATTATTCTTTTTTACAAAAATAGGTAATTTCTTTATAAAATTCTACAAAAGTAACGTGTATATTTATTGAATTAACTTTTTATTGTGGAACAAAAAAGTAGGGTGTAGTTGAACTAACAGATTAAATTGAACAAGTTTTATCAACCCAATTTTAAATTACGAATGTTAAACAAATTTAAACGTTATAAAGCAATTTCAAATTTTAAATATTTGGGTAACATATATAAATCGAGTTGTTTCGGATCCATTGCCAAGAGTCAACATAGTTTCTTCACCAGAAATGGATTGCCTTCGAGACTTTATCCATGATGAGATTGTGCGATGTATACAACATAATTAGGCATTATATTTATCTCTTTTATATTTTTTGACACTCTTTTCTATTTAAATATTACGCAATTATTAATAAACTTTATTAAATTCATGCCCTTTTTGGTAATTATACACCCATAAGTACTTTTAATAAATGAAATCCAAACATAATCAAAACTGTCAATATCACTTATGAAAAAAAGTATCCAAACAGAAATCACGATTGTCCAGTGTCACTTCTACCTAATATTACTTATACAAATCACGATTAGTTAAAATCACGATTCTCTATCGCTAATCCAAACAAGCACTTAGAGGAATCAGTTAATGTGGGGCGAGATTCGAGGGATAAGGAGTTGATAAATGATTTACCAAGTCAATCGATGAAAGAAAAGGAAGTTTTACAAAAGAAGGAAATAACTGCTCTGGTAATAAAGGCTCAATTATCTGATCAATCAAAAAAGAATATTTCTACTGGACCGTCAAAATTGAGCACCAACATGACTATTAAATCAGTGATCCAAAAAAAGAAAGAAACTAAGTTGAAGGCTACTGAGTCGGGTATGAAGTCGCTGTTAGAGGCAAAATCAAGGCTAGGATTGGGAGCTTCATCTGTATTGGGCCAAAATTAGAATGTTCCAAAGGAGAATGTGAAAAATAATACTGGGCTAAGACTCAAAAGCCCAATAGACCCTAGAAAGGGTGATTTGAAACAGCATGTGAAAGGAGAAGTGGCGCAAGTCAAGAAGAATGATGAGAGCAAGAAAGGCGGTCAAAAGGATGCCATAGTAGTAGATAATCCCTGGGACCCAGGAGTGAAAAATTAGGATAATTTTGTTGTTAGAATAAATCCACTATCTGACGAGGATAAAGACATAAATATGGGGGAAGTTGAGGTTCAAAATAAAGCTTGAGCTTTTTGGCATCAGATTTCTATTATTATTATTTTATGGAATCAAATATAATGATATGGAATTCACATGGATCAGGGGGCAAGGCTTTTGTTGGTTTGTGTTGGTTGACTTAAGACGTCATCATGGGTTTGATTTTTTGGCTTTACTTGAACCAAGGCTGAAGCATGTAAAGGCGGAAGCTATTGGAAAACGATTGGGGTTACATAACATGGAGTACGTGGAAGCAAATGGTTTTAGTGGTGGCATCTGGTGTTTTTGGGATGATAATATTGACTTCACAGTAACATATAAAGCATCTCAAGTAGTTCATGGTGTGTTTAATATTGGGAAAGCAAATAGATGGGACTTATCGATAGTGTATGGGCATCCAAATTTTGCAAAACGCCGTCAGTTGTGGGTACAGTTGAATGATGTTTTTCAAGCAAGGGGTGGTAAGATGGTGTGTGGGAGGTGATTTTAATGCGACAATTAGGAATGGAGAAAGAAAATCAGCTACTTCAACAACAGCGACTAATGATAAATACTTTGCTGAGTGGATTCGTAATTTTGACATGGAGGAGTTGAATTTCCAGGGACCTAAATTCACATGGTGGAGGAATGGTGGAGGAATGGTTCAGCTAGTCGAATTGATAGAGTGGTTGCTAACCATGAATGGATAAATCAGTTCCAGAATGTAACATTGTTGCATCTCCCGAGGTACAAATCAGATCATTGTCCTTTGCTACTTAAAAACTCTTCCAACAATTCGGTTATAAAAAGGAGAAATTTCAAATTTTTTGCTCCATGGATCACTGATGAATCTTTCAATGCTGTGGTGAAAAAATCGTGGAAGGAAAATAGACCTTGGGAAGAAAATATTAATGCATTTCAATATGAGGTAGCGGACTGGAATAAAAAGAAATTTGGGAATGTGAATCATAGGAAAGCAGTTCTTTTACGTAAACTGGATCAGCTTAATGCAACATCAAGTAGCTAGCCAAATAGGGAGAATCAAATCAAGGCATTTGGGAGGAGTTGGAAAAATGTTTGGTGCAGGAGGAAATTATGTGGCTTCAAAGATCAAGATGTAATTGGTATGTTAATGGAGATAAGAATACAAAATATTTCCATAATATTACCAATAGAAGAAGAAAAAGAAAGCAAGTAAAAGCTCTTGAAAAAGAAGATGGGGAGTGGGTGTATTCGGAAGAAGAGATTAAGCAAGAGGGTACTTGTTATTTTCAGAAGCTGTTCACCGAGGAGGAAAGGCATATCTCGTCAGTAAATTTCGGAGGTACGTATCCAGAGATTCCAAATGAGGTACTAAATATGTTGGGGGTGATGATAATGGAGAAGGAGGTGAAGCAAGCAATTTTTAGTATGGGTCCTCTTAAGGCTCCTGGGCCTGATGGATTGAATCCCCTATTTTACCAGAATCAATGGGAGGTGGTGGGGAGTATGATGGTGAAGTTGGCCCAAGATATTTTTAAAAACCCAACTGAGGTTAGAAGGGTGAATGGAACGAATATAGTGTTGATTCCAAAAACTGACATATCTCAAACTATTCGGGATTTTAGACCGATTAGTTTGTGTAATGTTATGTACAAGGCGATTACCAAAGTTATAGCTACTAGACTGAAGAAGATAATGCCATTAATTATATCTCCTAATCAGTGTAGCTTTGTTCCAGGGAGACAAAGGTCGGATAATATTATATTAGCCCAAGAAATTATTCATTTGATGAAGTCAATGAAGAAGAAGAAGAAAGGTTTTATGGCCATTAAGATTGACCTTGAAAAAGCCTATGATCGTGTTCGATGGGACTTTGTCTTATCTTGTCTTCAAGAGCTCAACCTGCCTTCTCAGATTGTGGATTTGATTAGTTATTGCATGAAGACTTCAGAGATGCAAATTCTGTGGAATGGTGATGCAGATCAGAGGTTTAAACCTTCCAGGGGGGTGAGGCAAGGTGATCCAATCTCTCCTTACTTATTTGTACCAGTAATGGAAAAGCTTACTCATTTGATTCAACAGGAAGTCGTGTTAGATAACTGGCTACCATTCCGTTTGAAGAAGAATGGAATTGTTGTCTTACATTTATATTTTGCTGATGACTTATTTTTATTTGCTGAGGCATCTTTGGATCAAGCAGCAGTGATTAAAGCTTGCATAGATGATTTTTGTGATGTATCTGGGGAAAAAGTGAATAATTTCAAGTCAAGGATTTTCTTTTCCAAGAATGTATGTCATCAAAGAAAAGAAGAGATTAGCTCATTCATGGAGTTTACGCAGACGTCAGATTTTGGTAAATATTTAGGAATTCCTGTTCATCATGAAAAGGTTTCTAATAATACATACCAATATGTCCTAGCAAAAATGGAGGATAGATTAAAGGGGTGGAAGGTCAATGCTTTATCCATGGCTGCGAGGCATACACTCATATCCTCAGTGGTGTCGGCAATTCCAAGCTATGCCATGCAGACTGTGTGGATCCCAGATTCGACTTGTAATGCAATTGACAAGAAGTGTAGAGGTTTTCTTTGGGGAAGTACAAGTTCTCAAAGGAAGACATCTCTAGTAGCATAGGATGATGTTTGTAAACCCAAACAAATAGGAGGGTTGGGATTGAGGCATGCTCGAAAACAAAATGAAGCTTTTATGATGAAGTTAGGATGGGGTCTAGTGAAGAAACGTGATGCTTTGTGGGTTAGATTTTTGAGGGAGAAATATAAGTGTGGGGAGGATGTTATTCCAAATGTTAGAAAGTCAAGAAGTAATTCCCAGGCTTGGAAGGGGATCACGAATGTTTGGGAGAAGGTTAAAGATAGAATGGGTTGGAAAATTGGTAACGGAGAACGGGTAAAATTTTGGAAAGATCGGTGGCTGCCAAATCGAGATGCTCTCCAGAGACTATGTACAAGTGAACTCCCTGAGAATATTCTAGATGATCGGGTGTGTGATTATATGACTGCATCTGGAGGATGGGAGTGGTCTAAGTTTAATAGATTGCTACCTGTTCAGGTGCTGGAGGATATTCAAAGTGTGGTGTTGGGTAGAGGAAATGAACTGGAAGACAAGGTTTTTTGGCATGCCTCGCATAGTGGGGAGTTTTCAGTCAGGTCAGCCTATGATCTATTAACACATCATAATGCATCTCATAGGGGTGGTGTCTAGAGGAGATTATGGAAGATACCTACACCACAACGAACTAAAACGTTTTTGTGGCTTGTGGTAAAAGACCACTTGATGACCAACTCTTTGCGGTCAAGTCGTGGTTTACAAACAACATCAGACTGTTATAAGTGTACGGGAGTATGTGAGAGTACTATGCATGTTCTCAGAGATTGCCCAATGGCGAATGTTTGCTGGGATGTCATTGTACCAGCATGGATAAGAGACAAATTTTATAGTTTTCAGCAAGCTGATGAGTGGGTAAGCTGGAATTGAAACCAGAAACACCAAATTAATGGTATTTTTTGGGTTGTGTGGTTCGCGATTTTAAGCAGATAGCTATGGCTAAATCGCAACTCAGGAGTATTTACTGGTAAACCAAATGGAAAATCAACTCTTTTGGCTCATGTTGAAGCGCAATGTAAGTGGTCCAATGCTGCTGTATGTAAGTCTCTGTGTGAGAAAGAAAGATATCAGGGGTGGAAACCACCTTTTGTGGGATGGGTCAAGGTGAATGTTGACGGTTCCTGTAGTAAAGATGAAAGTAGAGCTGGTTGTGGTGGATTAATTAGAGACCATGAGGGAGTAGTCATTGCAGGTTTTATGTTTAGATTAAGAAATGGGAATTGCTTTGCTGCGGAATGCTGGGCACTTATGATGGGGCTCAAAATGGCGTGGGAGACGGAAAGTAAACATGTCATAGTTTCTTCGGATTGTTTGGAGCTGGTACAAATACTGTTGGAAGGCTGGGATGAGGACCATCAACAAGCTGATTTGTTCAAGGAAATTCATCAGTTTATGAATAGAGAATGGGAAGTGTCTCTAGAATGGTGCAACAGGGAGTCTAATCAAGTGGCGGATTTGCTTGCTAGGAACGCATCAATACAAGTTATAGAACTATGCAATTTTCATTCTCCTCCTGATTTTGTTCGAGATGCTCTATCATGGGACTCTCATTTAATGACTTAGCATGGGTGTAATGTTTTATTCAATTGAAACAAAAAAAAAAATCGTCCACTTGTATGCAACATACATATTGCATGCTTCCTTAATGTGCCGCCATCTTCTTATTCACCCTGCACAAGAACATTGTTATTTACAAGTAAATAACCAGATATAACAACTAAATGACCATTTGTGACAACTTTTTATCGAAAACACCATGCTTGTTAAATAATTACCAAAAAAACACCTTGTTAAATACCAACACATTGGTGGTAACCTAACAAAGCTTCAACCTTTTAATTTACCCCTGTCTTAGAGCGAAATAACAGAGCACAAAACCCATCCCCAATAAAATTCATTCAAACTTTTAACTGTTTTCTAGAAAGTTGTTATTCACAACTGAATGACCTGCGATAACAACACTTTAAGCATCTAATGACAATACAATTTTTAACTAATGTGGAAACTGAAAAAGCTTCAACTTTTTGGATTTCCCCTTTTTTGGATGAAAAAACAGAACATATACACCCCCAAACATAGCACCAATCCAAACCCTCATCAAGAACAAATGAGAAACCAACTTACATCATAAGTACAACAAAAAAACCCTAAGATTTGCATATAAATATGTCTTTTATACTTAAACATTCATCCAAAAATAGATTTCTTTGGAAAGTTTTTACTTTTGTTTTAAAACATTCATTCTTAATCACATTCCTAACAAACATGGAAAATTGATTTTCTAGACATACCACTAGTTTAAGAGATAAATCCAAGTTGAATCTTCACATAATGGAAGGTAGATGAAGATGGTGGTAGACGAAGTGGAGTCTTCCATGTTCTTAGTGTTGAGTGCCCTTCCTCCTAGCTCCTTCATTCCGCTGAACTGAGTGAGTGAGTGACTTTGCTGCTCTCCTTTGTTAATTATAAGGAGGGCAAAAATATTATTTGGCCTTGTAACATAATAGAAATAAGGTCCCTTGAGACCCTACTTTAATTTCCCCATTTTGTGGGATCTCTCTTATATTAAGTGTCCTACAAAGGACCCCAAATTAATTTTCCCTAGATGTATTTTGCGTAAATACTCCCTCCGGTCCTAATTATAAGACCACTTTGACTTTTTTGACTTTTTTTTCTAATCCAAAAAAAGAGTAGTTTCAGTCCCAAAAATAATATTTTTTCTTCAAAACTAATTTATTCTACTCATAAACTAACATATAATCTAATTTCACGTGACATATGTTATAATTTAATGGTCTAATTTGCTTCCTTAACTTCCACAAAAAAAGTCAAAGTAGTCTTATATTTAGGACCGAATGGAGTAATAATTATGACTGTGATGAGTGATTGGGACGCAAGAGGGAAGGAGTGTGGAGGCTAAAGATGAGAAGGGTGTGTCACAGAAATAGAATGTTTGTAATTGGAGGAAAAGGAATGTCTGCTTTGAGGTTGGACGTCCAAATTTACGGAGTATGTGTACGTATATGTATTTTATTTTTATTTTTTTTTTGTTGGGGGGGGGGGGGGGGTTTGACATGGTTGCTGCAGTGCAGTTGCATGAATTTGTAATGATGTTGGGTGCGTTGGCAGCCTCTTGGTTTGCATCATCACACACACCCATCTCACACTCTTCCCTTCATCATTCCCCCATGTCCATCAAAATCATTTGGCCCTCTCCCCGGCCCACCCAAACCCATTTCCTGGGCCTTCTCTTCTCCATCTATTCCTTCTCTTATGTTGGACCAATTCTAATCATTCTCAATCCCACACCATGGCTGCATTCATCCCCCCACAAAAAAAGGGGGGAAAAGACATACTTTATATCCTTATTTTTACCCAGACCCTTCTAAATTCTAATCCATTCACTCCATTCGCCACTCGTCCTATGTTTGGCAACATACAAGTTACACTCTACATATCATCCAATCCAGAGTGAAACTTAACTACACAATGAGGAAGCTGAGAAAATAAATGTTCAAATGAAGTATTTATTGAAAGGGAGATGCAATCATTCATGCAAGGGGATGGAAGGAAGGCGGTGTGCTGTGTGTGGTGCCACGTAGACGTGAAAGAATCGTGGGGGAGGGGCAATCACACATTGACGCGTGTTGCTATGTGCTTACTCATTGTGTAGTTCTATGGAAAGAGTGAGGACAAAGAGATGTGGTCATATAATGGAGAGATTCTTAGGTACTCTGGGAGTACCACTGAAATTGTGCACTGACCAATAAGAGGAAGCCAAATCGTATGGTGGGACCCATATTTTTGACAGCTCCTCACTCTCTCATTTTGCACCCCACACGCACACACACTCCCACTTCCTCTCCATCTCACACTTTCTTTTTAATTTAACGAGCTGGGCCTCCCGTGAGTTGTACGGGTGATATTTTTCATGTGATTCAATTTGAAATTATAAATATGGTTTTTCAATTCAAAAAAAGAAATTATAAACTTGTTTGCATGAGGTCATGGGAAAGCATAATACTTATGCAGATCATTTAACCAAATTATTACATCCCTTCATCAAAATTTAAGACTGAATTATTTGTGAATTTAATTATAACTGAATTTGGAACTTGTCATGCAGCACTTTGTGAGTCCCTTTTGTGAATCTTCTTTCCTTGCTCTCATTATTCTCTTTTTTGGTATGTTACTTTGAATGTTTTGTAATACACCCCATCGTGCACTCACCTGTTTACAAGATGGGATGTTGATCATTACTTAGTTATGTCATTTAAATTGATTCCAATCTCTTTGTAATACGTTTTTGCAAAAAACTTTATAAAAATCAAATCTAACTCTTTAATTAAGTTTTGACCTGGTGCAAGAGCTACATTTCCTATTTATATTATTATTTTGTTGATTTTTTGTCTTAATTTTGGCCAAAAAGGATCCACAAATATTAAAATACAATTGATGAATCGGTCAAAAACATACGTATATTGAAAATCATAAGAAAATAGATTATATTGAGATATATATTATATTATTATTTCTATTTACATGGATTGGTGGCGTATAAAATGGTGTGATGTATACATTATGCTTCATATATCCTTTATGTTACTAATTACCTGAAGCATATTTCGACCTAAAAAAATTAAGATAAATATAATCATAATATATATAAATCATAAATAGTGGTATATAACTATATATATTATGATTGACCTATCAGAAGTTGTGGACGTCTTGTGAACATAATTTTAGGGCTTATTTTAAATATAATAATTATAAAATAATGATTATATTTTTCTTAAATATAATTAGTAGATATAATTAGTGATAAATGATTATATTTTCAAAAACAAACGTATAATAATGATATATATATATTTATATATTTTTCTTAAATATAATTAATAGATATAATTAGTGATATACATATTTTAGGATTGACCAATCAGAAGCTTCTTATCTAATTAGTGATATATATATTTTGGATTGACCAATCAGAAGCTTTTTATGAATATAATTTTAGAGCTTATCTTAAATATGATAATTCAAAAATAATAACTACATTTTTCTTAGATATAATTAGGGATATATATTGGGATTTATCTTTTTTTTTTTTGTTGCTAAAATATATTAGAAAACAAATGTAGAATAAGCTTTAATTAAAATATGTAAATAATGAAACTTTTATTTTAGAAAAAAATCACATATTTTCATCCTAAAATTTAATTAAAATTATATTTAAGATTTAAGATAAACCTTAAAATTATGTTCATAAGAAGCTTCTCGTTAGTTATTCCCGAAATATATATATATCACTAATTATATTTAAGATTAAAGAGAAATCCTAAATCAATTTTTCTTGGTTGATTATAATTAAAAAATATAATTATTAGTAGATACAATTTTAGATGTTATCTTAAATATAAAAATTCAAAAAAAATGGTTAATGGCTATAACCAATCAAATATAATTAGTGATATAATTAGTAGATTATATAATTAGTGATAAATTAACCCGTTGATCTGAATAGAACTAATTATATGGGCCGTTAATTCCTTATGAGTAGTGTTTTGGTGGAAGAGTTTTTTTATGTTATATATAGATATAGATTATTAAATATACTTATTAGTAGATATAATTAGTGATTATCAATCTTTAAATTTAAATATAATTATTAGTAGATACAATTTTAGAGGTTATCTTAAATATAATAATTCAAATAAAATGGTTAATGTCTATAACCAATCAAATATAATTAGTGATATAATTAGTAGATTATATAATTAGTGATAAATTGACCCGTTGATCTGAATATAACTAATAATCTAGGCCGTTAATTTCTTATGAATAGTGTTTTGGTGGAAAGGTTTTTTATGTTATATAGATATAGATATAGATATAGATGCTCCTTCTCTCAAATCAAACTTCCTCCCTCCCGTTTTTTTTTTCTGCCAGACCTCCCCCCCCCCCCTTTTCACCCCTAACACTCTCAAATTCCTATAAGTTTATGTAGTACTTTTTAAATCTACTAGTAATATTAACTATTCTATATTTTGAAACAAAACATAATAAAAAAAGCCTCCCTTTTAGATTTATTTATTTTAGTTCTGGTGAAAAAAATTATTTATCTTAGCAACTGTAGAATATTTAATTGCAATGAAATACCCATTTCTTTCTTAAATATAGGACACATTTGGTGACTAGTGAAAGCTTGATCTCAGATATAATGTCTATTTCTACTTTTTTAAACTTAAATTAACCCTATTAATTCTTTCCAATAATGAACAAAGACACAATATTATATTGATGTAATATATGTGATTTTAATTGGGAAAATTGCACAGTAGTCCCAAGCAAGCAATTATACTACTCCAATGTCCCTAAAAATGTCCTTATTATCATCAAGTTCCAAGGGACTTTGGTGTAATATTTTCCATTTGTCTAAAGACCCTTTTGCCCCTTGAGTAAACACACATACAGTGATGTTGAACATAGAAAGTCCTAAATGCAAGACTAAAATTCCACAGAGAGAGAGATAGGCAAGCAAAGATCAGTGGTCGGCTAGGATCGATGGTCAATGAAAAGCGGTGGCTGTCGAAGAGCAATGGCTAGCAAAGATCGATGGTCGGCGAACGGAGGAAAGCGAAGCTAGGAATCTCGATTTCGATCGGTATGTGTTTTTCATCATTTCCTTTTTTTGATAGCAAGGCAAGCTAAAGCTTGTGGTTGTCTCAGATTTTATACAATCACTGCATTAGATAAAGGAACTGGACTACTACTAACTAAATCTACTATCATCTGGTTAATGCAAAATGCTGGTGGGTGATTACGAGCTTCGTGTTGCACTCTGAACGACGCCACATTGCATCGCTAGTAGCTTGAATTTTTGCAGTGTCACCATCTCTCTTTCTCTCTGTGTCTCTGTTTCTCTGTGATTTTGTGGGAGAGTTCGAATTGTGGTGATGGTGGTGATTATAAAGGGAGAATGTGGACTGATTACTTCTAGGAGGGAAAATGGGATACATTTTGGGAATTGTTGGATATTTGAATTAAGCTTTTGTTGACAAGTGGGAAAGCCTGTAATGACAACTCCCAAAGCCTACATTAACAAGTTCCTGAGTTGTTAATAGAAACTGGATATGCCTCACATCACAAGAGAGTTTTACACGAGTGATAAGTGGGAAGGAGTGTATGACAACTCCTAAAGCCTGTAGTAACAAGTTCATGAGTTATTAATATGAACTGGATATGCCTCACATCTCAAGAGAGTTTTACACGAGTGACAAGTTAGATAATGCCAATTACCAAAGCCTGCATTAACAAGTTCCGGAGTTGTTAATAGGAATTGGGTATACCTCATCTCAAGAGAACATTACACGAGTGACAAGTTTGAAGGCCTGTAATAACAACTCTCAAAGCCTACATTAACAAGTTCCGGAGTTGTTAATAAGAACTTGGTATGCCTCACATCTCAAAAGGGTCTTACACAAGTGACAAGTGGGAATTCCTGTAATGACAACTCCCAATGCATGCATTAACAAGTTCCAGAGTTGTTAACAGAGCATTTATGTAACATCCTAAAAATTAATTAAGGATTTGTGGGGGTAAATAGGAATTGATTAATGAGAAATGATGGATTATGTGAATATTTAAAGGATTTTGAGGTATTTTTGAGGATTTTAAAGGCCTAGTTTCTCCCTTATTTTGAGGATAATAATTTTGGGGAAATTACTTTTTTAGACTCAAAAGAGGATATTATAGGAGGAAATAAATAAAGGATATTAGGGGAAAATTTTGAGAGTGAAAATAAAATTTTTTGTTCAAAAGAAATATCTTATTTGAGAATTTTAGGGCCTAGTAGTGTATTTTCCACTCTTTCCTCCTGCCGACACTCCCTCACGTCAATAATTTCTTTCCTCCCCCGTAACTTTTACTTTTTCCTTTTATTATTCCCTAACCAATCACACTCAACCATTATTTATATATTATATTATTATTTATATACACACACACACCAATCCTTTCTTCGCTCTGCGTTCTTTTTCTTTCTCTTTCTTTCTTTCCTTTTCTTTCTTTCTTTCCTTTCTATCTCTCTCGTCTCTCTCTTTCTTGCTCTTTCTTTCCACCACCAATATTCCTATCATTGGACTTATCAGAGTTCGTTTACGAAGGAATAGTAAGTTTTTCGGCCAACTAAGCACATTTTTGGAATCCCGTAAGTCTCCTCTACATTCCTATATCTTTAGTTTTTCATTTGGCTATACTTGAAAAATTAGGCCTTGTCTAAGTTGATATTTCTGGGAGTCCTAAGATTAATAAATTGAAGCTTGGACCTTGATTATAAGTTCCTTTAAATAGATTTTTCTTTGTTGGAGGTTTTCCTAATTATTGGGAATTTTTGGATTTTTAGATATTTTAGGTTTGAACTTGAATTTATTGGACTATCAATGCTTAGAAATAAATTGTGGATTAATGAATGTATTTTTGAGGTTGAGAAATGATTGGAGGATGTTTAGAAAATTTTGTTTAGGTTTGAATTTTATAAATTGGTATTGGTGATGAATAATGGGGATTATTGGATGTTAAGGTTTAAAATAAATGGAGTAGAGATAAATTTTAGAGATAGAGAGGGAGAATAAATGTTGAATAAAAATTTAAAATAAATGAGGGCAAAGAAAGGGTAGTTAGTAATTTAATTTCCAACATGTGAAATTGTTGGATAAATGATTAATTATGATTGTATGTATGGTTGTGTAGTGCTTGAATTGTACTAAGTTAGCACGGGGGAGCTGCACTATTGTGAGATTGGTGCCAACTATCAGGTAACCGCTTTCTGCTTGTTTATGTGTGTGTGGTGTTAGTAAGTAATTTGAAATATTATTATTTGATAATTATGAGGTTTTGAATCACAATTGAAATATGATTATCAATTGATGATTGATGAGATATGGAAATGAGATCTTGAAATATTATTATTTTTCATAATATAATGTCCTGTGGATTATTATTTTGGAATAGCATAAATTTGTGATTTGAAATATTTTGAACTGAAATATATATGATTTTGGAAACTATTTCATATATATGTATATTCTGAAAATACTGGAAGGCCTGGTGCCTGATGGTGGTGTTGCATATCTATGTGTTATTTGTGAGAAATTATTTGTGTATGTGACACCGGTGAATTGGAAATTGTGCCATCACGTGATGAGGTACCATGTTGCGCCACATGGACTAATTGATATATTATGGGAAATAAATGAGATAAAGACGTAAGAGGGGAGATCGCCCCTCACGGATTCAGAAAGGATGGAGATCCTTCTAATCCGTGGTGCGGTTCAGGGAGGGTAGAAAGTCCCTCGTGAACTATACCGTGGCTATCAGGGGCGGGTAGAAGGTCCCGACTGGTCCCACATATTTTCCTAACGTTTCTAGTAAGATTCGTTTGGGTTGTTTGTATTTATCAATAAAATATATACTATTCTTGGAGATGAATTGTGATGGGTTGTTCCACAATTATAAAAGATGAAAAGAGATTTTTGGGACTAAGATGTGCATTATATGTGAATATCTGATCATGCTTCTAAATTGATATATATATATATGTATGTATTCCACTGGACACATTGCTAGCACACACCGCACTTAGATGAGTAGTCAGTGGTTGCGTTTGGGGCTACCCCCGTTGATCTCACTTTTGCAGGTCCTAGGAGTGAAGTAGGAGGTCAAGGGAAGGATCCGGGAACTTCTCACTGATATCGTGAGATATTCTGGACCAGAAAGACAGGAGGTATTGCCACATTTAGTATCATATTTTGTATGATGCTTCCGCTGAAACTTGTTACTATTTTGGGGTAAATTATTGTATAAGTTCCATTATGATATGGTAGTTGGATACTATTCTAATTGTTGTTATTTTGGGACCGGTCCATCTCCGGCAACTTTGCTCGGTATTTGTGAGAACCGTTAGTGATTTTAGGTACCTTTGAGATGTATGATATTTTAAGGATGATGTGTGGAGATTAATAATGGATAATGCAATTTTCTGTTATTGTACTGGGAAGAGAATTATATTGTGACGACGGAGATTGGAGTTGTGGTTTGAATTAAAAAGGTAATATCTAAATATTATGGAAAGATCTTTTTCTAACTATGTTAGTTATTTTATTAAATTAATTCCTTTTCCTAACATAGTTAGCTATGTAAACGTTTTAACGTTTAATTGTGAGTGGTTAATAGTGGGATTAGGAAGTTAATGTTACAATTTACATCATTGTATGCATCCTATAGTCAACTATACCTACTCTAAAAGCTATCCAAAAACATTATACACCCTCCACTTTCAAACTTTTTGCAAAAAAAAAAAAAAATGGAGAAGTAACTTGGGCCATCGAACTCCACCACACCAACTCGAGAGCTCGGTCCGCCAGCCACCGTCAACTATGAGAAGAAATGTTCGCCACCGTAGCTCATCTGCCCAAACTGTTAGGTGAGATTTTCCATCTCAGATGTCTTTAGAAACTTTTTTTTTGTTTGCAACAAGTTTGAGAAAAAAACAGGGTTTAATTAATATTATGAGGTGATGAAATAATGAGAATGACAGGGGGAGAACGAGGGACCAGTGAGAAAGAGTGGTGGTGAGCCGTGAAAGAGAGGGGATAGTTTCCTAATAAGAAGATGGTGGGACCCACCATGTGTTTTTAGTTAGGGGTATAAGAGTCTTTAGACAAATGGATTTAATTGCTCCCAAGTCCCTTGGGACATGAAAATAATTAGAAGATTCTATGGGACCTTAAGGTAGTAAAGTCCCTTCCTTGAGACTATAGTGCAATTTTCCCATTTTAATTTAAATATGTCTTATACTTAGAGATTGAGGGGTATTTTCTTAGTGGCACACAATATTATGAAATTTATTAAATTTTTTTACCTATTTACCTAATTTAATTAGATTAACGATGATAGTTAAATTAGTTAAAATCACATATATTACCAAAATTAAACACTCTAATCATTTACCTTTTTTGCACCCCTAATCTCTTGCATATTTATTATTGAAAAGTATTAATATGGATAATTTAAACTTAAAAAAATAGAAAGAGACATTATATTTAAGAACAAGTTTCCTCACTAGTCATCAAATGAGTCCTATATTTCAAAAAAAAAAAGAGTATTTTAGTGCAATTAAATATTCTAATGTTATTAAGAAAATAAATTGTTTGTACCAGAACTAAAATAAATAAATCTAAAAAGGAGGATTTTTTTTTTATAATTTTTTTTTCAGAATATAGAACAGTTAATATTACTAGTAGATTTAAAAAGTATTACATAAACTTATATGGATTTGAGAGTGTTAGAGGGTGAAAAGGGAGGGAGGTCTGGGCAGGGAAAAAAAAACGGGAGAGGGAGGAAGTTTGATTTGAGAGAAGGAGTATTAAATTAAAAAGAAAGTGTGAGAGGGAGAGGAAGTGGGAGTGTGTGTGCGCGTGGGGTGCAAAATGAGAGAGTGAGGAGCTGTCAAAAATATGGGTCCTACCGTGCGATTTGGCTTCCTCTTATTGGCCAGTGCACAATTTTAGTGATACTCCCAGAGTACCTAAGAATTTCTCCATATAATGATATAATCTTGTCCGCCCCTCCACGTGTGCCAATCCCCATTGGATCCCACCCCTTACGCCCTCTTCATTTCATAATTTAATTCAATTAATTAAATTAGTAACCCCTCACTCTTTAAATACTGCTGCTTGTCTCTTCACCCCATCCATCCATCACTCCACCACCAAAAGCAAAGCAATCAACTGCTCTCTCTCTCTCTCTCTCTCTCTCTCTCTCTCTCTCTCTCTCTGTGTTTTCGGTTATCACGAAGCACTTTCCGATCTCTCTCCGATTTAGACTCATCATCCTGCGATGTTCGTGAAGAAGCTGGTGGAGAAGGCCTCCAACAAGAAGGTCAGTTCCCTTAATTTCCCTCTCACCATAACTATCATCTCACTACTCCACAGCTCACCCTTAGATCCACTCCTCTCTTTTCCAATATGCTCATCATCCAAACGGCGAACTCACTCGCCAACATTTATTTATTGTTTATAACCAGAGGGATTCTCAGGATCAACGCTTTCTTACTATTTCTTTAACCCCCATCCCTATTCATTCTCTTCTTCTTTGCCAGTCTTACACTGCACTTTTTCCAGCAAAGCCTTCTTTCCATTCTTCATATGCTCATATCCAACATCACCTCCATGCCCGGTCTTTTCATGGAGAGATCCCACAAATCAACATGATCCTGGACACCTGTATGGCCTTCATTTTCATTCATGATTGCCTCTCCCTACGAGAGAAACCAAACTGAAATTCTGCCTGTTTTGTTCCTTTCCTCCCTTGGTTTTGCATTCACACACGCAAACATTAGTATTTTTTTTTTTTTTTGCCTTTTTGTTTTTGGTTTTGGTTTTGCCTGAAAAAAGATTTGGTGTTATCTACTTTGAATTGATTACTTTTAACGGATGGTCAGCATGGGACCGACCACAATGCAAATAATAAAGGAAAAAAGATCTGTATTAGTTTGGTTTCGACAACTAATACGATATTATTTGTCGGGTAGAAAAGGATGTTATTTATTCTCTCTCTCTCTATGTATACAAGAATTCCTCCTCCAAACTATATAATTGAAAAAAATTAAAAGTTGATTTTTTTTTGGCGATTTATTATCAAATAGAGATTTATAATAGAAACGCTTTTAATGGAATACTAAATTAAAACACCACTAACATCACTTTTGACCAAAATCAATTAAATGTCTTATAACGGTATGATCTCTCGATAAATGGAAGATTGCGAGGTGAACGGATTATAACCAACCTCATGCATTAGGGCCTTTAACTAAAAAAAAAGAAAAATTAATGTTGGCCTTGGATAAAAAAGAGGCGGGGTCGGTGGTAGTCAAAGTCATTGTGTGGGCCTCTGTGGGAGATGAATTTACTATGGTGGTCGGTGACCCACGTTAAAGACCGTTAAGTTCGGTCTGAGCCCACAAGAATCCAAGGCCCCAGGGTAGATGCAACCTTCGACTGAGGAACAGAGGAAGCCTTTTTTTTTTTCCCAAAAAAAAAAAAAATTAATTAATTAATTAATTTAATGTGAAATTATTCAAGTTTATTGAATGTATCGGCGGCAATCGCCATATTCCCCCGCACTTCAAAAAGCCACTCCTCACTTGACTCAAACATCTAACCAAAAGATGCCGCAACATGGCGTTAACACCTAACGCTATTTGAGGGTCATAAAATGTTGCTACTCTTATGCTAATAGGTAAATTATTTATTTTAATGTCAAACTTTTTGCTCAAGCTGTGACTGTGAGCTGTGCCTGCAGCTTGGTGGGAATTCATTTGGATTAAAAGCCAGTGATTTAGACGTCCGTTTGGTTAATCACTATGGGGTCCCATCCAATGGCGCCAAATTAGCTTATGACAACAATCACAACATTCTTGCTCTCTCTACACAGTACGTTATTCCTTGCCATTTCTTCACTTACCATGCATGGAGTCTTATATCATATGTAATAACATTGGATCTTTTTCAAAAACATGGGAAAGCAGCTGCAGGCTGCAGCAAATATTTTGTTATATAATTTCTGTCTTCTTCTATTGTCACTTTCAAATTGTTTTCATTCCCACGGCGTTCCCTATAATTATTCAACACGTTGCTTCTGTGACTTCTGTTAATATTTTAAAGGACTGATTTTTTTGCCTTTTTTCACGAGCAGGGATGGCAGAATTAAACTATTTGGAAAAAATAACACTCAAGCCATCCTCCAATCTACTGAGGCAGTGCCTAGCAAGTTTCTACAGGTTATATGCTTCTGTACATTTTCCCCCTTTCTTTGTCTCTAATAGGCACCTGGGTAAACTAATTGGTCCTCTTCAAGTTGTGAGCAATGCTCTTATTCTTGGACTATAAAGAAAATCCGTACATTAACAATATGAGGATGGCATTTACATGCAGTTCATCCAAAACCAAGGCATCCTTCTAAATATCACTTCCAATAACCACATTGAGGTAAGTATTAACCTAGGATATTGTGTTTTCCTATGAAGTTCATTCAAAAACAGATATTCATGAAGAAACTTTGTAATTAGGTTTGGGACATTGACAAGAAGCAGCTGGCTGATGAGTACTTTGTTAAAGAAGAAATTACTTCCCTTGCTGTCATTCAGCATAGCTTCTACATGTAAGTAATATGTCTACTTCAAAATGAACTATATATATCAAGAGATTGTTGTTTGGGATCACCAAAAGCCAAGGGCATATACATCTCTTAATTGGCAGGTACATCGGAGATTCTGTTGGCAGTATTTCGGTTTTCAACCTGGACCAGGAACCCTGGCGGATAGTACAGATGAAATACATCATCCCTCTATCAGCTTCTTATGGTGAGATACTTAGCCGCTTTAATTTTGTTTTCACTTGGCTAGCATGTCCTTTAGGTAAACGACAATTTGTAAAGGATTTCGTTCCTTCAGTCCTCTTTTACTGGTGAACACCAAAAAAATAGGAGGAAAACGAAATCTAATTGGTACATACTAATTGATATTTTGATTTTAGAAATTTTATCTCATTTAATCTAATTGCCAGTCCTATAAGAATTGTTTTTCCTCTCCTCTTTTCGATCTCTCATAGATGTGCTTAGTTTTCACTTCTTAAGTTCTTTAATCATCTTGTTTAGGGAGTCCAACTGAAGCGTCAGATGATTATGCTGTGACACATATATTGCCTCAACCAGCAGCTGAAAGTAAGAGGTAAACCCCACAAACCCAGTCATCTCATTCTCTTGGGACATTACCGTATAACTCATTTGAGGCCAGATTTTCCCAAGTCATGTCTAAATTTTAAATTCCCTTCTCTTTTGTGTATCAATGCAGGGTTCTCATAATTATTAGAAATGGCCAAATAATATTATGGGATATTCAAGAAAGCAAACCTATCTTCAGAACTGGTGGAAACATATCACAAGCATCCTATAATGAGGCTAAGAAAGCGACTTCTGCATGTTGGGCATGTCCTTTTGGGAGTAAGGTGGTTGTTGGGTACAGCAATGGAGAGCTTTTAATTTGGAATATCCCTTCTCAAAACGTTGGGAATGATTCAGCATCTGATTGTACTACTCAAAACACTCCTATGTTCAAGCTTAACCTGGGATATAAATCAGACAAAATTCCAATTGGCTCTGTAAAATGGATGTATGCTGAAGGAAAGGCAAGTCGACTTTATGTCATCGGAGCTTCTGACATTGCATCTCCAAACTTAGTCCAGGTACATGTTTTGCTTGGATCATTCTGAATATAAATCTATTCTTGTAACAACTATTCGGAATGTTTCTGTACACGTATTTTCGTTTATAACGCGTAATTTATAAATGATATTGCTTTTTAACTAATGAAATAAAGGAAAAGATGCTAATGATTTCCAATGTAATTTTAGTTGTTCGTAATCAGATTGCTTAGTAGAATTATGACATGTGAAATAACTTCTTTGGAAGATATATCATAATGTAGTCTCAAGTTGTAACTGATGTCCACCTATAGTGTTTGTTGAAGATTCTGATGGCTAAAGAATACGGAACTACACAAAAGTTTCTTCCGTCTTCTAATGGCTGTATTGCATGTAAAGAAATGTAATAGTTATATGATTATATGCCGCAGGTAGTGTTACTGAATGAGAAGACAGAGTCTCGCACAATTAAGCTGGGCCTTCATCTGGCTGAAAGCTGTATTGACATGGAGGTCTTATCAACTTCAAGTGAGCAAAGCAAGCATAAACAGGATTGTTTCATTTTGCTTGGGAAATCTGGCCGTGTTTATTTGTACGATGATAGTTTGATCGAAAGATATCTTCTTCAATGCCAGTCCAAGTCCTCACCCTCACTGCCAAGGGAAGTGATGATTAAGTTGCCACTGGCAGATTCAAGCATCACGGCAGCAAAGTTCATCTCAAACAATCCTAATCTCCGAAATCCCGACGATGAGGTAACATGCAGAGTTAATCTCGAACAGTCACGTAGATTTCGTTGACAAAGCTTATTCGTCTTCTTTTGTTTCACTGAATCGACTTCCCCCCTTTATTTGGCCCCTTGTTGTCTCATAGGAATATGTGCAGCTGCTGAAAAACTACCCACCTCTTATTCCCATTGAAACAAAACACAAAGACGCGTCTTCTCTGAATTCTTCCAACTTCACTGGATTTTCAAAAGTTAGAAACTTGTACATAACTGGCCACAGTGATGGAGCCGTAACTTTCTGGGACGCGTCATGTCCCTTTTTCTTCCCAATTTTGCAGTTGAAGCAACAGGTATGTGCGCAAGTTGTCTACTTTGAGTGGAAATAAACTAAAAGTTTGTGAAGAACTCGTACAATGATAGCATGCATCAGTAAGAGTATAGTTTCCCGGGTAATTTTTTAGTTCAAGCAGGCCATTGGAGGATTAGATGCAGTTATCTTCTTTCTTCCAAGTACTTTAGAACTCTCGGCTATTTGCTTTTCCTGTTTAATAATTTATTATGCCTTTTGTTCTTTCCCTTTAACTTCATGCAGAGTGAAAATGATTTTTCTACGAGTGGCATACCCATAACAGCATTATATTTTGATATCAACACGCCTCTTCTTGTTTCTGGAGACCAGAGTGGAATGGTGAGGTTTCTTAAATTATGAATTTGGTGTATTGGGATCATTTTCATTTTTCTTTCTATTTCTCCTCACCCCCTGTTATTTTACAGTATACTTTCCATTAACATGATCTACAGGTTCGCATCTTCAGATTTAAACCTGAACCTTATTCAAGCAACAGCTTCATGTCTCTTGCGGGTATTTTATCCTCATATTTTGCATTTGTTAGTCATTAAATTAAACGGATGGTTTAGTGTCTTCAGTCTAAGAGTGACATGCTTTTCAATTCGTCATTGTAGGAGGCACAAAAAAAGCGACTGATCACATAATTCACAGTGTGAAACTCATAAAGACTAATGGTGCTGTACTATCCATGAACATAGATCATGGCTCAAATCATCTTGCTGTTGGTTCTGATCAAGGATATGTGAGCTATTTTCCAGGATTTATTACCAAATACACATTGATGGATTTGAACTGAAATGGACGTAATATATTATTTAAATATTTGAACTTCCATTGAACACTTCAGCCAATGCCAAGTACTCCCTCCGATCCTAAATATAAGATTACTTTGACTTTTTTTGTGGAAGTTAAGGAAGCATATTAGACCACTAAATTATAACATATTTCACATGTAATTAGATTATAGGTTAGTTTATAAGTAAAATAAATTATTTTTGAGGAAAAAAGATAAATATAGACAATTTAAAGTGAATAATTTTGCACCTTTAATTTCTCCAAAAAAGTCAAAATAATCTTATTATTAGGACCGGAGGGAGTATCATTTAGTAGACTCAAAAATATATTGTGTCATCTATCTAGAACGTTTGATTCGCTCTGTTTTGAAGTTCAAACTGTTTTATCATATCGCTGAAGCATCATACGTTATAATACACGTAACTTTTTTTTTTTTTTTTTGCAGGTGTCTATTATTGATATTAATGGCCCAACTTTGTTATATCAGAAACAAATCACAAGTGAGATTGGTACCGGTATCATATCTCTACAGTTCCGAACATGCAGTTTGCAGGGTTTCAAGAAAAACGTTTTAGCTGTTGGAACAAAGGATTCATCTGTTTTGGCACTTGATAGTGAAACTGGAAACCAAATGAGCACTGAGACTGTTCATCCTAAGAAGCCGTCTAAAGCTCTGCTAATGCAAGTGTTAGGTAAGAGATTAGTAAATGTTGACACAGTGATCAATCATCGTAAACTTTGTGAGGAACAAGACTGAAAAGCGTATATTTGTTGTGTTACTAAGATGGACAAGGAGAATTAAGCAAGGAATTGGGTACAAGCGAGGCGAATGATATTGATGATGCAACAACCAAGCAATTGTGCGTTTTGCTTTGTTCTGAGAAAGCTTTGTATGTCTATTCTTTTGTGTCTGTTGTTCAGGTAACATGCACTTCACTTTTATTCATGCCAAGAATTCTATGTTATGAATACCAATTGAACATTCAGTTTTCAGATAATAACACCGGTTGGATGTTTCAGGGTGTTAAAAAGGTGCTTCACAAGAAGAAGTTTCATTCCTTATCCTGTTGCTGGGCTTCCACTATCTACACCCATTCTGATATTGGACTTGTGCTCCTTTTCACCAATGGAAAAGTGGAACTAAGGTGGTGGCTCTGTTCTTGACATGTGTGTGTGTGTGACTAATGCTTCTTCTATGAGAAAAATGATCAGACCAAAAATATACTTCTGTTGACTTGTCTTTATAAATGTACTTTCCTAGTCAAACATTAAAATGGCAATTTATATAAAGTAAAATAGTTATTTAGTCCAGAAGCAAAAACGACAAGTGTTTGCTCGGAGTTTAAAATCAGGACTTTTAACTATTTTTAATTTGTTAACTTCGTAACATGCTCTTTAAAGTAATGTTTCATTCTTTTAGTGTTTAATACTGATTGTTTTATTTCCAAATATTAGGTCTTTGCCAGAGTTGTCCCTGATCGTGGAGACCTCAATCAGAGATTTCACTTATTCACCTCCGAAATTAAAGTCATTTTCTGATAGACAGGTGTGCTGTTCATCCGAAGGAGATCTTGTTATGGTACGAGTACATTTTACTATTTCCATAGCTTGAATTAGATTATTATTATTATTGCGATGATGATTTAGAAATTAATACAACTTCCATTTAAAGGTGAACGGTGACCAGGAAATTTTGGTTGCCTCAATGTTGGCCAACAGGGATGTTTTCAGGTATATGAGGCTAGATATTGACCTAGGAAATTATGTCATTAACCTCACTACTGCCTTTGGTATAGAAGAGCATATGCCACAGGGAACTAGATCACTGGAAAAAAAACAAAGTGATTTCCATTTTAAAATTAACAAGAGCTCTCATCGTGGTCTAATGCTTGACTTCTTTTTAGGCTTTCGGACAGTGTCAGCTGTATCTACAGGAAAGAGAGGATGCTATCACAAGAAGACGTTGTCCCTGCCTCAATAATCCATAAGGAAAAGAAAAAGGTAGGACATTCGTTTTTATTTACTTTCAAACTCTAAATGATGGTATGTGATTCCATTATTTCTATCCTTTTTTTTTGGGGGGGGGGGGGGGGGGGAGCAGGGTATATTTAGCTCTGTTATCAAAGATTTTACCGGAAGTAAAGAAAAACATGTGGCCCTCATGGAAACAGAAGATACTAAAGAAAGCATACATCAACTGTCAGTGATATTTTCTAATGCAAATTTTCCAAGTGATGCTGACAATAATGATAACCTTACCATGGATGAGGATGAGGATAAGCTTGAACTAAACATAGGTATGACAGTGCCTATCAGCCCTGCAGAATTCTGCACGCTTGGGATTTTGTTTAAAGGCTAATTCAAAATGTTTGGTTTTCCTCCTGTATAGATGACATTGATCTCGAGGATCCTGGAGAAAAACGCAAAGATCAAAGGATTCTAGGAACTTTAAATAAGAAGAATTTGGCTGGCAAATTTCAGGCTCTAAAAGGTTAGTGATGGCTTGGTTACTTCTATGTCTTCAATTCTCCTGATTTCCATTAAGGATTCTATATCGAATTAGAGTGTTCAAAGAACATGGCCTGAACGTTAGCTGATTTTGTTGAGCATCCGATGTTCAGGAAGGTTAAAAGACATGAAGGGCAACACTCAGAAAACGTCAGATAAGGAAGAGCAACAGGATGAGAAAGGTGGTGCAGTAGATCAAATCAAGAGAAAATACGGGTTTTCTTCTTCCTCCGATGTAAGTACTTGTATATTAGAATTGTTATGATGTGTTCAGAAACGTTACTGGAAACATGAAACAATCATGAATTGCCGCAGGAAACAAGCACTGCTAAATTGGCACAAAGCAAGTTGCAGGAAAACATGCGGAAACTGCAGGTAACTAATACTCTCTCCCATCCTTTTTATAAGGCCCTTTAACTACTTCCCTAACATTAAGAAAGTTAGTTTAAGTTCGTTACATGAAAAAGAAAAAAAATCAACAAATTTTCGAATTTACCCTTTGATTGTAATAACTCACTGGGGGAGGAAAGGATGGAACAGCCATTGTAAATAGACAAGGACAGTTTTGGAGACTAGTTAGAGATATTTCATTAAATTAAATCTTAAAAAAAATCTTGTATTAAAGACCAATTGGTACATTCTTGTCAATAGGATGGGGGGAGTATTTGTTATAAAAAATGCTAGTTACTAGAAAGTACAAGCAGAGCTAGTTTTAGTGGATGCAAGAAATAATGCATGCACTCATCTTGTGTGTTGGACAGGGTATCAATCTTCGAGCCACACAGATTCAGGATACAGCAAAATCATTTTCTTCATTGGCAAAACAAGTCCTGCGAACCGCCGAACAGGATAAACGTTGAGAAGCCAGCGGACTATACTTTTTCAGACTCTTCATTTTTTATAAATTGTTTCATTTTTTTTTATTTTATATATGCAAAGATGTTGTCTGCGTGCAAGGTTTTTTTTTTTTTTGGGCCAAACTTTCAGCATGCAAGTTTGTTCCATTATTTGTGTGTGTATATTTTGCTTCGCTCTTGTGATCACAAGACTCATCATGGATATTGGATAGTGAGAATAGTGGTTCTTTTTTTTTTTTTTCAAAAAGAGTTGATAGGGCGTCTTCCATTTGAAACTTGATCATCGCATAACCGACAATCTTCAAGATCACATTCGATAGTTCAATATCCTAGAGTTTCAAATACTTCAAAAATCTATTTAACCATGCACATCTTATATAGAATGTTAGTGTCTTTAACTTACTTCCCTAACATCAAGAAAGTTAGTTTAAGTTCGTTACATGAAAAAGAAAAAAATCAACAAATTTTCGAATTTTCGAATGTTAGTATCTACAGACCTTGTGAGCAAATTAAACTGCATGAAGCTTGAATGCAGTTCAACAGAAAAAAGTGTCATTTATTTTGCATTATAAAAGCACAAAACTCAGTGAACACCAAATTTATATCTATATCTATATATATATAAATATCATAGAGACTCATTGTCATTTCTTTCTGCTGCTCGTAATTCGTCCCAAATTGAAGGAAAACCACATGGCAACACTATTGAACTAATGTTTTCTCAAGAGGTCTCTCAAGATGGAGTGTATCTATTCTCTAACAGCATCTCTGTTGCTAAAGCTCAAGGTATAAATATCTGCCGTTGGATGATTCCACAATCTAGCAACTGCGTAAATTGACCATTATATTTATCAAGTGTCTATCCTACTTCAGAATGTTAAACTGAGGTGCAAATAAATAAACAAAAACTGTAAACATCATTATCAAGAAATAAACAAGCAGTTTGAGATAGGGAAAGAAAAGTTTGATATAGCTTACCTTCAGGTATATCTATCCATATTTGGCTATTGGAATCGAAGCCGAAATTGAGATATTTGATTCCATAACTTGTAGAACAAGAAGGAAGAATGATGAGCTGTACAACTCCATTTTACCAACTTCTTCAATGATGAAGGGATTAGTATCTTCTGCGTCCTATTCATTCAACATGTGCGTTCAGACCTTCGAAAATTAATGTCTTTGCGTGTGCATTGCTTCTATTATATGGCATCGTTGCCAAATCAACACTCATGCTGTATGCAATTGTCACGATAGATTATAATAATTTTCACGTGATACTTTTGTATCTGAGAAGAAAGAACAAAAGAAACTTTTTTGTTAATAGCTATTGATGTTATATAATGCATGTAATTTTCTCTAATATTTTTTGAATAATATTGAATTTATTTGGTGATCATTCATGCTATTAATTATGTAAATAAAAATAAATTAATTAGATGTCTCAAGAAATAAACATAATAAAGATGAGGTCCCACAGAGTTGTAAATAACAACTTTTAGCCTGACAATAACAATTAGTGATTAGGTGATTACAAATTCATGAACCTCATCTTAATTATATTTCTTCTTTAGAACCTCTAATTAATTTTCCCTAAAAATAATACATGCACATATGAATGAACATATGGATTATCTTTTTAAGCTTTGAAAGTAACAGTGTTCGTAATTCTTTTTGTAATGGAATGTGTTTGTTATTCGAATCAAGCAAACTGTTAATGTCATGAGTTTGAACTATTTTTGAGTAACCGTTTCATTCTATAGTCAATGAAGAAGATACATACAAGAGTACTTTTTTTTTTTGTATTAAAGACAAATATCATTAAAACGAAATAAGTTTGTAAGAAACTTATCAAAAGATCTTGGATCACAAGATATAATCCATTGTAATGTAGTCCTTAGACATTGCAGATAAAAAGAAGATATTTGATGCTTAATATTTTTTCCAATAGATAGACTGAATCAGTTTATTATCTGAAAAAAAATCTGCATATGACACATCAGTTATGACCTTCTCTTATATTTGTGAGTAGGGACACACCAATTTTGAGTTTGAATCAGGGCTTTGAGATCTAGAATATGCTGTCTATCCATGAAACAATTGAATATGACCCGGTTCCGATTGCAAGAAGCAAAGGCAACAAAATTGAATGAAATAGCCTGATTGATTTGATTGGAGAGGGAGAAGGACAAGCTATAGTACTTTTGTGAATAATACTATTTCTCAACCACCAAATACTATTGAGAAGATTTATGATCTTCTTTAATTCATTAACAAGCCCATCCGTGTGAAGTTGAAGAAGGGTGAAAACGAGCCATTTTTAAAAAAATTAAAGCAATTCCATTCAGATCTGATGGAAAGGGAACCTCACCAAACTTCCTGAGCAAGAGGGCACTGAAAGAATAAATGCTCGATCATTTCTTCTTGATCACAACAAAAAGGACAAAAATAGTTGACTTGTAAATGATGTCTAATTAACTCATCTCCAGATTGATAGCTTCATGAATGAGTTTCCATATAAAGAGCAAATTCTTCATAGATAAACTAATTAACCACAACATCTTCCAAAAAGATTCATTTGAGACAGAAACAGTGGATCTAGCTAACAAAGAAAAACCATCCTTAGCAAAATACCTACCATTGGAGGAACATTTCCAAATTATATAATCTTGAGAGTTGGTAAAGGATATTGGAATAGAAAGAATTGTAAAAGAAACAAATGGAAAGTGTAGCTGCTTTATCAAGGCTGAATTCCATTGAATAGGTACCCAAGAAAGGTTTGAATGCAGAATTAGATCATTGACAATCTGAAACTCAGGAGGTGTCAATCAGTGTTGAAAAAATCGGACCGCCCCAGGGCGGTCGGACCGTGAACCGCCCTCAAAACGGGTCCGGGTGAGTCATCGACCCAGCTATGCATTTAAACCGGTGGAGAATCGGTTCAACCCGCCCAAAATCGAGCGACCCGTTCAAAACCGGGAGGTTGAACCGTTTCTCCATTTTTTTTTTTTAAAATGTGATTTCTTTTATTTTGTTATAATTCACTTAATTACCAACTTTCACTTCACTTAATTTTATAAACCAGGAAACTATAATATTTTAAATGTTATTATACTTGCATATGTTTAATATTTAATTGTTATTGTTCTTAGTATTTGTATTTTAATCTGTAGATTGTAGAATAATATTTACTTTTACGTGTGATCAACTAATATTTTATATTTTTTCCTCTATAGAAACATTAAAATATTCATGTTTGATGAATCATGCATACTTATCTACATTTACATTTTGATATTAGTAATTATTTACGTTAATATCAATAAAAATTTATTATTTTAATATAACCGGTCCGACCATTGACCCTTAAACTAGTGTCTCGTCCGGTTCGCTGTGCGGTCCGGTTTTTTGAACCTTGGTGTCAATAATCCTGATTGTATTTGCCACCATAGGTAGGTGTGGAAATAGGCCAGGCCAGGCCTGGCCTGACCATAAATAGGCCTGGCCTGTTGTGTAGATAATTGGCCTGAGCCTGGCCTATGGCCTGTAATAGGCCGTTTTTTCATGCCTAAGCCTGGCCTGTTCAAAGACCAGGCCTAACCTGAAGCCTGTTAAAAGGCCTGTTATCAACAGGCCGCTTAACAAGCCTAAAACAAGCCTATGACTCAAAAAATCTAAAAGTACATTTTTTACTTAGCAATAGTATGATATATACTCAGCACGTAAGAACACAAATCTGATACAAAACAACAAGAGTCTAAAAGACAAAGCAAGTAAACATCAACAAAACTAATAGTCTGATACAATCAACAAAAATAAAGTGAAAAGTGATGGTAGAGACAGAAAAGGAAGAGGAGAAGATGGATGTATTAGGTTCCAAGGTGATGAATTTGAGTTCTTAGTAGGAAGGAGAAAAGGGAAACGGTGAGATAGAGTGAAAAGTGAGGGTGAGTGAAAAAAAAACCTTAGATACATACATGTATAATTTTATTTCAAATTAAGGGTACAAATGTAATGTTACTAAATTTTTTTTTAAAAAAATAAATAACAGGCTTAGGCCGGCCTGTTAGTCCTAATAGGCTTTTGTAAGAGGCCTGGGCTTGGCCTGTTTAAGAAAATAGGCTTTATAAAAAGCCTAAGCCTGGGCCTGTGGCCTGTTAGGCCTGGGCCTGGATAGGCCAAGCTTAAGACCCCTGTTAAGGGCCTAGCCTGTTTTCACCCCTAACCACAGGTGGTGGTTGATGGGTATAGAAGATCCATTACCTACTCTCTATTAAAGATTATCTAAAATAAGGTCCTTGTTACTTAAGTTGTCTTTCTAAATCCAAGAAGAGTTGAAAGGTTGCTTCACAATGGCTTCTTTTGATAGATCGATATACTTTATTTTCAATATAGATCCAAGCAGAGATGAGGGTGGAGCTGAGATAATTCTCTAGAATTGTTTGGCAAGCAAACTTGAATTTACAGTCTCAGTTTCTCATAAACGTAAGCCTCTTGCGTTAATAAGCAAGAAAAATATTATTTTTTTTTCACCAGATGAATTTTCTTTTTATCATCATAAGACCTCCAAAAGAAATCAATACATCTACTATCAATTTTCTTACATATGTAGGAAGGCAGTTTGACACAAGAAAGAAGAGAGATGTTAGCAGCAAAAAGAATTGATTTAATTAAAGTTAATCTAGATGCTTGAGACAAAAGTTTGGCCTTCCATGATGCTGTTCTTCGATTAATTGCATTAAGCACATGGTCATATATGACACTTTTGTTCTTCCCAGGATCAATCCAAGTCCTTAAATATTTGCCCAACTTTTGAGAATAGCCTATTTGAAAAATTACTGATAGGTTGGTTCTATCTTGATGACTATTATTGGGACTAAATATCAGAGTAGATTTGCTTTTGTTTAAACTCTTATCCAACTAATGACAATAACAATCAAGTATCTGCTTGGCATGCTCAAAGCAATCTCTGTTACCTTCTAAAAATAAAAGAGAATCATCCGCTTCTAAAAGATGAGAAATTGGGGATGCTTTCATACTAACGTTAACTCTCTTCCATTTGTTCTGAGATTCTGATTGATGTATCAGACATGACAAAGTGTTTGTAGCAATTATATATAAATAGGGAGATAAGGGGTCACCTTGACGAATACCACAGCGAGGAGACATAGAGAAGATAACCTGACCATTTAGTTGAACATAGTATTCAACTATTGAGATACATTGGTAAATCATATTGAGCCACTTTTCTGGAAAATTTATTTTTTGGAAGCATGCAATAATGAATTGCCATGAGAATCTATCAAAAACTTTAGAAAAATCCACTTTTAGAGCAGTTAGTTTCTTTCTTCTTTTCCTTGAAGAGTGAATTTATTAAATACAATTTGTTGACAGCATAATGTTGTAAGAAATTAATCGTCCTTTTATAAAAGCACTCTGATAAGGAGCAATTAATTTATCTAGATGAAGCTATAATCTATTACAAAGCACTTTGGAAAAGATTTTATAAGAAACATTACTTAGACCAATTGGCCTAAAATCTTTGAAACTCTAAGGATAATCAGTCTTAGAAATAAGAGTGATATTAGTCTTATTGAAAGTCTTAAGGAGAAATCCAGAAGACCAGGTATTAAGGACCATAGCATAAATATCTTCTTAAATTGTGGACCAGTTTCTTAGAAAGAACTCAGCATGAAAACCATCAGGTCTTGGAGCACCAGCTTTAGGGAGATTAAAGACAGCTTGTTTGACTTCTTAAGGTGAAATTTCTTTCATCAATGCAGAGGTATCATCATCTGTTAAAGTTGGAACATGGAGAGAGTTCGTTTGACTTAATAAGTCTGTGTATGATAAGGAGTCTTGACCCATGAAAGTATTTGAAAAATATGAGAAGGCCATTGATTATATATCTGATGGATCAGATGTCCAATTCCTATCTTGATTCTTCAGTTTGGTAATAGAATTTCTCGTGCGCCTTCTATTTACGGATGGATGGAAAAACTTGGTATTTCTTTCCCCTGATGTATGCTAATTAATCTTAGCTCGTTGATGCCAAAAACTCATTTCACATTCATAAAGGAATTCTAACTCTTGCTTCACCTTCATCATTCCATCACCAACTGAGTGATAATCAGAATTATCCAAGGAAATTGATGCAGGAAGAGAAGTAATTTTATTTTCTAAATTCTTTATTCTCTGAGAGATGTTGCCAACTCTAGAGCGATTCAACTTTTGCAATGCTGCCATGGTAGACTGAAGTTTACATTGAAGCTTATAACTTGAAGAGCCATTGAAAGAGTTGGACAAGCATGAGAGTGGTTTCATTGCATTCCTTGAATAGACACCAATATTATTCAAATTTGTGTTGTTTCCTTTTTGGTTTTGAAAGTTCTATATGAACAATAATGGGGCTATGATGTGAAGCTTCTATTGTTAGAGTGTCAACATATGAGAAAGGATGCAAAGTAACCCATTGATGATTACAAAATGCCATATCAAGTCTCTCTAATGTCGAATTTCTCCCTTTTTTTATCATTTGTCATTACACTAGAGCAACCTTTATTATTTGACTTATCTCTTGAACTATAAAGCTGATTAAAATCTGCAAGAATTAGCCAGACCAGATACATACAAGAGTACCAAGCTGCATCAAGACTCAAAAATGCCAAACTAAAACCTGTACGCCAATATGTTCAGAGGCTTCCTTTGTTTTAGCATGCTTTAAATTACGTGAATGAGTATCTATCAACCCTTGATTTTTGCTGAAGCAATCTAAATTAACTACTAGAATAAAGGGGAAATTGTACAATAGTCCCAAGTGTATCACCCCAAATTTTAGAAAAAAAAAGATAATAAGGAAATACTTAGAATCTTGGGGTATTGTTTAATATTTAAAAAGCACTACCACAGAAATGGCCTATAACGGCACTTTTTTTGGCCCTATAGCTGTGCTTATGAAGTGCCGCTATAACCAGCGTCGCGATAGGTCAAATGGTCTATCCCGACGCTTTAAAAGCGCACTATAGGTGACATATAACGGCGCTTTTTAATAAATAAGCGCCGCAATAGGCCTTCAATTTAATCTTTTTTTTAAATTTACAGGCCTATAGCGGCGCTTTTTTAAAAAAAGCGCCGTTATAGGTTTTATTTTTTAAAAAAATAAATCTATATTTTTTTACACCCACCTTCATCAGTGCAAAAATGCCAGTAATTCCATACAATTTCAAGCAATCCATATACACCAATGAATCGTCCAGAGAACAATGTACAATTAAACCGACAATTCTAATTAAGATATAAAAGCATACTACTTGACTATCAAATTCGAGAGAAAAGAGGGCGAAACTGAAATTGTGAAGGTATTTTAAAAGACAACCATAAAAAATGCAAATTCACAAGTTTACCTCAATCGGCAAGTCCTTGGTGTTTTGAGAATTGTTTTATGTCAATGCTCAAAGAAAACCGCAAGAGAGAGTAGCATCATTCATTAACAAATTTAGAATCTGGCCAAAAGCTAAATGAAACTCGAATTCGATTAAGTAAAAAAAAGAAAAAACATTTCTTACTACAATCTTTAATTTAATTGATTTAGACTACCAAAAATCCCAAACCTAATCTGAAAATGTCGCAAGTCAGAAAAGAAGAGTAGAGGGAATGGAAAGAAAATGCTCACCGGACTTTATTCACTTCCTCCCTTGCCTCTGATTCTGGACTACGAACAAGGGGAAGGAGGAATTTGACGAGTAAAGAGAGAAGAGAGAGGAGAGAAAGGAGAGTGAATGTTGCATTTGAGGAGATATCTGATGAGTAAAGAGAGAGGATAGAAATAAAGGAGAAGAAGAGAGAAGAAAGTCACGTGCATAAATTTTTTTGCCTATACCGGTACTTTTTACAAAAGCTTCGGGATAGGCGTTTGAAAAAAATGGAGGGAAGTTTCCCTCCATTTTTTTTGTCTATACCGTGGGACTTTTAATATTGATAAGGACTTTATATGGGTTTGAGACTTAAAATATTAATACTTATGTATATTTTCTCTAATAGTTAGTATTGAGTATTTTGAGGTTGAACATTTATGAGTGAATGATTTGAGGATTTGTGAGTGTGATTATTTCTGAAAATTAGTGTATAAGGTATACGTAGGCTCTTTAATTACCATGATAGGGTTGTTCCTTTCTATCATGGTAAAGGTGGATCTTATGAATGGATTTATTCTCATATAGTAATTTGTTTTCTATTAATCCATGTTAGCCATATGTTTATATTAAGGCAAACTCTTTTCTAACATAGATAACTCCTTTCATATTATGTTGAATCTTTTCTAACAATGATAGATTTCCTTGGTAGTTGAAATCTTTTTCTATCATGGTTAGACTACTAATTTTGTATTTATAAAAATTATGAGAAATCGTTTTCTAACTTTGTTAGTAGTTTTGCTAAGTTGAATTCTTTTCCTAACATAGTTAGTTGGCAAATGGTTTTGTAAATGGTCAATGGCAATTTAAAATGTATTTAAAGGTATAATTAGGGAGAAAATGTTACACTACCAAACATCACAATAAACTGCTTTCTTTGCATTCTCTCGTTCTATGACAGGTAAGGCATTTATTTCATCAATTTTTGACTGAGGCATTTATTTCATCAATTTTTGACTGCATCTCCTTCAATGAATTCTGTAGTTTTGCTGCCTCTTGTGCTTTTTCTTCTTCTAGGTTGCGATACACTTACTCATGTGGAGTGCATGTATTATCTTGGCTGCAGATATGGGATGGAAATGAGTAAGATGATGAGGGTTATACCATGCCCAAGTACTTTAGGGAGGAACTTCAGGAATTGAAGAAGGGTTGTTTGTGGTGGCTTGTTACTCATCCCAATAATGTATGTGGTGATCAGGTCCTATCATTATTGTGAGGGAACCATCAGAAGAGGAAGAAAGCATATATAACATAGTATATTAGCTTTTGAAGTGGGAAGAGTGGGAAGTTATGAAAATTATATTATGTATTTTGATTTTGAATTGATAGTGAACTACCTAATGGAATCGATGTATTTTGATAATATTCCACCAGTTAATGAAGCTTTTGTTGACATTATTAATTAGTTAATGAAATGACTATATGGTGCCTATCATCGGGCATGTGACGAAGTGCTTATCAGGTCATAATTAACAAGGATGGAAACCCAAAATATACAAAATTAAGGTAAATGTTTCAAGTAAGTTTTAAACGAGTGACAAGTGGGAAGGCTTGTAATGACAACTCTAAAAGCTTGCATTAACAAGTTCTGGAGTTGTTAATAGGAACTGGGTATGCCTCAGATCTCAAGAGAGTTTTACACGGGTGAAGAGTTATAAGGCATGTAATGATAACTCCCAAAACTTGCATTAACAAGTTTCGGAGATGTTAATAGGAATTGGGTATGCCTTACATCTTAAGAAAGTTTTACACGAGTGATAAGTTAAAAGGCCTGTAATGACAACTCTAAAAGCCTGCATTAACAAGTTCCGAAGTTGTTAATAGGAACTGGGTATGCCTCACATCTTAAAAGAGTTTTACAGAGTGACAAGTGAGAAGGCATGTAATGACAACTCGCAAAGCCTGCATTAACAAATTCCGTAGTTGTTAATAGGAACTGAGTATACCTCACATCATAAGTGAGTTTTACATGAGTGACAAGTAGAAGGCCTGAAATGACAACTCTCAAAGCTTGCATTAACAAGTTCCGGAGTTGTTAATAAGAACTGGGTATACTTCAACTATTAACTTTTTATTACTAAATTTTAAATCTCACCCACATATGAGAGACCATATTTTCTGAAATTAGTACATCCAATATTTTATTTTCATAACAAGGAAAACATTCTTTATCACTGTGATCCAATATTTGAAAAGTTGAATTAAATTAACTTAATGACATCAATGGATGTATCATATTATCCATCATACTAGATTGACAATTAATTGAGTCTTCATTGACAACTTCAGCTGTTAGTAATAACAACAAACTTCACGTAAAGTAATCACTAATTCGAAATTTCAGTTATATCTTTGTATGCATCCTATAGTCAACTATACCTACTCTAAAAGTTATCCAAAACGTCATACACCTTCCACTTTCAATGACCACCTAACTTTTAATATGTCTAATGACATTTACAAAAGCTATTCAAAAGAAGATGCATTTACGAAAAGTCACAAAAGAGGATACATTTACAAAAAGTCACAAAAGAGGTCAATATGACTCAACTTGCATCACATGAAACTGTGAACCTCATAATAATTTCATTGCTCCCTTTTTCCCACAATTGAACATATCATTGTATTTAACTCTTCATAACTTGTACTTTCCTTGAAGATTTTTGATCTCGTCGTCCCCCCAATATATGTCAAATAACCTTCTCCATTAGTTACAAATTGTCCACCTATGTGAAGAAAACATAGCAGATGCTTCCCAGATGTAGTAGCCATTATCAATATCACCATACAAAATTACTTTGTATTACCAAGTAAACTGCAAATATTAACAACTATTCATACTGCTGTTACTAACACCTTATCTCACTTGAACAATAAGTATTCAAATAATATATGTATTGCCCCGTGTTGATTAACTTATAATGCAGAAATGGAGCATCATATAGCAAAACACACATCATCATATGTCTAACAACACATCGCCACATTAACAACTAAACCATAAATATTGACAACTACCCATGTTGCTATTAACACCACATTTTTCTTCTCTGCATAAGTACTCTAATAAGATATTTACAACCTATGTTCATTCATTGCCACTCAAATGTAAAAATAGAGGATAATATATCCCAAAACATGGCATCACATTAACAAGTTAACAACACATATTAACAACTACATATACCACTATTAACAACACATTTTTCTCTTTTTGCAAAACAAGTATAATAGCATATTTATTAACTTATGTTGATTCATTCCACTTAAAATGGAGAAACAGAGCGTCAAATAGAATAAACAAAGCATCATTTATCCAAGTAGATAAAATAAAGCATCATACTCCATTAAACCCTACCCAACTAAAATGATGCAAACATGAACTTATTAACAAAATATTCTTCATTTAACTATGTCGGCATTATTACTTCATACATCAAATGGATTATCTTGATTACTCATTCACACCAAAATATCCCTTCTTTGTCATTTTTTCAAGTAAATAGAGTATGAAAGAAGAGTATCTTTGTATCTGCAAACCCAATCAAGACAACACTTTAATATAATCAAACAATGGCCATGGTGATGTGATCAATTCAGAACTTGATGAGCTCCTCATTTCTTTCGCATCCGTGTGTCAAACAAGCCAGCATCTGATTCAATTAGCTTTTTGCCTTTCACACATTTTATTTTGGGAATTAATTAGGGCAAAAAGGCATTTGGACAAATGGAAAATTTTGCACCAAAGTCTCTTGGGACTTGATGATAATAATGACATTTTTTTAGGACATTGGAGTGGTAAAATTGGTTGTTGGGGACTACTGTATGATTTTCCCAATAAAGGGAAAATATAAACTACTCCCGAAGGTCCTAAATATAAGATCACTTTGACTTTTTTTTTGTAAAAGTTAAGGAAGCAAATTAGACCAACTAATTATAACATATGTCACATGTAATTAGATTATAGGTTGATTTATAAGTAGAATAAATTAGTTTTGAGGAAGAAAGACAGCTATAGACAATTTGAAGTGATTAATTTTATATCTTTAATTTCTTAAAAAAATAATTAGGACGGGAGGGAGTACTAGTAGCATAGAATATTGGGGGTAAAGCCGATGTGGCTGGCTTGGCTTGATCGGAGGTTGTTCATTCCATTTCCGGGGCCAAGCAATGAGTGAAGGCGATCCCTCTTCGTACCCTCCGATCGAGCCGGTGAACTTTGACCTTATCATCGTCGGCACCGGCCTGTCAGAATCTGTTATTGCCGCCGCTGCCGCCGCTGTAGGCAAGACCGTTCTCCATCTCGATCCCAATCCCTTCTACGGCGGCCACTTCGCTTCCCTTTCCCTCCATGATTTCACTTCTTACCTCCATTCCTCCGATTCTGCACCCCCTTCCACCGGCGCTTCCAACCACGTCGTCGCACCACTCATTCAGCAATCCCTCTACTCTCATGTGCAAGTTGTTTCTTTTGCTTCTGATAACGATAACTTCCTCCCACCAAATTCCAGAAAGTTCAATCTTGATTTGGGGGGACCCAGGGCTCTATTTTGTGCTGACAAATGCGTTGGTCTATTGTTGAAGTCTGGTGCTAGCCATTATGTTGAATTTAAGGGCATCGATGCCAGCTTTTTGTACGAACCAAATGGGAAACTCGTCCATGTGCCAGATTCTCGGGCGGCAATTTTTAATGACAAGAATCTTTCGATGATAGAGAAGAGGCGGTTCATGGAGTTCTTTAAGCTAATTCAGCAGCACTTGGCTGCTTCTTCCCATAATCACAACACTACTGATGCAGATGACATGGTTGATGGTTGCAACATTTCAGACGAAGATCTGGAGAGCCCTTTTGTCTGTTTCATGGAGAAAATGCGGTTGCCACCGAAGATAAAATCGTACACATCTGATTGCCTTATTCTAACCGTTAGTCAGAATTGCTTTCTATCTTTACGTCAAATGAACTTTTCACTGCAATATGCTCTTCCGTATTTTCAAGGCATTTCTGCCGAAACACTGTCAAGCCTAACTTTATAGTGAGCGTTCTATGTTCTTGCTCTAGTTACTGAATGCCTCTTAATCGCCTACAGGATTCTTATGTATGCTATAGCCATGGCAGATTATGATCAAGAGAATAATGAGTTTTGTGAAGATTTACTCAAGACAAAAGATGGAATAGAACGCTTAGCTCTGTACAGCTCATCTGTTGGAAAGTAACTGCTTGTTTCCCCCCCTTATATACTGCACCTGCTTTAATCACTTATCTGTAAGGTACTGATGTTGTCTCAGGTTTCCCAATGTGCCTGGTGCTTTGATTTACCCTATTTACGGTGAAGGGGAATTACCACAAGCCTTTTGTCGTCGTGCTGCTGTCAAAGGTTGCATATATGTAAGTTCCAAAGTATTTTTGTTTTTGATCGAATAATATTGTGCATTGTGAATTCCCCCTTTTTCATACTCTGTAAAACCTGGAACCTTGCAAATACTGAGTGCATATAATTATCATAATCAAGAACATTGTTTTATACATTGATTGAATTTGTACTTTGGCTGACTCGAACTTTTTTTCTTTCATATTTTATAGGTTCTCAGAATGCCAGTTATTGCTCTTCTTATGGATAAGGTATTTATGTAATCTTTATTTTTGAAAAAAATTATTTCTGAGAAAATACGAGGTTCCTAGTTTTGAGGCATGAGGCGGCTTCATCTTTGTCATTGCTCAATCTGATGTTTAGGTTACTGGGCTTTATAGAGGCGTTAAAGTAGCCTCGGGTCAGGATTTATATTGTGATAAGCTAATCCTGGATCCATCTTTCACCGTTCCGTCACTATTGCCTACAATTCCAAAGGATTATTCCATAGAAAGGATTCATATTTCAAGTCATAAAGAAGTTAAAAGGACGGTAGCCAGGGGCATATGTGTTACAGGGAGTTCCATAAAGACAGATGTGTCTAATTGCTTGGTGGTGTATCCTCCTAGATGTAAGAAATGTATTGTTTGCATTTTGTTGAAAGAAAAACAGTTTAAGACGTATCACAAAAGAAAATGAGATTAACCTTTTCTCTACTTCTCTGTCTAGCTTTGTATCCTGAACAATATACGTCAGTCCGAGCTCTTCAGATTGGATCAAACCTTGCTGTTTGCCCTTCGGGAATGTAAGTTCACATTAAGCATTGGCAGCATTGCCATTCTGTTTTATTTTTCTTTAGAATGCCTTTCCTTTCCTTCTAACTATTTTGATTTTCTCCTTTAGATACTTGTGTCTGTCAAACAGTCTGAGCTCGGATGTGTCAGAAATCATCATGTGTTCTATAGTTTCTATTGTTGTTCAAACAACTAACCACGTATTTATGTATATTACATATGATGCGCATTATTTTACCAGCATCATCTGAAAGTCTAGTTTTTTTTTAGTCTTGGGCCTCTTGATTTTGAAGATGCATTCTTTTTGTTTTGGGAATGGGTTTTTGTCATGAATGGCTATGCTAATCACATTTTCTTCTGGTTCAAGGACATGGCTTTACTTTTACATATGTTAGGAGATAAAATTGTGTGTGTGGCTTCTCTTTGGTGCTCAGCATGTGGGTTTTTGTTAGGGATAGACAATTCCTGAAATGCATAGAGATTAGACAACTCTTTTACTCAATTGAGTCCTCTAGGGCTATGTTTGTGTGTTAATATCCAGATTGTCTTCTCATTGCCAATTTAAGGATACTTTCTTTTCTTGTATAGTAGAAGCTGACCAAAAAATGCATTTTTCTTTCAGTGATACCTTCATTGTTAACTGATTTGGCATACAGAAAACCAGAGGGTTTATCTTGTTGAGGGTGTCTAGAATGAAATGACTAAGTGGAACACATAAGTAGGAATTTCTGGCCATTTAACTACTCTACTCCTTCAACAATGTAGTTTCTGCTCTTGTTCTATCATTCTCTTCGCCCCTTGATTTTAGTGGTTGCCATCTATCATCAGATATTGTGGATGAAAAGATGACCCTTCTGCTTCTAGATTCAGAAGGGAAGAAAATGATGTAATATAAGCAGACTGCAGACGCTTATTCAATTCATTTATGGATTACTTGAAATAATTTAAAAAGGTGTAGCTAGTTCGTTGTGATTCAGAAATGTTTCTGTTTTCACCAAATTTACAGTGTTTTCCCATTTTTTTTTTTTTAAAACTCAGATTTTAAGTTCTATTATTGTTATTTTTTACATACTAGTATCATGTATTTTATTGTAGCCTTTCTGGTGGGATATGGGATAAGGAACAATTAGGGCTTAATTAGGATAGATGGGGTTATGCATAAGGAATATTAAATAGATATCTATCCAATAGAATTGGTATTTTATTTATTTATCTTTTCACATCACTTTCATATAGTTAGATTGTCTTCTATGACCTTGTGAGTCCCTGATTTGTTACCATATACATTTTTCACACTCTGTAATCACATGTTTACTTTACTCTTTAAGTGATATCTGAGTGTGATTTGACCAATATGCTTGCTCTTGTTTAGTTTTGTGTTGTACTTCTGCTCGGTTTGTAAAGATGCTGATGAAGGGAAGAGGTTACTACAAGCTGCCATGAATGCTCTTCTTGTGTTGCCTGTAGCTCGAAACCCCAATAATATTTCGAGTGATCAAAGTGAGTGCGCAGATATAAAGCCCATTGTGCTCTGGAGTGCAATTTATATGCAGAAAATAACAGCGGTTTGTTTCTCATCCTGTTTTGCTTATAAATAACACCCCTCCCCCCCCACGGTTCCCAAACGATGTTTAATTCTACCTGCATATTTTTTTGGGAACTGCATCAACATTTTTATCACCCTCAAATGATTGAAACAAAATTTCTGTGAGAATTTTTTTTTTCCTCATAGAACATACTATTGGCAGCAATTTAAGAATTTTTCCGCAATAGAGCAAATTTTAACGTGATTCCAACATATGTAAAATTAATTGGCATAATTGTTTTACCCAAAAATACAAGGTCTTTTTAATTTCAGGGTAAGTTTGATCGTATCAGTTCCACTCCTGCACCAGATGGGAATCTAAACTACGACGACCTTTTAAATGCAGCTGAGAAGGTACTAATTTTTCAGCTTGGAATTATTTTGCTCGCTGTTATATCTGCAACAGTTCATATCAAGATGAGAAATGAGCATGAAAATATTTATGTTCTGGCATTAACTTCAGTTGGTGCACAAGGAAGGATGATGTGCAACACCAAAAACACAGTATAATTTCCATATGTCGTGGATGACACTTACCAGTTTGATTGTGGTACTTTCAGCTTTTTCATCAACTTTATCCCGATGAGGAATACTTTCCAGAGACCAAAACACCTGAAGAATCTATGGATGATGATGGGATTAGTCTGGAGAGCTAACAAATGGCTGAGACTTATCACGTAAATGCAGCAAATAGTCAATGATTTTAGAGAAAGTTGTGAAGATATATGCTTATATCCCGGAGATTTGAGAGGATCGAAGTTGAAATTATTCGGGGCGGTACAAGGACGGAGTCATAAATTTTGGCATAGAAAAGCGACCATTGTATGAACACTTGCGCTCTTGCTGATGTTATTTATTAGGGGGATGGGGGTTGAAATTATTTACTAGGGAGTATAAAGGCTTGAAAGTTAGTCTAGTTTTAGGATGTGTATGAGCACTTACGCTCTTGCTGCTGTTATTGAATTTATCTTGTTTTTAAGTGACTTATGAAATTAATCCCTCTCTCTCCCTCTCTCTCTCTTATGATGTGAAATTAATCTTTTTGTCCCTGTTGGTTTTTTGTCCGATTGACACAAAAGCTTCTTTGTATTTGAAATGTCGTAGGTTTGATCTCATCCATAACATTAAGTTGTTAGTATATGCCCTTCATCGATATCCCTGGCTTTTTCGACAATCACCATCACATCTGCATCACTTCTAGTGTGTCGAACGACATTGGTGATTATGTTCTTTACCAGAGTGCAACAAGTCCAACAAAGAAAATGTTCACATTTTCATGTTGACAATATGAAGTTATAAGAATCTATCTTTTCAATATTTTTATCTTTGCTATATATTCAATGCACAATCTCTTTTATTCACTTAGTTGGTTTAAGGATGAACGACAATTCATTGTGTAGCATTAAACTAAAAACTATAATTATTTAGCTAATATCATATAAAAGATTGAAGGTATTATTTTTAGGAGCAAATATTATAATCGCCACTCCAAATCTTAATCTTGGGATTCATTGGGAGCATTATTTGTAGGAGCAAATATTATAATAGCCACTCCAAATCTTTAGGATTTCACAATCCCTTCTCCCTTCTCCCTTCTCGTTCCATCTTGTGGCCTCCTCACTCCCCAACAAACATAAAACTCTATCCCTCGATTTCGTGCCCTCTTCCCTCTTCTTCTTTCACACCCATAAATAAAATTTACGAATAAACTTTGTGGCCTTAGACTATCATTATTATCATAATAAAAATTAAATATGGAAAGTAAAATCAAGCTTTATATAAATCCATGGAATCTAGTTTAAATTTTATAACATTGTGAATTATTTCATAAAGTTGTTCTAGTGCTAGAATCGCAAGATACAAAAATCAATACAAATCATTGATATGAGTAAAATATATAAAATGATAGTAAATGTATTTTTTTTTGCCAAATAGTAAATGTATTATTAGTTAGAATTTGTAAGCCATGAATAATTTAAATTGCATCATATCATATTTCTTCTTCTTTTTTGGTCAAATATATCATAGTTTATAGATAAATAACAGGTTTCATATTTGTAAATCATAAAAAATGCCAGGTAGTTGGCCAACAAAATGATCACCTGGGCTGGAAAGAAAAACATGTCTAATTATTTAAATTTATCTAAAATTAAATGTCTTACAGGTAGGGCTGTTCAACATTGTCCCATCCCGGCTATTTTGGGACAGGACAATCCCGTCCAGAAAATTTTCAGGACGGGACAGAGTGCAGCTTCGAGACGGGACGGAGTCGTCCCGATCCCGTCCCGTCCCAAATATATATATGTATGTTCATATTTTTTTTTAAAAAAAACACGTGTCATTTGTCTCATGTGTGAGTATATATGACTTTTTTTTAAAAAAATATAACTCTAACTTCTAAATTAAGTTCCAACCATTCATCGATTTCAAATTTCTCGTCCGCTGCCACTATGCTCTATGTGTAACACATCACATGAAGTTTTTTTTAAACTCTATTTAAATGTGTAGTTGTTGCTACATTTTTTGCTCTAATTATTATGTTTTTGGTTTATTATGTATTAATATGGAGTGCTCATGGCACTGGAGGAGATTTAATTATGCTATAAAATCACCCACAAAGTGTGTTGCTCTGCAAAAAAAAAAGATTTTTGGGTCAATTTTTTTTAATTGAAAAAAAATTCGGGACAAGGTCTTTCCCGTCCCGATCGAGACCAGGACAAGTTCGGGACGGGACGGGACACTGGATGGGAACCCCATCCCCAACACTTTTCTTCGGGACGGGACGGGATGGGGTCGTTCCAGTGACGACCCCGTCCCGTCCTTTGAACACCCCTACTTACGGGATGTATCTTACTTGTTCAAACTGTTTTTTTCTTCCTTATAAAATAAATACAAATGCACCCGAAATCGAAACAAGTAACTAAATAAATAAATGGAAAAAAAGATGGGAGGGAGCCAAAAAAAGGAAAACATTTTTCTTTTTCTTTTTCTTTTTTTTTAAAAAAACTGCCATACGCATCTTGGCGGACCCGGAATTGTGCCGAAAACAAACAAGAAAAAAGGGGAAGATCATGCAAACTCACTCCAAGAGCTGGTTTTTGCTTCATTCGTTTCTCTTCATCACTCCATCGTCGTTCCCTCTACTTCTTACCCAATAGTCATGATATCCTCACAACCTTCATGGATTCCGCAGGGGCCTCTTTGCTGACCACTCTTCTAGTCTTCCAGAACACCATTAAAGAAGGTAACTATGAACTCAACCCTCGTTCCCTTTTCATTTCCTGGACTATGGGTTCCATATCTCATTTCTCATTTCGATCGAAACTTTTGTCTTTTTTTTTTATGGGAAATATGTTTTTGGGCCGGTTGCGGAATTGGCAATTTTCGATGTTGCAGAGTTGATCAGGAGCGTGCATGTCTACCGTCTGAGTGATGGGAGGGAAAGCGAGGTTGAAAGAGAGTTTGTATTTTCTCGGAGTGGCTCATACGGAGAAATGCAGGCTACCCCAATTCTTATATCACAGAAATTTCGTGTTCCCGAAGTTTCTGAAGGGTATCAGAATGGAGTCTGGCTCTGTGTCTTTGCGTTTCAGGCCGATCACAGGCCTCAGTTTTCCCGCCTTCCTCAGTTTTTATCAGTCACGAGGTACTCATCATCTGTTAAGCCCTATCTGTCTTTGTTTTACGTCGTTTGTTTTGATCTCCAAACCTCGTTCTGTTTTAGATACTAATATGCTAAATTGGCCTATTTAATTAGATGATTGTGTCGAGCCCTTGAGGTCCCACCGAATTTTTTTTTTTTTTTTGGGGGTTGTTCCTGGGTGCCGTAATCGCATTTTAAAATAGGGAACACAAAGCAGCTAAATTTTGTGTTTTATGCAAGTTGACGCGTCCTGGGAATCATGCAAAACACGTCGAGCAAAATCTAATTTGGGATTAGAATTTATAACATGCTTGTTGACGGATGCAAGAATGGAGAAGGTAACTATAAGTCTATAATAGCATCGAGACTTCTTTATACATGTTTCATTCTGGCAGACAATAACAAGCTATGAGAGGATTGGTTTTGAGACCTGAAAATGTTTATGGGTTTACTGTTTGGCCTTGGAAATAAACGTTTCATCGCTAATACAAGCAACTGTTTGTCGATTTGCAGCTCTATTAAATCTTGGTGACGATGCCTTAAACATGAATGTATCGGATGCTTACTAAATTATATAAACTTGAAACCCAAGATCCCCCCCCCCCCCCCTCCCCCCAAAAAAAAAGGTTCACATATCTTCTTGCGCTGTAATCTTATGATGGCCACCCTAAGTGGTCCTTCATATGCCGTCTCTGATCTTTTAGGAATATTCTGCCTGTCTTCTTATTGAAAGCGAGTTTAGTATGACCACTTAATCAACCATTTAGTGGTTTGGTGGCCCGATTTCTGTATGTTCAACTGATTATTGTGTTACTATGTCGCTGGTTTACTGAAGACATCAAGTACCGTGTACTTCATACTGGAAGAGGGCATGCCAAGAGAACTAGTTTGAATGTTTAAATTTTATTTTATTTCCTTCTATTCTTTTCACATATAGTAAACTTTTTAAGCTCCAAATTGCAGGATGGTTCCCCACCTTTTTTAAAATAGCTTTTGCTTTTATCTGATTCATTGAACAAGCAAGAGAACTTAATATGACGCTTTATCAATTAAGGATCCAATTAGGAGGAATGTATACCCTCCCTATAAGCTTTGATATTTAAGAATTGTGACTTTCTTTTAGTTGCCAATGACCAATTTTTATTTTTTGGGAGGCAATTCTTTATCTGAAAAATGCGCAGTCATGTTTATTTAGAGTTGCTTAAAAGTGATAAATATTATTTGCATGTGTACTAGGTACTTATATCTAATTTCTTGTATACCGTTTGTCACATTTGGTAACTTTGAATACTATCATTGTATAGTCCAATGCATCCCCACATTATTGTGCTACTACTTATACTATCTAAAAATTTTAACTATCCTTTCTCCCCCTTTTAACTGCATCTGAAAATATTCAGGAACCTGAAGCTTCAGATGATCCCATCATTGCTTAATGATCTCCATATGATACATGAGTTGAACTGTAAACCAAAAGAGAATGATATGCTGCAAATCTCTCCTGATGAAAGATGCCAAGGAAGCAGCAATGATAGCCATCAGCCAAGAAAAATTTTGCTCCAGGATCTCAATTGTCTTCCTTATCCAGATGACATGCCTGAGTTACAAGACAAGGAAGTAGATGAAGAAAGTTTAGGCATGTCTGAGTTACCTGGAAATGAATCAGATGATGAAAGTATAGACTCCGTTGAGTTACCAGACAATGACATCATTGACCAAAGTTTTCCAGGTTGTGTATCAGTGCTCTTAATAATATCATAGGCACGAATTATCTAGCACCTAATGCCTTGACGCGTTTACCCAGCTTGCTCATTGTTGCAAAGAATATGACTTAAAAAATTCTAACTCCCAACATGCCAATCTTCTTAATTGTAATGTTTTTTTGTCGTGGACATATATTAAAATCTAACAGGGCAGGTAACCAAATGCAGGTAACGTAGAGAAGAAAAAGAGGGCAGCTAGTAAAGATGTAGCAAGCATTGGTTTAACAGATCTGGTGAAATACTTTGATGTGCCTATTGTAGAAGCATCAAGAAATCTAAAAGTTGGACTTACTGTTCTAAAGAGGAAGTGCAGAGAATTTGGTATTCCACGCTGGCCTCATAGGAAGATTAAATCGCTTGACAATCTCATTCATGATCTTCAGGTCTTTTCTTACTTTGCCTCTTTTATGTTAATGACTTTGCTGCACTCAGCATAGAGCCATACACACACAGCATATTTCAACTAAACTCTATATATATGTGACAAAGAACATCAATTTCATGTTAAATGTATGTAAGTGCAACTGTCCTGTTGAACTAATAGCATGAATATGGTGCATTATGAGAGAATGAGTGGTGATAAATTTACTCACTGGTTTATTGGTATAACCATTCACTTGGAAGCAGTGTCCATAACTTTTTTTTTTTTTGCTTTAAAAGTGTCCTGTTCAACCAAAAGTGTGCTTTGATGTGTAGATGTAGGGGCAGTTTTTATTTCAAGGCATGGAAGGTGTGCTTTTATTTGGTTTTTTCTTGGTCATATTGCATAGTATCTCTTTTCTCATGTGTTGTGGTTGAGCCAAAAAAAAAAAAAAAAAATCAACCTTGATCGTTTGAAAGATAAATATTCTAGTTTTGTATAACATATTTTCATAAAACACATGGTCCACCCAGAATGCATATTTATATATTCATCCGTTTGTGTTATTTTTGCAATCTTGTGTGCTAGAAATACTTGAACAGGGAAAAAATGAGTGTGTGAGAAGATGAAAAATAAAACAAAGGAGAAAATGATAATACTGGTGAAAAACAAAGTATAATGGTATGTTTATATCTAAATTATGCACAATGTAACCCCAAAAGTATGCAAAAGAATAATAAAAAATGTGCTAAAATGGTATGAACTTCCTAGATTTATCATTTATCCTTCATTATGTGTAACTTTTCAATTTCGTTTGTTTTTTAGTGATTATGGAGACACTTGATAATTGATATCTTGAGTCCAGCCTCATAGATATTTTAAATATTTGGTTGAAATTTATACTTGATTTATAAACATCTTGTTTTAGTTTTTCTTTGATAGTCTTGATTTAATGCTTAACTTTAAAACGGGATGTTACTTCATAATTATTTCTGTATGTGTCAGTTATGAATTTTTATACTATGAAGGCCACTGGCTATGTGATTTGGTTTTGGACTAAATATTTACTGGCCTTTTGATTATTCTTTTTAACTAAAATCGCACTTTTAACAGCTTTTGTACTTTTAGGCTGTAATTAAATATGAACTGTCATCCATAAGTATGCATTTTTTTTTTTTTGGAACACTTTTGAAACCAGAAGTACATACAGGAAGTGGCAGAAAATGAAGAAATAGAGAATGATGCTGCTGTTAAGGCTGTGACAAAAAGGCAAAAGATGCTCGAGTGTGAAAAAGAAATTATTGAGAGGAAACCTTCCGTGGACATACAAAGAGAAACTAAGAGATTCAGGCAGGATGTCTTCAAGAGAAGGCACAGAGCTAGAGCCATGACAAAACAGAGCTCCAGTATCTACAACTCTTTGCACCTAAAGCTCAAAGAGTAAAAAGGCTATCATGTGAAAGCTGTAGGTCACTGAAATCTGTACAGTTCTGCTTCCAATAGTTTTAAAAGCACACTTGTTCCCTTTGAGCTGGAGACATTTGAAGCTTAGCCAACACAAGGCCATTTCCAGACTGAAATTCCAGTTGTTTTGGTAAATTACTAAGTGGCAGCTACACTGTTCTGAAACAGTGTGGGCTTGGACTTGTGGGTAGAGCATCGTCGGGAAGATTGCTACTTCACTGGAGTGGAAATGGTTCAAGTTTCCATTTCATTTAAAACTCTGCGTATGTATGGATTGTGGAACAGGGGAACTTTTTCCTCGTCATAATGATATCTTTTTTTTTTTCCTCAGATGATTCCCCGTTATATTATAATTGTGTGCTTATCTTCCTCTATGCCCATTAAAGTCAATGTAGATCGTCACTTGAATTGATTTTCATAGTTGAGTAATATAAATGTAACGTGAGCGTTGCACTCGATGTAGATTTGACGAATTAAATGTCGTGGCTAGCAAAGTCAATCCTTGGTCGGTTATTGCACTGTTCTGCTCAGCTTTGAGCTCGTTCCTTAAACATGAAAAGATAAGAGAGGCAGGCTCTTAGCTTTCAAGACGATGTCAATGTAAATGGTGATGCTGTGTGGCGAAGTTAATATAGGTGGAGTGGTGTGGTTGGGACTTGGTAGTTCTCATGTGGGCGTGTCTTTGGATGGTATTGGAAGGAGTCAATTGCCTTGGAAAAGGGTCATCTCGAATCTGAAGGAGTCAATTGCCTTGAGAAAAGGCTCGGAATTCGGATCCCTCGCTGCAACTATGGGATTGACGATATAAAACAATTTTACTATTTTATATATGCCAATTCAATTCAGCATATACCATCACATGTTACAATGTATACCCTCATTCAGTTTTTATTACAAGAACATTTTGTTTGTTTCTATTATTGTAGAACTCTTTTTCTAAATATAAGATATAATTGGTTCTTTTTAAAAGAAACTTAAGAAAGTTACATAAGATATTTATAAATCGATTTATCTTTTTTTTCTTAGTTTATTTGATTTATAAGTTAATATATAATCTAATAATATACAAAATATGTCATCATTAAGTTGTTCATTTAGCTTCCTTAATTTCTCTGAAAAAAAGTTAACTAAATCTTATATATAGAAACGGAGGAAGGAAGTATAACATTTTTAGATAGAGCTAATACAGTTTTGAATGAAAATCTTTTCACTAAAAAAAAATTGTTCTCCATATCTTATCATTCTTACTATCCAAGTAGTAGCCCCAAATGTTATCCACGTATATTTTAGGGAAAATTTCATTAAAGGACCACTATAGACAATTAATGTAAAAGAAGGATAAAAAAAATCTGAAATTTTACTGCAGGACCTAGGTCCTTAAATGAAAAAAAATTGTTGTGTGAAAAGACCTAAAAGCCCTTGTGAATTAATTTCAGATAGGGACCTGTGCAAAAGTCTTCTGACGCTGACACAACGTACTTCCTTGGCTGACAACGTACTTCCTCGTACATATGGCGATTTCCTTGTGCATATAGCCATTTCCTTGTGCATATGGCCATTTCCTTGTGCATGGCCTGGATATAGCACGTTATAAGGCCAATTAATTACTCCTTGTGCATATGGCCATTTCCTTGTGCGTGGCCTGGACATAACACGTTATAAGGCCAATTAATTACTTCTTGTGCATATGGGCATTTCCTTGTGCGTGGCCTGGACATAGCACGTTATAAGGCCAATTAAATACTCCTTGTGCATGTGGCGATTTCCTTGTGCATATGGTAATTTCCTTGTGCGTGGCCTGGAAATGACCACATGCACAAGAAAATGGTCATATGCACAAGGAAATCGCCATATGCACAATGAGTAATTAATTGGACTTATAACGTGCTATGTTCAGGCCACGAACAAGGAAATGCCCATATGCACAAGGAGTAATTAGTTGGCCTTATAACGTGCTATGTCCAGGCCACGCACAAGGAAATGACCACATGCACAAGGAAATGACCATATGCACAAGGAGTAATTAATTGGCCTTATAACGTGCTATGTCTAGGCCATACACAAGGAAATGACTATATGTACAAGGAAATCGTCATATGCATAAGGAGTAATTAATTGGCCTTATAACGTGCTATGTCCAAGCCACGCACAAGGAAATGCCCAAATGCACAAGGAAATGACTATATGCACAAGGAGTAATTAATTGGCCTTATAACATGCTATGTCTAGGCCACGTACAAGGAAATGCCCATATGTACAAGGAAATGACCATATGCACAAGGAAATCGCCATATACACAAGGAGTAATTAATTGGCCTTATAACGTGCTATGTTCAGGCCACGCACAAGGAAATGACCATATGCACAAGGAAATGACTATATGCACAAGGAGTAATTAATTGGCCTTATAACGTGCTATGTCCAGGCCACGCACAAGGAAATGACCATATGCACAAGGAAATAGCCATATGCACAAGGAAATCGCCATATGCACGAGGAAGTATGTTGTCAGCCAAGGAAGTACGTTGTGTCAGCGTTAGCTTGTCAGCGTCAGAAGACTTTTGCACAGGTCCCTATCTGAAATTAATTCACAAGGGTTTTTAGGTCTTTTCACACAACAATTTTTTTCCATTTAAGGACCTAGGTCCTGCAGTGAAATTTCAGATTTTTTTGGTCCTTATCTGACATTAAATTGCTACAGTGGTCCTACAATGAAATTTTCCCAATATTTTATCTTTGAAGGTTCTTATTGATTGATTATCCATAAAAGTTTAATTAATTTAGTTACTTTAAATGTTTAAATTCATTTAAGAAATTTGATATGATTTAAGTCTTGAACAAAGGCATATCTTTTACTCCGTCCGGTTCTAAATATACGACATATTTGAAGAGTTGGTTTTGGTCTTAAATATATGATCTAATTCTAATTTTTGTCAACTTCTTCCCAAATTGTCCCTATTGGTGCTCCTCTAACAATTATCAAGCAAGAAATGATGAAGGGAATAAGGGAAAATGATTGAGATGTTTTTAGAAAAGACACAATATACTAACTAATATAACTAACAACCTTAATTGAATCAAAGTAGTTAAATATGTCTTATATTTTTATTTTTACATTGAATAGGTCTTATACTTAAGGAGAGCCAGTCCACTCCTAATTATAAGATCACTTTAATTTTTTTGGGAGAAATTAAGGATACAAAATTAATTACTTTAAAATGTCTTCAGTTATCTTTTTTTTTAAAAAAAAAACTAGTTTACCTTACTTATAAACTATCGTATAATATAATTATATATAAAATATGTTAAAATTAGGTAATCTGTTTGGCTTCCTTAATCTTCACAAAAAAAAGGTGAAAATAATATTATATTTAGCACCGTTTATATATATATATATGGGCAAAGGGGCAAATCTACCCATCAACTTTTATCACTTGGGCATCCAGCACCAAAAACTTTTCATTGGTCCAATAATGCCTATCACCTTTCAAAAAAGGCCCAAAAGTGCCATGACCGTCAGATAAGCCTACTTTGACCGTTACTTTTAGAAGTTTGACCTAATAATGTGAGGTGGCAGCTGAGTTGTCATTGGAAATATTGCTTAGGTAGAGTCTACATGGCAGATGAAGTGAGGAGTGGTGAATGGCACGTAACTCTGAAGTGTTTTTTTTTTTGCCAACATGTGACTCTGCAATATACACACAAGGAAGCGACACATCTTTCTTCCTCCATTAAAGACACCACCAAGTCACCCACCCCTCTGCATCTCCATTTTTTTCTTCCACTAGATCCCTGACCGTCTCGATCTTCATTTCTTCATCCATTAAACACACCACCGACCCCCCACATACCTTTGCAGCGACTTGAAGATATGATTGAAGGCGTTCATCGAAGGATAGATATGCTGTCGGAGGCGAGATTGTCCTCGGTGTAGGTGCTGTCGGAGTAGAAATAAGAGTAATGGCGGAGGTGATTCTGGTCGCAGGAAGTGGGGAGGGTATACAATCGAGAATTCTGGGTTTACAAAGGGGGTGATTACAGGGGAGGAGAGAGAAAGATCAAAGGAGGTCGCCGGATGAGGCTTAGCCGGAGCTTTAATGTGACAATGAACCTAAGAAATTTGGCTTCCAGTGTCCAAAATCATTTCAGAAGGTGCCCCACATTTAGTGCAGTAGTACAAGACATAATAATTGAGAATGCATAGGAAGAAAAGGAGTCCAAATCATTGTTTTAATATGCTCTGCTCAGTTTGATTTATGACACCTGAAGAATAAGAAGAAGCACAAATTATTACTCTCATCACCTTTGCCACTTCTTCTCACCACCCATCATCAACATAATCTAATAAATAACAAATAGAAATCTGAAAAGGGGGTTCGTGCACAATTTATTGGCCGAATATATGTTGATGATGGGTGTGTGGAGGGTTTAATAGGTTAGCATATGGATATGGAGATGCAAAGGGCTTCGGCGGGTGAGTGGTGGGTTTAATGGAAGAGTAAATATTAATGCAGAATGAAGGGTGGGTGGGTGGTGAGCTTAATTGAAGAAGAAAATGTACTGTTAACACGTGTAAGGGTGGGTGGTGCGTTCCACACGTTTCACTACAAATTAATGCACACATGGACAACTAAAGTGGGACCCATGTTGCAGAATTAACGGACATTAGCCTTATCTGATGGTCATGGCATTTTTGGGCATTTTTTGAAAGGTGATAGGCATTATTGGACCAATGAAAAGTTTTTGGTGCTGGATACCCATGTGATAAAAGTTTATGGGTAGATTTGCCCCTTTACCCTATATATATATATATATGTCATGCTTTATTTTTGTACTCAAAATAATGCCTCTTGTTCTACTTAAAGTACCAACATAAAGTATCAATGTACAGAAATGCCCATGCAAATTTGCAAAGCAAAGCGTGATCAATTGAAGGTGCAGTGCAGTGAATTTGACCTGCAGCAAATTAAAGTTGAAGCGATTAGTCAACCCTGCGGTTCAGTTTAGTCATCATATTCGGAAGGATTTGTGGTTGCGTATGCAGTTTTCTGGGCCCCAGAAGAGGGAGATAAACACAGATGAAGGTTTTGACCCAACTCTCACGCGGTCGTTGACCTTAATCTGAGGTAACTAACAAAGCAATATAAAAGGAAACTTGGATGGTAAACAAGTTCAAGCTTCAGGTAGGTGGGGCTCTCTAGCCAGCGAAGCAGCGATGTGAATTTCGCGCAGTGACCCCAACACAGGAAAAAGCAAAGAACATAATTTAACGGAAAGAAAGTGGAAATTGGGGGTTCCGTGACCCCTGACCAGAAAGAAAACGATACTTGTCTCCTCATTATCAGGCTTTGCGAGAGCCATCTTATGATAGCTTGATATGGGTCTGTGCTTCGGGTCTCCCGCTCACGATGAAAGACCGGCGTCTAGTATTAACAGAAATACACATTCAGGTGAGGGTGGGTTTTATTTTATTTTCCATAATCTTGGATTTCTCGGCATGGGTGACACAAATATCCCCCCTCCTTGACCATTCCGCAGGTTCAGCTTCAGCTTCAGCTTCAGCGAGTTCTGACAGCAAGACCGTTGGGTTCTCTACCACGAACAGCAGTGCTGCGAAGAGTCAATTTTCAGAACTCGCTAGTGGGAACCTGGGGGATTCCCTTCCTGCCCCCAACGGCCAAATTCTAGAAACTCCTAACCTCAAGGTATTCACTTTTGGAGACTTGAAAGCGGCCACAAAGAACTTCAAATCCGATACATTGCTTGGTGAAGGTGGTTTTGGTAAAGTTTACAAAGGCTGGCTGGATGAGAAGACACTTACACCCTCTAAGGCAGGGTCTGGGATTGTGGTTGCTATTAAAAAACTGAACTCTGAAAGTTTGCAAGGATTCCAAGAGTGGCAGGTCCGTTGACTTTACTTCTTCTGCTTCATTATTCCATCAGCGGTGGACATTCTCTATTTTTCTTTCTGGAATAAGGAATTTAGAAATTTAAGTTATTATAGATGGTTTTCGTCACGATTAGCAATTTGGTGCAATTAGTGTGGAAACTATATACGAATAAATCAGTAACGAATAAAGTAAATACAAACCGATCAATAGACAAACACGTTAAGGACTTGTTTTTCTGCCATCCATTGCTTATCTGCAGTTGAAGGCGGGTCATCAAAATATGTTGTCCTAATATCCACGCTAATGAATGCTTGCCTCGATGAATTCAATAGGTGTCCTCTTTCCTCAATTATTTGGAAATGTTTTCATTTTTCTACCATCCCATCACAAATTCATCTTTCTTTCGTTACAAGAAAGGAACCAGTTGCGTTTTGTTCACATTTGAATCTATTATTCCCGAGTTGGAGGGCAAGCATATGGCCTGACCATTTGCAAAGTGGTAGACTTATTTGAAGTCTTTGTGTTTGCAATGTGGAAGATTTGATCGAATAGCTATTATATATAAGTAGTACAAGCTTGGTATCCATGGATTGTCATGTCATAGTCCTAATGGCTGGCAACTAATGCTTTGTTAAAAATAAAACCTAGTCCTCATAATGTAAAAATGGCATGAAAAAAATGCTGATAAAAAGTATAAAAGATAAATAACCTGTATTCATGAAAGCTCCTAATTGAATCTTCATAATTAATGGTTTGATTAATAGGGTTTTGAACACATGATCTTACACCCCTTCCTTGGTTCACGTATACCTCTATGTCATTTTCCATTTCAGCTCGTTACATGGGAAAGGATGGTATAGGTAGTGCAGGTTTTGTCTTCTCTTTATACTGCTGTTCATCTACTGACTCTTCCCCTGTTTGCTGTTGTTCAGTCACTGGACATTATTCCTTTATTGAGTATATTTGGCGGTTAGTATTCTGTGTGGCTTTTTTCATTGCATCAAGTTGAGCGTCGAGTTGAGTCTCATATCTGTCCAAATCAAGTTCTGGAATATAGGAGGTTAGAGTCTTCTGTATAAGACTGAAATCACTCTCAAACTCCCATTCTCCCCGTCAATGGGTATTTAACCTTAGAAAGATATGTTCTCAAAAAATGCAACATGCACGGTAATATAGAATTTCTTAGATGTGGTGAGTAGCGATATGCTTTTCAAGTGGGAGAATACCCAAGGTAGATTATATTCATTTAGTCTATTTAAGGTAGAGTCTCCCCAAACCTCCGCCCTCCAAAGCCCCCTCAAAAAGGAAAAAAACAACAACAACAAAACCAATGGCCCACCATGGCCAATGTCATCATGAACAAGGGATGTACAGCCAAATATTTTGAGGAAATGTGATCATGGCTGAAGTGTGAGTGCAAGTTTCATGTATATTTTGATGTGGAGAGTAAGCTTCAGTGTTTTCCTTTAAGGCATGCTAAATATAAAAATAGTTGTCAGAGTTGACTAGTGGTGACATGATGGCGTTGTTTTCTAAAACTCATACTTGATACTTTGAGTTTGTTGTTTCTGGCCATATTACCTCTCCAGTAAGATAACCTTTTCCACTGCCTTAAAATATACTTAAGTGCTCCCTGTGACCATTGTAGATAGTTTTTACCGTTGAAAAGGTGTCCTGTGATGATCATTGGTAATTTTGGAAGAGGCCTGAGCTGCTGGAGCACTACTACAGCTGCTTGGAATGATGGTTGAAGAGGGCACTGAGCTGGTCTCTTCATTCAGGGCTCTAGATGAGTTGAAGGTGATCATCAGTTCCTTCAAGCTCTGATATTGTGAAAAAGAGAGTAGAGAGGGAGGGAGATCGAAGGAAAGCAATCTCTGTATTATTGGTTAATATAAATACAAACTCCATTTGTCAAGTGAATAGCCGTGTCCTAGTCATAAATGGAAGCTTTTCATTGAACCTGCCTTCCCTGTCCTGTATGCCTAATGTGCATATATAACCAATATAAATAATAGTAAAGCTGCGTTGTTCTTTGCAGCAATGCAGCAGTTATGGTTGAATTGCGTATCCAGGCTTGTTTGTTGTAAGAAAAGTGTAAAGACAGTGTAATGATAAACATTTTTGTAACCTTTTACAACTTGATGGAATAGTTAAAGTTGATATTACCTTTAGTGCATTGAGTGTATTTGTTAGTTTGGTTTTGTTCTCTAAGTCATTGTGAAGTAACAAACACAAGTCCTTGGGAGAACCACACCTCAAAAGCTAGCCATTGGGGTTGGGGAGCCAAAGACTTATGAGGCTCCTTTTGCAAGGAAACCTCCCCAATGTGGGACTTGTGACAATGCACCCCCCTTGAGAGCCAACGTCCCGGCGGCTACACTCTACGACACTTCACTCTGCGTTTCACTCGGCCTTTCTGCCGGTCAGCCTCTCCGGTCAGAACCCTTTGTAGGTAGCCCTTTCCAGTTTCTCAGACGAGACGACGTCCCGGTGGCTCTACTCTACGGCACTTCACTCGGCGCTTCATTCAACCTTTTGTTGGTCAGCTCCTCCGGTTAGAAACCTCCGTAGGTAGCCCTTTCCGTTTGGCCGTCTCTCAATGAAAGCACCATTGTAACAAACACAAGTCATTGGGAGAACCACACTCCAAAAGCTAGCCATTGGGGTTGGGGAGCCAAAGACTTATAAGGCTCCTCTTGCAAGGAAACCTCTCCGATGTGGGACTTGTGACAGAAGCATGATTGATGTTTTAAGATGACTTATACTATTATATGTACCTTTCCTGGTGCGGCTGCTCTGCTCTAAAGAACACAGAATAAGTGAGAGGGTGTTTGCCTGGTTGTTGGTGCCGGTTGATTGGAAAACTAATCACTTCTAATGATTTAGCTCTTGGTGAAGCTTTTATTTGTCAATAACTGTTGTGCGTATTGATTTTAGTTGTCCTTCAAAAACCCTGCTTAAAGTGTCATGTTATCAATAATGTTTCAAAAGATTTTAGATCTTGATTTTCAGAAAAGTTATTGTACATTGTGAAATAATAAGTTGATGTGTTGTTCTCTTGATCTGATACCGCAGTCAGAAGTTAATTTCTTAGGAAGGCTTTCTCATCCCAACTTGGTCAAGCTATTGGGTTACTGTTGGGATGCTGAGGAGCTGCTGCTTGTGTATGAGTTCATGCCAAAGGGAAGTTTAGAGAATCATCTCTTCAGAAGTATGAACTGAAGACTGAAATACATAAAATAAAAAGCTTGACCCTGCAATTGAGTTTGATTTGTTTTCTCTTTCTTTTTGTTTGAGCAGGAAATCCCAACATCCAACCACTTTCTTGGAACATGCGACTCAAAATAACTATTGGTGCAGCTCGAGGCCTGGCATTCTTGCACACTTCAGAAAAGCAAGTGATATACCGAGATTTCAAGGCCTCAAATATACTACTTGATGGGGTTAGTAATTCCTTTGCTAGTTGGCCTCTTGGTGTTGGTTTGGATCTGCTCCTTGCGTCACTATTAAGATGGCTGAAACGAATGTAGTGTCACCTTTGGATGAGTGACGTGTGCATTAATCCAAATTCCTTCACATTTTCTGGGAGCCAAACTTATTATGTGCCTATATGGAAACTTCCTAGTGTATGATTTGAATATTTCTCCATTAGGTTGTTTTAAGAATTGTTACTATTAGCTTTGTTGACCTGCTGAAGAGTGTAATTGATGCGGCGGACAGTGTCTTTTGAGTATAAAAAAATTAATGCTGGCTCCCTATCGCAGGTCAAATTACTAATCGGATTCTTTTGTCTCCTGCAGAATTATAATGCAAAAATTTCTGACTTTGGGTTGGCGAAATTGGGGCCATCAATGGGTGAATCACATGTTACAACTAGGGTTATGGGCACTTATGGCTATGCCGCTCCTGAATATGTTGCAACAGGTAAATTCATCGACATATGACTGGTAAAGCTACTTTGTTCACAATAGTCGAGTTTTGACTATTCATGACTCACGATGCATATTAGGCAGAAGCAGTTGATCAATTATTATGCTTTTTAGCTTTTGGTAACGGGATTATATAACTGAAAAATTAGACATTCGGTGCTCCCTAAAGATTCTTCAAGTTGAGAAGCTCGCTTAGGTACATATAATGTATGAATTAGCTGTGCAAAGAACTAGAATGATAACTTAATTGGGTGCTTCAGAAGATGAGATGCAGTAACACACCGACAAATTTCAACTGGTGACTGCACTGAAGAATTTCTCATCCTGTTTGTAATTGTGCATTATAAACAGGCTAATATGGTCAAATCTAACTGAACGTGTGCTAATATGCCCCCTGATTGCACCTTTGTTGATCAACAGGGCACTTGTATGTTAAGAGCGACGTTTATGGATTTGGCGTAGTGCTGCTTGAAATGCTGACAGGCTTGAGGGCACTTGATACGAAGCGGCCTAGTGGGCAGCAGAATCTGGTTGAATGGTTGAAGCCGTATCTGTCCAGCAAGAGGAAGTTGAAAACCATTATGGACGCTAGGATTCAGGGTCAGTATTCACTCAAGGCAGCATCACAGGCAGCTAAGCTTACACTCAAATGCCTACAACCTGACCCTAAACACCGTCCTTCCATGAAAGAAGTTGTTGAGGAATTGGAAGGCATTGAAGAATCAAAGACAAAGTAAGAGTCTTCACTCAGTAAAAAGAAAAACGAGGTAAAGGTATCCAAGCAGGAAGTAAAGGCTGCTCTGAAATTGAAACTGAGGTTGAAAAGTTACATGATGATCCAAACAATTGGCTAAGTGAGCCTCTTGATTCACGTTTTTCTTTGTTGGTTCTATTCTTGGGCGGAGGGGGAGATTTTAACCAGCCTTTTTGCTGCCTCTTACGATTGGACTAGTCACTTTTTTTTTTAGTAGGGTATGTCGCTATTCTGTATTACTTGCGGTTAGATTTTTCAGATGTAATTTTGTACTTTTAAAATTGCAACATTTGTTTGCAGTTAGATTTTTCAGATGTAATTTTGTACTTTTAAAATTGCAACATTTGTTGGAGGGGCTCAGGATGGAGAATGAATTTATATTTTTCACTTTAAGAATGTAAGGTAACAGCAATAACAAGATCTCGCAAACCATGAAGTGTGTGTTTGGATACCACGTTTGGAGGGCCAGAAGCCGATCCAAGAAGCATAAATCAATTTGAAAAAAAAAATTATGTTTGGATGGACTTATTTTGAGAATGGCTTTTGGTCCAAAATGAATTCTGCAATGCTAAAAGTCAGAAGCAAAAAAAAAGGGGCTTTTGGCTTCTGACTTTTGGTGGGTCCCACGCCTTTTGTTATGTATTATTTAATAAAGTGGGTAGGAAAATTAGACTGTTAGACCTCTAAAATTCTCAAATAAGATAATTTTATTTAATTTAAAATTTTCTTTTTATCTCCAAAAATTTACCATAATAATTTCTAAATATTTTCTCTCACAATATACTCTTTTGAGCTAAAAATATTATTTTTTAAAATTATTTTCCTGAAAATAAGGGAGAAACTAAGCCTTTAATAAGAATATATGCATTTTATATATGTATTATTTAATAACAATAATATCCCTTTTAGTAATTTTTCATCTAAACTAACTTTTCAAAATAATTATCCAAACATGTTTCTAAAAGTCATATTGAAAAAAAGTCACTTCTATCATCACAAATCCAAACATAAATCACTTCACACATTCTGACTTTTATTCAATCTTACTTCTGAAAAAGTCATTCTGAAAAAAAGTCACCTCTCTCAGAAAGCTCAATCCAAACACACCAAAAAAAAAAATGATAGTTTGATTCAATCTACTGCAAATATTTAAGATGAGAAAATACTTTAAAGTGACCCTTTTATATTTTTTTGAGATGAAGTATTCATTGCCGTCTCATATTCTTGTCGTATGGCCCAGTATATGTGGTGTGAGCCCATCAGGAGTAAGGAAAGTGTTAGGCCCATTTTGACTAAGAGGATCAATTTCCCGCCTTCACTTCGATGTCTCCTAGGTTAGTTTTGTACCCGACAAACACGAAACAGCCTCTGCACCAATCGCTGCCTTCTGTGGCTTGACTCTCCCTCCCTCTCTCTCTCTCTCTCTGAGGTGCCTGACAGGTGCCAGCCACACACACGTGCTCCATCCTCTTTAGATTAACGACTTATTGGTTGATGTGATCATCTTAATCTTTTCGCCGTCGTTGCGCTTGAAGTATTCTCCTTTTGCTTGATCTCTTATTTCATTAGTGAATTTCTATTGGGGGTTTTCGTTTCCGTTCCCGTTCCCGTTCCCGTTGTGAGTCAACGTCCCTCGGTTTGAAGGTAAATTACTGAAATCCTGCTTGCTTCTGTCTTTCAGTTTTTAAGCAAATATGTGAATCTTATTTTCGCAAAGTATCTCTTTTTTTTTAATTGGTTGCTCTGAGAATTTACTTAAAAGTATGCAAATTTATCAAGTGTTCTGAGCGCTTGGTTGCTTATAATTGAATAGTGACTGATTTGAATGAGTTTAAAGAAAATAAAGGCCTCAAAATGCAGCATTAAAGTTTGTTTTTCGAGTATTTCATATTACGTTTTTCCTTCCCTTGTTTGGCTTATGATTGAGTTGCCCGCTTTAGTGTTTGTTGTTTGAACTTTAATTAATTGCTTCATATCAGCTCATATTAATCACTTTTTGAGTTTTTTTTCCCGAGTGGTTATAGTGCCATACTGCCTTTTTTTTATTTGTAGCCTGAAGGTATTGTAATTGTTGTGAATTTTCATAATTTAACATTGTCAGGAGGACATCTCAGTATATTATTCAATATTTGCTGTTTTCCAATGTTGTTGTGTTCTTGCATAATACTCCTATCTTCTAATTTGTGGTGCTTTTTTTATCTCACTGCATATTGATGTCGGAAGAAACATTAGCGTGGATCTTGTACTTAACATCGTAATAATAACTGAAATTCAAATTCCCCTCCCCATTTTGTCTTTCATCTTTTTCCTCTATTTGTTTTCTTTTTTTCTCTTCTATCTCCCTCTTTCTTTTCCCTCCCCGCGACCCATTCCCCTTCCCTCCCTCTTGGTCGTCTTCTTCCTCGCTCTCTCCCACCTCCTCCTCCTTCTTCCACAGAACCATTCCCCCTCCCCCTCTCTTCTTTGTCTTCTTCCTCACTCTCTCCCACCTTCTTCTTCATCCATTAGCCCATTCCGTTTCCCATCCTCAGTCCCCTTCTCTTCTGGAGTGGCTCATAGCTGAGCCCTAACATTTGCAAGCATCGAGATCTCAAACTCCTCTTCCGATAAAGATTGATTTTATTTGAAGATTCGAGTGATTCCCTTTTTCAGGTGGTCTCTATTGCTATTTGACCTGATGCTGTGGATCTGTTGTGGCATTTACATTTTCAGAATTTTGTTTGTTTTTTCTCTTTATTCGCTAGATAGGGGCTGTTCTTGATTTGAGGTTTTAGTTTATTCTCCATTTCTTGAGCTCACAAGGTTTTGGGAGATATAGGCAGCCTTGATTGATACTATGAGGTAATTTGTTGGTATGAAATACTGTGGCAAAGTGCAGTCCTTCGGTTCGATCATTTTACTCGCGTTTCCATGTTAGTTAATCATCGATAGTTTGAGAAACATAAAATAGCTTTATATATCTGAAGGTCACACACACACACACACACGATGCTATTGCTTGAATCATATACGTTCTCAACCATGCCTTCTACCTTTCAGGTAATGGAAAAAACTTTTTGATGATCAAGCAAATTTTTTAGGATTGACCCATAGAAGTTCAGAGGCCCAGCTAGAGGTGATCTCCTTTCCCTTTTCTTTCTTTCCTTCTTGCTTTCTTCAGCCCACATGTAAAAGTGTCAAGTCTACGAAATTTCTGCAAGTGAATGTCAAAACCATGTAATATGGGTTGACAAATGGTGAAAGTGATATGAAGAAACAATATGCTTTTTCAGTTTCTGTCTACCATTTTCACCGATGTGTTTCTACTTTGCTTTATCTTCCTCTTTTAACTACAACAACAGTTAATAAACTATTCCCAAACAAAATAATTAAAGAACTATTATATCATAGTTTGCAACAGATTCTTGTATGATGTTCTGGCATATAGGTACCTGGCTTGATCTTTGTATCATTGTGCTTCATTTGTTTTTTTTTATCATCATGTTTGGTTATATCTCCATTTTTCTTCAATCGCACCGTTTTGATGGCTGTTTTTGGGCTATGTGTTGTTTTGTTCTTATTTTTAGTACTTCAAAATAGATATTCAAATTATGAATTCATCTTTTAAAACAAGTCTCAAATGGAAAGTATGTTTTGTTATGTTAGAATGAATGTTGTAACCTCTCTATATAATACAATTTCTCTGCTTGATACATGCCCACTTGGGAATCTCTATTAGTTAGATTTCTCTTCTCTAATGTGATGCCATTTTGATGATATGTTGATTCAGATTTTGACAATAGGTTTACATCCCTTACAAAGCCAGACTTATATTGTCTTATTTTAAATTGTGTTCATAAATTGTCTTATTTTAAATCAACTTTGTGAAATATAGTTTTAGCTTTTTAATCATTTTAAGTTTATCAATGAATGGAGTGAATTGGTTTATTTTTATCGTTGAAGGCAGCCAACATGGTTTGTTTTTTCATCTGTGCCTTAACATGCCAGTAGAAAGAAGCATTCAAATTCAAATTCAACCAAGCTTACTCAACTATATTCTTTCACATACAACAACTTCTTGGATCTTCTGAAATATGTGTATCATTGTTCATCATGTTGTAGTAATTTTAGTTAATTACGTGGTCATTATGGTATGTTTGAAATTTACATGTATAATTCCCCTTCTCTTTTAGTTATTTTTCTCTTAATCTGTACCTATCATCTTTAAGTAATTACATGACTGAAAGTTCATTTCAGGTAGATTGATGCTTTTGCTGCTGACTTTTTTCACTCATATGCACTCCGCATTAATATCGATTGTTGCATTTTCATGTGCTTTTGTGCTGTTTGACAGACTAGCTGCACGTATAAAGTATAAGACTTTATTGTTTTACCAGCATATAGCATAGGTCAAGTAATGAGAGCTCTACATTTTTGGTTACCTTAAAATAGCCGTCCTAAGTTTGTCCCAAAAGTATTCACATGTCACTAAAAGATTATTTAAACTAACTCAAATTATGGTATTTAACTTGTTGAAATGTACAGTTAGAGTAACTGATAAATGAACTAACTCATTTTAGGTTCATCCTATGTATCCTTACTCTTTCATTCCTTCTTTGGTAATTGCAAATACAATATTGAATATCGAATTGTGCCTGTGTGTAGTTTTTCTTTCAGATTTTATTATATTCGTTTCTTCATTGTAGTATGGTATTTTAATGTTTTTCCTTTTGTTCTTCCCGTACTTGACCTTTTTTCTTATTCAGAACTGTTAGATTAGACATCACCATCAATCATTGCATTGTGGAAGTGTTCTTCACAATGCACATTTGGTGTTAACGATAGGTGGCTGGCAGTATATTGATAATTTGTTCCTTCCGCAATTTCTATTGTAGCAAGGTTTTTGTATATGTCCACTATATGAGTTTGTTTGAAGCAATTTCATAGATGTCTTTTTAATTCAGGAACATTGTTTGTACTATGTAAACTCTTTTTCCCCCCACTTTGCAGCCACATATTAAGTATACCTTCAGGAGCATTTTTCTTCAAGTTCTTTCATCCGTGCAAGGCACGGGAAGTTATTGCTTGTTATTACTATGTTGGGTTATTCATTTTGTACATTTGAACTATAGTGTGTGACTTTGTTTACAACTTACACTTTACCTTGGAAAAAAGCAAACTACCTAAATATTTCACTTTAACTTTCTGAGTGAAAAGTCGTGGGAGAACTGGTAGGTGGCGTCGTGGCGAACCAATTTCGTAGTTCCTTTTCTTGACTCTTAAAGCCTTAAGTTCCAGAGTGATGATTGAAATTTTGGGGCTTATGCCATCATTTATTGATGGGATTATGGGCAATATTTCATTGATTTACTGAATACATGTAACATTTGGGACCCCTATTTATTTGGTGAACAAACTTTTGCATCTGTATAAGTCATGACTTTGCAGCTTCTTGCTCTTAGACCTAACAACTAATGATACAAACATCTATACTGCCTGTTTTCATCACTTAATATTACCTACCTTTTATTTTCTTCCTTCAGAATGCTGATTCATACTTAAGCAATTTCTAATGAACAGATTGCTGGATGATTAGCTTAAGGCGCTTTCACTATTGCTAATGCTAGCTGGTAATGAAGATAACTTGAATTGCTTATGTTGGACTCTTCAAATTTGATGCCAACCATTTAAATGGAGAGAAAGACTGGTGGTATTGCAAGTCATTTGCTTGGCGGTTTATGTAGTATTTGGAGAAGATGCATGTTTGGTGTTTTATCTGTGGGCTGTGTGCCAGATCATATTGCTTTCATCATGGATGGAAATCGAAGGTATGCCAATAAGAGAAACATGGCTGAAGGTGATGGCCATAAGGCTGGATTTTCGGCTCTCCTGTCTATGCTGAGGTATTGCTATGAATTGGGAGTGAAGTATGTTACTGTATATGCATTCAGCATTGATAACTTCAAAAGGCGGCCAAAAGAGGTTCAGTCCCTGATGGATTTGATGCAAGAAAAGATTGAGGAATTGCTTCAAGAAGAAAGTATTATCAACGAATATGGTATTAGATTACATTTCATTGGCAATTTGCAACTACTGAACGAACCAGTCAGGGCTGCAGTAGAGAAGGCGATGAAAGCAACTGCTCACAACAACCAGAGGGTGCTTTTACTTTGTGTGGCCTATACTTCACGTGACGAGATTGTACGTGCGATTCAAGAATCCTGCAAGGGTAAATGGAATGTAGTTCAAGCATCAAGGGAGGCCAGGGTTTCAAATGGCGTGGTAACAAGAATTGATGAGGGTCTCGAGAAAAATAGCACTTACATGCTTGATCAACATTCTTGCCAATACTATTTAAATGAGACCAAAGCTTGTAGTAGTAATAAAGATGCTAAAGATGCTGAAGGTAGAGATGATCAGTTTGTGCATACTATTAAACAAGACCACAATAATTGCAGAGAAACTGAAATGATATCTTGCAATGGGGTGATTGATAGTAGTGAAGGGATAAGGTACGAGGAGGGTGAGCTTCCTATTATAAAACTAGTTGACATCGAGAAGCATATGGACATGTCAGTTGCACCTGACCCAGACATCTTGATCCGAACTTCTGGGGAGACAAGACTCAGTAATTTTCTTCTTTGGCAGACTAGTACCTGTACACTGTATGCGCCAGCTGCCCTTTGGCCGGAGATAGGTCTATGGCACCTGGTGTGGGCAGTACTGAGCTTTCAGAGACACCACTCTTATTTGGAAAAGAAAAAGAAGCAATCTTAAATTAGCGGTAGTATCCAACGGTGTAGATTATATTTTGGTTCCCTCCCATCTATTTTTGGTCTTTACTGGTTTTCCATCGCTCTCCGATCGGTCTTAATACATATTTGTGCACAATCTTAACTATTTGTGTGGCCATGAGACCACCACTGCTAATGTTTAATAAAAGTTTATTTATTGGCCGCTAATGTCTAAGAAATTTTATTAGTACTATCATTTGGAAATTAGATGTCGATCTATGATGCAAGAGGCCAGGAATATTCACAATTTTTCTATGACGAAAATGAGACCTGACCGCTACATAACCTACTCGGCCAAACTCCTTGTCCAAAATTAATGTATGTAGTTCGCCTAGCCCAGTTTTCCACATTGAAATATACTCCTATGTTAACAAGAGAAATGGTTGAACTTAACGTGGAACCCAAGTGGGAAGTTCAAATGGGAAAATATTTGGTTATTAATATACTCAAACTTTCAAATCGCATCTCAACCAAACTTCAAGCCTGCTAGCTGCTATTTGTTGAAAATCATGCTCACAAGTCTTGGTTAAAAGTAAGGGCAGAAAAAAGTGGGAATAAAACCGAGAATTTTCAAGTTCAAGCAAACAAGTACAAAAAACTTTTGATCATCGACTGAAACTGGTAAAGTACAATTAAACATGGAATAATAATAAATGCATCTTTCTTGTCACTTTTTTTGGGTCTATCATCTTTTTCTCCAGTTAATCTTATTTATCCTTCTCTTTCTCACATGAAGAAATAAAATGAGTGTTCTAGCGGCATTAATTGCAGATTTTTTTAACCTATATATTAGATATTAGGGCTGTTTAACAACTATGACAAAACTGTGACATCCCTTGTCCAAGTCTTAGTACCAGAAGAAGGTCGGGACGTCATTTGTGTCTCGTTACTGGTATTGAAGGGGTCCTGGATCCATCGGGACGGGGCCGGGACATGGACCAAGATCGAGACGACTCCGATTCTTTTTGACACAGTCTACCTTATCAAGAAAAAAGAAGAAGAAGCATCTATATCTGTTTATACTTTAGTTACTAATAAAATAATGTAATTAATTTTTTAATATCACATATATATTTATGTGTAAAAAAAGTTTAATCATTCTACAAATATTCAATCCAATAAATCATTTTTAATTACTTACAAAAGTCTCTAAAATATTATAAAATATTATAACGAAAGTGAAAGTAAGACAACAATTTAAAAGAAGCCTTGGGAACGAAGAGAGAGAAGCTCCTCCTTCTCTCTAAACTCAGATCGTTATCACTGGAGAGCTCTGTCTCTCTTTAAGAAATACTCTCTCAATCTTAGACTGCAATTTCTCTGGCCACCGACTTCAATTGCCTATCCACGCCGTCAATTCACTCTGAAAAGGGTAGAGCGACGATCACCGTTCTTGGAGGGCTCAGTCCCTCTTCGTCCCAGTCTCCGCTTCCTCTACTGTGGATCAGCAGTTGGAGAGCTTCGGTTCTGTCTCTCTCATCGTTGTAGAATCAATGGTTTGCTGGATTTCAGAGTGCTTGTCTCTCTTTCTCTCGAACCCTAGCCTCCACATCGTTGTTGCCATCGCTCTGAGTTTGCCATTGACATCGTCGAAAAGAGCTAAGCCACTTCAAAGCTCGGATCAGTGTTCATGCCATCTGTTAATCAGTCTGGGAATCTTCCATTGAAGTGCTCTGTGCTTTCTACTATGTTGTTCTATCTCGGATGCTAACAAATTGATCAAAGGGGGAAAATTTAGCATCTTGAAGATCATATCTGAATCTTTGATGGTTTTTTTGTGTGGGTCATTGGTAACTTCTTCACAGCACCATCATAATTCTCTGCATGTAAAGATAGTCGCTGTCTGTGAGCATATCTTGTGTCCTGGTTGATTTTGCTGTGATTAATCGGATATCTAGGCGTCCTTGGTTGATTAATTGGAGTTTCTGTGAGTTTTCAGTTTGCATGCAAGAATCTGTACCTCCGTATATGTTCTTGTTCGTTGAAGATGACATATCTTCTTCCCCCTTTTATGATTCTAAATCTAAAGAAAACAGAGGATTTTTTCTTGTTCATTTGCTTCAATAAATCAACCTGTTTCAGCTTTGGTTTATTGTGGGTTATCAACGATTTTGCATGCAAGGAATTAATTCAATTCAATCAGTTATGGATTAGCTGTGCTTCTAAAATTTCATCATTTGATTGGTGAATTTGTGGCTTTTCAGAGGTAACTTTTCTGGACAGACTCTGCATGTGCAGGAAAAGTATTGGATTAGCTGTGATTCTGGAATTTCTTCATTAAATTGGTGACTCTCTTCGAAAATCTTCTCTTGTGTGGTGGAAATCGACTTTGCATGTGAAGAAAAAGGCACTCTTGTTGCTTGGTATTATATATAACTCCTGGGACCTGCAATAGTATCCCTTAAGCTGAGCCGGCGTTTCATCTGAGGTTGCCTTTGGTTTTCTTTTTCGAGTTATTACTGGGTGTTCCTGTAGCTTCTATCATTCTTAATATTTTTCGGTATTTGAAGCACCTGGGCCGGTGTTGTGACTGGTATAGGCAGGATGTCCCCTTCTTCTGGATGAGATTCGTCTTCTTCTGCTAGGGGAAATTATGTTCTTGCAAATGTAGTGGATAGTCGAAAGCTTCATGTTCCAAAATTGCAGTCCTTGATTAAAATTCATTGGAAGCTTCAAGGATGGATTTTGGTTGTCAAGCAGCTCAAAAATAGTTTCTTACTGCAATTTCAATTTGAGGAGGATCTATCCTTCATGCTTGCTCATGGTTCATGGCTCTTATAGGGTTACTTTCTTCATTTGATCCCATGGAAACCGAATATCTCATTGGCTAATTCATCATTTCATTGCTTTCCAATATGGGTTCAAGTTTATGGCATGCCTGTAAAATACTACAACAAAGGAGACTGCAAAATTTATTGGAGACAATTTGGGAAAGTTCATTTGCTATGATGAAAGAAGTCCACTCAATGGATATGGTTTACGTCTTCAAATATACCTTTCAGATTTGGGTCTCAATTCCAAACTTCTATGTAGCTCTCTTCTGCTTGATGGTCATGAACTGAAACTATCTCTTATTTTGGAACAGGTAGGAAGATTTTATTCTTCTTGTCTAGCGATTGGCCAAGTAGCAAATCATTGTAAAGCCAGTTCCTCATTCCAACCCATAGTGAGGATATCTGTTGTTGGTAACAAGTCTATTAAAGTTGATTATGATGCATTCTTCGGTTGTTATCTCTCCAATTTTTTAGAAATGGGGATTAAACTAGATGCGTATGGTTACTCAGGAAAGATTTTGGCAAAGGGTTTTGTTTCCAATCAAGATGTTCCAAAGGACGAGGAGGTGAAGGCTAGTGCCTTATGTAAAAGAAAATTTGAAAATCTTGATTGGGATTGTTCCTTCAGTAAGCAGCTTAATTTTGGGATTGAACACAATAGAAAGCATAAGTGTCAACAAATGTTGGGTTCTTGTGCTTCAGTATTTAAAAGGGCTAAGTGTGTTTTTAAAAGAGTTCGATCACAAAGCTCTGATGAATATAGTCTTCACAATTCACCAAGGAATCTTGTTGCTGATGTTGTTAGAAAACGCAAGAGTGGTGGGATACCATCCCTTATCTCCCAAATCTTGAAGAAAGTCAAATATGATCCACAGTCTGCTCTTGATGTAGAAGTTAAGAGCAAAAAGAGAAAAGCTCACCCATCTAAGAAAGCAACATGCTTGACAGAAGCAACTCATGAAGTTGTCTATTGTATAACAGAGCCATCATCTCAATGTTGTAGGTGCATTGTTCTTAAGAAGTGTAAGGTGGAAGCAACAGTTGATCATAGGTTCCAAGAGAAGCATGCCTTGTTCTCCAATCATAAAGATTTAAATCTTTTTGAGAAGATGAGAGTGATGGGAAAAAGAAAGAGAACTTCTCAACGAGGTAATTTTTGTGTTTCCCCCCTCCCTATAAAAAGGCATGTTTATCATGTGTCAGCCTTACTCAAGCGCCTATGGAAACTTCTATTCTCTCATCGGCTTATTATTTGCAATTTTCTATGACTCTCAACTCTGTCAAAGTGGCTAGGGAAGCGGCCCATTCAAAGCTTCCCCTATCGCCATGAAAATATTAAGTTGGAACTGTCGTGGCTTTAGAAAGACCACGGCAGTTCAAAGATGCAGGAAGATTGTCCAGGCTCACTCTCCTGATGTAGTTTTTCTCTCTGAAACTAAGCTTGTATATGGGTTAGTTTTTCTCTCTGAAACTAAGCTTCTTGTATATGGGTTATGATCATTGTGTGGGTAATGATGCCATTAGGTTTGAGGGAGGCACTATAATTGCCTGGAAAGGGACTTTTGTGGTTGATATTGTTGAATTATGCCCCTACATCTATCACTGTAAGATAACTACTAATGGAATAACCCCATCTGTCTACTTGACCTGCATTTATGGACACCCTAACTTATCTTTTCGCTCTGCTTTATGGGATTGGATTACAACAACATCAGATTCCCTTTCTAAGCCATGGTTGTTGATTGGAGACTTCAATGAAATTTTGTGTTCAGAGGATAAATCAAGTTCAGTAGGCTCTTCATCTGGCATGTTGTCCTTTTTCCAATGTGTAGAATCGGCCCAATTGCACAATGTTTCCCAAAAGGATGATTCGTTTACCTAGTCCAATAATAGGAAAGAAGATTGGCTTGTAATGGAAAAATTGAATCGTGCACTTGCTAATGCTTTATGGCTTCAAGCTTTTCCTTTTTCTCACACTCAATCTTTAGGCATTGTTGCTTGGGATCATAGCCCTCGGATTTTTAACTCTGTTTATGAATTGAAGCCTTTAAAGCAAAAGAAAATTGAGGCTTTCTGGTTTCTCTCCTGGGATTGTGATAGGATTATAATGCAAAGTTGGAATCAACCAGTAAGAGGGTCTTTGAGCTTTAATTTCATGTGCAAATTGTGCAAAACAATTGATGCATTATCTTATTGGAGTAGGCTTAACATAGGAAATCTAGCTTTCAGAATCAAGGATATAGAATCCAAGCTTTTAGTTATCTCCTCATCCATTTCATCCACAACGCCGCTATCTGATGGCTCTCTATAAGAACTTTCTAATACCAAACATCAACTTGAATTTTTATATGATTGTGAAGCAAGCTTTTGGGCACAAAGATCACGTCTTAAATGGTATGTCAAGGGTGAAAGGAATACAAAATTTTTTCATGCAGTGGCTAGAAGGAGGAAAGCTACAAACCTCATCACATGCCTTCAGAATGATCGGGGAGAATGGATTTTTGATTCTCATGATTTATCAAATCAGGTTGCTATCAATTTCGTAGAAATTTATGTATGAGCAAATCAGTCTACTATGGAGGACCTCATTCTTTCTCTGTCCTCTGTAAATCTCTGATAAGCTCCTAAATTTCATACATTTCATCACATTTTCCCCCATTTTTGTAAATATTTCTGAAAGTGATGTTTTGAAATGAACATAGAAACTCTTAGAAAGCCTTAACAAAGAAGAAAGCTTACATGTATGAAATTTTGAGCTTAATATATATATATATATGAGTTAGTTGCAAAACTCATCAACCCTCTTTCTTTGTTGGATAGGAAGAGGCTGTCAAGCGAAAGAAAATAAGTGGGAATCAAAACAATCAAGGACAGAAGAGCAGTGAAAGAAGCAAAAAGGACCAGAGAGATCCTGAGCTCGCCACGGCGAGCCCACTGCGAGGAGATGTCAATTCGGCCTCATTTTCCTTGCCTGCTCGCCGTGACCTCGCCACGGCGAGTGAACAATTCTGTTGCGCGTTTTGATTAGAAAACACGGACTGAAATGGGATAAAAACTTAGGGTTTCTAAGAAACAAAAACAACACACTTGGGCATGATCTTGGGAGTCTAAAAGTTGCAAGAGAGAGCGTGGGAAGTGCTTGGAAACTTAGAGGAGCTCGGAGAGATTGAAGATTCTTACATCTTGGTTTCCTTTCTCCTTCCTTCTTCTTCTCTTCTTGTGTACTATGAACTCCATTTCAGTTTTTATTTTCAGCTTAGAATCATTTATGTGTAACTAAAACCTTTTCTGGGGTTACTTTGAATCATTTTTATGGATTGAACTTTGTATTTCCTTTCCTTTAATGCTATTAATGAGTTTACATGTATGGATTTCCGTCTTGCTCTTTATTTTACAAGTACTTGATCACCACTTGCTTTGGTTAAATGAAATATGGCTTGAGAAAGTGTATTTTATTTTAGAACTTGGATGGGATCATGTTGGGCTCGAAATTTATGGTTTAAAATGGATGGTTAGTTGGTAACATAGAGATATAGTTACTAACCTAGCATTGTCATTATGAGGGTGGTTGAGAAATAGGGCTTGCATTAATGGTGGCAAGAGATTGTGATATTAATGTAAGCATAAATTTGATTTTGATTTGAGAAAGCTTTTTCAAATGTATTTAACCCTTGGGCTCATACATTAATTCATTAAGGTATTAAAAGGAAGGGATTTATTTAGGTCATGAAGTAAAATGGGGATAAGTAACCTTAAGCTTTCATTTTCTTGAATAAGTGTGTCTATTAATTTCCTAGATATTTTATAACTTCTTGCAACGAGTTTCTTAAATTTCAATTTCCCATCATTAACTACTCATTTCTAATTAATTTCCCGATTAGTATTAATTAACTTGCTCAAATCTCAATCCTTGTGAAACGACACTTTTTTCTATACTATTTTCTTATATTTGATGACCCGTACGCTTTCGGTAATGACCGCAAATGGCCGATAAGTCAATGGAGCCGCCGTCGGGGATTGTGAATTGAGTCATTTTCTAGTTGATTAGTCTAATTGTGTGTTTAATTGCATTTGAGTACAAATTTCTTTTGGTGATTTTAGGTGTGTTGTTTCTAATTACTTTGAGTGTTAGAGATAGCATTACCTAAGTTGCTTTGTTGATTTCTTTTGATAAGGTTGATACTTGTTGGATTGTTGTGAATTTGTAGGTCTTAGTGCCTACTGCATGCAAGGAGATCCGTAAGAGTTTCTTGATTGAGAACCCGGACAACCAATCCCTCAAGTGCAACCCGGTCCACATAACGATATGGCTGACCACAATGATGAAGAAGATATGGAGGAATTTCTTGAGAGGGAGGAGTTTACTTACTCTTCGGGTATTCAATACCCAGCCATCACTGCTAGAAATTTTGAAGTGAAACCGGTGATGCTCCAAATGCTTCAGATAATGGGAACATTCAAGGGCTTAAAGGGAGAAGACCTGGTCGAGCATCTCACAAAATTTGTGTAGCTGTGCAACAACTTCAAAAATGCTGGAGTGTCTAATGATGCTTTGAGACTCCGCATATTCCCTATGTGTTTGGAAGGGAAAGCTTTAGCGTGGCTAAATGCTCAGCCAGCTAACTCCATCACTACGTGGGATGTACTAACTACGAAGTTTAAGACACGATTTCTTCCCACGGGTTTGAGAGCTATTCAAAGAGGATAATTGCTTAATTTTAAGCAAGAGCCTGGGGAGACATTTTATGAGGCTTGGGAAAGATTCAAAGATATGTGGAGAAACTGTACCAGTCATGGGCAACAAAAATTGATTATGTTAGATGCTTTTCAGAAAGGGTTGAGTGAGGCCAACCAAGTGATGTTGAATACGGCTTCCAAAGGAGGAGTAGGTAAGGTGAAGTATTCTGAGCTACAAGAACTGTTTGAGGATATTGCCACTAACACTATGCAATTCAGAGGATCATCCAGTGGCTACAGTGACTTTAGTTCTCAGCTTGAGGCAATAAACAAGAGGTTCGACAAGTTGGAGATAAAGTTTGACAATCATTTACCTAGAGGTGTTCATGCATTACAAGTGCCCATACCCATCTGTGGTAGTTGTGGAGAAGATCACTGAGTAAAAGATTGCCCCTACACTCTTGAGACTATTAATTACATGGGCAATTAAAACCGTATCCCTCAAGGAAACCCCTACGGTAACACATACAACCAAGGGTGGAGAAATCATCCTAATTTTTCATGGAGGAATGGCCCGAGTCTGAATTCCACTCAAGGGGCATCTTTAAGTAGACCCAATGCTCCACCCGGTTTTGGGCAACAACCACAACCGCAACCACAACCTAAGCCCCTTGATGAATCAAAGATTGAAAAGATGTTTAGCCAACTAATGGCTAACCAAGAAGCTGCAAATGCCAAGTCTTCCCTTCAGGATACTGTCATAAAAAATCTTGAAGTTCAAATGGGCCAACTTACAGCCCAAATGAACATTCTTGCTCGGCATGGCTTGCCTAGTGATACCGTTCCAAACCCCAAGAGAGATGGGAAGGAAGAGCTCAAGGTGATCACTTTGAGGAGTGGTAAAAAGATTGAAGATACTCCTATCTCTAGCAAAATACCTCCGAAAGACCATGAGATACTTATTGAAATGGAAGAGGTTGAGGAGGTTGAAAAGGAAGCGGTGATTGATGCAGAAGATGAAAGTAAGAAAAGGAAGCAAGTAGAGGAAACTGTGGATGATGTACTGAGAGGGACAGATATAGCTCGGGATGGTCTTGATGACAAGAAGAGAAAGACTCACGTTTCACCACCCAAATATGCGCCTCCACCACCATTTGCTCAGAGGCTTAAAAAGAATGTAGAAGACAAGCAATTTCGGCAATTCATTGACAAGTTTAAGCAATTACATGTAAATATTCCTTTTGCAGAAGCTCTTGAACAAATGCCGAAATATGCTAAGTTTATGAAAGATGTGTTGACCAAGAAGAGGCGATTCAATGAATTCGAAACTGTTGCAGTGACTAAAAGTTTCACAGATGTAATCAAGCAAATTCCCCCTAAGTTGAAAGATCCCGGAAGCTTCTCTATCCCTTGCCACATTGGGGATAAGTTCTTGGGTAAATGATTATGTGATTTGGGTGCCAGTGTTAACCTAATGCCTCTCTCTATATTCAACATCATGGGATTGGGAGAAGCTCGGCCTACTACAGTTACATTGCAACTGGCAGACATGAGTATTTCATACCCCAGGGGAATTATTGAGGATGTACTAGTAAAAGTGGACAAGTTTATTTTTCCTGCAGACTTCATTGTCTTGGATTTTGAGGTAGACAAGGATATGCCTATGCTCTTGGGTCGACCTTTCCTAGCAACTGCAAGAACCGTAATTGATGTAGAAAAGGGTGAATTGACTTTGAGAGTCACTGATGAAAAGGTCACCTTCAACATGAATCAACTGATGCGAACTTCACTGGTACATGATGATTGTTGTTCAATTGATGTAATCCACCAGGTGGTTCAAAGAGAGTTTGACTTGTCTTGTGTGGAAGATCCATTTGAAGCAGCTTTAGTGAGATTTAATGTAGAACAGGAAGATGTGGAGGAATGTATGATTGTAATGAATGCAGCATTTTCATTTCCCAAATCTCGACCTCCATTTGAACCGCTTGATCTTACTTCCACTAACAGACCTAAGTTGACTCCTTCATTAGAGGAGCCGCCCTCCTTGGAGTTGAAGCCTCTACCTTCTCACTTGCAGTATGTCTACTTAGGTCCTAAAGAAACTCTCCCGGTTATAATTTCTGCAGACTTAACATCCCAACAGGAGGAACAACTTGTAAACGTGCTAAAGGATCACAAAAGGGCCATTGGGTGGACGATTGCCGATATTAAAGGTATTAGCCCTTCAATGTGCATGCGCAAAATCTTTCTTGAGGATAATCACAAGACCTCAATTGAGCACCAAAGGCGGTTAAATCCAAAGATGAAGGAGGTAGTGAAGAAAGAGATTCTCAAGTGGCTTGATGCTGGAATTATTTACCCTATCTCTGATAGCTCATGGGTGAGCCCAGTCCAATGCGTACCAAAAAAGGGTGGCATGACTGTAGTGGCTAACACCCAAAATAAGCTCATTCTTACTCGGACTGTCACTGGCTGGAGGGTGTGCATGGATTACCGAAAGTTCAACTCGGTAACTCTAAAGGATCATTTTCCTCTTCCATTCATTGACCAAATGCTTGATAAACTGGCTGGGAGAGAATTCTTCTGCTTTTTAGATGGTTACTCGGGGTACAATCAAATTGCCATTGCTCCAGAAGATCAGGAGAAGACTACCTTCACTTGTCCTTATGGCACCTTCGCTTTTAAGCGCATGCCATTTGGACTTTGCAATACACCAGCAACATTTTAGAGGTGTATGATGGCCATTTTTGCTGACATGATTGAGCATACCATGGAGGTTTTCATGGATGATTTCACAGTGTTTGGTGATTCCTATGCAGAATGTTTAGCTAACTTGGCACAAGTCTTGAAACGATGTGAAGAAACCAACCTTGTCCTCAATTGGGAAAAATGCCATTTCATGGTGAAGGAAGGCATTGTGTTGGGCCATAGAGTTTCTAAGGATGGTTTAGAGGTAGACAGAGCTAAGATTTCGGTGATTGAACAGCTTCCTCCACCTATCAATGTTAAGGGTGTGAGGAGTTTCTTGGGTCATGCCGGGTTTTACCGCCGGTTCATAAAGGACTTCTCAAAAATCATAAAGCCTCTATGTGCTCTTCTTGAAAAAGATGCTACCTTTGATTTCAATGATGCTTGTCTCAAAGCATTTGAATAGCTGAAGAAGAAATTAGTTGAATCTCCTATCATTGTAGCACCCGATTGGGGTATACCTTTTATCCTCATGTATGACACAAGCGACTATACTGTGGGTGCAGTATTGGGTCAGAAAAAGGAGAAACTCTTCCACCCCATTTATTATGCAAGCAAGACGCTTGACAGTGCTCAAGAGAATTACACCACACCGAGAAGGAACTTCTAGCAGTGGTGTATGCATTTGGCAAGTTTAGGCCATATTTGATTGGTTCTAAAGTGGTAGTTCACACGGATCACTCTGCCTTGCGCTATTTGTTCAGTAAGAAAGATTCTAAGGCAAGGTTAATTAGATGGGTATTGCTCCTCTAGGAATTCAATTTGGAAATTGTTGACAGAAAGGGATGTGAAAATCAAGTTGCTGACCATCTTTCGAGATTGAGCACTGATGCTCAAGTAGATGAAAATTCGGTGATCCACGAGGTATTCCCAGATGAGCAATTATTTATGGTGATAGTTTCTGAAGCCCCTTGGTATGCGGATATTGTTAATTTCCTGGTCTGTGGGATTGTACCTGAAGAAATGAACCACCATCAAAAGAAGAAATTCCTACATGATGTCAAGTTTTACCATTGGGAGGAACCCTTTTTATTCCATTATTGTGCTGACCAAATGATACGCCGTTGTGTACCGGAATGTGAGCAGTTAGAGATTCTTACCTGTTGTCATGCTTCGGATTGTGGAGGCCATTTTGGTGGAAACAAGACTGCTGCTAAAGTCTTGCAATCTGGATTTTTCTGGCTATCTTTGTTTAAGGATGCGCAAACCTTTGCTATGACTTGTGATCGATGCCAACGCCTTGGGAACATCTCCATGCGGGATGAAATGCCTCTCAACAACATGTTAGAGGTGGAGATCTTTGATGTTTGGGGGATTGACTTCATGGGACCATTTTCTAACTCCTTCAACAACCGATACATCCTTGTAGCTGTTGACTATGTGTCAAAGTGGGTTAAGGCAATTGCTACTCCATCTAGTGATGCCAAGGTGGTAGTGAAGTTCATTAAGAAGAATATATTCAACCATTTTGGGGCACCAAGGGCCATTATAAGTAATGGTGGAACTCATTTTTGCAACCAGCAATTTCGTTCACTCTTGAAGAATTATGGGGTTAGTCACAGGGTAGCTCTAGCTTACCATCCTCAGACTAAATGGCTAAGCCGAAGTTTCTATTCGAGAAATCAAGAAAATTCTAAAGAAAACGGTTTGTACTACACTGAAAGATTGGGCTACGAAGTTAGATGATGCCTTGTGGGCCTACCACACTGCTTACAAGACTCCGATTGGTATGTCACCCTATCGGTTGGTCTTTGGTAAAGCCTGCCATCTTCTGGTAGAAATTGAGCATGGTACAATGTGGGCTATCAAAAAGCTCAACTTTGATGAAAATGCAGCTGGGGAGAAACGTCTACTGCAATTGAATGAGCTTGAAGAGTTCCGGTTCCACGCTTAAGAAAATGCCATGATATACAAGGAAAGAACCAAGAAATGGCATGACAAGCACATCACCATCAAGACTTTTGAACCAGGCCAACAAGTTCTTTTGTACAACTCTAAGTTGAAGCTCTTTCCGGGAAAACTCAAGTCCAAGTGGTCGGGACCTTTGACAGTAGTACAATCATTTGACAAGGGCCAAGTGGAGCTGGAGAGTAAATGTGGAGAGAGATTCAAAGTAAATGGACAAAGGATCAAGCATTATTGTGGTGTGGAGGTTGATCGTCAAACTGCCTCAATTTCACTAGTAGAGTCCACATGAAGCTGAGAAGAGTCTAGCTAACGACTATAAATTAAGCGTTTCTTGGGAGGCAACCCAAGTTCTTTAACCAGATCTCTTTATTTTGATTTTTAAGTCATTTATTTTAGTTTTCGTAGATTTATCCTTGATTTTCCTTTTTGTAGGAAGAAAGGTATTCCCCAATGCTTGGATTGCTCATGGAATATGGGAAGAGTACACTATTGGACTTGGAAGACAAGAAGTGGCCTACAAAGGGAAGTACAATTCCAATTCCATCTCAAACTATATTTTTAGTAGCACGGAAGTAATGTGTTATGGTGCTGAATAAGAATTTGAAGTCTGCAATTGTGGTGTGAAATTTGATGTTCAATGAGTAATTTTGGTGGTGAATTTGCTTTTGGATGGTGTGCAACGCTTAATGTGGTGAATTAATGCATGTTCTTGCATTTTGGAATCAATTGTGTTGATTTTGGGTGTGAATGATGTTTTGTATAGATCTATGAAGTTTTAGGTCATTTTGGATATTTTGTGGCATAAACCAAGTTTGGTGTGAATCTAATATAGTTCAGGAACTTTTAGGTATGCATTGAGGAATTCTGAAGCCACATTCTCACTGTGATCTCGCCACGGCGAGAACGCGGCGAGATCATACACATTCTGCCCATTTTGAAGGCCTGCTCGCCGTGAGCTCGCCACGGCGAGGTAAGTTCACTTCTGCCCCATGTTCATATATAAAAAAACATTTTAATTATTAGTAAAACAATAAATACGTGTGCAAGGACGTGTCTGCCCCCATTTGAGTTGTATATTTCCATCACACCCCTTTGAACCTAGACAAAAATTGCTTCCAAATTCATTCCTTCTCCACATTTACTATGTCCTCTCTTGTCTTTACATTTTCTAACCCTAACCCATTCTCTTTTCACTGCTCTCTATTCACCCCCTCATTATACGGCCTTCTATCCCTCTCATCCACCCCTTCGCCGCCTTTCCCTCTCGTGTTCGAAGCCCACCAACACCCCACTATCCCTCTCATCCTCCATCTCGTCTTCTTTCTTCTCCAAAGCTGGCCAACCCAGTACCTCTCCTCTCTTAGGCTCGAAACGCATCCTCCACCCCTCTTCCTTTCACATTCGTGCCCTAGGCACGATTCTTGGGCCAATACTTTGTCCTCCTTCGAATTTGTCCCCAAATCATCTCATTTCGGTAATTTCCATCCTTTCTTTTGCTTTCTTGTTAATTTTAATAAAGTAGATTAGATAGTTTAGATTAATGGAATTTTTGGGGAGATTTGGGGGTTCAATTCTTGTAGGTTTGAACAGAGGAGTTATTGGTTTTGAAGTGCTTATTGCGAGACATTGTTGACACTGATTTCGCCTTCTCTTTTTGTTGGGATGGTTTAGATTCTCTCATTGGGAATTTGAAAAATTTTTGAGAAATTTGGGGGTATGATTAGTGTAGATGGCTACAATAGTGGTAAATTTTAAAATGCTTAATATGTGGAATTGTTGACATTGATTCATTTTAGCCCCTGTTGTTGGATTGTTTTAGATTAATTTAGAATAATTTAGGGGGAATTTAGACATTTTTGGAAACTTAAGTATGAACAGGGGATGTTTGGTTTAATTAATGAGGATTATAAGGCTCATGATGAACAAGACAAATGTGGTGTTCTTGAACAATAAGCCATGGCAGCGAGGACTAAGGTATAAGCCTGGAATCAATGAAAAGAACTTAAGGATTAGTTTAGTTCAAGTTTGGGGGTACACATATTTCTTTAAAAATTTGTTTCTTTAGCCCTTCTTTTCTAGGATTGTTCTTTCCGTTTTTAGGTTTAATCAGAGTCCATTGTTCATATGTTCTTGTGCTAAGAGTTTTTGCTTGTTTTTTATTTTGGTTTGTTGTTGTGTTGTATTTGTCTCCTAGATCATGCCTCGCCATAAGATGTTAGCGGGAAGGGGAAAAAGGCCTCAACAGGGCTCCCCAGGTCAGCGACAAGATTTGAATCCTTCACCAATGAAAAAGAGCAAAGCCCTTAAGAAGGAAAAACCAATAATTCAAGAAAGAGAATTCCCTGCGACTGATTTGGTCCCTTTTTATCAGCAAGCAACCCAGCATTATCCTTTTGCCAAGCTTCTGGGTCCAAGGCAGAGGGGTAATGAAGCATTAGTCCGCCACTATTATGATCGCGCTAAAAATGGATTAATTGAAGGCGTCGTTGACCGAGACACTGGTGAACTGCTTCCCCGTTTTATCACTCACTCGGTCATTCGAGACTTCTACAGCCTGCCTAATCTTCCTGTTTGTGAGTATAAGCGCATCAAAGAATTCACACAGAATTATCCCTTCCGTGATATGATAAAGACGATGGTCATACTTGGGCAGCCAGGATGGTTTAAACGGATATGGAAGCAACAATACTTGCACAAGAAGGCCCTGACCCTAGATGCCAAGGCATGGCTGCACTTCATTTCCTACAATTTGTTGCCTTCTGAGCATCGGAGTGATGTAACAAAGGAATTCGCCCTTCTCATGTACTGCTTTATCAAGGGGAAGCCAGTCCAGGTGGAGAATATCATTTACAACAGCATTCTTCATAGTCTACCACCACCAGAGAGGGAGTCGTACTTGCCTTCTCACACCTAATTTCTAACTTGTTCATGGCTCGAGGTGTGGCTGACCCTGACTCTGATCCCCACTTCTACCCGAAGCCTGCTTTTGACTATGAGCAGATCAAGGGGCTTGAGGTACCTGCAGACCCTGTCCTGGAAGAAGGGATGCCAGAAGCTCTTTCTGATGATGCTCCAGCCACGCGAGGTGATATTCGTAGGCTCTCGGAGCAAATGGATAGCTTGGGTCGTCAGATGGAGCGAGACTGGAAGGGGCAGCGGTATGAGAACTACCTCTTGAGAAATATGGTTCGCAAGATGTCGCTGGCAGTGGGGGTAGAATTCTCTGATAGTGAAGAGCATGAGAACCGGAGGAAGGGTTCAGAAGAGGCCCGACAGAGCACTGCGCGCGGTAAAGCCCCTGTGCTTGTCGACACTGATGAGGCGAAGGATTTAGAGGAAGAGGCCGATGGTTCAGAGGATGACTTTTCCTCGATGGATGATGAAGACTAATTTCTGTGTTTGGGATTAGTGTTGTTCAGTTTCTCTGTTTTTGTTGTGCTTTACATGTTTCTTTTCATTGAAAACTTGTTTCACTGTGCGCTAGTATTAGCTCAACACTACTGTTCGATCTGTATTTTTTCTAACCTGTTAGTTTGAACTGTGCTTAGTTGGTATATATACAGGTTGTTTTGTTTTAACCCTTGCTATGATCTGCACTAGTTTCTTACTTACTCTTTTCCTGCATGTGGTATTTTGTGGATACCTGATTTCAGTAATGTTCTTGCACTTTGTGAACTGCTATTTTAGTTAGCTCCTCATGTGCACTATACAGCTAACTTTCACATTGTTACGTGTTGATATGATTGGTATACATTCACTTGACTACAGGTAATTTTTTAGCCTTTCGTGCACATTTTTGCATGAGAGAGGGCCTTTATTTTCCCTTTTTGTCAGTGAGGACACTGTCAATTTTAAGTTTGGGGGTGAGGGTATAGGTCATATTTTGAAGACTTTTGGTTGTGAATAATAGGGATATATAGATGATAATCTGAATGATGAATGTATGCGAATTCATTGCCAAACTAAAGTTGTTGCATTTTTGTGATGTTTTGACTATGAGCTTGGTTGAAAATGGTGTGAAAGTTCAATGATTGAAACAAGCTGCTTGACTTGATGATAGGTAGAAGATTGGATATGTATGCATTGTATGAGATGAATTGTGATATTAGAGCAGGTCTTTTCTTAAGTCCTTTGAGTAAAACTGAGCACAAATGGAGTGAGAGTTGATTTGATGGGTTTTATGAAGGAAATTTGTGATAAACTGGTTTATGTGTTTGTTCTTATTTGATAATTTCAAAAATCCTCTTTGGAAAACTTCAATATTCATAGCAAGCTTTATATGATTTTTGAAAAATGATAGAGGCAGTTTCTTAAATGCGATTAGGCCTTTCGAGCTGACCTTGATGATATCTATGCCATTTGATCCCAATGTTTGAGCCTAAAAGAAAACCAAGATTTTGTCTTTTACAAACCCATTGAAAATCCTAACCCTTAAGTACGAAAAACCATAAAAATTACCCTGCTTTGAGATAATGGGAAGAGTTGAACACAAGAAATACAAAGTGGAAGAGAATCAACAAGTTTGTATAGACCAAGCCATGTATATATAAAAAAAAGAGAAGAAGAAGAATATCCAATAAGGCTTGGTAGAAAACAGCAAAGTAGCTCAAATGAATAGAGAAGTGAATGGGTATCTGAAAAGCACAACAAGTCCATTTTCTTAAGGTTTTTTGTATATATCCTTATTCCCTTTCATTTCAAGTACCTTGTACCCTGGCCAAGTTACAAGCTGAAAAGTCCTCTTGATTTAAAGATCATATGATGCAAGTTGTGAGTGGAGAGGATGAAGGAAATGGTGGACAAAATTTGAAAAATGAGAGCTTATACATGAGTTGGAGTATTGCAAGTGACTTGAATAAAATTCGGAAAATTTTCTTTCAACTCCAACACACACACACAATAGCTCAAGGAAGTTTTGGACGGCTTGTCTATAGTGTTATGATAAGGCTTGGTAGAAAACAGCAAAGTAGCTCAAATGAATAGAGAAGTGAATGGGTATCTGAAAAGCACAACAAGTCCATTTTCTTAAGGTTTTTTGTATATATCCTTATTCCCTTTCATTTCAAGTACCTTGTACCCTGGCCAAGTTACAAGCTGAAAAGTCCTCTTGATTTAAAGATCATATGATGCAAGTTGTGAGTGGAGAGGATGAAGGAAATGGTGGACAAAATTTGAAAAATGAGAGCTTATACATGAGTTGGAGTATTGCAAGTGACTTGAATAAAATTCGGAAAATTTTCTTTCAACTCCAACACACACACACAATAGCTCAAGGAAGTTTTGGACGGCTTGTCTATAGTGTTATGAAGCAATCATCTCTGCATACATACTATATTTTCTATCAATCAAAGGGAAAAGAGTAACATATGAGAACAAGCATTTCGGCCAAAGTAAGGTGAGCATATAGTCAAGTGCATCGATTTTCAAAAAATTGCTTGAGGACAAGCAAGAACTCAAGTTTGGGGGAGTGATAAGCTTCTAAATTTCATACATTTCATCACACTTTTCCCCACTTTTGTAAATATTTTTGAAATTGATGTTTTGAAATGAACATAGAAACTCTTAGAAAGCCTTAACAAAAAAGAAAGCTTACATGTATGAAATTATGAGCATAATATATATATATGAGTTAGTTGCAAAACTCATCAACCATCTTTCTTTGTTGGATAGGAAGAGGCGGTCAAGCGAAAGAAAATAAGTGGGAAACAAAACAATCAAGGACAGAAGAGCAGTGAAAGAAGCAAAAAGGACCAGAGAGATCCTGAGCTCGCCGTGCGCTCGCCACGGCGAGCCCACGACGAGATGTCAATTCTGACTCTTTCATTGCCTGCTCGCCGGGACCTCGCCACGGCGAGTGAACAATTCTATTGCGCGTTTTGATTAGAAAACACGGACTAAAATGGGATAAAAACTTAGGGTTTCGAAGAAACAAAAAAAAACACACTTAGGCACGATTTTGGGAGTCTAAAAGTTGCAAGAGAGAGCGTGGGAAGTGCTTGGAAACTTAGAGGAGCTCAGAGAGATTGAAGATTCTTACATCTTGGTTTCCTTTCTCCTTCCTTCTTCTTCTCTTCTTGTGTACTATGAACTCCATTTCAGTTTTTATTTTCAGCTTAGAATCATTTATGTGTAACTAAAACCTTTTCTATGGTTACTTTGAACCATTTTTATGGATTGAACTTTGTATTTCCTTTCCTTTAATGCTATTAATGAGTTTACATGTATGGATTTCCGTCTTGCTCTTTATTTTACAAGTGCTTGATCACCACTTGCTTTGGTTAAATGTAATATGGCTTGAGAAAGTGTATTTTGTTTTAGAACTTGGATGGGATCATGTTGGGCTTGAAATTTATGGTTTTAAATGGATGGTTAGTTGGTAACATAGAGATATAGTTACTAACCTAACATTGTCATTATGAGGGTGGTTGAGAAATAGGGCTTGCATTAATGGTGGCAAGAGATTGTAATATTAATGTAAGCCTAAATTTGATTTTGACTTGAGAAAGCTTTTTCAAATGTATTTAACCCTTGGGCTCATACATTAATTCATTAAGGTATTAAAATGAAGGGATTTATTTAGGTTATGAAGTAAAATGGGGATAAGTAACCTTAGGCTTTCATTTCCTTGAACAAGTGTGTCTATTAATTTCCTAGATATTTTATAACTTCTTGCAACGATTTTCTTAAATTTAAATTTCCCATCATTACCTACTCATTTCTAATTAATTGCTCGATTAGTATTAATTAACTTGCTTAAATCTCAATCCTTGTGAAACGACACTTTTTCCTATACTATTTTCTTATATTTGACGACCTGTACGCTTACGGTAATGACCGCAAATGGCCGATAAGTCAATCTCCCATCTTTATCTGAAGCAGACTCAGCATCTTTAATGCTCCCAATTTCTTTGGAAGAACTTAAAGCTGCGGTTTTTGGCCTCCTGGGAGGTAGTGTACCTGGACCAGATAGGTTCAATGTGAAATTCTATCAAGTCCACTGGAACCTTATCCATAAGGATCTGCTTGAAGTTGTTCAATCTTTCTAGAACTCTGAACATCTTCTAAGAGAGCTCAACAAAACTAATATTGTTTTGATCCCTAAGATTGACTCTCCGCAGGTTACCAAGAATTTTAGGCCTATCAGTTTATGTAATGTTTCTTACAAGATTATTTTGAAATGTTTGAGCAATCGCTTAAAGCCAATTTTATCTTCATTAATTGCTCCATACTAAAGCGCTTTTTTAAAGGGACGTCTCATTTCTGATAATATTATGCTGGTAACGGAACTTATGGATCATATTCATTCTTCAAGAATGGGTCGCAGAAAACTTGCAGCTCTCATAATTGACTTCTCGAAGGCTTTTGATCGCCTCTCATGGAATTTCATCTCGGCTGTGTTATTTTGCATGGGTTTTCCAATGAAATGGATAAATCTCATATCCCAATGTATTTCTACAGTTGAGTATAATCTCCTTTTTAATGGTAATATTGCAAGTGTTTTCAGACCAAATAGAGGGATTCGACAAGGTGATCCGTTATCTCCTTATCTCTACATTCTCTCAGCAAATGTCCTTTCTTGTCTAGCTCTACAATAAATGCAGAATTAATGGAGGGGTATTAAACTATGTAGAGCGGCTCACTCCATTTCTCATCTCTTATATGCTGATGATTCTCTACTACTTACAGAAGCCTCTCAGAAAGGTTTTAAAGTTGTCAAAGATGTTCTATAGCGTTACTGTGAAATGTTTGGCCAGCTTGTCAATACTCATAAATCCAGTATTGTCTGCAGCCCTAATATGTCTCATCTTGACAAACTGCAATTGTCCAGGTTTGTGGACATTTCTTTTTCAGGAAGATTAGGCAAATACCTAGGTACATGGGTTGACCCTGGTCGAAACAAATCCTTAATTTATCAGCAGGTCCTCAATGCAATTGATTCAAGAACATCTTCTTGGAAATCAAAACTTTTGTCTCAAGCCAGTAGACTTACCTTGTTGAAATCAGTTCTTGCAGCAGATAACATCCACATTCTTTCTTGTATAAAACTTCCCTTGAAGATTTGTGAACAAATAGATGGTTGTTGTCTGGATTTCTTCTGGGGCTTTAATGGTCCATCCAAGCGAATGCATTTATCAAACAAGAATCATCTTTTCCTCCCAGTCAATCAAGGTGGATTAGGTATTCGTCCAATGGAATCAGTCAACAAGTCTCTCCTGGCTAAAAAGGTATGGTGAATCATTTATGCTTATCAAACCTCTAGTTTAGCTGTCTCAATGGGTAAAAAGTACATTGATTGGTCGAAATAACAATGGCTTAAATGGCCTTATACTTCTTCATGGTTATGGAATGATATTCTAGAATGTAGTTCCTTCATTACTGGTAACCTCAGATGGCAAATTGGCAATGGTAAGTCCATCTCTATCAACCACCCTTTATGGTGGCCCATGAAAGGCTCTGTTAGAAACCTTACTGGAATTCAAGCGGTTAATGGAATATCTCCCTAATTAGAAGACGAAACCCGGGGCCCAACAGCTGATTGCATTTTATCGACTCCAATCTCAGTCTTACAAGGGAATGACTCTATCATTTGGATGGGTGTTCCCTCTGGATCCTACACAGCAAAAATAGGCTTTCGTCACCTTTTTGATGAAAAGTTTCAAGAACAACTTGGTTTTGACACATTCTGAAAATTCCTATGGTCAATCTCACTGCATAGGAAACAAATGCTCTTTATATGGAAACTTCTTCATAAGGCAATTCCAACAATTGATGTCCTACAAGATCACCATTTGACGGTGGATGGTTTATACCGTTTTGGTTGCATAATAGAGGAGTCAATTCATCATACTTTATTTTCCTGTGATCTGGCTAAAGCTACTTGGTTTGGGGTTTTTTCATTACAACCGCCATGTCATCTCTCTACAAATGACATTCTCATCTGGCTTAAACAGTTCCTTTTCACTAATAGAGAGAATGAATCCTTGGTGAAAGGCATAATTGCTCTCCTAAATGATATTTGGTTGAAACGTAATCATGCAGTGCACAATGGGAGAATTCCTCAGCCTCATGATATCATAAAAGATTCTTAATCTATAATCTCTTTCTCCTCAATGGCTTTCTCTTTCAGCCTAAAATCCCAACAATCAGTCAGTGACAAATTGCCTTCTTTAGTGCATTATAATCAATGGAATTTGCTAATAAGAAAATGGAAGCTCAATCGTTCATCGTACTACCGCATCTTGATATGTTTTGATGGGAGTCCACTTTAGATTTTCACTTGGCGGCGCCATTCTATAGCAGGTTCTCTCTTCAGTCTTGCTTGCTTCAGGCTGGCTCTAAACTGGATTCATTGTTCGGGATACCCCATGGAGCACCTTACAATCTGGAATGTTCACAAGCAACTGATTGATTTCTTGGGATGGGCACTAACAATGCATCACGTCATCGCCGAAGATATTGCTAAACTTCTAAAGGCTTTCCGTTTAATTACTATAAGATTATTACCGATTGCCCAGTATAATGCTTTTGTTTCTACTTTTCCTTTTATGGATGTTATCAAACTTCTGTAATAATTTACTATTACTAATTCATTTTGACTTTTAATAAAAAAAACCATAAGTCTATAATGAAAATTTAAACATTCAAATTCAAAGCAACATCATTGTTCGGAAAAAAAAAAGAAAGAAATTCAAAGCAATAGCCAACAATTCAGCAATTCCCTACTTCTTCGATCATTCCTCTTCGTTAAGGATTGTAGAATGGTGGAAGAGAAAAAAGAGGTGTGCCTCTTAAAAGGTTAAATTCTAGACCTTAAATGATTGAATCAATTAATCATCAATATAATTAAATATTTTTGTGAAGAAAGAGAAAAAATAATATTTGGGTAGGGGACTGATTAATTAATTGAAAAAAAATAAAGGAATAAATGTATAGTTGAATTAGGAAAAAAATTAAATAAGTAACTATACTTATGGTACCGGGACGGGACCGGGAATCCCGGAGATGTGACCATATCCTGGTACCGTCCTGGTTTCAATTTGATCCTGGTACCGTTGATCCCAGTACCGGATCCCGTTGGTCCCAGGAAATTCCAGTCCCAACAGGTCTAGGATAGGACCGGGACAGGAACTTTTTGAACAGCCCTACTATATATGCACATGACCCTAAACAGCAATATATATGGAATGAAGGTTGCAATCAACTTAACATAATAAATCTAATCCACCAAGCCGCCAATAGATTCACAGCTCTTCACGATTCTAGACACAAATTACTGTTCACAAGGAATCCAGCTTATCATGACTTCAGTTTAGTACCTTGGGCTCTTGGTTTGGTGGCTTGACTTTTTGTCCTTATCCTTGCCCTCTGTTGCCTTTTGAATAATCTGCCTCCTATCTCAGGAGATACGGTGGCCTTTTGAATCCTTTTTTCTGCCAATAGAATTGCCCACTCAACGTCAATGGGAAGAATATTCAAAATTCAAATAATCTTAAGCCTCCCACTACCTAAATATAAGGAATATCTCTGTTAGAACACTCGTCCTCATCTCCTCATCTTGATCCAAACCCAAGCTCACCTCAATCTCAATGGCATCATCACTGACCTCATCTTGAATGGCTACCTCCTACAACCTCATGTTTATGGGCTCCAAGTAGGACAATGTACAAAGATTTTATAACAGCAACTATCGTTTAGTATTCCTTGAATTGTGCGTTGCCCAAATCTGAATCCAATCATATCAAATAATGTTACATTATATATAAAGAAAGCAACATCAATGAATCTTTGTACATTTTCAGAACCCCACGATCCAAGAATTATGCCTTGTAAAAGGTGAAAACCATTTTTCATGGATTTATTCAGCATCTTCTTGGTTCTCTTTCACATTTTAGTCTATGGTTGGACAAACTTTTATTTGTTTCTACCCAAAGAAATTTAATTAAATTTTATTTGTTCCTTGGAAGTATGAACGATCCCATGACGCGGGCTCCTGATTTGCTTGCATTTAAGATCAACGATTTGCATAAACGGCTATTAAAAAGGGAAGATTCTGAATATGAACATGCATGCACATACATATATAAGCATATATAATTTTTTTCGGCTTTTCTTTCCCCATTCGAAAAAGCGTGTTCATTTCTTGTTCTCTCCCAAAAAAAAAAAAAAAAAAAACCCACTATTACATTGAACTGTGCCGTTCACTTTTGTCGTAGACAATAAGTGTGTAATATGTAATGAATCTATAAGGATTCCCCCGCAATAAATATATGGATTCTCAATTATATACGTGGAGATATTATGTTAGAGGTCTAAGAAGGGAGGGGTTGACCGATTGAGGATGATATACGTACGTCACATTTTTACTTCCTAATCACAAAAACGTGCATATTACTGGAGATTTATATATTTTTTTATACAAATGGAGGTTTATATATATTTATATACTCAATTATATCCCCACAAAAATTTGCCTCAAACAGCTTTGATGACTGAATAAGAGGGTCAATTGAATGTTTTATTTACTCCTTTTAAGTGGAACTGTTCAGACTGATGTGAATCTGCAGACATTGTTATTACTTTACAGATCCTGCATAAAATATTAAACGAGAATTACCTTTGCATCTGTTGTCCTAATTATTTTTTTTTTTCGGAATCAATTATCTTCAAATGAAAGAGAAATATATCCCATGCATATGACTGAAATATATTTTTCTCGCCAATATTGATAAGATTCTGCTTATAATATTATACATTCAAAAAGCCTCAGGTATGTCGTTCACGTGTTAAAACCTAGCTTGGGCTGTCAGCTATACATACTATATATTTTTTTTTTTTTGAACTGAACTATACATCCTATATATGAGAAGTTGCAATTTCGCATGCATGTGCACTTCGCCAGTAATTTTGGCTCCATTGTAATCAATATTAAATCATATACAATATAATATATATATTTATAATTATAATTTATTCAAAAACTTCAACTGATCTGAAAGAGGTTGTGCACTCTTTATAATTGGTTATTCTATATAAGTATTCGCCAATGAAAATATTGTTTGAACAGTGTATTTCATGCATACAAAAGGAAGGGATAAAATGTGAGGGAAAATGAGAATGAGAGGACGACATAGATATATGTGGAAATTCATAGAGGCTAGTCGTCTTGTTGATCAGGTGGAGGAAGCTGGTTGAGATCAAACGGAATGTTGTTGTGATCAGACTTGTGTTGGTTGTGATCATAAATAGTTGTGTCAACATGATCACCACAAGCAGCCTTATCTATTGGGCGGTTGAGATCGAAGGCATGATGATGATGATGATGATGATGATGGGTGGGAGCAGATGAAGGCTGCTCATCATCATCTGACAAGCTGGAAGAGTGGTCGGATTGAAGATGGAGGAGCAAGTTAGAGAGAGTGGAGAAACGCCCCTCACAGAATACACATATAATAATGCCACTCCTTCCTTCTGCCTCCTCCTCCTTCATCTTCTTGTTGTTCATATATAGTTCCTCATCATCGCCTTCTTCCCTCAACCTTTTCCCTTTGTCTGCAGGATTGGAGGTTGGAGAAGGGGAAGGAGAGTTGTTGATGGAATGTTTGCTACTGCTCTCCATGGTTACGTCTTGCTCTTTCAATTCCCTCTCTTGGTGTGCTGTTTCATAGCACACGTATATGTACATATATACTCACTATTATTTTTACGAAAACGTGATTCGTGAGTGAGTGAGAAGGCTTATATATATATATATGTATGTATGTATGTATGTATGTATGTATGTATGTATATGGTTATTATGAACGTTTCAGACTTGATACGTGCTCATCATTTGGACAATGATGAGGAGGAGGAGTACTAGAAGAATAGATGGAATCATAGGTAGAATTCGTGGGAATATAATATACAATGTCTCACCATATTTGGTTTGTAATGGTGGGGATCTGCTTTTGTTTTTTGATATTATATATTGATTTCCTTTTGAGTTAAGGGGGAGAGCTTGGGTTTTAATGGGTGAACTGAACCTCCACTTCCCAATTCAAACCCCTTTCCTTTCAATTTATTACCTTCCACTATTTCCCAAGTTTTCGCCACAATATTTTGTTCCTCTTCGCGTCCACTATTTAATAGTCCTATTTCCTATCCAAGCCATGGTGCTGATGATTGTGCTCACGCAATTCATTTAGTTACTCCTATATGTCCATACTAGTATTCATCCTTTTCAAGAGGTGCTGCACGAAACCAGGTTGCTCTTTAATACACACTACTGTTTTATTTCTTTGACTGATATCCATAGGAATTTTGTTACATGTGCATTTCTACCAAAATATGCTCAAGTGAATATCATATACATTATTGAGAGTCGAAGAATGACAAGAGATAATCTGCTTAAATATAGGTACTATATTTAAGACAAAAGGAAGTAATATTAAAAAATGAGAGTGCCTTTTGACGCTGGGAGTAGGAGAATAGGACTCACCTCCCAGATGAAAGGAGACGAGTCAAACAGAGGAAGGAAAACAACTTTCCCTCATCTCCCAGAGTTTCGTACCAGGCGAAGCGCATATCGGTGAATTGCATGTGTATAATTACTTCCGTCTCAAAAGCACACAAAAGTATCATCTCAACCAATTAATTTTTCATTGTAGAAAGCACACTTAAACATCCATGCACAGCTCATGGCCATCCCCGCCCTTCATTTATTTTATTTTAATGTCAGGTTTTATCATATGTTACTTATAGAATCCAATGACATCAAACTAGTAAAATAAGACTTTGTTGTCGTCGTCATCATCAGCTTTAATTATATTCCTCAAGTGATTGAAAAGAATGACATTACGAAAACAAAATAAAAGATGCTTGAGCAAACATCAACGCTGTATTTGGCAACGATTGCGCCGGTTTAAGCACCCTAGTTAAGATTATCGAAAATTATTTTGGCCATATGCATGGGAATAATGAAAGTGTAAACGTTTCCATACACTGCGGATGTATACCTTAACTCTAGATTTGACAAATTTGGCAAATAATTGATATGACACAATGTAACATTGAAGTATAGAGATGAAGAAAAATAGGGCTATCGAAATTCCGAATGAAGGGAGAAATCAAAGTCCAATAGTACAACCTCCTACACCAACATCTCAGCTATGGCAATCATAATTTTTTTTAAAAAGGATTTCAGATTTTATTTATAACCAACCGAGTTCAAAAGAGACCAATCTCAGTTGTCCACATGATGGACCTTTAAGATCTACTACTGGCCAGAGTTGCCCAGAAGTCGTTCAACTGCAGCGTTAACATTCCCTTGAGTGGCAATGAGGGCTCGAATGTTCTCTTGCGTATCAAAGAAGCCCATCTCTTGAAGCTGTGACAACTGGGTCGCGTACAATTGCTCTGGTGGCTCTGAGAAGATAACAATGTGTTAGCACTTAGCAGTATAAAATCTCCTTTTTTTTATAATGAAGCAAAATGATATTAAGATGACAATATTACAATGAGGTCTGAACTGTTGAATAAGTATTCAAGAGAAAAACCATTCAGAAAAGTACAGGACGACAATGCTAACCATTTGATCTGTTCGGAACAGCAAGGCTACCAGTCCCAAGTCCACCAAACATGTTCATCAACATCTCCAACCCGGAGTTATTCATCGTTCCTGCAATTAAAAACATTCAATACTAATTAGGGCAATCTCCATCTGTCTATGCATTATGTGAGCGAGAGAGCAACTGAACGAAGATTGCATCCTACTGGCCTTCGACACAATATCATCTTGATCTTCATATTTTGGATGTTAAATAGCATCCTAATTTCCTACATTTGGTACACTGATATTTAAGACGTCTTTATATCTCAAACTGTTCACTGATATTTAAGACGTCTTTATATCTCAAACTGTTCAAAAACATCAGGGATTTCACATCATACCACTGTTAACTTAAATCTAACAATATACCAAGTGTCTCCACTCTATATTACAGTGAATATATCAAATGTGAGCTTTTCAGGTGGCCTTCGACATGATCTTCATATTTTGGATGTTAAATAGCATCCTAATTTCCTACATTTGGTACACTGATATTTAAGACGTCTTTATATCTCAAACTGTTCACTGATATTTAAGACGTCTTTATATCTCAAACTGTTCAAAAACATCAGGGATTTCACATCATACCACTGTTAACTTAAATCTAACAATATACCAAGTGTCTCCACTCTATATTACAGTTGTCATGCCAAACGATCTCAAAAATATTAAAATAGTTATCTTAAGGATTGTATCCAAGATGCTAAAGATTGTGAGACAATAGTGTACCAAGTTACAGCTTAAAGACATTCAAGGAAAATTGTATTACAGATTATCCACTTTAAAAGCACTACAGAAATGCCCAACTCTTATTTATCAGAAAGAGGAGAGACACCATCCTGCTTTTAAATGCTCAACTGATTTGATAAAATTAAAGTAAATCACTGGTCTAGTCCTTGATAGATTACTCCCCTCTCAATTTAGACCCCCTAAACATTGATCCCCGATCAAAATAGTGTCTCCCATTAGACAAAAATGGAATCTCAAATGACCATTACCTAATGAAATGACCTTATTAAGGTGCCTTCAACGCAAAAACAAGCTAAGATTTCAGAGATAGAGATCCACACTCTTTCTGGAGAGACCATTTTGACTGGCGGAATGTTCAAAAGTTTAGATCGAGAATCTTTAACTATACAGGTAAAAATTGGGAGTAATGTAATATTTAAGGAATTAAGAAAAGAGGCTTTATGTTTGAAGAACCAATTTAAAATGGAAGCAATCTAGCAGAGACGTATTTACTCAAAAAATTGTAAACCAAATTGATGTTAAATGGGTAATGGTAAAGCAATATAGATTGCCAAAGCAAAGCTAAAGCACCGAGATATTCCGAATCAAAACAGACAAACCATAGTATTATATGCAGAAACAAACAGGATGTAAAATATTGCATACCAGTGCCTCCACCAGTCTGACCTGATTCCCTGCAAGAGCATGCCAGAATAATATTTTAATTTAGAACCACAGCAAAAACCAATATTGGTAATCAAGCACAAAATTTCAGCCAGGACATAATGCTGAAGAATAACAGATCATGCCAGCCAACATGTCAAGAAAACCATCACTAAACTAGTCACATTGAGCTAAACCATCTGAACATTAGGAGTTTCACGCTGACATAAAAGAATTGCCACTCAGTTTTCATTAATATTCTTTTAAAAGACAGCAGACCAATAAAAATAACCTTTACTATGGATTGTTTGTGGATAAAAATCCAAAAACCTCTGTTTAAGGAATATTAACCAGCTTAAAGTCAATCAGAAGATATGCCTAGGCAAAGGAAGCAATAAAATAATGCATTGGACACTAGGCCTGAATAAATAACTGCAGCAAATGGTAATAGGGTTGAGGAATTGAAAGGTTACAGCAATTATGCATTCAAGAAGAAATTTAGTGTAAGATCTTGCTTCTTTTCACAATACTTATAAGGTATAGCCAGAAGCCACACAAGAATGGCAAGGGAAATTTAATCCATTACTTACTGTGCTGACGGTGACCGACCAAGCTGCGAAAGAAGAGTTTGCTGAAAAGACAAGAGTTGCTGCAGGAGTAAAATAGGTAAACAGAGAGTCAGAAAATTACTTCGAAAAAGAACAAGGAAACGAAAGTCACCAAGGCAAGCAACGCCATCTCTTTATCATACCCAATCACGTGTCAAACAATCAAATTTTCTACTGTGAGAAAAACAAATTAGTAGAAAGTACAAAATGTCAAAATCATTCAGCTAGGAGGGCTACTAACTTACAAACAATTTGACCTATGCTGCCTCCAGCCAACAAGTTCAGGTACTAGGAGTATTAATTAACTATTTAAAAAAGTCCTAGAATTTACCAAATAAATATACAACAAGCATAAATTGCAGCTTGATCAAACTGAGCAAGTTTGACAGTTGGAAAGAATATTCAGTGAAATTTAGCAGTGGATGTAGAACTTAAATCCATCTACCTGCATTGTCTCAGGTGAAGACAACATGCGAAGGAACTCAGGATTTTGCATCATTTCTCGAAGATGAGAATTTAGATCTGGTAAGCCACGTTGGTCAGGATTGACACCGAGTATCTGATGGTACGTTAAATGGTAGAGTCAGTTCAGTACATGAACAAAATGTCTTGTATAAGGTATGTAAGATTCCTGCAAATACCTGGTTCATAGCCTGCGGATTGGAAAGGATACTTTGCATCATTTGTGAAATAGCTGGATTTTGCATTAACTGGGTTAATGAGGCGGGATCAGGCATACCACCCAACAAACTTTGATAATCCTGCAAACCAATTCCTCCTAAGCCAGCGGGTGCCTGCTGCCTAGTGTCCCCACCAGTAGTTGTCCTTGCAGTGTTATTTTGAGCACCTCCAGCTGCAATAGTTAACATCAATCAGCACTAGACTTGCCCCAAGCAAAAAAAAAAAACAAAAACTTATGAACCAGCTGTATAGCGGAGAGAAAAAATTAGATAAGGGAATGTGCTTCTCTGTAGTAGAGGGAAAGGAAAAGATGGCAAAAGCTTACATCCAGTAGAGGACCAAGGATTAGGAAGTGGGTTCGTATTTGGGGAGGGAGAGCCAGCAGTTGCTTCAGCACTGGTAGTAGAAGGATTAGCAGATCGATCCCTGGCTTGTCCACCTTGAGTGCCCAAAATTGCAGCAAATGGGTTAGAATTGTCATTTCCTGAATTACCAGCCATTGTTGTGGCATCTAAGAATGGCTCTTGAACATTTTCATACATGCGTCTCAGCATGTTGAATCCCTCAGGAGAAGATTCAATGTTGCTCATTGCTCTGTCTGTATTTCTCATCATTTCACGCATGATCTCAGGGTTTCTTGTAGCTTCAAGTGTTTGACGGAGAGTGGCTGGATCATTAAGTATGTGTGCTAGCTCAGGATTTCGGTCCATAAGCTCACGTAATTGTGGATTGCTCATGATAAAACTCCGCATTATCTCAGGATTATTAAGTAGATTCTGTATGGCAGGTGTGTTCATCATTTCTCTCATCATATTAGGATTAGACATAAATGACTGCTGCATTTGTTCAGGATCCAGAAGGCCTGCTCCAAACAAGCCATTGACGCCACTTCCCCCAAGCCCATTGATGCCTAGTCCAGGAAAAAGTGAATCTCCAAAACCAGAACCTCCAAGACCGCCACCCCCACCTTCACTAGCCGCACCTCTTGCATTATTTGTTGGGGTATTTGTAGCACTGGTATTGGTACCACCTGCTGAATTGGCTGCAGCTGCTGGGGCAAAGCCACGGACCAAATGGACAGTATGATCTGCCTCCAAACCTGACAAATATGGGATGAAAATCAAGTCATATTAGCTCATCCGTGAATCCTCTCTCAAGAACTTAAGAATTTTAATGTGAATGGGGTCAATCAGATTTATAATGTGAGCAAATTTGGACCACAAAAAAATGCAGCAATGTGAATTGTCACCCCCAGAAAATGAATTTCAAGATGTATGAAAAATTGGCTACTTGTATTTTTAAAATTGGTCAGAAAAGCATTATCTGCAATCTTCCCGAAGTAAAAGAACGATTTCTTAGCAGACAAAAAAGCATTATTTCTCTTGCAAGCTTCCCCATCTAATATCTAAGTATCCATTCCAGAAACTCAACATTTTGAAATTGGTCAATTTCTTGGACAAGGAAACCGCAAAATGATCTTATAATCTATCATCAACAGCATGAATATCACCGTGAAATCATATAATTTATGCTCGAAGAATGCCAGCAGTAAACTACTGTAACAAGCATCTGTCAACAAGTCCCAACGATGTTGAAGTTAAACAAAGGCTCGATGCTTATTACCCAAACATCATTCAATCATTTAAATCATAAATATATTTCATATCCATTTTCAACTACGGACCCAATGACTTTTTCGTATTTCTTCAACTACAAATTGAAGCCAAGTGGGTTTATCTGGGGCATTAGCGCCGTTGTTCTACGATTAGAAAGGTAAAACCAACTAATACCACGAAGACAATTAGGTTTCTTAGCCAAACGACTATATACAAGAATAATTAACGTAGAGCGATCCCATAGGTAACAACTCAACGGAACAAAGAGCGAATAAATTATAATTCTAAGGGGGGGCAGCAAAAAATGCAAGATCGAGGATACCGTAGCTGTGCAGAATTTGATCGTCCTTTAAGATCCGACCCTTGTAAATCAGGCGCTGTTGGTCGGCGGGGATATCGCAATTGCGAGCGACAAGGTCCTTGAACAATCCGACGGTGGATTCGAGGGTAATCTGAACGGAGAATTTGGAACCATTGGAGCATCGAATGTTGATGTTGACAGCGTCAGCGGCCTTGGACTGGGTGGCGGTGGCATCATCAAGGGCACTGTCACCTCCCATGGTGCTCCTTCCCAAAGACGGGAGGCTTCAGGTGAGAAGAAAGCAGCAAAGAGGGGCTGGCGAAGATCGAAGGAAAGGGGATTAAAACCCTAACCCTAGGATGATCGAAAGCGAAATCAGGAAGGAAGGAGGGGGCGAGCTTAAGGTGGAGAATTTGATATGGAGATTAGGATTGGCAAAAGGAATGATTTTGAGGAAGGAGGAAGGGAAGGGAGATGGAGAGAGGCCACAAAATAAAAGGAGATCACTTAACCCACCCCAACCGGGAAGGAAAGCATAGATGTTGGTCTTTTCCAGGAAACTAAGATCCACGCGTTTCTCCCGCGCGTGTCATTCTCTACGGTACCTGGCAAGGCCCATCCATCCTTGAACGTTCGTGGAAGCCCACGCCGACGTTGTTGTGTTCTGTTGAGGTTGTTCTTTGCACGACCCTCAACCGCGCGCACCTTTCATCCTGTTCAATTAATTAATTATTAAATCCATATATCTTCTCATTTTAACTCGGTTTTCCAAGTTATACATCATTTTATTCCAACTTATTGAGCATATATTTTGAATTTTACCTAGAAGATACAGATTATAAATAAATGAATTTTGCTATCAATATAATAATATCTATGTGAATATCTCCACCTCAACTCTTCTCTAATTTAAATTAGACTACGATAAGTGGTTTTCAAATCAATTGATAAGAACAATAAAAGAAAAATAAATTAAAAGATTATAGCATGTTACAGAAATACTTATAAATCGTCCACTAACTAATAATGTCCTAGCAGAATTCGAACTCACAGCCTTATAATTATGAGACAACCTGTTTATCAACTGGATCAACCTGTGTTGGCGTACTGCTTAATTTATACATCCTTTGTGTTTAATTTCAAATATCATGGCAAAAAAATGTTTAATTTCAAATATATGTTGGCGTTTCATTCTATTTTTTAAATGATGAATACTACCAAAACGTATCTTCTGCATTTGGACAGCACCGTTTACATTCCACATTAATTCACAGGAATATCCTAAAGCAGAAAGAGCAAATGGATAGGTTCCTATTTATGAGAATGAGAATATTATAAAAACAAACGTCTTTGTGTTGCCAAATTACATTTAACTTCACATAACTTTAGATCAATTATTACATATTAACCTCTTTTTTTTTTTAAAGTTTAGAAGCAAATTTTATGTCTTTGTGTAGAGTCGGGGGAATGCAAGCCACAAGCCCACAACACACTATGATGAACGAAGTCCTTGACGGGCTGATATTTAACCAACCCAAACTTGCGAATATTAGGTAAGACTAACAAGCCAGCTATATTTCTATGGGCCATTAGCTTCACTTCAATCACTTAATGTTGTATTGAAGGGACATGTGTACGATTTATAATACTTTGATCCCTCACGTAGATTTAACAAGCATGAAGCATGAGCTTGATAACATTCGTTAAACAACATACTTATAACATGCATTTAAAAAGACAAAAAAAGTTATTTGCTCATAATAAAGCAATATAAGTAACGATTAGAAAAGTTGAATCCTTATTTTGAATTGTCTCATTTGCAGCATAAATATTTTTTTAATAAAGTTAACCAAACTTGTGTTATTTCTAACTTTATGAGTGCATTGACTTTGAAAACCATGTTATTTACGTAAAAATAAAGAAATATACGGGGCACGATTAAGTATGGGTGCGATTACTTCCCTAAACAACAAATATTTTTAGAAATAAAAAAAAGGGGAATCAAAGGCAATATATGTTAAATGATGGCAACTAAACTAAGAGAATGAGTAAGCAAAAGAGCTTCGACTTTAAGCCTTACCTCGAGGATTCGCATGTTTGGGAAATAATTATAGGACAAAACATAATTATGAAGTTGATTTGGTCCCAAATATGATATTTACTTCTAATTGTTGACATTTCTCACCCAAAATTACCCGTGTTGATTATGGCTTATATTTAACATCAAGTACATTAGAAATAAAATTGAAAAAATAAGGAAAAGAGTTATACATTCATGACATGGCATGACTAAAATATGATGGAGGGGATAATAACCACATACATGTATCAAAATAAATCTAAGAGTAAAAAATATATAGGCGCATGGGGAGGCAGAGAAGGACATATGCAATATAAGACAAAAGCAAACAGGTTGAACAACACCAATATTTCAATGTATTGTTGGATATAAACTATGTAGTTCAATCTCAACAGAATGGATTTGACCGGGGGCATATTAGGAATACAGGGGACAAAGGTAAAATGTCACGGAGACCTATGTGGTTAGAGATGATGGGACAAGGCAAGTTACTTGATGGGCAAAAAAAAGTTACATTTAACACATATAGATAAAATAATGAAGTCAGTCTTTCAAAAATAAAAACCCCACACACATAAATCCTGCAAACCGATACTTGTAGCCTAAGAACTTCTTCTGTCTAAGCCTGAAAAGTGGACAATAGTACAAAAAGTCTATATGTTGCCTAAAACTTGCAGGAGAGATGGTAAGAGTCATTTTGACCTGCCATTAACCAACATATACTATCAGAAAAATATAGACCTTCACACAGTAAATTACCGACTTGATGGGCAAAAAAAAGAGTTGCATTTAATACATATATATAAAATAATGAAGTCAGTATTTCAAAAATAAAAACCCCGCACACATAAATCCTGCAAACCAATACTTGGAGCCCAAGAACTTTTGTCTAAGCCTGAAAAGTGGACAATAGTACAAAAGTCTATATGTTGCCTAAAACATGCAGGAGAGATGGTAAGAGTCATTATGACCTACCAATATACACTGTAAGAAAAATATAGACCTTCACACAGTAAGTTACTTGTATGATAAACTTGAGGTGTGATTTGACAAAACAAAATGCATCAAATGTGTTAGAATAACGGGTTTTGATGATAACTAAATATAATTTAGGCATAAAGAAATGTTAGACTTAGAACAAGAATGATCTTAGAAACAATTTGATAGAAAATACTAAGTATTGCCTAATCGATCAAGGTCAAGTAATCGGTTAAAAGTCTAAGGTAATGATTGATCAGGGTTACATTAGAGTTAGATCAGAGATAGATCAGAATTAGAAAATTATGAAACATAGGCGCTTAATCGATTAGGACACCCTATGATCGATTAGAGAAGTGAAGAACAAACTAAGTAATCTCAATGTGATCAATCAAAGAAATGGAATTAATCTAAGTATGATTGAACTATTGGATATGATCGATCATGAAGTCTAAATTGTAACTCAAGCTAATCGATCGAAGAGTAAGTGAGTGATCGATCATGAAGTATGAAGTAATCAAAGCTTAATCGATTATATGAGCCTAATTGATCAGGGTCCCCTGTGATTGATCAGGTGAGTGTTTAACTAATTCAATATTCAAGTGATGCAGGTAATGATCGAAGCCTAATCTGAGTGTGATCGATCAGACATCTGAGGTAATGATCGATTAGAGTATTGTAACCGATCTAGCGATAGATTTGAATAGTTAAGCCTTTTATGTACAGAATGTGTCAGGCTTATTTAGGTAAGTTTATGTTACACTCAGAGACTCGAGAATTAAGCCGTTTAAAACAACAAATGCTTCTTGCAATTAATGAAGAGAGATGAACTGAAGCAAACTAAGTACAGAGGAGTTAATGATACACAAAAAATCTTCATCTCCACACTCCATCATCAGATTAATCATTACTTATCAAAAGATCAACCAACTGCTATAAACGGTCACCAACGGGCAAAAACCAGAAACACCTATAAAAGCATTGGTGAAGAAGTTGGTGATGACATTAATTGCTTACATTGAATATACCTTCGAGTTATACTTACTACATTCAATACTCACCTACTCTCAAATATATTCATTCATTGTCTTTGTACTTCAGTGTGTATCACAATCAGTTCATTGAGTGAACAAGTTTTCTGTAATTACATTTCAAGTGAGGTGTACTCTTAAGAAAGTGGGATCTTAAGAGTAGGTTGTAATCTTACAAGTTGTAAGGGGGAGTGATTTGTAAGAGAGAGTTCTTACTGAGAGGTCACTTGTAAAGGCATTCAAGAGCCTGCTTTAATCTTGAAGATTTTAGTGGAACCCAACTGAGGTTAGAGAACTGAAGTAGGCTAAGAGTTGGGCTGAACCAGTATAAGCTTTGTGTCTTAGTTCCTTAAATTTTTTAATTAGCACATTTCACCCCCCCCTTTTGTGCATTCCTGCCACTTTCAAAGTGGAGAGAGATCAACAGTAGTGCTTTTAGATAAATAGGCAACGTAGGAAGTCAAAAATAAAATTAACAACATATCCCCCTTTCCTTACCGCAAATTCCATTCATGTGTCAAGTGAGGTTTGTCGTAGTTTTACACCAGCCTTGACAAACCTCTTCGCATATTTATCAATCAAGTCCCAGTTATCCGTATTATAACAAATGCTGCAAATGGCCAAACCAGGTGTGATATTAGGGCATATGCAAAAGTGGACCTTTGCATAAGAAAACTTATAAACTGCTACATAAAAGCATGAAACCATCAAAACCTCAAGATACCTGAAAACTATATCTGCTATACCCAGTTGCAATGGCAAGTCATTAGTCTTTATAAGTTTCATTACTTCCACAAACAGATTACCATTATTGTGATTCTTTGCATATGTCTACAGTCAACTATTGGTAATTTACTAATTGCCAATCTAAGACATAATGAAATTGTAAAGAATTTCAATATCTTAACAATCCCAGCAGATGGTGTGTAGACACAACACTTGGAGTCAATCCATACACATTATGCTTCCACAAGGTCTTATTTCCTGCATACACATTTAAGAAACTTGTTTTAAAATTTCATGGCATGATTTTGTGACGTGCAAATTATAGTTCATATCCATAAATGTTCGCCATAAATACAACCGCAAGTATACGGGTCAAGTTTTAGTAGTATAGTTCTAGAAAAGGTTGTCGTTCCACTAGGACCGTGTTAAAAGCAATTTCATTAAGTTCATTATATTCAAAATTAGCAATGGGCAATAGGCAAATGATTGGTTCAAATGTTGCTAACACAAATTGCAATAAAAATAACAAAAGATGGTTTTTAATTCAAATTAACACAATGGGAAAAGCCTAGGTTTATTTATCCACTTTGTATTTCATGATACTTGAATAACCCTCATCTAATGATAATTAATGAGCATTAAGTTGATGTTTGAAGTCTTAAACATTTGAATAACTCTCTTAAGCTTACCCAACCCTTAATTAACACTAATATGCATAATTTATTACTACACATTATGTTAATTAGTCTTTCTAAACATCCCACTTCAATTTTATAAAACTTTATTAATGAATATCTCTATCTCATTAACAAACTCAACTTGGAATTTTCAAGACAACTTTGAATTCAACCTAGTTTTATGCTTAATTAATGCTCTCTCAAGCCACTAATTATGCTAACAAGCTAAATGTTGGCCACCACTTAGGAAAAATGAAGCACAAGTTAAATTCACAACTTAATAACCATTGATCATCAAGGGAGAAAGAGTTCCAAATATCAATCCATACAAAGTTTCAAAATAAACCTAGAATAGGAAGTTTAGCTACACATAATGAAAGAAAACTCAAAAATCATCTTCAAATACATCACAAGTTCAGAAACAAAACAAGAGAAAGGGAGAAGAAAAGAGAAGGCAAAAGAAGCAACCACAAGGAATTCCTTTTTTAAGCTCAAAGAATCCACATCTCCCAAGCTCCTAAATCCTCTTCCAAGCTCTCTCTAGCTCTTTCTTGGTGTTTCTAAGCTCCAAAACTCGTCCCAAAGTGTTCTACTCTATGTTTTCGGCCAACCCTAGCTTATAAGCCTTCAAAGTACGTGTTTCAGTCCTCAAAATGCGTAGCTGTACTGATGCGTTCTCGCCGCGGTGGACAATACAGGGAGTAAGTGTTGAATTTGTCTTTCGTCGAACCATGCAGAGGGACTCCTCTCTTTTGGTCTTCCATGGCGCTTCTGTATCTTTCCTTCTCTTGAACTCTTCTTCTTCCTGGAACTTCCCCTTACAAAATAAAGTGAAGCTCCATTAGTTTTCTTCAATAATATGCTAAGAAGAATTTACACAATTTTTACAAGTTATCATCTCAATTATAGATATTATCAAGCAAGCATGCACATTACTATGTAAAAATTGTATGAAATATGCTGAATTTCCAATGGTTAACAATAACAAAGTAGCATGTATTCATTCATAAGAGAAAAATCATCTAACAAACAACCAATTAAGCAGTGTATACAAGAAAACACAATTGGCAGAACAAAACACTCAGAACCAAACAATAAGAATAGATTCAGTATGCCCACCGAAGTCAATCACTCCTACTTTAGCGCATGCTTTGGAAATTTCTCGACTAAGATTGTCATTAAATTTTGTGTGAATACGAAGATTTGAGAGCCTCTGCTTCCAAAACAATTAAAAAATATCACTTTATAACAACTAATTTAATTTAAAAAGACAATACAGATGAAGAGTGAGTGGAAACTAACATATCTACGAAGGTTATGCAAAATGTCAAACAGAAGTTCAATATCACCATGTTTCCATACTTCTCAATCAATAACAACAATCAAGCATTTGGAGGCATTGATCGTTTAACATTCACAGATTGCAGCATTTTGTCATATAATTCCTGCACAACCTCTGCATTTAACAATGCATTGTCTGTTTGTTTCTTTTTTTTCCTAGTCTTGAAAGAAACCTTACCTCATCCCTCTTCTTCTTCATGCATACTTTTTGTTTGTTTCTTTTTTTACTGATCCTGAAAGAAACCTATTTGCATGATCAGAAAACATGCAAAAGAGACAACCTGTGAAGAAAACATGCAAAAGATGGGTGAAAATTAGTCAAATTGTGTATAAATTATAGGTACAAATAAACTGAAAGAGATGGCAATGACAAGAGTTGATGAGAAGTTTAAAATGAAAAGAAATTGTGAATGAGAGGGACTAACCTAAAGAGGCAACCTGTGAAGAAGAATGAGAAACCTATGGAGTTTTAGGTGGAAAAGGCGGTGAACCACTTACAATGCCTCAAAAATTAAAATAGACAAATTTTCCATCTTGTAACACATAAACACAGTAAACAGAGATCATACCACAAGGGAAAAAAGATTTTCTAAAACAAACAAAGACTGTAAAGGTTTTTTGGTTAATGGAGCAAGACTTAAACAAAACTAGACCATATTTCCTTTCCTTTCATATCATTTGGTCCTATTTCTTTTAGATCAGTGTCATGCCTTCAATGATTTTGTTTTAGATGGGAAACCACAAAAAATAACACTGCAAGTATAATATATATACCCATATATATATAAATATCTTGACCCCAAACCCCATACCAAGGGATAGTTGGCTATGTTTAATTAAGCACATAATTAAATTAAAGCAAAAAATCGCAAAAATTCTCAAAGAAGAAAGTACCTGAGCTGCTTGAGAGAGAAATATGAGAAGAGGATCATCTTTAGATGCAGTCATTGAAGCCGCTTTGCCTTGCTGTTTGAAGCCAAAATGTGGGGGTAAGAGACCATCAAGATCATTCACTGTGATTATCTAATAGTTCCCGACGAGATTGGGGCTACCAAAATGCAAAAAAAAAATTTGGGGAATCAAAATATTAAAGAGAACAAATTCAAAAATAAGAGAGAAATCAATCATTGAGAAGAAAAGAAGCAAAGATCTTGGTGAAGAACTTGAGGGTTCAAGACTTAGCGATGGAGTGAACAAAAAAGCCTAAAAATTGAGACAAATCTAAAATCTGAACCCTTCAAATATAAGGAAAAATGATTTTTTCCCTACAAAAGCCTTGCTTTTATTCGAGCCTTTTCTTCTTCCTTTTTGGCCTTATGCAGCAATCTGGTAGGCCTTCCTCGCTTGTGGCAAGATGGATGAACACTTGAACAAATTTTTGTTCATGAAGCTGGGTGGGTTACTAGGTTGTGGGAGAAGAAGATGCAGATGAAGAAGATGAAGGAACAATGAAATGAAGAGGAAAATGGTGAAGAAGAAGGAAAAGGGTGTGAGCGGCGATGAGAGAGATTCTTTGAGGAGGATTATCTGAAAAGGCCAAAGAAGGGGAAAATAGAGGGTAGAGGGATGGGAGGAGCATGCATGAAGATAGAAGGAAAGTGATGTGAATATGAATATTTGGGAATAAGGGGGACAAGTGACAAAGAATTAAGGAGAGAGGTGAGGTTCTTGGAAGCCAAGAAAGCAAGTAAGGACAAAGCAAGAAATGGAGAAGAGATATTGGCGAGGCCCAGCAAGCAGCACAATAATTTTGGAGGAAGTGCTATCTATGAGAGAGAATGAACTGATACGGAGCCCAACACAGGAATAAAAAATTGAAGGGAAATAAGATGAATAGCAACATGAGTGTGGAGCCAAGGATAAGCATAGGAGTCGGCTTCATGCCTTCTTTTAAGATATATAAGATAATAACAACAAATTCGGGGAAGATATATCTGCATCAATTATTAGATAAATATTAGTCAGTGGGCACATCTAAATAAGTATTTTGTTTTTAAAGAATGTGGAAACTCTCATATTCCATATTCTAGATATCAACTACAATTAAAAAATACTTGGCAAGTGATGTGACGTTTTGAATATTTTGATTATATTTTGAGTGGACATAAGAAAACCATTTGTGATGTTGTCACTTGTTCACATACACCTTTGTCAACTTCAGTTTGATGAGAATAAAGGTACATTTCCTTGACCATATTGGCAACCATGCATACCTACAAGTAAGAAGTAAAGGATGCTTTACATGTCAAGATGACTACGGTTACGAGATTCCATAACCAAAATAGGACAAACCCTTATTTTGCCATTAATGATCTGACTGCTAGTGAATCTTGGTTTTTGCTAGCTTATAAGGGCTCCATTGGTTCATTTGTACTCCAAGTTCACTGAATACACTCTTTAGAAGTTCCAAATGTCTCTGCAAATTTCCATTTACTAAATATTTGTGTGTCAACGTTTTTATAATCCATAAATCTCTTGTTCTTACAGTAGTCAAGAAATTGAACAGACATAACATAAAGCAATATATTATGGACAAACCCCTATTGTTGTTGGTTCGAGATAAGGCCCAACCTTTGGCGTGTCTGTGAAGTGTTAGCTATATTCTGGTCCGGTAAGATGCATTTTCTTGTTTTCTTTGTTTTAGTTGATGCAATATTTGTGTTTACGTTTGTATCCCTTAAAGTGTTTTTATTTTTAGTCTTAACGGCCTCAATTAAAACCTTTACCTAGGATTGGTTTATCATTCAATCCTTCATTAAATTAATAAATTGTATTTTATCGAAAAAAAGTGAAGGTAGCTCGTTGTAATATAATAAATAACCAGATATATCATGAAATCATGTATCATTTGATCAAAGATAAAAAAGCTTTTGTTAAACAGAGCACTGAAACACGATGATGAAAATCCTTATAGCTATAGGTTGCCTTTTCGATAATTCAAACATTGAATTGCTGCTTTATGAGATATTGGTTACTTTCACCTGGCTTAACCCCATTGGTTTCAGTGAAGGAGTTGACCGTAAAGACAATGGATTTTTTTGATATAGAAAAAGACAAACTACATTGCTCCGAATGATTTCTTAAATGTGGATTTTTGTTGGAATGGTGTGGTTAGTGTTTCAAAAGGAAAAATACCAAAGAGATTTATATCCAACAAAAGGAGTTAGTTCTTCATAATATGGCGGAATCGCATTCGAATCCTCAAGGAGAGAGGTGTTCGATAGTACGGTTTAATTTAATGGCAGTTTTAGAAATAAGGGGGAGTAAATGTTCAATCCATAAACATTACCACATTAATTTTAAACATTAGGAGTTAAAAAAATCTTGCATGTCTAAGCTAAAGTTTCAGGAAAGTAATAGTCCTATGTTTAAAATTGTGTAAATCGATATCGTCAACTTGCAAACAAAAAATCGATATTGTCAATTAATTTTGGTGGTAAACTTTTGTTATGGTTGACTACCATAGACTTTGTCATTTTAAAGCCTAATGTCACTCTCCCTATATAAATACATATCTTTTTAAACACAAATTCATTTTTTGCCCTTTCATGTAAATTTGTGGTGACCGTGAACAAAAAAACTAACACCATAACAATCATTGATAAGAAATTATTAACAACTTGGTTGTATCTAACAAAAAGGGCCAATCCTTCGTAATATAGTGAATCAAAATTTAAATCTCTACTGAAAGATATACCCATATTTAATATTTGACAACATCTCAAGTATCATTACATCCAAAAGAGAATATACTTATATTAACATCCTTTTTCTTTGGCAAAATGGGATCACAGTTATATTAGACATGTGGAGTATGAGTATGCAATGATACAATATTCCCATTGAGGAGTACACCCAACTCAAAAAATTAAATCATAATTTTGCATTAAGTTTGACAAGCATTATAGAAATCTGTGTGATGAAATGAAAGTCGCCTATTACTTAAGATTGTAGGAGTCCAAAAATATATATAGTATCTACTTATGATATTGCACTTCTGAATATGCTCAAGAAAAGAAAGGAACTCCCTTAGTTCCCTTTTTCAATGTAATTCTCTACTTACTCCTGTTAAATTCCAAACTACCAAATCATCTAAGATTCTCTAATTTCCTTTCTTGATTTTTTCTTTTTCTATATTCTTTTTCGGACCTTACTTTCTAACTTATGCTTGTACCAAATCAAAGTATCCTCCAATTTGTCTAGGGCTCGAATGGGAGATATGCTTCTTTTCAGCTCCCATCAATATTATGAGTGATTTAGATTTGATCTTTTGTACTATTATTATCAAAATGTTAAATTATGAAATGAAAAACAGCTAACTAGATTCAAATTACAAAAATTTGATGTGAGCAATTTAATACTATGGTAAAAAATAAGAAAATATTTTGTATAAAACCAAGCCTAAAGCCTGAACCATTCAAATGTTGATGTTATGGTTATGAAAAGAAAGTGAAGAGAAAATGAGAGGTTGCTCTCCCAAACTAGAGAATGATATATTTTGAAGTTTTTTCTCTTTTCCATGTCGATCGTGATTGTTGCCTAATCTCATAACTATTTTCACTTCTTATATATAAATGTTTATTTAAAAATTTTTTCATTAGGAGTTGTAAATTTTATGTGTGGATACCTATGCTAATTTTAATTTTGTCAAACAAAAAAAATTGATGATTTTCTCAATGGGATTTTACTTGAAATCTTCCCACATGACCATTATTTAATGTATTAATTGACTTTTTGTGAGGAGGGGCTTTGACATGTTGATGTATATATTTAAGACAAGGACTTATCCAACTTAGGAGTGTAGTTAAAATCTTAAGAGAAATGTAAACTTATTAGATAGTGTGCATTTGTGATAAAACATGTGGATATAAAGTGGTAGATAGGGGTGCCCATCCTATCCCGGTCCCGGTGATCTCGTCCCAGTCCCCGCCTTTCAGGACCAGGAATTTCCCGTCTGGGGACATCCGGGAAAAAAATTCCGGGACCGGGACCGAGATCCCGGTCCCGGTCCTAGAGTTGAATTATTTTTTTTAAACATGAAGTGTATAGGCTTGATAGCATTGCCTCCTTTAAAAAAAATAAGCCCAGCTCTCTGGCCCAATCAATAATTGTGCCATAAAAAAAGTAAGTCACATGTAAAGAATAGAGTCACGGGTTCTTATTTTTCTGCTTTGCATCAGTATATACAGAAGATAGGGTCCACTCTTAGCACAGTGTACTCTCAAGGTTTTTTATAATATAATCCTTTCATTAGAAAAAAAAAGTAATCCTTCCCAATTCCCACTATCCCTTTTTCTCTTTCCCAGTTCCCACTTTGCCCTATCTCCATCATTCTCTACTACTGTGATTCACAAGGCCACCACGCTCCTTATTCTCGATGACTGCGACACACATGGGCACCGGTCTCTATCTCCATCGTTCGCTTCCTTTCCTTCTTCCCCATCTCCTTCTTCGTTGTAGCCCTACCGTTCTTTCGCCGCTCCGCAGCATCAAAGCCCCTCGTCTCAGGCTCCCATCTTGTCGATTGAAGCCCCTTACTCCCTTTGACCTCAGTTATTTTCTTTAGGTAATTACTTTGATGCTTATAGTTTTTCTATTTTTTGAGATTATAGCTCTGTGACTATGTTGCCATCTTTGATAATTCTGGGATCCACCAGTAGTGTAGGCCTCGAAATCGCCAGATTTCACTCCTTTCTTTCCTATATTTCCCTCCTTTCCTTTTTTTGTTTTCATGTGTTAGCAAATTTGCTGAAAATGTACCGAAAATGCAATTATCTATTTCCTTAGTCAGCTGGGAGATTTGTGAAAATCCTTCAATATATAAGACTAGGATTTTTCTGCTCGTGTAAATATGGAGTTGTGGATACTTTGATTACTGGGTTTTTGTTGTTTTTGTTCATAGGACCTTTGGCAAGGAAGACCCTTTCTTATAATAGATGCAACCTATTTACCTTCGGCTGATGAATGGACTTAATGTTTTTGTTTCTTGACATATTGGGCTGTAGCACTAATTGAGCTAATGGAAAGAGCCCAATTTTTTTAATTATGTGCTGTCCTGGGAATTCCCGGGACCGGGACTGAAATTCAGTCCTGGTCTCATTCCGATCCCTGTTTTGGACACCGCCAGTGGTAGATAGGCTAAAAGCAAACAAATGGCATAGAAATGAAAAAAACTTCAAGAAGTTCAAAGGAAATATTGCTGCCACATGCAGATCCAACACTGAGAAAGGGGTAAACAAAAATTTCTGGCAAACTAATGACTATTTTCATCTCGCATGAGAGACTTGCGATTCCATGTACGATTCTAACCAAACCCCACACAATCCTACACTCTTAATTGTATTATGATGAAAATCGATTTTTATTGGCAACAACGATAACCATAACTACATTAAAAAAAGTGACAATAGATGTTTCAAGCAAATGACTAAGATTCCAAAAAAAAATTAATCAAGTCATGCATGCCTTAGATGTTATATTAGACACTAGCTTTTCACAAAATGGGTGGAATCTAAGCTTAGATAAGATTTGTTATGCTTCGCAGTTCTCTTCCATCTGCAAATCAATTAAATCCCCATCTCTATACATTACTACATTAAAGGCCTATACGCCATAAAGGTGGCGCTTATTATTATAAGCGTCGGAATATGCATTTATTAATTGTTTTTTAATTTTGAATGCATATCCCGGCATTTAATAAGCTCTTAGATAGGAATTTGTTTATTTATTTATTATTATAAAAAATTTTGAGGGCCTATCCTGGCGCTTATTAGAATAAGTGCCGCATTAGACTTTTTTTTAAAACAAGAAAGGCCTTAAGTAAGTGTCGGGTAGGCATTAAAATTTTCCCTCCCTTCCTCATTTTCCCCCTTCCTTCGGCTCGCTCCCTTAGACCCGTGCCCCCCACTAATCAGCATTCTCTCCTCTCTTCAATTGATCCGGCTGATAATTCATTAATTAAAGTGATTAAAGTGTGCATTTTTGAGCTTAAACTAGTGGATTAAATTGTGAAAATTGCATTATAGTATTATTAATTAGGATGTGCACTTAATTAGGGAAATTTGGTTTAAAATGTGCTTCTATTGTCTTAATTAGGAAATTTCATATTCGTCCTTCATTTGTCTCTTATTTCTTTTTAACAAGGGCAAAATTGTAATTTTGGCAATTGAAGGGGCAAAATGGGAATTTTTGCAGATGGAATTAAAGCTTCAGTTTGAAGCTGAAGGAGAGCACCAGAGAGAACACGAATTGGAAAGCTAGGGCAGTGAGTGAAGTGTTTTGCATTGGCATCGGCGATATTGATAGAGGAAGTCGAAGAAACGAAAGAAAGGTTGCAATTGTCCAACTAGCCACGTGAATTAGTTAGAAGGGACCGGAGAGAAGAACAGAAATATGAACTTGAGGGATATTACGGCCAGAACTGGAGGAACAGGGGAGGAGTTCATATTCGGTCCAGATTCATTGAATTTGGAGGGAAAGAATCTAACTTGGTGTGCCTCGTATCTCTATATATAATTGAGGTTGAGAGACCATTGGGGGCATTCCTTCACTTCATCTCATTTTCCATTTCTTTTCTCCCATCTCCTTCACCAATCCATCGTCTTCACAATCTCTCGCCTTTCATCACCGATTCTGGTCTGCATTCCACCATCTTTCATTACTGATTTTGCAGCCATGTTCAATTCACATTCGTATTTCATTGGAGCTGTAAATTCAGAGATACAAGGCTGATTCCATCGATTTCTCTTGAGTGAAGCAAGGTTCCAGAGCCAAATTCCTTATTTTCAAGGGAGTCTCTTCATCCTTCCACTATTGCTTTCAATTTTGTGATCTAGTTGTATCATTGACTCGAGAGATTTCAAGCAAGTAGTTCTGCATTTGATTTGATTCCTAACGTAGTTGATTCTGAACTTTTATATAATTGTAGTTCAATTCATGGAACCTTCATCTAGTTGTTTGAAATTCATGAGTTGAATGAATGATTTTAAGGTGTTTCTAGTTAAGATGCCACTTGTTTGGATTGTTAGGTTTCAAATCTCTGTGAATTTTCCTTTGATTAACATATTACCTCGCTTAATTATTTTGCTTAGTTAGAAACTTAATTAGTCAAGTGAATGTGGTCTGAATCGAAGTGAGACTTTAATTCTTAACAGGCAAAGAAGGAATCTAGTGGAAACTCAAGGAGGAATCGAAGTGAGACTTTAATTCGCCTTTTTTACCTTCCTGCTGGTTTCCAAGAAACAAGCTATATAACCATTTGTTTTACAATTTTCTCTTTATTATTGTTCACTTTAATCTTGATTTGGAAAATGAATACTCAATTCACTGAGAAGAAGTTGTATTCGAATTTTGTTGATTTTGTTCCGGGATTTTAAGGTTTTGGCTCTCTCAAGTTCGTTTTTGTGAGGATTCTGATTAAGGAACTTTCTTTTATTCTTTCGGACAAGCGTCTTCTTATTGCTGGTGGATTCCTAAAGTTTTATTATTTTCTGATTTATGATTATTATTTACATAATATGTATCTTTTTTCTTTTCTCAATCCTGAGTGCATATGTACTGGAATGCTTATTGCTTCTTAGACGAAATAGAGACGGATCTCAACCTATTCTTCTTCCTTTGTTTTGCAGTTGTAGCATCGCCTTATCAGCTTCTTATTAAATTCATCACGGCTTTACTATTTTACTATGTTCCATGTCACAAAAGAAGAAAGGAGGTGTTCCTTTTATCCACTACTCGTTAGGGAAGATCTGAAGCAATGCCAGCTTCTTAGGTCCGGTAATGAACGCATACTCTTTTGGAGAAGAAGTAGTTGTCAAGGTATGGATATTTAGAAATATAGTTTAATAGTTCTGGGGAATTCTTATAGATGGAGTGAATTTAATGTATTTGGAAGCTGCAATAATTTGCTGCTAGGGGATTAGAAAATTTTGAAATTGTCTAAGTAGATAGCTGGCAATTGCAGACAAGAAAACCATATATAATTACAAAACAAAGAGAAAGATGGACAGAGGAGGATCATAATAAATTCTTAGAAGCTCTAGTACATGGCAGCGCATAGAAGGTTGCATTTATCCTTTTTTTGTTTCTTCATATGGAGAAATTTGATTAGCATTGTTGGTTATATGTTATACTGATTTGTTCTGTTGAAATCTTTTGTCAGGAACTTATTTATTTCTTTATTATCTCTTAATTTAAATTATCTTCCCCCTTCCTCCCTTTTTGGTTTTGTACTTCTTGATGTGCAGAGCATATATGTGCATATTAGGAGCCATGCACAGAAGTTCTTTTCAAAGGTCAATGCGTACCTTCTCACCTTGGTTAATATGCTAAAAGTTTTGGTTCCTTTACTGATCTTATGCTTTCTTCTCATCCTCCCTTGAATTATTTTTCATTGGCATATAATGTTTGATTCACTTTATCCAATGGAAGTGTCCATTGTGCTGCACCAAAAATAAAAACACATCTAGATTGGTAGATTTGAAGCTACAGTGAAATCTCAAAATTCGAATGTAAATAATTCCAACAAAATATATATCAGTATTGTTGAAATTCAATTCAAGTGAAAACAATGGCATTTCTAAAGTAAGACCTTCAATTTTCTTTTGAGAAATCACCAAAACTTATCATAGAGGTTATGTAGATTGTTTTTGGTGTATCTGTAATTTTGGATGAAGACAGACAAGTTTTTTTATGCATTGGTGTATCTGTAATTTTGGATGTTGGATTTTAGTATGAATTGCCTGGGAAATTAGGGTTTAGGCATTTGGGTCGTAGAACAATTCTATAAATAGTTAAATCAGGATTCTCTTTTTCCTATTTGAAGTATGATTTCTTGACGTCTAAAATTGGACTACTCATGCTAATGGGGTAAGGGCTGTTTCTATTCCCTATAGAAGGCTTAGTATCTGTTAGAGGGTTTTCAATCTCTACATATGAATATATATCTTAGTAGTAATTTGGAGAGTGTTCATTTTCCCTTGTTTCACGCATGATTTCTTGACCTCTAAAATTGGACTACTCATGCTAATGGGGTAAGGGCTGTTTAACTTCCCTATAGAAGGCTTAGTATCTGTTAGAGGGTTTTCAGTCTTTACATATGAATATATATCTCAGTAGTAATTTGGAGAATGTTCATTTTCCCTTGTTTTACACTGTCCTATTCTATTTTGTTTCTATTATGATTGAGATAACAATATACCATTGGCATAGTTTATGATTAAAGCTGCCAATTTACATCTACCATCAAAATAGCCTTAGTTAAGAACTATTTGGTGGTACTATTATATTAATTAAAAACCAGTACTCCTCTTGTGAAGATAAATCTTTTACAGTAGGATCTGGTTGATAGGTGCTGATACCTTTGATTTTATATTGGTTAAGTAGTGTAAGAATGCTTGGGGTGAGATAAAAGACTTTCTTGTTTGGATTGGCCCGCATCATGGATCATTTTTTTGCCCTTACATGTTTACCTCATGGACTACTCAAGTGCCCTCTCTGGTTTGTGATCTTCTTGCCTTATGTACTCACTCTAATTTCTTTTACTATCACTCTTTCCGAGTCCTGAGATAATCTGGGTAATATGATGTGCTTTTGTTTTTGCTCTTGTTTACACCGCAGCTTAAACTTGTTCAAAAGGCTAATGTTACTTTCATGCAACCACATATTCTGTAGGTTCGATTTTGACCTGTTTGATGTCTATGATTAAATCTTCTGTGCTTGATTGATCACATTGTTTTCTTGTTAATATCATATTTGTTAACCTAATGAACCTAAATGGTTTAATGGCACTTTCTTTAATCAGCTTCATCATTAGCTGTTGGAAAAGAAAAATTTGAAATGTCATTGGAAAAAATGGAAAGCTCAATTTGTTAAGTATTGTGTTTATCTGTTGTTTTGGACTTGTAACCTATTAGGTGAGCTGCGTTAAGCTGGGATGGTGAAGGTTCTTTCCTGTTTAATGTCTTGGACTTTAGTTTAAGTTCTGGTGTTTATTTTATTCATGATGACATTGAGATTTAAATTTTGTAATTTTTATTGTTTTCCTTGACAATAAATTCTTTTACATGTAAAATTATTTGCTTATTTAATATCGATGCATACAAGTATTTGTATGTTGTAGCCAATATGAATAATGTAAATTTTAAATTGTAGAAAACAGAATTTCAAACGTAAAAGAAAATTTTAAAAGAAGAAACATATGCCGGCGATTTACTAAATAAGTGCTGCGATAGTTTTTTTGTTTAAAAAAAACCTATGCCGGTTTTTTACTAAATAAGCGCAGCGATAAGTAGGCCTACCTATTAAGCACCGTGATTTTGCAAGAACCTATCGCGACATTTTGAAAGCGCTGCGATTGTGCTCAAATGAGCGTTGCAATAGGCCTTTTGTGTAGTAGTGTAATGAATAAATCTATGAACGGCCTTTGTCTTCCATATTTGAGTCCTCAAGCCATGTATGTTTCCCTAGGGATGAGCAAAAACTGAACCAAACCAATAACCAAACCGGACTAAATGGTTTTCGGTTTTTCGGGTTCATTTCCATTTTGAAAATTTTCGATTTTCGGTTTGGTTTCTGAAAAAAAAAATTGGTTTGAAACCGAAAACCGACAACCTTATGATTATTTAAAAAAAAGGCCCAAAGCCCCAAACCCAAACCCAATAATATTATTTTAAAAAAGAATAAGCAAGCCTAAATCACATAAGCCCAATAGCCCAAAGACTCAAATAACAAACCCCAGCTTCTTCCTCTTCTTCCTGGTTGCAACTTGCACACCAACAGCGCTTCTCCCATCTTCAGTACCATCGGTATTTCTTCTCTCCCTCTCATTGTCATCACCACCATGGATCCTCTTCTTTCCCTCAAGCGCCCTCCGTTCTCCTTCAGTCCTTCGCCTACGATGAGATAGAAAATAGTGAGGGAGCTTAAAAGCTCGCCGGGAAAGGCGAGCTTCAGTTCACAGTTACTCCCTTCTCGGCCCCTCCGCTCCAGCCTCCAAGTTGTCACTTATCGGCGCCGTCTACCTTAGTCATCATCATCACCATTCTTCTTCCTATCCTCCTCAGACTAACGCACCCTTCATTCCTTCGTTCATTCTTAGGCCAGTGAGAGAGATTGAGAGGAAGAAGGTCGACGCCGGACTTTGGGCTTCTCGCCGGCACTGTTCATCCGCCGTCGCTGCTGCTCATTTTGAATGTGTGTGTGTGCAGTCATCCTTGTCCCTTCGAGCCTCTTCTTTTTCTTAAGCTGCAGCAAGTGAGCCCAAAATCCCCATTATACTTTCCTTTTGATTTCTCTGGGATAAGCAATTTCTTCTCTTGCTGTGATTTCTGTTGTTCTTTTCGGTTATATTGAAGTGTTTCTTGGGTGTTTCCTGAGGATGGGTTCGATGAAATGGGTGAGGAATTTGAATTGGTTAAACTGAAACAAACTAGTGTTCAAAAGACTAATATACAGATGCAGAAATTTCTCAGTTGCTAGCCCTCAGAATTAGAACCAGAGTAATGACTTCAAAATGTAAGCTTACCAAAAAAAGTGGTGGGTAGAGGTGGTAGGAATGGCAAAGCTGCAGAAACTAGCTAGAGAAGTTCATTGTAAAGACTTCAAAATGGGTCCTTTTTTTTAGACTCGAAGATATCTAACTTCAAATATTGGTGTGAGATTGATTAGATTTGAGTTTTACAATTTAAGCTTGATTAGGATGATTTATTTTTCTGATTCTCAGTTTCTTCCCTATTTCCCCTTTATCTGCATTAGATGTTTTTGTCTTATTCTAGTGACATTGAGTAAACCAAAAAGCAAAAAAGAAAAAGCCCAAAAACCGAAAACCGTTAAACCGAAACAGAAAACAATTCGGTTTTTCGGTTTCCCTTTTCCCCCGTTTTCGGTTTTTTCAGTTTTGAATCGAAAACCGAACCGAAAAACCGATACTTACCCTTATGTTTCCCCACTAACACTACATTTGATGAGTTTCAAGCCCCCACACACCCACACGATTTTGTTCATACCCTCTGCCTTATTGTATTTACAGTTTAATTGCTATTGTGATTTTTAAACATAGTATTGTAAACAATGAAGTTTCCTTTATTAAACTTTGTAATTATAGTAGTGCATGTATATACCTAGTTTATATTTAAAAGAGCTCGAGAGAAATATTAATGCGTCAGTATCACTGTTCAAAAAACCGGAGCCGCCCAATAGCCCGGTCCGATTGGCTACTTAAACCGGAGGGGAAGTTGACCCGGATGAGGGCTGGGTCAACCCGCCCAAAACCGGCCACCTCGGTCAAAACCGGGAGATTGAACCGGGTTGGCTTCCCCCCCCCAAAATATGGTTTTTTTATTATTATTATTATAATTCACTGATTGCACTTGATTATTACACATTTTTATCCACTAATTATAAGATATTAGCATTCATTCTAGGCTATTAAATGGGGATTTAGGCACTTTTATACTTAGGGTCCAAGATTAGAGAGTTAATTGTATTTTCATTATAATTTGAGCATATTAGGCATTTAACTCATGCATTTATTTTTTATGGACTTGAAATACTTCACATGCGCTTAAAATTTCCATTGTAGGTGCAAAGAATTAAGGTCAAAGCAAGAAGAAAACAAAATAGGAAACTTCTACAACAAAGGAAACTTCTACAAAAAAGGGAACTTTTGCAAAATAGGAAATTTCCTATTGGATTGGTTGGTTGGGTTTGCCTAAAATATTTCCTTTTTGTTATTTCTTCAAGAATAGGCAACCCTAGGCTTGATTGAGGATAAGAAGTTTCCTAATTGATTATTCTAATCACAACTTCCTATTTTGGCTAGATTTCTTGAGAGAGAGTACTTGGTTCTTCCCCAAATCTTTCTTATATATTATGGGAGGCCAAATTAGGCAACCGGAGGCCATTTTGGATAGTTTTTGAGTGGCTTCTTGTGCCATAGAGGGGGGAATCCGAATTTACATATTTATCACCCATTCTCTCTTAATTCTTTCCCCAAACCTTTCCTATTTGTTAATCCTAGAAAGAATAGGAAACCTAGGTCAATTTGGAAGGTTTTAAGTTGCCTCTTGCTCTATATAAGGAAGACCAACGAAATTTATGCCACTCTCTCTCTCACTCTTCTCTCAAATTTTCATCCTCCTCTCCTCTCCTCTCCACCTTGCACGAAAATCATCTTCCTCTACACTCTCATGGCTTCCAATTCTGAAATCCAGTCAATGTTGATCGAGAGCATGAGTGGCTAGGCACCTTCGTGGGGATCTTGATGGAGGAAGGCAACCGGAGCTTCAACGTTTCTAATGGGGAGTTATTTTGTTTCTCTTGTCTAAGTCTTATTATGTATTTCAATCCCTTTTGTTATATGTAATGGGTCTTGGAACAAGTGTGCTTTATTGTTTGATCTTTTGTTTAAATGGTCATGCATGTAATTAAGAGATGTCTTTTATATGTATGAACCTAAGTGTTGTTTTCTTGATATTATGCAATGGATATTCTTCATTTATATTTCCTTTGGATTTCTAGAATATGTTGAATGCATGTGCGATTGTATGTGTGTTTAGACACTAGGTCCAACGTTAGATGGTTCGATTTACTTCTAACGAGAGTCTCCTTGCATGTTTATCATGAATCTTCACTACCAAGTTGAAACTTAACGATTGTCTATTTAATTAATTGAATGAGCGATGTGCCACGTTAGTTGATTAAGTAGGTTAATTGGACTAAGAGCGATTGCCTTAGGTTTTGCATTAGAACTTGATTTAAAAACTCCCATGTCATTTTTGAAGCTAGGAAGGTTGCCCAATTCATCAAGAGACCCATGTTCATCTCAATAGTTTTCACAAATCTATTTTAATTGCTGTCTTTAATAACAAAAATCCCAAAAAGAATCTAGTTTAGTTTCCTTAATTAATATCTCAAAAACCCCGACTTTATAGCTTTTCATGCATTTAGTTTCCTAGGTTAGTTCATTAGGCTCCTTGAGAGACGATCCGGGAAAGCACCACTAGTGCAATCCTTGGTTAATTAAATTTTGCATTTGAACCTCAAGGCCTATAGGAACGGTTCAAATCATTCACCTAATTACTAATTTTCACTTCACTCAATTTTAGAAATTAGAACTATAATACTTTAAATGCTATTTTACTAGTATATGTTTAATATTTAATTGTTGTTGCTCTTAATATTTGTATTTTAGTCTGTAGATTGTAGAATAATATTTATTTTCACGTGTAATCAACTAGTAGTTTCTCTTTCTCCCTCTATAGAAACATTAAAATATTCATGTTTGATGAATTATGCATACATACCTATATTTACATTTTGATATTAGTGATTATTAATGTTAATACTAATAAAATTTTATTATTTTAATATAACCGGCTGGACCCTGGTCCGACCTCGATCCGACCATTAACCCTTAAACCAGTGCCTCGTCCGGTTCTATACCCTATCCGGTTTTTTAAACCTTAGTCAGTATAACCTCTTATTGATTGATCGACCAACAACTATAAGATTGATGACATCCCACAAAGCAGCAACAACTTGTAAACATAACACCATGCAATGATCACAAACAGCCGGATATTTAAGGACTTGTTTGGTTTAGCTTTTCAAACCTAGGTTTGGACTCAAAACCTATATTTGAAAAAGGTAAGCTAAACACTTGAAAAAAATGTGAAACCTAGGTTTAGCTTTTCAAACCTTGGTTTGACCACCAAAATCTAGGTTTTGAATAAGTTATAATTTTTTACTTTTGCACAAAATACGATATATAAAAATATCATCATTACATGTATCATAATGATCTACCAAAAATACTCTTACCCTCTCTCTTTCCCAACACATTAAACTTATATCCTTTTTAGAAATTTACACAGAAAAAGTTATTCTCATAACAATCATTCAAACACTCCCATTTTATTAAAAGCTCTTTTTTCAGCTTTTTTCAGAAAAGATGAAAAAAAGTACTTTTCCAATTTTTTCCTATAAGCTATTCTCTAAAAGCTAATCTAAATCTAAATAGACTCTAAAACTTGTGTATAATCAGTTCCAAAGAAGCAACATCTATTAAGTTTCAAATACGTCTTGAAAGATCAACATGTTGAAAGGAATTAATTACTCAACCAGGTCAAATAAAAATTAATTACTAACCATACATTTATAGGGTAACCTACATTGTGATTATCGTTTTTATTCATATTATTCCTAACAAGCTGCTATTATTATTATTATTATTATTATTATTATTATTATTGGAAGATCATTTCAACTATAAATTAATTTAAAATTTAGATGACACAGATAGATGTAATCCAATATTGAAATTATCTAACAAAATACATGAAACAATATTGATGTTGATGCATAATGCGTAAAAATACCAAGTCCTGCCTAGATCGAGTAGCAAATATGTTGTTTCTAATACATGAGGGTAGGGGGCAAAGATCTATCATATTGCATAGACAAAAGTACTCATCTCCTATTATCAAATTAAAAAAAAAAAAAAAAAAGTCCTCATCTACTTACCAGTAAGCAAGTGTCGATGTTACCCATAAAAATGGGTAAACAAGTGTTATTAAAGTTTTATATGTATCAATTGGTCGGTGTAATGATTTTTTCTTATACACAATTCATACACAGACACGTTAATATCTAATATCATATTATCATTACTATTATTGGCACTCCTGAAATTGGAATCATTCCCTACACATAAAAAACGATGACTAGGGAGAGTTGAGCGTATTGAGATTACTTTATATTTGATTTTAGATTTGGTATATATTAAAATACTTTTAATAAAATCAAATTTAAACTGTCCAGATGATATCTAAATTGTCAATGTATATATTTAACACTCCTTATTTTTAATATAATCTAGGGGTATTCATGGCATGGGACGACCCTCGTCTCATCCATTCAAAAGGCCTAGGGACCATAGTTCAAAAACCCGGACCGACCCGGCCGGTCGGACTGGGAACCCGGGCATTTGAGAGGGTCGATCCATGCATAACCCGGGGGAGGAATCAACCCAGGAATATTCCGGGTTGACCCTCAAAACCCGGCGGTTGAACTGGGTTGGCCGGGTTAAATTTTTTTTTTAAAATCTTATACCTAAAATAATATCTTCTATTTATTTTCTCTTATAATAACCTCTTTTGAACCCAAAATAATTTCCTAAAATTATTGTACTTAAAATAAGGAAATAACTAAGCCTTTAACAATTCTCCAAAACACCTCAAATTCCCCAAATATTCCAATAATTCATAAATTCCTATTAATTAATTCCTAATCACCTCCACAAATCCTCAATAATTTCCTAGAATATTATATTATTGAAAAAGTTTCTACTTAGTTTTTGAATAATTTTGATAGTATTGATTAAATGATTGCAAGGAACTAGTGATGAACATTTTTAATTTTGATGTATTGTGTTTTTAAAACAGTTAGATTTTGTTGAATTTTCTTATATTTTGACATTAATGTCGGTATGTTATGTTATTAATTATTAAATTACATTATTTTAATGTGGTCGGTTTGACCCCGAGTCGACCCTCGGTTGAACCCCTGACCCTTGACCCAGTACATCAGCCGAGTCGATCCCCGGTCTGGGTTTTTGAACCTTGCTAGGGACAGATTTTCTATCCCGTGTCCCATCCCATCCCCGTAGTTATCCCATCCTGTCCTGAATTGGGGACGGGATGGGACTGGACGGGAACTTCTAGTTTTTTTTACAAACAAAAAATACATAAACCTTTTTTTCTTGACAACATAATAAAACATAAACAAAGCCAACAAATAACAATAAAAACACATATTAATTGAGTCTAAAAGAAACTTTCATATTAATACATAAAATTCAAATTCATATTCCTCCCATTTCTTTGCTACAAATCTGAAGCAAAAAAAAAAAAAACTTTGTCATATTATTATTCTGGAACATACACATTGACATTCCATTATTATTCACTCATCATATAGTGTGCTGTGCATTAACATTATTATTCACTGATCATATAGTGTACTGTGCAAAACAAATGTAGTTGATGATTTAATAAAGGGAACCCTGAATTGAAAACAAATGTAGAAAACAAATTCTGGAATAAACATAGTTGATGATTCAAAACAAATGTAGAAAATTCTGATAAAATACCAGTGAATTTTTCATAACAATTTGAGAAAATGAGTCGGTCATTGGGAGACTGAGAGACGGTGATAAAGTGAGTGTGAGAGTTGAGAAAATGAGTATGTTAGTACAGTGAGTGACAAAAAAAAGAGTCGTAAGTGAAGTTGGGCTTGTGGGTAAAGTTAGGCTTGGCCTTGAATAAAAATTAAAAAAAAAATGCTAACTGGATGGGGACGGGGAATGGGAAGAACCCAACCCGTCCCGTTCCTGTCCTGCCATAAAAATTTTGTTTCGTTTCGTTTTGTCCTGTCCTAAAAATTTTTAAGACTGGATTTCTCGTCCCGAAATACACGGGAATGAGCGCGAGACAGGAAATTTTCGAACACCACTACTCATAGAGATTGGTTAGTTTTACTGAGACATATATAGAAAGAGGGAGAGCCTTAAGTTTGCTGATTCCCTGGCTAAGGCCTTTCATAGTATGGTAGACAGTTTTTGTATCTTTGAACATCCCCTCCCTTTTACACAAGAGGTGGAAAATGTTGTAGGAGATTAGGAGTTCTCGTTTATAGACAACCATAAATTGGGCATATTTTCCAGTTTGTAATAATAAAAAAACTCTTTACTCATCTTTTTGATGATCAAAGAAACCGTTTACCCTAAAATCTTCCCATAATTCTTGAATCGTGGCATTCAATTCTTTCATCCCTGTGTGTCACAAGAGATTCTTTCCCTGACATTTAAACAACAAACAGATTTATTCTCTCTTTTTTTTATTGATTGCTCATGATATCCTCCAGCCTAGTAGATCAAGGACTAATTTGCTGCGAATCTGAGCTCCATTTAAAGATTTACTGCTGGCCAATGGGTTGCTGCATATTCAAGGCGGGAATCGAATCCTTGACACTTATTTAAGCGGACGAGTGAGCTAACTACTTGACCAACCCCAAGTTGGTTCAAACAGATTTATTCTCTAAATGGTAGAATGGTAAACACAAAAGAGAAAGAAATCATGTTATAACTTATTATTCTGTGCGTTGGACAAAATTACATTTACGAGAAAAAAAGAAAGAAAGAAATCAAGTTTTAAATCTAATAACAATTCAGAAGATTTAAAATGGTAAACATAAAACTAAGAAAGGACAATTTTGAACACAAAAGAAAACAAATCTATAAATTAGGAAGAAATGGGAAATTCAATCTATATGTATATATAGAGCCTTCTAAGTTCAATGATTTATAACATTACTGTGAAAGCGAAAAAGGAGAGCGCATCAGCCTTTAACATTTGAATTTCAGTTTTAGATTTGATTATGATAAGCATATTTATGTGGATTGAGGAAAAACCCTTTTTGCAGATTTATCTCGTAAATCACAAATATAAAATTATGATGCAAAAGCAAAATTGAAGATTTAAAATGCCAAACTAAACAAGCACCAGAATATACTTGATTTATTTTATAAGATACTATAACAAATTTACATGTACCAATAAAAACAATTAGAACGTTTGATTTGTCTTATAGTTCAAATGATTTTGATTATTACTCTTATAAATTGTATTAAATTCTAACACCACATTAATTTTTACTTTCTCTCGCTATTCTTATTAAATATGGATACATACAAATATACATAAATTATATAATACCTATTGAACCTATCATCCACTAAAATTGACTAAAAAAAATACTTTCTAGAATACACTATAAATGGAGTGGAGGGAGTATATACATTTGTCCGATTTAATTCAAAACATGGAAATAATTTCAAAACGTTAACCACAAAAGAAATAATTTAAATTTTCATGAACCAAATAGGTAAGTAGGATGATTGCTTTAATGACCAAATATAGAGTGAGATTTTCTTAATTTATGGAAACAGCAGAATCTTGAAGGATAATGGCTTTTGGATTTGTGACCCGTCAACTAGTCATTTATTAACCCTCCCGGTTTTATGGTAAGCATTTTCTGCAATTAACCCCTTTACCAATTGTTGCATTTTTATCCTCTCTTTCCTTTTTAAAAAAATTGAAATCTAAAAATGAAAGAGAGGATAAAGTACGGGAAAGAGCAATGGAGCGCCTTTGACTTACCATGAATGGACCAATCAGTGAATTTGAATTATTATTATTATTATAAAAAAAAACTCAGTTTGAAATCCCTTGTTGCTGGACTTGTGGCTTCACATGGGCCTGCCAGTGGCAACTATATTACCGTTGTTAAGACAAGCGTAAAAGGTGTTTTTGGAAGCCTCACGATCCAACGGTCTCTAATCACTAGCCGTTGAATTTGAAATAAAAGAGGGTTTTATTTTTGGTAGCCTTCGCAGACAAATACCCACCGTTTCAGTGCTTAGGTCAGTGAGAGGAGAGGAGTGAGTGACAGGGGAGGTGATGTTCAAGTTGTTCTAGGGGTCGATTTGGGGGTGATTGTTCTGCTTATCATCAGCTTAATCCCACAACAATGGTCATTTCCGATCACAACAATCCTAACCTAATCAAACCCACAAATTTCCAAGGTAAACAAACAAACAAACAAACAAACCCTTTTGTTGCAGCTTGAACACTTGACCTTTGCCCTAAATACTTTTTCATTTTCTTATTCAGAAATGGGAACCAGGAAGTTTGGGAACAACAGAAGAGCATTAAGCGTTATCAACCAGAGTCTAGTGGAGGGTCGAGCTTATCCTTGCGTCGTTAACAAGAGGGGATTGCCTGAGTAATTTTTCATCATTTTTTTTGTCGATTCTAAGATTAATAATTATGGATCCTTGGTTTTTTATTTCTTGGATCCATTTTTTCCCCGGCTTAAAGGTTAACTGTGTGCACGTTTTCATTTGTGCATTCAGTAAACATGAAATTTGTGAAAAGAAGCAGGCGGATCCAGTGCATCGCCCGATCACCAGGTGAGGACCCCCAAAAAAATTTTGGCTCGCTGATCTTCGTACTTCGTCAGGAAATTTCAGTTTACCGAATCGTTCGGCTCCAGATAAACTATTTCATTTCTGAGGATGTAGAAAAAAAAAAGGAACGAAAGCGTTACACTCTCTTATCTATAATGTCCTCAATTTCTTGATAATCACAAGGAGGAGGAGCGATAAAACAATTTAATTCCACTTAATTTCTGTTTAAATTTGAATCTGATCGATTTATCCTCATTTTCTTATATCCAGAAGATTTGCCGCTCAGATGGCTAGCACGCAACAATATCACGCCGAGGTACCCCGTACTTCTCTCTGTTGGTATAATCATTGACCAATCTCTATTTGGAGCTAAGTCTTTGGGCTTGTTTTACATGAATAGGAAAATAAGAAGCCATATACACTAATTTCAAACGGGAATGACTTTGGAGATGTAATATTCATAGACGATGAACACAAGTCACCATCAGATCAGCTAGATCAGCCAGTGCCTATGTCATTGGAGAAGACAGAATCAACACATGATAAAGTGGATCAGATGGTACATATTTCTTTTCGCCACTGGATTCAACTCTTAATTTATTGATGATGATGATGATGTCATAATTCGTTCATTTGCTTTGTCAGGAAGAAGTTGAAATGGAAGATATAATAGAAGAGCCTGTTGTGGACATCGATTCTGGTGATGCCAAGAATCCTCTTGCTGTGGTAGATTATGTTGAAGAACTTCATGACTTCTACAGAAAAATGGAGGTATGCGCATACATGCTATTTGTCTGTCAACCCAAATTCGATGCAATTGATAGCACTAGACGTCATTAGTTTCATATCTATGAATAGCTGGATGATTTTCTACGCAGCCCGAGTTTTGATATTGCTGATATCTCTTAGCATGGCAATTAGTTACAACTTGCTGTCTAGTTGATCATGCAGACATGTTTTAGTGCTAGAAAATGCACCAAGGCTAATAATGAAATCATGGTGATCTGAGACTTCTGTTTGGATTTTCCCATTTATGATTGCTTTTTCACACTATTCTTTAGTGTAATGATTATCAAGTAGCAATACATAACATATAGAGCTTGACCTTGTAGCATCCAGAGTTTGATTGGCTGTTTTCAGCTAGCATAAAATATCGTCAAATAAAGTGGAAATTAGTGCCGATTGCTTAAAATATTAAACTGATTGTAGTGTGGCAGTTAATCTGGAATCGTAACCAGTGCTGATAACTAACAAATAGTAAATACATGCAGAGAATCAGTTGTGTCCCCCTGAATTATATGGCACAGCAAGATGACATTAATGAAAGGATGAGGGCCATACTGATTGACTGGCTTATTGAGGTATAAACTAAATGCCTCCTCAATTTACCACTATACATGAGTTGGTAATAGTGGGCATGATTTACTTTTAAAAATAGCTGTCATTGGTTATGTTTATGTTATGCTATAACTATAAGTTTGTTTTGATGTTTTTCAGGTTCATGATAAATTCGACCTAATGCATGAGACTTTGTTCCTTACCATTAATCTCATAGACAGGTTTTTGGCAAAGCAGAACATGATGAGAAAGAAACTTCAGCTGGTTGGCTTGGTTGCAATGCTTTTGGCATGCAAGTATGAGGAGGTTTCTGTGCCCGTAGTAGGGGATTTGATCCTTATATCAGACAAAGCTTACACAAAGAAGGAAATTCTAGAAATGGTAATTTTCAGTGACACCTTCTGCTTTCAACATTCGTAGAAGAACCACACAACTTCACGAGTAATCTTACCCTTCTTGCTAAAAACATTGCAGGAGAGGTTGATTCTCACCACATTGCAGTTTAACGTGTCAGTGCCAACACCATATGTTTTTCTGAGGAGGTTCCTGAAGGCAGCTGAAGCAGATAAGAAAGTCAGTACTCAATTTTCTGCTTTATATTTATTACATGATACATCTCACACGGTTTCCCAAGGGCATGAACTTTCTGAAGAGTCATTAGATCAATGTTGAGTTTGTGAATGGTATTCACATAAAAAATCCATAGAAGAATCTAATAATGAACACTTCAATTTTCACTTAACTAATCTTCCCTATTATATATTTGCCTAAGGGCGTGAACTTTTTAATGAGTCATTAGTGTTTTGCTGAGTTTGTGAATGATATATTAGTATTTACGGCAAAAAATCCATAGTAGAATTTATCAGTGAACACGTCAATTCTCATTTAATTAATCTTAACTATTATATATTGCAATTTGTAATAGTCGTTAATGTTATAGATGGTTACTTATATACTAGAATTTTCTCCCCATTAAACAGCTTGAGCTAGCAGCTTTCTTCTTAATTGAGCTATCTCTTGTGGAATATGAGATGCTGAAGTTCCCACCATCGATGTTGGCTGCAGCTGCAGTCTATACGGCTCAATGTGCTACTTATGGCTTCAAACGGTGGAGTAAGACATGTGAATGGCACTCCAACTTCTCAGAAGATCAGCTATTGTAAGCTTATTTTTACTTGTATATTGAATTCACGTCTCATGCAGCCTGATCTGGCTATCTTACTCTCGTCCATCACGTTGCTGCAGAGATTGTTCAAGGATGATGGTTGAGTTCCACCAGAAGGCAGGGACAGGGAAACTTACAGGGGTATATAGGAAGTACTGCTCATCCAAGTTCAACCACATTGCAAAATGTGAGCCGGCAAGTTTTCTTCTGGAGAACCAGTTGTAGCAGGGCCATGTATAGTTACTAACAACAATACATGACTTTCATTCATAGTCCCCCCCGTTTTTTGGGCGGTGGAACAAAATCGCATAACAGCAACTTTGGTTGCTGTGGGGGGAATGGGAAATCTATCCATAGTGTCTTAACTTACTTAGTTCCCCTTTTCTGTTTCTCATATTGATATTGTTCGCAACATAAACTATATGTCTCTTGTTCTCTCGTTGAACAAAATAATGGAAATGATGGTATAGAACAATTTCATTCATTGAATAGGTAAGCAAGTAGCTTGTCTTTTCAATTGCCCAAGTTTCAAGTGTTGTTCAAGTCCTCCCTCCCTCGGCAGTTGGTTTCAATCATTTAATGGGCTTGGGGGCCTCTAGTGCCTTTAGTACCTTTTCTTTTCCTCTTTTTCCTTGTCATTGAAGATTCGTTCGAAACCAATATTTATTTACTAGATTGCAAGTCTGTTGCTGAAAAGTATGCCTTAGTCTAGTTTTTGTGTGTTTGGATAGGGGTAGAAGTTGTTTTTCCTAATTAATTTATAAAAGATGAGGTAAGTTAACATGATTTTGAAACCCGGACCGGACACTAAACCTGGCGAAACAGTAGGTTAGCTCGGAGTCAGACCGGAATCTGACCTGTGGTATTTATATGATTTAAATTATCATGTATAAAAATGTTCACATTATTAATATGAAAAATAATATTTAATCATTTTATGAACATTCATTATTTTTATTAATAAAATTCTTTTTTTTTTATTTTTTGCCCTTTCTTTTTTTGATTTTTTCCTCATCTTCACATGACCTAGCAATAGCTTTCATAGCCCTTTTTTATTATTTTTTTTTGTCTTTGTCGTTATGAGATAAGACAAAACAAGGTCTTGAAGATTGCAGTAAGTAGAGTTGGGTCTTTTCAGTTTTCACTTTACTTCTTTTTCTTTCCTGAAGTTTCTCTTTTGCTTTTTCCATTCTACCATCTTTCCCTTCCGCAGCAGCGTCAAATCTTGAAGATGGGAGAAGACCGAGTTTTGCTCTTTTTCTTCCTTATGGAGACTCGGTTTAGCTCTTTTCTACAGTAGCGTCCAATCTTCTTCTTCTTCCTCCTCCTCCTTATGGAGACTGAGTTTAGCTATTTTTCTTCCATCCCTTCTTCTTTACAGCCGTTTTCAGCCACTGACGTCCCAAAAAAATTTAACCCATGAGACTCGCCCAACTTAGCGAGTCAGCCGGGTTAATCTCGGGTTAGGCCGAGTTGACAGGGTCAACTCCGGTCTGCTGCTGCCCGAGTTGGCACCTCGCTCGGACCGCTTCAAGCTCCGTGTGGGCGGCCAGTCCGGCCCAAGTCTGACAACTATAAGTAAGTATGTGAGAGAAGTTTTGTTTCAGCTTGCATGAACATGTTTCTCTCTCACAAATCCAAACAGACTCTCTATTGCCCTAGATCTGATGGGGTTAATCGGTGAAGTACTAGACATGATGTTTTAGCTCTTGATCACGTGGAGAGTAGGTAAGAAGTTGGTGAAAGAGGGGAAAATAAAAAAATCTTTGGACGCATGAAAGCACAAAAGAGTGTTTACTTGGACACTTATTACACCGTCTTTCCCTCGTTTAAGAACCACAAATGACTAGCCTCTCTAAACATTTCTACCAATCGCCACGTGATAGCTTATCCTAAAAGATCTCTAATCTTTCTTTATCAGTCCAAAGAGAGCGAAAGAATTGGACTTGATGTGAGAAATCTCATATAAAGAATGGTTTGGTTTAACAAATAGTAATATTTCTTATGAATGATACAGAAATTCATCACTTCATTATGAACTAAAATGTAATATTGAGCCTGATTCCGCTGCGCGGATTTCTTGAGAAACGAAGTCATAGGCACGTAAGTTCAGGGCCAGACCGACTACTCCAAGAGCACTCATCCATAAACCGGTTACTGGTACAAATAACATAAAGAAATGTAACCAACGTTTATTGGAAAAAGCAACCCCAAAGATTTGGGACCAAAAGCGGTTAGCGGTGACCATTGAATAAGTTTCTTCAGCATATATATATATATAAATATATATATATATATATATATATCTTCTTGCTCTTAGCCCAATTTGGTTTTTTTCCTCTTTCGTGGCTAAATATGGGCTCATGCTAAGATGATAGATCAGACTTAGTGTGGTAACTCTCATATTAGATAGATTTGGGACTAATAAGTACATGAGTGAAATAGTACTAACGGTTTTATGGCTTAGGTAATTTTTAAGGTTTTGGCTAAGATTTGGTGTCAAATCTATTTAATTGTATGGTTCCTTTAGTTTAAATTGGATTCTCCTACCATTTCGTTTCCCCCCAAAAAAGGCAATAATCATTATCTTAAATTCACAAACCTTCCTTTTAAAGGGGACAAGAAATATATTACATGGCAAAATTTTTTTGGGAGAGGTCCGTGGAGAATGGAGCAAGAATGGGCAATTGGTAATATGCTCATTGGAAAGATGAAGGGATAATGAATGCCTATAGATAGATCAATACCAACACATGAAGAGGAAAACCGGATAAGTTAGGCTTGATGGGAATTTCATGAACCAGTAGTAGTGAAAGATCACATTTGGTTGAGTGGTAGGGGCTAACCCAACCTTAACCAAGATCAAGTTAAAACTCCTGGTCAGTTATTCTAATTATCAAGGTATCCACAATCAACGATCCGGATTAATTTGGGACCGTTGATGTGCCTGAAAGATGGCCTAATCTGGGATACCAGAGAAGAAATCCAAATAATAAATCGCGGGCGGAAACTACTTTTGGTGCTTTTCAGAAAGATGGGAATGGAGCACACCTCTACTATGGACCGTCAAGATCCAATATGAATGGCCCAAATTTAATAATTTTAAATTTCTGATTTTTAAATGAAAAATATTTTTTTAACAAAATGATATTTAAAATCTTATCTTTATTTTAAATTCTATACCCATTAAAATAATTGTGTTCTAAACATCATAAACTTAAAGTTATTAAATCTGGACCTTCTAAATTGGATCTGGACAGTTAAGAGTGGACGAACGCCCTTCCTCCATCTTTCTGAGAAAAACCGAAAGTAATTCCAACTATACCTACGTTATAGCCAATTGCCGTAAGATAGGAATATAAAAGTAAACATAATGACTTTTAATAAAAGAGGAAAATACAGGAAAGACTCCTGAAATATATAAACACTAGTTGGATGCAGTGAATTTTAGAAAGAACCATAATATGCCACTGACCTAACTGTCATTTACAAATTTAAAAGAAATGATCGAATTACCCATTAATTATTATTTTTTGTTTTTTTAAAGAAATTGGGTAGTAACCACTCGCGCATAACGATTTTAGCGAAATCAATAACGAGATTAAAACTTGGGAAAATTCTAAATAAATACCCATCGAATATCAAAAGGACAGAAATGTACCTCCAATATACAAAATGACATAAAAGGGATCGTTCCCAATTTGGGATAAACAATTTTAAGGCAAAAAGACCAAAATGCCCCTGTCTCCATTCACTTTCAAAGTGAAGTGGTTAATGGCTATACTAGAGTAGTTAATCACTATACTGAAGTGGTTAATTGCTATACTAGAATGGTTAACAACTTTCACAAATATAAGAGTATTTGAGCCCAACTAATGAATAAGTGAAGTAGTTAATGGCTATACTAGAGTAGTTAACAATTTTCACAAAAACAAGTCTAACTAATGAATCAACGACGAAGTGGTTAATGGCTATACTAAAATGGTTAATCGCTATACGGGAGTGGTTAATGGCCATACCTGAGTGGTTAATGGAGACAGGGGTATTTTAGTCTTTTTGCCTTAAAATTTTTTATCCCAAATTGGGAACGATCCCTTTTATGTCCTATTGTATATTGGAGGTATCTTTTTGCCTTTTTGATATTTGAGAGGTATTTATTTGGAATTTTCCCTTAAAACTTCATACATTCGGGTAGTCTGGTCTCGCAAATATTAAAATTCCATATTCCTACCCAATCACTTATGTGTCATTTTGCTTATTGAGGTAGCTTTCTGGAACTTAGATGTTTATTTCTACGTTCCTATATAAATGAGTTAGTGGATATTTTTGGAGAATCTTAAAAATGCTAAATAAGTTATTTATAAACTGATTTGTTTAAATTTTTTCTCTAAACTAGTCTATTTGACTTATAAGTTAACATATAATCTAATAATACACAATATACGTTAGGGCTAAGTGGCTTATTTAGCTTGCTTAACTTTTTTTTTTTAAAAAAATCAATTAAATTTTAAATTTAAGAACTAGGAAGTATTTACTTAGGATTTCCCCAAATTTTAATTATAGTAAGAATAATACGCCTCTACCTAATGCGTAAATCATGGTGGTGAAGTTACTCAGTTTATTATTTGTAATAGTAAAACTAGATCAAATTAATTTCTCTCCAACATTTTTTTTTCATTTCCTTTTTATAATTACATTCTCTTACTCATTTATAAATAAGAATATTTTTTTTAAAAAAAAAATGCAATATTTCCTGCACATTTCTTGTATCATCGTACGCAGAGGAGTAATCACCTGGGAATGGTGATGAGAGGAGAGAAGCGGAAGGTAGATTTGTTTGTTATTCTTGCCTGTGAGACGACGTCGTTTCAATAGTCACCAACCCCCGCGGCCGCGAGTACGGACCCCCTGTGTCTTTTTCTGGAAGTTGCTGTGTCATTCAACAACAACAAATATCAAGCTGGCCTGAGAGTCAGATCTCTTGCCCCTCGCCTTCTTGTATTCTTCTGGGCCTCCTTCTTCCTTCCTGGAATTCAACAAAAAGGTCACAAGCCCTACGTACATTTTGAGCACCATGTCAATGGCAACTTCCCCTCACACTCATTTTCTCCAAAACCCTAATCGCCTCCCCTCCTCCACGCAATACAATCCCGTCAGGGTCAAGAGTACCCCAATCAGACCTGTTTCGATCAGATGCGCAGCCCAAACCCAAACCCAAACCCAAATGCAGGATCGTGATCGTTTTACGGGTCAGACCCATTCCCAAGATCGGGTCTTCAACTTCGCAGCTGGGCCGGCGACGCTGCCTGAGAAGGTACTCCTCAGAGCTCAGTCGGAGCTCTACAACTGGCGCGGATGCGGCATGAGCGTGATGGAGATGAGCCACCGAGGGAAGGAGTTCCTCTCCATCATCCAAAATGCCGAAGCCCATCTCCGTACCCTCTTGGACATCCCACCCCAATATGCTGTTCTCTTCTTGCAGGGCGGCGCCACTACCCAGTTCTCCGCCTTGCCCTTGAACCTCTGCCACCCCCACGATTCTGTGGATTATCTCGTCACTGGCTCCTGGGGCGACAAGGCCTTCAAGGAGGCCCTCAAGTACTGCAACCCTCATCTCATTTGGTCTGGTAAACCTCAGAAATACACCAATATTCCATCTTTCCATGATTTGCAGCAGAACCCGCAGGCCAGGTACTTGCATATATGTGCCAATGAGACCATTCATGGGGTGGAGTTCAAGGATTACCCCACCCCAAGCAATCCAAATGGTATTCTAGTTGCAGATATGTCTTCCAATTTCTGTTCAAAGCCTGTGGATGTGTCCAAATTTGGTGTGATCTATGCTGGAGCACAGAAGAATGTAGGGCCATCCGGCGTGACTATTGTGATCATCAGGAAAGATCTTATAGGGGATGCTCAGGATGTGACTCCTGTGATGCTTGATTACAAGATACAGGCTGAGAACAACTCCTTGTACAATACCCCTCCTTGTTATGCCATTTACATGTGTGGGCTGGTCTTTGAGGACCTGTTGGATCAAGGCGGTCTCAAGGAGGTTGAGAAGAAGAACAGGAAGAAGGCTGAAATTCTGTACGATGCCATTGATGGTAGCAATGGATTCTACAGATGCCCCGTTGAGAAGTCTGTGAGGTCGTTGATGAATGTTCCATTTACACTGGAGAAATCAGAATTAGAGGCTGAGTTTATTAAGGAGGCAGCCAAGGAGAAGATGGTTCAGCTTAAGGGACACAGGTCGGTGGGTGGTATGAGAGCTTCCATATACAACGCTATGCCTTTGGCTGGGGTTCAGACTTTGGTAGCTTTCATGAAGGATTTCCAGGCTAGGCATGCATAGACTGCCATTTCTCCTCAGCATGTTTTGTCAAACTCTCTGCCTGTTGTCTTCTTTTTCCTCTTCAGTGTCATCTTTTTTAGTAGGTCTGTTGCACTTTCTCCATTTTGTGGGATGATTTGAATTCCGGTATTGAGGGAAATCGTGGCGGTTTTGGTTGGGTCATTAGTTAGCTATCCTCTACCACACGTTTGTTTGGTGGATGTACTATCAAATAGATTCTTGATAGAAAATTCCTCAAGAATAATGATTTCCTGAGTTTTCTGTCTGGGAGTTTGTAGCTTAAAGAAAATACTTTTGAACTGAATAAACATGTGAGAGAAGTTTTATTTAGTAAACAAAAGTGGTTTATTTTCCTGTAGAGGTCCAAACCGTTAAGAAGTTACGAGTCAGTTATCCATGGACATTACTAGATGCTCAGATCGGACGGGCCCCGTTTTTCTCAAATCCTTTCATTCTTGAAATAAGTTGATGCCAGCACTTTGGGAGCTTCTTGATATTCTTTGTTGGATCCGACGGCTGGGATTACTTCGGTGGATCTTGGATTCAGTCATCGTCCATGATCTTCATGTGCTGTTTGATCATTTCATTTCTGATTCCATTGTTATTTGTCCTAAGTTAGTAGACTTAGTAGTAGTATAGATTATGCGGATAGTATTGAATATTGATGTAGTTGTGATCTTTCAGACGCCTTTGTTTGTTTTACTTGTTTATCCAAAATGGGAAAAAAAAAAAAAGTCTGATTAAATACAAGTTTTTAGGATGGAGGGATGGAGGCAATGCAATATAGATGGTTGTTTGACATCATTTTTCTGGGGAATGCTTGTTTGTTGTTTTATACCATCTCAAATCAACTTATCAACTTAAACTCCAGAAGGACGTCCACCAAGCTGATTACCATGAGCCGATACATTGATGGCTATAGACTCATTCTAATGTTCACAAGGGTTAATTGGCTTGCGGCTAACCTCGTAATATGCTAACACACATTGGGCTTCGTGCTTCATGCACATGCTGCATTTAATGTGAGCTGGTTGAGCTAATATAGTAGGAATCAAACCAGAGTTGCCCTCCAACTATTTTTTCAAAATTTCAGTCGTGAGCTAATTTTCCCCCGCGTTCATTCTAATCCCACATTCCATTATTATATAAGCTTCTTTTCCCATCTAACTAGTACTCATTCATCACTCAGAGCACATCCAAGGCCCACCGAAGAGTTTGTTCTGTTTTGTATGACTTTTAATACATATTTTCAAACTTCAGATGTGTTCCATAGCTATGGATCCCTCAGTCCACACAACTATAAGTCGCCTTGACCCTGGATTCTATCTGAATAATATCACTGTTACTGTTGATCGTGTTATTATCCGTGAGTCTCGCCATGCAGTTGGGGATCTTGAGTGCATCATGAAGTGTGTAGAGTCAGTCGACATACTGTGTTGGGATGGGGCGGTGAGCGTTATCGTTGATACATTTCCTTGCTGTTTTCATCATTTTCCTTAATGTAGGCCCATAGTTTTGTTCTCACATGAATTGTTTTTTCGGTCTTGCAGGGAGCTCGTATAATAGGTTCATTGTTAACTTTGAAGGCTATTGAAACTCACGGCGCTTTGTTATCAGAGGGGCGCTCATACACTATTTCTAGATATTTAGTCAAGGAACTAGGTCTTGCAGTTCATCCACGATTTCATCTTCAGTTCAATGAGTTGACTAGCTTTGAGTTCTTAAATGTACCTTTTGTTGACCAAGTATTCAACCTCCGTTGTCCATCCGAGATTCCGAGCGGTCTCAGTTGTGTGGGGACAATTTATGGTAACATTCTTTTCATAACACCATTTGTTGTTGCTAGTTGCTTTTTTTCTCCCAATGTTTCTTGGATCTTCCCATTTTCTTTTTTTTCAGATGTTTGCGGGTTCGTCCATTATGCCTCTCATGTTGGTGTTATTACGTTCAATGGATATGTAGAGCGTGAGTTAGTTCTAATGATGGATTCGCGTTTCAAGTACTCTGACGGGTTAGGCTCCTAAATGAGAAATATGCGTCAATTATACCTTAATGTGATATGTTTTCTAAGTATTAAATTTGTGCTGTGAAGGCAAGAGATGCACGCTGTTATCGTCCACTTGCGTGGTTCTTCGGTTGATGGTGTATGTAAGAAGATCAGGAAACTAATTCGTGATAGTATGAACATGCCTTTCATACTTGTCAAACATATTAGGCTTGACAGGCCTTCATTTTCAGGTAAAACATTATCAATTTATCACCGAATCAGCTCCTTTGTTGATTCACCACATTAACTCAATGTGTCATGTGTAAAATACATAGGCCGTCCAGTTCTGCACTCCGTGGACGATGCTACGAGGGTTTGTTGTTAATTTTATGTTGACCATGTGAATCAACACCCGCTAATATTTTTGTTATCATACAGAAAAAGATGGAATATGTCATTCCTGAGGCTCTGGACTCTGTTATGGGTAAGAGATTGCTAATCAAGCTTAAAAGGAATGACTACAACATCAAATACCCCCACTCAAGTATAAGTGTTAGTCATTTCATCATGTGAGGATTTGTTGGAGCAGTTTAATGATGCTTCTTCAGATGATGCTGATAGTGGGGGAGGTGGTGGTGCAAATAAAACAAAGAAGGCTGTAAATACATGGGTAACAGAAGGTTTTGATGTTATATTCATAACGAATTATCCGTTAAGTCTAACTGGTTATGTTTTTGTCTTAATGTCATTGACAGAAATCTGTCACAATCAACAATGGAGATAATATCAATAATGAAGGAAAATCATATGCATATAGCGATTCTCAGCCTATTACACTCTTAGATGATGATGAAGATGATGATAAAGACCTCCCAATAGCAATGCTGGCACGCAGTTCACAGAAGCAGACCGCAAAGGGTCGAAAGAAAACTACTAACAAGAGGGGCCTACAAGATGTAACCCATGGTAAAAGAGTTCATTCACCTGCAAAGCCAGCATCTCATAAGAAGCTGCTCAAGGCGATCAGGCAAGAGAAGTAGTCAACTCCATATTCACCTCGTCCTTCATAATTTCCATATGAAGAAAGTGCATGGTCATATAATCTTCTAGAATTCGACAGCTTTTTGGAGTAGTTCCTTTGTTTTTTAGTTTAGTTTTAGCTAGGTTAGGTGTAATGTCCCTCTATGGTTCGAACTAATGTTAGTTCCTCCAATCTATGTTACAAGCTGTATTGTTTAGTTCGTTTCAGTGGTACCTAATATGTTATATTTTTAATGTAGACCATGTACTTTCTTTCTAGTTTGATTTAATGCAGTTTCTTATTCACTTATTGCTTTAGTGTTGTTTTACATTATGCTGCATCTATGGATTTTTATGCGATGAATTTATCAAAACAAAATATTGTGGATTTCACATTGAACCAAAATCTTGATGCGAAATGAAAAATTTATTTCAACTATCTGTCATAGTCATGCTTGGATCCCACAACATATCATGTAATATACACTACATATAGCTAATTTAATATCGAGTAAATAATATAGACAACATATCTTTTAGTTGTGAATGATTCCAACATACTATAAAGATAGATTTGACATGGTGTTTGTGATATGGCAATTTTTAGGTCAAATCTGATATGGCATTTTAATTTAAACAGTATGATGCTTCATATCAGTTACTTTTTATCATGTCATGATGTCTTTAACTAATGGCATGTCAATCTTCTTAAAATGCATCACTAATAAGGGTAAACAAATTTCATCTATGTGTTTATTGGCATTTCAACTATACTTTAACTACACAAGTTACATTGGAAATAGTTGTCACAACTAAAATATAAAGCTACAAAGGTATAGCACAGATGGGATAAAAGCATCTGACAATATTACAAGCTTTAGTATACATCGAATGAGATGGCCAACACAATAGAAACATACATCCCACATAACAGGTAGCTATGATATTGATGGCCAAAATTATGCTGTTTGTGAGAAGTGGGCCTAATCTCCTAAGGCCCATCTAAAACCCTAATCCAGAATGTTCCTAGCAGCTGCCAGCAAGGATTAGTGTCAGACCTGAATCAAATCTGATTCTATTATTCCCAATTAGGAATTAGATCTGATTAGGTTAAATCTGAATTAGGAAGTAGCCGTTACCATATTAATTACAGAATAATTTTATTTCCCTTTTCATTTTCTGATTGTTATCAAGGAGGACCACACAAGATATTGTGATATCCTTTCTCTCCTATATGTATCGGCTTTTGCAGAGAATTATGTACAGATTCATTCACAGAAATTTACATGGTATCAGAGCAGTCCATATGTCTTTCAAACATGCCCTAATCAGTCAAGGAAGGGCGTTCACTGTTGACGGTGAAGGAGGTCAGAGCTCGCTGGAAACAGTAGGAAACTCACCTTCAATGGGTGATACCGGCAGAAACAACACCACTGGTATGGCAGCCACTGGAGCAGCGACTGATTCCCTATCACAGCTATTTATTTCCCATCGTCTAAATGGGAATAATTATCTCCAATGGTCCCGGAATGTTCTCATGTTCATCCGGGGAAGAAAGAAGGAGAAATACCTTACCTGGGATCCAAAACCTCCAGGAACAAAGGATCCACAATATGAAACTTGGTGTGCCGACAACAACACTGTCATGACCTGGCTCGTGCACTCTATGATCCCAGAAATCAGTGAAAATTATTTGCTGGCCAGCTCTGCACGAGAAATCTGGGATTCGGCCAAGCGGAGATACTTAGTTAAGGAGAACACAACTGCTATACTTCAAGTCAAGCGAATTCTCCGTAATTTGTCCCAAGGTGATCAATCTGTCACTCAATATTACAGCTCCCTTACTAGACTGTGGCAGCAGATCGATATTTATGACGTTCATCAATAGTCTTGCCAAGCCGATGAACTCTACTATAAAGAGGTAATTGATCGAGATCGATGTCTTGATTTTATAGTTGGTCTTAACGATTCTTTTGAAGATATAGGGGGGCGAATCATGAGATGAAACCAGTACCAAAGCTGGAGGATGCCTTCAACATAATCAAAAATGAAGAAAGTCGCAGGCTTTAATTCAAAATCGATCTCTTAATTTCCTAACTTCTAATGTCGAAAGTTCGGCCATGATGATCCGCAATAATCAAGGGGGAGATCCTAAGAGCAAAAAATTTCTGAAGTGTGACCATTGCAATAAGAATGGTCACACACGTGACACTTGCTGGAAAATCCATGGCAAGCCAGCCCACCTAAAGCCACGGTCAAAGGGAGATGGAAGGGCTCTCATGGCAGGGGAGTCATCACACAACAATGAGGCTCCAAACCAAGAGGAACTCTCACTCTTGCGTCATATTTTGGATAAGTATTCTCAGGATAAACCCAGTGATCAAGCTATACCAACTGTGACACTAGCTCATGCAGGTATGTGTTTATTAACTGCCTTAAAAAATTCTCCTGATTCTACAAATATTTGGGTTATAGATTCAGGAGCAACACATCACATAAGCGGGTGCCGTAAGTTATTTTCAACCTTTAACACTCATGCTACACATTCTCGAGTTCAAGTTGCTAATAACACATATGCTTTAGTAAAAGGCACTGGCACAATAATTTTGTCCAATAATATCAGTCTTGAAAATGTTATTTTTGTACCTGAAATTCACTGCAATCTATTGTCAGTAAAATGTATAACTAAACAGCTTCATTGCCTTGTTATATTTGATTATTCTCATTGTGAATTTCAGGATTTAGCCTTGGGGAAGGTGATTGGCAAAGCTAAAGAGCATAGTGGGCTCTATTATTTGGAAGGAAACTCTAAATCTATTTCTGCAATTTCTTCTAGAACTATTTTGACAAACGATGAAATTATGTTATAACATTCTAGGCTAGGGCATCCAAGTTTTGATTATATGAAGTTTATGTTTCCATAATCCATAAATAAAGATATTACTCATCTTCATTGTGACACATGTTTTTTGGCAAAGCAAACTCGTCATACTTATTCACCACACGTTTATAATCCCACTCAACCATTTAATCTAGTCCATAGTGATGTATGGGGTCCTTCTAGGATTGTAACTAACTCTAAGGCTAGATGGTTTGTTACTTTCATTGATGATCATACTCGTCTAACATGGTTGTTTCTAATGAAGGATAAATTGGAAGTGTTTTCAATTTTTCAAAACTTTCTTGCATTTGTTCAAACACAATTTAATACAACAATAAAGATCTTGCGTAGTGATAATGGGACATAATATCTTAATTCTCACTTTAAAGGATTCCTTGCTAAAAAAGGGATTCACCATCAAACATCATGTGTGCAAACACCTCAGCAAAATGGTGTAGCTGAACGTAAAAATAGACATCTTTTGGAGGTAGCAAGAGCCCTATATAAAAATGTTCCCAATCATTTTTGGGGAGATGTTGTACTTACTGCTGCATATTTAATTAACCGAATGCCCTCTAAAGTATTGAAATTTAAATCTCCAGTCCAAAAATTCCTTCAAACTTATCCTAACACTCAACTTCTCAATTCTCTTCAAATGCGAGTATTTGGTTGCACAGCTTTTATGTTTAATAATGATGGGGGGAAATTGGACCCTAGATCCATTAAATGTATTTTTCTGGGCTATTCCTCTACTAAGAAAGGGTATAAATGCTATTCTCCAACTCATAAACGCATTTATGTTACTATGAATGTTAAGTTTGTTGAAACTCAACCATTTTATTTCAACTCACCCATTCAGGGGGAGAAGGCTCATGGCGAATGTCTGACTTGTTTTCTAGAAAATGATGTTGTAAACAGGTCTAAAGATTCTGCCCTGCCTCAAGACATGTTGTTCTTTGATCATGAGACAGAATAGCCTTTAAACAGGTTTCAAAATCAAGTTACAGCACCTGAAACAGTGATGACAGAACCAGATTTGAACATAAATGAACCTGAGGCTACACCAGAAATGACCCTAGAGCCCCTGGATAACGGAGCTGAGAGGAATACGACTACGAATCAGTCCAACAAAGAGGCTGAAATGGATCCAACCAATACTGGACAAGACCTCATCGTTTCAAATAATGAGAATCCACCTGAAAATAGGATTGAAGACCTACAATGGCCGATTGCCGTGAGAAAAGGTAAGAGAAGTTGTACTCAACATCCTATTAGCAGGAAATGACCCCGAAGAGATAAAAAGACTGAAAGAAAAATTGGCTATGGAGTTCGAGGTCAAAGATCTTGGAAGCTTACGATACTTCCTTGGGCTTGAAATTGCTCGATCCTCAAAAGGCATCAATGTATCCCAAAGGAAGTACACTTTAGATCTTCTAAAAAAACAGGAATGTTGGGTGCCAGACCAGCTGAAACTCCTGTGGAATTCAATTGCAATCTAGAAGTCAAGCCAGATGGAAAGCCGACTAACAAAGAGAGATATCAGAAATTGGTGGGGAAATTAATCTACCTATCCCACACCAAGCCAGATATATCCTTTGCAGTAGGGGTAGTAAGTCAATTTGCCAGTAACCCTCAAAAGGAGCACATGGAAGCTGTATATCGAATCTTGAGATACCTTAAGACAACTCCAGGCAAGGGTCTCTTCTTCTCAAAAGGTGGACAACAGAATATAGAAATCTATACAGATGGAAAAAAGAAATCTCCAAGTGCAATCCATGACAGACGCTCTACTACAGGGTACTGCACCTTTGTTTGGGGAAATCTTGTGACTTGGAGAAGTGAGAAGCAACCTGTTGTATCTAGAAGCTCAGCTGAGTCAGAGTATAGGGCTCTAGCCCTAGGGATTTATGAAGGAATATGGATTGAAAGATTACTAACGGAGCTTAGCATAAAACCAGCATCCCTAATTAAGATGTGGTGTGATAGCATGGCAGCACTTAAAATTGCAAACAATCATGTCCAGCACGATCGTACTAAACATGTGGAAATTGATAGACATTTCATTAAGGAGAAAATTGAAGCCAAAGTCATAGATCTCGAATACATCCCCTCAGGAAAGCAGGTTGCAGATATGATGACCAAACCTTTACTCAAAGCAAAGTTTGAAGAAGTCACTAGCAAGCTAGGAATGATGAATATCTATTCTCCAGCTTGAGGGGGAGTGTGAGAAGTGGGCCTAATCTCCTAAGGCCCATCTAAAACCCTAATCCAGAATGTTCCTAGCAGCTGCCAGCAAGGATTAGTGTTAGACCTGAATCAAATTTGATTATATTATTCCCAATTAGGAATTAGATCTGATTAGGTTAAATCTGAATTAGGAAGTAGCCGTTATCATATTAATTACAGAATAATTTTATTTCCTTTTTCATTTTCTGATTGTTATCAAGGAGGATCACACAAGATATTGTGATATCCTTCCTCTCCTATATGTATCGGCTTTTGCAGAGAATTATGTACAGATTCATTCACAGAAATTTACACTGTTTATTCCCCTCTTTTTTGGCTGTGTATTTTACTAGTCTGAATGCTTATTCTATCTTTGCAGTTTCTCCATTACATGACACTTGCTTGTCCAGCCTGACCATTACTTTATCTCTTCTGAGTTACATCACCATTTGATTGAAGAAGAAGAAGCAACACCATGACTAGTATTTCTGGTGAGTTTACTCAGCCTAAGCCATGTTCACCCAGCAACGTTTAAACAGAAGAAGACGTCGAAGAAGGATGACCACAATCTTAACTGACATCACCAATGGAGCAAACACTGTCAGTGGCATCCAAGAGAACCTAAGATTCAATAAAGGTATGCATACTCAACTGTGTGCTCTCAACTACACGTTACACTCTTTAAATATACTACTCATCAATTTTTGGATAATGTTCTCCCACTCTTAAATTGATTTGTAAAATTTCTTTTTCCAAGGTTATCAGTCAGTAGGCAAGGAAAACACATCAACACATGTGAATCCTATAGACTTTAATGTTGAAAATGTGTACAAGCGAAAGAGTGCAAGGTTTAAAGGACTGCTCAGCAATACTGATTGCATTGATAATTTCTACTCTTCTAGTAAGAACCGAAACCTTTGTTCCTCATTTTTTCTACCAAAATGATGTAATGTAAAGAGATATTTAAATACACTATAGGTTATCATATATTTAAAGTATTTTCTATAGGTAGCAGTAGGAGGACAAAAGGTAGCACTAATCAACTGAATATCTCGGCACATAACTACCCTTCCAACCAAGTCCATCCGCAGGAAATTGGTGACGCTCATATTCCTCCAATAATTCCAAATCCACCTGAACATAATATTGATAAGATTATTGCTTTTCGGTTTAACCATGTTTGTAATTTCACGTTTGCAGTGAAAAATTTGGCTATTCTGGGAAGCACTAAAACCTTGATTCATCATATTAAGCTCTCACACTACCACATAGTAAATACATTAGTTAACACACCTTGTGTTCTTATATCTGAAATGTGTTTTCTATAGGAATTAGAAAGAAGAGACAAGGTAGCCATAATCAGTTGAATAAAACAGGTTATGAACACCCATCCAACCAAACCCAGCAGCAGGAAATTGGTGAGCCGTGTTTTCCAGCAGAAATTGAAGCACCAACTGAAGATATAATTGGTAAGATTGTTCCTGTTCAATTCAACAATGTTTCTGATTTCACTAATGTTTTGTTTGTAAGAGCCCGTTTCAAGTTAGAAGATTTTAACTATATATAATAGTTATTTGATGAACTTATTTAGGAATGGAGGTTGACTACACAAACAAGTATTTTGATTTTGATGCTCACAACGAAGGGCTAAATTATTCTGATGGCAGTGATGATCACCCTGGTATAGGTATGTTCAGGTTTACAAAAAGCTTGATATGTGTTGATGGGTTAAAAATTTACATTCCTAGAAATCGCAAGGACATGGATAACTCTACTACAAACGTTGTATTCAAGGAGGTCTTCCGTAACATTTATTTAGCATAGCACTTCAAGGTAAACTGGAATGATTCTTGGGTAAAGGTGCTTATTTAGTACTCAACTATTACCAAAATTGCTACCAGCATAAAAAACAATTTCGAGTACCTGATGCGGTACTCATCTATTAAAAACGTTGCTTGATTAATAACGACGTTAAATGAGCCAAACACCATTAAAAATTGCTGACGTGGCACTTTTTTTTTGGACTTGTGATGTGGCAAGGACAATTGGCATTTTTTATTATTTTTTTAGTTTTTATTTTTTATTTTTTAACAACAGGCAGATAGGGCCTTTAGCCCCCAAAACCGGATTCCCCCCGGTATCCGGCGCGGTTTTCTGAGTCCCTGGCCTTCTCAACTGGACCACGTAACCCGGCTTTATTTTTTTTCGTAACAACAAGCACATAGGGCCTTTGGCCCCAAAACTTGGATTCCCCCGGGTATCTGGCGCCTTTTTCAAAGCCCCTGGCCTTGTCAACTAGACCGGACAGCGTATATAACCTAACTCTGGATTAGTCGATTGCCCCAAGTTACCTGGTCCAAAAAAAACCAGGTTACGTGGCCCAGTTGAGAAGGCCAGGGACTCTGAAAAAGGTGCCGGATACCAGGGAAAATCTGGGTTTGGGAGCCAAATGCCCTATCTTCCTGTTGTTAAAATAAAAAATAAATAAATAAATAAATAAATAAATAAAAATAAAATAATAACTAAAAAATAATAAAAAATGCCACATGTCAGTGCCAAATCACAAGTAAAAAAAAAGCCACGTCAGCAATTTTTAACGGGCGTTTGGCTCATTTAACGTCGTTACTAATCAAGCAACGTTTTTGATAGATGAGTACCGCATCAGGTACTCAAAATTGTTTTTTATGCTGGTAGCAATTTTGGTAATAGTTGAGTACTAAATAAGCACCTTTACCCATGATTTTTTCTCATGCCAATCAGCATTTCTCACTTTGGCTTTAACATTATATAATGAAGTTATATGTATTAAAAGTGTTTCACTACATATTCTTAATAGTTGATTTTTGCATTAATTGTCAAAAATAAATCCAACCATGAAAAAAGATGGAAGCATGATGAAGAGATACTTAAATTGGGAGCGTCCTTTAGTTAAATACTCTTGTATTGGCTATCTGTCTAGACGTGGTTGCACCAACATGTTATGCACAGTTGCTGAATGATAGACTTTTTTCCACGCAATATTACATATTTATCTTTGTTTTTATCAAGTCATTATGCTAATTGGATAATTCAATTGATGCAGGGGCGTTTCTGGGGTCAAAGGCATTCAAATATGACCATCCATTAGGATCAGCCTATTATGTGGGCTTTCTTTCTAAATGTACAATATATTCTTGTGTTAGTCATTGTAACTTAAATATACAATCATTTGTGCGGTTCTATGATTGACTGAAATGCCGCATTTGTTTGTGATTATGCCGGTATGATATTAAAGCGATGGGATAATCATTTCCTAGTTTTTGTTGAATGGTCGTTCAAGAAAGAATGTTGGGACAACAAGTGCCATCCGCGCAAAGCGCGGCAGGAGTACATGCTAGTTTGAATTCTAATGTATGCTTTTATCTGTACGGATGATTGAGGAGAGCTTTGTAAACATAGACTTGAATTGTGCACTATATATGGAGAAAAGATTATCCTACAATGCATTAAATCTAAAGTGAATTATTAAATCGTATGCTTTGTAATTCAAAAATAAATTTATACAATAACAACAACCAAGCCTTATCCCATTAGGTGGGGTCGGCTACATGGATCGCACGACACCATTGTGCTATATCAGTAACCAAATCTTTAGATATATTATTCACTAAAAGATCTCGCTCTACAACTTCACCGAGTGTACGCTTGGGTCTCCCTCTTCCTCTTTTAATCGGACTCCAGACTATTTGATCTACCATCCTCACTGGTACAACTAATGGCCTTCTTTGGATATGTCCAAACTACCTCAAACGATTTTCTACCATAATCTCACTGATAGGTGCCATTCCAACTCCTTCGCGTATATGGTCATTCCGAATCTTATCTTTTCTTGTATGACCACACATCCATCTCAACATCCTTATTTCAGCTACTCACATTTTACGTTATATTGTCCCTTCAAAGCCCAACATTCACTACCATATAATACTGCTGGTCTTATAGCAGTGCGATGAAATTTTCCTTTTACCTTATGGGGTACTTTCTGGTCGCAGAGAACTTCAGTAGTTTTCCTTCACTTATACCACCCAGCTTGAATTCTATGATTGACATCGTCATCAATCTCACCATCTTGTCGTATAATTAATCCCAAGTATTTAAACTTTGTCACTTGAGGGATTGTTTGATCTCCCAGTTTAACCTCCAAATCACCTCTAAGTTGTCTATTTATAAAATTGCAATGCATATATTCTGTCTTACTCTTACTTAAAAAGAAACCCTTCGACTCCAGAGTGTTTCTACATATCTCTAATTTATTGTTAATCTCTTCTCTTGATTCAGCCATAATGACTATATCATCAGCAAAAAAGCATGTACTTAGGGACCTCTTCTCCGATGGGCTCAGTTAGAACATCGACTAATAAGTTAAACAAATATGGACTCAAAGCTTATCCCTAATGTAGGCCAATTCTTATAGGGAAGTCTTTTGTCTCACCTCCTGGAGTTCTAACTTTAGTCAACACCCCATCATACATATCATGTATAACGTTAATATATGCAACACACACACTCCTTTCTTTTCTAAGGCTTTCCAAAGCAACTCTCTTGGTATACGATCATACACCTTTTTTAAGTCAATAAAAACCATATGTAAGTCTCTTCTTCTACTTCGATACTTTTCCATCATCTCTCTTAATAGATATATCGCTTCTGTTGTGGATCTTCTAAGCATGAACCCAAATTGTCTCTTAGAAATACTAGTCTCTAATCTTAACCTATACTGAATCACATTTTCCCATAATTTCATTGTACGACTCAAGAGTTTAATTCCCCTATAATTCGCACAATTATGTATATCACCCCTTTATTTTATAAATAGGAACTAACGTATTTTTTCTCCAGTCATCAAGCATATTCTTGTACCGTAAAATCTCGTTAAACAATTTAGATAACCACAACACACCCTCTTCACCTAAACATTTCCAGATTTCAATCAATATACCATCCGGTCCAACAGCTTTACCATTCTCCATTTTCTTAAGAGTTCCCCTAACCCTCCAAACTCTAATTCTACATTAAAATGACCTATTAAGGTCAACTTCACTAATTGTCAACTCCTCCAACTCACAAGGTGGACTTTCACCTCCATCATTGAATACCTCAGAAAAGTAGGCCTCTCATCTATTCTTAATATTTTCATCAGTGACCAAAACTTTACCTTCTTCGTCCTTTATACATATTACTTGATCCAAATCTTTCAAATTTCTCTCCTTAATCTTTGCAATCTTGTAGATCTTTTGTTCCCCAACCTTTGTCCCTAACTCCTTATAAAACCCATCATATGCTTTAGCACGAGTTTCACTTACTGCCTTTTAGTCTTCTTTTTAGCCAAGCAGTACTTTTCCCAATTTTCAGCAGTATAAATATATTAATTCAATATAAATTTAATGATAAGCAGGGTCTTCCTCTCACCCAAAGGAAAAAAGGGAATAGTGTGAAAACTTTGGCGTTTATAACTACTAATATTGAGTCATTTTTATTTCTACGTATTAAATTTTGATTATAAAATGACAAGTTTTTTTTTTGAAGAAGTATTATCAATTCTCTACAAATTAGTTCTTATGTCCACTTCTTTAAATTGTATAAATAGGCTATTTTTAATCAACCAGTTTTTAGTTTTGACCCGATCCAGCAACAATCAGGTGCAATATGTAATACCATGCTAGTCGTGGCAAATCAGCATGCAGCAAACATAATTTATTTCAATTGGAAAAATAATTCATGTCCACCCCTAATAAAAACAAGAAAATCATAAAACTTACAATTGCTTACATTTGCAAGGGTAGGTACACATCACACGGAGAGTTCTCGTTCCTTTGGTACTAGTTACTACAAAATAATATGAGAAAAAAAAAGACTCCCGTTAGGCTTTTCGCCCTAACGGTGAAAATTAAATTATGAAGGCTGCTCCCTTGGCAGTCGCCAAAATGCACCTCCCCGCGTGTTCCTCCCCCCTCTTGTGTAGTATGGTATATTATCATCCATGTTTTTCTTCACAGCTTCCAATTTCCGAACACCTTTGTAAAACACTCGATGGCTATATTTAAGAATAAAGATTTACTGAGTCAAACCTGCTTCTCTCTCTCTCTCTCTTTTTTTTTTTTTTTTTTGCCCTTCAAACCTGCTTCTCTGAACCCACGAGTAACGCAGACTAATGCACCTACAGCTGGATGGCAGAAGCAGACTTTCTCGGGGAAAAGACAACATTATCTGGCATTCCCTTTTATGCCCTATGAAAATGAGAATCTTGAGAAAAGAGATAGGCCAGATCCCGAAGAATCACTTCCTGGGCTCGGAGGAACTTCTGTTGAGCTGCGATATGCTTGTTGACACTTCTGCATCTGCACTCGCATTTGAATTGAAGTGAGTTGCTTCCTTTCATCAACATAACATAACTTTTGGCTTAACACCAACCGTATAATTTTCTTAGTCTAATTAATAAATTTCTCACACAGTAAAATAAGCATAGATTTTGAACATTCAAAGATTTTATTATTTCTGATATACACCATAAAATGACTGGAAAAGTGAGCTTTTCTGCGGAAAAAAGGGCTCATGCATGGCTATTCAAGAACAATTTCTTTCAATGCATAACGAAGAATATCTTCAGAAATTGAGGACCATCAAATTTAATGCTGCACAAATTCTTGAACCTAATTTTAAGAGACTAGAGTTTTTTCAAGTCTGACATCACATCCTAGTTTCAGTGTAATGTCTTGTTATGAGGCTACAAAGCATCTCTTGGACTTAATAGGAATCACATGTACAATATATAGGGCATCACATAGATGCATCTTTTAGCTTTGCACATGTTCATCCCTCCTCTCATATCTTTTCCCGTAGTGAAAGTTAGAGTAATGGACTGTATGAGATACTCATTTAAATTAATTCAAAAAATGAACCTATACTTGAACTAACTTCGACCTTCCCTCGACAACTCGACAACTTGCGTTGTTGCAGTCCACTGATCCTTGACAAGTTATAGAGCCTGTACAGCTAAGTGGTGAACAGTTTGATCTTTACACTCAACATTTTCTTAATTAAAAATTAACGCTTCAAGCAATTTCATCCACACTTAAAGCTCAGAGAGTTTTCTTGGGGGAGGGCATGTTAGAGATCATGATAAAATCATCATGAACCTTACAATTACACCTTTCCGTATCTCCTAACACTACAACACAATTCCACGGGGAAGGGAAGTAAAGCATAAGATGACGACATTACCTCTTGTGGACTAAACTGAAGCAGCATTGCAATGACTGGCAATAGTGCCTCCACTTCACCTGTTCAAGCCAATTTATCGCATGAACTTTATTCTGCTTCTAAAAAATTGTTCGGAAAGTTTAAAAACCAACAAAAAGAGCTCCACTTTCTTTAATGCACCCACCTGTCTCAAGAAGCTTTAAAATGACGTTTTTCAAATAGGTCATATCTACTCCTTCCCTCTTTTTAGATCTTTCCATACTGCGAAGTTCCGCCTTCAACATTGCTTCCTACAGTCATGATATGTGGTGGTTCATAAGAAAAAGAAGAAGAAAAATGTAATAATAAGGGTTGCGTATGTTTGTCGAAAACTCTGAGCCCGAAATCTAAGTTCTTCAAGTGAGTGAGGCCAGACAATGAATTACAGGCTTCAAATCTGGACATTTCCATTAGCAGCATAATTGACCCTCTGGTCTGTCCTTAATTTTTAAATTCATTGTATTTTTTCCCCAGAAAAAACCCATACAGGTTTAAAATCCCATTATAAAGTTTGATTTTCAAGGAACATAGCAATCCTAGGAAACTAAACCCTATAATTATTGAATGACTATTAGCCTTGTACTGCCGTATATCTCATTCCTCCACAAAGACATAACTGCAATCTTCATAAATGTGAACACTTATTTACCTGTTGGCTATGAAGACGATTTTCACGTTCAAGTTCTTCGATTTCTTCCTGTAGTTAAAGGCAACAATTAAAACTAATTTAAAAGAAACAGCAAATATTAATATCCTAATTGAGACCAGACATACTTGAAGAGCCAAGATATGCCGCTGTGATCGCGCCAGCTCTTCCTCTCTCTGGGCTTGTTGTCTAGCCAAAAGCTGAAATTAACAAATTTATTTCAAAAGGAAGAAAGCAAGAATGGGTCCTCAAAGAATCTAACAATATAAAAGAGAATTTGAAACAGCTTATATATAATACAGATGTATCCATACAAGGTCACCAAATTAAAAAAAAAAAATTTCATCCAAGATCTCAAACACGTGCTAGAAAAAGTGTAATCTCACTTCTCAACAATAGCTCCCTTCCACTCCCCCAGTCACCCACCAACTAACACAAAAGGAGTTAACGCTCTATCCCACTTATTCTGTTCTTCTCACAAAAGGGGTAAGTATTTCAACATTTGGACAACTACTTCAGTTGCTGGTATCTTCTCTCTAGTCGTATCATATTTCTAAACAACTTCTAAAATATATGATATCTAAAATACCACAGCACTGCAGGGCTTGGATAGTTTGAAAGAAGCCTTCAGGTCACCATATAGTTAAAAGTAACAGTCACACTATATAATGCAGTAAATGGAAGTAGGTTGAAGATTGAGAAAGAATGTCCTACCACAATTTGCTGTTCTGCAGATGAGGGGCTTAGGTCCGGTAAATCCCCATTATGCAAGGCTGAAGAGAAGTGAACTGTCAGTAATAACCCTAAACTGTGATAACATTTTGCAGTAAGATAAATGAAACTCTTCACATTGATAAATTTTGTCATCCCACAAATAAGTTAATACCTGTGCTATAATAATCATATTGATCCACCTGAAATCATTAGCAAAATTAAAACAAATAAGTAAGATCCTAAAGTAACAGTATTAGAATAATGCAGTGTGCTAAAACAACAAATAAAGCTAAGTTACCAATGAGCTTGATTGCTGGGATTGATGAAGATTATTGTTATCATCTAAAAGTCTAGATATTTCATTGTCTTTCTCCTGAATCATTCTATCAGAAAGATCACGAAAAGAATCATGCTCTTCCTACAAATTGTAGATCCAATAAGCACAAGAAAAGAAGAAGCAAACAACAAACTGGGGGAGACAATGTACAAGCAGAGTCAACAAATTGCAAACTACCTTCAATTTTTTGTACTTTTGTTTCAGCTCTTCAAGTTCCTTTCGTAGTTGTAAATCATGTGCCGAAGATCCTTCAGTTTCAGCCTTAATGGCCTCATATTTGACTGAAAAAATTTAACTCAACTTAACCTTCAAGAGTCATCTGAAAAAAACTAATAGAAATGAAAATCAAGGTAGACTTGACAATTTGACCAGGCACAAGTTATTACTTCGCCATGTTTCTTCCACATTTTGAAGGCTGAGTCCCCATGCTTCTTTCTCTTTTAAGTGCTGAGCATTAACAGAATCAAATTTCATTTCTAAACTCCTTATTTGCTCCTTGACATTTTCAAGTGCTGTTTCTCTGAAATATATATCAAAGAGGTCATGACTGCTCTACACTTCAAAACAGAAAAAACTGACTGCCATGTCATATTTAAATGTTGCACCCCCTAAACATAACTCAACCAATCAAATAAAGCAAGGACCCCTACTGCTTTAGTCATAATTGTTTGCTTTCAACAATGATGCTCATCTAATATTCATAGAAAAATATTATGATACGGTGATTAATAATGTTAAAGGAAGTTAGTTAGTTGTGAGTAATATGGCTATTATCCCTATGTGTATAGAGGAGTTCTTTGCATCCTATGTCTTTTCTGATGTTAAAGGCTTGAAATTCCTATTCATTCCCCCATTCCTCTTCTTATTTCCTATCTAGCCACATTCTTTCTTGTATCAGTGGCAGCAGCAGTCAACTGACCAGCAAAATAAAATTCCATGGAGCAGAGACCGTAAAGAATGGAGCTGAAGCTGTCATACATTCAAGGACTCGAAGGATGTCTATAAAGATGATCCAGCTAATGATGTCAATAGAATCAAGTGGAAACAGTGTTATCCATCAAGAATGTGGAAAAGTTTCTTATCCACCTGATTGTTCAGTGAAGGAGCTTCTGAAATCCTGTCAAGAGGATTTTTTGGTGGGGTTTCAGCAATAAAAAAGGATTAAAGATCCAATTGAGTATACGATGCAGCTAAAACAAAGGGGAAGCATTAGTGAATATCAATAAGCCTTCAACAAGTTTCTTCTGAGGTGAATCTCAATAAAACCCAGCTGATTAGTTGCTTCCTGGGTAGATTAAGAAGGAAACTGAGCAAAGTACAAGGCTATGATTTCTAATGAATGCATTTTAATTTCCCTGTACTTGACCCTTGAGAGTTGAGAGAAGAGGTTCTTTGGGGGAGGGAGAATAATAAGGTAATTATGTTATAGGAAAGTTTGTCGGATAGTAAGATGTGAATATGTCGCCATTAAACACCCCCCCCCCCCCCAAAAAAAAAAAACCAAAAAAAAAGGCATCCAACCATCTCTTTTCATACCCATCTACATTCTTTTTCATATTAAGTAAACATGCCCAATATAATTAGTCGATAAAAATGACACCTTTCTGTGAGTTCTTTCTCATGAATTTTTGTTGCATCTTGAAGATCTTGAAGAGCTCTATCCCTTTCTTCTGATATTGATAATACTTCATTTTCAGCCTCCTGTGGGAAAATAAAATTTTGATTATTAAACAACTTAAACTATATTTTCATTAATGAAACTACTTTTTCTTCACAAAGAATGGCATAAGAATTTACTTTTAAAGCATCTTCAAGAGCTTTGAGTTGCTCAGAGTCTTTGGCTGCTGCCAGTTCTGCATCCTTCTTCTGAAGAAGTGAGTGAGCACGAACTTTGTATGAAGAAAATTCATTCTCAAGGCGGCTGATCTAAATTTGTAAAATGAGAAAGGAATTAGATAGCTGAAGCTATATCATTTTTTTTTTTTTTTTGGCCAAAGACTGAAGCAATATCAGAACATCAACAAAAGCACACAGAAATGCATTATGGAGCAGACATGCTACGCTGTGTCAAGAAAACCAATGCATATGTAATGAATCCATGGGACTGAATGGCGGCTACTCAACAAACATGCCTGAACATTCACGAAGTTCAAGCCATATATCCATGCACCATTTTCAATCAAAGGCAGTATAAAGTCTCCTTTAAAAATAAAATCTTAAGCATATAACAATTACCAAATTTCCATCAACACTAGAGATGCACAAAAATATGTTCAACAGTCTTGGTGCAAATCATAAGCCATTCAACAATTCAGCTTTTTTTTTATCAACATACTTTTTTAAAAACAAAAAGTTTAGTCAGGGAAGTTAAAATATAACCTCATCCTTGGCAGACATCAGTTCTGCATCTCTCATATTCATAATCCTGGTTTGTGCAGCTACTTCTGATTCCAACTGACCTGGTCATCACAAAAGCATAAATATCCTTCCTAAAAATAACTACAAGAAAGCTCCTAGAAGGATATATTTGTACTTCTCATTTTTGCTACTTCAATTTCAGCATGTATGCAGTTGCTCTCCGCAATTTCAAGTTTTGCCTTAAGTGCCTGAATTGCAGTCGCCCAACTTTCCTTTTCTTTCTCCTGAAGATAAAACATGCCATGATATTTTAAGTAACCATTTAACCAACAAATAGAAAATGGTACAGGGTCAATACAACCAGACATTCATATGGTTCCACTTTCAATTTACTTAGTTTACCACTAACATGAAAACCAACTTCTTTAAGAATTAAGGACATCCTCAAGAAGATTAAACCATACCAAAATATTAATAGGAAGAATAGGAAAAAATATTGAAGGAATATAAGAGAATACTCTTCTAATTGAAGGAGACCCAAAAGGATGCCAAGAAGATATAGTAAAATAGTGTCACACATTCTGAAAGTTAGACCATACATGCTCTTGTTTCAGGTGAGAATGCTCCCCCTTCACACTTTCAACAGCTGCTCTGAGCCGTGCTGCTTCCCCAGTTGATGCTGCCTCCATCTCAGCAATCTTGGATTCTTTCTCTGCAACTAGCACCTGAGATTGGATTAAGAATATCTAAGTCATCAACTGGAAATCAAATTACAAAACACTTGACTGTTCTCCTGTTTAAATTTAAAACCATTGTAGCGTTTATTCAGGTGCTTACTGGACGATGAGATAACTCAATCAATTGTTACCAACAAAATGGATCCAAATACTCTCAAATTGAAATATCCAGAAATTGAGAACGTCAGTTAAATGTACAATAAAGGCAAAAACCTTTTTTTTTCACAAACACAATCCATACCAAATGCCCTTAGGTAACCATAGGCACTGTTTGGTATGATCGAAAAGAACCATTTCATTCCCATGTTTGATATACGGCCTTTCCAATTCCAAGGGAAGCCTGTTTCCATCAAATTGATGAAATCAACTCTCCCACACACTCCTCATAAATTTGAGATGATTTCTGGGAAAGCTTCATAACATGACCGTTTTGCCCAACAATTTGATCAACCCTAATGATGAAAAGGTTCCTGGTTCGTGCAAAAAGTGACAGTTGAAATCACTTATTCTTATATAAACATGTGGTTATTCTTGGGTCAAGAGAGAAATATCACTATAATCAGATAAAAAAAATATCAACACTACTGCATAAATGTTTGCTGGAGGTGCACCAAGAAATGCAGATGAGGCATATTAGAATTTCCACATATTCAAGAGCAACACAAAAAGATGCCTCAAGAAAAAAAATTACTAAGCGCCATGGATAACGACCCATTGTAGGACCTAATTATCATATTACAATAGAGGGTAAAGAAAAAAAATGTGCACAAGAAAAAACAGGATTATCTATTTTAATTTAGTTCAAGGCCGAAACTTTGGAAATTGAGCCTGAACCAGACCAAATTGTGTTGACCATCAATCTCCAAGCCAAAATCCACCCAAAATAGTCTGGATACCTAGCTATTGGAGTCTGGTACAGAGACGCACGAAAACAGAGAGAGAGAAAAAGGAAATAGAACCCGAAAATGTATTTCTTTATTCAACAACCCTTTCCGTGTACAAGGCTTTGTATTAATATGCATTACTCTCTAACAAGAGCTAACTAATTCTGTTTGGCTACACGTGCCACAGCAGTAAAATGAATTACACGTGTCAAAGTAGTTAACATGTAACTAAAAAACTAACTAATTGACTACACACGTATCATGACATCCCCCCTAAAGAGAATCCTTGTCCACAAGGATGGTATGGGAAGGAGGAGCTGTAGTAGAAAACTGAGGAAATTGAGACTGAATGTAAGCTAAATCCTCCCACGTTGCATCTTCTGGTTTAGAATGCTGCCACTGGACTAAAATTTGGGTCACAGGAAGATGGCCCTTTTTAACCAACTTGCTACCCAACACAGCAAAAGGTTCCAAAGTAAATTGCCCATCCTCATTCACTGCAGGCAAGGAAGTTGACACCGCAACACCATTCTTTGGAGACCTCTTCAGAAGTGACACATGGAATACGGGATGGATACGACAGTGATCGGGTAATTTGAGCTCATATGCAACCTGACCCACCCGCCGAATAATCTCAAAGGGGCTAAAAAATTTCGCTGCCAATTTATGTAAAGAGGAATTATTAATAACATTCCTTCTGAAAGGGTGAAGTTTTAAAAAAACCTTATCTCCCACAGCAAATACGCGGTCAGTTCGGTGCTTATTGGCTTGCTGCACCATTCGATGCTGAGCTTTCAGCAAATGAGACTTCAACAATTGAACAGTGAGCTCCCTTGATAAACAGATTCGATCAACAACTTCATTGCTAGAATCACCAGGCAAATATGGTAGATGCAATGGTGGAGCCACTCCAAAAACAGCTTGAAATGGAGTCATCCCAATAGAGGAATGAAAAGTTGTATTGTACCACAATTCAGCTAATGGAAGCCATTTAGACCACTGTTTTGGAAAATCACCAGTCATACAACGCAAATAACATTCAAGGCAGCGATTTAGAACCTCTGTTTGACCATCTGTCTGCGGATGGTAAGCTGAAGAATACTGAAGTTTAACCCCTTGAAGGCGAAATAACTCCTTCCAAAACTTACCACAAAAAATGGGGTCTCGATCAGTCACAATGGATTTAGGGAAACCATGTAATTTGACCACTGTATCCATAAAAAGTCTAGCAACATCAATTGCTGTGAATGGATGTTTGAGGGCAGCGAAATGGGCACTTTTACTCAATCTATCAACCACTACTAATATGGTAGTCTTGGAATAGGATTTGGGTAGACCACAAATGAAATCCATGGAAAGATCACTCCAAATATGCTCAGGAATAGGCAAAGGCTGTAGAAGGCCTGGGGAAGCAACATTCTCTGTTTTAAACCTTTGACAGGTGGTGCAGTTGCGAACAAATTCACGAACATCCTTCTCCATTCCTTTCCAATAGTAAACAGCTGCTAACCTTTTGTATGTGGGGGTGACACCCGAATGACCACTAGTAGCATCACAATGGCCAAACGCAAGCAAATCAGAACGAAGCTGATGGTCTGCTCCCACCACTAAACGCCCCTTATGTTTAAGAGATCCTGTACACCAAGAATAATGAAGGTGAGAAGTAGGATCTTGTTCTAAGTCAGAGATTAAACCCTGAATGTGGTCATCAGCAGCCCAGGATTTTTGCACTCTCTCTAACAAATCAGTTACTGGGCTAGTAATCGCATTAACACACGCTTCTGGTAAACGTGACAATGCATCTGCAGCTAAATTCTCTTTTCCCTTCCGATATTCAATGTCATAAGTCAAACCCCATAACTTGTTCAACCATTTGAATTGCTCAGGAGAAACATTACGTTGCTCCAATAAATGCTTCAAGGTAAGATGATCTGTCCGAATAGTAAATGTACGACCCACCAAATAAGACCGCCATTGTTGAACCGCAAAAATAATAGCACGCAATTCCCTTTCATAAGCAGATAATGAACACGCTCGAGGACTGAAAACCTTACTAGCAAATGCCAAAGGGTGACCATTTTGCATCAAGACTGCTCCCATGCCAACACTAGAAGCATCCGCCTCAACCACAAATCTTTCATTAAAATTAGGAAGAGCCAGGACAGGAGGTGTAGTCATCAAATTCTGCAATTCGCGAAATGCGCCATCCGCTTCTGAAGTCCACTGAAATTTCGTATCCTTCTTCAGTAAGGCAGTAAGGGGACGACATATGGACCCATAATCTTTGACAAAGCGTCGATAGTATCCAGTCAACCCTAAGAATCCTCGCAAAGCCTTCAAAGTCGTAGGAACAGGCCACGATTGAATGGTAGCAATCTTGTTAGGATCTGCAGAGACACCTTGAACAGAAATTACATGTCCCAAGTAATCAACTTGAGAAGAAGCAAAAACACACTTGTTGAGTTTAACAAAAAGAGAATGTTGCCGAAGAGTGGTAAGTGTCTGAGTTAAGTGTTCCAAATGGGAAGGCCAACTATCGCTGTAAACAAGAATATCATCAAAAAAAACTAGTATGAACTTTCGTAAATGAGCACGAAATACTGAATTCATGAGACTCTGAAAAGTTGCGGGGGCATTGCTCAAACCAAAAGGCATCACACAAAATTCGTAATGACCCTCATGTGTCCAGAAGGCCGTCTTCGCAATATCTTCAGGGTGCATCCTAACTTGATGATATCCCGATCTGAGATCTAGCTTCGAAAAGTAAGAGGCACCTTGAAGTTCACTGAGATCTTCAATCAAAGGAATAGGGAATTTATCTTTAATGGTAGCATCATTAAGACGGCGATAATCAACACAAAAACGCCAAGTGCCATCTTTTTTGTGCACCAAAACCACTGGAGCTGCAAAAGGGCTATGGCTGGTTCGAACTGTGCCAGCGCTCAACATGTTCTTAACTTGCTTCTCAATTTCATTTTTCTGCAAAGGTCCATATCGATATGGACGACAGCTAATGGGCGTTTCAACTTTAAGTTGAATCCGATGGTCACATGCACGGACTGGAGGTAAATTACTGGGTTCTTGGAAGACATCTTCAAAAGCATGTAAAAGTGCTTTCAATTGACTCTGCTGGTCCACAGATAAGGACAATCTTCCACCTGTAGGATGATGTGTCGTCACATCATAGACTAAAAAGGCGTAAGGCAGAAGAAATATCCCTGTGAGAAAGTACTTCTTCACGTGGCTCAGAATTATTATACTCCATCCCTGTTAACTCATAATATTGACCCTTGTAACAAAAGGCCATGAAAGATTGGTCTAAATCCAATATAATTCGGCCCAATTTCTTGAGCCACTGGACACCCAAAATGAGATCAAAAGATCCAATATCCATCACTAAAAAATCGTCTTGAAAAGAATTACCTGACATAGCCCAGGATAACCCCTTGCAAGACTTTTCAACTCGTACTATATTACCACCAGCAACCCCCACTCGAACTCCTGGATGGGTTTGACATGGAAGATTTAAAGACTTCACTAAACGACTATGGACCACGTTATGAGTGCTCCCAGTATCCACCAAAATGGTTATACCCTGCCGTTTTATTCTCCCCTCAATTCGAAGCGTTGAATATCCCTCTTTCCCTTCTATTGCATTGATAGACCCAATCACTTCGGACTCATCATCTTCTCTGCCCAAGTTATCAACTGCGTCAACAAAATCATCTTCATCTTGTCCATGGATTACCAGCATCATAACCTGTGATTCTTTGCACTTGTGAGAAACAGTATATTTCTCATTGCACCAATAGCATAAACCTTTGCGACGCCGCTCCTCCATCTCCTTCTTAGAAAGAGTCACTGACTTTGACCCATTCGAAGAACGAACAGATGGCGAGGAAGCTGAGTTAACTGAGCTATGAGTAAAATTTCGCGGATTCAGGTTCGAAACAGAGGAGTTAGGAGCAAGGTGAGATTGGGTCCAGGAACGAGAACTTGATTTAGGAACAAAATCGCACAAAGCTTTGATCGATCGTTCCTGAATCTTAGCCATTTGCATCATACTGGCTAACGTCGTTGGCCGAAACGCTTCAACTGCCGCTTGAATATCTTGACATAATCCTCCTAAGAAACAACTCATCGCAACGCTATCAACAATTTCAACCTCCGTGAGCAAGTTATCAAAAGCGTCAATATACTCATCAATTGATAATTGGCCTTGCTGCAACTGCTTCAGTTGAACCATCGGGTTCAAAGCATGAATATCAGTGAAACGAGCTTCTAATTGACGGAGATATTCTTCCCAAGTAATGTCTTCCTCACGTCGATTTTTCATGAAATTCAAGTGCCATCGCAAAGCCCTACCTTCCAAATGAATACTCAATAGCCTGATTCTTTGATCTTCTGGCGTTGAATCCACTGCAAAAAACTGGTGGCATCGGTAAGACCATCCTTTGAAGTTTGAACCATCAAACTTGGGAAATTCGACGCGGCTGTGTTTGGTTGGTGCCGAGTAATGAGAAGAATGAGCACCATATGTACCAAATTGTACATGATGAGAGCGGCGATTTCCACCTGCAGAACCTCCACCATTGTTATCATTTGAATTTGAAACTGCCAAGCCATTGATCGTGCCGGTCAAATCTTGAAGGCAGGCTTCAATTCTCGACATAGATTGACGTAGTTCTCCAATCTCGGCTACGTTCTGATCCAAGCGATTTCGATTGCTTTCCACCAAAGCAATGTGCGTCTCCAATCTTTGCTCCAGATCGCCCACGCGTTCGGATCGAGTTCCTGGTGCCATTGAACCAGAAACCCTGCTCTGATACCAGTTGATACAGAGACGCACGAAAACAGAGAGAGAGAAAAAGGAAATAGAACCCGAAAATGTATTTCTTTATTCAACAACCCTTTCCGTGTACAAGGCTTTGTATTAATATGCATTACTCTCTAACAAGAGCTAACTAATTCTGTTTGGCTACACGTGCCACAGCAGTAAAATGAATTACACGTGTCAAAGTAGTTAACATGTAACTAAAAAACTAACTAATTGACTACACACGTATCAGAGTCTCTAGAAAAAAAAAATAGAAGCTTACTAAAGGAGCTAAGTATGGGGAAAGAGAAAAGGCAATGCAACTAACTTCAGTGGTACAGGTATGCAAATCTTCAGCTCTATCAGAAACTATACGCCATAAATATAATTTTACACTCTAATCCATCTCTTTTTCTTTCTCAAGATTTTAATCAGGTTATAATGCTGGACGAGTTGTCTGGTTCTTCTGCTATACCAGGTGCTACTCAATTTCAACGCCTTATAGACAATGTGGGGTTTATCAATGTGCCTCAGTATGGAAGGAAATTCACTTGGTCTAATAATAGAAAGGGGAAATTTATGGTATGGGAAAGATTAGATAAGGGGTATGCTAATTATTTATGGTTTGAACTATTTCCATTTTCTCAAATCACTGTTCTACCACGTGCTGCCTCTGACCATACTCCCTTACTTTTCCAAATTAATTCCTTGGGGGTTCATAGGAAGAGGAAGTTAATTAAATATGAATTTTCTGGGAGAATTTTCTCAATGCAGTAACATAACTACAAGGGTTTGGAGCCAAAATATAAGAGGTCCAGCCTTCAGGGTTCGCTCATTTTTAGCACAGACATTATCCTGTTTGAATGAGTGGAATAAATGCAATATTGGCTCTCTTGGATGGCGAATTAATGAGTTGGAAAGAAGGCTTATCCTCAATGATGATCAGGACCAACAAATGGAAGATGATATGATAAAGCATCAATTGGAGTTTCTATATGAATGTCAAGAAACTATGTGGACTCAGCGAGCAAAGGCATTATGGATGATCAATGGTGATAGAAACACAAAATACTTCATTCATTGGTCCAGAGCAGACAAGGACAGAATTGCATTCTCAAGTTAAAGAAGCAAAATTGTGATTGGGTACGGAATGCTGAAGATATTAGACATGGGTTTGAGGAGTACTTTAGGCAATTATTTTCTAACCAACACAATCATGTTGATATGGAACAGGATTAGATCAACCATGTTCTAGCTGATATTACCATCCCGAGACTATCTCAGAATCATCGAAATGAGCTGCTGAAGGAATTCTCTATGAAAGAAGTTGAGGATGCGGTTTTTCAAATGAAGGCAGATAGTGCTCCAGGAGTTGAAGGCTTTCATGCTCGCTTTTTTCAGAAAAACTGGAATTTGATAAGACAAGATATTTATCACATGGTGGTAGCATTTCAGCAAACGGGGCATTTGCTCAAGGAATTGAATAGGTCGATCATTACTTTGATGCCTAAATGTAATGGAGCACATGCTGTTAGGGATTTCAGGCCGATCAATTATGCAATGTCAATTATAAAATAATCTCCAAGGTTCTCTGTAATAGGATTAGAGTCATTATTGGGGATTATATTGCTCCAAATCAATGTGCTTTTGTCAAAGGAAGACTTATCTCAGACAACATCTTAATAGCATCACAAATGTTATATAAGATGGGGATCATGAGAAGGGAATCTATGGGACATACTGCCTTGAAGCTGGACTTTGCTAAAACATATGATACCTTATCATGGGAATTTCTCAAATGCACCTTACTCAGAATGAAGTTTCCTCAAGAATGGGTACAAATGATTATGGAGTGTGCCTCATCGGTCTCCTATCAAATTCAAATAAATGGGGAGCGTACAAAGCCAATAATTCCTCAGCGTGGAATTAGACAGGGGGATCCACTTTCTCCATACCTCTTTATTATATGTGTGAATGCCATATCATGTTGGTTAAATGACTTCGAGGATCAACGCATATAGAGAGGAATGAAAATTGGAAAAGACTCTATGGAGATATCTCATTTAATGTATGCAGATGATACTTTGTTGTTTTTTAGTGCTGATCTGGAGCAAGTCTCATTGGTCAATCATGTTATTAAATCATATGGTATGCTTTCAGGTTTCAAAACTAATCGTACTAAATCTTCTCTTATATTTAGTTCAAATATTCCTACAGGTGTTAAACATGAAATTTCTTCTCGTCTTAACATTAAATATGGAAATAAATTGGGAAGATATCTGGGTGTAGTTGTAGATTATAAGGTTAATCGGAAGAGCCAGGTGGATGATATGGTGCATAAACTTCGCAGCAGAATTGACTCCTGTCATAAAATGCATTTGTCCCAAGCAGGAAGACAAGTCTTGTTAAAATCTGTAGGCGCCTCTATACTCAATTATCAGTTGTCTTGTATTAAAATTTCTAAACAGGGTGCTCTTCGGTTAGATTCATTATGCAATGATTTCTTTTGGGGAAGTCAGGATCAATCTAAAAACATCCATCTTCTGAAATGGGATCAAGTTTGTTATTTGCAGAATCAGGGGGGTCTGGGGTTAAGGAGATTTGAAGAAAAAAATGATGTTTTGTTGGCAAAGAATTTGTGGCGATTAATTGATCCTGGAAATGATACCTATTTAAAGAAAGCAATGGGATCTAAGATCAAGTCAAAGCAGAAAGGGAGAATCTTTGGAACAGGGGTCAAGTTTTTTTATTAAAGATTTCCTCAAATGGAGAGTTGGTTTAGGTAAGTCTATAACTCAACAACCATTTATGGTGGCCTATGCTGTCTTCTCCACCATTCAATGTTCGAATGGTGTCTGATCTTATGAGGCATAATGAGGAAGGATGGAACCTGGATGGAATGAGGAAATAATCAGAAGCATCTATTCCCCATATACTTATTCTCAGATTATGGTAACTCCTTTTTCATGCTTTGATGTGCAAGATAAATTAATTTGGTGGCCTGCACCAGATGGGAAATATTCAGTTAACAAGGCATATAAAATGTTGCGGAGGCGTCAAGATGAGCAGGAACCACCACATATTTGGGAAGTATTATGAAAGGCCCAGGTTAGCTCAAAGTTTAAATTAACATTGTGGAAAATCCTTCACAAGGCCATTCCAATTAGTGATGTTCTTCAAAGGTATCATGTGGGGGACAGGTATGAATGTGGAATCTGTCAGGACCATTCAGAAACTATTGATCATTTATTTTTAGAATGTCCTTAGTCTCGTTGGCTGTGGTTTGCCTCTCCTTGGGGAGTGAGGACAGATGACATTATAAATCAGGGGGGTTTGATTCAGTGGGTCAAGAAGGTCCTATCTCGTACCAATTGGAAAAACAAGGAGGACATGGAGCTTATAAAGGGCATTTGTCTACTCACGTATTATATTTGGGAGAAGAGGATTAGTGTCGTACATGGTGGTGCAGAAAAAACTATCCCATCGGTATTAGCGCTTTTAAGGCATTATTTGTTCTGGAATCATTTTATTTTGCACGATAGCAGCAGTGGAGCATATGGGAGACACACACGGCATACTTCTGAACCAAACTGGATTGGAAAATCTGTGGAGCCAATGGATCCCAGCAGCTTGTAGGTCTTAGCATGGGAACATAAAATCAGGAGAGTAAAAGGCACCAAAATAATGCATGTGAAGATACGTATATTTTTTGCAAGTGCATTTTGTTGGCAGAAAGAGTTAATGTCGCAGATCTATGGAACAAAGGCTATCACAGCACTTCACATTCTGGGGGAGACTTTAGTAAAGATCAGTTGCAACACAAATTCAGACGGACATAACAATGATCATTGTCAATGCAATCTCGCTATTGTCACTTCATCTAAGACTCAGTCGAAGATCTTATGCAGATTACCAATGAATTCGTCAATAGCGGAGGACATGCAGTAATTAGGACAAATTTTAATAATATTACTATTTTCATTAATGGTAGTTTACTCAGAAAATTGTTATCTCCTTATGCTGTATCTTTAAACTTTCGTATATGATATCGTTTGTTTGTAATATCAAAAATAAATAAATAAATAAATAAATAATAAAAACTCACCTGCAGTGAGGAAATAGTTTCTGCTGCTTTATTTCTATCAGATATAGCATCGCTAAGTTGAGCTTCCAAACTCTCCATATTCTGATGAAAACAGACACCAAATTAATGCAAAAGCACACAAAAATGTGAAATACACAGTGCACAATATGACATACTAATTCAACTGTGAAGGAACATAGGAAAAAGTTTTGAGAAGCCTAATGAACGTGTACCTTCTGGTGTTTAGCTGAAAGCTCAGTCAGTGCAGCTTGCTTCTTTTCATCAGCTGCCTGAAGCAACCCTCTCATATCTTCTATCATCTGAATTCTCATTTTTTCCATTTTTGGATATCCAAAGAACAGAAGTGTATTCATATTAATAGATATACTTCCAAACTGATATCACAACAATTGAACAAGTTGTGCAAATAGTTTGAACCTTTGTACAGGTGAAGAGACAACAAATCACTCAAAATCCATTAATGCAGAAGTTGGGAGAGCTCCCAAGATATTTTTTTATGAATTTTCTTAGTCATCCCACCGGGAAAAAAAAATCAAGGCAAAGCAGTAAGATCATTAATGCAGTTGTAACTTTGTCAGAAGATGTAATATCATCATCAGGTTCAAATGAGTCAATCAAGAGCGGGAAAACGAAGATCAAAGAACTAGTTATAATCTCATGCACTAGATCAAAAATAACTCTTAAGTTAAACAAGGCAGTAGAAATAACTGCATACATACACTTTGCACCAACCAGTAAGTAAGAATGCAATTCTTGTCAAGTTAAACAAGGCAGTAGAAATAACTCTCTTGTTGACCTTCCACGCCAATTTTTTTTTATAAAACATCAATTTATATTTAATCAAGTAATTAATATTCATCAATATAGACATGCCAAATTTTATAAAAAAAAATGTCGTTTTATATTTAATCAGATAATTAATATAGAGTAGTATGTTTTATGTTAAGGTATAATGTATAAATATCTTGTATTAAGAGTTTTGTTCAAAAATTAGGCAATCAATCTTCCCTAGCTGATTACCGCAATCCTCTGTCCACCAAAACATTGTAAAGAAGGGGTAGAAATTTGGTTTACACAAAACAATTCGAGGCCTAAATCAAATTAAAGTTTTTACCAGTTAAGAATAAATAGGCTTTTCATACCTGGTCCTTTTCTGCAAGTGACTGTTGCAAAGCTTCAAGGGCACTCTCCTTAGGTTGCAATGAACGCCTCAAATCCTCAATGGTATCTCGAAGTCTGGATGATACAAGTTTTTACATTTATAATAGTACAAGGTATATAAGACTACAAAATTCAGTTTATGCCTATAAATCAAGTATAAACCCTCCAAAAATACCAAAGGAAGATTTTTAGATTGACATTCAAGGAGATAATTTACCCAGAGAATGATATCATATATTTCCTATAGTGCTCATTATGTTATAACAAGGATAGTTGAGATTTTCACTGCAGAGGGGGAAATGTGGAAGGATTATAACTAGTACATTCTAGAACCTCCACTCAACCCATCCCACCCCGAGATGTCAACAACAACAATAATTCTCCCATTTCAGAATTAAAACAAAAAGCTAAATCTGTTCATGAAAGCATTGATACATGCATGAACAAGAAAGGGGATAAAGGACGGGAAGTTGTTGTAATTTGACTCCTGCAATGCAAATAACTGCAAATATAAGGTATTTCCTAAGATAACTACAGTGCCATACAGCACAAAGTCATCCCATGTGTAATGTGCATGGGAACACAGTTTTGACCACCGCACCAAGAGATAAATGAGAATCTAAAACGTCCATGGACTCATCAATCAGAAAAATAAAAAGCAATATAGTGGCCATACTTGTTATTAGCACTTCTTAGTTGCTGTCTGTCCCCATCCATGGCCTTCAATGCCTCATTTGCTTGCTGCCTTGTGCGCTCTAACTCCTGCTGCAATGACAACTGCTGGGATGAAGCTTGCTCAGCCTTTTCGTTCACCTCACGCAATTGGACCTCAAGATCATCTTTTTCCTAAGTACAATGTTTCCCGACCAACAATTTGGACTCAGATTCTACATTAATATGAAAGAAATTTTCAAGAAAATTCTTATGCTGATCGCCAAACTAGCAAAGATATACTTATTTCAAGATGAATATTTAGAGAACCGCACATGAATTATGATTGGATGGGTTCACCATTTGAAGGCATTACATTTTTAATAAAAATTCGGTAACAAAAAATAGCAAGGAAAAACAGAAATATCAACAAAATTCAGTGACCAGAAAAGAAAAATAGCAAGTTTTCACCTTCTGAACCTCCTGAATGCGCTGCTTTGCTCGTTTGTGAAGCCTGTTAAACTTTGTATCAAGTTCAGTATACTTTTCCTCACGCTCTTTTATATCTTGGTCAAACTTCTTTTCAGCTACAAAAAGAAGGTATACGATGCATTTATACAATCATCAATATATTTATAAAAGATATAAGAAGCTATAATATTCACAAGTTGCAAACAGGGTGGCTCATCTCAAACTTCGTGAAAATGCACAGGGCCTATTTTAGTTAAAATAATAGAGCTAAATCACTCTAGAGAGATATTTTCGTTTTTCCTATACAACAGAAGCAACCACAAAAGCATTTTTTTACACATCTATTTGATTCTAAAATCTAAAAACTTCAAGGAGAGAAAATAAGGTTTGTTCATTCATACAATAAAATTTATTACAACGTTCTAGTGATGCAAGAATTTGTGAGCTTACCAATGATCCTTAAGGAACACAATTATAAAATTATACTATCACTAACCAAGCCAATTTAAACTTATCATGCAGAGGATTAAATTTTCAAACAAAGCTCATTAAACCAAGCAGGCTTAATACGCTGATTTAGCTCATTTATTTAATAAATTTACCAAGCAAAATCATAATTTTGATGAGCTAATCTGAAAATTTCACAAATGACTCAGTTCATTTACTCAGCCACATCTAGCCATACAAGTAGCAGCAAGATCTTAAATGTAAGTCAAATTATACTCGAGTACAAGTGCTGCATGACTTTAACAGATGAACAAACAAAATCAGACCTGCATCAAGCTTTTCAGAAAGCTCTTGCGCTTTTGCATCTGCCTCTGAGTATGCCAATTGAAGATGCTTTAGAGCCTCTTCAGCTGCACCTCTTGTTTGTTTTTCATCTTGAAGTTCTTTATTTAATGCTTGTACCCTTTCCTGCAGTTCTTCAATGATATCAGATTGAACTTCTTCTGGGCCACTAGCTTTTCTTCCCATACTAGAGTCACTATGTACACTGTATAGACTGTTAAAGCCCTCAAACTGAGACTTCAAAAAATCATTCTGAAATTTTAGTTCGAGAGCAAATTGTAGAAGATGATCATCAAGATCAATTTGACCTCTATTGTCATCCGATAAGCCATTTTCTAAAACAAGATTTCCATAGCTTCCATGATTGTGATGATTCCTGTCTGAGAACTGCTCCTCGTGTTTAGAAGGATCTCCTTCATGATTTTTCATGATTCCACCAATAACACCTGTACTTATTGCCACTGACCCCTAGTTTCCAAGAATCCAGTACATATCCTGCAGTTGGACAACCATGAACCTACTATTACAAATTCATAATCCCAGCGTTTTGGCATATGAATTATTTAAAGAATAAGGAAGACACAGCAAAGCAACCAGGCAAGCTAATGCAACCAACTATCTTCAAGAATAACATATCATAAAGTTACCCCAGAACTGCAGTACAAAGCGTCAGTTTTGACATACAATCAGTGTTTTTGTGTCAATTAAGAACCCCTTGAACACCAAAACGAAACATTATATCATCCCCAACAATGTAGTTTCCCATGATAATTTGTAACTTTGAATTGTTCCACAGACAAATGCAGTAATAACCCCTAAAACCCACTCGAGTTTTTATAATCAAGCATTGTCTTTGATGTTGCCGAAAACAGCGCTCAGTTTCGTGAACAAAACTTATAAACAACACAATATAATATTGTCTTCTGGCGTGCATGCCGAAGTTATAGATTTTTAAATCAAATCCGACCCAGTAAGAATGTCATCAGGAGGAACATTGAAGAACAAAGGCATGACAAGTGAGAGTACCTTGAAATTATGAAGACAAAGTGTGAGGAAGCTGAGCTACAAAACCAACCACAACTTAGGCGATTCAAAAAGGGAGAATCGGAGGTCAGGTGAGATCGCCGGTGCAGGATGGGATCTAACACCACAGTCCAAGCGCCGAGAAGAAAGAGAAAACGGTGCCGTTTCGAGGGGCTTAGGCCTCAGCGCTTGGGCTTGGGCTTGGATTTGGATTTGGATCCTCCGTTTCTTCACTTTCGGCTATTCGTGTTTATTACCCCCCCCCCCCCAAAAAAAAAATATTATTATGGGTAAATTTGTAAATTTAGTATCCTACGATATTGCAAAACGCACCAAACATAAACTTCAATTTTTTTGTCACTTTATAGTACTCAACAATTTATTTCGGAGTAGATTTAGTAACACCGTTAATTCTTGTTAACTTCCGTTAAATATTCGAAATGTGGGGCCCGCAATGACTGCAGCTTCACTCTTATAATAAGGGTAAAGGTGCACATTTAGTATCCTACAATATTACAACGCGCACCAAACATAAATAACAATTTTTTTGTCAATACATAGTTATCATGAGTTTAATTATTTTTGTGGGCCGGTAGGTCTCATCCCCTCCCTCCCCACATCGGGTTTCACTGACACATTCGACCTCGCTTCGAGGCTGTTGTTGGAGCGGACGATGATGGTGTCGCCGGTGATATGGAAGATGATGACGTCACTAGTAATATGGCAGGTGACCAACTGCACAAAAAATAAATAAGTGAAAGCCGATTCTACCAGATGTAGCCCCCTAACCCCTCTCTTGGAGCAGAAATGGAAACTGGTGAGTTAGGGGTGTATATACCTTTCATTGGGTAGCCCGCTCAACTTGGCGTCACTAGTGATATGGCAGGTGACCAACTGCACAAAAAATGAATAACTGAAAGCCGATTCTACCAGATGTAGCCCCCGGCCCTCTCTTGGAGCAGAAATGGAAATGGGATTTGTAGGTGAGTTAGGGGTGTGTATAACTTTCATTGGGTAGCCTGCTCAACTTCCATATCACCGGTGACGCCATCATCGTCCGCTCCACCGATAGCCTCGACGCGAGGTCGAAGGTGTCAGTGAAACCCGATGTGGGGAAGGAGGGGATGAGACCTACCGGCCCCAAAAAATAATTAAACTCATGATGACTATATATTGATAAAAAAATTGTTATTTATGTTTTGTGCGCTTTGGAATATTGTAAGATACTAAATTTGCACCTTTACCCTTATTATAAGAGTGAAGATGCCGTCATTGCGGGCCCCACATTTCGAATATTTAACGGAAGTTAACAAGAATTAACGGTGTTACTAAATCTGCTCCGAAATAAATTGTTGAGTACTATAAAGTGACAAAAAAATTGTAGTTTATGTTTGGTGAGCTTTGCAATATTGTAGGATACTAAATTTGCACATTTACCCTATTATTAGTATCATCATTATTGTACATAAGCCGGTAATTCCGATGGTCATTTTCGCGTTTGGATCGTCAGATGAAGTGCAGCCCCATCCGTTGACGATCAATTCACCACTTTATATCAACTACTCCCTTGCTCCGGGATATAATAGAAAATATTTGGGGATATGAGTTTGGTCATAAATATAAGAGCTATTTCTAATTGTTCCCAATTTTTCCCTAAATCATCCTTATTAATAATATTCAACAATAAATAAGTAAAAGAGAGATGGTGGAGATAAAGGTAAATGGTTAGAGTATATTAGTAATATTATGTGATTTTAATTAACTTAACTAATATAATTAATCTAATCAAATTTAGTAAATAGGTTTTATATTTAAGACCGGAGAGAGTATTATATGTTTTATTAATTGACCACTTTATATCAGCTATATGTTCCAGGTTTAGCTTATTGCACTTGATTATTACATATTTTTATCCACTAATTATGGGAAATTAGCATTTGTTCTGGGCTATTAAATGGGGATTTAGGCACTTTTATACTTAGGATCCAAGATTAGAGAGTTAATTGCATTTTCATTATAATTTGAGCATATTAGGCATTTAACTTGACAAATCAATGTGGTTTAATTGTGCTTATTTAATATCTTAGACTCTTGGATGAAATTAGTATGGGATTAGGATTAATTGGCCATAATTATAGATTAATTTGTATTGATTAATTTATAAGGCTATTTGATCCTTTTTCATATCATATTCACTTGTAGGGTCGCTCAAGGACCAAAGGAATGGATCCCGGATGAATTGTAGAAATTACAGAAAAGGACCTCGAAATTCCCAAATTACAAAAAAGGACCTCAAAATTCCCAAATTACATAAAGGGACTCTGGAATTTCCAAATTGCATAAAAGGACTCCGGAATTTCCAAATTGCAGAAAAGTCTCACTCAACAACCCCACCATCATTATTATATTCTACACACCATTCTCCACTCAACAACCCCACTATCATTTATTTTATTCTCCACCTACCATCCACTCAACAACCCCACTATCATTTATTTTATTCTCCACATACCACTCACTCAACAACCCCACCATCATTTGTCTTCCATCACTCACTATATATATCATCTTCACCACCACCAAGCAACACACCTCTTCTTCATCCTCCTTCTCTATTCCTCTCATTCCATCCATCCCAATTTCATCTCCCACCTCATTTTCTCTCAACCCTACCAACATGAGTGGCTAGGCACCTTTGTGGGGATCTTGATGGAGGAAGGCAATCGGAGCTTCAACGTCTTTAATGGGGAGTTATTAGTTTCTTTTCTTGTCCAATCTCATTTATGTATTTCAATTCCATGTGTTTTGGTATATGTATATGTTTTTGGAACAAGTTGCCTTTGAATTTCTATTGGTCATGCATGTAATCAAGCGATGCTCTTTTATGTGTATGAACCTAGTGTTGGTTTTATGATATCATGCCATAGATGTGCTTCATTTATATCTCCTTTGGATTTCTAGAATATGTTAAATGCATGTGCGATTGTATATGTGTTTAGACACTAGGTCCAACGTTAGATGGTTTGATTTACTTCTAACGAGAGTCTCTTTGCATGTTTATCATAATTCTTCACTACCGAGTTGGGAATTAACGGTTGTTTGATTAATTAATTGAATGAGCGATGCGCCACGTCAATTAGTTAATTAGGTAACCGGACTAAGAGCGATTGCCTTAGGTTCGATCATTAGAACTCGGATTAGAACTCCCATATTCTTTTAGAAGCTAGGAAAGTTGCCCAATTCATCAAGAGACCCATGTTCATCTTAATAGTTTCACAAATCCATTTTACTTGCTTTCTCCATAATCGAAAATCCCAAAAAGAAGTAAATTAGTTTCCTTAATCAAAATCTCAAAATACCCCGACTTTTTATAGCTTTTCATGCATTTAGTTAGCTTAGGTTAGTTCATTAGGCTCCTTGAGAGACGATCCGAGAAAGCACCACTAGTGCAATCCTTGGTTAATTTAATTTTGCATTTGAACCCCAAGGCGTATTAGGAAAGGTTCAAATCATTAGCTGTTTGTTGATTTTATGAAAACAAAATATATGTTCATTTGAACTTATAAAACATATATATATTTATTGAATTTTGAATAGTATAATATCTTTACTCTGTTTATAAAAGATTTATTATTTAATTGTTTTTAAATTTTATAGTATCTCCGTATATCATATTTTTATGATCATTTTATAAAATATTCCCAGAGTAGTTAGAAATATGTTTTTATATTCTAATTACCTTTTAAAACCAAATAAAAAATTTCATGAGTAGATTTTTCATTAAAAAGCAACAACAAACCATCATCTATTTTGCATATTTGCCTTTCATTTGCTCATCCTTGGGTTTCTTGGTTTTTTTTTTTTTTGGCTTGAAAAATATTGTCATAGCTATGAAGCTTACATATTGTTGCTAGGTCAAATGAGTAAAAGGCAAAATGGGTAATTAATTATAGGTCACGTGTAAGGAAATTAATTAAGATGAGGCCCCACGAAATCACAAAATTAATCTGAGATCCTTACCAAGAAGTTGTTGTTGCATGCTCATTAAGTTGTTATCGTCAGGCCAAACCGTTGTTATCGCCTGGTCAAAAGTTGTTACTCCTTACGATTATAACTTTTGGCCAGACGATAACAACTTACGGCCTAACGATCACAACCTTTAAATTCTTGTTCAATAACAACTTTTGAACCGTCAATAATAATTTAATGAACAGGCTATAACAACTTCGTAGGACCTGAGATTAATTTCATGATTTAGTGGGACATTATCTTAATTAAGTTCTTTACACGGGACCTATAATTGATTACCCAAGGCAAAATCCCGTGGAAGAAACTTAAAATCCAAGCACCATTGTGGTTATATCCAATAATAGATGAAGGTTCGTTCAACATATACTATTTGCCACAAACTCACTTAAGAATTCAAGAACACATCGGACTCTTTCAGATACAAGAGCAGAATTTTTTTTAAGCTGAAATTTAACAAAGAATGTCTACCACGCAAGACTTTGCTCTCAAAATGATTGAACGACTTTATTAGATCAGTAAACTTGACATCTTTCTCCAAAAATCACATGAGATGGAAAAAGGTGGATGCCATTGTGCTCATAGTCTCCACTAAAGATATTAGCTCTATACTGGTGCAAGGAATTCGGCATCTCAGCAACATACTCCAGTTTTACGATTGTCAATAGACAGTTGAAATCAAGTTATGATTTGAAACTAATCTTGTGCACATTTTTCCAGATACAACGGTGTGATTCTCATTTCTTAAGCAATGAGCTGGCATTTGATTCCGCAAATGATGTCTATACCAAACCACATAAGTACTAACGTCAATTTTATATATCTGGATCCCGAGCTCCTAAAAGTTTGTGACCCTTTTAGTCAAACCTCCGATTTCTTTAAATCAAAATCGCTATTTCATTATGCAGTTATCCTTCAATCATTTAAAAGACTTACAAATTTATTAAAAAAACTATATACATATAAAATCAGGAATGAGAAAAATAAAGCAAAACAAGGAACGAACGGAAAAGTATTATGACAAGGTTTTCGGAGCGGGACCAATCGAGCCTCTGGTGACGAAGGCGATCTCCTGAATGTTCCATAATAGCGCACACACACATAATTGGCAATTTACAGGAGGAGCTGCACCTGCCACTATGGTTCAAGAAATACGAGGTGAGAGGGGACAAACATAAAGAGAGTGCCGCAGGAGGTGATAGATTCCATGAATAGGAACAAGGTGTGCCTCCTCAAGGGCAGCCTGGCCACTCTTGTGGAGGGAGGAATAAGCTCTTTGAACGTCCAGCTCAGGAAGGAGCTTGATCTCTACACTTCTCTTGTCAATTGCTTCAACCTTCCTAGCCTTCCCACTCGCCATCAAAATGTCGATATCGTTGTCATTCACGAGAACATCGAGGGTGAGTACTCCGGTTTGGAAGCCTCAAGGTCTCTTTTCCTTCACATAACCATTCTGTTGCTTTCATTTGTAGGATCACATCCATTTTTACTTACTTTCAACTACTGTTCTATTTTGTTTCCATGTATTTGTTCCTTTGCTCATTTGATTTACGACCTTTCTTTGAGCATTTGGTGGCTCAAAAATTGGTTTAATTCATTATCTGGATTTCATAACTCTCTGCCCTCTCAAGTCCCTCTCACTATTTAACACTCAATTGTCATTCATCATGAATTGGCTGCTATATATTGAACAATGAAACGTGATAACTCCCTATATTTAAGAGATTTTTAGAAATATTTTGTTATATTTGGAAGTCATCAATTCAAAAATTAAAAGATTTTGTTGGGATTTGATAAGATACCAATTTGAGCATTATTTGGGGATTTTCTTTTAAAATAGCTTGTCTTTAATTAGAATAGGAAAGTGTTACTAAAAAAATTAGAATAAGTAAGCTAAATAAAAATAAATATGAATATTTGAAAATTAAAAAAAAAGTTTCAGTTTGATTTTTTTTCATTATTATTATTGTAGGCATAGCAGAATCAGATTTCTATACTTCACTTACCATTCCATTTTGAACTTCACAGATTTAAAAAAAATAAACAAACAAAAAAGAGGTAGCAATTGATTTGGGAGCAAGCTATTGATATGGCAGCGTTTTGGGCAGCACTTGAGGAGACCTAAATTAGATTCATCTAGACACACTATTCATCGGGAGGCTTACGCCGCAGAAAATCTTGGAGAATTCAAGCTAAAAAAAGGAAAAGAAAGCAGCGACGGCACGGTTCACTGATCGTCATCACGGAACAAGCATCACGCATGTAGAAGAGAGGATTGTGCACTGTTCATCATTTTCTTCATCTGTGATTTTCATCGGACAAGTCCGAGCATTTTGTGGGTTCTAATTTCCATTTTTCTTTATGATTTTGGACATTGAATCTAATTTTGTTGAGATGATTTTGATGGAACCTATGTGTGGCTAGTTTTCTTTTACAACCTAGAGCACTATGAACTTGTTTGTGACTTAGAGATTTTTCCCACTTATTGGTTATGCTTAATTTTAATTCAGCTTATTTAATCTTGCTTTTACTGATTATTGTTTAGTGTTTGGCCACCATTGTACATATTTAGGGAATTTAGAATTGAACTCGACGGAGGGAATTTTAAATAGATCATGGAATTAAATAATGTGGAATTAGATTTTTAATCTAAGTTAGATTTTAATCTAATTTGCGTTTAGGATAGACGTATACCTAGAAGTTCTGCATAGTCAAATTAGAGTGTTACTAATATAAATTGTACCTAATTAATTTGTGTGAGGCTTTGCATGATTAATCTAGGTAAGGATATAAGTAGACCAACAGGCATTTATAGACACTAGGATTCTAGATTAGCTGATTAAGTTAAGGTATAATTAATGTAGTGGAAATAAAATCTAAGAAGCAAGTAAGGAATTAGTTACTCTAGGTTGTTCATTTAATATTTGAATTTAATCCGTGTTAAAGTTCGTGTTTTTCTAATTAGATCTTAGTCAGTTTTCTTTTACTCATTTGAATCAAATTATGTCTTGCTCAACTTAAACAAAAATAGGAAATTTAATGCCTAGTTATCAATTATTTTGAATCTCTGTGGGATCGACCTTGATTCGTCAATTTACTATTTCTATGGCCCGTACACTTGTGGAGCTTATTTAAATTTTAGTAGCATCAAAACGTATTTGAATTTTTGGCCTTTTATATGTGATAATAAAAATATACAAATGTTCATGTCATTTTATAAGCAACGTGTATGCCTTTAGCCTCCACTCACTTCTATGTATATATTGATGTTTGAATTGCTATTCATATGCTTCTTGTTGTTTTCGTCATATTTCCTTTTCATCAATGCAATATCTCTGTTTTCTGGTCTCTAGAGAAATCATTTAGTAGTTGAGCCTCCTACAAAAAAATTTCATTGTATGCTATTTCATTTATTCCCTTAATAATCATTGCGTGTCTAGTCTTATTATCATGTATTGTGATTGTGCAATAAGGGTTAATGTGTGTTGGTAGGTGATAACAAAGTTCTGTTTAGAGCGCATCACTAGATACGCCTTCAAGTATGCTTACCTAAATAACAAAAAGAAGGTGACTGCGGTGCACAAAGAGAACATCATGAAGCTAGCAGACGACTTGTTTTTGGAACCTTGCAGAGAGGTGGCTAGTTATTATCCTGCTATCCAATATAATGAAATAATTGTGGATAAATGATGCATGCAACTTGTGTCAAAGCCAGAGCAATTTGATGTCATGGCATGTTATTCAATCATATGTAATTAATTAATGTTATTGGAAGACAGTACTTCCTTCCTCCTTACTAAATATAAGATCAAATTAACTTTTTTTGAGAGATTAAGATAAATAAATGAGCTACCTAATCATAATTATTTTTTGTATTATTAGACTATATGTTAGCTTAAAAGTCAAATAAACTGGTTTAGAGAAAAAATTTCGACAAAACAATTTATATGTAACTTATTTAGCTTTCTTAGAATTCTCCCAAAAAAAGTCAACTAGTTCCTATATTTAGCAATGGATTATTAATTAGTGAAGTGATGGGTAGTGTAAGTAACGCTGAATCTGTACGGGAATCTGGCGGCAAACACGACGACATGCATAGCGAGAGGGACAGGGGTGATGCTGGGAGCATGCGGTGTTTAAGCAAGGGGCGTCGGCGAGGAATTTAGGAAATCACAGCTTGGTGGAGCAGAAGACGACCAACCCTGTGGCTATACTGCTCTTTTTCGCCATGATGCTCTGTCATTTGCAGTCTCGGCCTTTACTGACTGATTGGAGAGTGCTGTGAAGGATGTCATTGTGGAGGGGAAGCACCTCTCTAAAGACTTGGGAGGTTCCAGTGCCACCCAACACATTGTTGACGCCGTCATTGCTGTCTTATAATGATGATTCTACTCACCTTTCATGTTTCAATAATTTTCTTATTCTTCGTTCAACTTACCATGTTGCGCTCACATTCATTTGTTTAGTTTCAATCTAATCACAAGCAATCCCTGTTCTGTCTCCCTCCTCATCTCTCCACTTATTAATTTGCTTTTTGATTGCTCCTTTTTATATATCATTCCCCCATAGGACTGATCAAAAAACATATTCTAAAAGCACAACATTCTGCATTCGACTTTAATTTAATGGTGTGCCTTATAAGTAGAACCAAATAAAACATTCTCTCTCTACCTTATAAATTGACGAGATGAGTATATATGTGTTTTAAGAAAATCAACACATATTTTTAACTAAAAGTTTATTTGAATAATTTTTTGGATGCATCCAAATTGGTTGAGTGATGCTACCAAAATTTTAATCAAGCTCCGCAAGTGTACGGGCAGCAGAAATAGTAAATTGGAGAATCAAGGTCGATCCCACAAAGACTCAAAATAATTGATAACTAGGCATTAAATCTCCTATTTTTGTTTAAGTTGAGTGAAACAAGAATGAGTCCAAATGAGTGAAGAAAAATTAACTAGTATCTAAAAAAACGAACTTTCACACGAATTAAATTCAAGAGTTAAATGAACAACCTAGAGTCACCAATCCCTTATTTGCTTCTTAGATTTTATTCCCATTAAATTAATTATGCCTTAACTTAATCAGCTAATCTAGAGTCCTAGTGTCTATAAATGCTTGTCGGTCTACTTATATCCTTACCTAGATTAATTATGCGATACCTCACACAAATTAATTAAGTACAATTTATATCGGTAACACTCTAATTTGACTATGCGGAGCTTCTAGGTATATGTTTATCCTAGACACAAATTAGATTAAAATCTAACTTAGATTAAAAATCCAATTCCACATTATTTAATCCCATGGTCTATTTAAAATTCCCTCCGTCGAGTTCAATCCTAAATTTCCTAAACATGTTTAATGGTAGCCAATCACTAAACAATAATTAATAATAGCAAGATTAAATAAACTGAAATAAAATTAAGCATTACTAATAAGTGGGAAAAATTTCTAAATCACAAACAAGTTCATAGTACCCTAGGTTGTAAATGGAAATTACCCACACATGGTTTTGAACAAAATTATCTCAACAAAATTAGATTCAATATCCAAAATCATAAAAGAAAATGGAAATAAGCACCCACAAAATGCTTCCACTAGTCTGAAAACTAGAATCACAGATGAAGAAGATGAACAGTGGCGCTTGCTTTGATTTCACGCTAAAGAAGAATTCATAGTGGTGCTCACTCCCTTCTTACGTGTGATGATGATGAATTGATGAACAGTGTGCGATGATGATCTCCTCTCCTCGAGTGGCGGCACACATTCCTATTGTTTAGCGTGTGTATCTAAATGTAAATGTGATTACCGCCGCCTCTTGCTTCCTTACCTCTTGCGTGTGCGTGAATGAATAGTGTGTGTGCTCAATCAATTAGGTCTCCCCCTTACTCTATTAGTCAAAATCGTGAGTTTTGGTGGCTGCCTAAAACAACAACAACAACCAAGCCTTATCCCACTAAGTAGGTTCGGCTACATGGATCGCACGATGCTATTGTGCTCTATCGGTAACCAAATCTTTAGATATATTATTTACTGAAAGATCTCGTTCTACAACTTCACTGAGTGTAAGCCTCGGTCTCCCTCTTCCTCTCTTAATCGGACTCCAGACTGTTTGATCTACCATCCTCACTGGCGCATCTAATGGCCTTCTTTGTACATGTCCAAACCACCTCAAACGATTTTCTACCATTTTCTCACTAATAGGTGCCACTCCAACTTGCTATCGTATATGATCATTCCGAATCTTATCCTTTCTTGTGTGACCACACATCCATCTCAACATCCTCATTTCAGCTACACCTATTTTATGTTCATGTTGACCCTTCAAAGCCCAACATTCACTACCATATAATACTGCTGCCTAAAAATGAAATAAAAAAATTCAAAATCAACCTATAATATTGATGATGAAGTAACCAAATTGATTGGTTTTCCTTTCTAATTATTTCCTTCTTTTTTTTAACAAGAAACAACTTCCCTATTTTCATTAAAACTATGATATTAAAAGGAAATCCCCAAATAATTTCTGAAATTGATATCATAACAAATCCCAACCAAATATATTGATTTTTAAATTGATGACTCCACAAATACAATAAAATATATCTAAAAATCTCATAAATATGGGGAGTCATCACACCCTCATACTTGCATCAAATCTTGTCCTCAAGATTTTAAATTGTAGAACAACAATAACCAATGAGACCATGGAATCAAGATTTCAAAAGTGAACATCACACAATTTGAAACAATTCAAACTTTCAAAAATTAAATCTTCTTAGAAATCTTTTTCACCATCCACAAATGCAAGTAATAAGGCAATCAATTTGGCAAAGGTAAATCACAAAAGCCACTACTAGAAAAACACTTTTCACGTCTCTTTTTGCTGGGACGTGGATTGGGGAGAAGTAGAATGTCGGAACTTTCCACGTCTCTTTTTAAATATGAGATGTGGAAAAGTTGCCACTTTCCACGTCTCACATTCATATGTGAGACGTGGAAAGTGGCCAGTTCAACACTTTCCACGTCTCTTATTCAAATAAGAGACGTGGAAAGTCTTTTTTTAAAAAAAGATTTTTTTAATGAGAATAACTAACCCCAATATTTTATCAGAATAATAGAAATATAACACTTAGAATGGAAAACATGAATTAATTTTATTATTTATATTCAAACTAAGATTACAAAAAAGTTATAAAACAACTTTGATCCTAAAATATGGGAAGGTTAGCAATAAAAATAAAACTGACCATAAGCAATCCCACATTCATCCTACCCACTCTTGCGAGCGGCAGGGATGTCATAAATAATATTGAGCAGAAGGCTTCCAACATAGAACAAAATGAAGAAATATAAAATCATCTCCTCATGTTAAATAACTATATAAAAAGGGATCTCTTCAACAATAAACGGAACCTTCCATTTCTACTATTCCTATAAATGACAGAAAGCAGTGTTTGATCTAACAAAACCATAAAATTTCCATAGTATGTTTCTCAAAAAAGAAAATAAAAGAAAAGATGGAAGCAAGGAACAATGAAAAGCATAAAGAACCCCACTTTATCTAATGAAGTTGACAAGTAGTGAAACTAGACTACCGGCTTGAATCAAACATACAAAGAAAGAGTTCACTTAATCCTCTATTTCCACGAAGATATGACAAACATACTTGTGACCAGACCATGACACTAGCTAAAAAGGCAAGGGTATGTAGTATCTCATTTTCAGCATTGAGACCAACTAATGCCACAGAATCTCCTGATATCTGCAATAATGAAAAGAAAATTAAATGGTGATATTAAAATTGAAAATGAAGCATTCATATTCACAGAGCTAAATTCTTACCTTCCAAAACTAGGGCAATATGCCATATAACAAAATTGCGCAGTCCATCAATATGGTCACTAACTAGTAAACAAAACGAAAGTGGTTGGAAGTAAAGGGAAACCCGCATATAAGACCACTCACAAGAATCTTAGTCTAAATAAGTGGAACACAGGACAGATATGAAATAGAATAAACAAACCTTTTATCAAGACTATAGGCTCTAGATTTCTCAAATTTCTCTTGGCTGATTACTCCTTTCAAAGTATTTGGAAGAGTAAGCAGTTTGAGAGCAGCGTGCTGTCGCACATCCAAATATGTTTCAAATATGTACATTAATATCATAAACCCTAATTATTATGGTACAAAGAACAAAATCAAAGACAAAAACAAAATCCCAGCAAAGAACCCAAAGAACAAAATTGAAGACAAAGCCACCCCTTTCATCCCCTTGATCAAACCAATACTTCTTCTCAAAGGCTCAAAACCCCAACTTGATTCCACAACCACAACCACAGACACCAAGGTCCAGTTCACTTGCAAATACACCAACACAAGCAACAGGACAAGCAGAACAACCCCAGAGAAACCAAATAAGGAGAGGAGTATTCAATCTGAACCCCCAACAGCTCAATCCCTCGAATCACCAAAAACAAAAGAACCCTAAAAATTAGTGTAATCAAAGATACAATAATTTGAGAAACAATAACAGTGACCAAAAGGGGTAAGAAGGAAGCAAAGATAGATTTAATAGCTGAAAGCTGCGACGGCCGCACCTGACACATATAGTGTGGGTCTTGTTCCTCCTCTTACTGAAGCGTCCCGTACCCTTCCCCTAAAATTCACAGAAATTACATCAACATATGGAAATCAAACACAGAACAAATCGTAATATAATCACTGAAGGCATATATAGCAGATTCATGTACAAGCAAATTGACCAAAACAAAGAGAATCATGTATGAGCGAAATCCTAATAAGTGGCAAAGACCAAAACTCCAACGTTTACTTCACTTACCTCAAATTCGCCAAATGCATGTAACCTGTCCAGAATCTATCCCATAGGCAATGAGAACACCTGTGATCTAAAACAGGACCATCAACAAGGACCACAACCAGGCCATAAAATCTCTGTAACTAAAATAAGAAGTAGCGAATTCACTTCCATGACTTTAATTTAAAAAAGGGGGAAAATGTCCTAGAAGCAGGGATCCATAGCTTGAAAATAAAAATCTAAGCACTGGTTTAATCTCTTTTCCCCTTAGAAATTAGCAAAAATTAGCAACTAAACAAGCAAGAGGTTTAGAAATTGCTTACCCAAACTAAACAATCAAAACACGATCTAAAAGAAGAGACGGAACAGCAAGCAAAGGTCAAGGGCGAGAATGCGAACCACGATCTAAAAGAAGAAGAAAAGAGATGAATGAACTCTAAAAGAAGTTAGGAAAGAGCAAACCACGATCTAAAAGAAGAAGAAAAGAACAGGGAGAGGCGAATGACGAACAACAATCAGAGCCGAAGCGAGGGATTTATGACCACTTCCTTCCTCCGTACATTCACATCCTTACCTCTCTTCGCTCAAAGAAGGATGGGAAACTTCGCTCGAAGCCAGTGACTCCACCGTTCCTCCTCCATCTCTCTCATTCTCTCTCGATGGCACCCAATGAGGTAGCAGAAGGAGTGGAAGTGATTAGGGCTCGGGTGCACGTCTCAAAAGAGAGGTGGGGGAGGGGGTTTTCTTTTGTTTTTTAATAGTTTCTACGTCTCACTTATAAAGTGAGACGTGGAAACCGTTTTATTTTTTTAAAAAAAATAGTATTCACGTCTCACTTTATAAGTAAGACGTAGAAAAGGTTTATCCACGTCTCATATTTTTTGTGAGACGTGGAAACCTTTTTATTTTTTTAAAAAAAATTAGTATTCACGTCTCACTTTATAAGTGAGACATGGAAAGGGTTTATCCACATCTCATATTTTTTGTGAGACGTGAAAACCTTTTTATTGTTTTAAAAAAATTTAGAATCCACGTCTCACTTTATATGTGAGATGTAGAAAGGGTTTGTCTACATCTCATATTTTTTGTGAGATGTGAAAACTAATTTCTCACCTATATCTCCCACATTCCCGCCTATATTTCCCATTTTCCCGCTCATTTTTTAGAGAATCAACGTCTAATATTGAAAAAAGAGACGTTGAAAGTTTTCAATATATTTACAATTTTGCCACCGCCTTTTTTCTATATCTCATATTTAAAAGAGAGACGTGACATGGGGACGTAAATTCTATTTTTTGTAGTAGTGAGCATGTCCCTCACTGGTCAAGTGTTTGCTCTCTACTCTCAAGATAATTAGGGCTTGTGTTTCACTCAATTCCACCTATTGCAACCATCTACCATAAGCTTGTTTATCATCTCAATCTCCACTATACTATCACATTACACACACAAATCAAAAGGACTTTTAAGGTTGTAATGCATAAGGTAGGATAATGAAATGGAAGTGATGTATGGAGTATACTTTAATCAGTGCTGAGCGACATAGTGATAAGCATGAAGAATGAAGAAATCACATATTTGAATAAAACCACACTTATTTTGAACATGGATCTTATTCTTTTAAACCCTAAAATCTCCTTTTTATTTTTTCATTCTTCTTCTAACCTCTTTCTTCCGCCTTTTTTTAAACCCTTTTTTTAACTTTTTTTCTTTTCCCTTTCTTTTGCTTTCTCTTCCTTTTCTTTTTCACCCATTCACTTAGTGCTTTTTTTATCCTTTCACTCTTCTTTATATGAGTATTACTTAGCACTTACTAAAGTAATAACTGATATGAAAATAAAAATTGCATCAATTCAAACAAATGGCTAATATATATGCAATTTTTCTTTTTTAAAAAAAATTAAGGCTCAAAGGGGGTGAAACAATGGAATGATGTGAAAAGGATGGCAATTTAGCTAAACTGGCTATGAAAACAAGTGCCTATATCACTTTTGTGAATACAAAGGATTTTAAGTCTCAAAAGAGATTCCAGACAAGTTCTAGAGATGAAATTGCAATAGATGTACTCCCTCTTGAAAGAATAAATATTAAGGCTCAATTCCTCACTAGTCTTTTGACATCCTTAAGTCATTTACCTAAACCAAATTTCTTGTCTATTAACTAACATTCTAAGAAGATGAAATCAAGCTCCAATCAAATTCAATTGTTTCAAGCCCAAATCAATCCAAAAATGCCAACATTCACCAGTAAAATCAAGAATTCCAGAATTTTTCACAAAAATTTCAAAAAGAAAGCTTGAGGACATATTATTCACAGCATGGTACTCTTACACCCCCACACTTAAATGTCATATTGTTTCCAATGTGAACATGTACATGAAAAGTAGTAGGGAATAAGAGACCATCCATAAACAAGTGTAGAGATGACAAAAGCTTCTCAAGTTCAATATGATGTGGACCCAATAGAAACCTGTCCTAGAAAACCCAGAAATTACAAATTGGATAACAAAGGCGGAAGCGAATAAGTAGAAATAACAAAATAAAGGATAGGGATGTTGCGATAAGGAGCCCCATGAACACACGTTCCAGAAAACACTAGGTATATGAAACCCAGCACCCAAAGAAAACATGACTCAAGAACTCCATGTATAATAACACAAGAGTCGATCAGTCTCTTATGCCCGTACTCTTTCAAGAATACATAACCAAGTAACCAACAAGTAAAAACCTGTTAAAAGAAAATTATTATTCATCTTGTATTCATCTTCATATTAAATTAAAGTTCAAGTACAAAATGAAGCCTATGAATAGGCAATAAGAGAACACTCTAGAATAAAAAACCTATGACAGAAATGCTATAAACGATAATCGATTGACCTGATTGGCACCAATTAATCATAAGAGAATAAGACATGACTTAAACTTGAAGTAAAAGTAATCTACCTAAGAAAATAGGAAACTAAAATAAACAAGTTCAGAATAGGAAACTAAAGTAGCTTTTTAGAACAAGCATTGACCCAAAGGCCTTATTCAATGGAAATGAAACAAGAAACTTCCTAAAAATGAAAAACAAGCAAACTAAATGCATAATGGAGCCTTCTTGGTGTTTCTTGAATGATATTGGAACTTCCAAATGGGTCTTCATTTTATTATTCGCGTGCATAATCTTGTATGGGCTTTTAAGACATCCATATGGGTTTGAATATCATTAAATCACGTTCAGGAACTCCCATGGTCCATTGCTTAATGCATTTAAGCCCCAATTTGATATATTACAACTCCATTGGACTCTTCATTGGTCATATAATTGTATTGGGCCTTCAAAAACGTTGGAGTTGAGTTCAAATGCTCCTTTTAGGTTCAAATGCTTCACATGAGTAGTTGTCCTTCCTTGTATTATATCACAATATCAACCAAACAATACAAGCAAGTGTCACAACAGTCAAGGATAACTATCAATCATATGCAAATATCAGTTAGAATCAGTACTCATTTCTAACAACAATATTCAAATAAAGGAAATCAAAAAAGAGTAGAAGAATACTCCCCTTCCTTTTCTTGATCTGCACTCTCAACTCATCATCCATTACTACCAAGTTGAAACATCATTTGAGGCAACCAAAAATCCTATAAAATCAAAACAAGGCAAAACAAAAGTCAAATTCAAAAAACATTGGGTTGCCTCCTAAGAAGCGCTAAGTTTATGGTCTTCAGCCAGACTATGTCAGGAAGTTATAGAGGCTGAGACAAACAATGCCAACGTCCCTTAGAAATCAATTCAGAAGTGTTCAGAACTTGCCCAGTTTGTACATAACAGCCCTTTTTCTTGCTATTCTTCTCAACTACAATGGCTTCAGGAAGTTCTTCAAGAACATAATCAAATTTAGCTCGAGTGAGCTTTTGCTTCACAACAACCTTTGCACATTGTTTTACTTCGTTTGGATGCTTCTTCACTTTGTCCATATTGAATGTAATTTGCTCATCACCAAGTCGAAGAACTACCTCTCCTTTCTCAACATCCACCAGAGCTCTTGCAGTAGCTAGAAACGACCTCCCAACAATTAGTGGGATCTCTTTATCCTCTTCAATGTCAAGGATTATGAAATCCGTAGGATAGATAAATGACCCAACTTTCACCAGAACATCTTTAATTATTCCATAAGGATATGAGAGACTTTTATCAGCCAATTAGAGTGTAATAGTAGTAGGATCAACCTCTCCTAATTGAAGCTTCTTAAAAATCAGAACCCAAATCACATAAAGCACGGCCTTCAAATTTATCACTAATTAAACAGGGAATAGTGAAAGATCCAGGATCCTTACATTTGAAAGGGACATGAGGCTTAATGACACTGGTGATCTCCTTTGTCAATGCTACAGTTGTAAACTCAGTAAAATGCTTCTTCTAACTTAGCATATCTTTCAGAAATTTGGCATATTTAGGTATCTGTTCCAAAGCTTCTATGAAAGAAATGTTAATGTGTAATTGCTTGAACATCTCTAGGAATTTCTTGTATTGCTCATCAATTGCTTTCTTTTGGAATTTTTGAGGAAAAGGCAGAGGTGGCATCCGTTTACTATTTTCATCAGTTGCCTTCTTCTTTGCACTCTCCTTTTTGGATTCTTTATCCGCTTTCTCTGCATCTACTTCTTTAACCTTTTATGCAGTATTTTCTTCACCATTATAATCTGACCGCTTCTTTAAAGATTGTTGAATCTCTGGTAACTCTTCACAACTTTTAAGAGTAATGGCTTTACGCTCTGCTTTTCCATCTCTATTAGGTTTAGGGACAGTATTACTTGGCAAATCCTTTTGTTGTAATGCATTCATGATAGTGGCAAGTTGTCTCATTTGCACCTCAAGATTCTTGATAGAGGAATCATGACGTGCATAAGATTCACGTTGCCCTTGCACCACATGTGTAATTAAACTCTCAAGTTTATCCATCCTCTTTTCAAAAGATTCTTTTTGAAATGTGTGGGGCTTAACTTGATTTTCAAAACCTGGAGGATTTGTCTGTCTAAATCCTGAACTTAAAGCTTGATTGATTGCTTGGCCTTGGCTCCAAGAAAAATTAGGATGATTCATCTACCCTAGGTTGTAGGTATTAGAGTAAGGGTTGCTCTGGTTGTTACCATGGAAGTTTCCTGCATAATTCATAGGCTCTATTTGTTGAGAGATGAGGCATTTCCCATTAGTGTGACAATCCCCACAATACTCACAAGGAGTATATACAACTTTAACTCCCAAGTGACCACCATTGGCTCGATTGACCTTTGCTTCTAAATTATCAAACCTCTTATTGAGAGCATCAAGCATAGCCATTAACTGTGAAGATGTATCATTAGCAACTTTATCAATTGACTTTACTTGTCTCCTTTCATTGTTGTTTTGGATAAAGTCAGTAGAAAGATCATAAAAAAACTCCAAACATAGTTCACAAGCTGCTTTGTGATTCCCTCATTAGTGACAGCATTTAGTTCAGATTTAGACTCAGAAGTTAAACATGTACGAAAGATTTGAAGCAACACCCACTTCTCTAGATTATGACTAGGATTTTGCCTAACAAGAAACTTGAACCTCTCCCAAGCTTCATACAAGTGTTCATCAAACTGTTGGCAAAAATCAGTGAGAGCAGCTCTAGCGTCTACCATCTTGTTGTGTGGAAAGAATCTCGCTCTAAATTTCTCTTCCAACTAATCCCAAGTAGTCACACTGCCTTCTTCTAAACTGTTCAACCACTCTTTTGCTTTCCCTTGAAGAGAATAAGGGAACAACCGAAGGCGAATCACATCATTTGGAATACCGTTCTGCTTGAAAAAATCACAAACATCAAGAAGTTTGCCGATTAGGATCCTTAGCATTGTTCCCAGCATAATGACCATTCAACTCAAGCATCTTAAGCATCGTCTGCTTAATCTCAAAGCTGTTTGCTTGAAATTCAGGCACTCGGATTTCTGACTGATATCTTCTGGATTGTCTTCCCAAGAAATCATTGACACCCAATCGATCGTTTTCATCCTCAGACATTACTTCATGTTTAGGTTCAATAACCTCATGTTCTTGAACTTGAGGTGAAGTAGCTTTCAAAAGCTCGTGGATACTGTTTGTCTTTTGTGGTGTCTTTGTAGATTTGGATTTGCGTGACATATATCAATGGTACCTGAAAACAAACCAGCTTTAAAGGGTATCAAATTTACCCAAGAAACAAACAAGAAAATAATAACTTTTTTTAATTTTTTTAAAAACTCAAGCTAAAACTACTAAAGGATTTCTAATACTAATTACCAATTGCTTTGAGTCCCCGGCAACGACGCCAAAAACTTGATGCTACCAAAATTTCAATTAAGCTCCGCAAGTGTACTGGCCGCAAAAATAGTGAATTGCAAATCAAGATCGATCCCATAGAGACTCAAAATAATTGATAACTAGGCATAAAATCTCCTATTTTTGTTTAAGTTGAGCGAAACAGAAATGAGTTCAAATGAGTGAAGAAAAAATAACTATTATCTTAAAAAAACGAACTTTCACACAGATTAAATTCAAGAGTTAAACAAACAACCTAGAGACAGAAATGAGTTCAAATGAGTGAAGAAAAAATAACTATTATCTTAAAAAAACGAACTTTCACACAGATTAAATTCAAGAGTTAAACAAACAACCTAGAGTCATGAATCCCTTGTTTGTTTCTTAGATTTTATTCCCACTAAATTAATTATGCCTCAACTTAATTAGCTAATCTAGAGTCCTAGTGTCTATAAATGCCTGTCGGTCCACTTATATCCTTACCGAGATTAATTATGCAATATCTCACACAAATTAACTAGGTACAATTTATATCGGTAATACTCTAATTTGACTATGCGGGGCTTCTAGGTATATGTCTATCCTAGACGCAAATTAGATTAAAATCTAACTTCGATTAAAAATCCAATTCCATATTATTTAATCCCATGGTCTATTTAAAATTCCCTCCATCGAGTTCAATCCTAAATTTCCTAAACATGTTTAATGGTGGCCAATCACTAAAAAATAATCAATAATAGCAAGATTAAATAAACTAAAATAAAATTAAGCATAACTAATAAGTGGGAAAATTTTCTAAATCACAAACAAGTTCATAGTACCCTGGGTTGTAAAAGGAAATTACCCACACATGGTTTTGAACAAAATCGTCTCAGCAAAATTAGATTCAATATCCAAAATCATAAAAGAAAATGGAAATAAGCACCCGCAAAATGCTTCCACTTGTTTGATGACTAGAATCACAGATGAAGAAGACGAATAGTGGCGCTTGCTTTGATTTCGCGCTAGAGAAGAATTCACAGTGCTCACTCCCTTCTTCGTGTGATGATGATGAATTGATGAACAGTGTGTGATGATGATCTCCTCTCCCCAAGTGGCGGCACACCTTCCTCTCGTTCAGCTTGTGTATCTGAATGCAAATGTGATCACCGCTGCCTCTTGCTTCCTTACCTCTTGCGTGTGCATGAATGAATAGTGTGTGTGATCAATCCATTAGGTCTCCCCCTTACTCTATTAGTCAAAACGGTGAGTTTTGGTGGCTACCTAAAAATGAAATAGAAAAAGGCTAAAGTATACTTTTGGTCCTTTATGTTTACATTAAATTTCATTTTAGTCCTTTATGTTTGAAAAGTATACTTTTGGTCTTTTATGTTTTCATCAAGTTTCATTTTAGTTCTTTATGTTTGAAAAGTACACTTTTAGTTCTTTTTATCTAACACCGTTAGTTTTCTTTAACGAAAAATGCTGACTCATCAAATCTAAAAGGTAATTTTACAATTAATTGTGGACAAAAAATGCTTAAATTTAATTTTTTTTAGTATAATCATTCTTATATTTTAAAAATTAGTCACTTTTATCTACATTTTGTTATAGAATCACCTTTTAGATTTGATGAGTCAACATTTTCCGTTAAATGGAATTAACAGTGTTAGCAAAAAAGGACTAAAAGTGTACTTTTCAAAGATAAAGGACTAAAATGATACTTGGTGTAAACATAAAGGACTAAAAGTGTACTTTTTAAACATAAGGGACTAAAATGAAACTTAATGTAAACATAAAGGACTAAAATTATACTTTAACAAAAAAAAAATACAAAATCAACCTATAATATTGATGATGAAGTAACCGAATGATTGGTTTTCCTTTCTAATTATTTCCTTCCTTTTTTTAACAAGAAACAACTTGCCTATTTTTATTAAAACTATGATATTAAAAGGAAATCCCTAAATAATTTCTGAAATTGATATCATAACAAATCCCAACTGATTGCACTTGATTATTACATATTTTTATCCACTAATTATAGGAAATTAGCATTTGTTCTAGGCTATTAAATGGGGATTTAGGCACTTTTATACTTAGGGTCCAAGATTAGAGAGTTAATTGCATCTTCATTATAATTTGAGCATATTAGGCATTTAACTCATGCATTTATTTTTTTTATGGACTTGAAATACTTGACATGAGCTTAAAATTTCCATTGTAGGTACAAATAATTAAGGTCAAAGCAAGAAGAAAACAAAATAGGAAACTTCTACAACAAAGGAAACTTCTACAAAAAAGGGAACTTTTGCAAAATAGGAAATTTCCTATTGGATTGGTTGATTGGGTTTGCCTAAAATATTTCCTTTTTGTTATTTCTATAAGAATAGGCAACCCTAGGCTTGATTGAGAATAAGAAGTTTCCTAATTGATTATTCTAATCACAACTTCCTATTTTGGCTAGATTTCTTGAGAGAGAGTACTTGGGTCTTCCCCAAATCTTTCCTATATGTTATGGGAGGCCAAATTAGGCAACCGGAGGCCATTTTGGATAGTTTTTGAGTGGTTTCTTGTGCCATAGAGGGGGGAATCCGAATTTGCATATTTATCACCCATTCTCTCTTAATTCTTTCCCCAAACCTTTCCTATTTGTTAATCCTAGAAAGAATAGGACACCTAGGCCAATTTGGAAGGTTTTTGGATTGCCTCTTGTGCTATATATAGGCAACCAACGAAAATTTTCAGCCCTCTCTCTCACTCTTCTCTCAAATTTTCATCCTCCTCTCCTCTCCTCTCCACCTTGCACGAAAATCATCTTCCACTACACTCTCATGGCTTCCAATTCCGAAATCCAGTCAATGTTGATCGAGAGCATGAGTGGCTAGGCACCTTCGTGGGGATCTTGATTGAGGAAGGCAACCGGAGCTTCAACGTTTCTAATGGGGAGTTATTTTGTTTCTCTTGTCTAAGTCTTATTATGTATTTCAATCCCTTTTGTTATATGTAATGGGTCTTGGAACAAGTGTGCTTTATTGTTTGATCTTTTGTTTAAATGGTCATGCATGTAATTAAGAGATGTCTTTTATATGTATGAACCTAAGTGTTGTTTTCTTGATATTATGCAATGGATATGCTTCATTTATATTCCCTTTGGATTTCTAGAATATGTTGAATGCATGTGCGATTGTATGTGTGTTTAGACACTAGGTCCAACGTTAGATGGTTCGATTTACTTCTAACGAGAGTCTCCTTGCATGTTTATCATGAATCTTCACTACCAAGTTGAAACTTAACGATTGTCTATTTAATTAATTGAATGAGCGATGAGCCACGTTAGTTGATTAAGTAGGTTAATTGGACTAAGAGCGATTGCCTTAGGTTTTGCATTAGAACTTGGTTTAAAAACTCCCATGTCATTTTAGAAGCTAGGAAGGTTGCCCAATTCATCAAGAGACCCATGTTCATCTCAATAGTTTTCACAAATCTATTTTAATTGCTTTCTTTAATAACAAAAATCCCAAAAAGAATCTAGTTTAGTTTCCTTAATTAATATCTCAAAAACCCCGACTTTATAGCTTTTCATGCATTTAGTTTCCTAGGTTAGTTCATTAGGCTCCTTGAGAGACGATCCGGGAAAGCACCACTAGTGCAATCCTTGGTTAATTAAATTTTGCATTTGAACCCCAAGGCGTATTAGGAAAGGCTCAAATCAATGGCGCCGTTGCCGGGGAGTTTTTTTTGACTCCTAGGTTAGCTAAGTGTCAATTGCTTATTGACAAGGGGTTAGTAGTATTTTAGGTTAGTTTTAGTTCATAGAGTTGCATTTAGGTCTTAGATTAGTTGTAGGTTGCATTTGCATATCATAAATTAAAAAAAAAATCTAAAAAAAATATTGTTCTTGTTGTGTGCTGTGTTATTCTAAATCATATTTGAATTGTCTTTATTGGGATTGGATGCTATCTTGCTTGCACATTGATTGGAAATTGTTTAAAATTCATTGACACCCGTAGTAGAGCTTGTTGTCATTTTCGAAAATTTTCGCCCAGAAATTTATGAGCTTCGGTTTCCTAAAGTTTTGGGCCATTCTAAGAAAGTTCAATAGCTTTGCTATTGGGTGTGGTGGATTTTGGCCAAATTCCATCGTTTTGGGCACTTTTCCAATTTTTCTTTATTTTCTGGGATTTTTCCACATTTTGGGATAATTGTGTTTTTGAGTTTTCTTCTTTGATTTTCCTTCATTCTTAGTTTGTTTGTATTAATTTCACCCATTATTCATCTCTTCATTAGCCATTTGATCTTGTGGTGTATTGTGATTGCTTACTTGGTATTTGACTTCGTTTCTTGCTACACTTGCTGTCTGTTCCTTGTGTATGACTAGAAGCAATACCAGTGAGTCTGACTTATTGCCTGAAAACCCTGAGATTGAGCGTCACCTTACCCAGTTGAGGAGAACCAATAGAGTCACTGCTTCTACTCACGAGGTAGTTGTAGAAGACACATCTTCTAGCGACTCTAGTGATCAGGAACATAACACCGAGTCTGACTTAGACCTTCCAGCTATGGACATACCCAACAACCAAATCAACCAAGTTGTGCTTGGAATGCCTGACATACCCAACATACCAAATCAAGGTGTAGAGCCACCTAGGAACCAAAATGGGGGTCACGGTTTGCATGTTCACAACGGTAATGGGGATGGGATACCACATGGAGCTAGGAGAACCATTAGGGATGCCACTACTGCAAATTTTGATTATAATCCATTTATGAATGCATTCCCTAATATTAATGCTGGTTATGAAATTAAGGGTTTATTGGTTCAGTCCTTACCCAAGTTTCATGGTTTGCAGTTAGAGGAACCACACTTACACTTGGATGAGATATACATTCGCTGCAGTTCTATGTTGCCTGCTGGCGCGCACATTGATGATGTTATGTGGAGGGTATTCCACCTTACTCTTGAGGGTAAAGCAAAGGAGTGGTACATGAGCTTGCCACGAGTTGCACCTGCAGCCCTACGTTCTTGGGCTAATTTGAAGAATGCCTTCTTTGAGAGGTTCTATCCAGCTACCCAGACCTCAGCTAGACGGAAGGAGATCAATGGCATTGTGCAGGATGCTGATGAGTCCCTTTATGACTATTGGTCCAGATTCCAAGATTTGCTATAGCGTTGCCCACATAATCAAATACCTGAAGAGCAGCTTGCTCAAAATTTCTATGATGGGTTGCGAGAGAAAGAGCAAGATAAGCTGAATTCTGCTGCTGGTGGTTCTTTTATTGATATGACTGTTGAGGAGGGATGGGACCTAGTCAGGAAGCTAACCCTTACTAAGCAGCAACATGGTACATCTCGGAGATCTGTCCGGGACCTTGATCGGGTTGAAGCCACTTCTCTCCACATTCCTCATATGGAGAAGTTTGAATCTAAGCTCAATGTTATTTTGGACCGTGTCTCTGGTCCTTCTTCTTCTTCTTCGACAGGCCACGCGGCAGGTAACGAACTTGTAGCCCCCTCTTGTGATTTTTGTGGATCTGCTATGCATGTATCTTGTAATTGTCCCTCCCGGTATGAGGATTGTAATGCCATGTTCCAAGGACGTCAGGGAGGTGGAAATCCACGTTGGGATCCTTATTCTAATACTTATAATGAGGGTTGGCATCAAAACCCTAAGTTCTCATGGAGGCAAGATAGTGATGCACCTAGGCCATTCAATCGCTCAGGCCAAGGTGAAAGTTCAAATCAAATAGTTCCTGCTAGGCCTGATAAATTTGATGAGTTGACTAAGATGATTAGAGGCCTTGATTCTAAATTAGACAAGAGTGATGCTAGATTCCAGCAGCTTGAGACAAAGAATTCTAATATGGAAGAATATGTTACAAAATTGTCTAATTCTCTTAGTGAGCTGCAGGCACAATTCAGTGGTTCTATTCCCTCTAATACTGTTATGAATCCAAAAACCCTTAATGCTATAAATTTGAGAAGTGGGAAAACACTTGATCCTGCTCATCCAACGAAAGGGGTGCAATTTGAGACTGTTATAGAGGATGAAGAACTTGTTGATGAGGAGATTGTTGCTGATAGTCCTCCTTTAAGCCCGTTGAATGTGGGGGCATCTGAGAGTGCTAAGGAGAGGAAGCTGCTTGAGAGGCGCAGTATTACCATGAAGGAGCCGGCTGCTGATGAGGTTCCGAGCATACATGAGCATGGAGAGTCGAGTTCCAGCAATGACCTAGCCAAGTCTCCGGCTAAGGAGGTAACACTTTCTAAACTTCCTTTTCCACATGCTTTCATTAGAAGTAGGAAGAGATTAGATGATCAAACTGAAAAAGAGATGCTTGATTTGTTTGGCAAGTTGCATGTTAATATTCCATTCTTTCAGCTTGTTAAATCCATGCCTAGTTATTGTAAGTTTTTGAAAGAGCTATGCACTAACAAAAGAAAATTCAGACCTAATGAGCGCATTCAATTGAATCCTAGTGTGTCTGCTTTATTTAAACCTCAGTTGCCAGTTAAATGCAAGGACCCTGGATCATTCATGATTCCATGCACTATAGGGAACTTGACAGTCAATAATGCATTGTTGGATCTAGGAGCGGCTATAAATGTGATGCCTGTAACATCCCAAATTTCAGAAAATAGGAAAAAGGAAATTTTTAGAATTTTTGAAATTTGACTAAATATTAAAAAAGCATTGAAAATAAATTTATGATGTTTTAGGCATTTTTAATAATTTTAAGGTTTATTTTCTATAAGGAATAAAGAGAAATAATTAGGAGATAAAACTTAATTTGGAAAAAGGAATAATAAGAATTTAGTTGAGGTCTGAAAAAGGGCGTTTAGAAATTAAAAAGCCTTATAAATAAATTTATGAGGCAAGGTGTATTTTTAATAATTTTCAAGACTTATTTTATTTATTAGTTGAGGACAAATAGTTGAAAGATTGATTTAAATAAGGGAATATTTAGAACCTTGAGGTATTGCTTGATATTTAAACAGTCTTATAAATAAATTCAAAAATTAATATATATCTAGATAAATTATTTTGGGACAGATTTAGGTCTATTTCTAAATGATAATGATAATGATAAATAGAATTATGATTTAAGAAAAGAATAGAAAATAGGAAATGGAAAAGACAATATCTGCCCCTAATTAAAAATATCTTTAATTATAGAAGAAAGGGCAAGATAATAAAATACTTGTTTGGAAAAAATATCAGCCTCATCTTTTAATTCAGACCACACACGTGTTAAATATACTTTCTCTCCCTCAGTTTTCTTTTTGTTCCTTTCTCTTCCCTCAACCCGATACACATACATACATACACTACATTTCTCAACTCCCTTCTCTGCTTCTCCTTCGTTCCCTCGATCCTGCGATGAGCTCCGGCCAAAACGACGGTGATCGGCGGCGAAAGGCGGCGGAAGACGATCAGGAAGGCTTGGGTACATCTCAGGTGGGTTCTTTCTTCTTGTTTCCCTCTCTTTCTGAGTGAAATCGGGCGAGATGGGGGAAGGGATTTGAATTCCTTCAACGTTTTTGAAGCCTCTGGATTTATAGAAATGAAGCTTAGGACTTGAATAAGAGTATTCTTAAAGTGGATTTAGGGAGGGAAGCTTGATTTGGCTGATTACTCAAATTGTTCCTCTTCGGGTACTGTTCATCCGAAGAGAAATTTGGGGATTTCGGGTTGTTTGATGCTTATGGGCTTAAATAAACTTGCTTAGGGGTAAGATTGATGTTATAAATGAGTCATGTATGGATGATTTGTTGAGATTTTAGCTTCTTGTTCTTCCCCTGTTCTTGAATAGCGTCGTGGATGGTGCTATGTTGGGTATCGAATTTGTGCTCTGATTGAAGACCTTGATTTACTGGTTAAGTTGCTTGATGATGATTGGATACTAATTGTTGTTAAATTTTCTTTTTTTTCTCTCTGCCTTGGTTCTGGCCGACTTCTTGTTTCGTTGAATTTTTGTTCCTCTGTACCTTTGTTTCTGGGAATGATGAAGGGAGTTTGAGGATGATGAAAAGATGATGGTGTTGGTGTTGATTATTGTTGGTATGTTAAATTGTCCATTGTATTTTCTTTTCTTGCCCTGTCGCCAACTTTATTGCAGGGGAAGGGGAGTACATATTGTTTTGAATATATGTTTTGTTATGAAATTTGCTGGTTTCATGTGTACAATTTGATGTTGAAAGAGATGATTTTAGGGGATGTGTATATGTGATTGTGGCTGTGAATCAGATTTATGGAAAGCCTTGAATTGATTCTGTATTAATTGGTTGGTTGCTTGATTTTTCTCTTTTCTTGTTCTGTTCGACAGCTGGTATTAAAAGGGAACTATTTTGTTGGTGTTGGGTTTTGATTAGAGTAGTACTTTGTTAATTGAAGGGTAGGATGATGATAGTTTATTGAGGTTCAATGACTTAAAGGAATTGATAGTGTTGGGGTGATGTTGGATTGTGTTTGGTGGATTGGAATGAGAAGTTGTTTTGTTTTCTCCTTTCTGTTTGTTATACTCGGCTGACCATTATGATAAAAGGAAAGAAATTGAGTTGAAAATAAAGCTTTATCCTACGTGATGTATAATCTAAAGTATTAAGACTTGACTTGCTACTTTGAGGATATTTGGGATTTTCTTGCTGTTATTTGTGATTGGAACGATTCATATAGCAAAGAAAAATGATGGGTTCAGACTTTGTATGGATTAAAGATTGGTTGAAATACATTGGTGATAATGAAGAGAAGGGGCAAGGAATTAAGGAGAGTGAATTATTGGTTTAAAATTTCAGTTAATTGCGTTGAGAATATTTTAGAGTTAAGGTTAGGGATTTAATGTTATTTGGCCAGGTTAAAATGTGGTTACTTTTGGAGTATGGAACAAAAATGGATTGAAGTTATTGGTTGAAGGTTTATTGATTGAAAATAAATGTGAGATTGTTGGAGTGTTAAGTAAGGGATAATAAATTCCAAATGAGTAAAACTGTTAATGTTTTAGTTATTTGGACTATGGATAATTAGCTAGTAGTTGCGGTTTTAGAGGTGCAATGAACCTTAGTGATGAGGCTGAAATTCTGAGGTTCGGTAATGGGTACAATTTAAACGGATAAAACTGAAGAATTAGTCATTATTATTAGATATTCTTAGATTAACGGTTATTTAAAGTGGGAATACTGAAATTTATGGTTATGACCTATGAAATAGAAATTTGGAAAAAAAAAATTAGAAAGGTGATGTAATGTTCATGACTTTAAGGAGGAACAATGTTTGGGAAGAGGTTTTTGTGTTTTATTTTTCCTTGCTCTGTATGGCCCTGCTTTATCTAAGTTTGGTGGTGGAGATAAATTGTTAGTATGGAACGTGATTGGGATGGTTATTTTGCATGTTGAATATTGGAGTATGTAATTGGTATTTTGTTCTGGATGATTGTTCTTATCTCCTTGTTTTGCTTGTTTAAGTGTTACATAGAAGAGAAATAAGAATTATGTTATACTTGTCTTAGGATTAGGAAATTGTTGTTTATCTTTGGGTTGGAAATTTGGAAAGCTTTTATTTGACTAAAAATGGATAACTCTTGTAGATGTCTATGAATCCAAGAACATAAGGAGTAATTTGGAGATATAGGTGAATTAATGTTATGGTTAAAGATTAAATAGGACCTCTTGCTCTGTTTATGAATGATTTTGTTGTTGTACTTGGGATTTTTAAAACTAGTATAATTAGGAAAGCTTATCTGTATAGCTATTTAGAGGTTTCAAGATAGTAAACAAACATTTCTGAATGACTAAGGGATTAACTAAACTTATATGACCATGTTTTGATGATTATGTGATATTATTATTATTGTATTAGGAATTTAGGAATTTTATGATAACCAGAATTGGTCTTCAGGAATTAGTAGTCCAACATTGAGAATAAGAAATTTTAATATAGGTAAATTATCAAAGTAATCTTGGATAATCAAGATCCTAATTAAGTTTGGATAAACTATAATTTACTTCAATGAAAAGACTTGGGTAGTATTAAGCTAGGATTCGAGAGAGACGCAACGATTAGTTTATAATTCAGAATCTAACTTAAATCAGTATATATATATAGGCCTTGATTTGAGATTTGAGTTCTTCAATATATATATAGGCCTTGATTTGAGATTTGAGTTCTTCAAGACAGTGGAGAGGAAAGGAGCTGATACGGAAATAAGGTCTAAAGAAGTCAGGTAGCAGTTTCATTCAATATCATTTATCATGTATGATAATTGCATAGCATGTTTTATAAATTTATAGTAGCTTTAACCTTGTCAGAATTATTCATGGGATCCGAGTACTCGATGACTAGAGGGCTAGCTACCCCTAGTACAGATTAGATATGACCGAAAGGTTATATTCAGGAGGTTGAGCCTCACAGTAGTGCCTTAAGTGCACTAGCAACAAGGTTAATGTTTACTTGTATGGGATGAGTGCGGGGGCCCACAAAGGGGCGACATCCCTACCCATACAGTCATGTTTTCAGTTATACATATTCTATTAATTATTATGCATGGTAATGAATGAAATGAACTGCGTTAAATTGCTGTTTCAGATAAGCTGGTAAATGGTAAGATGATTGAGAAAAGGCAGGAAAGCTGGAGGAAGATTAGATGAAGAATTTAGGATTATGTTATAAAAAGTAAGGTTAATTGCATACGTTGTAAAATTAAATTATTAAATTAATAGTAGAAGGTATAGAAATTATAATTGTATAAATTTATTAAGAGATTTAAATTTCCTAAGTATTATGAATTATGAATAGACTCCCTTAAGAGAGTTAGTGTACTTTTAATTGTTTTATTAACCACTTTATTTTATAAAGAGTTTTAAGTTATTTCAATTTGTCTGAAAAGCCCATTTCAACCAACAGAGGGTTGGTCTAACGTTTTAAAAGAAAAGTTTTAAATTTTTACGTATTTTTGGGCTTTTGACATTAAAAAGTGGTTATAATTCAATTAAAATGTTATATTATAGTAGTAAAATTCCAGACGTTACAATGCCTAGTGCGATTTTCTCTACTTTAGGCATCACAGGTTTGAAAAAGACTAGTGTTATTTTACAATTAGCCGATCGCACACTCCGGTATCCACAAGGTATTCTTGAAGACATACTTGTTAAAGTTAAGGATTTGGTCTTTCCTGCTGATTTTTATGTTTTAGACACTTCTAGTGAGCCGAGTGAGTCGACTATCATTCTTGGTAGGCCATTCATGCGAACCGCTGGTTCTGTTATTGATATGAGAAATGGTTTGATAACTATGGAAGTAGGAGATCATAGAATTAGCTTTAACATGTATGAGACTATGCGACACCCTTATGAGGACTATTCTTTGCTTGATGTTAGTGTGCTTGATATTGCTGTTGAGGATGCCATAGAAGAGCATGAGTTAGGTTTGCATTCATATGATTATATTTCTAACCTAGATGCTTATGACTCTTATTTCTCTTCACTGCCTTCTGTGTTCTCTCTTTCATCTTTGAGTAGTGATGTGAATGATCTTGAGCCCCTTATGCTTGATAGTTTGCTGTCTATTAGTAGGGATGTCTCTGTGCTTGATGATTCCATTTGTGACATGAGTTCCACTAACCTCTCTTTGTTGAGTGAGGACTGTTCTATGGAGTCTGGTAGTTTGTTCAGTGCTGTAGGTACCAAGAATGTTCGGGAAGCGGAGTTTGAGCTGGAAAACCATGATGTGAGCTTGCAGGGGATAACCCTCAATCCAGCCACGATGACTCTCACTACTCCCATTGGGCCTACTTCTCATGTGGTTTCAGGGCCACTTTCTTTCCCTTCTTCTATTGATTCACTTTCTAGACCTAGAATCTCCTCCCATACCTTACGCTTTTTAAATGATCTTGTTATGCAAAGTGATTTAGGTGTGCGGAGTGGAGGAAAAGCCGAGGTAGTCGCTGTAAGTGGTCAACTAGTGGTTGATTCGGCTACCCGGATACCACATTTGAGTGTGGATGATGCTTTCCCCAAGGCAGTTGCTGCGATAGACCAACCAATGGTTGGTTCAAGGCTTGGGAAGACCAATGGTCAAGTGGTAAGTGCTGTTGAGCCTAGTCCTAGCCGTATAGGCGGGTCAACAAAGGGAAGTTTCTCTATGCCTGCTGTTTTGCCTTCCCTTGTCCCTTCTATTGTTGAAGCCCCTTCTCTTGAACTTAAGCCTTTACCTAGTAATTTGAAGTATGCTTTTCTTTCTTCCGATGATACGCTGCCTGTGATAATCTCTAGTGATTTGATGGCAAGTGAGGAAGCACAATTGTTGAATGTTTTGAAAAAGTATAAAAAGGCTATTGGCTGGACATTGGCAGATATTCCGGGTATAAACCCAACTGTTTGCACTCATCGTATTTTATTACAGGATAATGCTAGGCCTCTTAGGCAACCACAGCGACGGTTGAATCCACTCATTTTAGATGTTGTCAAAAAGGAAGTTACCAAACTCCTTAGTGCTGGCATAATTTATCCGATTTCGGATAGCGAGTGGGTTTCACCGGTGCAGGTGGTACCTAAGAAGTCTGGGATCACCGTTGTTAAAAATGAAAATGATGAACTTATTCCCACGAGAGTACAAAACAGTTGGCGTGTGTGCATTGATTATAGGAAACTGAATGATGCCACTAGAAAAGACCACTTTCCCCTCCCGTTCATCGATCAGATGTTGGAACAGTTGGCGGGTCGCAGTCATTACTGCTTCCTGGATGGTTATTCTGGGTACTTTCATATTCCCATAGCGCCCGAGGACCAAGATAAAACCACTTTTACTTGTCCATTTGGTACGTTTGCATATAGGCGTATGCCTTTCGGTTTATGTAATGCGCCAGGCACATTCCAGAGATGCATGATGAGCATTTTTGCTGATATGCTCAATGATTGCATTGAAGTATTTATGGATGACTTCACAGTCTATGGAGATTCATTCCATACGTGCTTAGAGAGTTTAGAGAGGGTACTCGCTAGATGTGTCCAGAAAAATTTGGTTTTAAATTATGAAAAGTGCCACTTTATGGTTTCTCATGGTATTGTTTTAGGACACCTTGTTTCTAGTCGTGGTATTGAAGTTGACAAGGCTAAGACCGAGGTGATAGCGACCTTGCCTTATCTCACATGCTTAAAAGATCTTCGATCTTTCTTGGGACATGTAGGCTTTTATAGGCGCTTCATCAAGGATTTCTCTAAGATTGCCTTACCCCTCTCTGAATTGTTACAGAAAGATGTTGATTTTGTTTTTGATAATGATTGTGTGCTTGCATTTGATATATTGAAAAGTAAGCTGCTTGAACCACCTATACTTGTTGCTCCAAATTGGTCTTTACCGTTTGAGTTGGCGTGTGATGCATCTAACTTTGCAGTTGGTGCCATGTTGGGCCAACGAAGTGATAAACAACCACATGTAATTGCATATGCCTCTAAAACTTTGGATACTGCACAGAGAAATTATACTACTACTGAGAAAGAGTTGTATGCCATTGTTTTTGCTCTAGATAAGTTTAGGCAATATATGTTGCATTCTCCTGTTGTGGTTTATACTGATCATGCAGCTGTAAAATTTCTCTTCACCAAGACACATTCTAAGCCGAGATTGCTCCGTTGGACACTACTACTCCAGGAATTTCGCCTTCAGATCAAGGATAGGGCCGGTAGTGCCAACCTTGTAGTAGATCACTTGAGCTGCCTTCCAGAAAACACAAGGGGAGTTGATTGTTCTGATTTGACTTGTGATGATTTTCCTGATTCCTCTCTTTGTGCTATTTCTATTGATACACCATGGTTTGCTGCTATTGTTAATTATTTGGTGTGCAGACTCACTCCTGGTGATATGTCTTCTTTTCAGGTCCAGAAGCTAAAGCAGGAGTCCCAACACTACATATGGGATGATCTTATCATTTGGAGGATTTTTCAGGACCAAGTGATTAGGAGATGTGTCCCCGATGATGAATTTGCTGCGATTCTCACTTCTTGCCATTCAGTTGTATGTGGTGGGCACTATAGCTCACAGAAAACCGCTAGAAAAATTTTAGAGTCTGGTTTTTATTGGCCTTCTATTTTCAAAGATGCTTATGATTTTGTTAGGTCATGTGATGTATGTCAGCGTTTTGGGCGGGGTGTGAGCAAAAGAGATGAATTACCTCAAAAACCTATTTTGTTTTGTGAGCCATTTGATGTTTGGGGTATAAATTTTATGGGTCCTTTTCCACCTTCTAGAGGTTTTACATATATATTGTTAGCTGTCGACTACCTTTCTAGGTGGGTTGAAGCTATTCCTACCCGGAATGATGATGCTCCAACTGTGTCTAGATTTTTGAAAACTAACATTTTTAGTAGGTTTGGAGTTCCTAAGGCCCTAATCAGTGATAGAGGCACCCACTTCTGCAACAAGCTTCTCAATAGCTTGCTTGCTAAATATGGGGTTGCCCACAGAGTCTCTAGTCCCTACCACCCGCAAACGAATGGTCAAGCTGAAGTGTCAAATCGTGAGGTAAAGAAGATACTTGAGAAGATTGTGAAGCCGAGTAGGAGTGATTGGAGTCAACGACTTGATGAGGCACTTTGGGCCTATCGCACTGCATTCAAGACACCTATAGGAATGTCACCTTACCGGTTGGTGTATGGTAAGGGTTGCCACCTTCCGGTAGAGGTTGAGCATAAGTCCTATTGGGCGGTGACATTGTGCAACATGGAGATGGATGCAGCTGGCAAAGAGAGAGCTCTACACATTCAAGAGCTGGATGAGTTGCGACTTAATGCCTATGAGAATTCGAGGGTATACAAAGCTAAGACCAAATTGCTTCATGATCGAAATCTAGTTAACAAGAGCTTTAAAGTTGGTGACTTAGTTCTCATGTACCAAGCTCGTTATCGTCATGGTCGTGGTAAGCTGAAATCAAATTGGTTCGGGCCGTATCGTGTGACTAAGGTTAATCCATATGGTATGATAGACCTTGTGGATGAGGAGACTGGTAATACTTTCCAAGCGAATGGTCATCTCCTTAAGGTCTACCATGGTGCTGTAATAAAGCCTCCTTGAGGCCAGGTTGTCCCTTTCCTTTACTCATGTACTTTACACTGCATAATTTTTTAGATGCTGTTTTGACTGAATGTGGTGTGTAGTTTAAGTGTGGGGGAACGGGATTTACCAGTAGGATAGTAGTATTTTTGCTTTTTTTTGTTTTTGTTTCTTTTTAGTTCCCCATATTTTTGTTGATGGTTGCCTATACTTTCAGATGATGTTCCTCCTTGGTATTTGATATTTTGAACATTGAGGGCAATGTTTGATTTAAGTGTGGGGGGGTAGATGCGTATTTTGAGGTTTCCTTGCCTGATTTCCCATAATTTGTGGTTTTGGGTGAACTTTGACTGTTTTTGGACTATTTTTTTACAATTTTTGACTTGAAGTTGTTCTTGACTTTTCTATTATGTACAAAGGGTCGCATTTGTCATAGTGGGCTTGTTAAGAATGAATTCAAGTGCTTTTCAAAGTATTTTTATGAAAACCTAGTTCACCCCTCTTTTTGAAAACTTGTGCAAGAAGAGACCCATCTTAGGTTATTTGTTATCTTGGACCTTGGATAGATTTTGCAATGTTGTTGGCCTTTGTTTTTCAGTTTTCATAAGTTGGGTATGAGAAATGCCTAGGATATGTATGGTGAAAATTGCTGTGTCAATTGATTATTGAATGGTAAATTGTGAGTTTATCCTTGCTGTGAGGTTATTTTTGGCCAAATAATAATTTTGAGTGAATACTTGTTGACTTCTAGAACTTGTCTCAATTCCTAGTCGAAACTATCTAGTCATACATGATGAATATGATGGAGGCATTCAATCCATACATCCATATATCCATCATTCTCACTTCCAACTGATGTCTTTCATGAGTAGAACATATCTATAAAATTGCATCCAGGTTTTAATTGCTATAATTGCACAATTCCGCTGGCCTTCTAAACTTGACTTAGTAACCGGGAGCACTTCATCACCAATGTTGGCACTCGCGTCAAACAGTCAAGTCTAAGAGGGTTATGAGTTGGACCAAAGGTCTCTTGGTGTTTTGTTGGAGTAACCGAGTAACCGGCGTTGCATTACCCATGTGCAAAGTCGCGTCAAAAGGGGATCTACAACAGCTCAAGATGTAAAAAAAAAAAAGAAAAAAATAGGAAAAAGAAAAAAAACAATAATAAGGATGCTTGTAAGTGGTTTAGTTCTTATTCATGGATTACATCTTTCCATTACCATAATACTAAGTCCTCTTGATTCTTTGTGTGTGTGCTAAACTAGTGGAGATTGAGAATTGTTGCAAGCATATGATAAGTTGCATATTGAGCAAGAAGAGAGTAAATGACCCAAATGGTGAGGCTGTGTGAGACAATTTGATATTCGTGAGAGTGCTCACTTGTTGCTATTCGTTTATCAATTGCATCGCTAGTTTTTCCTTTCCATATCTTGAGTATAATTTGTTCCAATTTGAGATTATTGATTATCTTAGGCCTTTATCATTGTGAGTCTATGCTTTGTCCAAGAGTACAAAGGTCTAAGTGTGGGGGAATGATTGCACTTGATTATTACATATTTTTATCCACTAATTATAGGAAATTAGCATTTGTTCTAGGCTATTAAATGGGGATTTAGGCACTTTTATACTTAGGGTCCAAGATTAGAGAGTTAATTGCATCTTCATTATAATTTGAGCATATTAGGCATTTAACTCATGCATTTATTTTTTTTATGGACTTGAAATACTTGACATGAGCTTAAAATTTCCATTGTAGGTACAAATAATTAAGGTCAAAGCAAGAAGAAAACAAAATAGGAAACTTCTACAACAAAGGAAACTTCTACAAAAAAGGGAACTTTTGCAAAATAGGAAATTTCCTATTGGATTGGTTGATTGGGTTTGCCTAAAATATTTCCTTTTTGTTATTTCTATAAGAATAGGAAACCCTAGGCTTGATTGAGAATAAGAAGTTTCCTAATTGATTATTCTAATCACAACTTCCTATTTTGGCTAGATTTCTTGAGAGAGAGTACTTGGGTCTTCCCCAAATCTTTCCTATATGTTATGGGAGGCCAAATTAGGCAACCGGAGGCCATTTTGGATAGTTTTTGAGTGGTTTCTTGTGCCATAGAGGGGGGAATCCGAATTTGCATATTTATCACCCATTCTCTCTTAATTCTTTCCCCAAACCTTTCCTATTTGTTAATCCTAGAAAGAATAGGACACCTAGGCCAATTTGGAAGGTTTTTGGATTGCCTCTTGTGCTATATATAGGCAACCAACGAAAATTTTCAGCCCTCTCTCTCACTCTTCTCTCAAATTTTCATCCTCCTCTCCTCTCCTCTCCACCTTGCACGAAAATCATCTTCCACTACACTCTCATGGCTTCCAATTCCGAAATCCAGTCAATGTTGATCGAGAGCATGAGTGGCTAGGCACCTTCGTGGGGATCTTGATTGAGGAAGGCAACCGGAGCTTCAACGTTTCTAATGGGGAGTTATTTTGTTTCTCTTGTCTAAGTCTTATTATGTATTTCAATCCCTTTTGTTATATGTAATGGGTCTTGGAACAAGTGTGCTTTATTGTTTGATCTTTTGTTTAAATGGTCATGCATGTAATTAAGAGATGTCTTTTATATGTATGAACCTAAGTGTTGTTTTCTTGATATTATGAAATGGATATGCTTCATTTATATTCCCTTTGGATTTCTAGAATATGTTGAATGCATGTGCGATTGTATGTGTGTTTAGACACTAGGTCCAACGTTAGATGGTTCGATTTACTTCTAACGAGAGTCTCCTTGCATGTTTATCATGAATCTTCACTACCAAGTTGAAACTTAACGATTGTCTATTTAATTAATTGAATGAGCGATGAGCCACGTTAGTTGATTAAGTAGGTTAATTGGACTAAGAGCGATTGCCTTAGGTTTTGCATTAGAACTTGGTTTAAAAACTCCCATGTCATTTTAGAAGCTAGGAAGGTTGCCCAATTCATCAAGAGACCCATGTTCATCTCAATAGTTTTCACAAATCTATTTTAATTGCTTTCTTTAATAACAAAAATCCCAAAAAGAATCTAGTTTAGTTTCCTTAATTAATATCTCAAAAACCCCGACTTTATAGCTTTTCATGCATTTAGTTTCCTAGGTTAGTTCATTAGGCTCCTTGAGAGACGATCCGGGAAAGCACCACTAGTGCAATCCTTGGTTAATTAAATTTTGCATTTGAACCCCAAGGCGTATTAGGAAAGGTTCAAATCACCAACCAAACATCTTAATTTTTAAATTGATGACTCCTCAAATACAATAAAATATAAAAAATCTCATCAATATGGGGAGTCATCATTAAGCAAATCTTATATATAATACCCGACATAGTATTAGATGGTCAATGCATGTCTAGTTCTTATACTGCAATTCGAGCAAGGAGATAGTTTAGCACGAAACTATGGTCTTGTTATATGGGTCTAAAGCTGGCATAATATTTGGGTTAAAGGAAAGTAATCTTTTACTATGACTCAATTACTGCGATAGACCTTATCATGAAAGGATGCTCGACGAGCCATAAGGATTTCAATCTCATGCGACAAATCCAATCTTGGATGGAGCAATATTGGCTAGTGAAAGTAGTTCAACTGGCAAGAAATGCTAATGAAGCAATTGATTTTTTAAGCTAAACATACACTTTCTTATATGCCTGGTTTTTACCCCTTTTTACTAGTTTTCCTAGTTTAGATCTATTTTTATTGCAGATGGTGGATGCGTGTCTGCTTTTTATGCCGCAACTAGAGTAAGGAGATAGCTTATCACAAAACTATGGCCCTGTTATATGGGTCCTAAGTTGGCATGGGATCTGGGTTAGAGGAAAGTAATCCTTTAATATGACTTAGCTACTGTAATAGACCTTATCCTAAAAGGCTGCTCGACGAGCCTACACTTTCTTATATGGCTGGTTTTTACCCCTTTTTACTAGTTTTCCTAGTTTAGATCTATTTTTATTGCAGATGGTGGATGCGTGTATGCTTTTTATGCCGCAACTAGAGTAAGGAGATAGTTTATCACAAAACTATGGCCCTGTTATATGGGTCCTAAGTTGGCATGGGATCTGGGTTAGAGGAAAGTAATCCTTTAATATGACTTAGCTACTGTAATAGACCTTATCCTAAAAGGCTGCTTGACGAGCCATGAGGATTTTAATCTTGCACATCAAATCTAATTCTGGATGAAGCTACACTGGCATGTGAAAGTTGTTCAAGTGGTAAGAGATACCAATGAAGTTATCCAAAAAAATGTGATACCAATGAAGCAACTGATTTTTTAATTAAACACCCACTTTTTTATATGTTTTATTTTCACCCATTTTTTTACTTAGTTTTCCTGTTTTACATTTATTTTTATTGAAAAACTTGAAACATTATAATGGATGTTAGTTTCTTTTGCAACTGATTATAAAAAAAAAGTATAGTGTAGTTTTGCAGCTTCCATTTATTGTATGCCAATTTCAACTACTGATCGAGCGTGAGTTCACTTTTTTTTTTATAAATGGTGAAAACTATATTCCCTCCGTCACATAATATAAGATCCTTTTTTTAATAATCTTATCTCAAAATATAAGTTCTATTTGACTTTGTTTGAGTAATAAATGTATTTTTCCCTATTTTACTCATGCATTAATTTCTCCTATACATTCTCTTTCATCTTCTTTTCATAATTACCCTCTCTCTTACTCATTCATAAATAAGGGCATTTTTTGAAGAAAAAAATGGGTATATTTCGTACACATTTATTGTTTTTAACTAATTTTAATTTATTTTTTGGAAACCGCAATTCGGTTAAAAATGACCTTAGGACATGGAGTACTCATTGAATTGGTTATTCAGGTTCTGTTTGGTTTAGCTTTTCAAATATAAATTTGGATTCAAAACCTAGATTTGAAAAAAGGTAAGTCAAACACTTGAAAAAATGTGAAAAGCCCTTTTGGATAAGCTATAATTTTTCACTTTTGCACGAAATATGAGGTATAAAAATGCTATTATTATACATGTCATAATGAGCTACCAAAAAGACCCTTATCATCTCTCTTTCCTAACACATTAAACTTATGTCCTTTTTAGTAATTTACACAGAAAAAGTCATTCTCATAACAATCATCTAAACACTCTCATTTTATCAAAAGCCATTTTTTCAACTTTTTCCAACTTTTTTTCAGAAAAAGGTGAAAAAAGTACTTTTACAACTTTTTTTCTCATAAGCTATTTTTTAAAAGCTAATTCAAACAGGCTTTTAACCTAATATATTAAATGAGGCTATGCTCTGTGTCTGTGGTCTCTTGTGATAAGAATTGGTTATTTAACCTAGAGCCGGGAATTTGGGCTGAGCTCGTCTGGCCGGCTCTTTTAAGCCCGAGCCTAAGGAGGGCAGGGCTTTGATTTTGGGGGCAAAAAAGGGGAACGGGCTAGCCTGCGGGCTGCCCGTTTAAATCCATCTAAGAATCTTTTTTTTTCAGGTAATAAAAATTAAAAGGCAAATTCTACTATGTTATCATGTATTGGTTTATTTTGTGGTGTGTGAACTAGTTTTTTTAAAATGTATTGTGTCATGTGGACATTGTGGATATTATGTCCTTATGAAACATTTTAATATTCTATGTAGTTATGATGTATGACTTCTAGTTGTGGTGTATGACTTCTGATTCCAGACTTGCTAATTATGAATCATATTTATATTTTTTATTTATGCTTTGTCCATTGTTTTTTGATTGTCTAATATTTGGAGTAATGAATGATTGTTTCATGTCACATGTTCTTCTTTTCTTTTTCCATTTTCTTGACTACTTTTTTCTGTTCTATTTAATCTCATTTTTTGAATTGTGATGTATCTTTGCTTTTGTTTTCTTTACCTAGTAATTAATTAATTATTTGTGTAACATTGCCAATTTGCTATTGTTAATTGGGAAACCACATAAATTTATCATGTTCTTCCCGTTTAAGTTTTACATATACCATTTTTGACAAATTATGTCACTTGACTTTGCTGCACAATTTATATTCAACTACACATCTTTGTTTCTTTAATTCTTTCGTAGTGCAATTTCATTTATTAAAGAAAGTCAAAGCCTTTCACTAAAATATTTAAAAAAAAAAGTAAAAGCCCGCGGGCCGGCCCGAGCCCGACGGCTTAAGGGTCGGGTTTCATTAAAAGGGTTTTTTTTGTTCACGGGCTTAAACAAGTTTGGCTCGATTAAGCCCTGCCCGCCCGAATTCCCAGCTCTAATTTAACTTAGGAAAAATTTTACTTTACCCCCATAATAGGGAATTAACTTCAGATTCCCCCCAAAACAATTTGAAATTTCACTACACCCCAAGGAGCCAAAGTGAAATTAAATGTTTCAGGTAAAAGACCGAAATGTCCTTATTGAATTTTGTACTGGATTTCCAAGATACATATGGAGAATTTTCAAGACGTTTGTGATTATTTCCAACATCAATGTGAGTATTTTCAAGTCTCAAAAAGCATGGCATCCAATACTAAAGCATTCAAAATTTCACAATAAAATTTCCAAGACTTATATGGATAATTTTCAAGATATTCATGAGAAATTTTTAAAACACAAATGGGGGAATTTTCAAGACATTTATATTTATTTTCAACATCAATGTTAGTATTTTCAAGTACAAAAAATCATGGAATCCGACACTAAAGGTCCAAAATTTCACAATTATATTTTTAAGACACATATAGAGAATTTCCAAGACACATATGAGAAATTTCCAAGACGTTTATATTTCTTTCAATAATGACAATTTGATATCTTAACTGAAACATTTAATTTCACTTTGACCATTATGGGGGTGCAGTGAAATTTCATATTGTTTTGGGAGGAATTGAGATTAATTCCTCATTGCAGGGGTAAAGTGAAATTTTCCCTTTAACCTAATATAGGGTGCATTGAAGTTTCATATTGTTTTGGGGAATTTGAGATTAATTCTGGGGTGAAGTGAAATTTTCCCATTAACCTAATATATTAAACGAGGCTGTGCTAGTCTGTGTGTCTGTGGTCTCTTGCTTGCGATAAGATGACTGATGCGGGTATGAAATGACCCCAGAGGTTGCACTCAAAAACTGACACAATAGGTTGGTATTTGAGTTTTCTCACTGCTTAAAGGCAGTGAGATTCAGGACGATTGGCATAGATAGGCCCATTTTATTTATTTATTTATTTATGGTGTGGGTTGTGTCGTGGTTTGAAAAATCCACCGCCCTTTCATGTGATGGGCTTTACTTTAATGTGACTTTTATTAGCTCCACGCCTCCACCTACAATAGGCAGGACAAAGTTAGCCTAACCCAGTAACCCTTTCCTTTTACTTCATGAGGATAGATTTTCAAGTTTCTCCCTTTTTTTAGATATAAAAACTTAATTTCATTGCATAGTAACTTTTTTTTTAACAAACATTGCATAGTAACTTAAGTCAATACGAATGACTATCCTTCATCAAAATGTTGGTTCTACTTCAACCCCCCGGGGGCGGCCAGTTCTTTTTTATCTCTATATTGTTTAAGAAGTCTTTTGTTAATTATTTTATTGTAATTAAAAAATTGGTTGCACATCAATATTGGTTTTATTTTTATTTTTACTCTTAATAAAAGTTATAGTTTAAAAAACATGTATGACCTCTCTTTATGCTCTGAATAGAAATGGAGTAAGAAGGATATTTTTGAAAATAATAAAGCGTACTATTGCCACCTCATATATTTTTTCAGCGACTTTCGTTTTTAAATAAATAAACCTTCCAGAACTGACAAGATGCTGTATTAAATAAAGGTGTCGACAGGCGGCAGCTCTCTCTCGAGCGAAATGACGTGACAAATTTACCATTTACCATTTACCATTTACCAATAATACAGAGACGGAGTCACATTTAATTTTGAGCCGTTCATGTTTTTTAATGGGCGAAGATCCAAAAAATATAGTTGGGTTTAAGGTGCACCCAGCAAAGTTTTTTATCCTAAAAGTGTTTATCCGGTTAACAAAATGGGTCAAAAATATCTATGTCATCAATATATAATAACGGCATTAAGTTTTTCAATGTTAAAGAAGATAAAGGTGTAAAAATACCCATAAAGTTTGATCTGAAGTGCACCCAACACCATGAAGTTTTTTTAGCCCAAAGGTGCCAACGTAGTTACCAAAATGATTCCTTCAATGTCTATGCCATTACTTTACACATGTTAGATAGGAGAAATACAATAGAGGATTTTTTAGACTTCTTAAAAACTTATTAAAAGGTAGTCAAAAGCCATAAATATGTCTGAAATACTCCATCCGGTCCTAATTATAAGAGCCAGTTGACTTTTTTGGAAAAATTAAGGATGCAAAATACACCACTATAAATTGTTTATATTTGTCTTTTTTCCTTAAAACAAAGTTATTTTACTTATAAACTATCATATAATCTAATTACATTTCGCATATATTAAGATTAAGGGTCTATTTTGCTTCCTTAATCTCCCCAAAAACTGTCAACTGACTCTTATAATTGGGATTGGAGGTAGTAGAGTTTTTTATTATCATCCTTATTTTATGTCTTGTTATCCTTTCATTTAAACACTATGGGTTTAAACTACTGCGTAGAGTCAACCCGTGGCTTTTAAAAAATACAATATAAAGTTATGTTTGGCTCGACTTATTTCTGAGAAATAAGTGCTTATTTTGGGGTAAAAGTAACTTATTTTGTTGGTAACTTATTTTGCATGTTTGTCTCGGTTTATTATCAATATGACTTATAAGTAACTTATAGCTTATAAGTCAAAATAAGCATAAGCTGTTTAAAACAGCTTATTTCTAACTTATAAGGTGTGGCCCACAAATTCTGACTTATTTTTCACATCTAATCACAACTTATCCAAACATACACAATCTGACTTATGGAAAATAAGTCACTTTTCACACAGCCCATCCAAACATAAAAGTCATTACACAATCTGACTTAATTTCAATCTGACTTATATATAAGTCACTTTTTCATAAGTCCATCTAAACACACCCAAAACCAATCTTACCAATTTTTTAATTTACCTTAAAGACCAAATATACTCCCTCTGGTCCCTATTATAATAGATAGTCAACTTTTTTACACATACCAATAAAAACATGTTGGAATCATTTATTATGGGTTGATTTTACATTTTTACCCTCACTCATTTATTATACACACTTTCTCTCTCCTCCTTGCATTTATTAATATATAGGGGCAGAAATGGAAAACATACATTTATTACTTTAACTTTAGCACATTACCTCTTATATTTTGGATCAAAAAAATTTGCAATGTTACCTCTTATATTTATGATAAGAGGGAATATTTAAAAAAAGATTGTGTACGGTGAGGAAATGATAATCGTGTAATTGATTAGGTGGCGTCAAAATATTGGCAATAGTAATAAAGAAGGTTTGATTGATGGCGTGGATAGAGTTGGGTGAAGGTGGGTAGCCATGAATTCTAAAGAGGGGTGATGCGTGTAGAGCTAAGGCAAAACAACGTAGGTGGGACAGAGTGGGAAGCAGTGTAAAGGAGTGAGATGGATCAGAGAAGAGGAAGTGGGAATGAATAAGAAGGCAGGAGAGTGTAGAAGTATATAGGAAGGAGAGAGGGGGGAGTAGTGCTAGTGTATGTGGTAGAGAGAGTGAAGATAGAAGGAGAGATAGAAATGGAGGTGGTGGGGTTGAAAGTCAAGAGCTCTGGGGTATGGAGGTTAGGGGAGAATGGGAGGAAGATGAGGCCAAGAGGACACATGGTGGTATCAGCTTTAGCCCTAAATAGACGTAAGAAGGAGGAGGAGTGGGGGTTGTTTGGGAGTTCAAACAAGGAGCCACTCACTCCCATAAGCTTCCTGGAGAGAGTAGCCAATCAATGCGCCCAAACAACCTCTATACTCTATGGACATTGCACCACCCATCATTGGGCTCTCACCCATCAACCTTGCCTCCAACGAGGGTGCACCGCTTAATCAGTGCACTTCCCAATGAAATTATGACATCTCATTTATTTTTATCTCACGTGTCAGCTTACATGTCAGCCTCTCTCCCCCCTAATATTTTATTATTTTTCTTTGGAAAATTGTGTCTCTCTCATCCTTTCTCCTCTCTCATCTACACTATATTCAAGGGAAAACTTTTCCCCTCCTTATTTCCAGAAAACGTTTCCCCTATTTCCAGAAAACTTCTTCCTTGCTTCACGTGTTCCTCAATCAATTCCATTACCTTCTTTTAACCTCTCACCTTCACGTCCTTGTTCATATCTTCATCAATGGCTTCTTTCGTTTCCCTAGTCCTCGCTTCTTCGTTCAAATCCTCCGCGCCTTCCGCCACCCACTTCTCCTCCTCCACCGTAACCACTCCCCATTCTTCATGTTAGGCTTTACAGCCAATGTCTACACCGTCACTCTCTCCTCCCTTCCTTCTTGTACTTGCTCTGACCGTACAACTCGCGCCTCCCAACTCTGACGTCTCCTCGATGTCCCATCCTCGTCGGAATCCCTCGTTGGAAATTCTCTTTGCAAGAGGTTTTGCTAGCTTTTCTTTGCCGTTAGGCAGGAAATTAGTGTTGAGGTGAGGAAATTGGTGGGGATGAAAGGGTTGTTGGTGCTTGTGGAAAACTTTTCTGAGTACTGTGCAAATCAGTGAGGAGATGGGAGAGGCACGATTTTCCAAAAAGCAATATAATAAAATATTATGCAGAGAGAAGGGGTGACATGTAGGCTGACACATGAGATAAAAATAAATGAAGTGTCATTATTTCATTGGGCAGTGCACAGATTAAGTGGTGCACTGGGTGCACCCAAAAATTTCTCTGCCTCCAACTTCCCTCTACTCTTTCCCTCTTGGGCATTTTCCGCCGCCACTTGGTCAACCCCTCTCTTTCTTCCTTTTCCATGTTTTTTCCTTTAATCTTTCAACTCATTGCTTCTTCCTTCAGTTCCTTCTTCTCATTCCTACTTCCTGCCCCACTTGAAGCTGCAATAACATCAAGTTTAACTTCCCTAATGCACCTTGAGACTCGGATTTTTGGCAATAACGCCGCTTATTGGCTGATTATGTGCATGTTTGAATTGTGATTTTGGGGCTTAGAAGCCCAAATGCAGAAGCATAAGCCAATTTTTTTAAAAAAAAACATGTTTGGATGGAAGGCTTGTAAGAATGACTTCTGGCGCAAATCTCACTTTTTGGTAGAAGCAACTTTTTGTTGCTTCTGGCTGTGGAGAAGCATGATAGAAGGAAGAAAAAAAATAGAAAAGGAAAGGAAAGGAAAAAAGAAAAAGAGAATAAATAAAGTGGGTATGAAAATTAGACTATTAGACCTCTAAAATTCTCAAATAAGATATTTTTTTAATCTAAAATTTCCTTTTTATCTCCAAAAATTTACCATAATAATCTCTAACTATTTTCTCCCACAATATCTTCCTTTAAGTTAAATATATATATTTTTTCAAATTATTTTGCTTAAAATAAGGGAGAAACTAAGCCTTTAAAATCCTCAAAAAGCCCCAAATTTCATTTTTTCTTTCTAAACTATAAGAACATATGCATATTATATATGTATTATTTAATAATAATGTCTTTTTTAGTAATTTTTCATCTAAAATTGCTTTTCAAAATAATCATCCAAACATATTTTTAAAAGTCAGATTGAAAAAAAGTCACTTACCGTCAATCTAAACACACCCTACATTACATTCCCTACCATGCATGAATCTCTTTGACCACTTGATAACAAGATTAATGAGAATCTTGGTTAAATGTGTCTGCTTAAAAATTTTAATTATCATTATTACCATGTATCTGTACTTTTTGCTATAAAATATTTTTTTTTAAGAAGATGAAATGCGCATGAAAACAAAGCATACTCTTATGTAATGAAGTTTTCAAACATACACTGTTAAGTGACGTCTCTCTCTTTTCGAATTTGGGAGTTGGTGATAGGTTGCGTTATAAGAAAATTCCAGATGGCATTTTGTCAACCCAATTTGTTTTTTTTTTTTTTTGGTATATTCCAAAAATGACGAGAATAGAAATGATGGATCCCTTCCGCAAACGACGTGGGCAATAAATAATTGAAATTTGCGCTGCCAATCAGGACGACCACCTGAGAGGGTTCACATTCCATGTGAGGCCCCATGCTGTTTAGACTTCATATCCATATCCTTCCTCTCTTCTGGTTGTTTTGCTCTCAATATATTGTTCTCCTCGTCTTTTAGCGTGTCTTACCTCTTCTTTTCTATCAACTATTTTAGCATGTTTTAAAACTTAAAAATTTACAATTTTTCAACGTTTCCATTATTTGATATACAATATATCATGAAAACAAAATCCACACATACATATGTATTTTTTAAAAAAATAAAAAAGAAATGTGCGGAGTCAAAAAGATTACGGAGTAATCTCCCACCTTTTGAACATTGATTTCTGGCGCTGGACCTGATTCATCCAACGGGATGGGACAAACTAGCTACAGTAATTTAAACTTTGAACTCAGATCCCTGCGCAATGGATAAGTGGTATCTCTTCCCCATTCGCAGGAGATAGCTGACCTTCTCTGCTTCTCTAACAACCTTGCCTTTGTCTCAGCATTTAATATTTGTGGGAAGGAAAATAATATGATATGATAACTGTAGATACGAGTAGAAAGCAATCAATGGTCAGATTACCTTGCCAAATATTGCTGCTTCTCCTCTACGATTCTCACGTCACCCTTCTTATCTTCTTGGACGTTTCCATGCGAGAACGAGTCATATATTTTTATGTTGAATCTATACGATTGCTTTTTTCTTGTCTAATATGACTGCTTCTATTCTCGCATGAGTTGCATCAGCCTTCTTCTTATCTAATATGATAGATATGAGTAGAAAGCAATCATTGGTCAGATTGCCTTGCTTTGCCTAATATTGCTGCTTCTATTCTCGCATCAGCATTCTTCTTATCTTGTTGCACTTTGAACGAGTCATAGATATCTTTGTACGTTGAATCTCCCTATTCCCATACCTTGGCAGCCTTCACTCTGCTTTCCGATCATCATGAAGAAGCACTCCCTCAAGAACCTGCTTTGGACTGGACTCTCCCGAACAAATTACATTAATAGAACACCTCCTAATATACGCAAGTACTCTAACCTTGTGGGAAATTTTCATTACGAATCGCGGGAGTCACTGGAGGGCGTGCTTCCCTGCTCTGCTAATTTCGCCCCTCTGTCCCCTGTAAACTTCTTGGAAAGAGCAGCATCTGTCTCTGCCCACTCAACCTCTATTGTCTATGGCAGCTCCCAATATAATTGGGGCCAAACCCATCTACGTTGTTTGAAACTCGCTTCTGCTCTCACTCACTTGGGCATTTCCCGTGGGCTTGTGGTGAGTCCTATCCTTCCCACCCTTTTCTTCTATACTTGCCCTTTCAATCATCAGTATCATTTGTAACGTGCGATTCCTGATTTATTTTGTAATCTCTACCAGCTTGATTCTGATCCAACATGCATTCATGACTACGATTGTGAGTTTTCCAATTGATGCCCTGTTTTGTCGTTTTGATTGGGGCGGGTGCAACTTGCAAGATTTTCCCCCCTTTAAATACGGTCCAAGATTTAGTAGGAGACCATTTCCCAAAAGAATAAAAGCTAGACAAAAGAAGACACTTTATCATCTAAAGTTTACGCTGACTCGTGCGTTGCAAGTTTTATGATCTCTACGAGTGATTTTCATTGGCATAGATGTGATGGCCTTTTCTTTTCTTGTTTTCAAAAAATGTGGATTCTGTTAATGCTGTTTGACTTGCAATCCCCTGTCCGAACCACTGATGCTTTTTTTTTTCTTTTTTTTTTGTTTGGTATTTTCTCCAAACAGGTTGCTACTCTATCCCCTAATGTTCCTGCAATGTATGAGTTGCATTTTGCAGTACCAATGGCTGGAGCAATTCTTTGCACTCTGAATTCACGCCTTGATGGAGCTATGGTTTCAGCACTTTTAGAACATTCACAAGCGAAGGTCCTCTTCGTAGATTATCAATTATTGGAAGTTGCAAGGATGGCATTGAACCTGCTAAGCAAAAGAGTCAGAAACTTGCCCACTTTAGTTCTAATCACCGACTCGGACTGCTCATCCATCATTGACACTAGTTCAGTCAGCTATGAGTATGAGGAGCTACTGGCAACGGGGAATAGTGGGTTTGAGACTGTGAGACCAGACAGTGAATTTGAACCAATAAGCCTGAATTACACCTCAGGCACCACATCTAGGCCGAAAGGGGTTGTTTATAGTCACAGGGGCGCCTACTTGAATACTATAGGAACTATTCTTCTCTTTGGGATGGGCTTTATGCCTGTTTATCTTTGGACAGTACCCATGTTTCACTGCAACGGGTGGTGTATGCCTTGGGGAGTGGCAGCTCAATGTGGGACCAACGTGTGTATGAGGAAAGTCTCTCCAAAGGGCATCTTTGATAATGTGACAGAACATAAGGTGACGCATATGGGAGCGGCTCCTACTGTTTTGAACATGATTGTGAACTCTCCATTGACTGATAGAAAGCCAATTACCCACAAGGTGGTGGTCATGTCCGGCGGTTCTCCGCCACCACCACAAATCCTATCCAAGATGGAGGAGATTGGCTTTAGTGTATCTCACCTTTATGGACTGACAGAGACATATGGTCCTGGGGCTTCTTGTGAATGGAGACCTGAGTGGGATTCTGTGGCTCCTGAAGAAAAATATAAGATAAAAGCTAGGCAAGGGATTCCCCATATGACTTCGGGTGCTATTGACATAAAAGATCCTGACACCATGGAAAGCGTCCCGGCCGATGGCAAAACAGTGGGTGAGGTAATGTTTAGAGGAAATACGGTGATGAGTGGATATTTGAGAGATACAGAAGCAACAGAGGCAGCTTTCAGAGGTGGGTGGTTTCATAGCGGGGATGTGGGAGTGAAACACTCTGATGGCTATATAGAAGTTAAGGATAGGTTGAAGGACATAATAATATCAGGGGGAGAGAATATTAACTCAGTGGAGGTTGAAACAGTTCTGTACAGCCATCCAGCAGTTCTTGAAGCTGCAGTTGTGGCCAGGCCAGATGATCATTGGGGGCAAACACCTTGTGCTTTTGTGAGTTTGAAAGAGGGGTTTAGTGCAGATGCTCAAGAAATCATTGATTTTTGTAGAAATCATTTGCCCCTTTACATGGCTCCAAAAACTGTTATCTTTGAGGACATACCAAAAACCGCAACAGGAAAGATTCAAAAATATGTTCTGAGGGAGAAAGCCAAGGCCATGGGCAGCCTTTCTTGACCACCAAAATCCATATACTTTTTTTTTTTTTTTTTTTTGCCAGTCGCCAAAATCCATACACAGTGTGGAGTCTGGGGAACTAGATCGTAATTATTTAAGAATGATGTTTCGTCACATATGTGAGAAGCTCGTTCTGTAATAGTATTGTTTTATACTCCCTCTTATATATAAGAGGAAATATGACACATTTTTTTGTTTAAAATATAAGAGATAACGTGTAAAAGTCAAAATAATAAAAGCCCCTTTACATGGCTCCAAAAACTGTTATCTTTGAGGACATACCAAAAACCGCAACAGGAAAGATTCAAAAATATGTTCTGAGGGAGAAAGCCAAGGCCATGGGCAGCCTTTCTTGACCACCAAAATCCATATACTTTTTTTTTTTTTTTTTTTGCCAGTCGCCAAAATCCATACACAGTGTGGAGTCTGGGGAACTAGATCGTAATTATTTAAGAATGATGTTTCGTCACATATGTGAGAAGCTCGTTCTGTAATAGTATTGTTTTATACTCCCTCTTATATATAAGAGGAAATATGACACATTTTTTTGTTTAAAATATAAGAGATAACGTGTAAAAGTCAAAATAATAAATGAATGTTTTCTATTTCTAACCTTATATATTAAATAATGAAAGGAGTGAAGATAACGTGTGTATAATAAATGAGTTGGGGTAAAATAGAAAAAATTTATTAAATCTACCAATAATAAATAATTCCAACATGTTTTATTGGTATATGTGTAAAAAGTTTGACTACCTCTTATAATAAAGACGGGAAGGAGTACCATATTGAAGCATCACTCCTATTTGTAATTTATTTATTTACTGTTCATATGCCCAGCTATTGGTTGATCTGAACTCTGCTGACTCCCCAGCAAACACCAAGAAGAGATCTCTTGATTTTGTAATGATTGTGGTTCCTAATTCCAAGAGAATTCGAATTGATCCAAATTCCTCAACTTCTGTCAAGGCATGGGAAGCTACCTCTTCAGAGCTTCCCCAAGAGCCATGAAAGTCTTTAGTTGGAACTGCTGTGGATTTAAGAAGACTGCTGCAGTTCAAAGGTGCAAGTGACTTGTAGGAAAATCAAGCCCTGATTTTATTTTCCTCTCTGAAACCAAGGTAGCTGTAGACGTTACTTGTAAACCTCTCTTAAGCTTAGGTTATTCTCATTTTATTGGCACAAATGCTGTCAACAAGGGTGGTGGTACTCTGATTGCTTGGAATTTGGATTTACCTATCTCTGTTTTAGAACTATCACCTACTGTATGTCATTGCAGGTTATCTGGAAATGCAGAGTTCCCTTCTTGCTACCTCTCTTTTGTTTATGGTCCCCCTTCCGCTGCTAATCACCATTTATTGTGGAAGTGGCTAGAAAATACTGTTGATGATATCAAATTGCCATGGTTAATTGTTGGGGACTTTAATCAGATCTTGTGTGCAGATGATAAATGTGGGAATGGGGGATGTTCTAGTTCGGCTAAGCATTTCCTTGCATGTATTGGCAATTGTCAGCTCAACAATTTAATTCACAAAGGTCCAAGATTTACATGGACAAACAATAGGAAAGGGGACAACCTAATTATGGAACGACTAGACATGGCTTTTTGTAATTTAGATTGCATGCAGAGCTTTCCGTTATCTCATGTTGATGTCATGGCTATTGCTGCATCAGATCACAGTCCCATCACTGTTAATACCTCTATTGAAGTTAAAAAGAAATGTGCTATCAAATTTGTTGCAAGGAAATTATTGCTGACTGCTGGAAGAATGAATTTCAAGGATCTCCCAGTTTTGTTCTTCAATGTAAGTTGCAATCAACTTTAACTAGTCTATCCAATTGGGCAAAAGTGCATATAGGTAATATTCCTTTAAGGATAAAGGCACTGGAGGATAAGCTCAAACCTTGCAATTTACATTTTATGCAATCTGGTGCTTTGGACCCATCTATTGAAAAGGAAATCAATGAAAATAGGCATGAGCTGGAGTTTCTATATGACTGTGAGATGAGTTACTGGTCTCAATGAACTGAATTAAATTGGCATGCCCAAGGAGAAAGGAACACTAAATTCTTCCATTCATTTGTCAACAGGAGAAGAATCAGGAATACCATCACTAAATTGAAAAATACTAATGGTGATTGGACTTCTAGTGAGGAGGAAATAAGAGAACTAGCATTCTCTTACTTTTCTGATATTTTTCATGGCAATAACCACATGAATGTGGAAACCTTAAGACAGGAGATGGGAGAATTGTCTATTCCTGATCTTGATCCTGAGGATATTTCTTCTCTTATGATCCCCCTTTCTCGTATGGAAGTTAAAGAAGCTGTTTTCAATCTCCCAAAAAATAGTGCTCTGGGATCTGATGGCTATCATGTGGATTTCTATCAAAGAAACTGGGAGTTAGTGAAAGATGATGTGTTTGACATGGTTCAATCTTTTTGGACAACTGGTTACTTGCTTAAATCTCTAAATAAGACAAATATAGTTGTAATCCCTAAATCAGAGCATCAGCAAAGTTTCAAAGATTTTAGACCAATAAGCTTGAGCAATGTATCCTATAAAATTATTTCTAAAGTCTTATGCAATCGATTAAGAGCCCCCTTATCCAAATTGATCGGGTCCAATCAAAGTGCTTTCTTAAAAGGGAGGTTGATTTTTGATAATGTGATTCTTGTTGCTGATTTGATTAATCAAATTCATTCCTCAGGCAAAAGGTGTAAGAAATTAGCTGCAATCAAATTGGATTTTTCCAAAGCATTTGACAGAATTTCTTGGTATTTCATTCTTGTTACTTTGGAAAAAATGAATTTCCCTCAAAAGTGGATTCAACTAATTAGACAATGCATCTCAACAGTCCAATATCATATTCAAATTAATGGATAAATTACCTTGTCAATTGATCCTTCAAATGGAATCAGACAGGGAGATCCACTTTCTCCTTATTTGTATATCATTGCTGCCAATATTTTATCCAGCTTGATACACAAATCTGAGCAGGAGAGCTTATGGAAGGGTATCAAGATTTCTAATTGTGCCATGCCTATCTCTCATTTACTATATGCTGATGATTCTCTTCTGTTCTTAGAAGGTAAACAAAGAAGCTTTGATCAAGCCAATCAGGTAATGAATACTTTTTGCAAGTGGTTGGGTCAAGGAATCAATAAAGGTAAATCTACAATCATATTTAGCCCAAATATCCAAATTCAAGAAAGGAATCAACTTGCAGGCATTGTTCGGATGGGTTATTCTAGCAAGTAACTGAAGCAGTCAATCTTCGTACAGCAACTTGGAAATAAAAGCTATTATCTCAAGCATCATGATTGATGTTAATTAAATCTGTTTTGTAGTCCTCAAATATATATATATATATATACTTTATCATGTGTCAAGCTTCCTGATTACATTTGCAACATAATTGATGGTAGATGTATTGATTTCTTTTGGGGGGAAGAAGATTCAGATAAGAATCGGATACATCTCCTTAAAAAGACAAGCTTTTTCTGCCTTTATCAGAAGGAGGTCTTGGCATCAGACCTACAGAAAGAGTCAATAACTCTTTGTTGGCTAAACAAGTCTGGAGAATCATTTCTGCTCCTATAAATTCATTGATTGGATCTACACTACATGTTAAATACATTGATACATCTTGTAAGGAGATTGTGAAAGAACCATATAATTCATCATGGATATGACAATACTTGTTGAAAAGTACTAGTACAATCATTAACAATCTGGAATGGAGAGTAGGCAACGGATCAAGTATTCCTCTCAACCACCCCCTGTGGTACCCAATGCAATCTGGATCGCCAACTGTGTCAAACTAGGGCACTGTTAAAGATCTAATCATGCATTCTAATCTTTCATGGAATCTCATTCAATGGAATTCTCCATTGATCAACTCTTTATATTCTCCTCAGATTGCTCAAACTATTCTGTCTCTTCCAATATCTTTTTTAGGTTCTCCTGATCGACTTGTTACACAGTTCAAGCAGGTTACAGACTACTGTCAAATTCACCTCAGCATTCCAGTTGGGATCTCTTCTGGAAATATCTTTGGTCTATTTCTTTGCTTGGAAAAAAATTACTGTTCATATGGAAGATATTGTCCAATTGTGTACCTTCTAGTGATATCTTAAGGTATCATCACCTACAGGTTTCTATTCTCTGTCCTTTTGGATGTCAATGTGAAGAAACCATGGTAATTAAACCCAGACCGGCAACTAGCCTGATCGAGGCAGTGGGTCAGAGGGTTAGTCATAACCAACCCGTGAGCTAACCCAGTAAACAATAAAATATTAATAAAAAAATCATCCAAATAAAAATAACTTCCAAAAATCCAAACCATAACTTCACGTACCATCTTGAATCATTAACCAAAAAATCATCATCAGCATTCTTTACAAATTTTTTGACAAAATGACATGATCATATCATATCATACTACCATCCAACGACACAAAATGGTTAGCAACCAATTAGTACCTAGTACTAACTATTCATCATATCAAAATAGATATATAATAACAAAATATTTTTACCTTCAACCCTATCATGCTTTACACTAATAGTACTAAAGACCAAAGTTATCACTAATATCAGTCAAGTCTTCAGGCATTGCGACATTAGGAAGCAAAGATGCACTCGGGAACCCAAAGGAGCTAGGAGTAAGAGCAACATCATCGTCATTCAAAGACAGGGTCACACAAGTATCTTCATGACCTACATATTAAATAAATTTAATTTAAATTATTTACATACTTTCATTACTTTTGTATAAGAATAAAAAATTAAAGAACCAAAATAATTGTGAACCTCCAAAATCACTTACAATTTGATCGATATCAAGTTCAAGTACCGCTTCTAGAATGAATCTTCTTCTACCACCCAAACGTCTAGTTGATCAACGCATTCATAGTCAATTGGATCATAGCTTCCATTCTTTTTCTGCAATAGACTCCTTTAATTCCAAAAGAGAAGCTCAACATTAATTAAATTTATGTAACATTGTAAATTTTTAATGAAACTATAAAAGCATTTGTAATTACTTGTGCTTTAACTTCATATTGTAGTTTGAGAAAACCAAATCATTAAGTCTTTGATGCTCTAAGTTGTTTCTTCTTTTAGTATGAATGCGCTCAAACAAGCTCTAGTTTCTTTCACACCCAGAAGAAGAAGAAGTCTGACTAAGAATGCGTATAGCAATATGCTGCAATTCGGGAACAGAACCCCCATAAAAGGACCACCAGTCATCTGCATAATAATATACAAGATATTTAATTAAATATAAAGAACGAATTGTTATGTTCTTGGACTTATTCAAAATGTGAATTAAACTATACTAACTAGGGATAAGTTTCTGAGCCACTTTTTGACAATGGGGCTTACTGAATGCTTCTTTCTGATCACGATAGACAGCAAATTGATGCATCAATTTCACATAATAATCAATATCTTCATTTGTAATTGACTCAAACACACTAGCCACAGATTCTATTACTTTGTGCTTATTGATAAAGTTATCACCATAATAGAATGCGGGATTCAAAATATATGCCGATGCATGAAGATTACTCTTTAAATGCTTATCCCAATGACTCTGGATAATGTCTGTGAAAGGCTTGCCTATATCTTCTTTCCCCTGAAACATATCCTTAATTGCTTTTTAGCCCTACGCATGCCATCATAAATATATGGCATTGAAGGCTTTTCATCCGAGTCAGCAATCCTCAACAATTTTATGAGAGGAGACACAAATTTCACAATTTGATGACAATCATTCCAAAAATAATTATCCAAAACGATTGCACTAAACATCTTCCCTGCATCAGTGTTTGCTAATTTGTGTTGTATAAAGTGTTGATCAATAACTAAAGCTTGTAAATGACTTTTGTGTGAAAATATGCTATACAAGGTTATAAATGTGGTGGCAAACCTTGTCGCACTTGGATGCACAATTTCCCTCCAACTAGTTCTTTTTCTTAAACATGACAAAAAGACAGAATGATTGTAAACAAACACAGTTATTCTTTGTGCTTTTTTTGCAAGAAGTGAAACAGCCGACAAGAAAGCAATGTCCCTCAAGACAAGATTTAAACAGTGAGAAGCACAAGGTGACCAATAAATTGTTTTATATTTCTCTTGAATCAATCTACCACATGCTACATAATTAGCAGCATTATCAGTCACAATGTGGACTATATTTGTAGGACCAATCCACTCAAAAACTTCACTGAACATGGAGAATAAAGTGGCAGCATCTTTAATTAAATCTGAAGCATCAATGGATTTCACAAATATCATGCCATGTACCGAGTAGACTAGAAAATTAATCAAAGTACGTTGTCTATTGTCAGTCCAACTATCGGCCATAAGGGTACAACCATTTTCTGCCCATTTAGTTCTGTGACTATCAATCAATAGTTCTAATTCCTTCTTACAATCCCTTAAGAAAACTAACTCTCTACTCATAAAAGCTAGGGGCCTCAAACCCAGAACCAACTGCAATGGCATCGTCAATAGCTCTTTGAAACAGAGGACACTTCAATGCATTGAAAGGAACACAATTCATATAAGCCCATCCAAAAAAATTCATCTTGGCATTATAATGAGCTTCTTGAATTGCCCATACACTCTTAATACTTGGTTGGAAACCTGGAGTTGTCCTAGATGCAAAATAACTATCAACTCTGCCGGTCCCAATAACCTTTCTTTTTGAAGCTACCGGTGCCTCAGATTCTTGATCTCCCTCAATCTCTTGGGCTTCTTCTACATTAGGGTTAGTCTTTTTTTTTCTTAGGGTAAAGGGTCAAAAATGACCCTCTACTTATATCCAAGGTGCACCTAACACCTCCTACTTTTTTTTGGCTCAAAAATATCCACCAACTTTTAAAATGGGGCCAAAAATAATCCTACCGTCAATCTCACCAAACCACCGTTACTTTTTTTCATGTGGGGCCCGTGCTTTTTGTACATGTGGGCATCAGCCTCTCCCTCACCTCTTCTTCTAATTCTTCCCCTTTTTCCTTCAAGCCCTCGTCATCCTTAATGGCAGAGCATCTTCTCACATGCAGCAGAAAACAATTGAACACACTCAAACATATGCGTCTTTTACTCAACTTAGATGGATGAATCTAACTCCTCTTTTCGGCACATAATTTTATTTTTGCCCGAATTTTCGCAACTCGAGAATCTAAAAGATTTGCCACAAATTTTCAGGTGGAATTCCATGTAAACAGGGCATTACCCAAGTTCAACAACTCCTAATGATTACATATATTTAAGAAAAAAGTATCCTTCTTATTCTTATAATCAGAGTTGAACTGTATGATTAAAATAAAAGGTATATTTCATATTCTTTTCCTCAATCTCAATATTCAACTTTCCTGAGTTAGTTAATTATTTAACCAGTAAGATCACATAATCTACACACCAATTTATCCAAAAATAAAATCACGGTATATACCTACCTATTTGAATAGAAACATCAAATTTAAATTAAGGCTTCTATACATTGCTGGTTCTTCCAATTCACAATTCAATTCATTTCCCTGCAACATGAATGCTTCAGTTTTCTTAATTCAGCATCTTCCCTCCTCCAGAAGAAGAATCCATGAGACAAGGAATCAGAAGCAGTCAAATCGACGGAAACTTTTTTTGACCAATAGGAATTTGACAAAAGCAAGAAGGAAAAATCCGTATGTAATCGATTTCAAGCTTTCAACCACTGATTTCGCTGTGGAATTTCATCAATGCCTTAGCGGAAATCAAAGGAAACAAGGATATACATGGCGAGAAAAGGAGAATCAGAAGCAGACAAACCATACTTTTCCGGCATCTTGACAGGCTCATCCATCGACGCCTTGGATTTGCGAGGGGAGATTTCCGCAAAAGAAGGCGCAATCTTCCTCCGAGCGGACTTCACATTCTGTGCACGATCATTACTACTTCGCCGCTGGGCCCTCTGACCTTGGATACTGGAATCGTCACCGGAGGTAGAACGCCAATGTGGGTTGAGTTTTGGAGCGCCGCCGCCATCGATCGTCATTTCATCTTCACTGGAGAGTTGTTTTGAGGTGGATAGGTGGGAAATGCCGAAAGGGGGGGTGGGTAGTGTTGAGGATCACCAAGGTGTGATATTGTCGTGGTGCGAGAGAGAGGGAGGTGAAGAAGGATCAGATGGTGTCGCTGAGGAAGGATCAGATGGTAATGGCTATTAAATTCTTTTTTGTTTTTTAATGGAAAGGAGGTATATTAACTAGTCAAAAAGTCAGTCCAGTGGCTACCTTACATGATGCGTTTAGTCAAAAAAAAAAGATTGAAATATGGCTATTAAATTTTGAGAGAGAGACAGTTCACATGCCACGTGCAATAAACTGGGACCCACTTATAAAAAGTAAACGGACGTTTTCTAATTTTGACCGTGGGAGTCATTTTTGGCCTAATTTTAAAAGTTGATGGACATTTTTGAGCCAAAAAAAAGTAGGAGGTACCAGGTGCACCTTGGACATAAGTAGAGGGTTATTTTTGACCCTTTACCCTCTTACCCTCCAATAAAGACTCTTTCATTCTTGCACGAATGTCATGAGAGATATTTTTACAAGAACTCACTTGACCAGGCACACAAGCTAAATGATGTTTAAATCTATTTATTACACCTTCCCTATAACTTGAACCACATAAAAGACACGTGAAAATATTTATATTCCCCTCTTTTTTAAGAGAAACATATTCCTAAGCAGGATTAGATTTTTGTAGTCTACGAGATGGTTGTGATTTGGATAATCTAGTGTCAGGAGGATTGTCGGGAGGATTATTTGGTACTTCACTATTGGTGGCATCCATTTATAGACAAGAAATCTGACCATACACAACCTTTCCAATCAACAACAGATAGAAAATGACAAGCACCAAGTTTGATCAATATTCAGAGCTACAAAGAAAAACCCAATCACACAAAAAACAGGGTCACAGCCAGTCACAATAGAATTGAAGCAGTCAATCACAAATTCACAATACAAATCAATGTCACAGCCAGCCACAATCCATTATCAGTTGAAGTCTAAAATTTATACCTGACCACGTGCACCTTCACTTACAAAACTTGATGCATCAAAATTGTTTGTACCTTGTAGCCTCCTTGAGATCGTCTAAAGCAGCCTAGAAATTTGAAGTAAAAACAGAAGTGAAAATCAGAAAACCCAAAGAAAGTAAAAAGCAGTCCATAAATTTGAGAGAAGAAGTGAAAATTATCAAGAAATATATTTGTACCTAAATGGCGTAAAGAACACGAAAATCCAAATCTCCTCCTCAAACCCTTGAACCTCTGAATGACCAGCTACAGTGGCACCGAAAATGAAAGACGAACGGTGGCGAACTCGAACGGCGGCTAACGGCGTTATATCTGCCAGCGAAAAAAAGAGCAGTGTTTACTTCAACGGTGAGCAGCGTTTACTTCGGCGAACGACGAGCACAAAACGACGGCCACTACCGAGAGGGCAACATCAACGGTGTTGGTTCACTGGCGAGGGAAACGGCGTAGAGGAGGATTTCAAAGAATGGGGTTCAAACGAGAAGCAGAAGAGATGAAGCCTCTGATAAAGAATGGGGTTCGAAATCCAAATGGAGGCAAAGGAAGGAGGAAAAAATGATATAATAAAAAAATTGAATTTTTTTTAAAAAGGCAAAACTGCGCCGTTTGGGTTTTAGGGGGGGTTTATTAACCCGGGTGGCTCACATGACCCGGCTAGTCACCCTGGTCTTCACCGGGTTATAGCGGGTCCCCCGAGTCAACACGTGGCTATTCTGACCCGGGGTTTCTTCCTCACCTGGACCAGTCTTGCCCCTACGCTAGCGGATTTCGAGCTGGGTTGGCCGGGCCGGTCCTGGTTTGATAACAATAGAAAAAACAATGGAACATCTTTTTTTCCAATGCCCCTTTGCTCGGGTAATCTGGTTTGGCTCTTTGGGCGTAAGACCAGAATGGGAGGATTTCTACTCTTTCAAAAGATGGTTTCATTTCTTTCTGATCTCTTCGCATGTTAATAATTTGATCGACAGAGTAGAAAAATCTATCTTGCTAATTAATGCTATTTGGATGCTAAGAAACAAGATTATTCATGAAGGATTCAAAGCATGCCCACACAGTTTGATACAACAGATCCAACGATCTTTCTCTTTCAATTCTATTGTTTCATATAAGCCTTTTGAATGCTAAATTAGCCCTCCTTCAATGGTCTCATTAACAAGGAGCTCTTCTCTCAATGGTTGGTTCATCTCTACTTACAAGTTTAAGAAAGGAAGAATTGTTTACTGCTTCTCACATATTTTCTTAAATAATCAGCTCATTCAATCGTTTCTATGGCAAAGAGACAATCACAATCATTCGTTCTTCTTTCTTAGAGTTTTGAGAGCATTATTGGCATTGATTCTATCGAACTCGCTATTTATACGGCATGTTCCTCTCTCAGTTAGATCGCAGTGGCGATACAATCTAAAAGAAGAGGCTTCGCATCTGTCGGCAGATATGGTGATTGAGAACGACATCAAATATATGCTGAAGGAATTCGCTCATGTTACTTTCTCTCAAGATCATCCTAAAGCAAATATTGTTGGCTTAACTTTTTCTTTTCCTTCTTCGCATTTTAGTTTCTTATGCATTTAATGATATGTGAACTTTTTACTTGATTAATGATAATTTGACTTTTATTCAAAAAAAAAGAAAGAATATACTTCTGCTATGGCTCTCTATTAGGGAATACGTGACGAGCTAATTGAAAATATTCATGGCATCAAAATAACATTATTATTCATGCATAGTTTAAAAACCAATTGATACATCATAAACATCGCAGACAAATAACAATAAGTGCATTAGTTAATTCAGTCATGATTTTAAAATAGGTTACAGAACAAAACATAAATGAGAGCAATAATGTTTTCGAGAATTATAATTAAAAAGTTTAAAAACCAAGTCATACGCCATAAACATTTTAGACAAGTAACTATAATTGCACTAGTTAATTCAGTTATGATTTTAAAATAGGTTACAAAACAAATTAAACATAAATGAGAGCAGTAATGTTTTCGAGAATTATAATTAAAAAAGTGGGCGTCTGTATGTATTTGTAAGACATATAACGTCACTCTTATTTGGTACAGCTTATGAAAACCATGGTTTGGAACCCAAGACTATTTTAGTTCCAAATCATGGTTTCATAAGTTGTATCAAACAGGCTTTTAAAATGATTATGGAGGCACATTATCCACCACATTTGATCTTCTCTCTAATGAGAAACTTTTGAACCTTGCCAGTTGAATTAACAGGCAAATCTCCAAAAATCACACTCTGAGGAACCATATGAGTATCCAACCTGGCCTTACAAAACCTGATAATATCTTCCACGGTGGCACCACACCCTTCTTTCAATTTGATAATTGCAAAGGGCGACTCCACCATGTGTTCATCATATTTCCCCACAACAGCAGCATTCAGAACCTTTGGGTGGCTAAGCAACACGGCCTCCACCTCAAGTGAGCTCACAGCCTCGCCTCCGGAATATATCATATCCTTTGCCCTGTCCTTCAGTCTCATGGAACCATCCTCTTGCTTCGTCGCTAGGTCTCCTGTTCTGTACCATCCATCTCTAAAAGCCTCATTGGTTAATTGCTGATTCTTGAGGTACCCCAGCATCATGGTGTTGCCTTTAAACATAATCTCACCAATGGTTTTCCCATCGCAAGGAATACTCTTCATTGTGTTTGGATCTTTCACATCAATGCCTTCCATCATAATAAAGGGAAGCCCTTGATCTCCATAACTGATATGTTCGGTGAGTTCACCACCTAAATTGGGCTTCCATGATCGAACCAAGACAGGACCCATTGCTTCTGTCATGCCATATCCAACATTCACACTGAACCCAAGTTCTGCGGCCTTGCAAAAAACTTGGAACTGTGGTAGCACTCCAGCAACTGTGATGCTCACACCCTGAGGCATAGGCTTCTTCTTGCTTTGTGGTGCATCTGCAATTACGTTCAAAAGTGCAGGTGGACCGCACAAATGGGTTACGTTGTGAAGAGAGATCGCATCAAACATGGCTTTCGCTGAGACATTTCTGAGACAAACATTGGTGCCACCCAGAGTAGCCATTGCCCAAGTAAAGCACCAGCCGTTGCAGCGAAACATGTCCACTGTCCACAGAAACACAGGCTTTGGTTTCATATCGAACCGCGTGATCGCTGCCAATGAATTAAGATAGGCTCCTCTGTGACTGTAAACGGCTCCTTTAGGAGTTCCCGTGGAGCCTGACGTGTAGTTCACTGATATTGGATTGCATTCATTGGTGGGCATTATGATCTCAAAATCTGGTTTTCCCTTTTCAAGAAGTTGGTTGAAGTTGAGGGTGTCTGGCGGCAGATTCTTATAAATGGAAGATGGTTGTTGTTGGTTGTTATAATAATCTGGGATGACGACCAGCAGGGGAGGCTTGCATTTTCTTTGGGACATTATGTTGAACGAGTTAAGGACAAGTTCAACGAACTGATAGTCCACAAACATAATTTTAGCTTCTAACTGTTCCAATATCACAGACAGTGTTGTGGCGTCCAATTTGGTGTTGAGTGCAGAAATAACAGCCCCCGCCATTGGAACCGCGAAATGCAGCTCATAGAGCTCTGGTATATTCGGTGCCAAAGCTGCAACCTACACAACGAATTGCAAATTGAGCTGTTCATGATTATAGAATACAATTGTACTTCAACGAATATTACGTAGCTAATCCACATAAATGATCATCATCAGTATCCATATGCAAGTAAAGTAGTAAATCAAACTTTTTTCTTTTTTCCATTAGTAAATCAAAATTCTTAATCAAGTTAAGTAATGCCATAATATGCTACTCCCTCCGGTCCTAATTATAAGAGCCAGTTGACTTTTTTGAAAAAATTAAGGATGCAAAATACACCACTATGAAGTGTTTATATTTATCTTTTTTTCCTCAAAACTAAGTTATTTTACTTATAAACTATTATATAATCTAATTATATTTCGCATATATTAAGATTTAAGGCTCTAATTTGCTTCCTTAATCTCCCCAAAAAAAGTCAACTGGCTCTTATAATTAGGACCGGAGGTAGTATGTAGTATGGAGCAGCGCATAACGAGAAAATGACAAGGAAAAGTACTGGTTGGATAACCAAATAATAATAATGATGAGCAGTGATAATCATCCAAATGAGGTATTAATGTGAAAAGTAATAAGTGGAGGTGGGATGGATAGGGCAATGACAAGGATCCACACGGATGATGCGTAATAAAAATGAGGATGAGGAAGTCAGACACTAAAAGATAAACTATAGTAATAATAAGGAGGATGTTGTAATTAACTAGTGGGAAAATTGCATTACTGATGGCTAGCTGACGAATAAGACAGTGACATGGTGCATATCAGAAGGCGGTGCGCCAAACCATGGTTTGTTGAAGATAGTGACAATCAGCTTATTTGGCTGGGCTTGATTTAAAGAAATAAGTCCTTATTTTGTTGAAAAAGGACTCAAAGTGAGAAAAAAGAAATCTGTTATGTTTGGCTCGGCTTGTAGATAATAAGGACTTATGACTTATAAGTTAAAATAAGTATAAGTTCTTTTTTTCAACTTATAACTTATGACTTATAAGTCACTTACGGAGGTGGACCCTACAATTCTAACTTATTTTACACATCCAATCACAACTAATCCAAATATAAATCACTTTTCCAAAAGTTCATCCAAACATATATCTCATTACACAATATGACTTATGATTTATAAGTCACTTATAAGTCATATTTTTAACAGCCCATCCAAACATAAATCTCATTACATAATCTGACTTATTTTCAGTTTGACTTATATATAAGTCACTTTTCCAAAAGTCCATCCAAACACACTCATTCATAACCTATCTTTCAGGTATGGGAAATTAAAAAAAGAGAGATAGAAGAAGAAGAGAGCGACAGGGTATTAATCAAATCTTGCTTTCCCTAGCTTGCCGCCGACTATTGTTTTATCTGTTGAATTGAAGGGGAACGCAGAGTCATACCATACCACCAGCAGTAGCTAGCCATAGTAACAGTATGTGTACTGATTAAAGTCCGCCGCACTACCTATGATATTGTCTTAGAGAGAGGGAGGGAGAGAGGGGCAAAGATGTCCCATGTGGCTGAGTTATGACGAGAGATGCTTCCGAATAAGTGAATAACTCGTGACACAGACCAAAAACGTGGTTCATGCTGCAGAAATTATGTCTATTCAGGCACTATACAATACAGTGCCTCCTCCATTGATAATACGATTTTCAATGTGATCTGATCAACTAAAGACTTTACCTACATGGTGTTGACTGTTGAGTCTCCTATTTATGCTTCTTATTTAGGGCCGGGGGATCATATATGTATACATATAGTAGACTTGATTCAGATCTTACAAAAGCCAAAGTTAGTCTGCCATGATTTTTATTTTTTATTAGAGAGGGGTGCTGACGCATACAGGCTGACGTGAGCAACACGGTGTGTAACGTAACGCGCTCTGCAATTTGGAGTGGCCGGGGACCAATCAACCATTTCCCCCACCACATACTTCAACAATCAGCATTCTGCTATCTTCCACCGTCAACCGGCTTCTTTATGTTACTTGCATCTACGGAAACTTAATTCACTTCGTTTGTTTTATGTTAGTAACTATTCACCTTTAACAATACAAAGTAATAGTTAAGAACAGAAGCCCCTGTTATATGTGATGAATGCATGGTTATGTTATTTGCTTGTACAGCTTGAAGCGGCATCCTTCTATTAAATACAAAGCAACCACTGCCAAGTGTTGTACGCTATAAGTTCGATCTTATTCATAACTCCAAATTATTATTACTCGTTACTTGTTTAAATAATTTTTAAAAAATGAAGAAAAGGAGCATGAATGAGAGAAAATGGTGACTCAGTGTCCAAAGTTCTCATCAGGTGGTGGGGTATGAAGAGAAATAGACATATGCAGTTTGAGGAGGATGAATGTGAAGAAAAAGGAGGAAAAAGGAGAAAGAAGAAGGGAGGAGACCATTGACTCCAAATGAGGTAGCTAGCGTGCCGTAAGCTGCGGTGAAGGCAGAAGACTTGAGGGAAAAAAAAGACGATGTCAACGAGGGGGAGAGAGGTGCATAATATAATATAATGGTGCAACGTGTTTTGGCCGCCCCCACAATTTTCAACTAATATGACTTCCCTCATACGCATGTATACGCGCTTTTAATTTCCTCCATTGTCCTTACATTTAACCCAGCAAGCTTCTTCATTCCTTTCTCAAATCTCATCACTCATTCCACATTTATACAGTACAGTATCATATCTCTACTCTTCCCCCATCCTACACGGCTGGAAAGCTGTTCTATACGCGCTCCATTGTATTATGCATTCAAGTTTCCAGGTTGAAGAATCTAAACTATGCGCACGAAGCTTATATGAAATACAAAGCCCAGAGGCCTTTAGCTAGCTAGCGCATATAAGTGTGAGTGCATGATATAAACTAGCCTAGCTAGTACTTAGTGCACACGCTCAGTGGTGCTCATATTCCCAGTTCCCATGAAGAAGCATATATATAATTGAGGTATAAGCTGATGTTTACTGGCCAATAACCATAACCACATACACAAATAAAAACTTGATCTTGTGGTCCATTTAAATGTATATGCGTGGGAGATATGATTTAATATATAGATAGATAGGGAGGTCTCATGATGTATATAGAGAGAGGAGTAGAAGAGAATAGATCGAGAGAGTAAGAGAACATACAATATCGAGGGGAGAAATGCGGAGGTGGAGGAGAGAAGAAGCGAGGGAGAGGCATCTGGCGTGGGTTTGCTTCCATGAGAAGCGGAGATGATCGCCGTAGACGATGGAGATGTTGTCAGAGTACACAGTGGCCGCTCTCTCCAAGAATGTGACTGGCGTCAATGGCACGTAATTTGCGCCTCCCTTCATGCCTCCTTCCCCTACCTTCCTCTTTCTTCTTTTCTTCCTTTCTCTCAATCGCTACCTCTCTCTCTCTCTCTTCCTCTCCCTCCCCGTATATATGCCCACCCACCCAAGCATTGTGCCACATGTTGTTTATTCATTAGGAATTCCTGTGTCTTGTTGGGCCTTAGACTCCTCCGTCGGCCCATCCGCTTCCTCTCTTCTGACTTATGATCCAACCCAGGCACGACACGTATTATACGGCTACCGACACGAATCCACCGCTTAACCTATAAAATTACCTCAGCATATCCGTACGTTACGTTTTAAAATATGTGGGTGAACTCCAAGTCAGACCATATGCTTCATCTGAAGCACCAAGCACGTAACTTTTGGTTGTCTTCAACCAAAATAAAGTGATGCTGGCGTATTGAAGATGAAAACGCAAGTGGCCGGTTGAATGGTGTGATCCATCTATCACCACGATAATGCTGAGTATAATCGCCTATTATGCGCGATGCATTGGTGATTATGATGACATCACCTCGCATTTACATTTATATGTTGATCCGCACCCCTTTTATAAAGACGGGCTGGATTGATTCAGGTAACATGATTCACGTTTGATCAGGACATAGATCCGCACCACTTTATAAAGATGGGCTGGATTCTGTGAGCCCATTTTATTATTGATCTCCGTGCCACTTTCTTTTTTATCTGAAAATGACCACACTGTATGTATGGACAACAGAACAACACTAACAACATGTTTCTTCTATACAAGGGAAAGGGAAAGCGGGCTTCTAGTTTTATCCCTTCATTTCCATGTCCCTGTCCACGTGGTTGCGTTGAGGAAGGAGGTGGGCGAAATCTTTATGTAACAAAGTGTGGCCTATATTCAGCAGCCGCCTTTTGTCGTTTTTTTTTTTTTGCGTGACTGTTTACGTGTATAAAATATAGATCTAAGCTGAGCTGGCCGGGGACTTGCGTGACCGACGCCTCAGGCTGAAGGGGGAAAGAATCCTAATCCGAATTTCTCAACTTCTTAACCTTCTCCGTGCTTGTTGTCCTTCAACTCTTCTATATTGTTTTCTTGGTTCTTCCTATATTTTGTATGAGATGAAAATTAGTTTTAGATTTGGCTGTTTGGCATGTTTAATACAAGAGTGGCCCTTAGACTTACAAACCCCGCCGCCCAAGCAAAGTGTCGTGCCAGCAGTATTAATATTGGAATGGAAAGATCGTGCTTTGGAGGGCCGATGGCATGTTCTAGTTGGACTACAATTTTGTCCCGAAAGTGATGGGTGTGGGAGCTTATCCATCATTTTGAAAACGATAATAATAATGGATAAAGGGATATTAATTAACTAATTAGTGTATGCCTCCCTAGCTTCCTTTCCCAGATTCTCAATGGTGGGAGTTGATGGAGAAACCTCCGTGCCATACGATTCAAGATCTCTAACATTGATATTGATAAAAGCGCGTACGTAGGTGCGTGTGTTTATCACTTGTAATATATTCATATTATTTTCTAATATTGGGAGGGAGGAACGCCTCATTTTCTCTTAATTTCTTTTTTAATAACAATTAGATATTCTTTTAATAGTTCAGATTTAGATTTATATTATAAGTGATTTTTAATAATGATATTTTAAATACCAAATCTGAACCATTGAAATAATATATCTAATGGTTAATAAAAAAAAGAAAAAAAAATGACATAAAAAAGGAGTCGTTTTCAGGTACTAATACTAAAAGGCTCTCATTGATTGAATCGCTGCCCTTCCCCTGCTGCTCGCTTTATTAATAAACAAGTAGTACTTACTATTCAACGTAATCTCATCACTCCCACTTTTCTTTCAAATCCACCCACCCACTAATCATCTTTCATTCATTTCATCCCAATAGTATTCTTCATTGTTCCAAGACTTCTGTAAAAGCTTGACTTGTTCAGCAGCATATTATACTTCCAGGTTGGGCTGCCTGATATCTCGTGATATTTGTAATAAACTACTATCCCATGTTCTTAATCTTAAATAATTTGGAGAGATTAAAGAATTTAAATAAAGTACTGTATCATATTTTATATAATATTTTTTAAAGGTTTATAAAATATAATATTTTTCAAAGGTTTATGTGTACCCTTACATTCATTTGTTTAGTTTCAATGTAGTACAAGCGATCCCTATTCTGCCTCCCTCCTCATCTCTGTCCACTTTTTAATTTGCTCTCTGATTGCGTCATTTTATATATTTCTCTCCATCGGACTGATCAAATAACGGAATTTGAAATTAAAGCACATCATTCTCCACTCGACTTTCATATGAGAAAAGTAGATAAATAAATGTAATGTAAAATGAGAAACGGGATTCATTGGAGAAATATCAAATGTTGTTTTAAAATAATTTTTTCCATAATTTTGATCTAATATCTTGATTGCTGCAAGTTGAAGGCCTAATTGAAAGTATTTGACAGCTTACTTCGAGAGAAGAGTTCTTTTTCCAGGTGTTTACCAAATCATCCTGCTCAAATTTTAAAAATTGTCTTTTTTTCACTAATTAACTCCTATATGCATAATTTAAAATATGTAAGAAACAAAATTGGTGTCATGGTTTCTGTAACATTCGTTTTGTAAATTCACTTTAATTAACTCCCAGTTAAACCATTAACAAGATTTACTTAAGACTAACCATATTAGGAAAAACATTTCACACTAATGTAGAAAGGGGTTTCTAAGTATGTTATTTTGGGGTTTTAATGTCACTTTTTTATGTGACGTTAAAAGTAATGACTTAGAAAAAATGGATATTTTACGTCACTCAAAATAACAGATGTGGTAAGTCAGATTTTCCACGTCACAACTTATAAAAAAAGTGACGGAAATAAGTCTCTGATTTTTTTTTTTTTTTTTTTGCTTAATGTGGCTGAGAATTCACGTCACATGTTTTGAAAATAAGTGACGTGATTTCCCTGGGAAGAAACCACGTCACTTATTAGCAAAATAAGTGACGTGGGGCATAAAATGTGACGTGGTTTCTCCAAAACCACGTCACTTATTTTCCTAATAAGTGACGAGGTTTCTTCCCAGGGAAACCATGTCACTTGTTTTCAAAACATGTGACGTGAATTGTTTTTTTTAATTAAATTTTACTAATTTCGTTTGGTCTCATTTTCTTTTTCTTGTTTTGTTATCTCAGAAAACAGATATTACACAACAGATAGCAATCAACCAAGCTAATATAACTAATCAATCATACTAAACATATATACTTGTGTTACTACTATACTACACAAACCATTATTTTTACACAATTTAGTATTTTGTACAATGATCAATCATCTGTACTAACCAATTCCGAAAGCGAAAATTCATAGCAACACTCTCACGAATTGAATCAAGATCTTCATCTGTAAATGAGTTGGTGGTTCCATCATAAAACTGCAACAATAAAGATGTGATGATCAATGCAAAGAAATTACATAAAACATTATATATTTATGTATTAATTTTATCAATCATATAAGAATTTATAAATAAGAATTTAACTTATACTTGTGAGAATAATGCGGTTCGTTCATTAATAATAATGTCATAAATATACTTCATGACGTAATACACGTACTCCTTATTAGTCGGTTGCCTAGGGCACTTTAATCACAAGAAATGGTATAAATTAATAGCAAAGTATTTAATATATCTCAATTGACTAACATTAAAATGGCTAAAGTATACTTTTGGTCCCTAATCTTTGCATCAAGTCTCTTTTTAGTCCCTTAACTTTGAAAAGTACACTTTTAGTCCTTTTTCGCTAACATCGTTAGTTTGATTTAAAGGAAAATGCTGACTCAGCAAATTTAAAAAGTAATTTTATAATTAAATATTAATAAAAATGGTCAAATTTTAAAATATAAGAATTATTTCTTTTAAATGAAACTAACGGTGTTAGCGAAAAAGGACCAAAAGTGCACTTTTCAAAGTTAAGGGACCAAAAGAGGACTTGATGCAAAGATAAAGGACCAAAAGTATACTTTAGCCTTAAAAGAATTTAAATCAAAAGTACTTACTCTAGGTCTTTGTAGCACTACGTCTTGATGTTCTTCACTAGTTTCTTCCATTGAATGCCACTGAGATATACCCCTAAAATTGAACCAAAATTAGTACATATACATGGGAATAATTTATTTGGGCCACTAGTATATAATAAAGATATTAACACTACTAACTTTGATAGGAGAGTTCTATGATAGGAGGTTATATTACGCCTCAACGAGTCAAACCAAACCAGACGATGATACCTAGGAAAAACAACAGCTAGTGCCCAGTGCTTATTGAAAGACATTAAAAATAATCATAACGTTTACAAATGTGTATAATGATGAAAAGTTGGCAAAATGAAACAATCAAACTCGCTCTTCAAGAATAGGTGCAAAATAGATAGTTCCCCGGTTTGATGACATTTGATGGTTGACGTATGCCTGCATGTTGTCATTATAATTCCTCTTCTCCGCTGGGGTATTGAAATTATCCCTCCTCACCAATGCCATTGGATTGAAGAATCTGTATTGTCCCCTGCCTAATATGTGACACAAGCTGTAGAAGTACCTATATATCATAGACAAGTTGAAATCAAAAAGGGATTTAACAAGAAATACTGCTGAGACATAAAATGTAATGGTCATTTATTACATAGTCGCTAACTCAAGCCATCCAAGGTCAATTTCCTGTAGCTTCAAAAACTCCCTAATATCTTGGGAACTGTCAAGCAAAAATTTGTATGTGCGATTAGGACTGACTACTCCTGGAGGCATCGTAAAAGGGCACAGACTCCAAATTTGGCTGCATCTCCCGTAGGAGCTGTAGAGAAAGATATTCATCTAAAAAGGTCTGCAGGGTGATGAAAAAAATCATTGTTATGTTATTCCTAAACCAAAAAAATATCAAACAAGTAATCTCAAAACTTAAGTGTACATATCACATCAATCGGTTGGTCTGGCGCCTTTTGCGGCCTCTTGTGTACAAGATATCTAGGCCACAAGATAAATGCCCCGATCGCCTCGCCTAGTTTGGTGACTTCATAATCGGGAAAGGGTACATCTGCCCCGCCTCATTCCTCTGGACAGTTGTAACAGACACCTTCACTTGGTCCTCCCCAATAGGAAAATTATGTATGAGGGAGGCGTTCGGGAACTGGCGAGCTTTGGCGACCGCACGCAGGCGAGGGACATCGAGATGGAGATAACACTTCTCTCCACAATCAGGGTTGTTTTCTGGTGTGGGATTTGAGTCGTCCTCATGAATTGATCCTAACTGCACAGGTTGATTGCAGCTGTCTTTGCCGCTTGGATTACCGGTACCGAGGGACTTGTAACGTCTGGAATTTCACTACAATACTATAACATTTTAATTGAATTATAACCACTTGTTAATGTCAGAAGCCCAAAAATACGTAAAAATTTAAAACTTTTTCTTTAAAACATTTAACCAACTTTCTTTCAGTTGGATTGGGCTTTTCAGACAAATTGGAATAACTTAAAACTATTTATAAAATAAAGTGGTTAATAAAACAATTAAAAGTACTCTAACCCTTTTATGGCATATTTTCTTAATTTATAGTATTTAGGAAATTTAAATTCCTTTTCATACTTATACCATTCTATTTTCTATGCTTTTTACTATTAATTCAATAATTTAAATTTACATCATATACATATAACCTTACTTTCTCTAAATATAAACTAAATTTCTTCTAGTCATCCTCCAGCACTCCTGCCTTATCTCAGCCATCTCACTATGTCTTAGCTTCTCTGAAAAACAGCAGTTCAACGCAGTTTATGTCATTAACTGTAAACTTTTATGCATGCATTGTCATGTATATATTTTATAAATCTGTGCAAATATCACAATTACACATACTTCCTGCGCTCAATCTCTACCAGCCACTATTAACAATATATTCGTTAACTAGTGGAGGCCTCACCTGCAGGATTTCTCGTTATAACTATCCCGTTATAACATAACTGAACTGGCAAAGGGGGAGCGACCCACCTAAGCCTGGAGTACTCCATAAATAACTATGCAGGAATTAACAAGGTATTCCACCTTCATGCATAATGTAAATTTGAAACAGATATTACAAAATTATACATGCAATTTAGTTTAATGAGATAAACTGCTACCTGACTTCTTTAGACCATACTTCTGTATCAGCTTCTTTCTGCTCTACCATCTTGATGGACTCAATTAACAAGTCAAAGCCTATGTATATGCGTGTATATAGGGTTGAGTTAGAGTTTGAATTATAAATTAATCTATACGTCTCTCTCGGATCCTAATTTAATTAATACTACCCAACCTTTTTAAATCTAGGCAAATTTATAATTTGCTGAATCTATGTTGAACCTTTATAATCAAAGGGTTTCTTTAATTACTTCTTTATAATTCTCAATCATACACACACACAAAATCACTTGACCACACATATGCTACTTCATATTATCTTAAATAAATTCTAATACTTATCTAAATCATATCATATAACATTCAAAACTTACCTAGTGCATTAATATATATAACAACTTACTTAACATAACTAAATTCACTAGATCTCAAATAAATTTCTAATGATCATACTCTTCCTCCACATTAATAATTATTACCTATAACTTAACTTATTGTATTTAACCTGACCATTAATCAGAAATAAATCATGTCTTGAAAATACAAAACAAAAGAATGTGCATATGATACGGAGTATTTTCATTCACTGTTAAACAAGAATTACTAAACATTTATGTATTCTGAAAATATTTCTCCTTAAGAAAACCATATGCTTTAACCAATTCAAACAAATTTCGATAAAGCTTCAAACATCAGACATACATTCATAATTTATTCTTCTAGCCATACTAAAACCTCAGGTTCATTTATTCCATTCTTCACTCTATAATTACCCTAATTTATTATGCCTCTTGCATGTCTTAAAACAACAGTAATTAAACATGTTAATCAGAACATGGTGACACAAGAAGAAAATAGAATTTGAGAGCTTGCAGTAGCACCAATAATCTAATTTATTGCAGCATTACAAATGCGTTGGTAGGAAATATAACATTACTTACTCTCCCTATTATATTCCACTTACTCATTAGTAAGTTTATATATACAAGCATTTTAACTCTCACCATCACACACACATGGTATGCTACTACTGAAAAAACCTTAGAATAATATCTAAAATCATATTCCAATTCCTATAAAATAAGTCACCATAAATTGTTTCCCCCTTTTCCCTCAACCCGAAATTTATATTCCAAATGATCAAAATCTCTAACCATTTTTGATAATCCCTTCTTTAGGAATTTAGACAATCGATTAGAATAAAGTTCTTAGCAATAGAGATTTAAGATCCAAGACAACATTTGTCAATCAACTTATTAATCCCTATATATCATTAATATTCTAGTTTGTTTTAACAAAACCAAAACAGGGCACAGAGATGTACAAATAGAAATTCAACATACATCAACCACAACATATTAATTCTATTTTAATCCTTCCAACATTTAACCATCAATTTCCCCTTACAAGCAAAACCAAACATTATGAATTTCCCTTTCTATACCAATGAACCTGTCGGCCAGCAAGCAAGAGAAGGAAAAACAATCAATAAACCTCAACAACTAATATGGAAACAATTCTTCCAAAATTACCTCATACATACACAAATTCTTAGATGACTCTAAGCTCTTCAAATAATCTGATCAACTCTCCTTTATTGATCTAAAATTTTTCCAGCATCTTATCGCCATTCTAAGCATACCTTAATTATACTAAAGTGCACATTCACACTTGAATTACCCTCACTCGGTTTACAAAATCTCAGACCTCTATCATACTTTTGAATTGCCCCATCCAAAATCTGAACGATACATTCTATAACACAAAATCATCTCATACAGAACTTTTCCTTGAATCAAAGCTTAGAACTTAAACATTAATGATATCAACATTACAACAATACCCACTCAAGACCATTTCTTTCTCGTTCTTCAATTCAAAACTGAACCCCAAAGACTCTTAAAACTAATCCTCAAAGACTCCTTTAAGTTGTAAAGCATAATCACTCTTTAAGTTTGAGTACTAATTTAAAATCAGGGTTATACACTTACACACTCACAGTTCAGGCCTCAACCCATTGCTCCCTATTTCAGCTAAAGAAAAACAATTCTTATCACATCATAAACAACAAAATTACTCTTGCCTTCAAGATTCCCCAATAACAAGTTCCACAAATTTGACAACTTCCAACCATAAAAATCAAAACTCACAATATTTCAAACTTACATAAAAACAGAGCAATGAAAGGATCAATCAAAAGTTCCACATGAATGACCATAAATTCATTTTATCATATTCTATCTTCATGCAATTACCGAATATAGCCAACCAAATCAGAAAATCAGATCTGAACAGGGAAAGAAATCGTACAGAACAGAGGAAGGGATAGGAAATTTCAGAAATTACCAAACTCAACCTACACAACCATATATCAATTTATCCTACTTGTATCAATATTATCACATCAATCAGAAGCACCCCAGTCAAGAAATCGAACCGAACAGAGGCAAGAATAACAATTCCAAAGCCCCCACAGAATTTCAACGAGATTTAGCATACACATCAACTTACTAACTCTATTTTACTTCTAACCATCTTAATCAGGTTTTTTGAGTAATTTAAAACTAAAAATCACAATTAGGAGCTCGGATGAACAGTGTAAGCAAAGAGGAAATCTGGGAAAAATTGATAAATACCACTTCGATGCTCAAAATTCTTCCCAAAGATTGATAATCAAAGTCTAAGCTTCGATTTCATTGGCTCAGAGTTCTCTATTTCGCCCAAAACCCCAAATCGATTCCTCTCAAATCCACTCAAATCGGACCAGAGAAGAGAGGAAAACGAAGGAAGAAAGTTTACCTAAGCTTCACATGAATCTCAGCCATCTCTGGCCGTCATTCTCGCCGTCAGCCGCCGCTGGAACCCGTCGTCCGTCGCGCGAGTTCAATGGAACCAGAGGGAACAAAGGAGAGAACGAGAGAGTTTGAGACAGAGAGAGGAGAACGAGAGTGAGGGAGAGTCGGTGAAAGAGAGGGAGTATATTAAAAGAATAAGGACACGTGTGATGTTCTCATTAAAAGAAAAGAGAGACTGATATTTTTTTATAGGTATTTTACTATCTTGCCCTTCCTTTTATAATTGAAGATATTTTCAACTAAGGGCAGATATTGTCTTTTCTATTTTCTATTTCCTATTTTTCTCTTAAATCATAATTTTATTTATCATTATCATTTAAAAATATCCCTAAATCTGTTCCCAAAATAATTTTCCTAGATATACCTTAATTTCTAAATTTATTTATAAGACTGTTTAAATATCCAATAATACCTCAAGATTCTAAATATTCCCTTATTTAAATTCATCTTCTAACTATTTTTCCTCAATTAATAAATGAAATAAGTCTTAAAAATTATTAAAAATACACCTGACCCCATAAATTTATTTATAAGACTGCTTAATTGTTATATGCTGTCCCAATATTTTAAATAAGCCTTTATTATCTCTTTTCTCTAATTTAAGTTTTTATCTTCTAATTATTTCTCTTTATTTCTTCAAGAAAATAAGCTTTAAAGTTACTAAAAATGCCTAAATGTCATAAATTTATTTTCCAATGCTTTTTAATGTTTTAGTAATATTTCAAAATCTTAAATAATTCCTTATTTTCTATTTTCTAAAATTTGGGATGTTACAGGACTCCTGCAAGAGATGAAAATATACAAAGTAAGACTATAATTGATGAACTCGAAATACAAAAATCAACAAATGTAGTAGATGGTCAAACACTCAAACATAATAATTTTGTCTAGAAGAATTCGACGTGAGTCCGAGCTGTACAGTAGATGCTCGGACCTGTGCCTCAACCTGCTCCCAGATCTGCTTTGTCATTTGCCCAGTAAGCTGCTGGACATGTACCGCCACCTGTTGCTGGACCTGTGCAGCAACCTGCTCCTGGAACTGGGCCTCCATCTCTGCCCAAACCCTGGCCACAATCTCCTTAGTGGATTCTCTACGGGCGGAAGATCAGGGTTTGCGATCGAAATACTTGGTCAGCCCTACATTCCTCGGCTCCCCGATAACTCGGCCGTGGTGGTCGAGCTTCCCAATTACCGTGGCCAAGATGTCCATCCTCCCAGAAGGTGTAAAGGACCCTTGGGTGGCTTGCTCCTCAAGTTCTTCCTGTAATGACCCAAAAAATCATAATTTGTAATGTGCTACAAAACCACAAGTTAAATGCATAAACAACCAAGTAAAATACTTACAATGCTTAGTGCAACTTTCTCAACCTCCGGAGTCACAAATTTTCCTTCTTTATTCTTCCTTCCCTCAACCCATTTCGTATGACGTGGGAAGGGCTGGCTCTACAACAACGGTAGGATCAGACTGTGCCGTTTCCTCCATTTCTGCAATTTGTTTCTGGGTCAACTTTTTCTCTAACCACTTGTAACCCCCCCGAGACATCATGTGCTTATATATATTCTTCACTTGTCCCTCCTTTTGTTTTTCGCTCTCCTCCTGTGAAACTAAGACTAAGTTAGTTAACTAATATAATGTGTTAATAGTGCAATTTTAAACCAAAGTTAAAAAGCTATTTATGAAATATACACACCTGGAACTTTTCGTCTAGCCGTGATGCAACAAACTTCTTCCAAGTCTCTGGGTCAATATTGGAATAGATCTGACCCGGATCTTGACCCTGCTTATTTCCAAAAACGAAGTCTCTGGTCTGGATATTCTTGAAATTCTTCCACATCTTGCGCCCTTCTCCCAACCAAAAATCCTTGAACAATTGTGTGTTTGGGACATTGAAGTTTTGCTGAAAAAAATGATGAACACATTAGTTGAATTAACTGAAAATAAAAATACATACATATTAGGAACAAACAAAAATATAATGATAAAACATACCAAAATATCTGACCGACATTGATCCTTAAAGTCTTTGTTGACTTTCCGCCAATCCTTATCCCGGTTCCTCACCATAAAACCGACGTAGCTGATGAAATTCGCTCCAACTTCCTCGATAGGATTCACGTCATCGTCAAAATCCACACGGATAGGCTGCACATTTGTCCCTTGACGGACAACAATATCATTGAGCTTCGTCGGACCTCTTCCCTTTCTTCGAGTGGGATCATTCCGTTGATGATTGTTATCATCGTCCGCCATGTACCTGTTAAGATATCAAAGATGTGATGAGTCACAATGCCACAACTTTCACAAAACCAAAACAAAAACATTAACAAGAATTAAAACATGATAATTCAAAAAGGTTCTCACATTATGTGTTATCCCATATCCCCTCACAATGATCATTTCTAGAGGCAAATTGGTCATCATCATCTATCAATTCAAATTCACTTGGTTCAGGTGGTCCTGCGCACAAAGGTTGTATCTCATCTAGATCTAAAGTGGGAGCACGGTCCTTTTGCTTTTTTACTTTGCAAGACTATGGACAATTGCTTATTTGTGAGATATATTACATAGAACACCTGTTTCGCATGACTTGCTAAAATAAAAGGCTCATCTCTGTACCCAACCTTCTGAAGATCAATTGAGATCATACCAGTATGGGGATCAATTCCAATTACGCTATTGTTAACCCACTTGTATTTGAAGATTAGAATTTTGAACTTGGTGTAACTAACTTCCCAAATTTCTTCAATTACGCCATAATATGCCATGGAAGCCAATCTTGGGTTTTTATCTTTCGAACTGGAGAAGTGCATCGCTTCGGCTACCACAATCATGTCATTGATTTGCATGGTGCTATTGTTGTCCTGAGCCTTAGTGTATAAGGAATAACCATTTATGTCAAAAGAGCACTAAGTAACAACCTCAAAATGAGGCCTTCCGGCTAACCATCTTATTGTATCCAGCGCACCAATTTCCTTTTCAACATACTCCTTGAACCACCCAATGAATGTCTTATTATGCTCATTAGAAATCTGCATGTCACTCCTTTTCGGGTTCTTTTCTTTCAAGATCCTCTTATGCTCGTACAAATAAGGTTGCACTTCTTCCATATTATTCAAGATGTATAGGTGTGCTTGTAACACATCTTCACAGCACATAGTCTTCACTTTGATGCCTCGTACCCCTTTACCGATCTTATCTTCATGTCAAGGGCTTTCCTCAACCCCTTTTAGATACAATTTGCAAAAGCCCATTGCCTCTTCAACTTAATATCTTTCAACAATGGACGCCTCAGGTCGATGTGGGTTCTTGGAATACCCTTTCAAAACCTTCATGAATTGCTCGAAATGGTACATCCACATTAGATAAACCGGGCCACAGAGCCTTATCTCCCTTACCAAATGAACAATCAAGTGCACCACAATATCGAAAAAGGATGGAGCAAAGTGCATCTCTAGTTTGCACAATATAATGTAACCCTCATTTTCCAACTCATCGAGCTTTTCAGTGTCGATGACTTTGCTGCAGATCTCATTAAAAAACATACACAGTCTTGTTATAGTCACCCTCACATCATCTTGCATAATGCCTCTTATAGTAATTGGTAAGAATTGTTGCATTAATACATGGTAATCATGCGACTTCATTCCAACCAACTTCAAATCATTCATAGACACAAGTCTGCTAACATTAGAAGAATAACCCTGCGGCACCTTGATCCCACGCAAATACTCACAAAGACTTTTTTTCTCCTGTTTAGAGAGGGTATGAGCAGCAGTTTCCATAAAGCCCTCTTTCCATTTTCACTGATTATAGGATGCAACCGTTGTCTCATACCCATTTCAACCAAGTCTAATCATGCATTGAGTCCGTCCTTAGTCTTTCCTTGTATATGCAACAACGTTCCAACAAGACTATCACCGACGTTTTTCTCCACATGCATCACATCTATATTGTGCCTCACATCCAGAAATCGCTAATAAGGTAGTCAAAGAAGATTGACCTCTTCTTCCAAATGATGTTCTCAAAACCGGTCTTAGTTTTCTGTTTCTTACCGAACACAACTGAAAACTTCCTCCTCGGTTAAGGGGGTCGGAGCAGATCTATATTCAGATGAGCCATTAAAACACTTCTTTAGTCTACGGTAAGGATGAAACCGCTCAAGAAACCTCCTATGACCGAGGTAAACAGTCTTTCTTTCATGTTTAAGCTGGTGGCAGTTTGTGTCCAACTTGAAACATCCTAAAAATTAATTGAGGATTTGTGGGGGTAAATAGGAATTGATTAATGAGAAATGATGGATTATGCAAATATTTGAAGGATTTTGAGGTATTTTTGAGGATTTTAAAGGCCTAATTTCTCCCTTATTTTGAGGATAATAATTTTAGGGAAATTATTTTTAGACTCAAAAGAGGATATTATAGGAGGAAATAAATAAAGGATATTATGGGAAAATTTTGAGAGTAGAAAGAAATTTTTTTTGTTCAAAAGAAACATCTTATTTGAGAATTTTAGGGCCTAGTAGTGTATTTTCCTCTCTTCTTATTCTCAATTTCCTCCTGCCGACACTCCCTTACATCAATAATTTCTTTCCCTTGCTTTTTCCACTGCCGTGACTTCCTTTTTCTTTCTCTTCTTTTTCTTTTTACATTATTTTAATATATATTCCTTTTCCATTATTTTTTTAATAATATTTTTCCCCCTCCTTCCTCCCTCCTTCCTTCCTTCCTCCCGTGATTCTTTCTTTTTCCTTGACTTATCATCACTTTCTTCTTGTTCTTTACATATATATATATATATATGATACTCCCTCACCTTCACTCAGGTTCTTCATTTTCTTCATCAGTGTAAACCACCACCACCACCACCACCACCATTCTTCCTCTCTCACTTCCTACTTCCTTCTTCTGCTTGTTTTTGTTTCGATCCGTGCCTAAATAAGGAAATAAAAATAGCCTTTAGCCAGACTTATCAGAGCTCATCGGCGCCGGAATAGTGATTTTTCCGGCCAACTAAGTATATTTTTGGAATCCTGTAAGTCTCCTCTACATTCCTATGTCTTTAGTTTTTCATTTGGCTATATTTGAAAAATTAGGCCTTGTCTAAGTTGGTATTTTTGAGAGTCCTAAGATTAATAAATTGAAGCTTAGGCCTCGATTAGGAGTTTTTCTAAGTAGATTTTTCATTGTTGGAAGTTTTCCTAATTATTAGGAATTTTTGGATTTTTGGAAGTTTTAGAAATTGGGGCTTTTAAATTATTCGAGGTACTTATGGGTAAATTGATGATTTTTAAATGTTTATTAAGGTCATATGAGGGGATTTAATTAATTGATTTGATTGGGGTTTGCACCTAAAGAATTATTGAGGGATTATTGGATGTTAAGGTTTAAAATAAATGGGTATTGGAAAGATTAATATTTTGGATATACGTATAAATGGAGTAGAGATGAATTTTAGAGATGGAGATGAAGAATAAATGTTGAATAAAAATTTAAAATAAGTAAGGTTAAAGAAAGGGTAGTTGGTAATTTAATTTCCAACATGTGAAATTGTTGGATAAATGATTAATTGTGGTCGTATGTATGGTTGTGTAGTGCTTGAATTGCACTGAGTAAGCACGGGGAAGCTGCACTATTGTGAGATTGATGCCAGCTATCAGGTAACCGCTTTCTACTTGTTTATGTGTGTGTGTGTGTAGTGTTAGTAAGTAATTTGAAATATTATTATTTGATAATTATGATGTTATATGGAGATGAGGTTTTGAATCACAGTTGAGATATGATTATTAATTGATGATTGATGAGATATGGAAATGAGATCTTGAAATATTAATATTTTTCATAATATAATGTCCTGTGGAGTATTATTTTGAAATGGCATAAATTTGTGATTTGAAATATTTGGAACTGGAATATATATAATTTTGGAAACTATTTCATATATATATGTATATCATGAAAATACTGGAAGGCCTGGTGCCTGATTGTGGTGTTACATATCTATGTGTTGTTTGTGAGAAATTATTTGTGTATGTGACACCGGTGAATTGGAAATTGTGCCATCACGTGATGAGGTACCCTGTTGCGCCACAGGGACTAATTGATATATTATGGGAAATAAAGGAGAGAAAGACGAAAGAGGGGAGATCGCCCCTCACGGATTCAGAAAGGACGGAGATCCTTCTAATCCGTGGTACGGTTCAGGGAGGGTAGAAAGTCCCTCGTGAATTGTACCGTGGTGATCAGGGGCGGGTGGAAGGTCCCGACTGGTCCCACATGTTTTCCCAACGCTTCTATTAAGATTCGTTTGGGTTGATTGTGATTATCAATGATATATATAATTCTTGGAGATGATTTGGGATGGAATATTTTGCACTTATAAACTGTGAAAAGATATTTGGGACCAAGATATGCATTATATGTGAATACCTGAGCATGCTGGTTGAACTAATATATATACATATATGTATTCCACTGGACACCTTGCTAGCACACACCACACGTAGATGAGTAGTCAGTGGTTGCGTTTTGGGGCTACCCCCGTTGATCTCACTTTTGCAGGTCCTAGGAGCGAAGTAGGAGGTCAAGGGAAGGATCCGGGAACTTCTCATTGATATCGTGAGATACTCTGGACCAGAAGGACAGGAGGTATTGCCACATTTAGGATCATATTTTGTATGATGCTTCCGCTGAACCTTGTTCCTATTCTGGGAGAAAATTATTGTATAATACCTATTATGGTATGGTATTTTAAGAATGATGTGTGGAGTATAATCATGAATAATATAATTCTCTGTTATTGTACTGGAAGAAAATTTATATTGTGATTACAGAGATTGGAATTGAGGTTGAAATATATATAAATATTATGGAAAGATCTTTTTCTAACTATGTTAGTTATTTTATTAAGTTAATTCCTTTTTCTAACATAGTTAGCTATATAAACGTTTTAATGTTTAATTGTGAGTGTTTAATAGTGGGATTAGGGAGTTATTATTACAGTTGGTATCAGTTTCATGGTATAAGACTTGGAAAGGTGTTTTGCATGTTTCTTGTTGTGTCAGTCATGCATTACACTTGCATTAGTGATATTGTGGCAATATTTTTCCGATCCTTTCCCTTTTTATGTTTCATATTGTATGCTTGTTTTTAATAAGTGTAACTTCCATCCGTAGGTGGGTGGACTAATTGATATATTATGGGAAATAAAGGAGAAAAAGACGTAAGAGGGGAGATCGCCCCTCACGGATTCAGAAAGGACGGAGATCCTTCTAATCTGTGGTGCGGTTCAGGGAGGGTAGAAAGTCCCTCATGAACTGTACCGTGGTGATCAGGGGCGGGGGGAAGGTTCCGATTGGTCCCGCATGTTTTCCCGACGTTTCTAGTAGGATTCGTTTGGGTTGTCTGTAATTATCAATGATATATATATACTATTCTTGGAGATGAATTGTGATGGGTTATTCCACAATTATAAAGATGAAAAGAGATTTTGGGACTAAGACGTGCATTATATGTGAATGTCTGAGCATACTTCTGAATTGATATATATATATATATGTATGTATTCCACTGGACACCTTGCTAGCACACACCGCACTTAGATGAGTAGTCAATGGTTACGTTTGGGGCTACCCCCGTTGATCTCACTTTCACAAGTCCTAGGAGTAAAGTAGGAGGTCAAGGGAAGGATCTAGGAACTTCTCACTGATATCGTGAGATATTCTGGACCAGAAGGACAGGAGGTATTGCCACATTTAGGATCATATTTTGTATGATGCTTCCGCTGAAACTTGTTATTATTCTGGGGAATATTATTGTATAAGTTCTATTATGATATGGTAGTTGGATACTATTCTAATGGTTGTTATTTTGAGATCGGTCCATCTCCGGCAACTTTGCTTAGTATTTGTGAGAACCGTTAATGATTTTAGGTACCTTTGAGATGTATGGTATTTTAAGGATGATGTGTGGAGATTAATCATGGACAATGTAATTTTCTGTTATTGTACTGGGAAGAAAATTATATTGTGATGACGGAGATTGGAGTTGAGGTTTGAATTAAAAAGGTAATATCTAAATATTATGGAAAGATCTTTTTCTAACTATGTTAGTTATTTTATTAAGTTAATTCATTTTCCTAACATAGTTAGCTATATAAATGTTTTAATGTTTATTTGTGAGTGGTTAATAGTGGGATTAGGAAGTTATTGTTACACAACTCACATATAGGACATGCCATATGGCCCTTCACACTATATCCAGAAAGATTGCCATATGCAAGAAAGTCATTTATTATGGTAAATAGCATAGCTCGCAACTTGAATGTCTCCTGCCTGTACGCATCAAACACATCAACGCTTTCCTCCCACAACATCTTCAAGTCCTCAATCAAAGGTGCAAGATGACATCGATATTGTTCTCAGGCTGTTTCAGCCCAGAAATCATCATAGACATTTTTGTGCACAACCAAGGCAGGTTGTAAATGACCAGCAAAATTGGCCAAGCACCATGTGTGCTACTGAGACTCCCGAAAGGATTGAATCCATCCGTACATAGTCTGAGACGAAGATTCCTCGGCTCACCACCAAATTCAGGAAACATTGAATCAATTTTCTTCCATTGAGGGGAATCAACAGGGTGCCGGAGATATCTTCCATCGGAGATTCTCTCATTACAATGCCATCTCAGTTTCTTTGCTTCTGCCTCATTTGCAAACAAGCATTTAAACCGTGGTACAATTGGAAAGTACCACATTACCTTCAAAGGTACCCCTTTCTTTGATCCATCATCATCACCAACGGCATCCTTTCTCAGCTTGTACCTCGGAGTATCACATTTAGGACACTCTTTTAGGCCTTCATACTCATTCCTGTACAACGCGCAATCATTAGGACAAGCGTGTATCTTCTTATACTCAACTACCATCTTACTTAGAACTTTTTTAGCCTCATACATACGCTTCGGAAGCACATTGTCGGCCGGAAACATATCACTCAAAGCTTTAAGCAACTGTGAGAAACCCACGTCCGCCCACCCATTTTCTGTCTTTATTTTTAACAATTTTAGGACGCCGGTCAACTGAGTATACTTAGTACACCCTAGGAACAACGGTGTCTCTGCATCACTCCGCAACTTGTCAAACTCATCTACCACAGAAAATGACTCCACCCTAATGTCATTGATCATCTCGTCTATTCCATCATCACAAACATCATCCACCACTGCTTCTACATTTTGTGACATGCACACATCTACGGTACTTCCCAATTCTCCATACCAAAGCCATTTCTTATAACGGAGATTGATCACATCACAAAGAAGGTGATCCCTTATATCATCAACGCTTTTACAATTAGCATTTGTACACTTCACACAAGGGCAACGATACATGCCATTCTTACTAGGCACATTTCTTTTGGCAAATTTAATAAATTCTTCCACCCCCATTTGATACTCTTTAGTGGTTCTCAATACATGCATCCAACTACGATCCATTCTATTAAACCTATGCCATATGTCCAACAAATTAGTCAATTTTAGCTCACTACCTTGTGAAGAAATGGGCATGCCATACACTTAACTTCACTTCAATTCATGCAAATTTTTTTAAAAATTAAGCAGAGTTTCCCCTTGTAAGTGTGATATCCAAAAATTACATTTACAATCTAAGATAATCCAAAATGAAACTAGAAATCCTAATGAAATCACATATTAATTCAGGGGAACAGAGAAAACCAACGATCAGATCAATGGCTTACACAAAGCTTTAACAGAGTAACAAGCCATAGGCACAAAAATCACCACCAAACACAAACAAGCCAAGTAAAATTAGAGAAACACAAGTGTTCAATGGAAATTATCATATTAGTCACAAGAATATAAGAGCAAAGTCACATTCCTTATTGTTCAATGGAGGAGATAAAATCAATAACATACCTCTAGGTGGCTTAGCAAGACAAAGATTACCCCTATGGTGATATGGGTTGGAAGAATCGATTTCTGATTTGGAACAGTTACCTGTAGATATTGGAAAAGGTTAAAAATAAAATCTCCAACAATATTCAACATAAGAGCTAAATGTTTTTGATACTCCTCTCCACATTTCACTTGACACAACCAATAATCAACAAACCAAAGAATTAGACTTCAAAATAATACATTTAAAACCATACATGCAAAACCATTGTTCAATGTTTAAGAAGAATAAGGTAGTAAACACTTAGAAATATTAAATCAATTACTTCCATATTTCAAACAACTAATAATTAGAAACACAACCTCCTTTCGTTACAAAACCATTGATCAAGACTAAATTTCCAAGCATAATTCACAAAACACAAATCGAACACTAAATTTCCACTAATCAAAATGTACATCATTTCGCAAACTTAAGCCTATTACTTTTTAATCCAAATTTAGTTACCAATAACAATGTCTTATGAATAAATCTCTTAGCACATTAACCTCCATATTTGTTTTAACTCAATAAAACCTTGATCTCCCAAAGTTCTAGACAAAATCAAATTAGCCATTCTTTTAATTCCCTTTTTAGCCTAAGAACATAAGCCATACCATTCTCTTACTAGTCTCAGCGAAACTACGGTTTTTGTCCTTTGAATTATTAACAACCTGGGATATGGCCTCTCTCACTACATCACTTGCCAACTTACTGACAGTCAAACATAACAATAAAACTGCAGTAAATTAGCATTCATGACCACTAACAGTTGAAACTGTTCATTTTAAGTTGAAGCAAACATTTTATAAATGATCCGCTTACATTAGCTAGTTGAATCAGAATAGTATTGGAACAAGTCGAGGTAGTGGCTACTAAATCATCAAAAGGATCCAAACTGGCAAAAAAGTGAAAGGAGGATAAAGTGAAAAATTAAAAACAAAAGGAAACGAAAACCCTGAAACCAATGCTTGTTCAACGAAAATCACTTTGCAAAGACACAACTAAAGCAGTTCAGGTTTCAATTCAAAGTAAACAATGAATCGGGGTTTTCAATAGGCCAAACTTCAGCAATTGATGATCTTTATTTTAATTTCAAAGGAAACGAGAAGAAATCACTGAGCTGAGAGTTCACAGAATTTCAACATGCAAGGAAACCAATACCCAGAACCCAGAAATGAAAATGCAGGGGAAAAGAAAACCAAGAACACAGAAAACGAAAATGCAACGGGGGTGACAGGATTTGGACGAAGAATGGGAGCTAAGGGACGAAACTTGGGGTGAAGATTTCGCACCTGATATGAGCTGAGAGTTCTTCAACGACGAAGCTGAGGGAGAGAGCTAAGGGGTGAGGCTAAAGATGGTGAAGCTGAGGGGTGAGGCTGGTGTGAACAATGCATAGGGAGAAAAGCTGAGGGTTTCAAATTTTTTGGGTGGTGAAGAAGCTGAGAGTACCGGTGGGTAATGAAATTTTTGGGGGTGGGGGGTGTGGTGAGGAAGCTTAATGTTATTCGATTTTTTTTATTAACATCACATATTAAAAATATGTGTGACGTGGTTTCTTCCTCAGCCATAAACTTAATTACAAAAATGCCAGCAGGCTTTTTTCAATGTCTCTATTTTTATTAACGGACGTTAATTAGGGACATAAAAAGGCCTATCTGTAGTAGTGTCACTTAAAAAAGAGACACTAACATAGTTAGAAAAACTTTTGACTAAAATCTTTCTGGATCTAAAAATCGAGATAGCTAACTATGATAGAAAATAAAGCTTCTCTAAAATGTTTTAAAGATCTATCATAGTTAGGAAAATGTTTACCTTAATTAATAGGAAGGAATCTATGTTAGAAAAGCATTTTCCCAAGTTCACAAAAGCTAACATGGATATGGAAACTCACCCATAGAAAGTGATTTATCCATGTTGGAAAAGAATTTCACTAAACAGACAAACTAACATGGAAAACAAAATTTAGCTTGCCAAATCTAGTCAATCCATGCTAAAAAAGGAATTACCTAACATGAATATTAAAATTTCACAAGTAATTGAAAAACCCTTATCTGTGTTAGAAAAGAATTTTACTAACTAACTTAGTTGAATAAAAACCATTGGTATAGCCTTTCAAGCCCATTGACACCGAGAAGAATGAAAGGAGAAAGGGAGGAGATGCTATAGTGATGTATACTAGGTGTGTGCCGCGCGAATGAAAGGAGAAAGGAAAGGTTAGGGTTTTAAGTGAGGTGGGTGATGAAATTACCAATTTGTCCTTCTCCTTACAATTGAAAATACTTTTCCATTGAGGGCGAAATGGTCCTTTGATTTTCTAAAATAAACCCTTCTATCAAATTAGAGATTTTCTTCCACCAAATTAAGATTTTATTTTGAATCTCAAAAATAATTTCCTAACACTTTTAAATTAAAAATAAATGCCTCGCTATTTTTCAAAAATTTATAAAGAAAATAATCTCTGAAAATTAGTAAAAATAATTTGAATTTTGTAAATTTATTTATAAGCCTTTTTTAATCTTCAAATGACACCTTGACTTTTCCTAAAATTTTGGGTATTACCCCAATTAATTTTTAAATTAAAATTTAGGATGTTATATGTAACACCTTGCCTGTAGGACTAATTTTCAAACTAGATTAGCAATGGAAAACTTATTTAAATTTGTATGAGATTTAGAACATATAAACCACAACTTTTTCAAACGTTTTTTTATATCTGAAAATTCTAAAAATGAGGAAAACTTTTCCAGTAAGTTTTAAAAATCATAACTAATTGTGCAAAAATGATTTTGACATAGTTCGAGTCCCAAATTAAAGCTTGAAGAGTCCTCTATCCGAGAAAAATATCAAAGAGAACATGTACCAACCTATATGGTACAGTTTATTAATTTTTCAAATATGCTTCGCTCACACACCCTGAATTATTTGTCTGATTGTGTGATTTTTAATTGGAGGTTTACAACTTCGATTCATTTTGTTTTTCGGTTTCCAGAAATTCCTATATGTCTAATATTTCATATAAATATTTCAGAGTGGTAAGTATCGATATAATTGATGAATTTATTTGAGTAGAGTAAGAAAGGTAAATAAACTACTTAATTATGATATATATCACATCATATTTGTGAAAACTTATGTGTGTTATTAAACTATAAATAAAACATATTTTATATTTAGAATCAAGAGTGAACATGTTCTTATATTTATACTCAAACTAATATCACTTATTAATCCTAAATAGTGTGCACGCTTTTAATAAGAGATAGTGATACTTTTTTTTTATAAAAAAAAAAAAATTGCTTAGTTGTAAATGTGAATATTTTACTCGGTGACTCGCACGAGAGAATAAAATCAAATATTTCACGTCATTTAAAAATAGACAATTATATCTCTAATAAAAAAACGGATAGACAATTATATGATTGAACACTAATTTACACTTTAGTTAATTTCTCATAAGCAAGCTGAGAGAACATAATTTGGTAGAGATATTTGGAAGAAGCCGTGTGGAAATTTTTACAGCATGTTTGGATAGTCACGTTGGGGGCCAGAAGTGGATCGCAGAAACAGAAGTTAATTTTAAAAAAAATTATGTTTGGATGGGAGTGATTTAATAATGATTTTTGGTCTAAAATGACTTCTACGCAATCAAAAGTCAGAAGCAAAAAAAAGTGGCTTTTGGTTTTTGACTTTTGGTGGGTCCCACGCCTTTGTTATGTATTATTTAATAAAGTGAGTAGGAAAATTAGACTATTAGACTTCTAAAACCCTCAAATAAGATATTTTCTTTTAATCTAAAATTTTCTTTTTATCTCCAAAAATTTACCATAATAATTTCTAACTACTTTCTCCCACAATATACTCCTTTGAGCTAAAAATATTATTTTTTAAAATTATTTTCCTGAAAATAAGGGAGAAACTAAGCCTTTAATAAGAATATATATGCATATTATATATGTATTATTTAATAACAATAATGTCATTTTTAGTAATTTTTCATCTAAACTTACTTTTTAAAATAATCATCCAAACATGGTTTTAAAAGTCAAATTGAAAAAAGTCACTTCTATCATCACAAATCCAAACATAAATACTTCACAGAATCTGACTTTTTTCCAATTTTACTTTTAAAAAAATTAGATTGAAAAAATGTCACTTCTCCGCCGCCAATCCAAACACACCCTACTTGTTGAGGAATAACTTTTGTCTCGCGTCTCTTATAACAGATCTTTTATCCAAAATACTTTATATAAATGGTACGGCACAGAAAAGTCAGCGTTGGTCTTAATTAATTAGAATAGAATATGTTTGGATTCTGCAGAAATAAATATCATTTATTGAGGAAAAATAGTACAAGGAGAAAGGAGGCGTTCTTCTCCTTTTTTTTCTAGTCACTGTATCAATGAGAGAGTGACTTGTTTTTTCGTATAATTTTCTTAGCTTTGAAGTTTTCAGTGGTGATTTACGCGAGAAAATATAATTTGGTAGAGAAATATGGAAGAAGGGTGTGATGTTTGAGTCATGAAATAGTTTTTTTTTCCATCCCTTAAATCGTTTGTTCCCCCATAAATAATTACATTTTTTTACTGCAAATATATAAAATGTATTGGAAAATATTGTATATCATACAAGCAACATATTATACTGTATTGGAGACAAACTCGCTGAGACAACGTAAGGGATAAGAAAGGGAAGGCATATAGGTAGTGGGATGAATGGGGAAGGCATCTAGGTAGTGGGATGAATGGTGGGGGAGGGAGAGGAAGAGGGAATGGAAGACTTGACTTTTGGATGATGAGGGATAAGAGGGCATTTAATGTTGTGGAGGAAGGAGAAGGGAAGCAGGCAGCAGCCCATTTGGACCGTGAGAGAGAAGAAGAAAAAAAGGAGGCAAAGACTAGGAGAGGTGAGTGTCAAAGTGTGTATAAATAGAGATATGCATCCCAACGGGTCAGCATATGGACGGAAGCCACAATGAAGGTAATAGGCATAAAGATGGAAGTGTTAGCGTTAGCGTTGGCATTAGGAGTAGGGATGGTGATGATGAGAGCCAGCGGGGAACAGTGCGGAAAGCAAGCAGGGGGTGCTGTGTGCCCCAACGGACTCTGCTGCAGCCAATTCGGGTGGTGTGGCAACACCAACGAGTACTGCTCCAACAACTGCCAGAGCCAATGCACAACCACTGGTTCAGATTCAGGTTCAGGTTCGGGCGACGTGGGCAGCATCATAACCTCCTCCCTCTTTGAGCAAATGCTAAAGCACCGAAACGACGCGGCCTGCAAGGGGAAGGGCTTCTACACCTACAACGCCTTCTTAACAGCCGCCAGGGCCTTCCCTGGCTTCGGCACCACAGGCGACAACCCCACCCGCAAGAGGGAGCTCGCCGCTTTCTTCGGCCAGACCTCCCACGAGACCACCGGCGGCTGGCCCACCGCCCCCGATGGCCCCTACTCCTGGGGCTACTGCTTCATCCGGGAGGGCTCCAACACTGCCCCCTCCGGTTATTATGGCCGCGGCCCCATCCAACTCACCCAGTATGTATATATATAATACATATGTCTTCTCCTTCTTATCATCATCACTTTACTACCCTCTTTTTCTACATGTCTTTTATAAATATATATATATATATATAAAATAATGGACGTGCGTGCGTGCGTGGGTGCGCAGCGACTACAACTACGACCAAGCAGGGAAGGCGATAGGAGTGGACCTGGTGAGGAACCCTGATCTGGTGGCGACGGACGCGGTGATATCATTCAAGACGGCCATATGGTTCTGGATGACGGCGCAGGGCAACAAGCCTTCTAGCCACAACGTCATCATCAACAGGTGGACCCCCTCCTCTGCTGACACGTCGGCGGGCAGGATGCCTGGTTACGGGGTGATCACCAACATCATCAACGGAGGCAAAGAATGCGGGCATGGCGCAGACGACAGGGTGCAAAGCAGGATTGGCTTCTACAAGAGGTACTCCGACATCATGGGAATTCCCTACGGCAACAACTTGGACTGCTACAACCAACGCCCGTTTGCCTGATACATCATGATCCCTCAGCTCCTCCTACTATTACGTATACTACCAATAATAGTGTCATAAGAGCACGCTACTTCCCTCCCTCACTCTCAACTCTCATCTCATATCTCCATCTGCGATACAAATGTACTCTCACTTTACTAATCTACAATATAATAAAACATATATGATGCTTATTGAAATGCCTTCTTCATCTCACTCTGGAGCAATTCATTTGCTTACCGGCTCCATTACACCATTCATTAACTGCCACCAATCCAGATCTTTAATTGTAGTGTCATGCATAATTAAACCAACAACATATAGATGCAACTAATTTTCCTTCCAAAACCATCATTTGCCTTCGTCTGTGTATTTCAAGTTCTAACCTAATTCAAGTTTCTGTATTGGACATGGCTTATGATGATAACTATTGGGCTGATGAGCTGTTGATCCGATTGAAAAGTTGGGGGTATGGATCGTATATATGGTCCAGTAGTACCACAAAAACAGGATTGAATCCTGATATGGTAGGCCCTTTTGTTGCTAGCCAACAAAAAAATAATGGTTGTGGGGGCTATTTGACCGAGCAGGAGCAGCAGAGAAAAGAAAAAAAAAATGATAAGCAAGCATCTAACCATGATTATATCACTATTATTATAATTGATTAGAAAAAAACAATAGCTAATGCAGTTGAGGGGATTATATATAATTGGATGATTAGATGATAATGCATAAATAAATGACAAGAGATGGATCACATGCAACTCACGGGCGGCCGCTCGTTTGGTGGGGGCTGTCCCATGTTGATGGCCTGCCCATAAACGTGAACCACCACCCCTCCGGCACGCTCCTCATGTGTTTTAAGGTTCTTCTTTTTTTATACTCCCTCCTCCTTTTTTCCCCTTCTTTGGTTGGCACATGGTAAGTTGGTGAAAAGAAATGAGGGTGATGCACTTAAATGTGTAAACCCATTTGTGAAGAGACATTAGCAATCAGGCACCTACCTACACTACTTGTGCAAAATATTGATTTAACTACTCCTTCCGATCCTAAATATAAGATCACTTTGACTTTTTTTGTGAAAGTTAAGGAAGCAAATTAGACCACTAAATTATATCATATGTCATATGAAATTAGATTATATGTTAGTTTATAAGTAGAATAAATTAGTTTTGAGGAAAAAAGATTATTTTTGGGACTAAAACTACTTTGTTTTTGGACTGAAAAACAAGTCAAAAAAGTCAAAGTGGTCTTATAATTAGGACCGGATGGAGTACTAAATTTCAAGTCTGCTACGTATAGAACAGAAGTGATAGCTAATTGGTATTCTTTTTACTTCTGTTTAGTTTTAAATAGACAATGTAAATAAGGTTATGTTTTCCTTTCCTTTCGACAAAAACTCTCGGCGTAACCAAATAAAAAATCACCGTTCAAATTATTATAGGATTAACAGATTTCAATGTTGACCAATGAAAATCCAGTCGATCAATTTTTATACTCCCTGCGTTCTTAAATATAGGACCTAGTTGACCTTTTTGGAAAATTCTAAAAAAACTAAAAAAAATTACTTATAAATTGATTTGTCCAATTTTTTTCCTCTTAACTAGTTTATTTGACTTATAAACTAACATATAATCTAATAATACAAAAAATACGTTATATTTAAGTGTTTCATCTAGTTTCCTTAATTTTTCCGGAAAAAAAAAGTCAAAGGAATAGAGGAAGTAGTTTTTTTCTTTTTTTACCAAATCAATTTACACAGTTAAATTATAACTAACTTTTCGAGCCTTTTACATTATTCTCCCTTCAACTTTATTGTTTTTCATATCATTTCCCCCTTTTAACTTTAATTTTATTCTTTTTTTTTATAAAACTTTATTGTTATTCTATCAATAAAAGGATGGGATTTGGAAAGGGAGTTATTATAGTTAAGGATAAATTAAATATGGATCAGAGTGATGTCAGTGTATGATTAGAGGAACCTGACTAATCTAACATAAAGCGAGGCACTTTGGGGGGCAAACCCAAGGGGGTTGACCCACATGGAAGGGGAATCTAATAAAAGTCGGTTTTAGTTATGGGAGTTATTCCATCCGTTGATTGCTCGCACACATCAATGGAAGCTGCAACGGGCATCGTTCTTTTTGCTCTCATTCACATATACTTATCACTGCTATAAATTAAAATTAATGAATAATATGCCTCATGAGGCTGGCCAAAAAAAAAATAATAATAAAAGAAGGGTTAAAGGTCACCGTTGCCCCGGAAGTATGCAAGGTGGATCACATCTACCCCGGAAGTTTTTTTGGGTCCAATTTTGCCCCGGAAGTGTGTAAAGTGGATCATATTCGCCCTTTACCGTTAAAAATTTTTTACCGGTAAAGGGCGAATATGATCCACTTTGCACACTTTCCGGGGTAAAACTGGACCAAAACAAAAAGGTAAAGGGCGAATATGATCCACTTTACACACTTCCGGGGCAAAATTGGACCCAAAAAAACTTCCGGGGCAGATGTGATCCATCGTGCATACTTCCGGGGCAACGGTGATCCTTAACCCATAAAAGAATAATGCCTCATGATTTATGAGCTTCAGTTTTGCCAACCCTTCTCATCTTGCTAGTGCTGATAGGTGTGGGAATAACCCAGCCGGCCTGCGGTCTGGCCTGTTAAAGCCTAGCCTGGCCTATTTATTTTCAGGTCAGACTTAAGCTCAGGCTTATTTTTTGGCCTGTTATGCTTAATAGGCCAGGCTCAGGCTCTAAAAAAGGCCTGTTATGCCTGTCAGGCCGGCCTATTAAGTAATTAAATAATATTTTTAAAATATTTTTTTTTATTCATATTATTTTTTATACTATATAACATTTATTTTTTTTACATATAACATTATAATTAGTTAATATTAAATTATCATTAAACTAACAGGCCTACTAACAAACCTCTTAACAGGCCAGGCTCAGACCTAAAAAATGGCCTGTAATAGGCCACAGGCTAGGCTCAGGCCTCCTTTTGATAACACAGGTATGGCCTGTTAAGGTTAAAGCCTGACCTGACCTGTTCACACCCCTCCTGCTGCATCTCGTTTTCATAAATTTGATAAACCTTTTTTTTTTATTTTTTGTGTCCCTTCTTCTTTTCCAATACAGGAAGCCTCTGACTCCCTACACATGCATCCCGTATATACGTGCCAAAAAATCACATTCCATCTCCCGATGCTGCTGCTTTACTTTTCTAGACCCGGCCTTAGAAATTGTTATTATCTTTGCAAGTTTACTCATATCTCATGGTCCACCAAATGAAACAGATTTTTAAGTGCTACTATTAGTACTGTATTAGCTAGCTATCAAACCAGAAGAAAAAAATGGCCGATAACAAAGGACCAAAATTTCTCCATAAGCCTATTATTCGAAGAACTTCTTATAGCTAGAGGAGCCAACTAGCTCACGCCCATTCTCTGACATAGAATTTGTCTCTTTATCTCTAAAATAAGAAGGCAGCATGTGATGCTTCATAATGTAGCATATGGAGATGACGAAGGTGTTTCCGTTTTTTAGACAAAACAGTCTCGTGCACTCTGCAAAAACGCCAGTCTTATCTCAGCAATACTCCGCACACCACATAACATTACAGCCACCTCTCTCTGGCTTTCATTTACTTAATCACACCGTTATGTCTCGTGAAGTTTATAACACCAGGACATGACATCTTTTGGATTAAATGGCTAACCAAGAAACTGCATCGGTTTTGTCAAATTAGGTTATTAATTGGTTACGGTATTACAAGCAGCCAAGAATACACATATAAACATGCACCCACACCCACCCCACCAAACGCCAAAAACAAATCATAATACTCTCAAGCATGGTAGTACAACGTGATGGGGGCGCAAGAGATTTTTTTTTTTTTTTCAACATCTCAGAGGAAACAAGCTTAAGTTTTACTTCTCTAGTCCAAATCTGGTTTCTTAGGTACATTGATCTTGAATCATAATGTGGTTTTAACGTACAGACGCATGCAGAGAATTGCAGCAGACAAGGAGAATCAAGCTCTAAGTCACACCAATCATGTGATTCCAATGCATGCCCCTGTCCCCATTGAGTTGGTTCTTTCAATAGCCTTTGTAACAGAACATCTATTCTGTAATGCTTTTGTAAATTTAATAAAACAATTCCCAAGATAGATGTTCCACTGTATAGATTGCTACCTTGTCTCCCGAATAACTGTAGTGTTAGATTATTATTATTAGATATTAGAATATATTATTAATATTATTAATATTAGTATAATATCACAATAGATATATTTAGGATAATAATAATATCTTTAGGTGGCCCGTAGTCAACATTAGGCCCAATAGTCAAGGTTAGGGTTTCATATCAAGGTTATCTATATAAAGGGGGTTTTCTGATGGGGAAAACACACCAACACCTATCATATTTGATACGGCAGATAACCACAACAAGAGAGCGTTTCTTCTCTCTGAATTCCGGGTTCCCTAACTGGTTAAGGCTATCACAAACAGATACCATCACTGTGCCGGACTCCAGTTAGAAGAGCCTTTGGGTTATTTCTGACAGTTTCTGTTTTGCAGTTACAAGTAGATTCTTCTCTGATCAAACAATAGCAATGGCAAGAGGTATATTGACTTCCGCTGTATTTCTTGTTCTGATTAAAGATAGCATATTTGATTGTTATATGTCATATTTAAGGCTATCATAATCTCACATGTGGCATCAGAGCCATTCTTTTTCTCTACCTTGCTTTTTGTTTTTGATCATATGAAATTAATTTTTGTATCGTAATTTCATTTATGGATCTGCTTATGCATGAGAATTATTGTCTTAATTTTTCTCATCTGGTTTTGTTCATAATTTTTGTTGTTCTCTCATCTTGCTTTTATATATATTTTTGTTTAATATCATATATAAAGAATTTGGGGAGAACCTTTACAGATTCGGCTTATATTTTTCTCGTTTGGTTTTTGATTTGGATATGATATTGTTATTAACCAAATTTTGGAAACTAATGTTTTCTTCTTGAGAGAAAAATCTGTCGATGATTAGCAAATATTTTGGATCTGAAATTTTGAAAATCATAAAGAACAAAGAACCAGATTTTCGTTTGAATTTTCGTTTGGTTTTTCAAATTTATGAGCGTTTGAAATCATGGAAAATCAAGGAGATAAAATCTCCATTAGGCTGTGTTCAAAATCCTTGTTTTATCCAGCATTAAGGACGTCGGAATCGAGCTAGAGGTCGCCGGAAACGGCATCTGGAGCTTCGAACTCGAACGGCGGCTGGGGTGTTGCAGAACCGGGTCAGAGGCGTTTCCGGGTCGGGTAGGTCACAGGAATCCGGGTGGGAGGGGTGAAGTCAAAACGCACCGTTTTGACTTAAGTCAAAACGGCGTCGTTTTGACTATAAGGGCCACCCTCTTCAGTTGCGCCAAAACGGCGCCGTTTAGGCCCAAGTGAAACGCTGCGTTTCACTTATGCTGGCAAGCTGGGCCGGCGCAGTTTTGGGCTTGGATCCATGAGGCGTTTTTAAAAAAAAAAAAAAAAATTTTAAGTCTACTGGGCCGGGCCGTTTTTTCTTTATTTTATTTTTTCGGCCATTTTTATGTTGGGCTTTACGTTTCTGGGCTCATATTATAAAAAAAAAAAAAAACCCTTAACGTGTTCTGGGCTTGTAATTGTTTGGGCCTATTTTATTTTGTCCAGAACCTTTTATTGCATATTTGGGCTGCGAAAATTCCATTTTTGGTCCTATTTTTATTTCTGGAATTATATTTTGGGTTTTGCTAATATTTTAAATTATTAAGCTTCTATGTTTTAAATTCCAGAAATTATATCTGGCTAAATATATTGATCTTTATAATTGTTTTAATTGTAGAGTCATATTTTTAGCATGTGTAACTGTTTTAGCATCATTTTAATTGTTTAAATTTAGGAAAATTAATCTTGGCTATTTCACATTTTGGAATTATTAAGTGAAATATGCTATAGATTAATTATTAAACAATATTTCTGTGGATGCTATAATTAGTGGGAGTTTTATTAAATTAAATAAAGGTCAAATTAATTTAATAATTCCCAATAAAGTATGTGCATATAATTGATTTTAATGATTGCACATTATGATATTTTGTGATATGCTTTTGTCTTAAAGGAGTAGCCACAGCATCCTTTTCTTAAGTTGCATACATCACATATGGTTAGAAAATATCAATTGTAATTAAATATGCAATTATAATTAATCTTTGCCCACAGGTAGATAATTATAAGAGTATATTTAATTAGGGTGGGATAAAATGACCTTATTATTTCCTAAGTTGCCCACAGGTATTAGGAGATATAAATGTGTTTTAGTTCCACCATTTTGAGATAAATACATGCTATGCTAATTTCTTTGCCCACAGGTAGATTTTAGTGATACGTATTTATATTTGTATGCTTTTTATTGGTTTTCTAAAGCATGCATGGCACAGTGAATTGTGATTGCCTCAAATTATATATCTAATTTCTGTTTTGATTCTCTGAATAACGCAGCTAATATTCCATCTCAGTTACCCACTAACATGTTTCCCACTAGCATATTGGCTCAAGCTGGTAGGAATGTGTTTTTGGATAACAACAACTTCTCTGAATGGAAGGATGATGTCCTTTTGCAATTGGGGTGCATGGAGATGGACTTTGTCCTTGAGACTCCAAGGCCCCCTATGCCTGCTGATTCAGCAGATGAGGAAACTAAGGAGTATCATAGCTATTGGGAAAAGATTAATCGTCGTGCTATGCTACTCATAAGGACAAGGATCCAAAAATGCCTTCAGGAAGCAATTCCGAAGTGCGAGACCGCCAAGGAATACTTGGAAGCTATTGAGAAACAATATAAGCCAACTGATAAGCAGATGGGTGGTTCCATCATGTTAGAGTTGTGCTCTATGGAGCTCCAAGGTCTTGGCGGGGTGCGGGAACATATCATGAAGATGAGAGATTTATCCTCTCGTCTGAAATCCTTCGATATGGAGCCAACTGAGCAGTTCTTGGTGCAATTAATTCTGAAATCCCTTCCAAAACAATATGAAACTTTCAAAATATCCTACAACACACATAAGGATATATGGACAATTGATGAGCTCATGTCCATGTGTGTGCAAGAGGAGACTAGACAGTTATTAAAGGGAAAGGGTGCACCTAAGGAAGCTCATATGGTAGAAAGCTCCAATAAGGGTAGCGGCAAGAAGCAGGAAAAAGGGAATGATAAAAGGAGAAAGAGTAAGATTCCTCCTGCTAAGGCCGACACAAAGAAGGATGTCAGGTGTTTCTTCTGCAAGAAGAAAGGGCATATGAAGAAAGATTGCCATAAAAGAAAGGCTTGGTTCGAGCATAAAGGTATGCCAATGTCCTTTGTTACTTTTGAAGCACATAATGTTAGTATCCAAAAGGATACATGGTGGATTGATACCGGTGCTCAAATACATATTTCTACTACCATGCAGGGCTTTCTAACAACCAGGCCTCCTCGTCCCAATGAGACTAAAGTCTTATCAGGAAGTGGGAAAGGAGATTCGGTGAAAGCAATTGGAACTTTTCGAATTGTTTTTTCAAATAATTTTGTTTTGGACTTACCAGAGACTTTTTATGTACCCTCTTACAAGAGGAATTTGATTTCATTGTCTAAACTTATTCCATTTAATTATGGTATTTTGTTAGAAAAGGATTTGAAATATTTAAGTTTAAACTCTACTCCAATTGCTGAGGTTGTTATGATTGATGGTTTATTTAAAATTGTCTCTGGATATTCAAATGTTTTTTCTGCTATGCATGGTGTTAAGAGAAATATGATGAATGAGAACTCTATTAGCTTGTGGCATAAGAGATTAGGACATATCTCTACTGACAGGATCAAGAGGTTAACTAAAGAAGGAATCCTTCCATCTTTAGACCATTCGGATCTTGGTACCTGTGTGGACTGCATAAGGGGAAAGCAGACCAGTAAGTCACATAAGGGAGCTAAAAGAAGTTCTGAATTGCTCGAAATTATACACACTGACATATGTTGCCCAGACCTAACCGCGCACAGTCAAAAGTACTTTATTACCTTTATTGATGATTTTTCGCGATACACGTATATCTACCTGCTTTATAATAAAAGTGAGGCACTAGATGCCTTTAAGGTATATAAGGCTGAAGTAGAAAAACAGATTGGGAAACCAATCAAGATCGTGAGATCTGATAGAGGTGGTGAGTATTTCGGTAGATACACTAGTGAAGGACAAGCGCCAGGTCCTTTTGCGGATTTTCTTCTAGAGCAAGGTATAGTTGCACAATATACCATGCCTGGCTCACCTCAAATGAACGGTGTAGCTGAAAGAAGAAATAGGACCTTACTTGACATGGTTAGGAGCATGATGAGTAGCTCCAAACTGCCAATTTCCTTGTGGAAGGAAGCACTCAAGACAGCCGTACACATTTTGAATAGGGTTCCAACAAAGGCAGTGTCTAAGACACCCTTTGAAATCTGGAAAGGTTGGAAACCCAGTTTAAATCACTTTAAGGTGTGGGGCTGTCCTGCGGAAGTAAGAGTGTATAACCCACAAGAAAAGAAATTGGATCCTAAGACCATTAGAGCTTACTTTGTAGGCTATGCGGACAGGTCTAAGGGTTACAAGTTTTATTGTCCTCCACCTTCAGTGCGTTTTGTAGAATCTAGGAATGCCAAGTTTCTTGAGAATGATGTGATTAGTGGGAGTGATCAGATTGTAGATGATCACATAGAGGGATCCCCTAGCACAATTGAGGAAGGGACATCGGCTGTTGGCGACATTTCTACCACTAGATATGTCACGCCAATTGAAACTGTCCCACTACCTATAGTTGATCATGCGGGACGTGTGGAACATATACCTGAAGGTCCACCTGTCACAAATACAGACTTACCACCAGTTGTGACAGAGAATGTTCCACATGAGCAACCTGACCCAGCCCAAGAGGTTGAGTTAAGGAGATCAACAAGGGCAAGAAAACCGGCAATTCCAGATGACTACGTAGTGTATAATACTGAAAATGACTGTGATATTGGCATTGATAATGATCCAGTAACGTTTACTCAGGCTATGAAAAGTGAGAACTCCAAATTGTGGTATAATGCTATGAATGAAGAAATGAACTCCATGGCAAACAACCATGTATGGGAACTTGTAGAGTTGCCTAGTGGGTCCAAGGCCATTGGCTGTAAATGGGTTTACAAAACCAAAAGGGACTCACAGGGTAACATTGAGCGCTACAAGGCAAGGTTGGTTGCTAAGGGTTTCACTCAGGTGGAAGGAGTTGATTATAAGGAGACATTTTCTCCTGTTTCAACTAAGGATTCTTTCCGTATTATCATGGCATTGGTTGCGCATTTTGGCTTGGAGTTACACCAAATGGATGTTAAGACTGCTTTCCTCAATGGTGTTCTTGAGGAAGAAGTCTACATGAAGCAGCCTGAGGGTTTTGTTGCAAAGGATAAGGAACATTTGGTATGCAAATTAGGAAAATCAATATATGGCTTAAAGCAAGCTTCCAGGCAGTGGTATTTAAGATTCCATGAGGTAATCTCTTCATTTGGTTTCGTTGAGAATATCGTGGATCAGTGTATATACCATAAGAATAGTGGGAGCAAATCCATATTTTTGATTTTGTATGTTGATGACATATTGCTTGCAACCAATGACTTAGGACTGTTACGTGAGGTGAAACAGTTTTTGTTTAAGAACTTTGATATGAAGGACATGGGTGAAGCATCTTATGTCATTGGCATTAAGATCCATAGGGATAGAGCAAAGGGTCTTTTGAGCCTTTCTCAAGAAACCTATATCAACAAAGTTCTTGAGCGTTTCAAAATGAGAAACTGTTCATCTAACGTTGCTCCCATTGAAAAGGGGAATTTATTCAGTCTAAGTCAGTGTCCTGACACAGAATTAAAGAAAAAGGAGATGGAAAAGGTTCCCTATGCCTCTGCTGTAGGAAGCTTGATGTATGCACAGGTCTGCACAAGACCTGACATAGCTTTTGCAGTAGGCATGCTGGGGAGATACCAATGCAATCCTGGTAAAATGCATTGGGAAGCTGCAAAGAAGGTGTTTAGGTATCTCCAAGGCACCAAGCACCTTATGTTGACTTACAAAAGGACAGAGAATCTTAAAGTGACGGGTTACTCAGATTCAGATCTGGGAGGATGTGTAGACACCAACAAGTCTACGACAGGTTACATCTTCCTATTAGCTGAGGGAGCTATTTCTTGGAAGAGTGCCAAACAGACACTCACAGCTCCTTCTACTTGTGATGCTGAGTATATCGCGTGTTTTGAGGCAAGTTCACAGGCTATCTGGATAAGGCACTTCATTGCTGGACTGAAGATTGTAGAATCAATCTCCAGGCCAATCAAGATGTATTGCGATAATAAGGCAGCAGTGGCCATAGCAAATAAAAGAAGGAGTGGAAGCAAAAAGTTTATTGAGCTGAAATTCCTTAGCTTGAAAGAGCGAATTGCTGATGGTCAGGTCACTGTTGATCTCATCGGAACAAGGGAAATGCTAGCTGATCCTTTGACTAAAGGGATGAGACCAAAAGAGTTCGCTATACATGTACCTCATATGGGGATTGTAAGTCTTTTGGATAATTGAGGTGTGCAATGAGTATTTTGGGATTTTGTTTATTATCTCTATGGTTGTTGTGTACACTTTTGGTGATGATGAGATTAATGAACATTTAAGTTTTTATTTTGGAACCGAATAAACATTTAAGTTTTGAAAGTTTATTCATGGAGCAATACCCATTAGGTAAGGAATACTGTTGGTAATACATGGAAGGTAATACTTTATGATAAAGGACTTATCGCCATGATTCTTGCAGTATGACCTTAATTGATTTGACTAAAGGGAACAGTTGACATACAGAGTACGGGCCAAGTGGGAGAATGTTAGATTATTATTATTAGATATTAGAATATATTATTAATATTATTAATATTAGTATAATATCACAATAGATATATTTAGGATAATAATAATATCTTTAGGTGGCCCGTAGTCAACATTAGGCCCAATAGTCAAGGTTAGGGTTTCATATCAAGGTTATCTATATAAAGGGGGTTTTCTGATGGGGAAAACACACCAACACCTATCATATTTGATACGGCAGATAACCACAACAAGAGAGCGTTTCTTCTCTCTGAATTCCGGGTTCCCTAACTGGTTAAGGCTATCACAAACAGATACCATCACTGTGCCGGACTCCAGTTAGAAGAGCCTTTGGGTTATTTCTGACAGTTTCTGTTTTGCAGTTACAAGTAGATTCTTCTCTGATCAAACAATAGCAATGGCAAGAGGTATATTGACTTCCGCTGTATTTCTTGTTCTGATTAAAGATAGCATATTTGATTGTTATATGTCATATTTAAGGCTATCATAATCTCACATGTAGAACGTACTGCCATCACAACACCTTATGGTTTCCATTATTCATAGTAGGCAACCACTTGAACCAAAAAAAAATAGCAATTTGAGCTGAACATTGCTCCATTGTCCCCTTGATAACTATAAAGCAAGCTAGATTCCAGGTTTGTGATCTACACTTTTGGCTATAACCCATTACAATTTTTGAGCTAGCCGGCATTATTTAAATCTTAAATCATTTGAATGGAGGCATAGATTGGGATTTTAAGCAACTGTTATGATAAAAAAATATTCGAATTATACACATGATCATTTAAAAGATATGTTATAGTATTGATTCATGGTTGGGAAAATGGAATTATTGGTGGATAATGCGGGGAGCAACAAAGCATATACCAGCAATGTGCTGTATCCCCTGTTTACCACACTTTTTTTCTCAATAAGCTCGCCGGTACTCCCATCTTATGGCTATGCGATTAATAAAATGACTAAAGTTAGCTGATTTCTGGCTGAAGATGTTACAAAGCCATCACAAACGTAGAGAGACCCACATTACCTTCACATGCACATCTTACCAAATAGTATAGTTGGCAAGCGCAAAAGGGGCTCAATTCACATTCTCCGTGGCCCTTAACATGTTCCACCTATATATATAGACCGAACCATCACTGTCAATTCAGGTATTTGTAGCAACTTTCTATCGGTAGCGAAGAAAAAGATGGAAGCCGCTTCCACAATCCTCTCATCCCACCAGCCAATTAGGTCCATCAGTTTGCCCACCAGAATTCATCCATCATCCCAAAGAGTTCAAGCACTTTTGAACCACATAAAGCCAAGTCAAGAGAGATCTATCTCAAGCAATTCGGAAGCAGAGACGATTCAGAATGATCTGGTTGTTCTTTCAGAATTGTACAATTGCATGGAGGAACTCCTCCAATCTTCCCAGACCCAACAAGCTCTTCTGAAATACCAGCAAGGGAAAATGGTAGAGGATGCACTGTGTGAGTCAGTTACAGTTCTAGATGCATGTGGGGCTGCAAGGGATTTATTATTGGTTCTCAGGGAACACTTACAAACACTTCAGTCTGCTCTAAAAAGAAGACGGGGAGATTCTACCGTGGAAAGAAGCATATCTGCTTATGTGAGCTTCCGGAAGAAGGCAAAGAAGGAGATTGCGAAACAACTCGGAGCATTGAAGCGAATGGAGATCAAAGTTAGCCCCTTTTCCAAGATGGGTGAAGAGCAGAACCTGGCATTTCTGGCTCGAGTTCTAAAAGAAGAAGGCAACGTTACTGTTTCTGTATTGCGTTCTCTTCTGGTGTTCTTGTCGAGACCGAGGCTGAAAACGAAGGAGTCCTCCTTGATCTCGAAGTTGAAGCCCACCAGACTATTCTCACTGGAGAAGGAGCAGAGTAATGCAAATGAAGTTGCCCTGAGTTCCCTCGTAGGAAATGGAAGAAACAACGAAGCACAGAAGGTCTTGGATGACTTGATTGAAGGGATGAGTGGTATTGAGGGCGGATTGGATTGCATACACAGATGTATAGTAAAACACAGAGTGTGTTTTCTAAATATGCTATCTCATTAAATCAGTGAGATGTAAAACTTAGGGAGAGATCATGGAGTCCGAATTTTAGAAGGATTTCGGTCCCTTATAAATTATTAATGTATGTAATAATATTTGAGAACATTCAACCAAATGTTTCAACATTATGGGTTCAGTTTTGCTCTTCTTTTTCTAAATCAGTTATAATTGAAAACATATATTAACAATCAAAGTCCCGTGAATTCATCACTTCGGCCAACAAAATGGGTAAAAAACCCAGAGCCACAACACATGCACATAATCACAGATTGCTGTAAAAGCTTAACGTGTCAATAATGGAGGCGAAGGCTTGGGGAGTTCTGCGGGGTTTGAAGTTTGCATGGGATGTTGGTTTGAGACATATAATGATTGAGTCGGATTGTCTTGAGTTAGTGAATTCAATTGGTAGCCCAGGTTCGGATGAAACTGAGCATGAAGGTGTAGTGCATGAGATAGGGGAGATGCTGCGGAGAGAATGGGATGTCCCACTGGAGTGGTGTCCTCGTGGAAGCGAATCAGGTTGCAAATGCTTTTTGCCAGGTAAGCTGCTCAAGAGGTTTCTGGGATAGTGTTTTTTAGTCAAATTTCTGATTTCATTGCTGCTTTTGTTAGTAAGGACAGTAGGTCGTGTTCTTCTGATGTATTTATGTCAAGACTAGTGCCTATTTGTATAACAAAAATGGGACATTTCAGTTAAAAAAAAAATCAAAATACTAAAATTCTAGGAAAGGATTTAAATTTGAATAATTCTAAATAAGTCTTTGAAGTTTTAAAATGCTGTCGAGAGGACATAATTAATTACCCTTCACTTTACATTAAATTACACCCAAACAGTCTTGACCGGTGACCAGCCGCAGGCAAAGTTCTTGAGATTAATTTTTAATTTTTCAAAACTAAATTAATAGTAAATATCAACATCAAAATAGAAAATGCAGAAATGTTTTGTTACTTTTGTATATGGAGATACAAGAATGAATGATAGACAGAATCTCTGGACAGCTTTGGAAAATATAGCGGATGTTACACATAGAGCTTGGTTAATCCTGGGGGATTTCAATTCCTTCTTAAACCCATCAGATAAGCAAGGGGGGGTAAAACCAACATATCAAGCAATGTATCCGTTCAGGAAATGTGTGAATCAATGTGGATGGCTAGAGGTCCCATTTGTGGGGGATCGGTTTACTTGGGAGAAAAATGAAGTCAAAGAAAGGCTTGATTGGGTGTTTTGCAATTTAAGTTGGGAAATCATGCATCCCGAGTTCAAAGCCTTTCATCATCTTCGTTTCAAGTCAGACCATCGAGTGATCGTAGTATCAAATGGTGTCCCGAACCAAACCTCTAATACTCAGCTCTTTAGGTACCAAACAGCTTGGTGTCTAGAAGAGAAGTTCCCAATCTTAGTTAAAGAGGCTTGGAATGAGAAAAATTGGCAAGAAGGGCGTGATAGATTTGAAGAATTAGCAACAGAATGGAATCGGATGGAGGTGGGGAGTATCCCAAGGAAAAAGAAACAGCTCATTCGAAGACTGGAGGGGATTGACAGAGCAATGAGAATCAATCCGCACCAAGGCCTAGGAAGACTTGAAAGAAAGCTGTGGGGTGAGTATAATAAAGTAGTGCGTCAAGAGGAATTAATATGGTTCCAGAAAGCTAGATGTGAGTGGATCAAGAATGGAGATAGAAATACAAATTTTTTCCACACTACAGCAATGATCAAAAGAAAACGGAGTAGAGTGGAAGCTTTAAAAGATGAGCAAGGTGAATGGGTTATGGAGCAAGCAAGACTGAAAGAGATGGCACTTGAGTACTTCCACAGGTTATACCAAAGAGATGAAGAGGTACCATGTATCCAGGAATGGCCACTGGAGTTTCCAATTCTTGGGGCCGAGCAGCTAGAGAAAATTCAAGAGGAGGTTACTGACATAGAGATAAAAAATGCAGCTTTTGAAATGGGTGCATTCAAAGCGCCAGGACCGGATGGGCTCCAGCCACATTTCTTCCAATCACAATGGAATGAAGTGGGGACAAAGATAAGTGCATTGGTGAAAGAAATCTATCATAGTCCAGAGAAGGTTAAGGAGATAAACCAAACCACTATAGTCCTAATTCCAAAGGTAGAGGATCCATCTTGCATAAAGGACTTTAGACCAATATCTTTGTGCAATGTAAGCTTCAAAATCATTACAAAGGTATTGGCTAATAGGTTGAAGGGAGTGATGGATTACTTGATAAAGCCAAATCAGTGCAGCTTCATTAGTGGGAGACAAAGCTGTGACAACATTATTCTAGCCCAAGAAGCCATACACACCATGAGATGCAAACGTGGCAGAACAGGGTATGTAGCAATCAAAGTGGATATGGAGAAGGCATATGATAGACTTGACTGGAGGTTCTTAGAATTCAACCTTCAAAGTTTGGGTTTTAAGAATCAATTTGTGAACATCATTATGCAGTGTGTCAGAACAGCTACCATGAGAGTCAATTGGAATGGAAGCTTATCAAATAGCTTTCAACCCTCACGAGGCCTAAGACAAGGGGATCCACTAAGCCCCTATCTCTTTGTATTGTGTATGGAAAGATTAGGTCAAATAATACACCTTGAGGTAGAGAACCAAAGATGGAAGCCCCTGAAGCTGAGCACAAGAGGGCCAAATATTTCTCACCTTTTCTTTGCAGATGACCTGCTGTTATTTTGTGAAGCATCCTCCGATCAGCTTCATCTGGTGAGAGAACTTATGGGTTTCTTCTGTGGTGTCTCTGGACATAAGATAAACTTGGACAAGTCAAAGATGTGTGTTTCCAGGAATGTTCACTTCAATCGATCTATGGAATATAGTCAATTGTTAGGCATCAATATTACTGCTGACCTAGGGAAGTATCTAGGTGTTCCTCTGATTCATAAAAAAGTGGTCAAAATGATCTATGCACCAATTGTCACAAGGATTAATAAGAAACTTGCAGGGTGGAAAGGCAGGTTCCTAAGTATGGCAGGGAGATCAGTTCTCATCAAGTCAGTGTTATCTGCTATCCCGTTCTATCAAATGCAATCCACACTTATTCCAAGAGGTGTGCTGAAGGAGATAGACAAGCTGAGCAGAGACTTTTTCTGGAACCAGACTCCTGAGGGTAAGAAGATGCACTTAATAGCCTGGGAGGAAGTTAAAAAGGCTAAAAACATGGGGGGAGTAGTCATAAAAGATCTGGTGTGTCAGAATGAAGCTTTTATCATGAAGCTATGTTGGGGTTTGTTAACGAAACGAGATACGCCCTGGGTTCAAGGCTTGAGAGTAAAGTATGAATGTGGGATGGGGGAGAATCCAACTGTGATGAAAAGGAGAAACCAGTCAACAGTATGGAGTGCTATAGTCTCAGTTTGGGAAAAGTTTAGTAAAGGAGTAGGGAGGAAAGTGAATAATGGTCAATCTACAAATGCATGGTGGGATATTTGGACAATGTTAGATAAACCACTTATGCATTACGTAGAGAGAAACCATGGGAGCCTCAATCCTGCTGAAACGGTAAGCGATTTTGTAACAGCGTCTGGTGAATGGAATCTCGCTAAATGGAGATATTTCCTTCCTAATTGGGTGGTGGACAAAATAAAGGCCATCAAACTCTCAGCTAGAAGGGGAGATGATCAGTTTTGGTGGAGGCATTCCTCATATGGGAACTTTAATGTCAAATCCGCCTACCACATGATACATAACAAGGAGGTAAACGCTGGGAATCAAATATGGCAGAATATTTGGCGGTGGCCTATTCCTGATAAATCCAAATTCTTCTTTTGGCAAGTGTTCCATGAAAGAGTACCAACCAACTCCCTGAGAGCAAAATGGAGAGTGAGCGAAAACACTAAATGCCCCTTTGAGTGCCAAAGTGAGGAAACACTTATACACATGTTGAGGGACTGTGAGATAGCAACTAGGGTGTGGTCTTCTTTAATTAACCCATCATATTATGCTGTGTTCTTTTCTGGTGATTTACAGGTGTGGCTAAGATGGAATACGAAACACAACCCAAGCAGCAAGAAGATGTCGAGATGGCCATGGTTAAAAGTATTTGGAACCATATGCTGGCTATTATGGAGGAACAGATGCAAACAGGCATTTGAAGGTCTACATGAGAAGGCAGATAGACTGGTACAAAAGATCTTACACCACCTTCACGAGGAAGTAGATGGCAACACATACAAGCACATCATTTCCTTCATCTTGATCGTGCCAATACAAAATGGGAACGACCACCAGATGGTTATGTGAGAGTGGACGTCGACGCAGCTCAAAGTTCCAACCGAGCAGCAGCATGTGCCGGGGTACTCAGAGATAGCGCTGGTACGTGGGTTTGCGGGTTTCAGCGGAACCTAGGATTCTCATTAGGTGCAACAGCAGCGGAATTACAGGCCATCAGAGACGGCTTACGGGTCTACATAAACAAAGGATATAAGAAAATTAAATTGTATTCTGACTCGTTTGAAGCCCTCAACCTTCTTTTGATAGACTATGGAGTGCAACACCCCCTTGAAGCTGAAATCCAGGAAATCCGTTCCATGATTTACAGAGATTGGGATCTTGAAATCTTGCATACTTACAGAGAAGCTTTGAGCTGTGTTGATTACCTAGCAAAGGAAGCATTTAGATCAAACAATGAGCTATCAATAGTTCAATCTCCTCCAGCTTTTTGTTTGAACCAAATGTTAGTCGATCTAGGCTAAGATTTGGTGAAGTAGCATATGTCTTGTAAGCTCTTTGAGCTCCAGGAGTAAATCCTGTCATTTTAAATTCAAAAAAAAAAAAATAGAAAATAACAAAATCAAAATTGATGTTTACAAATTATTAGAAAGGCGTACTTGGTTTGTGAGTGGGCTTTATGAGTAGGCCTGCATTTCCTTACAGTTAATGGGCCTGCATGCATGCAGCTCAAAGACACGACTCCCCATATCTGCCACCATCATCCTCAGCCCATAAATCATTATTTGTAATTATGAAATTAACCCTTGGATTTGGATATGTGTTGCCGCTTCTTAATCATAAATAATGGTAGAAAGCCACCCCCCATCACCCAATGCACACGTGTCATCCTGTTCTTCCCTCCCAATTCCCAACCTCTTCCTGACACCTTAAAATCCCCCGCGAAAAAAAAAAACTTCATTATAAAATCCTATTCATATACTCCTTCCGTCCCTTATTATAAGAGTTAAAAATATAAAATCACACATATTAAAAAAGTGGTTGAGAGAGATAAATGTGTCTGAAATAATTTTGTTTTCTCACGTTTGCCCTTATTTATGATTGAGTATATAAGAGAGAGAAATATGATAATAGTGTAATAAATGAGTATGAAAGATAATGTAAATAGAGAGAATAATGATGGGTACAGTGGGAAAAAACCAATTAAATGCTTTGACAAATTTGGACAGGCTCTTATAAAAAGGAATAAAACTGTTCAAATTTTTGCTCTTATATATAGGGACGGAGGGAGGGAGTATCATATATTTTAAAATGCTTTGTCTTTAAATTTTGAACTTATTCATTTTCTTCATTTCTCCCCCAATCAACTAGTATAGCAACAGATATTAAATTAAAGAGTTTTTTTTAGAAGTTGCAATTTTTAACATTTCACTATTTTCAATTAATTTCTTTGATCCCATTAAAGTTGTTAAAAGGATCTTTTGTTTCGGGTGGAGTATTAATAATAGTGATTCGTTCATAATTCTGGTCATTTGATGGATCACATGCATTATTCTATGCCTGCACGTTTTGGCCACTTTGCTTTCACTCCAAGCAATGCACCTCCCTATATACTCTCTGCCAATTTATTTGCCACACCGAATCTTTTTTTCACCAAAAAAGGACACACGTTACAGAAGTGGAATACAGTATTCGTGGTCTTCGTTTTCCATGCATGCTCTGAAATTGAATGGAGTGGTAAGCTTCCTTTTCGGCTTCTTAATCATGCATGCATCCTAAATTTCTCGACGCAGCTTCATATGTACAGCTCATAAATAAGAGTTTATAACTCAGCGAGGAAGGATTTCATAATTAATTAATTGTTTGGTCAAATCCATACATGTGTAATGAACACGTCGCCAGCTGAATCAATCTTGAAATGAACAAAAAAATGCGTTTATACACTCAAATAAAAAACGTCATGTAACATGTGTGGGCCCAAATAGTAATATTAAGCACATACTACAAGAGGAGAATATGAAAATGATGTGCTATGTGACAACCACTTGAAAGATGGAAGGCCTTCCTCCGCCCACGGTGTCCTTTCGAAGAATATGTATATTGTTGATGCTATAACGTGATACAAACAATTTGAGAATAAAAAGAAAAGAATTTTATTGATGATCGAGGTCACCGGCAACAGTGGTTACAGATATGATTCAAGTAATCAAAATACAATATACTTTAGAAGCAAAAGAGTTATCACTAATCGAGCTCAAAAAGTGTGTCACTTGATCTTAGTGTTCACCCAAGCTCTCGTGTGTCTTTCTGATGCAGCTTCAGGCCTTTATATGCTTCCCAGGGAGCTTGGTCGCCCCCGAAAATGTCGGCGACAATTGTGAGATAGTGGACGTTGAGGGCGATAATCCAGAACTGTTGGCAACTTCCTCCGCGTCATACGGGTTGTGGGTCTTGCCAAATCTGTCGATTTGAATTTGAATTCTGGTGGGTGATGTCCGCGGACTCTGGGATGGCACGATATGGGCTTACTGGGCCTGGATTCCTTTGTGCTGACCCAGAAGGTGAGACAGGCATATATATATGTGTGTGTGGGCGCGCAAAGCTTGAAAGTCACGTTTGAACTGGGGCTCATGACATGCTTCAGGCCTTTCAACACTTGACTTTTGGCAAATCTTCTTCTACATATCTGCCCCACCCAAACCCAATACTCCTAATATATTGTGTTGGCTACTTGTTAAACTCTATTCATTATTGTCGTTGTCGCATCTGTTATATGCTTCTATATTGTATTCGTATGTCCTCCCAAACGTTTAAATCTTGACTCTGCTGCGCAACAACCCCATCTTCTATAATTCCAGAAGCAACACATTTGAACATCCCAATTCCAAACAAAAAAGAGACCCCCCTTAACACCAACTTCACTCTTTTTTATTCCCCTCCTTAAAATAAATGACTAATAAGTAAACTCCAACTTGATGCTACTACTTTATTTGGGCGGCCTTTCACATTTCTCGGGTCATCACCTTTTTTAACCATTCAGAAAGCCTCGAGGTCTTTTAATATTGAAATAAATAATTAAGATATCACCATTTCAAAGTATTAGTCAATGAAAAAACCTTTTCATAAACAACGAGTGAGATAGGGTGTGTTTGGATTGACTTCTGGAAAAGTGACTTATATATAAGTCAGATTGTGTATTGATTTTTATGTTTGGATAGGCCGTAAAAAAATAACTTATAAGTCAATTGAACTTTTAAACATGTTTGGATGGACTTCTTGAAAGTTAGGTTAAATTGAAAATGACCAAAAAGGATATGAACTTTAGAGAATAATAGAACTAAATTAAAATTACCCATTAAATCTTTGAATTATGATGATTTTGAGTAAAAAAATTAAAATTATCTGCAAAAAAATTAAAATGAAAATTTAATTACAATTATTTACAAACAAAATAAAATAAAAATTTAATCAAAATTTGCAAACTGGGCGAGTATTTTTTTTTTTTGGAGTGGAATGGAGATATATATTAGACGATCAGGAATATATCACAGGGTTTGCCTTACAAATTGTAGCTTTAGGGTAGAGTACTTTAGTCAAAAAATTGAAGTAGTAATTTTTTAGATCGAGTGCGTATTCAGTTAACACATTTACAGTATGAAGGAGGAATGAAGTTAAAAAATATATATATTTGAAAAAATAAAGAAAAAGAAAGAAACGGGGCACGTTCTGCGCATATGTTTCTTGCGGGCCCCATGTGTTGCAACAGTAACAGTAATAAGTTATTTTAACCCAAAAATAAGTTTAAAAAAACTACTTGAACTTATTTCAACTTATAAGCTCTTTTTTACCCATAAGTACTTAATTTTTTTAAGCCCAGCCAAACATCCCATTTTAGTTTTTGTCACTTTAAGTCTTTTTGGGTTAAAATAAGGACTTATTTTCTTAAAATAAGTCCAACCAAACACACATAGTAGATGAAGTACTCGTGAAGATAACACCCCGATTTTTTTTTATTACAAAAAACCCAGAGATAGAGAGAGAGAGGGGGGGGGGGAAGTTGAAACAAACAGTAGATGGACAGCGTGCGTCGCAATTGGCAAAGAGGACAATAAGTCAAACGGGGCGAATCTAATAATAAAGGGTTAGGAGATGCGCGGAAGATTTGTGGGGATTGTTTTGACTATTAAGAATGGTGCGATGAGAGCAGAGATGATTGGTGTTCCCATTTGACCATTTGGCCTCTTCACCTTAGCTAAGATAGAGGAACCGGTTAACCATAAAAAGAATGTAAAAGGAGAATTAAATTGTCCAGTCCGTATGTATATTATTTGAATGATCTATATTTGATTTTAATCTATATATGTATTAAAATATCTTTTTAAAAAAAGTCAAATTTATACCATCTGAATAACATCTAAATGATCTGTATGCTTGACACCCGTATTCATCTTTTTTTTTTTTTTTTTTTATAAATAGAGAAATCAGTTCTTTAGTGAAAAGTGAAAACGGAAGGAGAGGCAACAACCGATTTCAATTAGCTTAGCACCATGCATGGCGCTCATTGTTGTTCAAATACAGATTTAACCGTTTACATTTTTCAATTGAAATTTATTAAATTAATTTTATTTTCATTCTATATGCATTATAATATTTATGTTTTTTTTTTTTAAAAATAATACTAATCGTGATGAATAGCCTAAAGTGAACCCAGAAGTGGCTCCAAAAGGGAGGGGCGGCACAAAATTGAAGCAAACAAAAGCAATAAAGTGAGGCCATGCTTAGGCATCTACTCCCAATTCTTTAAACCAACAATCCAACAGGACATAGTCCCGACTACCACAACCTTCGGATTCGCTGTCATTCCAAAATAGTAACGATTAATTCCTTATTTTATTCTCATCCAAACTCTAATCCCAAATTAATTTTAGTATTTTATTAAGCAAGCCAACCTCCATCTTTATCTTCAACAAGGGTGCCTCCCACTCCAAACACATAGGGCTTGTCCTTTCCATTCCCCACGTCACTCACACCCCAATTTTGCCATTGCCACGCTCCCATTTAAGATTTTGTTCCTATTAATACAAATTTACATTTTGTTTACATATAAAGCCCTTTTCACTGCCTTCTCGTTATTCATTATTGACGCCCTCGTTAAGCGTGCGCAGATACTTACATCTTCGATTCTTTTGCCGGCCAGCCGTTCATTTTCACTTTTTAATTAAGCCCAATCAATACCAATACGACAATACATGTCTAAATCTTCTAAGTAACACTGTTTTTTTGTGAAGAGGTTTGGTTTATTATGCCACGTGTGAGTAAAAAAACAGAAAAGAGAGCGTGTTGGTTGAGGGAATGTGCATAGGGAAGAGGGTGTTCCCACTTCCCTGTCGGCTTTCAGGATGACGATAGTATGAGAGAAAGTTGCGCCAAGAAAGGGAAAGGATGGCCACCATTTGCATTTGTTGCCTCATTCTTTATTTATAATGGTGAATGGTGATGTCCACCCTCTTTCGCCCATATTTTTTTTTTATTCTTTGTCCAAAATAATAATATTAGAAATCCCCACACACATTCGTATTTAAAAGTATGCCTCCTTCCCAAGAAAACAAACCGCACATTCCACATGGTTTTGGTAGTATCTGCAATCTTGCCCGTTCAAAAGAAGTGCTCTATGGCATGACACTCAAAATGATAATAACAAGAAAGAAATAGTAATAATAAAGCCTCAAGAGATTAGTGTAACAAAATCTTGAAACAAGATACATGTATAATTCAGAGAATTGAAATTTAAGAGTATGAAATGCGTAGAATGCATCCAAATCGAACTCCCCATATGATGCTTCAATGGACGACTAAAAAATGGGAAAATTCTAAATAAATACCCCTCGAATATCAAAAGGACAAAAATGTACCTCCAATATACAAAAAGACATAAAAAGGAGCGTTCCCAATTTGGGATAAACAATTTTAAAGCAAAAAGACCAAAATACCCATGTCTCCATTCACTTTCAAAGTGAGGTGGTTAATGGTTATACTAGAGTGGTTAATCGCTATACTGAAGTGGTTAATTGCTATACTAGAGTGGTTAACGACTTTCACAAATATAAGAGTATTTGAGCCCAACTAATGAATAAGTGAAGTAGTTAATGGCTATACTGGAGTGGTTAATGGCTATACTGAAGTGGTTAATTACTATATTAGAGTAGTTAACAACTTTCACAAAAACAAGCATAACCAATAAATCAGCGAAGTAGTTAATGGCTATACTAGAGTGGTTAATCGCTATACATGAGTGGTTAATGGCCATACCTGAGTAGTTAATGGAGACAGGGGCGTTTTGGTCTTTTTGCCTTAAAATTGTTTATCCCAAATTGGGAACTATCCCTTTTATGTCATTTTATATATTGAAGGTACCTTTTTATCCCTTTGATATTCGAGGGATATTTATTTGGAATTCTCCCCTAAAAAATTCCATTTTATGAATGCGTATGGAAAGGACAAAGACCTAATTAAGTTGCAGTGTTAGAAGGATCGGAGAGATGCTCATAAATCTGTCTATCTACGCTTTACTCTTTAGCCTTACATGCCACGACAAAACACGCAGTCCCCTTTCGTATCTTTTATTTACCGTTGATGGCTCCCATAAATAGGGTATATGGTCAAATTAAGGAACCCCTGGGTGGATGCTTCTCTCCCCTTCCTCCTTCCTCACAAATTGCTCCATAAATAAGGAAGGTGCAGGCAGGAGCTTCAGGTTCACAACATGGCTCCCTTCTCCCCAAAGCTTCTTCCTTCAAAAAAGAAGCTGCGATCCATAAGTCTGCCAGCCAGATCTCACCCCACCACCCTTGGGGTGGAAGACCACCTCTCCTCCCTAAAATCCTACCTTTCCTCTTCCTCTTGCTCTTCTTCTTGCTCCGTGGAATCAATCTGCCACTGCCTCTCCTCCCTCGCCCACCTCTACCAGTCACTCGACGATCTCCTCCAGCTCCCCCTCACCCAGCAAGCCCTCTCTCTCCATCACCGCGACAAGTGGCTCGACCACCTCCTAGATTGTCCCCTCACCTTCCTCGACATCCTCTCCAACACCCGCGATTCCATCCTCTCCATGGAGGAAGGCGTCCGTCTTCTTCAGTCCTCCCTCAGGAGGCGCCCAGATTCCTCTTCCTCCCTCCTCCACTCCCATGTCTCTTCCTATTGGAACCTCCGAAAGAATGCCGCCAAGACTTCCACCACTTCTATTCTCCTCTTAAAACACATCGATTCTTCCTTCCACACATTCCTCCCCTTGGATCTAAACCAAAACGACCACCTCTCCGCCCTTGTTAGAGTCCTCACGGAAGCCACCATTGTCACCGCCTCTGTTTTCTATTCCATGCTGTCCTTCCTCTCTTCCCCCGTCCTGAAATCAAAGCCCAATAACAAGTGGGCTTTGCTGTCCAGATTGATGCAGAAAGGAGCGCTTGCTGGCGGAAATCAGGAGGGCAGTATCAATGAGCTGGAAAAGGCGGATTTTGCGGTCAATAGCTTGATCGTCACCACCCCCAACACCAAAGATGCCGATGTGGCTCTCAAGATTCAACATGCCAACACTAAGCTGGAGGATTTGGTGGCGGGAATCGACACGCTTGAGAATGGCTTGGGGCGTTTGTTTAAGCATCTCATTAATAATCGGGTGTCCTTTCTGAATGTGGTTTATCAATGAGCAAGAGTTTGTGGTTATAAACCTCACTTCTCTGAGCCTATTCATACATACATACATACATGTATAAGCTTTCTTATAATTACAGGATGTGAATCGGCTATGTTAACATCTTCCATCTGTACAGACAAACACTCTGATCTCATTACCATATTGTACATTCTCCTTTTTAGTTATACATATACTTTATATCTATACAAATATATCCCTTTTAATGTTACAAACTGATAACAGTGTATGCAACCAACGGAAAACTTATAACTAGGCTTAATTAACCTGGACATGAGAATATTGTACCCCTTATGAGCCATTGAGTAGCTATAGTTGTTCAAATCAAGTGCAAATATTAGCCACAACCCACAAATAGTTCGTTTAATTTAGGGGTGTTACAAAAACAAGCTGAAACCAGCAATGCAGATTCTTCTTGTTGTGGCCCGTGCAAACAACCATTGTTGGCGGCATTCACCCTCTTCCAATAACTGCGGAGAAGAAAATCAATAATAAAGTAGTAGTAAGTGCCATTATTGTGGGGGAAATTTATGGGTTCCCATCCTCAGTATGCAATGAGACAACCGCCCGACAGCATCTAAAATTCGATGGAAGCTATGTGGTGCATTAATCACAATAGATGACAACTGCTTTATCACCCTCATGACTTGTCAATATATTGATCACCAGAACAAGAGAGCTAAAAAAATATCTCCATCAATTATGCTTTCCTAGAAGCAACGGCCATGATCGCATTTTGGTGTCGGAGCTGATCATTGGAGAGCGAGAGACGCAGACAAGTTAATAATCCCACTCCACCGCTAGGGGTGTCCAACTCCTCCTGGTCCCGGTGATCCCGTCCCGGTCCCGGCAAATCGGGACCGGGAATTTCCCGTCCCGGGAAGCCCGGGAAAAAAATCCCCGGACCGGGACCGGGATCCGGGCAAGGCCCCGGGATCCCGGTCCCGGTCCCGGTCCCGGTCCCCATATTTTATAAAAAAAAAAAAAATTAGGCAAAACACTTTAAAGGGCTAATTCTATTGCAATTACATATAAAGTAAATTCTTATATAAAAATCATGGTGTTTTTAGCCTTTTGCCCCTATTTTATCTCTTACTTTTGTTATATTAAACTTGTCCTTTTTACCAATTTATCCTTTATGTCATGGCATTATTATCTCTTATGTTTAATGAGATTTATTTGCTTCATGTCATGGCATTATTATAGAAGAAAGCGTTCATAATTTTGAGAAATTTTAATCCTTGTTTTGTTTTATTTTTTTTCTTAAATGTGGCATAAATTAAGTGACTAAACTAGTGATATCATTTTTGTTTATTCTTTTCATTCTTTTTCCTTGTGCATTTGTTTATAACATCATAATAATTAATTTGTGACTTGTTTTCTTTCATAGTTTGAAAATGTCGCAAAGATGGAAACCACATAATAAATTGAGGGGATCCTAAAGGCCAAAGTTTAAGCACATTTTTTTCTTTTTCTTTTTTAAAAAAAAATGGACCGGGAATTTCCCGGAATTCCCGGTCCCGTTCCCGCCGGGACCGGGAATTCCCGGGACCGGGATTGAAATCCAATCCCGGCCCCATTCCGGGAACGGGAACCTGGAATAGGTATTCCCGGTCCCGGTCCCGGTCCCGGTTTTGGACACCCCTACCACCCGCCATGATCAAAATTCTCATTAGTTATCACTCTGTCCCTTATTATAAGTTCAACTAACATAAATTTTTTGTTCCAAAATATAAGTCCAATTTAGGATCAGTTAATGCTATTGTGACTATTTTACCCCTACGTTGGAAATAGGGAAGATGAGAGAGAAGGTCTATAATGCATAAAATATTATTTTAACACATTCTTAAATAAGGGCAAAATTAGAAAAAGTTTTAAAAATATGTTATATTTAATGCTACAATTTCCATTTCTTAGTATGTGGGAAGTAGTTAGGATGGACTTATAATAAGGGACAGAGTGTTACGTCCCCAATTGCCAACTCCATATATTAGATTGAGTGACACGTGTACTGAGAGTAATCTGACTTTATATAGGGTGACACGTCTATTATGCTGGACCAAATTGGAAAGGTAAACATCTCATCTCATCTTAATTATAAAATAAGTTTATTTTTTTAGATAAATTAAAGATATAAAATAAATAGAAGCGGCTTTCCTTCTCAGCAATCACCCTCCTCTGCTCCTAAACGACACCGTTTTGCTATAAAATGGGAGCTGCTCTGATTTAACTCCACCACACCGTCAACATCACCAAGGTATTCTCAACAGTCTTAGCATGACCAAGCCTAATATCTCGCTGAACTCTGTTAACGTCATTATCAGTATTTCCATAAATTTTCTTCCACCTCTGAAATCCATTGTTGTTGAAGTATTCCTTCACAACTTCTTTGTCATCGCTGATGACTTCCTCCGCCTAAATCTGTAGACGACGCTTGAGATTAGTGAGAGAAAGTACGACGACGAGTGGGTGACGGAGCCGTGGTCGATAAGTACAATTGTTGTCCCAATCGCTCCGGCGATGTCGGTGGCGGCGATTGTGGAGAGAGGATGAATGGCAAATGGTGTTGCTAATTTTAGAGGCTTTTGATTGGTGCATGAGAGATTAGGGAAGAAATTGACTTTGTTGGGATGATTGATCTAGCCGAAAGAGCAAGAGAAAATCGTCGACAGCTATGATGCCGGTTGGTGAGGTAGACGAACACGAATATAGTCAGCAATGCGTTTTATGAGCAGAGGAGGAGCAGAGGAGGGTGAAGGTAGAGCAAGAAAGCCGTGTCCAAAATAAATAACCTTAAATTGTTTATATTTATCTTTTTTCCTAAAATTAATTTATTTTACTCATAAACTAATTTATAATCTAATTATATGTAGTCTATGATAAAATTTAGAGTTTTTTTGTGAAATAAAATTTAGAATTCTATTCCTTAAGTAATACTCCCTCCAGTTTTAAATATAATATCACTTTGACTTTTTTTTGTAGAGGTTAAGGAAGCCAGATAGACCACTTAAATTTAACATATCTTACATATAATTATATTATACGATAATTTATAAATAAGATAAATTAGTTTTTAAAAAAAAAAATAACCATAAACATTTTAAAGTGATCAATTTTACATTAAAAAAAAAAGAAGGTAAAAGGCGAGGGAGTATTGAATGACAGTAGTTATTATGAGTAGAATTCATTGGTCACATTGCCTCGCCTCGCCTTCACGATTCTCGCCTCAGCATTCTTATCTTCTTGTACTTGTCAATGCGAGAAGGAGTTAGGAGTGATAGATATCTTTGTACGTTGAATCTCCCTATTCCCACACCTTGGCAACCTTCACTCTGCTTTCCGATCATCATGAAGAAGCACTTCCTCATGAACCTGCTTTGGACTGGTCTCTCCCGAACAAATTACATTAATACGACACCTCCTAATATACGCAAGTACTCTAACCTTGTGGGAAATTTTCATTACGAATCGCGGGAGTCACTGGAGGGCGTGCTTCCCTGCTCTGCTAATTTCGCCCCTCTGTCCCCTGTAAACTTCTTGGAAAGAGCAGCATCTGTCTCTGCCCACTCAACCTCTATTGTCTATGGCAGCTCCCAATATAATTGGGGCCAAACCCATCTACGTTGTTTGAAACTCGCTTCTGCTCTCACTCACTTGGGCATTTCCCGTGGGCTTGTGGTGAGTCCTATCCTTCCCACCCTTTTCTTCTATACTTGCCCTTTCAATCATCAGTATCATTTGTGTTTATTTTGTAATCTCTACCAACTTGATTCTGATCCAACATGCATTCATGACTGGGATTGTGACTTTTCAAATTGATGCCCTGTTTTGTCGTTTTGATTGGGGCGGCTGCAACTTGCAAGATTTCCCCCCCCCCCCCCTTAAATACGGTCCAAGATTTTGTAGGAGACCATTTCCCAAAAGAATAAAAGCTAGACAAAAGAAGACACTTTATCATCTAAAGTTTACGCTGACTCGTGCGTTGCAAGTTTTATGACCTTTACGACTGATTTTCATTGGCATAGATTTGATGCCATTTTCTTTTCTTGTTTTGAAAAAATGTGGATTCTGTTAATGCTGTTTGACTTGCAATCCCCTGTCCGAACCACTGATGCTTTTTTCTTTCTTTCTTTTTTTTGTTTGGTATTTTCTCCCAACAGGTTGCTACTCTATCCCCTAATGTTCCTGCAATGTATGAGTTGCATTTTGCAGTACCAATGGCTGGAGCAATTCTTTGCACTCTGAATTCACGCCTTGATGGAGCTATGGTTTCAGCACTTTTAGAACATTCACAAGCGAAGGTCCTCTTTGTAGATTATCAACTATTGGAAGTTGCAAGGATGGCATTGAACCTTCTAAGCAAAAGAGTCAGAAACTTGCCCACTTTAGTTCTAATCACCGACTCTGACTGCTCATCCACCATTGACACTAGTTCAGTCAGCTATGAGTATGAGGAGCTACTGGCAACGGGGAATAGTGGGTTTGAGACTGTGAGACCAGACAGTGAATTTGAACCAATAAGCCTGAATTACACCTCAGGCACGACATCTAGGCCGAAAGGGGTTGTTTATAGTCATAGGGGCGCCTACTTGAATACTATAGGAACTATTCTTCTCTCTGGGATGGGCTTTATGCCTGTTTATCTTTGGACAGTACCCATGTTTCACTGCAACGGGTGGTGTATGCCTTGGGGAGTGGCAGCTCAATGTGGGACCAATGTGTGTATGAGGAAAGTCTCTCCAAAGGGCATCTTTGATAATGTGACAGAACATAAGGTGACGCATATGGGAGCGGCTCCTGCTGTTTTGAACATGATTGTGAACTCTCCATTGACTGATAGAAAGCCAATTACCCACAAGGTGGTTGTCGTGTCAGGCGGTTCTCCACCACCACCACAAATCCTATCGAAGATGGAGGAGATTGGCTTTAGTGTATCTCACCTTTATGGACTGACAGAGACATATGGTCCTGGGGCTTCCTGTGAATGGAGACCTGAGTGGGATTCTGTGGCTTCTGAAGAAAAATATAAGATAAAAGCTAGGCAAGGGATTCCCCATATGACTTCGGGTGCTATTGACATAAAAGATCCTGACACCATGGAAAGCGTCCCGGCCGATGGCAAAACAGTGGGTGAGGTAATGTTTAGAGGAAATACGGTGATGAGTGGATATTTGAGAGATACAGAAGCAACAGAGGCTGCTTTCAGAGGTGGGTGGTTTCATAGCGGGGATGTGGGAGTGAAACACTCTGATGGCTATATAGAAGTTAAGGATAGGTTGAAGGACATAATAATATCAGGGGGGGAGAATATTAACTCAGTGGAGGTTGAAACAGTTCTGTACAGCCATCCAGCAGTTCTTGAAGCTGCAGTTGTGGCCAGGCCAGATGATCACTGGGGGCAAACACCTTGTGCTTTTGTGAGTTTGAAAGAGGGGTTTAGTGCAGATGCTCAAGAAATCATTGATTTTTGTCGAAATCATTTGCCCCATTACATGGCTCCAAAAACTGTTATCTTTGAGGACATACCAAAAACCGCAACAGGAAAGATTCAAAAATATGTTCTGAGGGAGAAAGCCAAGGCCATGGGCAGCCTTACTTGACCACCAAAATCCATACACAGTGTGTAGCCTACGGAAATGGAGCCTGATATATTCAAGAATGATGTTTCGTGGCATTTTGGAGAAACTCATTCCGTACTACTGATTTGCGTTCACATGCCCAGCTATTGGTTGATTTGCTGGGTTTAAAAAGGAATAATACTTCTGCTGGGGCTCTCTATTAGGGAATTCCTAATGAACTAATTAAAAAGATTCGTGGCATCAAAGCTACTGTACATTATTATTCAAAGAAATAAAGTGAGTTGAAATATAAAGGATGGATGACTCTGCTTGAGAGCTCTCTGGCGCACTTGATTATTTGGTGAATGATAAAGTTTTTCTGTTCATATTCCTAAATATATATTGTAAATCTATATACATATAAATATATTATAGCAAATTTGTTATGAATATGTAATATATAATTTCATAAAATTAGAAAGTTCATGAATAATCGATTCCTTCTTCATTCAGAGAGTACTGCTTCCCTACAATTGAAATTTAAAGTATAGAAGTTAATTTTCATAGAAAAAATAGATAAAATAGCCAAAAACCGTTATGCATAGATATTAAAATGTCAGTATAAAGAGCACTGTTTACGAAACAACTATATGACCAAGAATGACGACCCTTTAATTCCCCTTACGCAACTGTTCAGTTACAGGAGTCATTTTAAAACAACCAGATATCAGGGACTGCAATCTAAAACCCAGCGGAATTTATCTCATTCACAAACACACTGGCACCATATCTATCCATTAACTAAGCCTAAAAACAACCTCCCAAATAAGAGGGAAAGAATGGGTAAGAGCAGTGACAGATAACGCCGACAGTGTGAAGTAAATCAGTTGTCTACGCAAATCGACTCATTCCAGTACAAAATAAGAGCTTCAGGGAGTTCTTTTAGCACAACAACAATTGCACTAAAATCAGCAACAACGACAGGTTACGACATCCTTGCATGTATAAGGCATCGACTTTTCCTCTATCTCTTGAGGACTTGGCAGTGCTTCCAAACTGTATACACTTCTCCTTGCACAGCAGAAGTTGTATAAATTTCGACAAATTCCTTTACTAAATGGATACACTCTTTCTGGAATCCCCCTGAAGACCAAATAACAATATGTTAACCAGATCTATTCCAGACACGTAGACATCCAACCATTTCACATCTTTCGGTAAATAAAAAAATAAAAAAACATCTTAATACATCTAGCTCATGCATGCAATAAACCATATGAAAATAATAGACGAGCATGTTCCTTCTTTTTTTGCCATTACATGATTAAATTTTATAATGTGAGTTCATGGAAAACATTAAGGGGAGTATCAAACCTTAGATAAGAAATTCTCCTCCTTCTCACAAGTTCATAAGTAGTCTGATTTGTCAGAATAAGATAACTGCAGAAAGACAAGACATCAGTAACTATTGCTGTCTCACCCTCATTTTCAGCGATACAACAGTATATAATGGCATCATTAGTAGAATAAAATCAATACATGTGAAAAACAATATTTACATAGAGGTTGGTTAGGGAATAAGAAAAGTAGAAGTAAAATGACTGTTCGGGGAGTTTGCAAGGGGTTCAAAAGAACATAGGGAAGGAATTTAGCATTGACTCCCTTGTCATTCCTTTGCATGGGCATGGTAGAAATTTTCAAATACTAGGGTCAAATCAATAGGCTGTGCATCAGATTTTTCTAAACATAATTAAGGAAGTTGGTGAAGATGCTACTTGGGTCTGGTCTCATAAATTTCAACAGATGTAATCTAAATTTTATTTTACTAATATTCACCCGTGTGGACAAGGATTTTTCAGAGCAGCAACATTTTTAAGATCAATAAAAAATAAGTTACTTCATATGTTCCTAAATATAGGACACAATTGACTTTTTTAAAGAATCCTAAGAAAACTAAATAAGTTACTCATAAATTGATTTGCCTGAATTTTTCTCTAAACTAGTTTATTTAACTTAAAAACTAACATATAATCTAATAATACACAAAATATGTTATAATTAATTGGCATGTTTAGCTTTCTTAATTTCTCAAAAAATAAATTCTATTGAGTCTTATATTTAGGAACAGAGGGAGTAGTTAGGAAGTTAATTGGATACTTAGTTGGAGTTGTTTAGCCAACCACTTTTTCTAGATATGCCAATGTACCAAGGGACGGAGAGAAGAAGCATGTTGGTCAAATAAGACTCATTTGATCTAATTCTCTCTCTAGTCTCTTCCTTTCCTTGCATTTCTCTTTCTGCTTTGATATCAAATTCCTAATCAACATGTGGAACATCATAAATTAAATTCTAAAAAAAGTAACTGATGATTGGTAGACAGCTGATAAAAAGCTGTTTTAATAGGTCAATGATAAACAATTATGGTTTGGACATAATACTCAGTTTCCGTATGACCATATCCCAAGACTGTCGACCTTAATTAAGGTTAATAAAGGGAAACAGGATGTTTCTTTATCTCTATTTTTAGATAATTTAATATGATTAGAACTTTAAATAAAGTTATTACCGATTCAGCATATTTACTCTCATAACCAACCAAGTATGAAGTAGGACACATGCTAAACATGACAAAGTATGCTCTTTACCGAAAAAAAAAAACATGACAAAGTATGCTCATTATCCCCTCGGCATATTTACTCTCCAACACCTCAAGCATAAAACACAAGCATAAAGTCTTTGAAAGCAGTAACTGTAAGAAACGGATTAGAACTTCAGAGGTAAGAAACTGGACCAAAGACCTGTATAAAAGCAATTTGGTGCAGAATATGGAAACTTAATATTAGACAAATCAAGTCTGTTACCTATGAAATAGCAGTAGAAGAACCAGGAAGATGAGAGAAATTAACAACATGATTAAGAGCAGTATTATGATTGCATCCTTCCACCTGACAGCATCACAAGGTTAGAATTTGATTTCATTTTCAGATAAACACAAACAGCATGAACACCCCACATTCTTCTGTTCTTTTTTAATCTTGTTTTGTTTTTTGCTGAAGGTCTAAACTCTAAAGATGGGGAAACCAGCAATATAAATTAATTCAGAATGATCTTTTATCTCCCATTTTCTCTCTATTCCAAAGGGAGGACTCTGGAAAACAAGGACTTTGCATAATCTTTCTCTACATGAACTTATATGAATTTCAACTTTTCATAAATAGCTCAAAAGATACAGTACCAACTCCTCGCAATGTGAGCCTTCAGGAATGAAATATACAATATAGCAGTCCAGATGCCCAGTGCTGTCTCATCGCAAAGGTACCACCTAAATTGTTTTAACAGAACAAATAGTTCCTTAGAAGAAGTATATTAGTACTATTAATATATATATATATATATTTATATATGAAACTGCGGGAGAAAAAAAAAGCAACTCATAATGACACAATAGATTTCATTGGGAGCAAGACGTTGGCTGAACACCAGATTTATTGCATTAAATGGAAAATACTTCTTTTTGTAAACTCAGAAAAGGATTGGGCTAGCTTTAGTACAAAAAATAACTGTACTTTAATTGACGTACATAGTACATAGCAATTATCCTTCAAAACAAAGATTACAACAGCAGCACATAAAGGTTCATTGATACATGGGAATTAGAAATAGTAAGGATAATTAGGCAAATAATCAGAAAGGTAGTTTGGGAATTTATTAATTCACTAGTAAATTTACAAATAGGGTCAGCAGAGTTATATTGGAGTCTAGTGAATGATATTATACTGTTTCCCTATTCTCTCCTTTTGCATGTATCATTCGGTGAAACAAAACATGAAAAGACAACATAGTTTTAGCATATACATATCCCAGCTCATCCACACACTTTATCCTGGTGCATCCCATAATAAATATTAAGAAATGAATATTATGTCCAAATTTCAGGCAAAAAAGATTTTTAAGTCCAAATTTTCACCCTCAGCAACATATTTCATTGCCAATATGAAACAAACAAGTACATTTTTCTGACTTGCTGCTAGGCACTAGCAATTCCCACACCACTAGTCCTTCATCCGCAGATTCTAAATGATCAGCAAAACCATCAAGATAGAAACTTATTCTAAATTAAATTTCTGGTCTCAAAACCACTTAAATAATTCTCATAAAACTTCCTCTAGAACAAACTCGATGACAGAGTGCAAATGAAGAGTTATATGTCTCAACATGTCAGACTCACCAAAATTGACAATGATTATTCTGGCCAATGCAGTTTCCAAGCCAAACACAATGATGGTCAAACTGAAGAATACATTTGTCACAATCATGGCAATGTTTTGATCGAGGTGGCTGCATATAACTCATCAACAAAATAATTTTTAGTCAAAATGGAAGGGTCAAATCATTAGAATCAGAGACGTAGTCACCGACAGAAACAAAAAAGGAAAAGCGAAAAGAAAGCGTGAAACATGCTAAAAGCTCATACAATGCAGGAAAAAAGCAGCTAGAACAGTCAAACTCAGGCAGAGAAAGATAATCAACCATTTGGAAAGTGCGATAAATAATCACTTTCTCAGGCTTCAAGTTCTTTTTTTTTTTTTTGACCGGAATCAGGCTTCAAGTTGAAGCATCATCATTATAAAACATTTTCCAGAATTTACCAAATTTTACATTAATACTTTTGGCTGTATGGTAATAAGGCAACCAAGTATAAGTCATTGACCTGAAAATACATTTTTATGAAAGTTCATTAAGCTTTCTTATTTTTACAAGGTAAGCTGAATAAGGACTAAAATAGATACCTAAGGTTGATGGTCACGCCAAAAAGAGATATAAGTGGCATCTTTTTATATATATATATATATATATTAAATGTCAATCAACATCTAATCTGGATCCTATTACCAAGTATCCGAACTGATTACTCTAGTTTCGGGGTTCATGGCTTCCCCTCCAGATACAATCGTCTCCTCTAGGACTCGAATTCAAGATTTCAAGGGATTTAGCGGGGTTTACACCATTAGACCAACTATGTGTAGGTGATATACGTGGCATCTTGTGCACAATGCATACTTTGCCATAACAACAACTACTGTACAATGATTGTATAGTATGGTTGTACTTGATTATTTGTAAAGATACTTCAAGGCAAGACAGAATTTAAAATTAATATCTTATTTTCGCATAGTTACATATAGTGTTGCATGGTTTGGACTAAGTAAAAAGATTTCAACTATAAAATTCCCTAGTGAATACAGCATCACTACCCAAAGATGCTTCCTGGAAATAATAAAAACGTAAGATGAATAATACAATATCATAAAGCATGATAGGAAAGACATTATTGATAATACCTGCTCCACATGGCAATAGCTGCATGTCCAATTTCTGCAAGATGTGTTTTCCATAAGTAACGTGATATGTAATGAATAACTTCTTTTATTAGTTAAATCCATACTATATATAGAACCGACAAAATTAATAGACCATTTGTTAAATCTATACTATAGACAAAATTGACAACATTAACAGTCAACAAATATTGCAAGTCCTCTGCTAAGATGTATAACAAGTTAACGAGTAAGATGTATAACAAGTTAACAAGTAACAACAACAACGACAAGCTTTGTTTCACTAGGTTGAAAAAGCTACATGGATTGCATGTCAACAACCATATCTATAGATATATTGTTATGCAAAGCGTCTTGTCCAATAATTTCATTAAGCAATCTCTTAGGTCTTCCTTTGCCTCTTTTCAAATGACCTCATACTGTCTGATCAACCCTTTCTATTAGCGCCTTCAACGACCTTCTGTATACATGTCCAAATCACCTTAAACGATTGTCAACTATTTTTTCCTCAATAGGAGTCACTCCTACTCTTTCTTTAATATCATCATGTCAAATCTTTTTTTTTTTTGTGACCACAAATCTATCTAAACATTCTCGTCTCTACGACACCTAAGACATATATAGCTATAATTTAAAGAAAAGCAAGTTGACATAATATTATAGAAAACAGCAAATTAAACCCAAAACATGAACTGAAAGCTAAACAATATGTTTGAATGTGTGAATTGCAATTAATGCAACATGTTACTTCTGCCAATACATATAATTTAACACTGACTCCACCCTGTTTTTAGTATGAAACTATTTATGAGAGTTGAAGACTTCTTAAAATTTCCCACATAATGCATAAGCATTTACTAATAAAACAAAAACTCATTGCTAGTTTGGGATCACCACAAAAAAGCACTTTAGCGCTTTTTGAGACAACTGTTTAAACATATATTCTCATACAACACAAAATCACTTACAATAAGTTGATCCTTACAAGCACTCAATGAACTTCAATACGGATACAACTAATAAATTTGGATTCTTTCATCTCTCATGTTGGAAGCTAGTTGTCACATCCATCCATAAGGCATGTGATATGAGCATTGTAGTTATCTGTTTAATGTTGTAAGGGGAAGGACAAACAATCTTGACTTAAGGACTGGAAATTGTGTCCAACCAAAACATGAGATGATCCAAAATCAAGCATGACAAGGCCGTCGGGAAAGGTCTACAACTCATAAATTGGATATCAAGTTTGCTTTCGATCAAAATTATGGCCGTTCTTGACAAGTCAAATCTATCTTCTTTTCATTAATTGGTTCTGCCTCATAAGACAAAAAATAAAGCACAAACCATTAAAAATAAAGAGCATAGAACAATATTCTACTTGTAACAAGCATTTCAAAGCATAAACAATTTAAGAGAAATGTTCACCTACCTGATTGCTATTCCAGGTGGATACAAGTCTGTCACCAGCTTTGCCCAGTCTTTTGAGTTACCACCTGCATCATTTCTTCCCATCTGACTTTCGTCAACAGTAAGAATAAAGCTTCCATTCTTGCTTGAAGCTGGTTGACTTTACTTGAGCATTGGAAAGTTTAATGTGATGGTGAGATGGCATCATAAATGTAATTTGATTCTACACATAATTTGATATTCCTTTCTAACAATAACATTTAGAAGATGGTGATAAAGAAAGAGTGCTCACTTTGAGGTTATAGATGTCTTTCTGTATCCTGCATTTGCCTTATTAACAGCTGCCATTGCATCAAGGGCATAGCTGTGCAATAAAAAAGGGGTGCAATAGGAACATGTCAGGAAGATAGATTTATAGATTTCAAGGCTCCCGATCACAATCCAATTTATGCTTCATTAAGAGGAAGTCAATTAACATTGGTGTTTACCCCGGGGAGGAAATGGAGGTAACAAAGTACAGTGTTAAGGTAGCAGCAAGCAGCAACAAGTATAAGACAGTGTACCTGACAGGAGGCAAAACAATAAAATTGAGAGTAATAAAGTCAGAAAAATTGCAGCAACTCCAAAAATCTATGCTGAAGAGCAAAATCCAACATTTATATCATGAAGCCCAAATTGGGTGAGAGGACTTTGTTTATATAACCCTGGCTAAAAATGATAAAGAAGGAACATATCCCCATCTTAATGATTGCAAAGGAAGGGAGAAATAAATGTAAGAAACAACACAAAATAATTCATATCCTTTCGAGTAAATAGAAGGCCCAGCTATCCCTTGTGCTAGGAACAATGCTGCCAATTTTTCCCGAGAGCAGGCAGAAGTTAAAACAGACATTATTGACAGCATGCTTAAATCTAGCTCTTTATCCAAGACTCGTGGAATCAACAACTGAGTGAGTGGACAGATTATATCGTTTATAGGGTTTCTTTCTCCTTAACATATTCAAAGTGTGATTAACTCCTCAAAACCAAACTAACTTGTGATGCATGTCACAGCTCTAGTCCTAAATCTTAAATATTTTAATGCCACAGCCAAATTTTCACATTCAATTGAGAAAATCAAGTTTGCATTTAACGGTGTAGCATCTCCTCAGAGCCTCACAAAGAACACTAATTAGTTGGCTTTTGAACTCGTAAAGTACTAATAATATAATCAAAGGAGTTGCAATCAAATGCAGCAACATTGTGAGGAATGTTGCTTCAATTCTTGAAAGTTAACACGAAAGGCACAATGAGAAGGGACAAGCGTACCATGGTTCCTTCTTAGTTTTTTCAATCAAAGCTCCATCAAATAAGAAGATAACGGCCCCATAGACCAGATGGATCGCCACCAAAGCCAACTTCAAGGACAACGACGACCTCCGAGCTAACGTCAAGACACCAAAATTCAGAGAAAAAAGAAACGAAAATAATAACGAGAAATGACGGAAAATTCAGGAATAAATATGAGAAACAACTGCAGTATCTAGCATTTAGCAAAGGGCAACGCCTCGGTAGTAGCATTTAGCATGCAGAGCGTAGGAGCACATTGAACTCAATTCTCCAGTGCCATATGAACTGAGCACCGGCTTTCTCTGCAACGAAAGTAATTAATTAAAGAAGGAGGGAAAATGAAGATTTGGAAACGCACCGGGATCAGCGAGGCAGGGGAACAATTGGAAGCAACGGTTCATCGATGGATCCCGAAAACCTCGGCAAGGGCCGCATATATCGACGATCGTCATGGAATTAAGCCATAGAAGAAACGGCGTTCCATTGATGTTGACCAGTCATCCGAAGAGAACAGTCTCGATAGGATTGATACAAGTTCCTGCAGACACCAAAAGGAGGTTGGAGAGGACAGAAGAAGAACAATTGATGTTGAATGAGCTTTTGATTAATGAATCATAAAAAACTGAGCCATGCTCAGCTACTCGCTTATCTGCCGAACTCACAACTGTTTGGTGCAATTTTTTACACCAAAAATGTGAAGGAAGAAATAAAAAAGGTGCGCACTAGTTTGAGCCTTGAGCCTTGAGCCTTGGCGCAAGCGCAACCCCTTAACTTGTTATTTCTTAAATCTGGATCTGAGGCCGTAGACACAAAAATAATAAAGCAAAATATATATATATATATATATATATATGTGTATGTATATATATATATGTCGGATCTAGTTGGTGTTGATAATGTAGGGTGTCCAACTGCCCATTAATCCATTATGACACACACAGACCGCCAATTTACTAAGAATGGATATTGAATCGCCCAGCCACCTTACTGAGTAAAATGAGTATTTCTTTAATTAGTCTTTCATAGTTTCTGAAACTGGAGTCCGACCATTATCTGTAGAGCGGAGCCCTTAATAATGTTATGCTAGTAATAAATAACTTTTCAAAATATTGAAGGCAACGAAGACCTCCCTCGGTTACTTAAACCCGAGAATGGTAGGTGTCCATGTGTGGGATTGTAGCTGCAAATGAAAAAGGTTCGCGCTTTTGGCTGCCCCATAATTTGATGGTTAGCACATAAAAATTTGTTATCCTCAGATATGGAGTGTATTCTTCAAATTATAACCTTAATCATTAATTGAATAAAAAATTAAAGAATTAACGTGAAAAAGTATAACTTCATTCAATAAAATATTGCCACGAGAAGTTCATTCTTTGTGCCATCGACATATCAAAAAATTGAGGGAAAATGTTGTGGAAAAGTGAGCTAAAATTACGCAGATGGACAATAGATGGCTGCGACCATTTTACCTAAGGGTCTTTCGAGCCCAAAGTCATAACTAACTTTCAACGACACCTTGGTTACGCTTTTGGCGGGGTTAGACCGGGAAAGAAACATGCAAAACAAACGCGTTTTTACTTTTTACCCCCTTTCATTTATGAGCGCGGGAAATAAAAAGACTAATCAAGATTAATGCAAATCAATGAGCCCAATGAATGCAGATATCCGTGAACGTTGGCAGAAATATTAGAATATACGCTCACAGAGAGGAGCCTGTTTTTCGTTTGTATACCTAGTTGTAATGTAAAATGTTGATTTAAAAACGCAGCAGAAGTAATTAATATCATCCACATACAATGCAATACATCGTTGACGATTGTTATGCACATTCATCGTCTATTCTGGAGTTTCGTCCTGGGTTATTACTACTGGCGACACAAGTGTGAGATCCTGTTTAAAAACATTTGGTTCATACTTCATAGTCACTTATTTTCTTGCACCTTCAAGCCCAAATACAAAAAGTACAAATTTGTATTCAAAGCCTTATATTTAAGGCATTGTGGCCCGCGGTTTTCAATTAGTTTATTCAAAATATAATAGTATTCCCTTAACCACTTCTTTAATCCATGTCAGGGTGGCAACGCATTAAGCCCGTGTATTTGCTGCCCTTAGCAGTTTTCAAAGAATGTGAAGATTACGAAGAATAAATAGTATGGTATGTACAGACAAGACAAATAAAAGAAGGAGATGGCACTGAATAGTGGTTGACTAAACATTTATCCATTTGATTCATTCAAACTCAGAAAAGAGGTTTCAGGGAAAAAGAAAGAAGGGCTAGCTGTACAAAAATTGAGAGTGAGAGAGGAAGTGTGTGGGTATGAACAGGGAGGGAGTTGGTTGGAAGATAGGAAGGGGGGGGGGGGGGGGAATCTAGGAGATGCACCTCATGGAGTAGGAGTAGGTAGAAAGAGGGGAATCGAGGGAGGAGGAAGCACGGTGATCGCTCTCCAGGCCATAATCCATGAAGGGACGATGCTCCAAATCTTCATCGTGATCGTGCACAAATCCCGGCAGCTCCACCGCGTTCCTCTTCACGTGCTCCCACAGGTAATCAACCCTACTCACATACCTCAATTTCCCGTACAACCTGCTCCACAACTCAACTCAAAATTATCAATAATTAAGCACCTCTACACATATTTTAAGCCTTACGTACTACGTACCCAGGGGTGAAGAGAAAGCGACCGAAGGTGGCCAGAAAGAGACGAGACTGAAGGCCCGGGTGGATGAAATAAACAGCCTCCAGATTCTCCTTCACCTTCACCGGTATCCCCTCGTACATCCATCTCAGAGCTGAGATCCCCGGGAAATTCTCGCACCGCTCAACCCTGCTGTGCACGTACACCACCGAGAACTTTCTCTTCTCCAATTTGGGGAATATCCTCTCCTCCAGATACTTCCTCACAACATCTACGCTTACCAATCGTGCTGTTTCCTCCCAACACACACACGAAATCATTATTCCAATTCACTTGATATAATATTGACACACAAATGATTTGAATGCGGCTTGAGAAACTTGTTTACCGGGGAAGAATTTTCCAATGATGCGCAGGATCTTGCGCCCGTGCTTGTCTTTACCTTTGATCTTGAAGACCTCCAATTTGAGAAGCAACTCTTCTTGTTCGGCCTCCGAGATGGAAGAATTCCCATTCCCATTCATATTAATTGCTCGTGGTTCTTGAAGCGGTAGAGATGTGTGTGACAGGATTGCCAGAGAAGCGGTAGTTATAGAAGATTGAAGGGGAAGGAAGGAAGGAAGGAAGGGATATGATAAAGAATGGGTAGCAGAAGGCAATAATTAGGGAGGGGACAGACAAACAAGAAAGAAGACGATAAGGAAAATAAAAAGAAACAAATTAAAAGAATAAGGATTAAGGCGGAAGAAAACGAAGGATGCACAGATTGAGATTGCTGCCTCCGTGGATTGGATAGGGTATATTCCAAAGCATCTTCCATTTTTTTCAAGAAAAGAGGGCGAGACTGACGCTACCATGGGCCCTACAAGCGCCATCCCGGCTTCAGACTGGGACGCTATCGGGACCGTTCATTCATGGAGCAGCCATGGATGACATGAGACCTTCTCTTCGCCATTTTGGATCTTCCACTGTGCTCCTTGCTCTCTGCTCAGCTCACAGCTCAGCATGATAAAATTACCTATAAAAACCCACCGAAACTAATCATAAAATCAGGTTGATTTTTTGTGTGAATGTCAAGGATGCAAAATATACTTCTAAATTTTAAATCTCATATTACATGTAATTAGATTATATGATAATTTATAAGTAAGATAAATTAATTTTAAGAAAAATAATTATAAATGATTTAAAGTGACTTATTTTTTATCCTTGATTTCTAAAAAAAATGTCAACTTAATCTTAATTTACTATCGAAGGGAGAGAGGGAGTATCATCTATCTATCTATATCTATATAATTCTTTAAATCTCTGAGCAATAATCCTATTAGTCCACATATTCTATGATGTCAACTTTAAATACTTCTCTTACTGGTACACATGTTCAATTAAACCACGTCATCATACATCCCATTGGTCAACTCATCTATCATAACTGTTATAGCCATAATTAGTTTATTTGTGTTTTAAATTTAAACTCAGAAAACCTGGGAATTTGACGACAACTACAACACATTAATTATTTTTTATTTGGGAAGGTTTTATTTTGAATTTTAAATTCATTATCAACAGTAAATCATTTACTAAGAAGCTGCATGGATGTACACATGTCCATATATGTTACATTACAAACCATATATAATAGTAATTTGATGTGCAATATTTCGCTTGTGAAATTTATGAACTAATTATTGTGTTCCAACAAGCCACTATTTTAGCTAATAATTCAATCACATATTTTTTATCTGTAATTTGTAATATTTGGCTTTCAAAATTTAAGAATTAGTTACTTATTGTAATTAAATATGTCACTGTTTTAAGTAATAATCCAAACATATATATTTTATTCATAACTTGCCATATCTCTTAAAAAAACTGCACTTATTTGAACTTTTATTTGAATTTTTTTTTTAACTTTTATTTGAATTTTTGATCACATAATATCGCATTATTACCTAAAGGCTAACCATATTTCAAAGATTTAATTTTCATTTCCCTTTTGAACTAAGCAATTATGATTTAATTTTTATTTCCCTCAATTACAATCTGCAGTATTAAGTTTAGTTTGCTTTTGAAATTTATAAAATAAATTATGTGTTTGAATAGGACAATAAAATAGGCAACAAAACATTAATCATATAATTTTATTAACCGATTTTTTCATATTATTTTTTCAAATTTCCCCTTATCTGTTATAATTGACCTTTTATAAACCCACATTTCTATACTAATTCTATATGTTCTATTAAACAAAAATATACATTCTCCTTGTACACGTCCCTCTATGGTCCCTTTAAGAATATAGAGTATAGGATGGGAGATGATAGGGTTCCTAAAAGCATGAAGTACTTATATTTTTTTTTTTACTTTTTTTATTTTTAGCCGTCAGTCAGTTTATGTCGATCTATTTAATAAAGATAAAATGTTTAATTTTTAGCTTATTTTCTTCTATTTTAATTTAATCTTCAACATCTAAAATGAATTTCACATCCATGTATATATATATACTCCCTCCGGTCCTAAATATAATATTATTTTGACTTTTTTTGTGGAAGTCAAGGAAGTAAATTAGATCACTAAATTATAACATATGTCACATAAAATTAGATTCTACGTTAGTTTATAAGTAGAATAAATTAATTTTGAGGAAAAAAGATTTTTCTTGGGACTGAAACTACTTTTTCTTTTGACTGAAAAAAAAAAGTCAAAAAGTCAAAATTATCTTATAATTAGAACCAGAGGGAGTATATGTTCCGTGCATCGCACACGAGAGAATAATCTAGTTTTCTGGTAAACTAAAAGACTGGGTTGAGCTTAACCATGAGCCAAGGGCAGCTGGGCAGCGACCAACCAGTCCACAAGCAATCTGATAGTTAGTCTCACACAATAAAGAATAAACCATTTTGTTATAGAGCGACATTTCATAAGATTTTTTCATAATATATTAAAATATCAAATCAAAGCATCTTCCTTTTTTCTCAAAAAAGAGGGCGAGACTCACGCTATAATGTGCCCTACAAATGCGATCCCGGGTTCAAACTGGGATGCCATCAAGACCGTGCATTCATGGAGCAGCCATGAATGACACCTTTTTTTTTTTTTCTTTTCATTATCAATGATTGACACTTTGTCTTCGCGATTTTGAATCTTTCACTGTGCTGCTCCCTGCTCAGCTCAGAGCTCAGCTGTATCAGCCATAAGGAGATGGCTTAAATATACTTATATCTTGTGTTCAAAAATAAAATTTTTCCTCTTACCTTTTAATTTGTTTTATAAAATAAAAGTGAGATGGTTCACTTGTTTCGATAAAATATTTCTTTATGATAAAAAGGCAGACCTATTGATAAAAGTTCAAGGATAAATATCAATTTTACTCTAAAAGTACTTGTAAAGTACTTATCTGTTCTTATTTATAAGGTACTTCCTGCATGTTTCATACAAATTAAGGAAAACTTTAAACCTTATTAATTCTGCCTTAAAATTCAACAACTTTTCAATTTTATCCTTATTTAATATCCACTACATCACATAAGAATAAAGTCAATATGTAATAAATGCATTATACATTCATATGAAAAAATTAATGAAATAACTTATAAATATGACTGAATGAAACATTCTCTGTATGCCTATAAATAGGACCATATGAGTAGCGATCGGTTAGCAACGGATTCCTCTAGAGAGAGCAAATCTAGAGAGAAGGTAAAGTAAACCTTTACAATTTTTAACTTTTTTTCTCCTTCTCTATCGTGAAATCATGCCGGCATCCATGGTCAAAAATCATCATATGTTAATCCATGTTGGATTCTTGCAAAGATCCAAGCTCATCACTTATTCCCTTCGCTATTAATTGCTTTGAGAAAACAAAGCCCGTGTAGAAGAGATTTGCATCTAACCAAACGTGGTTGGTCGAGTGATCAGCTCACCCGTCCGCTTAAGCAAGTGTCGAGGGTTCAAATCCCGCCTTGTGTATGCAGCAACCCATTGGCCAGCGACAAACCCTTAAATGGAACTTAGATCCGTGGAGGATTAGTCATTAGCCTGTCGGGTTGGGGGATACCTTGGGCAACCAAAAAAAAGGAAGAGATTTGCCTCTAGACAGAGAAAGCTCTAGAGAGAAGGTAGAGAAATCATCTGCCATTTATGTTTGTCTTCTTGCTTTCGGCCAACAAAAACCTTTTTTTTCTTTTCTTTTTTCCACTTTCCTCTTCTTCGACAAACTTGTTTCGAAATCACAATTGGGAGGTTTAAACTCTGATGCATGTTAGATTGTAGCCCAGATTTGGATGGCTGATGCATGTTTGAATGTAGCCCAGTTTCAAATTGGGAAAAGACAGCCAAAACCAGTTGCATTGGAGAAGAAGGAAAAGAATTTGAAGATGGTAGTTCTGAGAAAATTTCAAAGAAAAGTGAGTCATGTTTTTAGCCCTTCAAAAAAATCTGATGTGGATGTTGATTTGTCGGCCGAGAAGTTCTCCTTAAAGAGAGGTTGGATTGAGAAGGATGATAAAGATGTACAAAGATCTTATGTCAAGAAACTCAAAAGCGAGACTATGAAGAGAGAATCATCCATGCATGTTGATGGATGGACTAAGGAATGTTGTTTTTTGCCTTCACGGACTAATGATCCAGAAGAGATCATAATTTGGGATTTGCAAGTAGGGTATGAAGATCCTATATCTACAAAATTGGTTAAGCTCTTCTCTGGTTGGTTTTCAATGGGTTCATGGAGGTTTCACATATGGATTGCGTGTTAGAAACCCAATCAAGGATTTCTACCAAATCTTAATCCTTTGCTTAAGTTATGTGAAGATACAATTGACTGGGGGTCTTACTACTCTTGAAGTTTCAACAAATTCCACTTGCAACTTACTGTTATTTAGTTTTTAATTATGTGTCGTTGGTTACTGTTAGATATGATTTTACTTATGGAGGTGTTGTCTTGTTTCTTCTTGTTTTAGAGTCAAAATTTCAATATAGAAAATGATCATATCTTACTTTGATGGAATTTCTGAGTTCTACACACGTCATTATAGTCTTTATGGGACTCCCGATTTAGTGTTAAACTCATTTTCTTTCAAACCCAATTTGGGTAGATGCCCATTTTTCCTCCTTTGGGAGTGAAGGAAAGCATATTCTTCATCAACTTCATCTTCATGTTGATGGCTTTATCTATATGCAACATTACAGGACAATGTTTTTCAATACTGTGTATTATTTGTTCATGTCCTGGTATTGGAATTTTTATTGTGTTTCGAGGTGTTTGCAAACAAGTATAGATTCTTTAGGTTAGTTGGAATATTTATGTTTGAAACTAGTCATCAGTGTGTTGTTAGGTATGGAAGTATTTTAATGTAATCAGCTGTAATATTCAATATAATTGATCATTTTATAAAAAGAAATTGATAAAAGTAAAATTAAATACTCCCCCAACCTCTTTATCCCAACCTCTTTATAAAAAATGAGTTTTTTAAAAATAAATAAATAAATAAAGGAACAACTACCCGTGATCCCTTATCATAGATTTTGCGGTTTCCCCTTATTAAGTTAGAATAGTTAAATATCTATATAAACATTTAGTATAATTAAGTTAGTATAATTGGATTCCTTGGGTTTACACTAGTCACTGCAGGTGTTGGCTTTGAATTTTTGCCTTTGCTAGTAACCGACTCTACTCAACCAGTAGTTTATATTACCATGGCGTCTTCAAATCCTTTAAATGCCTTGGTATTGAGCAAGGATAAAGTGTAGCAAGAGATAACATGTGTTTACATACCACTATTCTATGTACACGCTCTACATAATATTTAGTTGCCGAGTCAATAAAAACTTAACTAGGTTGGACGGATTCATTAAAACCGGACACCCGCGCAAGCTCAGGTAGCTCCAGCTCTCCACTCACAACCTGCAAGACATGCCTGGGTCAGAACAACAAATAATGACAGAGGAAAGGTTTTAAAATTAAATTCTCAGCCTACTGAATTCCCTGCCTGATCATTGATAATCCACGTGGGGAAACCTTCAATCTTCGCATCTGTGCACGCCTTGATCATTTTAGTTCCAGTTCTGTAACCTTCGGGGAAGCATTCCACGTAATCTAACAGCTTTACTGCCTCACTTCCAAACATCTATACCAATCGGTTGAGTGAAAAAATAACGTTAGTAGCACACCTAACTTCAGGGAAGGCTTGTGAGTTTCCCAAAATAGACTTGATCAACCATGGAAAATCAATGGGACAAATATTCAGTAAAGTATGCCGCTTCAGACAAGCAATTGGATGAAAACAGAAACCATAATAAAAGCAAAATTACACTGCACAAACATTGTTCAGTGAAAACGATGGAATTTTGCAAGGCAGTAAAATTTTCAACAGATCACAGTTCACGTTAAGTGATGACATACCTCTTTTTGTTCTAAACAATGGGAACACCAAAACGCTCCATACATTTTAGCTCCAATAGAGTGCAAATGCCTTGCTAGGGATAAAGCAAAAGGACTTGATGGAGCTGTAATCTCAGGTGAATAATATGGGAGTTCAACTTCTGCCAAGCTGTTCTCATGTGGGAAAAAAAACCATTAAAAACTTTAGGTCACAGGAGTATTCATACCATTCAATTACATCTCGAGTGCAAACAGAAAACATAAGTGAATTTAACTACAGTAGATTTGAAAATCCTTATACTTCACATGAAAATTCTACCAGCAGCTGCCAAGGTGAGAAGCATAAAGATTAACATGACCATAATCAAATCTGAAAGTTAAGGGTACTACCTGAGGTATCTAATATGCATTGAACATAAACATAGATTATGTTTTGACCATATATATTTCGTAGCCACCAATTCTATAGATCACTTGCCTATGCTAGTCCCACATTATACTATAATCTAGAACTAGATTGTCAATATAAGTGGGTTGCTGCATTCATATGCTTTGTACTCAAATTTGAACCTAAATCGGTTTACTATGGGCCACAAACCATACAAATTCTGTCAAGAGATATTCTGGAGCAGCTGTAATGCATGTTATAGCCGCAAGTTATGTCAATGGCTAACATGAACTAAAACAAAAGCATAAGAGAATGATATATTTTTTACCAAAAAAAGTTTTCAAGATGAGCGTCAAATACGGATATGCTTTGAGTGGAGAATGGAGAGACTACCTCTTCAGCCTTCAAATTGCATTAAAAAACAATGGAAAACAAAAAAACGGAAAGAATTTTGCTCAAATTTGATCAAGATTGAAATATAGCATTGGTATTGCAATCAGGCATAAATGAAATAATTCTGACGTGTCCTCGTTTCATATTGAAGATAATGAAATATGCAAGTTTTGTTTTGCTTCATATACCGAATAAAATATACAAGTAAACCAATTGCCCAAATCCGGCAATATTCACCTTGAAGAAATTGACTTAGAACCTGCGAATGAGGTATTCAGCGTGATCAACACTAAGCTAGCCACAAATAATTGCAGGCCCATGGATTTTTGCATCTCATGCCATCCAAGATCCTAAAACAGGAGTTTCCCAAAAGAACAACTAATTAGGCAACAAGCAGTATGTGACAGCAGATCAGATAACGAAAAAGGCATGATATAAACGCAATGCACCTTTGCAGTGATAAAGAATAAGCTGAAAGATAGCAGAGCAGAAAGTAGACAGTAGGAGCAAAATGAACCAGAGAATTTAGTGCTCAGAATGTATAAGAAATAAGCACTGGCAGCCGCCATGGACGAAGTGCATCCAAGCAATACTAGCTTAGCATCAGATTTTTTGATTCCCAAGGGAAAATCATCCCCAGAAAACTGTATACTTATAGCTGCTACCAAGCCATATGCAGCCATTCCAATCAAAGGAAGAGGAACACCTGGCAAATTCAAAAGGACTGTCATTGAGAGCTTCTTTCAAACAAATTACCTGCAATGTGGTTGACATGCAAACTTCCAGTCAACAGTGATACTACTAGTGTGACCGAATAAGGATTACGAAGAATGCCAAGAATTCAGGAGAAATAAAATGGTTGATATTAAATATAAAGAGCAGAGTCGCATGACTATAGCACAGTTAAAATCAGAGAGCTAATACATATGAGCAATCAACCAACAGAAATAGCAAACAAGAGATGAGAAGGAAAGGAGCGTTACCGAAGAGAAGCGCATAATCACTGTTGAGTACGTCGGAGCAGGTGCCGCCGCCAAGGGGGCAAAATGCTTCGGAATTTGTGAGCTTGAGGTAAGTCAAATACGCAGTTTCCAAGAATCCAATCCCTCCAATTGCCGCGCTCAGTTTGTTAGTGAAGTCACCAGAAGAGGAAGGGCCAGGAACATACGTGTCTGAATCGGATTCAGAATTCTTAGAGCACCTCAAAGAAAGCAGGAGGAGCCTCGGATGAGAAATCTTGTTGAAGAAACATATCCCTCCGCGGTTGATCGGAACAGGAGGCCAGCGAGATAGGAATGAAGAAGACGATGGGGATATGTTTGCGAAACTGGCCATCATTCGCACCACAGACTGGAGGACGGAGAAATTTCTGAGCGTGACCAAAGGAATCTTTATTTGAAGGAAAAAAAGGAATTGGGCTGGTTGGCCAATGGTAATATGGTATGGTACACTTAGACCCGAATGGATCAGCTCATCATTTCTTAAGCTACAACACCTAAGTCCAGTCCATCAAGTCGAAATTTTTCGGTTGGGGTCATCTGACCATGTCCATGTGGATCAATGAGTAGGTGGGCCCAAGCGGAAGCACTTGGAATGATTATTTATTAATATATTGTATTAATTTTTTAAATTTTATTCCCTTTTCCTAAATATAAGATCTCTTCCAAATTAAACTCAACTCTTCTCCAAATTATTTCTATGAGTGTTCCTCAATAATCAACAAGAGAGGATGGTGGGGATAAAGGTAGATAATTATGGTATATGGGTAATATCATGTGATTTTAACTATTTTAACCGGTATCTTTAATATAATCAAATCAATCAAGAAAATATGTCTATATTTATTTAGGAGTATAATTTACATATTAGGAGGACACTTTATTTATGTTCAAACACAATAAATAAATGAAAGTCGTTAGAAAAGACTTCCTCTGCTACGAGGTAGTATGGAGTTGGGTGAGCAGTTAAGTGTGGGTTATGCTTTGAAGTCACACTGGGGTGGTCAGAAGAGGAATTCATGTCGCCACGTTGTAAATGTCCAGAATTCTGACATGTTAGGCAACTAAGGAAAGCCATCTCCCCCCACATCACCATTCACCCCATCAAACATGTCCCCCACAACTCCCCCTTCTACGCCATTTACTCCACAATCACTCAGGACACAGCATGTCAATAAAGCCTATAGAGATGTGCTCCATTGCTGAAACTGGGATAAGAAGAAAGAAATGGGTGTATCGCAGAAATGGTTGAAAATAATTCGCAGAAAATTCCTGGGCTCATCCAATAGATATAGAAGTATTCCTCGCACAAGCACCAGCACAATTTGCTCAAATGAAAGTGATCAAGGCTGTATCGGGAACGAAACATCCACATCTGAAGACAGAGGCTTGCCAGTATCAACAAAAGGAGAAGTCGCGGCAATTAAGATTCAGGCTTGTTTTAGGGGTCACCTGGTATGTTATGCAAAACCAATGATTATTTGAATAAAGAATGTATATGAACCTAAATATAATATCACTTTGATTTTTTTGTGGAGATTAAAGAAACCAAATAGACTACTTAATTTTAACGTATCTTACATGTAATTGTATACGATAGTTTATAAGGTAAATTAGTTTTGAGGAAAAAGATAATTATAGACATTTTAGAGTGATAAATTTTGTATTCTAAATTTTTTCAAAAAAATCAAAATAATCTTATAATTAAGACCAACATTAGCTAAGGGTATGATGAATGAACAGGCAAGGAGGGCATATGGAGCTCTAAGAAGCCTGGTGAAGGTGCAAGCATTGGTTCGAGGGGTATTGGCGAGGAGACAATCGCGCATAGCGTTGCACTGTATGCATGTACTCGTTCGCTTGCAGGTCAGGATTCGGGCAAGGCAACTTCTTGGTGGATCTCTCGCTCACTGACCCCAATGGGGATTCACAATTGTCTTGCGAAGGAATGGGATGTGGTTTGACAAACTTCTATGAAACTCTACTCGTGGGCGTATATATGATAATCTCCTGGCATAATCGAAATATCATCACTAAGAATACGTTAAGGAACAACAATTACATATTTCCTCCGGTTATTTATATAAAGCGCCTTTCCAAAAGAACACTGGTTGTTAATAAAAGAAAAAGGTTATTGCAAAGAGTATAGTCAAAATGATGTTTCGTTTTTTTCACTTTATAATTTTAATAAATTTACTGTAATTTAAGAAGACATGATAGAGTCTCATTTTAATTAATAGAGGTACAATTGAAATATCCGAATTTTTTTTTTTTGAACAAATAAAGCGATCTAACAATTTTTTTCATACAAGTGAAAAATGTATGAAACATATAATATAAAGGAACAAAGGGAGGGGAGATTAACTGACCGTTTCTTAACATTATGTAACCTGGAACATTTTCTACCAGCATATAATAAATAGCTCGCAGATAAGAAGTGGGGGGAAAGAAATAATGATAAATAGCACAGTGCCCTATGTTAAAAACACGGCCCCTTCAGCATCCATTCTCTATAAACGTTCACAGGCAAATTAGAACGTTTGGATGAAGGAATTACACAAGGTAAGTAGTTTATATAGGGCAGCAGAAGAACAATAGAAACAAAAATTTCAAAACGCAGAAACACGCTATGGGTTCTCGTCTCATTTGGTCAGACCACTGTACAAAGATAAAGAAAAGAAAAGAAAAGAAAGTTAAGTTATTTGATCGTGTAGTCAAGTATCTCAAAAGTCAAAACTATTGATGGGCCCGTTTTAGTGCCGAGAGAAAGCCCTGAGACGACTTATCTTTGAGTCGATCGTTAGGAACCTGTTCAAAGACACAATATTCAGAATTGCCTAAGAGGTCAAACACTTGCTTGGTTTACAAAATTGAGTGATGCTTTACCTCCTTTGCTATCTTCTGAAGAATTTCCAAAATTTCTGAGAAATTCGGTCTCTCAATCGGATCTTGTTGCCAACATCGCTGGAGCAGTTCAGCAAGCCTTGGGTGTGCATTCTTGGGGATTGAAGGTCGTAGACCCTGATAGTAGGGTCAAACACAGAATTATTTTAGTTCAAACAAGGAAAATGCCTGTGCAGGATGATGTGCAAGGACAGAATAAAAACCTTCTGCACCACGCCTACTGCGGCTTGTAATGGGGTCAGGTAAGCATAAGGCAGCTGATCAAAGAATATGAACAATACCATGAGAATGTGCCTGGATCATTGTTTCAGACAGGGAAAAGAAAGCTAAACGAGCAAAGGCTACTATGTGGCTGTGAATTGACTTACTTCTCCTGTTAAAAGCTCCCAAAGAGCTATTCCAAAGCTAAAAACATCTGCCTTCTGGTCATACGGTTTGTGTTCAATGACCTTCAAGTAAAATCAAATCATTGAAAAGAGATCTGAAGCATCATCAAACAGCTGAATTCAAGAATCAAATCAGCAAAATCAAAGGAAGAAAATAATAGACCAATAGTATCAAAAGAGAAGAAAAGAAAAGCATAGATTAATCAAACAGAGACGAAGGCTGAACTTATAAAACCTAATGATCACACTAGTGTAACCCCTCCAAATATTAAGTGTCCATAAAAGTAGAAATAAGGATAGATGATTGACCCATATGTGTTATGTAAGAAAATAGCCAAGAATGAATGAGATTGTAATGGCCATCATTTGCTTTTATTCTGGATATATTTTCAACCAACAAACTCGAGATCAAAATGGAGAGCAAATTAAACTGAAAAAGCAATTGTCAAAAGCTTAAATAAAAGAAATCATATATTTTAACTCGTTCAAAATATAATATAATATTAATATCAACCAATTTCCCACTTTTTCTACTAAGCACCAACAGAAAAGCATGCTGAATATATTGATGCCTATCAAATTTTCATTGCATAAAAATGCAAGGAAAACAGCAGTAAGGACGGTAAAATAATGTCCAGTGTAATCTACCTCAGGAGCCATCCATCGGTATGTTCCAGTTTCAGCTGTCATCACCCCAGATTGAGTTTGCACTCTGGCAACCCCAAAATCAGCAACCTTTACCACCTGTTGAAGAAAGATATAAGATTTTAGTATCTAAATAGGAGATGCTTTATTTTGTCTAGAATGGAATTAAAAGAATAAAAACATATTTTCCTCTCACTTCTACGTACAAAAGTTCTTCTAAGAACTGTTCATACAACTATTGAGTGGCTATCGCTTCATGATGCCGTAAAGGTTTGGTTCTCAATGAACAAAACCAATGATGAGCAGACCATTATGAATCAGAACGAGAATTCTGAAAGATAGGCATACAACTAAATTCAGAACCCTTTTCGACATGGATTTTTTTCCCCAAATTGGGACAAGGGAACATTACAGGTTATGAGTAGAGGGTGATACCTGAAGATAGTATATATCATATTAGAACCCTAAAATAAATAAATAAAGAGTTAATATAATCTTTGGTTCTTCAAATTTTAAACCATAGAATTTGGTCCTTCAAGTTTCATTCATTTTAAAACATTAATCCTTATAATTTAATAAAAACCTGGACCATTTTTCCCTAAAGGGACCAAAACCCATGGTTTGACATTTGGGAGACCAAAACCAAGAGGGAAAATCACAACCAGGTCCCTCATAAGGGATTTAATCACAACCAGGTCCCAAACAATCATCAAATTATATTGAAGTCCCAAAGGACCTGGGTGATATTAAATGGCTTGTCATTGAGTTGTCAATACCAGCTCCTTGAGTTATCAATGCACAATTCAATAGTTGTCAATATTGACAACTCAATGGTTGTCAATACCAGCTCCTTGAGTTGCCAATGCACAACTCAATAGTTGTCAATAGCGGCTCCTTGAGTTGTCAATGCACTTCTTTCATTGACAACTATTGAGTTGTGCATTGACAACTCAGTGACAAGCCATTTAATATCACCCAGGCCCCTTGGGACTTCAATATAAATTGATGATTATTTGGGACTTGATTGTGATTAAATCCCTTATGAGGGACCTGGTTGTGATTTTCCCAAACCAAAATGAGGGTAAACTTGAGGGACCAAAAATTGTATTAATCCATTAAAGAATCAAAGATCAACATAATCTAAATGTTCAATGTAGTCCCAATTAAATTTCAGAGTATACAGAAAGCAGCAATAAATGGACCGATAAAGTAATAATTGAAAGGAAACAAGCTATATCAACGAGTAAATTTATAAAATACACTTACTTCATTTTCATCCATTAGAAGATTGGCAGTCTTGAGATCCCTGTGAATTATATTATTTTGGTGCAAATAGTTCATTCCCTTGGAAACATCAATTGCCACTTTTAGTAAAGAAGGAAGCTTAAATACACCCCTTTGTTTGTGCAGAAAGTCATAGACGCTTCCTCTAGACATAAACTCTGACAAAGGTATAAACATGTAACATAAGCATCGAAGTGGGACTAATTGCTGACTGAATGAAGAAACCAAATCATCTTCAAAACAAAACTACATGATAGATTATAAACAGATAATTCAAGACACTGAAGATTATAAAACTAGTACATCTTTGGCTGTAAATAAAAGTAGAGATTTGTTAAGTTTCTAGATTTAACTTCAAAAATTAAAAATCTGAATATGCATGTCTTGTATACCAGTAACAATACACAAATTTGGTGGCTGAGTACATGCTCCAATGAACTGCACAACATTCTTGTGTCTAATTTTCCTGCAATAAAAGATAAGTCATAGGAAGAAAAATGAATTTCATCTCAGACTTATGAGGCTGCCACACCATTATTAGACAAGATAAACTAGTTAAATCCTTAGAATTGACCATAAACAGATATTTTCAACTTAAAACAAAATAGAGCTCAGAAGCACCCAATGAGGCAAATGCTATGCATACTTTTCAAGAATGTGTGTGTGTGTGTGTGTGTGTGTGTGTGTGTGTGTGTGTGTGTGTTTCTTTCCTCCGTCATCATGGTTAACTAATCAGTTAGTTTCCATTGATATCAACCAAGAAGTTCCATACCCATGACATGATAGCAACTAAACCAAAATTCATGGACCTTTAAGCAGGAGAGTTTGACAACTGACCTCTTAGAATGTCATATCGAGGGAAGGATTTTTGCATTTATGAGGGAGAGTGAGTAAAAGAGGTGAAAAATGATTAATTTGATGAAGCTAGAGCTTGTTCGATTTCAAACAGAGAGAAAGAAAAGAAGAAACAAAAATCTAACCCAAACTATATTTCCTGAAAAGTCTTTGTTTTCATGTGAAGGATCGTGGACAAAGGAGTATACTTCCTGATTTTAGCACTTTATAATTAATGCGCAAAAAAATTTAAGCATGCACTATAATCTAGGATGGTTAAGTATGATATAACAGCAACAACAAACATAGTTGGGAGAAGTACTCCTTCTCCACTATAAAATAAAAAAGAATGCAAAAAATGTTGGCAGAAAGTATGGGGGTGGAAATTCAAGTGATAGGAAACTTAAACTCTACCAATATCATACATATGTCAACAAACCTCATGATATAAACTTCCTGGGCAAATTCTCTCAACATCTCTGTATTTATTTTGTCAGGTTTAAGGACTTTGATAGCTACATCTTGGCTGCAATAACTACCTCTGTACCTGGAAAAACTCACAGAAGGGGGGAAAAGAGAAAGATCAGATAAGATGCTACCCTATAGTTCTAATAAACTTCAAACAGAAATAACTCACAAATCACCGAATGACCCAGAGCCAACTTTGTTTTCAAATTTCAGCTGGTTGGTATCAATTTCCCAGACATCGGTTCCATCAGATGGTATTTCTACACAATGGGGGAAGGGTTCCATCCTTGCCTGATAATAATGTTCAGTGGCAGCAGAAGGCATGCCCTGTTTGGACAAATGTTGATCCCGCTAAGCATGGTAAAAATTTGTCATATATCAGTAGGTATTTAATCAAAAGAGAAATAAAAGTCAAAGAGATAACGAATACCCTGGCAATGTAACGAACAATATATAACAGGACAACAATACCAACAAATAAAGTTCAGCACCATTATAAAGCGTTATAAGAGTGATACATGTAATAAAATATAGTACAGTAACAAATCCAATCAAGAATCATAAGCATAGTATCATAGAAAATAACGTCTTTCCAGAAAAATAAAATAATATAACCTTGTTCACAGCATATTTAGTACAGTATAAATAAAAAGAGAATATATTATGACTTTGCTATATGAAACACTAGGTTGTACGCAAGAAAAGGGTTTTAATTTGGCAGTTGCTTCTTTTGTTTTTCTTTTTCGGGCTGATGGCAGTTGGATTACATGCTACTAGGCGATGCATAGCTAGATAATATTCACAAAACTTAGACCAAAATGCTCATTAGGGCCACATTAAATTTACAAAAAAAATATTATTGATTTATCATGTCATTCTGTTTGCATCCCTGTAACAATGTGGACAAAAGAAAAAGATTACATCTTATTACTGAACAATTATTCTTGAATGTGTCATTATTCCAAAAGGTTATGAAAAAAAATTAAGATATCTTTTCAAAAAAATCTGAAACTTAATCTTGATATGATTTACATGGGAATAAGTTACCTTAAACTTCAAAATTTCCTTTTCCAGTACACGTTTAAGCTCCTCAGTTTCCTGATGTTTCACAACCAAAAGTGTCAATGCACAATGCCGCATCAAAAAGCAAAATGACAAAGCTGATGCAATCAATGAGTATAAAAATTATTTCGAAATAAGGGGGGAAGCAAAATTAAACATTATCCATAACAAAAAAACTACTCATTGTAATAAAAATTAATAGAAAAAACTCATCATATAAACAATTTTAGTAAACACAAAAATATGCGATAGTCAATTGGAGAGGCAAAGTAAAATTATGAAATGTAGATATGTTTCAGTGACGAGAAGAATGGTGATGCAAAGACTACCTACATTAATACAAAAGTCATGCATATATCATATGAACAACTTCAATTAGTCAATAATATAAATCAATTACAAGGATAAAGTGTAAGCATAGACCATTCAACCTCCCCTAGATTTTTTTCTTTTTCAAAAGGCATAGCATGCCATGACCATATGCAGTATATACTGTCACTTGTTATGTGGCAGAAACTGTAAGCAATCATATGTTTACATGAACAAAGGAGAAAGTATTCTGTGAAGAGATTAGAAAGATAGAACGTAAATGCTTAACTCTTATTTCTCTACAATATCAAAAACAAACCTGCACTCATAGCAAGATATTGATGATACAGATGATATCTTTCTGTTCTCCAAACAACTTACAACAAAATTTAATCATTTCAAGTTTGCCATAGTTTTCATACCTCATTTGGCCATCCTTCAACAACAAAGACATCAAGTGAAAACCCATCTGTAGTGGAAAATGCATGAGCTTCTTGAATGTTCAGTCCCATCTCCCCGAGTAGTAGAGTTAACTGGCAGTTCAATTAAAGGGAAAAAAATCAGATTATCAATAAATGGGGAGAAAAGGCATACGAAGAGAAACATGAAGTACTATCCGTTAATTTAAATAAACCAAAAATTTTGAAATGAATAACTGACCCATTTAAAGAAGTCGTCTCAAGTAATTAAATACAACTTAATTCTAGGTCTGACATAAAAATTTCTTTTTCTAAATGGAAGAAATAAAGCTGAAAATAGATTGAAACAAATCCTTCTTTCTGCCTTTGATAGCAGACAATAAGGTACATTTTTAATAGAACCTAATTTACTTAAGTATTAATTTAATGATTTTGTATAAATGTTAACAAAATAACACCATAATGATCCTCACAATTTTGTTTTTATTTATCTTTTTAACAGAGAAACCGTTCCATGAATTTGTACCATCATAAATGGTCTGTTTGGGAAAAACGTACTCAGAAAAGGTGCAAAGAAAAATTCCAACATCAGGTTTTACAATGTCCATATTTGGAAGTATTTGTAGTAGATGACATGAAATATGCCACCAGCTGATGAAAAGGCAAAGATATGTCAGATTCTTTTCATGCATGACATTAACAATATGGCTAGAAATGCTCTAACAAGACTAGGTGCACAGAAAAGTGACAACATCTAATGCTGAATGTTTTAAAAAAAAAAAATGGGTTAAGTCACTATTGCTCATCCAATAATTACTAAATCATCATTGTAAATAGATCACAATTTTTTTTCAAAACAGAAAAAGAATCAATCACCTGACTTAGGACTTTAGGCTTGTCAACAGTTGAAAAGGTAATCTCGTGCATGGGCCTAAAAGTTAGGGAGTGACCAGATTAACACTGGGTAGCAATTTAAAAATTAAAGAGCAAAAAAGTCAATCAACTACTATGAACCGGAAGAAATTAGAAATAAATAAACTAAAATGAAAGCTTCTAGTGCATTTGCACCCAAAATCTTGTCAGAGATCATAAGTAAATCCTTCAATGATTTCACATAATATTGTTAAATTATGTAAATCAAGAATTATCACTTGTTCATGAAAAGGCATCTAAGAACCAATCGTCCCACCCCCCCAAACTTCTCATATGTAGAATGGCAAGGGAGCCGAACCAGTAAACTTTTTCTTAGGTGTGTGTGTGTGTGTGTGTGTGTGTGTGTGTGTGTGTGTGTGTGTGTGTGTGTTTGTGTGTTTGGGGGGGGGGGGGGGGTGTTCTATTAGCATTCAACCAAAATTCAATAACAAAACTGGAAATCATCTAACATCAGCAAGTAAACTAACCTAATTTTAATAGGACAAGAAAAGCAACCTAGAAAAGAGATATCCTAGGACATAAATGACCAAATTCTCAATTCCCCAATGACTAATAATTTAACCCTATTGCCCCAGCTACAAATACATAAAATTAATACAATTGACATAATTATCTTCTCCTAAACCTGCACATCAAAGATGTGGACAAGTAACACAAAATATAGACACTTGCACTAAGAAGGTATTATTTTCAGATTGCAAGAGGTTTGATGCAAGCATAAATATGAGTTACATGATAAAAATTCGTGATCTTTTTGATGAATAGAAGACAATTATAAAAAGAATAGAATGGGAAAGGAGCAAGCCATTCCATAACAGTTATACAAGAATGAAAATCCAGAGTATTGAATTTATCAGAATGCTTACCTGTAAAAGCATGGTGTTGAATCCATATCCCCATCCCTGTCTTCAACATTATTTTTACATGCTTGGCGAGGTGGAACTTCAAGATTAGAAGATGAACCAAAAGTAGGTGGTGGATGAACTCTACTTTCCCAAGAGAAAGACAAGAGAAGGCATAAAAAAATCATTTAATGACAAACAAGCACTATACGAAAGGAAAAAATTGTGATTTACTCTGCTTTTGGCACAGCATTAAGGATGAAAAATATATCAAAACAATCGCATATGGGCCATACCCCTGCTTAAACGAATAGTTAAAAGAACTCTGTGCATCTTCTTTCTCAGAAGGATCAGAATGTGTCGAGTCAGCAAAATTAGCACATCCATAAGGATGTACCTGCAATGAGGATATTTGTGTATAAAACGATTAATATGTACACTGCTCTACATATTTGAGGTGCTTATGAAGATGCTTTGATTCTGAATCTGATAATAATATTCATTCAATAGCAGTCTATGCTGCTTCACCAAAAATTAATGGTGGATAAAAATTTTGCCTCCGGTAGTTTTTTCTCCAATAGTGAAGATAGATAATAGTTATGGAAAAATAAACAAATGATATTGCCTGCAATATATGTTTAAGACCTAATGGAGCAGTTGAGGAGAGAAAGATCAGTTTTCTACATCATCAGCAAACTTGTATCATGACAAAAGTAATTATGAAACTTCAGAATCCTCGTACCAAAGTAACAAAGCATGTGAATTGCGAATTCTGACATCATAACATTGTGGACATATGAAGTGCTTAAAGAACATATAACCAGAATTAAAACAATTTTTTTTTAGATTTTACCTGGACCGAACGAACTTGAAATACAGGTCGATTAGCAGGGTCCTCTGCCAACTTCAGCAATCTCTTGTGACTAAGAACATCTTCTGCCCTCTCCACATTCACATCCAACGCGTACCTGTGTGGGAGCAAAAAATTTGAACAAATGGCCATTACAATTCAACTTAAAAAGGTAAAGAAAAGGAACGAGGGAAAAATTAATTGGTTGTTGTCATTGTTTTCTCCAAGCCATAAAGTGTAAATAAAGAAAAAGTTGTGATGCGTTAACAAAATCATGACTAACACAAAACATAGTTGATCAAGAATTCCAGGTTAAGGGAATGAGTTGTCAAGCATGAAACCATCACAGACGAACAAAGACAGAAATCGATTTTAAAAGGAAGAAAAAGAGGATGGGATTGAATAGAATACCAAATACCTAGCAGGAAGACGATTGAAATGAAGCCAAAGCTGGTCATCAAACCCTGGAACATTAGCCTCCTCACAATTTAACTCTTGAATTCGACGGAGCACCTCATTGTACACCTCCAATTTCTTCCTATGTTGACGAGGATGAGCTTGGGATGACTGAACATAGGCTCTGCTTCCACAGCTCTCAAGGTCCTCCTCGATCGCCATTAGCGCCAAAAAGCAAAAGCAAAAGCCAAAAAGGTAAAATCCAAAATTTTTATAAATGGATTTGAGGAGGGAGAGTTTCAAGAAGAAGAAAGGGAGAAATTCAGAGGAAAGTCGTAGCACATGGTTTTTGCGGGATCATGGAGATGAAGGAGAGGGGGGAAAAAAGACAAAAGGCAAGGAACGAAGCAAAGTGGGGAGAGAGAAGGGGGGGCAGATTCAGTTGAGGCTCTTTCCAGCTACTAATAAGTGTTTCGGTGCAGCAATCCACGTCATCATCGGGCCCCACCTTTTAGGATAGGAATTTAGCAAATAAGATCGTCCTGATTGGGTAATCTCAACGCACACATGAGACATGTTCTTAATTGCAATTAATTAATTCTCTAAATTAAACAAATATGCACACTTTGGTCAGCAATGGCATGGCTTGGATGATGCTAAATCTTATATTTGCCTCTATTGTTCAGATCTGAAGGATATAAAAAACAAAACAATACGTTGCATCATGACGTTGAAGTTTGAGTAGTAGTAAAAGACAACAGTCTAATTATGGGAAATGTAGGATCACTTCTCAGTAATTATAGGCCTAAAGAAAAGTTCAGATTTTTTTCACCCTCGTAATCGGCTTCAATCATAGATCTACAACCAGAGGTGGGATCCAGGGCGCACACTTGGATGCCACGTCATTCCACCTCCCAGATACATTTTAATGTAAGGACGAACTTATCCACTCAAGTTTATCCATTTCACGTATTTTTTTTTCCTATTCAAATGTATTTGTAATGCGTCACTTTTTCCACAGCTAATTTTTGCTATTAATTATTATAATTTTGTTTTTAAATTTAGGAAATGTTATAATTGATGGAGACTTCTCTTTAAATAAATATAATTTTTTTTGTTTGATGGAGTGAATTATAGTTCTTTATCACAGGAAAATAAAGAAAAGGGATTAAGGTTTTGGAGCCTGACACCCAATCATGGGCCAGTCGCCTAATTTCCTTGCCTCCAATCCGAATAAAAACAATGGGCCTACAGAGATGGTTCCGCTCCATCACACCGCACCTTAGTAGTTAAATTTTTTTTTTTAACATCATTTGCTATAAATTTTGTGATCTTACGTATAAGTAAAATAGTTTGCATGGTGTTGTGCACGTTAATTATACATCTGGCTAAAAAAAGCTCTAAATTTACAAACACCAAGGTTGATCAAGTGCTTCCTTTGGATTTAGCGTTCTGAAGCCTCAATATGACTTATCAGTCATTACTTTTTTATGTAGAGGTAAGTAAGAGACAACTTTTATCTTAACTTAGTGGGCATGCTTAGCATGAGCAAAAACAAATTTAGTTATGCATTCTTTTCTTTTCTTTTTCTTTTTTTTTTTTTTGTCAAATATGCAGTTATGCATTCTTACCTTATGTATCAAATAGAAGTACAGACGTGTGGTGATGTGACTTGAAACGATCCCCGTCGCCAATAATTGTCATTCTTTAATATTTCAACCATAAAGCCAATTGACTATAGACTCGCCATATATAAATGCTCATGCTATCAGCGGTCAATTTTGTATTTTTACACGACCCTCTCTTCAGTGTAAGAAGTCCGTTGATTCCTATATGGTCATAGAACGTCCAGGAGTTTTAAGTTTAGCATCTTTCTTATACGTGTTGACCACAGCTTCGGTTTTTGACTTTTTTCAAAACAAATAAGATCGTCATTCTTTTTCCATATCACATTAATTCACTCCTCGTCGTATATAAGTTTGCATACACCACATAAAATTTCGTACAATTTCAATTACAACGTAAAATCATGTACTAAGCTCTAAATAAAGGAAGACGTTTTTGGCTGCTTCCGTGATCTGCTTCATTCAAGACTATTGGTATGTTGCTGTATAAACGGTAGTGGTATTATTACGGTTAAGTTTTTCACCACTGGTAGGATATACGAGAAGCTTTGCGTAATTATTACACCTTAATGATCGTCTTACATTTGCAATTAATACATCCACTTATTTCGCGTTTTACGTACCAATAAGAAACGGAAGCATTGAATGTTCGTAATTGCAAATGAAAAAATTGTTTATGAAAATGACAATACGTTTCCGCCATTTATGGTCGTCTCCATCTCACGGTAAATAGTGCTACTGACGTCCCTCCTCTCCTTACTTCGGCAGGAAAAAAAAAAAAAAAAGGCATTCATTCATGAAATACAGGGAGAGCCTTTGCAACAATGAGATAGAAATATAACACTAAAACGAGTTTGACAATTACAGAGACTAGCTCACGCAAAATAAATCAACACGAAAAAGAAATGCATATCTAGGAAAGAGGGAAAGAAAACAAACCTTTGAGAGTTTGATCTCGTTTGTTGTGGCCACGTAACGTACATACGAAAGAATGAAATAGCATTCAGATATTGGCACGGCTCAATCAAACCCGCCAGGAAAAAGGTATTCTTTTTTCTTCCCTACTCTCGTGGTAGCATCTCGCTCTGGTTTAGTCTGAGTGAACCAGGCCAATATCACAATAACTATTTCAAATGAATGTGTAGTAGGTAGTAAGCAAGAAGAAGAGAAGGAGAGAAACTAAGAAGAAGAAGGTAGAGGGAGAGAGGGGGGGATGGTTGAAGGATGTGAGTGAGGGTGAGAATGTCTTGGGGGTGATTTAAGAACACAAGAAGGGTGTGAACAGTGCATTTAAAACCACGACTACCAAAGCATAAAGCTGGCCCAGGGCATTTAAATCCATAATTCTCCCTCCCTCCACCCATCCATCCCACTTCGCTTTTTCCTTTATTTATTTATTTATTTTTGGGTGTGTCCTTGTCCAACCATAAATAACATGCCTTATTACATCTGTTTGATAAAATGCCTACATGAAAATGCAGTGTAATAAGTCAAAACTAACCCCCCAACACCTGTTGATGTTGGTTTTCAATTTTTAGACCAAAGAGCAAAAGCAATAATATATGAGTGTGTACATGAATTGATATTGCTTTTAGGTGCATGCATCATCAGGGTCAGAATTATCTTGAAAAATAAAAAAGAAAGAGGGAGAGAAAGGAAGAGGACTATAGTATTAGTATGTGGTTGAGGTTAGGTCAAGAAGAGCACAGAAAGAAATTAAAAGCAGAGAGGGCAACAAAAGGGGTCGTCCCCTGATCGTGATACTCGCTGCATCACAGAACCAGAAAGACCACCACATTAAATGAGGGAATCTCCCTCTGTAATGCACTGCCTGCAACATTAACTCCCAACTTACCCGTTACACTCTCTGCTCTCTGCCTTGGAGCTGTCAAACCCCTTTTTGGCTCTTCCCTCCAGCCCCCTCATCAAAAAGAAAACTTCTTTAACTTGATTACGAAATCAAATGTCTATAAAAGCTTATATATATATACACCACCAGACCCATTTTATCTGTAAAAATCTCATACTAACATGTTTGCATGTTTATTGATATGGTTTGATTTGATATTTCATACTATTTGATCTGGCCAAGTGATGAGAAGTTTAGCTAGCTAGGGTTGACTTGCAGAGGGGGGAAATTAAATTTTACAGCGTGTGGGGGGGGGGGGGGGGGTATTGATGTTTGCTCGATTTGGCAAAGCAGAATCTGTGTTACAAGTGGGACTCTTGTTTTTATACATAACATGCTTTTGAACAGTGTTTGTGGGTTGGTTGATATGAAGATTTATGGCAACAATTAATGGCCCCTCTTCTTTACAACCTTTTCTTCTCTCAGGGAATCTTGTTGCAGACACTCAACGTCTCAAATTACTGTGAAATTTATGGCGAGGAAAAAAGTTTATAGGGCGTATCTGTTCACTCCTTTATGGTATCTTCAATTGGAATACTCAAAAACAAGCCCTAAAGCTTTAATATCAAGTCCAGAACCAGAAGGACCCTATGCAGTCTCCTTTTCTTCTGTTTTGCAACCATAAAGGCAAAATAAATAATAAAAGACCTTTTGGGACACAATTTCAATTTGTTCTTCATCCAGAAAGTAATAGTTCATATCTAGTTTTATTATCTTCCTTTTAACTATGAGCATGGGAAAGAGGCTTTCTCTATTTTCCTATAATGTAATTCTCTTCTCAGTGAACCCTTGAATTGATGACTAATTTACTGGCAACCAAAGAGCGGACCTAAAATCTCCATGCATAATGGAAATTTGCAAATCGTCGATACATAAACGAATGCTGACGAAACTGTGGGTGGACAAAACGAAGGGTATTTGCGTTGGCTTAGTTATAAATAGAGGGCACTATAATGTAATGTGTTGATGCGAAGAAAGAAGAGTTTTCATCCGAAACTGGTTGGTATTGATATCACGCGTCTTTGTGAGGAATCTTGTAAAGCCTGTATTGATTAAAATGTGTGTGTGTGTGTGTGTGTGTGTACATGTATATAGCACGCACAATTTCTGGGAATAATAACTAGAGCTATGAAGTACGTCTGAACGTGATCAGTGGTGGTTGGATGATTACCTATACGAGCTGGCGTATAATGTGCAATAATATACCATAGTATTGATTCCCTTTCTTACAATTTGTTCATCAATTATTGCATATTGCTTTTTGCATCAAAATATTGAGCTCAATGAGATCAAAGCTAAGCGATGAATCGGTAAAAATGACAAGAAGCTCGTTCACAGACCATTTGATCTCATATATAATATTTACATTCTTTAAATAGACATCGATGAGCTACCAAATATATGCGAACAAATAGATACAATAAGAATAAGCTGAGCAACTCATCAAATATACAACGATGACAATGACCCCACCTTTTTCCATAAATCTTCAACAGCTGATCCTGATTCTTAATTAGGTTACATGTAATCCCCACCCTTCTTCTCTAAAAGGAGACAACTTTAATACACTTTATAGTTTTGTCAAAACTTCAACAGCTACCTGCCTAACAAATTTTGCTCAAAAACTTTAACAGTTATCTTGTTTGTAATTGATATTCCCATATTTCTAATTAACATTTTCAACTCATCTATCAAAACTTTTTGGAAATTAACTATGGGACGTAAGTGTCACTCTATACTTTCGGGTATTTATAATCATGGTAAACACAATACTTCCATATATGCAAATCACGAGATCTTTTACAGTTGTTTCATATTTTCCACGCACCAAGAAGTTTCTTCCGACTCATTCAAGACCCAGAAAAGCATGAAAAAGTTCATATTACTCGCCAATTATTATTTATTGATTCTAGGACGACCCCCCAAAGTTTGCATAATTTTGAGCATAAAAAAAAAGGTAGAACTAGCAAAGCTTGCATCGAGGGCTGCAGCCCAGTACACGCTAAAATCCAATCAAAAGAGGTTAGCTTGGAAGTATATTATATTTGAAGGCTAGGTGGCAAAGGAGGAAGTTTGCTTGGACGAAATAGCATGCAACAAAGACAACTAAGATAAGCGAATTTACGCGGACAAGATACAAACATCACTATGCATTGTCATACATTAATACCTGAACGTGAAGGGCCTTGAGAGGATGCTTTTATAGTCTCAAATTTAGTATAAAGGGAGGGAGGGAGGGAGGGAGAGGGAGAGGAAGACGATACTTCATTCATTGGAATAAAGGAGGCCTAACGATCTTTCATTGAAATGGGTCAATGCGCATCTGGGGGAACAAGTCACAGTAGCGGACAGAATGGTTCTTCTATGAACTGCTGTAACACTAGAATGAATGGATGCTTTGCCATCTTGAGGGAACACAAATCCAGGTTCTATATTGCTAGGAAGTGTCTTGTGATGCTACTTTGCTGGCACAAATATGGCAAGTACTCTCTCTAGTTTTCTTTTGTCTTCTTGCTTTTCTTTCAATTCTCAACTGATCCTCTCGTTTCTCTCTACTTTACCTGAAACCACTTTTCGTACATTTGACCAGAGATCGATCGAGGACAATGACAATTTGTGGGGGAGGCATTTAATTAACTTTCCAAATTAATTTGTGCAAGAATAATCGTTACACCTACATAGACGGGTATTCCCCCAGTCTGAATGTTTCGTTCCATTTTCCCTTAGCCTCATCGACAACTGGTGCACTAGAACTGAGTTTCAAACTTTCATGTCAACGATCAAGTTTTTTTCTTTTAATTATTATTTTAATTACTTACAATGGACTTGATCATAACATGACTGACACGTACGCTTGAAGCAGGAATAGTTCATCAACTCTCATTTACGCACAAGTCTTCAGTTTTGGCCTTGTGTGGATATGATTGTACAAAAGCATAATAAGGAAACATCACGCACAACCTGTTAGAGATGGTGGAGCATAAGATGAGAGGGGGAGGTTACTGTATCAAACACTTGAGACACGGTCTATAGTTCAAGGAAGACGGTAATTACACGAATTGGCATCCTTATGCCACATTTGGTAGCATGGAAATGGGAAGAGGAAAATGGAAGTGAAAGTGGAACATGTCCCTTTAATTGTTTGGTGCACTGAAAGCTGGTTCATGTTGGAACTCACTTCCATAAAAAACGATGGAAGTGACTTCCATCACTCAACCCATGGAACTGGGTTCCGGTTCCGGTTCCATGAGCCTATTCCCCACCTTACCCTTGCTCTTTCTTCTTCCTTCACGTTTGTCTCACCGGAAGCAACAATCATAGCTAATTGCATCCCCATTCCATTCTTCAACTCAGCCTAAATCTAAGACCCATGTCCCCCTTTTTTCCCCATTCAACGATACCTTGGACTTCCCCAACTTCGACTTTCCCTAACAATTAACAACACCCACAATCGTCCTTCCATTATCCCTTCAAAGGGAAAAGCTTCCAATACTTTATCACTTTCTCAGACCCTTCAATTCCTCAAACCATGGCTTCTCTCTGAGCATAAAATCGTCCTCTTGGGTTGGCTCTGTTGCGTCATATCTGTTATGGGCAGCAAGCCTTTTTATGGGAAGGCAGACGGCGACACGGACAACAGATGGTGAGGACGAAGCTGGACGAAGAGCACGGATGAAATCTGCGTCACCGTGTAATCTTCACTTTCCCCCTCTCCAATATGCGACCAAAACCTTCCCTTATCTTTCTCCCCCCTTCGATCTACAACGGCGGCATCTCCTTTTCCTCCTCCCTCTCTGATCTGCAACGACAAGCATGACCTACGGTTTCTTGACAAGAAAAGCCACTCAGATTATCAGATTCAATTTTTCAGATTAAGGAAGGAACTTTATATAATCCATGTTCTGAGTTTGAGTTTGATTTTAGTAAAGATTGAATACTTTGTTGATTAAATTTTTTTCATCTTGATGCTTTGTTGACAACTCAACGAAGAACTAGATGAAAATCGGGGAAAATATGAAGATGATGATGAATGCAGACGAAAAGTTTTTTTTTTTTTTTGGAACTGGGGTTATTTTGGTCTTTTCACATTTTAACTACATATATAGATTAAAAATTATTTTACACTTCCATAGGCATACCAAACATACTTTAAAACACACTTCCTCTTCCAGTTCCACTTCCACTTTCATAAAAACCTCTTCCATCATACCAAACGGGGTATTAATGTGTCTTGTGGGTAAGAATAGGGTTGGCATGTTCATCTCAGGGGCACTTCTCTCATCCTATCACTTGATCATTGTTGTTGTCACTGTTATTTATTTCTTTCTTCTATTGGGGGAAAAGAGAAACAATCATGATGTAAAATCAAATAGTGCGTGTGCGGGTCGGCCACAGTTGCAAAAAAATCTTTGGACCTATATTCCAAAGGTTTACAAGAAATACATGGTACTTCGTAATCATAGATCAAACTAGACAGACCAAATAATACTAGCCCGCATGGCACAATTGGCCAAGGTATCTTCAGTGACAGCCTCAGGTTCAACCCCAGTGGAAAAGCATGAAAATTTTCCCTTCCCTTAGTTTCTCCAAATTTCATTAACCAAAGAAAAAATGATATAACTACTCAAGACCGCATGTGCAAGTAATGGGAGGAGGGAGCAATGACAAAAGTTCAAGTCCCAGTTTCTACTTGAATTCATGGGCACGTCTTTCCTTCTCATTGATCATTTTGAGGATTGAATACAAGGTACACGGTCATTTGTCATTACATGTCCGTGCATGCACAGGCCAGTCTTCTTTCTACGAGATCTAGAGCAATTATAAACATAATTTATGTACATTAATTGGGGTCAACTGTGAACGATTCGCATACAGAGCTGTACACCACATTATTTTACTAGTTTCTCTCATTTATATAATTCATTCCTCAGGGTCTTTCTTAGTACATACCCTGTCATCAACACAAGAAATGTGCCAATAAGCATGTAGAAAAACTTGGCCACAGTCAACAAATGCACATATTTAGTCATACTCATACCCATAGGTTAAGCTTTGACTAGTAATATCGGACATACCTGACAGGCTAGTCAGTGCTCGTGCTCTGATTTACGGAGATCTGCAAGTTTGTCTCTCCATACAGCTGCAAAAACATATTCAAAGAAGAGCGTGTAAATGTCCTCCTCATATTGCCTGCCTTTTTTTTTGTTGGTTGGCGGGGGGGGGGGGGTTAGTACCTGCGTCTTTAAATCTTTCCAGTTTAGCAGCTATATTCATATTTTGCATCATACTCAGTTCTTGGGCAAGCAAATCTGGTCCATCCGCAGGACTGCAGAGGAAAATATTTCAATGGAACTTTGCCAAAGGTAAACTAGTACTGAAATGATCATGGCAAAACTAACCCTAGATAATTCTGTAATACCTGTCGAGCAATACATCATAGGTAGACTTTGTATTCCTCACTCTTCCCATTCCATAACCAAGTCTAATAGCATCAGTTAAGACAATTTGTTTGCTTACATATATTGGAGCCTGCACATATTAAATTGCAAATCAAACAAGCAGATCTGAAGACACGTGAATAAATGCATGAAACTAGCTTGGACTTTAACAAAGGAACATAATATGTCCAAAACCACTACTTCCGCCAAAACACACGCAGAAGACAAGAAATGGGGAACTAGTGGTCCAGAAGAAAACACAAAAAGATAAAAAAGTGAAGGGGCAGAAAAAAAGAATAACCATCAAGGGTAGGAGGAATAAGTTAAAAAAGTTGTGAGTGGGAGTATAAAGAGATTGACGGAGAAGGATGAAGGAAGAGAAGAATTTTGGTCAGCATTGCAGAGGAGAGAGCCAACCTCTTGAGAGTTGGCAAAAAATTTTCTGCTCTTAAAGGTCTTATTTGTAGCATATGCGTGTCAAGTAATGTCTGTATAACATAGTATTTGTAATATTCCCCTTCACCTTCAGTATTGTGTTCTGTACTGCAATCGATATTTTGAATGTCATTAGTATTCTGTTTTAGCGAGGTGTGTATGCAAATCCTGAAATAATTTATTTCAGATCTTCTTTTGTGTTCATGAGTAAATATGTTCCTCTATGTGGTCATTTTTTGGCTGTTCTGGACGTGAGTGTTAGGGTCCTAACAGAGCATATCAGCTAAAATCTGATGAGATTTCCATTCACAATTCCTATATGTTTATCATACATGAGGTGGCCAATCAAAGATGTTATACCTTGCATCTATTTGCAATATTTATGGCATCTGAGGGGCGTGCATCCACACTTACAATGTCATTTCTTCCAGGCTGCAGAAATCATCAACTTTAATGAGCACTTTAGTGAATGAGAGGACAAAATCTAAAGTTGATTTAACAATAAGAATTGGGAAGTATTTGGAACCTTGCTAAGGTACAATCTAGCGAAGTAAGTACTGACCACTCTCTTTGTAATTTGCACCATTATAACCTGAAGTAGCACCCAAAAAAAAAAAAAGGTTAAGATTTCCTTAACAAATTAAATGTAGGGTAATTCTATGGAAAGAATCTCAAAACATTGAGCTCTTTATCGTTAGATACACTTTCAGAATATTGCCTTACTAGATTCAAAATCAAGGTGTGAATCTCAAGATACATCAAGTGGTGAAAAAGCTCCATCTCTTCAGAGGTAGAGTTGTCCATAGAATTACCCCCCACACTATACATCAGTAATATGGTGGGACTGTGGGATATGGATAAGAAAGTAAACATGCAAGTGAGAGAGGGGGGGCACTTTTTATGATCAAGAACCATTCATATGAACCAAAAGTTCCAATGAAGATGCTATAGTGACCATCAAGGCAAATACAAATCTGGTATGAAACAAGATGCTCAATATAAGGAAGGGGGCTGATTTATGTTGCTGCTATTTGCATTATTTTAATCCATACATTGAAGTATCCAACAGACAAGCATTGGAAAGAGCCAAACAAATTGATAAAAGGCAATTGATGATATTTACTGCATCAACATACTTCATGGTCCAGTCTTTCAACAAGATTTTTCACGAACTGATATTGATCTGGGCAATCCTGCAAGATCAAACATAGTCTAATGATCCACCATGGACAAAATAGTAGGACCTCTCAACAAGAAACATAAAAACAATTACCCCATTTTCATTTTCAACTTCAGCATCCAAGAGTTTATCAATTGCAAACTTTCCTGCGATAACAAACAATTGAGGCACATAAGACTAGGATTTTCTAGAGATGATAGATACAAAAATTAAGAGGTGAGAAGTGACTAGCCGTTATGTTTTTCTTTGACACAAACCTACAACAATTGGCAGAACATAGTCTCCATCACATGAAATCTTGAGAAAGATTGTTGGATTCTGGAACTGCTGAAAAAAGGCCTGTCTTATTATATCAGCATCAGTCCTTAGGTTTTTTGCTTGAAGAGATATGGGAACAGAACGTATAGAGGAATTCCAATGTAACTCTTCTCGAAATCCATGCCCCAACATCTGATAATGTGATATTGTTTCTGCGCTAATTTTAAGTAATTAAAATTTCAGGGATGCATACAAATGGATAGAACTGATTTATCAAAAGAAACTGAGTTACCATAAAGCGTAAACGTAGGATGATGCAAGTTTATTGATGGAAAAGAATAAAAAGAAATCACACCTATGATAACGCATTTCGAGCGAATAGCCCCAAAAAATAAAAAAGGACAAAGAAAGGAATCAACAAAATGTTACTCAAAAGAAATGGAGTTTCATTTTAGTACACAACTAGAACTAGGAACCGACAAAATTTTTAATTTCATCTTCCATTAAAGATGGATTCACAAATTACCTGTATGCTTCTAAAAACACCCTACATTGGCCAATTTCACAATATTGAAACACACATGAAACCTGTTTAAAATAAGCACAGGAATAAATACATCTTAAATACGCCTTTCGAACAGCAGAAGCTGTGTTAATGCAGTTTAGAGCTCAAACAAGTTCATCCACTACACGTAAAAGAATGTATTGTAGTTACGTCAGCTGAACATTTTTCTCTTTATCTTGACGAAGAAGCATTCAAAGATAATGCTTAAATGAACAAACAGATATTGTAATAAATGAACACGTTAATCATGACCAGTATCCATTTTTATAATGGGCCTGAAATTTTTGCTCAAACCGCGAAAATGGCTGGCGATCAAAAGAAAGCATCGCAGAAAAAGTTTAAATCTTTCAGAAGAAGAAGTGCACCCAAGAAAAGAAACACCTCAGAAGCAAACTGAAACAGTACCTGAAAGGAGGAGGGAAGCTTCAATGAATTCATTATCGTGAGGATCGCCAAAGCTGGATCTGCTACCAGAGCTTCCACGGGAGGAATCACAGGAAATGAGAAACAATTTGAGACATCGGGAGCGCTTCATTCTTCTAAACCCCAATTTAAACACGGGGAAGTGAAGAGAGGTGGATTCAATTGCGAGTGAGTGGGAAAATGAACGGGTACTGTTGATCTGATCGTTGAGGGAGCCAATTCCAGGGACCGTGCGAACGCAGAATCGGGAGGCAAGCATTATAAAGCAGATATATAGCTATGATGTGAAAACGCAGAAGAAGAACAAGGGGCACTCCGGAACTCAGGAGGGAAAAGTTGCACAAGCGCTGCGTTCGTTCAGACAAGACAGGGTGGATCATAATATTATTATTCATTAAATTACAGTTTTCTTTATAATATTAATTAACTGGTAGATGGGAATATGGGATGATGAATTGATGATAGGATCGATGACGAGGCCAAACGAACGGGGTTTTTCTTTTCGGGCAAAAGGGTCATTTTTTTTGTCCGAAAATTTTAACTTTGAAGCAATTTTATCTTGAAGTTTTTTGGGACTAATTTTGACTCAGAAGCTTACAAAAAATAGCAATATAAACTAATTTTACAAAATAGAGAGGCCTTAAAAAGTCTATATTACTACGTTTTATAAACTTTAGGGTCAAAATTGGTCCAAAAAAACTTCCGAACCAAAATTACTCCAAAATTAAAATTTGTGAGCCAAAAATAACCATTTGCCTTTTTTTTTTCTTGTCTTAGGCTTATTGACAAGGGACAATGAACCTTGTGTTGCAAAGTTCACCTCGATCCATGACAATACCAGATTCAATTTTCCGTGCGAGTGTTTATTTTTAAGATAAGGAATGAATGATATTTGATCTTTTATTGTTTGATTTTTTATGGCAAAGAAAAAAGCCCTTTGTTCAGGTTTTTTACAATCCAAGTATCCAACATCGTTTGAAAAATCGTTCTAAATGAATAATAATATATTACTCCGTTAATTAACGAAGATTTTTTTAAAGTGCCCTGAACAAAAGTTAATACTACTACACTAACCATAATGAGTTTATTATTTAGAAACTTTACTCAGAGGGTAAATAGGGGGAAAAAATTCAATTTATCGAGTTAATTTTACAATACTCCACACCCCCTTACACAGGAAAATAGATTCTTCGGAAAACTCGATCTTATTTGATGAGATTTATATCACGATTAGCACAAATAATTCTCTATCTCACAGGATCATGTAACATTTGTTACTCACTGTCGCCCATGGTCAAGGGGCATTAATGTGTGCTAGCTTAGCTAAGCATGGTCAAACCAAACATACTTTTATCCCCACTTCCACCTACACTTCCAAACTCCCACCTACACATCAGAGTTTGACAATTTATTTTCTAGAATTACACTCCATCCCCGAAACTATAATTAGCCTCTATCAAGCAACTTTGGCAAAGCATGCCAATCTAAAGCAGATTTCTGTAACACCTTACACCATTAAAATTAGTACATGCATATGGAAAGCAAGCATCTAAATAAAATGGTTCTGCATAAGAAAGGTGTTCAAGATATGGAAAGCATAACACTTCACACGTGTCCCCCCGAAGCTTCCACTTAATCTCAAGACCATCAAACGACTATTGAGTCTTAAAACATCATGAACTCAAAGACTTCTTTTACCAAAACGATTATACATTACACTTCTAAGTACAGACTTGTAAGTCGCAGTGACGTAAAACTGGAGTTTTCACTGGCATCACCTCCCCCGAGAATACTTCCTGTCAGGACTGCCATAAGGAGAATAAGGGAGGGACCTTGATCTGTCCCTCCGAGATCTTCCACCATAGGGTGAGTGCCGCTGTGATGAATCCCGACCACCTCGGTATGGTGAGCGCCTTGGAGACCTACGATAAGTATAGTCATCACGACCTGACCCACCACGGTACCTTCCACGATCACCACGATAACCTAAGAGACATCATCATGAAATTGAACGAAAAATGTTACCAGTAAAATCTCATAATATTTCAAACAAGAAATTACAAAGGTGTAGGAGTGTTTAGCCTATTCAAGTATCTGTAACTTACCATAGTCTCTAGTGCTTTTGAGACCAAGATAGTGCCCTGGCGTAGGAGTTCTAGCCCTTTTCCTCCGTGACTGAAATATAACCCACCATCTAAATATTTAGTTTCAAAGATATAAAAAAATTGTTAACCTTGCAACATCCTTTAAACAACACTTCACTTCTTTTGAAGCATCACGTATTCAAACATTCATTTACTGTAAAATTAAGAGCAAGAGTGAGGGGATAAAAGGCACAGTTATGGCTAATGAGAAAATAAAATACTCACATACATTTACAAATGTTTATATGCTAGCCTCATAACTGAAGTGTGGATGTCGGCAATTTCCATATTACTTCATTTATTATTTATTATTATTAAAAAACTCTTCTAAATGACACAGCAGGCAACAAATGCAAGCGCATTCCCTCAAAACACAACAAATGCAAGGTCACCTAATTCACATGTACTGCAAGAAGATTACCTAAATGCTGGCACATATAATGTGTCAATTAAAGACAGATGATTTTGGTTCACTGAAAAACTAGTGATATTGCTAATCTGCCACAGAAAATAAGTTCTTCCTATCTCCGTAATATATATCCAAACACTATTAATGCCAGGCATGAGATACCATAAATGCTTGATTAGAAAGTTGTTGATAATGTCCGTTGATTAGTGGAGAGTTGAAAGTGAATGCTGAGGTTGTAAAGTTGTTGGCAATATAGTTGCTATGTTAAGTTGATCAGACGCATTTGATAAGCTGTTTAAGCTTGCCATTGATCAAGATGTTTCACTAAAGTTGAAATGGTGAACTGATCATCTTTGATCGCTGCCAACATAGCTGATGCAATGTATTCTGAATATAACCAGAAAACCTTCAAGTCAAGGAGAAAGTAAAGCATAATTTGCCTTATCGATCATTGACTAAGTCAAAATCCCATTACCTGCTCAACTGTAATATAGCGACCTTCAAGTACAGATTGATTAAGATACTTGATACAGCGGTTCGCATCCTCAACATTATCCATCGTAACAAAAGCAAAACCACGGGAAATGCGGGTACGAGGCTCCACCACCAGGAAACATGATGCAACCTACCAAAGAAAAGAATCATTGATCATGATTGCAGGATTGAAGGCTCATCACTTAACAGTAACAACTGCGTGACAAAAAGATCAAATATGAATATGATAACTACCTTTCCTTCCTTAGAAAAGTGCTCTTCTAGGTCCCTCTCAGTAACCCTTGAAGACAGACCAGTAACATAGAGAGTATTCCCAGGATTTACAACTTCAGCCCTACAGAATAACAAACAAGAGTCAAAATGTTGGAGGCAACATTATTATACAAAATCAGGAACACGAGCAGTTACTACTTCCAGACAAAAAAAAAGGCTTTTAACAGACTTTGTGAGTTCTGACTGGAAATCAGGAGGAAATTGGAGAGGGCTGTTTGAAACTAACCTTCCATGACTTCTTGACCTTGATCTGAATGAGAAAGGGGTGAGAGAAGGCACAAAAGTAAAAATGTCAGCTTAAAATGAGGAACGGTATTCAGGGTCACTAAGTTGATCTTGTAAGTGATAGCACTTTTTAACACAATCACCACTAACCTGCCACGGCTTCTTGAACGGGACTTCGGCCTGTGTCTTGACCAGGATCTTGACCTAGAACGAGACCTTGACCTAGCCCTGGGCGGAGTCTTTGACCTTGATCTCGATCTTGACTGGGCTCTCCATGGGGAAGGGGACCTTGAAGTCCTGCACATTCCATTATGACCAATCAAATAAAATGTTTATTGAATGGCTTCATTAACCCGGTGTCTGAGTGATGATGTCTTTCTCATATGCAACACAACTTACGCCTAGTATTATTAGAATAACTCCATCCTCATATTCAAGTGTAAAGTCTCTAAATGCATTCTCAGGCGTTTCATAACTGTTCAAAAGTCCTCATCGGACCAGTAGCCCATTCATTCTTCGACTATAAGGCAAGCAGTTGATATGCTTCAAAAATATTCAGAAGATTATCTTTATTTTATACTACAACTTAAAATATTGTTGTCATACGAATAAATCATCAACAGAACATAAAATTAATAGTAGTTCTAGAAGTAAAGAAGACAAAATGAACAACCCAGCTCTACCAATTAAAAATTTACTGATTAATCATCTGTAAAACTAAGTAAAAATGGCCTCATACAGCAAGGATCGTACCCAAGGGCAAGATTTAGAGATAAGGGTTACAGGAAAACGACTGTTTCAGCGCAAATAACATTCTAAAAATGCAACCATACGATCTCACTCCAAAAATATCCCCCAATGCCCAACAAATATCCTGAAACAAATGCCATAGGGCTTACCTTCTGAGAGGAGAATCCGCCTGCGAAGTAATTCGAAAGAAGCGGAGGAAAGCAATAAAACATTAGATAATCTTCTTTTAGAAGCTCAGAGAAAATAAGCAACGACAATAGAGAGAACGTACCATCTGCGAGAGGGAAGATGAAGAAACCCTAGAGCTGACGAAGAAGAAAAACAAAGATCTAGGGCAAGCGTTGAGGCAGCCGCTAACGCGCCTTTGTTTTGTTTACCTTTCAGGCCCTTTTATCACTCGACTTGTTTTGAGGTTCTATGTATATAATTAATTAATTATATTGACATATACTCAATTGCCAGCTCTCTCTCTCTCTCTCTCTCTCTCTCTCTCTCTCTCTCTCTCTCTCTCTATATAAATATATATACACACACCATTCTCTTTTTTTATTAAAAGTAGACTCGACTGGAAGCTATAATATTTAACAAGTCATATTTTTTAAAAAAAATTCAACTTTACAGAATAGGTGTTAAAACTGAAAACAATATTTTATACATTATAAACATGCTTTCTCATATTCCTTGTTTCCAACACAGGGTTAAAATAATCACAGTAATACTAATTAATCACAGACTGGACTTATATTTAAGAACAAAAAATTAATGACAGTTAGACTTATAATAAGAAACAGACTATTATATAATTATATAGAGACATGCTCAAATGCCAGCCTTCTCTCACTCTATATATATACCCCTCCAATTTTTTTTTATTTGGTCCTCCAGTTTTAGATACAAGATCATGTTAATTTTATTGAAAGGTTAAGATTATAAAATAAACAACTTTAAAGTATATAAATTTATCATTTTTTATTAAAACTAGTTTACCTTATTTATGAACTAATTTATAATCTAACTACATAAAGCATATGTTAAAATTAAATTGTTCTATTTGACTTCTTCAATTTCCACAAAAAAGTCAATCAAATCTTATATAGAAACCAAGGTAATCAAACATGGACCGGCCACTGACCCGGTCGAGGCAGTGGCTTAAAGGTCAGTGGTCAGTCCGTAGTCAACTCAGAGGGCTAGCCAGGTGACAAAAAAAAAATATTTAAAATCTCATTACACTTTCCAAAATTCTAAACAATAAATTTTATTTATCACTTTGAATCCCTATAAAAAATCATTATAGTATCCAACATATTCTTTACAATTGTTTTGACAAATTGGCTTATATCATATTGACATTAAATAATTTCTACCTTAAATATTAATTCAATACTTTGAATCACTAACAAAATAATTATATATTTACTCAAAATTCTTTACAATTTATTTAACATATCGATATTACAATAACAATCAACAATCCAATGACATCATAATAAGTAATTATTAAGTATTATTCATAGTAGAATATCAAAATAGATAAATGAAAACAAAATATTCATGCCTACAATTATTTAGTCACTAAACTAATAGTTATTAACACTAAAATCATCATTAACTTTGATCAATATTACTTCCTACAATTCACACCCATAAAAAATTCTAAAACGGCTTTTAAAAACTACACCGGGTCAATTCAACAACCCATCGGGGTTACTTGGGTGGAGCCCGGTTTGCTCCGGGTCATCCCAGGTTGCTGTCTCCCCTGGTTAGTAGTCTACATGGACCATCCCCGTGGCCAGGGTAGCATGTTTCTGGCTGACCCACGAGAAACAATGCGCAGAAGGTCACGTGCTCCCTTTCTTTCTTTTCCTTTTTTTTTGAAATAAAACCTAAATGCATTAGCTCACAAGGAGTACTTCTTTTCCTTTATTTTTCTAAATATATATTTTTTAACCTATTCCCCCTTCATTCCTAATTCGCCCCCGTTTGCAAATAATTTTGATTAAATTTTTATTTTATTTTGTTTGCAAATAATTGTAATTAAATTTCCATTTTAATTTCTTTACAGATAATTTTAATTATTAACTCAAAATCATCATAATTTAAAGATTTAATGGATAATTTTAATTTAGTTCTATTATTCTCTAAGGTTCATGTCCTTTTTGGTCATTTTCATCTTAACCCTACTTTTCAAGAAGTCAATCCAAACATGCATCAAAAGTTCAATTGACTAATAAGTCATTTTTTTCACAGCCCATCCAAACATAAAAGTCATTACACAATCTGACCTATATATGAGTCACTTTTCTAGAAGTCAATATAAACACACTTTATATATTTATGCTGAGTGTTAGAAGTATCCGTGACCGTGAGTTTCCAAGATTAGATTTAAAAACATTTTTGTTAATGTGTTTCCTCCGATCTTAAATATAAAATTACTTTGACTTTTTTTTGTGGAGATTAAGGAAACTAAATAAACCACTTAATTTTAACGTGTCTTAAATCTAATTGTATTATACGATAGTTTATAAGTAAGGTAAATTAGTTTTGAGGAAAAAAGATAACTATAGACATTTTAAAATAATTAATTTTGCATCCTTAATTTCTCCAAAAATGTTAAAGTAATCTTATAATTAGGATCGGAGGGACTACTATTTTGCAAATAACACTAAATATTCTAAATTACTACTCCCTGCAGTCCTAAATACAAGATTTATTTATCTAATTTGATTAGATTAAGGATGCTAGTTAAGTTAGCTAAAATCACATGATATTACTAATGCATTCTAACTATCTACATTTATCCCTACCCTCCCTCTCTTACTTGTTTATTATTGATAAGTATTAACAGAAATAGTTTAAAGAAAAGTTGAGAACAATTAGAAAAATGTTTTATATTTATGACCAAACTTATCTTTGTAAATAGAGGTCTTATATTAATATCATTCATCATCTTCTGACAAATCATTGCAATATTTTCGTTTGACTAATCCATATCGATGTTGAGTGTTGACCACTAACTTTACTTTGATGTTTGGATTAAAGAATACTTCAACCCCTTAATTATTTAGGAAATACCCCCTAGAGTTTAATAATGTGAAGAAAAAACAATCCTTTTGTTCTTTTTCATTGAAAACGTGTAGCGTTATGTTTGAAGTATTACAAATATTATATTTATCAATAAAAAATGTCTGCCTAACCTAATATTAATAATCAATTAACAAAGTTGTATAAGTTACACATGTATGTAATTTTTTTATTTTTTTATTTTTTTTTTTTTGCCAACACACGTGTATGTAATTAGCACCATTGGGCAACATAATGATGCGCATATTGTTAGAAAAATGATGCGTCTATCTTGGGTTAAAAAAAGGAAAATGAAATAGATGCTCACATGCTGTTAGGCCTGTCGACTAAGGAATGATTTCATGAAAAGTAAAAAATTAGTGAGCCTACACTAACTTTAAAACGATAACGTTGTCATATTTAACTAGCATTATCATCGTGCGCGGGTAGCATTATTTCCTCTAACAAGAAAATCATATAAGCTGAAAATAAATTGTCAGCGGATGTATGCCTTTGACTGATGGAGACTTCAAAGCTGCATCTGCCTTCTCAAATTCACCTTTGATAATTTCTTGAGAGTCACTAGAGACCCTTTTTGGCTGCATCAACTTGGAAATTACTGACCATTTGTTTTTCTTTGATTGACCTTTAGGATCAGAGACGAAGCACAATAAAGATTCTAATGTGCTCACGGTGACTGCTTCAGCTTCTTTCAACATGCTAATCATGCCATTTTCTTTGGCTGCAGAAGAAACTATAAGTTGATTTCTCATTGCTTTGATGTTTCCCAAGGCCTTTTGAATTGTTTTCTTCACCTTCTTCCTTGAAGCCAAATAATTTCCAGCTCCAACTGTGAATGCAGCTTCAGCTCCTCTTCTTCTAATAGCTGATTGAACTTCGTACATAGACTCCTTTGATTAGACAAGACAATCTATACAGTACTGCAGATATCCAAGAGCCTTAGAGAACCATCTAGAAGTTAATCAATCCACTTTTGGCTGCAATCTTGTGCTAATACTTGTTGGGTGGTTGACAAATGAAGCAAATTATCAGTGCAGTCCTGTAAGTCCTGCAAGCCACCAAGTTTGTGGCTTAAAGAGGATGAAGAAGAGGCAGAATCAGAAGACTCAATCTAGTGGTTTTCATCAATAGAGACGTTTCTAGTGGTTTGACATTTACTAAAAGTTACTCCCTTTTTTGTCGGTGTTAATTATAATATCAAGTGGACTTTTTTTGTGGAGGTTAAGGAAGTAAATCAGACCACTAAATTATAATATGTACTACATATAATTAGATTATAGGTTAGTTTATAAGTAAAATAAATAAGTTTAAGGAAAAAAATAAATATTAACAATTTAAAGTGATATATTTTGTATTTTTAATTTCTCTAAAAAAGTTAACTTAATCCTATAATTAGAGTATAGAGTTAATTAGGAAGATATATATTTTTTTTTTTGGTAAGGAACTTAGGAAGATATATTTGTCATAGCTAATTAGCCAACTCCATTGGGCTGGAATCAATCACACAAATCGTAGACAACAAAAGGACTCGCCCTCTGACTTCTACAGTTTCCAGACTTTAATGAGCTCAGACAAGGAAAAAAAAATGAGCTCAGACAAGGGGCAACGGGTTTTGATCGGATGGACATGAACTTCGAGAAAAATATCAACTTTAAGAAGGGCGTAATAATCTAACATATCGCTTTTTTATCTTGGTAAAATTACAATTAGGTCATAAATAACGGAATTAATCACGATTAGGTTTCAAAAAATAATCAAATTACATGTTATCAATTACAACTCTTTCTTATTATAAGTCCAACTACCACAAATTTTTTGTTCCAAAATATAAGTTCGCTGCTATTGTGACTATTTTGTCCCTATATTGGAAATAGGAAAGATGAGAGAGAATGCTTATAATATATAAAATATTATTATAACACCTATTCTTAAATAAGGATATAGTTAGAAATTTTTTTGAAAATATGTCATATTTAATGCTATAACTTCTACTTCTTGGTATGTGAAAAGTAGTTATGATGAACTTATAATAAGGAACAGAGTGGTACACTACAATATTGACAACTAAAAGAATTGCATTAACAAATCATTAAGTTGTCAAAAGCAAGCCATTAATATTACACAGTCCCTAGAAACTTCAATGTAATTTGATTATTTTTTAAGATCTGATGATTAATTCCCTTATTTGGATCCTAATTATAATTCTCCCTTTTATCTTTTTTTTGCTCATAGCGCATTTGAGTGAATACTTGATGTTAATGGAGTCCGTTCCTATAATATATATTAAAGGTGTCTGCTTTAACCTTCGGCCGGAGTCTCGTCCAAAGAGTCAATAAGTTCTACTAGAGATCGATGAAAGCTAAGTAAATTTCATCAAGCAAAACATACCGATACAAATGAATGTATCTATTACTCCTTTGTATGATATGAACACAGAATACCGTCACGGTCTCTGGTAACAATTGGTAATTTGGCATTTATACATCTAAAAAGTTTCCACGTCACTAGACCAATCAGATTTCCCAAAAATAAAACATATTATTCAGACCTTTCATAAACAATGGCCGAGGAAGGAGAGAAACATATTTTAATAAACTCGAATTCAATAGATTACGTCGTTAGGATATCTGGAATTGTTTGGGAGTGAACCCCCAGTACTCTACCGCCAACATCCGGGAAAGTCTCGTGCCCGGATAGTGAGCTTACATTTCCATCAGCATCTACCTGTACAGGATACTTGAGCAAATGCCCCTGCAGCTTTGAGAAGCTCTCAGAAGTGAACTTGCTCCAGTTTTCCTTAGCAATTTCATTCACTTTATTGACACATTCCAAGCTCCCTGGTTCCTTGAAACATGTTTCTATCTTTTCAAGTCCAAGATGCTCACTCCACAGTGACATTCTGTACCCATAAATCTGTAGGCACAGAAACATCAGTATGTAATAAATAGAATACCAGGTGGTGGGAGGAAAAGAAGACGCTAAGTTCACCATTTCGATATCAAGCCACACCTTTGTCTACAGACATGCAAAGATAGGAGATGGCATATTACACAATATCATCCACCACCAAATGGTGAGGACTCTACTTTTCTGAAGATAAAGTCAAACCAAACATTACCTATATACTTCAACTTCTAACTTGTTCATCGTTCTAATTTGATAGACTAGTCATTCGATAGGGAGATAATGTGACTTCTCGCTTTGGTCGTGATAATGATGTTTTTTTCTTTTCAATATTTTTTAAAGATTGGGGGTATATAATAATAATTTGGTAAGAGAGAATGAGATTTCCCGTTTACTGGCATGCTGTTCTCCATGTCAATGTGATGTGAGTAAAATATGCATATGAGAAGATAGGCAGGTAGTTACTTGGGTAGTTTTGCCATGCCATTTTCTCTATATATAACGATGTACCAAGGGGCGAGAGGAAGATGTGTATTGATTAATGAAGACCCCCCCCCCCCCCCCCCACAAAAAAAAAAAAAAAAAATTCATCTCCATTCATCCTTTTCCATATCAAAGACATATCAGCAGTGATCCACTGGCCATGGCTGAACCTATGCATTCCGAAGCAAACATCAGGGTGCTGAAGGATCGGATTTGATTGCTTATGGAGTACTAGACGGTAACGGTAGACCTGATGGGACACAGACTATTAACAATGGCAAAGGGTGCGGGACATTCAAGAATAGGCATAAGAGGCCTCGATACAGGTAAAAAAAAGGATGAAATCAATGGAATCGAGCGGAAAGGTTGAGAATTGCGAAGCCCCAAGAATATAGAAGCAAGAATTGGTTCTTGGAAGGATGGGACGTACAAGAAGCAAGAAAACACATATCAATGGAATTGTTGACAGCCAAAAAAAAAGGCCAAGTGAGTAACAATGGTGGATTAAAAGCAAATCAATGTCCAGTAATGTAATAAATTAAAGAAGGCAAGGAGACAGAATGACAACCAATTCCAATAATTCCATTTCAAACCATATCAGAGGCAAATGATACCACAACAATAAAGGTACAAAGCCCTATAGAGAAGGTAGTTCACATTTTAATAAATAATGACAGCAACCATGGTTTCTTGGACTCCCAAAGGATTAAGAAGTTTGGGTGGCCATCGAATGATTAAAAAGTATAAGGTGCAGAAGTGACAGGCACGAAATTCAATACTGACTCGTCATTCTTATCCATGGGTATGATTGAAATTTTAAAGGGGAAATTTCAATTGATCCCCTTCTGTAGCAATTTAATATCAAACAACCTTAATAAAATCCTGAAACATAACTGCATCCCTAGGGAGAAAATGAAATAAAATTTTAGAGGGTCAAAAGACTATATTGCCCTTGTTTTTTTTAAGCAAACATGTGTCATTTGCAAGACAAATGTGAGAATTTCCAAGAAAAGTATGATGATTTCCAACACAAGTGAAGGTATTTTCAACACAAGTGAATTCAAAACAATGTTTAAGAGGAAAAAAGCATTTACAAAAAATGTGTCATTTGCAAGACAAGTACAGAAATTTACAAGGCAAGTATACTTATTTCCAATACACATAAAGGTATTTTTTAAGACAAACATGTGTCATTTAAAATTCCCATATTTGTGTTGTAAATGACACATGTTTGTCTTGATAATACCTTCCTATGTATTTTAAATAAGTATACTTGTCATGGAAATCTTCATATCTGTCTTACAAATGACACTTTTTCTTGTAAATATCTTTTTTTTCTCAAATGTTGTTGCAAATTCACTTAATGTATTGCAAATACCTTCATGTATGTTAGAAATAAGTATATTTGTCTTGAAAAATCTCATTTGACTTGCAAATGATACAAGGACAATAAAGTCGTTTGACCCTTGAATTTTTATTTCATTACCCCCTAAGGAATGCAGTGATGTAGTAGAATTTTCTGGGGCTTGTTTGGCATTAAATTGCTACAGAGGGCATTAAGTGAAATTTTCCCAATTTTAAAATACAAAAATCAAAACAAGAGGTTAGGTATCAGATTTTTCTGAGCTTACTGAGCAGTTTTAGTATAGAGGGAAGTTGGTGAGGATGCCACTTGGGGGTCCAATTTTATGAATTTCAATGAATGTAATCTAAATTGATTTAGTAATGGTCACCCTTGAGGACAAGGGTTTACCAGGGTCGGGATTTGTATTTATATACGTTCTGTGTTCCTAATATAAGACCTGGTTGACTTTTTATAAAAATCCTAAGAAAACTAAATAAGTTACTTGTAATTTGAGGTTGGCTGAATTTTTTCTCTAAACTAGTTTAGTTGACTTATAAATTAACATATAACCTAATAATTTTGCAAAATATGTTATGATTAACAAGCTTATTAGCTTCCTTAATCTCTCAAAAAAAAAAAAAATCAACTAGGTCTTATATTAAGAAACGGAAGGAGTAAATAATAGATGAGAAGAGAAGCTAGTTAGGAAGTTATTTGGGTATTTATAATTTGGCCGAAAAGTTACTTGGGTAGTGGGCTGTTGTTTGCCAAACCACTTTCTGTATATTTACCAATGTTCAAGAGGTGAGGAATTAAGCATATTTGTTAATGAAGACTGTTTCCATATGAGTATGACAATAAAATATAATTTGTGACTGAATAAAAAAAATTCTAATAATATAAGATGTGTAGGGCGGGAAAAAGCCTTGGCAAAGATGATAACCTGGCCATAGGGATGCCTTTTCCTTGCAGACCAAGTGTGATGAGGTTGGTATGCACCCATTGCTATCTCTGTATCTTTTGAACCAGCCATAGATCTTTGATTTATATTAGCAGACCCCACTATCACATACTCATCATCAACTATCATCCCCTTAGCATGTACATAAATCATAAAGCGACCGTATTTATACGAATCGGTGACCTGACAATGATAATATAATTACAACCAATTCTTGATGATTGTCAACCAAGTTTATATGGAAATTACCAAGACATGCACAGACCTTTCAATCTTTTTTTTTTCCTAACCATCTATCTTTCTTTCTTGACCAGACAAGCATAGAACTTTCATTGAAATAAAGCAACACTCGATGCATTGCAAATATAATTTTTCATAAAGTTCACTCCAACAGACTACTCATTTATTTCTATGCGTGGAGATGGGTAAGACTAGCACTATACAAATGGAGAGTATTATATTAACTAAACATCTTCCTTTCCATGATTAGGACAGTATACAGTTGAAAATAATTGGATTTCAGCAACAAATTTCTTTTACTCTTGTTTCTCTCTTCCTCTCTTTAATTATTATTTTATAAATATTGCTAGCTAACTACGGGATATATTCTCCTAGCCAAACCTATTGATAACTAGCATCTGCTTGTATTTTGCCTGTCTAACGCTCCACATATCAAAAGCAAAGATGGCAGCCTCTTCTTGAGAAAAACTACAGAAACTAATTTTTTATTCAACTATTAGGCATCTAGTATTAGAGTTCGATTCTAATATTGTTAAACTCAATGAGAAGTAGCTCTTCCCAAGTTATTTTTCCTATTCAAAAAAATTGAGTAATCAGCTTTACTCACGGAAAATTGAAATTCTTTCACTTGATTCAACTCAACCACAGTCAGTACTAGATTTGATTGTTTACTATTTTATATAAAGCCCAAGGTATAATGAAGGAGATAAATTAAAGAAGAGATATCTGAGTTCATTTCAGCCTGTAATTTTGTTGAGGTTAAACACTTGGTCATTATCATTAAATTGACAAGAGAAGCATGCACTAACTTAAGAGCACGCTGCCACCAGATGACCAAAATACAGATATGCATAAAATATAATTTCTCAGCCCAAGTGAGCGAGCACAATTTTAATGTGTTAATGAACTTCATCTGATGGAGTAACAAACCAGCGTATACTTAGCTTAAGGCATGAACAAGATGAATAATATTTTTAATATATACTTACAGCAGCGTCATTAGAGTTTGAGGCATCTTCATGAGACTCCTCCCGATTACCAAGGCAATAGAAGTTGAGGTAATCTTGTGGATGCGAGTCAGTAAGTTGCATTGATTTCAATTCTTCAGCCACAACCTTATACATCGCCTGCATTGTCTGACTCTGTACGAGATACAGCAAAAAATAGAATAACTGATCAATTTAGCTACAGTTTTATAAGTTAGATTCAAGTGGCTTCAGTTTCATGTACTGCAGCAAGTTCCATCAATAGAAAAGTTTCTAAATTTTACACACCACTGTCATAATACCTGCCAAAACAGAATTTCTTGCATAGCTCCGGAATTAGGATCACCTTCAGGCCACATTGGTAAAATAACATACACCGCAAATCTTTCATTGGCTCTGATTTTATTAGCAATTTTCAGCGCCAATTCCATTGGGATAAGATTATCAGCTCCTGAGCACAGATTCTCATATAAAATGAAAATATCCAGAATAAAAGACAAGAAATTACAATATAGGACTTTCTTGTTTCGCTTTTCTTTACTATTTATTTTTTAAAAGATAATCTAGAGAGATCAAAGGACTAAAAAAGTGATATATAATAAGAACTTAAAAAACAATCGATAATTAATTATGTTAATAATTCAGTTCGTGCTATTTTTTAGTTAGAGTTGGACCTAATCTGCACACCATGACAACAAAAAACCCTTATAGAACTAATGGTGGTTGGGTTGAATCAAGCAGACTCAATAACACTATTAATTAAAGTTGATAATTCAACTCTTGTTATTTTTTAATTAGATTTAGATAGGAGCCACTCCAGGAGATCCACCCTTTGTTTAGGCTCAACGATGCATTAATCTATATTTGTTGCTCGTACAAGATACTAAATCATTGTATTTAAAAGAAATAAAGAAAAAATTTTCCAAGTTGACGCTGAACAGGGTATAGATTTCAAAGCAACTTCTGGTTGTGATTCATCAGATGTATAATCAGGTTCAGCATCTATCATAAATTATGCAAGGGCAGGTTGCATTTGCAGGTACAATACTAATTTTCACAAGGCTTTGTGTGCTCAAATGTTATATCATGTCCCATTTCTGCCAAAGAAAATAAACCACTCACTGAAATATAAACCTTAAGCAGCATTTTAAGAAAGAAAACTTTGAGACTGACCTGCATCTTTATAAGATGGCCATGCAAAAGACGATCCGATAAAGTATTGGTTTTCTATGTAAATAAAATGTTGAGCAGATCTGATTGCCTGGATGTATCCTGTTTGAATGCTTTTATCTATTACTACATTTTTAGCGCAGGTAAGATTCTGCATTCAAAAAATGCCATTAAAAATTGTGAAATGTGATCAAATGATGGAGTACATAAGCTGTTGACAGTAATAGATGGCTCCTGATTGCAAGTAGGCAGTTTAAATGAATGTTTGCGTCAGCACAGAGTTCACTGACTACAATAAGATGAATCCATAAGGAAAAATTGTTTAAACACCTGAGACTGGGCGGTATGAACATTTTTTGGAAACCCTTTCAGGGATCCTGAGTCAATGGAGCGGAAGATCTGGAAGGTCATATATAGCCCAATAAGTGATGGAAAACAGTGGAATAAAATGAAAGATATCCAAAAACATAATATATTCGCATGTCAGTAATATATATATATATATATATATATAACACCAAACTTGAATTGTCCAACCTGAACATGCCAGTTTTCAGGATCATCCTCACTGGAAATCCACACTTTAGGGTCATCTCCAGGTACAATTGTGACACCATCCTTTGAAGGAGGCACATCAGGACTTAATATCCAGGATATGCGATCTATTTTTATCAAAGCATCCTCATGCCACTGAGATGCCTTTTTTACACGCATTGCAAACTCTTTCCATCTGGTTGCTCTTCTCCAACGCTGCTCAAAATTAATAAGAACATCATATGCAGCAGGCCCATCAATTCTGCAATGCCAATCATGCCATGGTTGCCTCGGCGCCCTCTTGTCAGCCTATCACAAACAATATGCAAGTAAGTCACAATAAATCAGATAGAGTACTGATTTATGCTGGGGGGAAAAAGAGAAAAAAAAACTTTATTAAGAAGCTTCAACATACTTAATGGGGGAAAATATAGGATAGTGAATAATCTAAAACTGAAACAAAATTTTCGTACAATTTTATTGGGGTTCTTATAAATTATTACTACGTCCGTTTGGCTTAATAAATTAATGTGTCCATATGGGCTGAGAGCTTACAGGAAGTGTAGGATTGTGAAAGTCCCCTGAAAATACAGAATCAAGATCACGAAGAAGTCTATGCTCAGGTGTGTCGTAGCGACCATCACATAGATCAAGCCCTCCTAAAAAAGCAGTTATTTTCCGATCATTACCAGAAGCCTGTGTGTCCACAATAACACATTTTTGGTGGTGTGTGAAGACAGTTCCAACAATCTGCATTTGAAACACCACGCAAGCAATTACACTGACTTTTTTTCCTTGAAATCTAAAAGGTACTCAAAGATCAGACAAAATATGGAGCCTCTGGCTGAGCTGAAAATTAGCTCATAAAGAATCAGATGACAATCTAGAAAAGACGTATCAAGTCTAGAAAAGTATAAATAAGATGCCATAGATACGTTATCCCTCCAAACCAAGAGAAAAAGAAAAAAGGTGTAGAAGGCAAAATAACTTGATAAAAGGCAAGGGGGATTCATCAAGTCATCAACTGCATTTCGTTAAACTCACACAAGATTGAACTACTGACCACCCAAACTATTACTTGCCTGTTGCTTTATAATACTCAACTTGCTGCTAGCATACCGAGGTGCCAATACACACATGACGGAAGAGTGCTTAAAGAACTTTTTGGTCTCCTCATCATGTGTCTGCATAATTCCAGCCTGCCCCGAAACAAAAGTACAATCAGCAAACAACTTGATGATTAACCCATGGAAACAAAAAAAAGGCAAACGTTAAAATGGTTCCTGGCCTCACCGACTTGAAGAACAGCTTATCGTGGGAAGTTTTATCATCCCAGACCAGTAAGAGAACTCGAACCCCTTCTTGAGACTTGTATTTGAGGAGGTCACCAAGAGTTAAATCCCCACCTCGTGGCAATTGTCTGGAGGGCTCCCTAACCAGTTTGATCTTGTGGTAGATTGACCAGCCCACGAGATATATCATATGATGTGCCTCAGATATAGCATAACAAATATCTTCCCAACACGTCCCCTGCCTATAAACCTTCCCTCCCTCTAGCTCAATCTTAGGCAGCAATCCTTGAGGAACATGAGCATCTTGGTACAGCCTCACGGAGTTAGCTTTCCTCAACGGAAAATACGCATGTCTCACACCCTTGTGCTCAGGGTCGTTCGCAATGCCGCGACGATACAGAGTGTTCTTCTCAACCGGTGTGAACTTCATTTCAATAAGAAGAGCGGCGTCCGGTTTGGGTGGTTGACCGTTGGATCCAAGAATTGGGAACCACCCACTGATAAGTTCACCTGAAGCAACCGTCTGGGCGGGAATTTTGACAGTTCCGATGACTTGGGCGCCAAAAATGTCGTCATCTTTGACGCGGAATTCCAAATCTGCGACGGGGTGAGCCAAGGGGATGTTAAAGTGCTCGTCCCAGTGAGGATTTTGAGAATTCTTGAGGACACGTGTACGGGCAACAGTGGCCTGTGGGAGCGAAACGGTCACGTAAGGGTCGCTGGTAATGATCTTGGTGTGCTGGTGGGTTTTGCGGTGGGCGGCTGGATCTGATGAATGGAATTTGATGGTATCACATGCGGTGATGCAGCGGCGGAAGCGCTCTGATACAATGTCCATGTTGGGCAACATTCGAGCCTCCACAATTTTCAAGTCCAGATCCCCGTGAAGATACATCACTCTGTCGGGAACATCGTCGGCCATTATGATTTCAGAGTGTCCCAAAAGGAGACAGAGAGAGAATAAAAATGGAGAAGGGGGGAAAAGAGGCGAGAGCAGAGTGAAGGAGAGGATAAGTCAGGATGGATGAAATTGAAAAGGCATAACGCACAAGGAAAATGACATGGTGGTCTGGTGGAGGCCAAAGGCTTCCTTGTTGAAGTGAGTTTCTGCTTCGCTGCCTTAGGTGGCGCCACAGAGGTTACCGGCGGGTTTAATTCTCATTGGTCCATAATTATATTTAATTTTTTATATCTTGATCCATTGCGATGCGATTTGTACGTTAAAATCATATCATATTAATTATAATACTAATTTGACTAATTTCAAACATAACAGAGAGAGCGGGGGGACAGATGCGACGTGGAACCACTAATGGAAATGGATGGAGAAGGAGAGAAATGACCCGCTATCCTCTTTTGTTTTATTTTGATGCCATGCCAGGGATGTCCAAGTGGATAAATATGCTCTCTTAATATCTTAAAACCCCGGTTATATTCAGCATAGTATGATGAACATCCAGGGTCTCTGTCAATGTCAAAAAATGAAAAACAACCAAAGTTTTGGATGATTTCTATGTTGGCTGGATTGATGTGCACGCAAGCGTACCTGCTTGTCTAGTGGGCGATAAATATACTCCTTCTGGTTTTAATTATAAGATCACTTTAACTTTTTTGATTCTTTTTTCAGTAAAAAAAAAAAGTAGTTTCAGTCCCAAAAAAAAATCTTTTTTCCCCAAAACTAATTTATTCTACTTATAAACTAACCTATAATCTAATTTCATGTGGCATATGTTATAATTTAGTGGTCTAATTTGTTTCCTTAACTTCCATAAAAAAAGTCAAAGTGGTCTTATATTTAGGACCAGAGGGAGTATGACTTATTTGCAAGATAAGATTGGTTATAAATATAAGACATCTTTTTAATTTTCTTCCAATTTTTCTCTTAAATCAACCTCATTGATGCTTCTCAATAATATACAAGATTAGGGGGATGGAAATAAAGATAGATGGCTAAGATGATTTAGTAATATCATATGATTTTAACCGACATAACTAACATAATTAATTTAATTAAATTAAATAAATAAGTCTTCTATTTGGTATAGGATAGTGTGCTAAAACATTGATCTCCTACTAATCCCATTGATTAACATTGACCATATTTCTTAAAATACCAAAAAAGAAGATGTGCAAGGGAGAGGAATATGCTATACTTTGAGCTATGGAATGGGAAGGGAAGGCGAATATCGTGGAGTTGAAGGTTAGGGAAAAAAAAGTGATTCCCAGCTACCAATCATTTTGTTCGCATCCTTTTTGCTCCCCAGCCACAACACTTATTCTCTTGTGTTACTGTTAATCACTCTTGGCGATTACAAAAGTTGCTCGAAAGTTTAACAAAACATGTTCAACCTCTCCTCTGACATTTCATTATCTTGTGTTCAATGCATGTCCTTCCTTTACTTTGCCAATCAACCGTGTCCTCCGCCAGACATTATACCTTCCCTGCAGCACTCCTTTTCATCAAAACACATTCTTTATATCGAATGGTTGCCCTTATACTTCATCTGTCATGGGAATGCTTCGTTGTTCTTCATTCGCTTCAAATTGCGTATAACCATTGAATCAAGTTGAAATACATGCTTCTTCGTTTTTTTGGTGGTGTGGCAGTTTAAGTTCTGATCTAGATAGATATGTTCAGTATAACATTATTTTTCGTGCCTTTCATTTCATAAATTAATGAGTTTTTTTTTTTTTTTGGTGAAAGATAGGGCCAAGCCCATTAGTGTACAGTTGCAATGCGAGAGAATTTCCTCCCCAATAGATCATCTAGAATGATCCCAAGCACCTCCTGAGGGGGTGTATTGCAGAAAACTCTCTGCTCTGCTGTTCTTACACTCATCCTGGCCATCATAAATTAATGAGTTATTATCAAACTAATAAGGACTACTCTATGTTTTTCATTTGAATGCTGTTGACCTTTCTAATAATCAATATAAAAATGGTAAAATTAATTATATAAGGAACTTAATTATCATGATGTCCCATAAAATCGCGTAATTAATCTTAAGTCCCATGCGAAATCGCGTAATTAATCTCAGGTCCCACAAAATTGTTATCGCATGCTCATTCAGTTGTTATCGGCAGCTCAAAATTTGTTACTGAGCAAGAGTTGTTACACATGCACATTTAGTTGTTATCTCATTAAGTTGTTATCGTAGGCCAAAAAATTGTTATCACCTTGTCAAAAGTTGTTAGTGACTGAGAATTCAGTAACAACTTTTGACCAAGAAATAACAACCGTTTGGCCTACGATAACAATTTCGTGGCAGAAACTTGAAATTAATTAATTGATCATTTTATTTAAGTTCCTTATACGGGACTTGTAATTAATTACCCCTATAAAAATCGAGCTTATGTTTCTATTTTTCTTTTACGGTTTACTTTATTTTACAGTAGTTGAAGTTTTATTATAGATATGAAAATTTTATTATTTATAATTTATAAATATTTTTAAACCCCGGAAGATTATCCTTTTCTTAGGCAATGTTGCATAGTGCAGGTCGTTACAAGATTGCAAGCACCGAATAAAAAAAAACGGGAACATTTTTCTCCAACACAAGAAGGGAAAAATGCTGCCTTTTAATAAAAAAAATAAAAGGATCGTCCCGAAAGAAGGGACCTTCGCCTCCCTGTCCGGTGGGATAGCAGTGGCATAGCTTTTTTTGGTCAAACAATTGCATAAATGAGATTCGCAGAAACATTTATTTTATTTTACCAAGAAATATTTGCAGATTAATGATATCACCCAGGCAATTATATGGGCGAATATTATTAGTAGTATAGCTCAAGCATGAAACTCGTGCAACACCGGGCTATCCGCGATTAGAATCACACGGTAGTGTGATAATAAAATACGAAGCCATGTTTTCTTGGCCAAGCGTTTAATTCTCTTAGGACTTCGTTATCTTGATGCGAATAAAATTCGCCATAAACAAAAAAAAAAAAAATAGAGAGATATCAGTGTAATTAAGTAAAAACATAAGGGAAGTCGGTGTATTTTAAACATACAATCTAGTCCAACATTCAACACTGTTATTTAAAAAGATTCTATAAGTATATTTTTAATTCAAAATTATATTTGAATAAACCTTCTTAACTTTTTTACTAATTTACCCTTATTGTACTAAATATCTCATTTATCTTTCGATTATTCATTTAATAATTACTAATGATCTATTAAATATCTATTATGTAATTTACACTGAAATTTAGTATATTTTATGTAAAAAAATATTAACAAATGAGATAATTTTTTATGAACACTGATTTATCAAAATTTACTTAATATTTATAAATTATAAAACATACATTTTAATATATATATATATATGAAATAATATTATTTTAAAATTAATAATTTAAATTAAAATATATATCATTTCAAAACATTTCCAACCTGCATTTAAAAAGTTACAAATTACGTAAAAAAAATTTAAAAATAAAAAGACTTTAAACATATAAACATATCAAAAAATAGAATTAATAATTATAAAATTAATTAACATTGTGACATGATCAAAATTAATAAATTTAATAATATGAAAATATGAAAGTATAAATTGAAATTAATTTTAAATTTTGGTACAAATGTTCTTAAATGATTGTTAATTATTATTTTATGTTAATTACGGGTATTTTAGTCAAAACTATGGGTCAACATTGTGATTTAACGGTCAACTAACGGTTGGGTGGATGGGAGTTGAATTCTAAACTAAAAGAGAGGTTTATGTGATATATATTTTAATTTGAAGGGAGGTTCATATAGGTTTTCAAAATAGAAGGGAGTTCTTTATAATTTTGGTCAAGTAGAGGGCGGTCAATGTATTTTACTCTTAGGGCCTGTTTGGATTAGCTTTTGGAGAATAGCTTCTGAGAAAAAAACTGAAAAATTGCTTTTAAATAATAGATTCTGATGAATAGCTTCTTAAATTGTAGAAAAAAATAGCTTCTAGCAAAACCTAAGTTTTCTGCCCCAAACCTAGGTTTTCAGGCTAAAAAGCTATTTTGTAAAAGCTGTGAGTGTTTGTCTGGCTTAACTGAAACATAGGTTTTGACAGTTAAAATCTATTCTAGAAAGCTGAGGGTGTTTGTCTGCCTGATCTTGAAACCTGGGTTTCAAAAGCTGTATCCAAACAGGCACTAAAAGTAAATATCTTGCTGAGAGAATCAATAAAACTAATAAGCCTCTTCCACCAACGAGCTGCTTGAAATTCATGACATACTCACAAAATACTGTTCCTGAAAATGACCACAATGCCCCTGCCTCTTAAACTCATTTCCCGCCTACTATACCATTCTCAAATCAATTTTTTCTTCAAATTTTCCCACCTATCTCAGCAAAAACAGAGCTCTGTCACCCCTATATAAGTGTATGTATAGGATGTTTGTGCTTGCCTTCCTCCCAGTCCCATATCAAAACTGTGAGTAAATCCACTACATGAGCGCAATGGAGACAACTCGTCCTTTCCTTCGTCTTTTCGGATCTTACTGAGGGAACGTGCCGCTATTTTGTTGGTCAGATTATGATGAGTTTGGCTGCAATGAGTTTAGCTTTGGAAACAGAACAGTCACAAATGGGTATGACAATGAGGGTCTTGTTCTTTCAGAGCTTGGTTCAAGCTCCACCGCAGAGCTACATCCAAAGACTGGAGCTCAAGTAGAAACTAAAGTTTCAGCCATGCCAACACTTACTCTAGCCTTGTCGGTCTTACTTGGTCTCTGGTCTCATTCAAGCATGTCTTTATCTCCCTTTGAATGAAGCTTACTTTACTTAGCTTTTGCAGTCTCAGCATTCATATCAAAGATTATGAATGTTTTGCCTTTAATGTTGTAGTTGGAATGTTGATATGCCTGTTATTGTTGCTGATTCTCTGTCTCTCTCTCAAGCAGTATTTTCGGAGCTAAGCCACTAGGAAAAACGGGGGCCTTCTGCTTCCAGAATATTTTGAGCAAGGACGAATAAGATAAAGGCTGAAATATGGAATCTCTATATAGAATCTGCTTGCCAGAAATGAGTGGAAAGAAGGAAAATAGATAAGAAAAACAAAAGATAAGACCAAAAAGTTAGGATGAGGCAAAAAGAGAAATTTTTGTAATAAAAACATCATATGTTGCACAACAATCATATCAAACCTTATATGTATTCATGATGAGTACAAGTAACAGCCCACCAGTTCGGTGATAAAAGCGGCATGCAAAAGAAAGTGTTCACACAATTGCTGCTGGAATTGATTCGAACACATCCTCATAACACCACGGAAAAAATATAAAGTAATGTCACAAAGGAAACCCAAGTTGAAACAATTGTTTGCCTCCCAAAGTTGAACGAAGAAAAATCGTAAAGCAGTAGGAAATGATGACGAATAGTGAAATCCTGAGGCTGAAACCTAGATGAAGCTGGGGGTAAAACTCTGATTGAAAAATGCAATATAGAAGGTTGAGTGTCTAAGCTTTGAAAATTGAAAAGATGAAGGAAGAAGAGTCAGAGGCATTAATTGCAAGATGTCACTTTGGAAAAGGTCTTGCACAGTAACATAGCATGTAGCAGCTGTAAAATGGCACACTCTCCCATCCCATCTATCATCCCATAGTTTATATAAGTTTTAATTATAATTACTATATTAAACGTGAAGAATAGAAGGTATTGGACTACTGGTCAACAATGAGAAAAGAGTTTTGCTCCCAAAAAAAACAAGGAGAGAAGAGAAACTTATATATCCATCATCATCATCATGCGCCAAAAAATATATCCATTCATATGCTCACAATTTATCGCATGGAAAGTAAGAAATATCAAATCATGATACAAGTTTGAATGTTGTGGGAATTAAGTTTGTGGAGAAATTTGGCATTCTGCTTCGATGGAAGAGATTTCTTTATATGATTTCAGAAAAAAAAAGGTCATCGTAATATGATAACTACTTTTTTTGAGCTCTTTTAACATTTTAATTTCCTCCTCAAAGCTCTCTAGCTTATTGGGAGTTGGGACATGTGAAGTGATAGTACGTAGCTTTGTTTTACTTTCGTAGTGTGCAGATTCTTTTTTACCTTCACTAGAGTACAGAAATAGCATGTATCGACAGGAGGAACATGTTGCAACACCTATAAAGATCAGCTGATGAGAAAGTGTTTTTTTTCACTTGAACCGATGGTAATGTGTTGAAAGAAAGTTAGAGAGACGAAATGAAGAACATCTGTGTATGAAAGAAAAAATTGGAAGGTTAGGTTTGAATTAACATATGCTTTCGAATGACTGACATATTGAAGTTTTTTAATTTCTTTTAAAAGTAGAGTGAAAGAGTTAGGGTGATAGTATGATAGAAAGTACTGTCAATCAAAAAATAGGGTTGGAAAAGAGAATAGGAATAACAATGTAAAATACAGTTATATGTTATTAAAAATTATGAATAAGATTATTAATACTAATTAATTGATGATGTTATCAAAGTCCGCTTAAGCCTCTTTTTAGAGTGGAAAAAGGATGAAACCATTTGTCAAAAAAAGAAAAGAAAAGGGTGTCCTATTTTAAAGGGGGCCAATTTTCTACTAATAAAAAGGTTAAGCATAGAGAAGATATCTATATCTCATTTACACAGCTAATATTTGATTTTTTTCAACATAAATTATTTTGATGGATACAAAATGTACAATAAAAATATTTGATTCTCTTAACTGTGAAGGTTAAAAATAGAAAATTTTTAGCGAAAGCAAGTTATTTCAAATATGAACGGTTTTTTACTCTTAGAAAAAGTGAATAATTAAAGCTAAACACATTTAGATTATCCGGATTTTATTTAGACCGTCTACATTTTTTCCTTGAAAGTAATTATTTTTAATTAAAAATTATTTAAGTAGATATAATTACATTGACCGCTTCTTCAAGATTTGTCCACTACCTTCTTCGGTTTGGAGGAAGATATTACCTTCAGATATATGCCAAGAATTTTTCATATCTAATCTCACCCATTGGCTCCTTACACTTCTATTGAACCGTAGGATTCACCAATCATGGAAAGTGGGAATATTGGCCACGTGTTGGAAGATTTGGGAAGCAAGCTGTAACATCCCAAAAATATGACTAAGGATTAGTGTTCATTTAAGAATTGATTTTGAGATTAATTAAGGAGTTTTAAGAGTTTTATAAATAAAATTTGTGAAAATGAAGTATTTTTGGGAATTTTTAAAGGCCTAGTTTCTCCCTTAATTTGAGAAAATTAGATATTATAGGAATTATTTTTAGACCAAAAGAGTTGCTTGTAGAAGGAAAGCCTTGGGGGATATCTAAAATAAATTTTAGGAAGTGAAAGGGGGATTTTATCTTAGAGAAAAATATCTTATTTTGAGATTATAAGGGCCTACTAGTAATTTTTCTATCCTATCTATTTTAATTATTTTTATTCTAATTTATTCCTTTCTCTTTTCCTTCTCCCTGACCCGATTTCACTCATGTCTTCCCCTTCCTTCTTCGTGTTCGACGAGAGAGAGAGAGTAGGGCGGAGGGAGTGAGAGGGCGACGGCGGCGGCTGATGCAGGTAGCTGGAGGGAGGGGTTCTTAGCCCTTTCTATTTTCTTCCCTCTCCTCTCTTCTCTTCCCTGTTGAACCCCATTCCCGTTTCCATTCCTCTTCTTTTTGAGCAACGCACGATAAGAGAGGGAGAGTAGAGTCGGCGGTGGATGGCGTCGATGTGGCTGGCTGACGAAGTTCGTCCTTCACTCTCATCTTCCTTCCTTGTTTTCCAGCCGGCAGACCCGAAAAAGAGAGAGATCAGTGACGATTTGTAGGGAAACTGGGGCTGCGAATTTTCGGCAATTTTCTGGTGCTTTTCCGGCGTTCATGGCTGCAGGAAGAGGAAGTTCTTGACCTGGGGTAATTTCTTTTTTCCATTTCCCCCTTGTTCTTGATTTTTCCAAATAGAAATTTCTAGGGTTTGTTTTATTTTTGAATTTCTGGCTTGATTGGGGCAATTGTCTGGTTCTACATGTTTATTTAGACTACTTGATGATTTTAATATGGTTAATTTGGTTTAATTTGGCTTGCTTAAAGCTAAATTAAAATAGGTTTAGAACAAGAAATCCTGTGAATAGGATGTTTTAAGCTTGATTTATGGTTTCTAGAGGGTTATTGGAGTTCAACGATAATATCGGTTGGATTTGTTTGGTTATATTCTATGTTGGATGAAATTGGGAGTTGTTAGGTGCTTAGGGAGGAGTTAGATTAAATTGTTGAGATAGGTTATGGTTAGTATGGATTGATGACTTAAATAAATGACATGAGGAAGTAGGCTATGTTTAAGTTAGTGAATTGTGGACTTTGATTTATGTTGATTATGAATGAATTAGTAGTTCTAATATGTTGATTTAAGTTGGTAGGTGATTATAAATCATTGAAATTGGGAATGAATGGAATATTTTGGGTCTTGGGTCATTCTATTAACAAAAGCGGGTATAGGCTAGAGCTATTTGGTATGGTTAAGGATAATAATAATAATCATGGGATGGATTTTTGTATCAATGGCTATTTAAGGAATCGAGTTAAATTTACGGGTTAGATTTTAATGTTCTGATATATATATATATTGACGAATTGTGCCTAAGTTGTATTTTGGTAATTGAGGAAGGAGGATAAATTTGGTGGAAGTTTGATGGTTCCAATAGGTATATTGATGTCTATCTACTTTCATATAAAGATATTCTGAGTTTTATTATAATATTTAGTAGCATGACTGGTAGTATTGATGGATGACCGTTATCTAAGGTGTTACATATTGTGATGGAGGTATTGAGAAATTTATTGGTTAATTGTTGTGGCTGGCTGTATGGTATGGCAGCGGTGATGATTAATATATTTTATGTTGAAGGGTATATATGTTATAGCATTTGAGAATGATTGATGTTGATGTTGTTCTTAGTGCATAACACTGCATTGTACCATTGCGCGATGTAACCTTCAGTAAGCCAACCGAACGGTTATTTGTACTGGTCATTCTAATTTTAGACAGAGACCGTCTCCTTGAGTATAGACAAGGAAATCCCTATCCTGATTACAGACAGGGGGGAGTCCCCATTCTGATTATAGACAGAGGAGAGGATGCCATCATGATCATAGACAGGGGCACAATGTCACATCATGTTTACTTTTGTCACATATTCTTAAAAGTTGTTGCTTCGATGGTAGTATGAGTTATGGTGCAGATTGATATTCTTGCGATGATATGGTTGTATATCCATAGATTACTTTGTTGTGAATTAAATATTTTAAAATGTGGTACCCTTTAGGTGCTCTGCTAACTCACTCATACTCTTATATTGAGTTGAGTTGTGGCTACTGAGACATATTTATCTCACCCCGTGGTTATTTACATTTTTGCAGGTGATCATGTACAGACAAGGGCGAAGGAAAAGGGAATGGGGCCAACTGGTTTACATGGAACCGGTGAGTTGGCCGGTAAAGTTATTTTGGAACTGTATATTACCACATATAGGCTTGCATTCGCTTCTGCATATTCATGTTTTGATTGATATTGGATTCCGGATAACTGTAGCAATATTCGCTTGAATTTGATTATTTAATGTTGATTCTGTTCTGTTGCTGATCTTGTACAACCAGTTGTTAAGATTGATTAATTATTGCACAAGTTTTTGGTTAAATAACCATGTTAGATCAGTTCTTTCTAACATGGTTATATTAAATGTTTGCTTTGATGGAAGGCGATTATTACAGGTGTTTTATTTAACCATGTTAGGTGGTCCTTTAACTAACATGGTTAAACTGAACTGTTATTTTGGGTATTTAAGCCCGAGGCCCAATGTATGTGTGTATACTTGGAATTGGTCAGGTTTGATTAAATAACCATGTTAGGTCAGTTCTTATCTAACATAGTTATATCGAATGCTTGTTTGTTGAAAGGTGTTTATCACGGGCTGTTTTATTTAACCATGTTAGGCGGTCTCTTAGCTAACATGGTTAATCCAATTGTGAATCAGGTAAATTTTTATTAACCATGTTAGGGGAATCCTTTTCTAACATGGTTGAGTGTTTTATTATCCATGATAGTGATTATGTTATGTTAAGGTTTGCTTTTTCTATCATAGATAACACTTTGAAATATTAGAGTAAATTTTTTCTAACTATGATAGGATTATTTGATTTATATGAAAAATCATTTTCCTATCATAGTTAGTATGGTTAATTGCGATTATGGTTGATGGTGATGGGTTATTAGGGATTAATTATCGATTAGTTGGTAGGATTTTACACAAGCAATCTCCGTACTTTTACTGACGCTAAGCACTTTTACTGACGCTAAGCACACTGTAGATGGTCTGCTCTATCTGAGCATGTCAATAGTCAATCACTTTTTAAATAATTTTTTAGCTATACAAGTTCACATAGAAAATAGTCATTGATAGACTTAGATTTTAACTTGTCCAGTTAGCAACTTATGTACCTATGTAATTAATTCGATAAATTCCTTTTCATTCGGGAAAAAAATTCATAAATTAACTATTTATCTATATTTAAAAAATTATATAAAAAGTGCATCAATTAAAAATAAATTGGTTTTATTACTTATTAGAAGGATGAATAGAGAGATCTCTATATCTTAGTCTATCTAGATTTGATTTTTTTTTATAAAAAAAAAATACTCAATTTCTTTTGTCCCATATGTGATTCCTAATCACGGCACCACCACTTACATAGTTTATTCATCTTATTCTTGATTATCAATATTAAGTGAGTCTATTAATTTTGCTATTAAAATTTCATTCAAGTATCATAAATATTGATTGAAAATTTTATAATCTTTAAATTATATTTTTACTTTCGACATATCATCATTTTAATTTTTCTTTAAATTACATTCTTCTCTCCTTCTCTCTTAACCGGTGTTCAAGTTTACATATCAATAGGGGGAGACTAAGATTAAAATAGGATAGAAGACACTAAAGAGGAGAGGGAGAAACTCTTAAGTGAAATATAAAATCAATATTATTGAGATGAAACAAGAAGTACGATCTTTTTCCTTTTTCTCTCACTCTTCTCCCATTCTCTTCGTCATCCTTTAACATATGTAACAATAGGTGGGAAGAAAAAAAAGTATTTCTCAATCTTTTAACTATAAATCTTTTCTTAAAAAAGTTCAAATAGAGAGATAAATATATTCAGATTACCTAGATAAAAAGAAGAATTTTCTTAAAAATATTATAAAAAATGCCAGCTATTTTTTGGGTAATTGGTTTTTCTTTTAATCAAATATAAATAAAGAGGTATAGCATATCTAAATTACCGAAGAAGCATTTACATGCTCTATATTAGATTCTTTTAATGAGTACTAATTTTTTGTTTAATTTTTTTTGTTTATGTTCTTTTTACTAATTCCAATTATAGTTGTTAGTGATATGGTGCCAATTTGGATACACTTAAGTAATATCGTTTTGTTAATTTGTTATTGTGGAAACTAAGTTGTTTGCATAATTATATTATTTACGTACATTGCGATAGTGAGTTAATGCTTCTGTTGAGGGGATGCATTTTTATAACAATTTATTCAAAAAGTTTTGTGGGTTTGTTGCTAAAATCGTCTCTGATTGCTTTAGTAATATATTTTGGGAAAATCTATATATAGTTCACCTCATTAGAGCATTTCAGATCAATGAAGGATTGCAAGGAGCCCAAATAAGTGTAATTACTCTGGATTTACATAAAAGTAATTTTTTTTGAATGGATACATAATCTGAAATAAAAATATTTTCTTAGAATTCATTGTTTTAAAAAATTATACATAAAGCAAAATATTTCAAAAAGTACAGATTTTTCTACTCATAAAAAAGTTATTTGAACAGGCTATACATAATAAAATTGCTCCCCACACAACGTGAGGGAGAGTATGTGCTAGTTCAAATCAATATCTGTTCCGCTCATCTCCCTTTAAGGGCCTGTTTGGATTTAGAACAAAACCTAGGTTTTGTTACCAAACCTAGGTTTTAAAACCTAGGTTTGGAATGGTAGCCAAACACTTTTTTCTGATAAACCTAGGTTTGGACTCAAAACCTAGGTTTTAAAAAAGGTAACCCAAACACTTGAAAAAATATGAAAAGCTATTTTGGATTGGAAACCTAGGTTTTGTCCACCAAAACCTAGGTTTTGAATAAGATACAATTTTCTCCTTCTGCACAAAGTACGAGGTAAAAAAAAAGCCATCATTACACATGTCATATTGAAATACCTAAAATGCCCTTATTCTCTCTCTCTTTCCCAACACATTAAACTTATGTCATTTTTAGTAATTTACACAGAAAAAGCTATTCTCACAACAACTATCCAAACACTCTCATTTTTACAAAAGCTACTTTTTCTAAACATCAGCTTTTTTCCCAGAAGCTATTATCTAAAAGCTAATCCAAACAGGCAACTATTTTTTTCAGCTTTTACGCGAATTACGAGACAGAAAACACCATCATTACACATGTCATATTGAAATACCTAAAATGCCCTTATTCTCTCTCTTTCCCAACACATTAAACTTATATCATTTTTAGTAATTTACACATAAAAAAAGCTATTCTCACAACAACCATCCAAACACTCTCATTTATCAAAAGCTATTTTTTCAGCTTTTTCAAAATCAACTTTTTTTTCAAAAGCTATTCTCCAGAACCTAGGTTTTGGTTATCCAAACAGGCCCTAAATCTCGTCAAAGCAATGAAAAGCTGAAATCAGCTAATGGTGCGTTTGAATAACAGAATAACAAACTTAGAATGCTATTATTAAAAGCAACAAATTGTTGGATCTAAAACATTGGTACATTACACTTCTCGTTACTAAACGCGATTGAAAGTATTTTCCATGGGTATCTTTTTCTTCTGGCCATCATCTTCGATAGGTGTCTAGAGAATAGACACACTACAAGGAACATATTTTATGTGGATGCGTGTAGAGGGAGAGAGCCTGATTTTTCAGTCAAAAAAGAAAAGAAAAAAGAAAAAAAAAAGAGCTTGATTTTAGTGGGGAACTTGATTTTGTTTGGTAACTGATGATGGGCCATAAAGCCCAAAAGAGGGAACTTGAATTTTAATCAAGTTACGACCATTTTTGGATGCACCATCAAGTTATAACCTATAACATGCTCTTCCATTAAAAAATGATGTAATGGCGAAACTAAACATCATATCATTTTACTTTATATGAGATTTTAGTTTAATCCCTTAACTTTAAAAAATAGTGGTATCTTTTGACTCTTTGAACTCTAATAGTCACTGCTAACGTACAATGTTTAATTTTTAAAATAATAATGACTGTTAAAGAAAATTATCACCAATAATAATTTCAGGGTTAAAGATTAGCAAAATATTTTCTGAAGTTAATTGATCAAATTAAAATTTTGTGCTCCCCCTGTTCCATAGTAGAGGTAACGTAAGAATTTTTTCGATCCATATTATAAAAGAAAACATGTAAAAGTCAAAATAATAAATTCTTGATTTTCCAATTTTGCCCTTACATATTATATGTAAGGGGGGGAGTGTGTGTGCATAATAAATGATATAGGGGTAAAATTAGAAAATCACATTACTTTTATCATAATAAATGTCTCACCTATATTTCTTTGGTATGTGTAAAATGATTGACTACCTCTTATAATGTGAACCAGAAGAAGTATAAGGATAAGACATCACACACACACATATCAAAATTTTATTACTCCCTTAGTTCTTCAATATATGACCTATTTGAGAAGATAGACTTGTTCCTAAACATAAGATCCCTCTTTTCATTTTTCTCTGATTTTCCCTAAATTGTCCTTATTGATACTTTTTAATAATTAACAAGCAATAGAGGGAGGTTAGGAATAATGGTATGTGGTTAAGGTGTTTTGGTAGTATCATGTGATTTTAACTAACTTAAATAATATCATTAATCTAATCAAATTAGATAAATAGATCTTATATTTAGCAATTGAGGGCTAATATATTTATAGATAACCTGTGTATTATGAAGAAAATGGAACCAAGAGTTATGATTGAATCAAAAAGTGATTGAATTGGCATCATAAGATACAGTTTTTGGTGAACGATAATTACAAGACGTACATATGGAGGAGGAAATAGAATGAAGGTCGTCACCACTCACCCGGGAGAGAGTTGCGGAAGCTTAACGTCAAAATCCGACAAGGTTCCCCTCCCACTTGCAAATTTCTTCATGGTACCAAGCGAAGGAACAACATTCTGTGTGTGAAGTTGGGCCTTATCCTTCTCTTTCCCTTCCAACTGATCCAAATCCAGAGCTTTCCCACCACTTTCCCTCTCACACTTATGATGGTCACCACCACTGCTTAGCTGGAAAATCCAAAGCAACATCTTCTCCTTCGTCTTAATTCCTTTTTCATCAATACTCTGTTGCTTGCGGGCCTTTCTCTTCTTCTTCCTCTTCTTCCTCTTCATCAGCTGATCAACATCGCCCATACACGAAACCTTAGGCGACGACGGCTCTCGCGCGCTGAAGCTGGAGCTTCTCAGCTTTCTCCGAGCTTCCTTTGGTATTATGGAAACGGCGTGCCGGCTTGGGCTCCTGTTTCCTGCTACACTCCCGCTAGGACTCAGGCTTTGTTTCTGAATTGAAGCTACTGGCTGACGTGGCAGAAACTTCATGAACTTCCTCTTCAGCTCCGCCATTGACACCGTCATCATTCATTCGATCCTTGCAATTAATGCCTCACACGCTGCACTACAAAACATGGTCTTTAGTTACTTTGGAGAAGCAAGAAGTAGTAGTAATATAAATAGGGGTCGGTAATATCCTAATTGAAATGAACAACAAGAATAGATGGCGATTAAACAAAGAATATGGTTGACATTGATCATTGGATGGGCAATGGCGATGCACCAATTGCCGGCACCTTAATAAATTAAAATTTGAACATCGGATGGCCACCGTGATGGGACCCTCCAACAGCAATTGAGGTGACACTTTTTAGTTTATAAAATAAGGTGTTTTCTAATTTTGTGCGGATTAAATATTTACTTCATTCAAGCTATATTGACTCTTAATATTAACGAAGGAGGAAAAAGATTAAAAGAATAACGGGTGTGTTTGGATGGACTTCTGAAAAAGTGACTTATAGATAAGTCAAACTGAAAATAAGTTAAACTGAAAATAAGTCAGATTGTGTAATGAGATTTATGTTTGGATGAGCTGTTAAAAAAAGTGACTTATAAGTCATAAGTCATATTGTGTAATGAGATATATGTTTGGATGGACTTTTGAAAAAGTGATTTATGTTTGGGTTAGTTGTGATTTGATGTGTAAAATAAGTTAGAATTGTGGGGTCCACCAAAAAAGTGACTTATAAGTCATAAGTCATAAGTCATAAGTTGAAAAAAAGAACTTATACTTATTTTGACTTATAAGTTATAAGTTACTTATTTTTATAAGTCGAGACAAACATACTCAAAACAACTTTTTTGAAAAAAAGTACTTATTTTTTAAAATAAGGACTTATTTGGCTGGAATAAGTCCAGCCAAACAAGCCCAATGTCACCCCAGTTCCCTAACTAAGACGAAAAAAGCAGTACTTTTCTTGTAACTCAGTTCAGTGCGTTAAACGGTTTAATTTGTAATGAAAAAGGGCATGTTTGGTATGGCTTCTCGAGGCCCAGAAGCACTTCCCAGCTGCAGAAGTCATTCCTTATTATTATTTTTTTTATGTTTGAAATGCTTGTAGGAGAGAAGGACTTATGGGTCAGAAGCTTGGTGGGGCATTCAGAAGCTAGAAGTTGGAAATTTTGGCTTCTGGCTTCTAGTGGGTCCTACGCCTTTTATTATGTATTATTTAATAAAGTGGGTAGGAAAATTAGACTATTAGACCCCTAAAATTCTCAAATAAGATATTTTCTTGTAATCTAAAATTTCCTTTCTATCTCCAAAAATTTACCATAATAATCTCCAACTTTTTTCTCCACAATATTCTCCTTTGAGCTAAAAATATTAATTTTTTCAAATTATTTTCTTTAAAATAAGAGAGAAACTAAGCCTTTAATAAGAATATATACATATTATATATGTGTTATTTAATAACAATAATGTTCTTTTTAATAATTTTTCATCTAAATTTGCTTTTCAAAATTATTATCTAAACATGTTTCTAAAAGTCATATTGAAAAAAAAGTCAATTCTATCATCACAATTCACTTCACAAAATCTGATTTTTATCCAATCTTACTTATAAAAAAGTTCTTATGAAAAAAGGCCAATCCAAACACACCCAAAGAGGTTAATATTAGGGAATGAGAACAGAACTTAGAAACAGGCCGGAGACTGGTGGTCATAAATTTAATTGATGTGCTTTACAACAAAATCAATCCATGCAGATTAAATCTTCAATCTTGTGATGAATGGAGCAAATTCACAGGCAAATTGTCTATCTTCTATATGGGATTTCTGAACAGCAAGGGATTAGTTCCAACTGACACGCGGGTGGGGATACCCTGAAAAAAAAAGTATATACCATTAAATAGTGAAATCATAGTGTTAATATTTAAGAGACCATCATACCCTCATTTTTAAATAACCTTAGCTTCCATCGACTTAAAAAAAATTAAAAGAAGCTTAGTGCGTACACGTTGAGACTTCAAACTTCAAAGAAGCCATACGTATAATATGTGGACTGTGGAAGGGAACCGAGGCGGAGTGGGAAGAGAAAGCGAGGCGGAAAGGCGGAAGGAGACATGGATATATACTATACACTTCTATGTAATATACGTACTTATATAAATCAATTCATTTATCTTAATACAGGCAACATACTTACTGTACACTCTTATATACTGTCCGTTGTAAATTCCCAATCAGCACCTAAAAATCATCCAATGTAATTACTTTATACTTGGATTAATGTATTCACTCCCAGTCAAGTCATATGATTGGAGTAATTTATATTCCTCTCCTGTTGCCGTCTGGTAACATTTCTATCTTATTTTTTGAGGCCATGTGCCGGAGACTCAATATGGCACGTTGAGCTAACATCAAACGAACACGCAAACATATGATAGATTTGAATTCAACTTTTGTTCATTCTTTAGTTTTCTTAAATGCGCGTATGAGATCACGTGTTGTTGAATCGGATATTAACGAAGGGCAGAGTTGATCAACCAATTATATGTCTTCCAGTATTCAACTATCGCGGCATGAATCACATAGAAAGTAATCAGAATGGCAAAGGGATAAGATGCATTTTAGGTTCGAAAGTTTTTGCCAAGGAGAAAGAATTTTTACCAACAATTCCAGCCTGAATTTAAGAGAATGAGACTGAATTTAGAATATGGGATCATGTAGAGTTTTAATAGCAAGGTAGTTTTTCTGAATTTTGAGGAATAAATTATTTTTAGGGGGAGGGAATTGTAATATCCCAAATTTTAGAAAATAGAAATTAAGGATTTATTTAAGGTTTGAGGGTGGCATTTAGGAATTAAAAAGCCTTATAAATAAATTTATGAGGCCAGGTGTATTTTTAATAATTTTTAAGGCTTATTTTCTTTATTAATTGAGGAAAAATATTTAGAAGATGAATTTAAATAAGGGAATATTTAGAACCTTGGGGTATTGTTTGATATTTAAAAGGTTTTATAAATAAATTTGGAAATTAAAAGTATATCTAGAAAAATTATTTTGGGACAAATTCAGGATTATTTGTAAATGTGAATGATAAATAAAATTACCATTTAAGAGAAAAATAGAAAAAGGGAAATGAAAAAAACAATATCTGCCCCTAATTGAAAATATCTTCAGTTATAAAGGGAATGACAAGATAATAAAATACCCAATAAAAAAAAATATCACACTTTTAACATATATCATCCACATGTTCCTTCTCAATTTTTCTATTTCCTTCTTATTCTTTCTATTCCTTTCTAATTCATTTCATTTCCTCTTCCTCCTCCCTCAAACTCGATATACTCTCTCTGCTTCTCCCTTCATTCCCGTCTCTTCCTCACTCTCACTCTCTCAAACTCTCTCGATTTCCCTCTGTTCTCTGCGTCTTCCCAGTGGCTCTTCCCGGCGATGGTGACGATTCTCAGTGACGAGAGCTCCGAGGATGCGAGCAACATTTGATAGCACCTCTGGTGAGCTTTCCCTTCTCCATTCTTCCCCTGTTTTCTGATTTAAGCGAGATCAGTGAGGAACTCGATTTAGGTTCGGGAGTTTAGGGATTCTTAAGTTAGCAAAGATGAAATTTAGATTTTGATTTAAAGGATTTGGGAAGTGATTTTGAGTGAAGAAAGGAGTTTAACCAAATTGCTCCAAAAGCCCCAAATCCCATCACTGTTCCGGCGCAATTTTTGGGGGGGGGGGGGTCTGGGATTGAAATTGAGGGGAAATATAATTAAACATGATGGGAAGCCAAATAAGAATCATTGGGGTAGTTTGTGTTGAAATTTGTCGTGTTTCCTGATGGTTCAATTTTTCCCTGTGGAACTGAAATTGGTTCTTCTTCCTCTCTGTTCTTCTCTGTTTGTGATGCTCTAGACGACGGGTTCAAGGAGGAAAATTGATGATGTTTGGTTGCATGTTATCTGAGTAATTTAATTCTGATTCTCTTCTTGTTCTTTCCCTGTTCATTCGAATTTATTCCCTCTGTGCCGCTGATTTCTTGTTCATTGAGGAATGTGTTTTGTGATTTGTGTTGCTTGCTTTTGGTTGTTTCTCCGGCTGTACATATTGAAGTGGTCAATGGGGGTTTTCGGAATTCTGGTGTTTGTCTCTGTTTTGTGCAAATTTCTTCTCTGTCATTGGGTGTGTGTGTGTGTGTCCGGTGATAAGAAAGAAGTTAATGGGATTCTGCGATTTTCTGTTTAAATCAAATCTAAGTAATGAATAAATATGCTAGGAGTTGATTAAAACTGGTTTTGTGGTTGCATGCTCAATTCGTTGGACTCATGATAGTTTTTGACTCCTAATAATGGTGCGCAGTTTCTGGTGCTTACATTTTCTGTGTTATGAATCTGATTTCCACAATTCAGAGCAATTAAGTTGCTAAACTATAGTTTATATGACTAATGGTGATAGAACCGAAGCTTAATGGCTGTTTGGGAGTTTCAATTGTTAAAGATATGTTATGAAATGTCAAAATATGATTAAAGGCATTTAAATGATGCCTAGAGTACATTAGAAGTTTATTTAGCCGGTTATATTGGTGGTTGCGTATATTTGGATTCTGAATTTGAGCAAGAGATGTTTTGGGATTTGAATTATAGTTTCAGAGAATTAACTTCCAGTTGTATTAGGACAAGGAGGGATTAGTCCATTTTCAGTGGCTTGATCAGATTCAAAATGTTGTTGAAGGATTGGTATATTTGTTGTTAAGACCTTATTGTATTAATTATTTGAGGTTTCTGTGTGAAGTAAGGATTTTAAGGAATTAGTTGTTTGGAAGTCACCAAGGGATTAGAAATTTGTATTATGATCTCGGTTTGAGAATAGATTGTGAAAAGTTACAAGATTTTAATCTTATGTCTAAAGAAGGAAGAACAAAGTAAGGTGATGAGTGTAATGATTGGTTATACCCTTTAAGAAATTACATTGTTATTGAGGTATTCTCGGAAGAAAGATAAGGGAGAATTATGTAAATAGTGATTGTTAAGGTTTGATTGACTTAATTGCGGAAATTGAGCTTGGAGTGGATAAATCTTTGTATTGGATTTTAATTTCAAGGATCTAATTAGTAAGTTAATTACAATAGCTTTAAGGGCAATTAGGTGCTGTAGCATAAATGTTTAAAGGGTTAGAGATTTGAATTTTAAATATTTTGATTCAAATTTATTAAGGTTGATTGATCTGATATTAATGACTGATTGGAGATTATTTATTAGTGGGCAAGGTGAATGGTAATGGAAGAGGCTAAAGGAATAAAGTTAAGAAGTAGAATGGATTGAGGTTTATGAATGGGAAATTCATGTTCTATATCTGGTTTTAATATTGTGAGGAGTAAGTTGGAATCATAACTTGTATGTTGAAGTCTTATAATTTTTGAGAAATTCTGGATTCATTGGGGTGTTGGTTCTTTGTTTAGTTGTTTCAATGATATTGAGGATAAAGTAAAAGATTTTGGGAAATTGAATGATTGAGGCTTAATTAAATTGAGTTGGAATGTTTGAAGTTGAGGTTTAAAGTTTGATAAAATGCATAAGTTTTGGTTATATATTAATTGGTAAGATGAATTGTAATGGACGGCAATTTCTGGATCAATAAGGGTGAAAAAGGAGTTGGACAAATTCCAACTAGTTTACAATTGTTCAATTTTTTATAAGTTATTAAAGGAATCAAATCTCAAGGGATATAGAGGAATTGAAGAACATAGAACTAAACCAAAATTTTAGAAGTATAAAGGATTATGTCTTAGAATGTATTCTTTAAAGCTTTGAATTGATTGGGTGTTAATTGTTTTAGTTTTATTGAGTGAGATAAAACAATTGGTTAATGCTTATATAAGTTTGAAGTATTTAGGTCCCCTAAAATAAAAACTGAAAGGAATAGATGTGTTAAAGAATTTAGTAGGTAATTGTACGTCAGACTCATTAGGGAGAATGAAGGATTGAAATAAAATGGTAGATGGTTGATTGGGATGTATGAATGTGTTTTAATAATGCAAAAGAAATCGACACTCTTAAGTCCATGTGTGATGTTTTAGATATTAAAGTTAACCAGTTGTACTTTCGGTTAAAATCTGATTGGTGATTTCGAGTGTTAAAAATTAAGGTTTGATGATGATTTAAAGTTTTAATTGATTTAAAGAAATAGTGATCTATTGATGTTTTGTTTGGATATGTATGTGTGTAATTCTTGTTTTGGTGATTGAGTTAAGGTATTAAATATTCATGTGTATATGTGTGTGTTTCTATAACATTAACAAGGATTTGTTATAAATACAGAATTTATTATTTGAATTAATTGGAATTATATATACATAGGAAAGTATAAAAGAGATTCCTATTTGGATTTCTTCTGGAAAGAAATATACAGGATAATGGGTGCCAGATGTTTATAAATTTGGAAGGTTAAATCTAATTTTTAGAAAAGAGAAAATATAATTAAGTATAAAGATAGGAAAGAGAAGGGTAGAAATATAGGTAGTTATATAGGCACGTGAGAGACGCATCGATTAATTTATAGTCCGACCCTTAATCCAAACTCATATATGTATATAGGCCCTGATTTTTGATATAAGCCGAAAGAATAGAAGGAAAGAAGTTGATTCAGGAGTATGTTATGGAATCCAGGTAGCAGTTTATCTCATTACACTAAATTGCATGTATACTTTTGTAATATCTGTTGCATTTAAGTGGTATGTCTTTTATTCCTCAGTTGGAGTTGTTCGCAAAAATTGCCACCGCAAGTGCACAGGTTAAGTTTAGTAGTAAAGTGGTAAAAAGAGTCGTTCCGCTAGGACTATGTAATAAGCAAGTTCAGCAAGTTCATTGCATTCCAAATTAACAATGGGCAAAAAGCAAATTATTTGATGAAATTTAAATGATTAAAAATGACAAATTGCAAAGGAAAATGTTTGGAATAAATTCAACACAATTGGACAAGCCTAGGCCTATTTATCCACTTGTATTTCATGATACCCAATTATTCGTCCCTAATGCTAACTAATGCCTATTATGTTGTTGTTTGAAGTCTCTTATTCGTCCCTAACTAACTAAATAGCTCTCTCAAGCCTATTCAAATCTTAATTGAATTTAGTATGCATAATCTCTTACTACATACTATCATCAATTAGTCTTTTTAACAAACCACTTCAATTTTACAAAACTTGGTTAGTAAATATCTCTATCTCACTAACACACTTACAATCTTAAATTAAAATTGCATGACAAGTTTGGATTTAATCTAGTTCTTTACCTAATTAATGCTCCCTCAAGCCACTAATTAAGTGAACAATCTAAATGTTGGCCATCCACTTAGAAAACATTAAGCACAAATTAAACCCACAACAAAACAGTAATTAATTAACAAAAAAGAATAGAGTTTAGGTATCAATCCATACAAGTTTCAAAATAGACCTAGATGATAAATTTAGCTACACATATTAGCAGGAAATTTAAGATTTAGCATCAACCACATGTTCAAGTTCAGAAATTATACAAGTGAAATTAAAGAGAAATAAGAAGGAAAGAGGGAAACCACCAAATCTTGAAATCTTGCTCTTGCTCTCTCATTCCCTCTCAGCCTTTCTCTCTCTTTCACCCTCTTGATCTCGCCCAAGAACGTCGAAGATGGGGCTGACTGTGAACACTGATGTGCCACTTGGTCCCTCTCTCCTTTCACTGAAAATGGATGAAGATGTAGATGAATATAAGTGTACGTGTGTTGTGCCGCCTCCTTCCTCTCCTTACGCCTTCTTCTTTTCTCCAGATTTATCTATGTATACTATGCAGCCTGTCCTCCTCTCTCGCTCACGGTGATGAAGAATATATGAAATGTGGGTTGCTGCGGCCTGCCTTCTTGAACCCGTGAACTTGCTTTTAATCCATATAGCTTTAGGTATTTTGACTATTCTCCCTGCTTCCTCCTTTTGTCCATTGCTTTTAATCAAATCAAGGCCCACAACTTAATTCTCCAACGGCCCACGTTGCTAATAGCTTTCCTCTTCAATTAGCCCATATTGTTGCCATGAGTTTCTCCTTGCTAACAACAAGAGGGAGGATAAAATAATTAAACTTACAATTAAATAAAGCAGAAAGGAACATCAAACTAATACTAATAAAATTGCTACTTTAATGAATAACTAAGACTACGGTAACAAGAACTTTGAAGCATATTTTTTCTTCTTCTTCTTTTTATATCATAAACTTAATTAACTCTATTTCCATTTAAAATAATAAAACCCCCCAAAATAAAGGACCAACTTGATATTTATCAAAATGTTCACTAAATCTCTTTAATTTATTATTAATGACTCCCCAAATATACCCAAAATATATATCAAATATAACAAAAAAATGGGGAGTCATCAGGAGTACTCCAGACTTAGGTGGTTCGATACCTCTTTGCCAAACCAGTTAGTTATAGCTTTGAATGTTATAACTAGAAGTCCTGTAGGTAGAACTTCCACTAGTTAACGAAGATATCGTTATCAGTGGTTGATAGGTGTTTATGTCACCCAGAGTAATATAATAAATGCTATTATTGTTTGCAAAGGTTTATGAAATGTATACATGTTAACGCATGCATGAAAGTTACAGTTAATGACATAAACTACATTGAACTGCTGTTTTCAGAGAAGTTGGAAGATGGTAAGATGGTTGAGATAAGACAGAAGTGCTGGATGAAGATTAGATGAAGAAATTAAAATTATAATTTGAAAAGTAAGGTTATCTGTATATGATGTAAATTTTAAATTATTAAATTAATAGCAGAAAGCATAGAAAATAGAATTGTATAAATTTATAAAGGGATTTAAATTTCCTAAATATTATGAATTAAGAATATATACCCTAATAGAGTTAGCGTACTTTTAATTATTTTGGGATCAGGGTGTGCCTAGCCTATATAAGGGGGCATATTCTCCTTCCCATCGAGACTCGTTTTCATGGGTGAGTGTGGGGGTCCAGATGGGCATCATCCCTACCATGGGGAACAAAACCGTGAGGGGTGAGTGTGGGGCCCATAACTATGGGAGCATCCCTACCCAAAGCGGACAATATCTCGATCGAGTTTGGGCTGTTACAAATGGTATCAGAGCAAAGATTTTGGCATATGTTAGCTAGAATACTTTGCTCATTGGTTAGTTATTTAAAGATACCGTTAGAACACCTTTAGAGTGCTATAGTTATAAGCTATGCTGGTTAGACACCTAGAATAGAAAGATGGAATTCCCCTTGAAGTTGCTCAAAAGATAACATTTCATAAGAGGGTTTGATAAGCTGTTCTTTGAGAGATAGCTATAAGAGGCATCTATACCTTAAAATTGGTCAGATAGTTCATAGGAGGATAATGAATGATGAAAACAAGCGATTTTGAGAGACGTTTAATTATTTTGAATAAGGTTAGATATTAATATATTATTTTGGTATATTATAAATATTAATATGACAGGATAGTGGGGTTGAATCCCCAGAGTACGGTGAAGGGATGGAATACAGTGAAGAGTAAGTTCAGGATACAGGTAGCAGTTTATCTCATTACACTAAATTGCATGTATAATTTTGTAATACTTGTTGCATTTAAAATGGTATGTCATTTATTCCTCAGTTGGAGTACTCCAGGCTTAGGTGGTTCGCTACCCCTTTGCCAAATCAGTTAGTTATAGCTTTACATGTTATAACGAGAAGTCCTGCAGATAGAACCTCCACTAGTTAACGAGGATATCGTTATCAGTGGTTGGTAGGTGCTTTTGTCACACAGATTAATAGGGTAAATACTATCATTACTTGCAAGGGTTTATAAAATGTATACATGCAATACATGCATAAAAGTTACAGTTAATGACATAAACTGCGTTAAATTGCTGTTTCAGAGAAGTTGGGAGATAATAATAGGGGTGAGCAATGGGCGGGCTGGGTAACCCGAAGCCTAACCCATAGCCTGCCCATTTAATATTAGATGGGTATGGGCTAACCCATACCCGAGCCTCAACCCATTCAAACCCGAACTAAATGGGTTTGGGTTAAATGGGCGGGTTAAATGGGTTATGAGAAAACCCATTAATCTCTTGACCTATTTTTTTATTATTACAAATTTCTAAATTTCTTATCAAAGTTAATAATTCAAGCATCACATTCACATATTAAAAGTGACAACAAGATCTACAACTCCACATCCATGTTTACATCATAGTTTGTTGCACAAAATAACTTAAATTTAGATAAATACCATAATTACAGGAATGCCACTGACTCACTCTCAATACTCATGGACAAAATTAAAACAAATTTAAAAAATATATATATATAAATGGGCGGGCATGGGCAGCCCGAGGGTGTGCCCATCGCCCGCCCATTTAATTTTTAAATGGGCTGGGTTTGCACCCGCCCATCATGGGTTTTAATTGGGCGGGCTTTAAATGGGTAAAAATTGCGGGTAGTGGGCTAGCCCATCGGGTTTTGGGTATTTTGCTCAGCCCTAGATAATAAGATGGTTGAGATAAGACATGAGTGCTGGAAGATGATTAGCAGAAGAAATTAAGATTATAATTCAAAAAGTAAGGATAGCTGCGAGAGTGCCTTACCATGGTAGTTAAGTATTTTGGTAATGTTATTTGTATATGTTGTAAAATTAAATTATTAAATTAATAGTAGAAAGCATAGAAAATAGAATTGTATAAATTTATAAAGGGCTTTAAATTTCCCAAGCAGAATTTTTACCAACAATTCCATCCAATAGTTTACAGATGTAGCAAGATGTAGCAATGTTATCCTGTTGTTTTTAATGTTAATTTTGACTATTAAGTCAGTCAAACAGTCAACATTTCTTGCCACCTTATCATCTATGTCAGTCTCATTATATCACCTTCTTCTTCTTCCTCCCTTCCCTGCTTTTTTTTTTTGGGAGAAAATTCCTTCTCTGGACATTCGAACCTAAGGCCCCACCCACAATCCATCTCTATAGATTGGCTCTATTCTTGGAAGAATAGGCTTTAGAGGGGTGGAAGGAACCCAGAAAGCCTCTTTTCCGCTTGATTCACTCCACCTCCATTCTTCTGCTTTAGCCCAAAAGAACTCTTCTCACTTTGGCTCTTCCTCATCGGTCTCCTCTTTTTTCATCAGTCACCTCTGTTTTTTTTGGAAAAGCCAAAGTGAAAAGAGTTAGTTTCATTCACTTTGTTTATAAAAAAGATTAACAAATGGAAACAGTAAAAAAATGCCAACCATAATATCTATGTCAGCCCTTCTCTAGCTCTGGATCTGTCCAAGTGCATTCAAAACATACCACTTTTTAGATGACCCCTCAATTCTTGTGGGTTAAAGCAGAAGAATGGAGGTGGGTGAATCAAGCAGAAAAGAGGCTTTCCTAGATATCTTCCACACCTTTGAAACCTATTCTTAGAAGAAAAGAGCCAATATGTACTGATGAGTTGTGGGTGGTGCCTTGGATTCGAATGTTCAAAGAAGGAATTTTCTTCTAGAAAAATGAAGCAAGGAAGGGAGGAAGAAGATGATGAGGTGTTATGACACCTCATATAAAGGGATTAACATGGATGATGAGGAGGCACAGGGGCTGAACAAGGGGGACAACGGGTAGGAGAAATGGAGGTTTGGGCTTTAGAGGGATTTGGTGTTGCTATGACATGTTGATTGTTTGACTGAGTTAAACTTAATAGTCAAATTCAACATTATAGAACGGCATGACAACATTGCTATATTTATAAACTTTCATGCTGAAATTGCTCATAAAAATACTTCCAAATACTTACCGCTTTTCAGTGAAAACGTCCGAACAAAAAATGCACATTATCCCGAAGGTAAAATGTATCTAATATTTTGAAAAAAAATATGTTGTGATTCATCATTCATCGTCCAATCCCCTGACCCAAAAAATATATTATTTAAAATTTATATACGTTTTGTTTTATACAGTACAATTTATTTAGAAATTAAGTTTGATAAATTTTTTTGGGCCGGATTTGATTTCAGACTTGATGGTTTTTTCTAGAACATCTTTGATATTATCTGCCATCGACGCGGTTTTGACAAGTCAGGCACTAGAAGGAGAATGGCTAGACTTGGCCCTTTTAGCCTTTCCTTCTTTTTGTCGCACACTTGCAGTCTCAGAAAATGTGGGCGATGGCTTCTATCTACAGTTGTACGGAATGTGGATCCAACCTGAATCTCAACTCTGCTAATCTATTCCCCCCCGATTCCTACTTCGAGGCCGGAAACAAAGGCACCACCTCCTTCGCCATGGTCGACGCCTCCAAGTTCAGATTCGAGCAGGAGGACAAGATCAGACCCTTCTTTGAGACCCTCAATTACTGGGGAATCCAGAGGAAGAGGACCAAGATCAAGTGCAATAGCTGTGGCTCTTTGGTCGGCTATGTCTATGACGATGGCCCTCCTCTCACTGACAGCCCCGGCCAATTCCACATGGGTCCCAGCCAGGTGATTCCTAGAGCTCCTAGGTATCGTTTCAAGACCAAAGCCCTTCGAATTACATCTCAATCTTGATTCCGGACAATATTCCTTTTTTTTTTCTTTTTTTTTTGGAACTTTATATCATCCTCTATACTCGTGGAAGGGTTTTGCATCATACTTGTACAAATTTTTCAGTCGTTCTTATTACATCTTGTATCATATGATATGGGTGATGTTTTGCTGTTTTCCTCCGAATAAATATGTTCTTAATTCTTACTTATTTATCCTGCTTCTTGTTTCCGTTGTTATGCTTTGTACGGCCGGCCATCGCAAATTAGTCTTGTAAATTTATGCCGAGGATTTGCATGTCATTTCAAATTGCACTGCCTTATCCTCCTACGTCCGGATGATCGCATTCTCATTTAATTTACAATTTACGATGATTTCAAGAATTCATCTTGGAATTTGTTTGTTCTATCGGTCTATCCTGAACCACCATGGAGTATATGCTCGAGATGCAAATGGTTTGGTCTGAACTCTGAACCAATTCAATAAATTGGCATCGGGTTCCGGATTTACCTAGCAACTTTAGGAGCTGAATTATCTTGATTTTGTCATCATTTCATCATCGGTTATTAGCAGTTCAAAAAAAAAAAAATCATCGGTTATTACGCTTCTCTTTGACTGTTGCCTGTTGGTTTGGACTTGGAAGGTTATGGCCCAGATGGGACTGTTGGTTGAGACTTTGAGGGAGGAACCGAATGATTATTCACGAGTATGGGGGTTGACGGTACTCTCTTGGAAATTGGGAATCACAATCCCACCAAATTTTAATACTCCCTCCGTCCCACAATATAAGGTTTTTTTAACGGAATAGTGGGTTCCTAAAAAATTAGTTAGAGTTAGTTAAAAACAATAAATGTGTAGGAAATATACCATATTGCCCTTATTTATGAATGAATAAGAGAGGGGGTACTTATGAAAAGAAGATGAAAGAGAATGTGTGGGAAAATTAATGCATGGATAAAATGGGAAAACAAGCATTTATTACTCAAACAAAGTCAAATAGAACCTTATATTATGGGACAAGATCATTCAAAAAAATGGACCTTATATTATGGGACGGAGGGAGTATTTTATAAAGAAAACCAGAATTTTGCTTTTAAAAAACTTCGTTAGAGAACCATTTTACATAACTTCGATCTAAAGAACAGGTTCCATCATGTAGGTATCCATTTGTTTCTGCCATGGCTTTCAGATGGTTAGTATAAGGTGCATATTACGAGCTGAATTGCTTCTCTTTGAGAACTTGCTGCAAGTTCATGCACATTACTCCAAGAGAAATCTTTTTTGTATGGAGATTCCGGATTCAACCCTGCATAACTCGTCACAATCAACTGGTTTCCCTTGTGATAAACTAAATCTAAGAAAATCCACCACTTTAGAATAAGCAGAGGAGGTGTTTGATGATATATACGAATGGAATCAGGCGTAATAAGAACCCTATGGTCTAAACAATCAGCACATACATTAACCTTCCAAAAGGTCAGATTATGGGGTCCTCTCTGGTAGTCAAGTCGAGAGTTCCTACACAGTCAACTTATGCTTCAAATCCCAAATCCCAGCTGGATTGGACGATTCACAAAAGGTCAGCTTGTCCGTTCAAATGACTCCTCCACAGCCACATGCACATTCGTCCATCGTTGCCTGAGCATGCTTTGCATTGGGTGCTAGAGGGACCCCTACGCTTTTCCAAAGCAGGGAATCTCCATTTTTTATTGTCCAGATTAATTTCAATTTGGAAAACAATGTTATTTCCAACATATTTGTTCTTGGATAGTAATGCATCAGGTTGTAAAAACAAATATAGAGTTAAAATATTTGGAATTGTAATGTTTGACTGGTTTTTATTGCATAAAAATTTTAAAAATGTGGCCGGCATCCTTTTTATGATTTCTCATAACCAAAGGGCAGGTAGGATTGCAAGATACCATGACAATTTGCTCTCATCATATCATGGTCTGCTTTCATGTCATTTGTGGGCTCTCTTCAATTGCAAATAGACCACTCTTGATTGGCCCTAAGGGACATACAATGTCTGTCATTTTCGTGAACTTCCCTCCCTGAACTTATCATCATAACTTAATCATGAGAATGGAGACTTCTATGAGAATGAGGTGTTTCACTCTTGATTAGCCTTTTATTTTTGACGTAAGAATGGAGACTTCTATGAGAATGAGGAGTTTCACTTTTAAGTGAAAGTTCATTTGAAGTGTAATCTAAACATGTAAATATCGAATGTCTACATTTTTTAAAAAAAAATTATCTAACTAGTATTTCAATTTATACTCAAAATGAAAATGCTCCGGGAAATTTCAGAAAATTCATCTTCATCCTGAATTAGTGGTAAGTATATCTTTATTTGGACTGTGCACTTGCAGACTAGTCCTGAATTTGTCGTTTTTGTTTTCCTTATGTTGTTTTTTAATCAACAAGTTGGCAAGTTGATGCATATTGGAGTATGATGTACATAGAATTTATTCATCTTATAATAGAATATATCAACATCCACCTAATCTTTTTTTTTTCTTTTGGCAAAACATCCACCTAATCTTCTCCGATGAATCGTAGAGGCGACGTAATCATCCTCTGTTTAATATCAGGCGGCTCTGGTTTTTTCTATGGGGAAGGGCTAGGAGGAGCTCATCAGATTGGGGGAATATTATGACTTTACCTTCATCAACAAACACATAACCCACTCCATTTTTTTCTTTAAAAAAAAACTGGAGGTTGACCCAGAAAGGTCGAATGAGATGACATATTTTTATCGTATCATGGTACCATGAAGATTATCCTAATCACAAGTTGCTTGTCACTCGAGGTCCATGATGAAAAGGGCAATACGAGACCTTTTAATCCATCCTCCACCAATGGCCACTTTTCTTCGAATTAGCAGCAACAACAGTCAGTCAATTATCATTTCTTTATTTTCATTGGGGGTTGTTTAATTGTTTGTGCCCTTCACGCGCCACGGTACTGTGCTAGACCAAGAGATTCCAATTGTAAAGTGAAGTATAATCTTGGGTATAAAATAGGGAAATGAGAGAAGGAAAGGTAGGTTGGATAGGTAGCTCAAGTGCGAGTGCTTTCTGACGCAATTATTTCTCGCACTTCCCATCATTTCTAGATATAAAGTTGCAACAAAGTGTGTAACGTGCCTAGGTGGTGTAAGAAAATGAAGCAAAGAAAGCAAGAAAGTGACTGTGTTGAATCAAAGACGAAGGGGGTTGTTGTTGTTCGTAGGCCGCCACCTCCGCCACCGCCACCTCCAAAATTCAGAGCGTTTTCAAGGGCCAGAGCTGAAGAGAGCGTTACGAAGAGAGAGATTGCCAGGTTCTGGAGGCAGAAGCGGATTGAGGAAGAAGACCACCTCCTTGCAGCCATTAAAGCAGCTGCTAAACTCCGAGCACGCTATCTCACGGTCCCTTTTTTATATGTTCTCTTCTTCTTTGTTCATCCACTACTAGCGTGTGATAGTTTTCACATCATTTTAGTCTATTCATGATTCTTCCTCTCCCTTCCGTATCTGTGTGTGGTGGGACTAAATTTGTTTGATGAAATTTGGTGTACAGGAGCAAGACTACCTGAGCTTCCAAGAGTTCTTGGAGAACGAGAGAGGCGAAAATGATGGTCTCCACAAGAAAGACCAGATGGTCTCTGATGCTTGTAAAAGCAAATATGATTCCATGGACGATGAAGTGCGTGTGGGAATTAAGGACTGGTTAGTTAAGCCCATTCTTTCATGACTTATCAGTATGGTTTTTATCATGTTTGAGCACAGAGCGACTAACAAGAAATCTCCTCTGCGTTCCAAACTATAAACTAGCTTGAGTTTCTCTGTTCCTTTTGATTCCCCTACTTCAGTGTGTATATGATTGGATTTAAGTTTATGAAAGAAAGGTGTGGATGTGTAGAAATAATGATTGCTTTCTTCAACCTATAGCAGTCTAGATGCTAACAGGGCATGGTTTGAGGTGTGCAGGTGGACAAAAAGCAATTACGCGTATTTGAACCAACCAGCCATAGCTTCCATGGAACCTCCTAAGAAGAGAGCCTCTTCTTATATTCCCAACTTTCTATCTTACAAGCCCAAGCCTTTGTATCCCACCTCCATTGGTGTCTTTTAAACCTCGTGAGGGATCCTACATATTGTCTGTGTCTTCTGTTTATCTGCCGATTTGTAAATTGTAACAGCTTCCACCAGCGTGTTGTAATATCAAAGTGGGTTGTTAATTTTTTTAAATGGTCCTATGTTATCTCCCCTGTTCGGCTGTTCCTGTGCCCTGTCTTCAGAATCAATATTCAACATTGAATCTCGTTTTGGGGCAAATCTGACCAGATGGAAACGGAGACTCAACATGTTTAAGTTCAATCTCATTAGTTGCTTTTATACATCCGTTAGTATTTCGATCATTTTAAATACTTGGCTTTCATCTCTATAATTTTGTAAGTATTTGTCTGAGTTTGAATATAGGTGTTCATTTGCTATTTAATCAAATTATAAGAATTAACAAAATAACGCCATATTTTTCTAATGCCTGTTTCTTTTATTTATAAGGTAGAGATAAAATATTTTTTTATTTTATTTATAAGTCAACTTATTAAAATTTTCATGTCAATATAGAGTTTTAACTTTTACTTATTAAATACATTTTAAAATAAAATTAGTGAAATTTAAAGCTTTTCTTTGTTTTAATGAGGCATTTTGAAATTTAAGGTGAGTTTCATTGGCATCTTTGAATTTCATGGGAGAGCAGATCCCTCGATCATCTATAGACATTTAGTAATGTACGGAATTCTCTGTTTAGAAAAGAGTTTTCGAAGATGACACAAGCGCGCAGATACATGGGACTGACAGTCATTTTTCTTTTAATTAGGAGAAGGTTGACATATAAGGAATCTAAATGATGTCGGTGTGGTTGTGCGATCCTTGCCAAGTAAAACCTGCTCTGCCACCTTATTTTAATCCAAGTTTCATAATTTTTTTTTTGACCTTGAAAGCTTGTCACATGGCTTGGATTAAAAACACTCTTCCACCACCGCTTTATTTGCAATTGTTTATTTTTTATGATTACAAAAAAGTGACTTATATATATATTTGGGGATAACAAGTTAAGCTGACACCCTCTGCGTGATAAAATAGGAAAAGATAATAAATAAGACAACAGGATTTGTAAACAGCATTAACAAATTAAACTTAAGAAAAATGTTGTTTTGATAATTTGACTAATGAAATAACCATGCATATCATAAATAAGTCTAGAATAAAAAAAAAAAGGTAGATGTCGTGCGCTAATACGGTAATAGTCTAATAGATGTAAAGAAATATCTGTTATCAAAAAAAAAAAATACCCATTACATCCTAAATATAGAAACTATTTAGAGAGGTGGGTTTATTCTTATATACTCCCTCCGGTCCTAATTATAATACCACTTTGACTTTTTCAAAAAAATTTTAGGATGCAAAATTAATCACTTTAAATTGTCTATAGTTATCTTTTTTCCTCAAAACTACTCTATTCTACTTATAAACTAACATTTAATCTAATTACATATGACATATGTTTTAATTTAGTGGTCTAATTTATTTCCTTAACTTCCACAAAAAAAGTCAAATTGGTCTTATATTTAGGACCGGAGGGAGTATAATATAAGACATCTTTCTATTTTTTCTTTAAATTATTCTTATTGATATTCTTATATAATAAACAAGTAAAAGAGGGAGAGTAGAAATAAAAATATATGACTATAATAATGCTTTAATGATATAATGGGATTTTAACAAATTTAATTAATATTTTTAGTATAAAAAAATTAGATAAATGAATCTTATATATCTAACATGGTATAGGAATTAATTAGTAACTTTATATTACAGTGCACCGAACTTGGAAAGAAGCGAAGGGAATTGGAGGGAGGGTGTCAATTAGGAAAGGAAAAGGACGAAATGGGAAGGTAGAAGTAGCAGGGTGAGGCTAGCATGGTGGAGAGTTGAATAAGAAAAGAAAACTGAAAAGGCGCCTGCCAACTCCTACTTGTATTGTAGTAATTTGTATGTATGAAATTGAAACGAAAGTCTTCCCTGACTTGGTCCTTTATTTTCCAAGCTTCCTTCTAGATCTTGACCTCTTGCTCTTTTTTCCTTCCCGTTTCCTCAGATCGGATTCTGGAAATTCGATCCCTGCAGCTTCCCAATGGCGAAGCCCAAGCACTCTCGCCTGCCTTCTCGCAAATCCTCCTCTCCCACCCTCATCCTCTCCATCACTTTTCTCTTCGCCTTCCTCCTCATACTTCTTGTTTCCCTTGGCATCCTCTCCCTCCCCAGTAGCTCCCGCCGTGCTTCCCACGTCGCCAACGATCTTAACTCCATTGTTCGCACCGCGCTTGATAAGTACGTCGCTCCTTCCATTCTTTGTTTCTTTTCTTTTCTTTTTTTAATTATTCCCTTTCGTTTTCGTAATTTTCCCTTTCTCTTTTCCTTTTTCCACTGAGCAGAAGGGAGGGTGAAGAGAGGAGTGAGCAATGGGTTGAGCTGGTATCATGGGAGCCTAGAGCTTTCGTTTATCATAACTTCCTGGTGAGTTTCGCTAATTTTCTCTTCTAATCTTTCATCCTAGTTATTTGTAGTTTGTGCAATTGCCTTTTACATTTGTATGGGATCTGCGCATTGAAATAAACATTTGACAGGTTGCCTCTAAGAGAATGTCAGCATAATATGTCACTTGAATGGTCCCAATCAAATTCTACACTTGTTATATTTTAGCTTAAAGAGTATTCATCTGCCTTATTTTAATCGATGAACTTGATGGCAAAATGTAATATAATTGCGTTTAAGTCTGATCCTCCTATTCTTTAGTCTCTATCTACATTGGAAAATCCGTGGAGCATGAGAATCCGAATTCTCAAATCAACTAAAGTTGAGAAATTCTTTTGTAAACACAATAAACTTAAAATAACAAGCTTATGCTCGTGCTGCATGGAATCTAGTTTCATAGGGTCCATGGATATTAATCAGTATTGATTTTATAACGAGATTGATAGGACTTCAAATTGGATGAAATTAGTCAGGGATGAAAGAACTGTTTAACTCACATACAATTAAGCTCTGTGTGAGAGGAGTAAGAGATTGAAAATGATGGATGAATACACATGCTTAGTTGGAATACCGCTTATCATGTAACATGCTTAAAGCCATAGAACAAGTGTGTCTGATATACTAATTGAGTGCAACTAGCATTGGGTGAATGAAAATATGCATAGGGATGGATTTAAATTATTTAGCGACATAGTTTTCATCCTGATTCTGGAGCAAGAGTCTTCTGATTGTTTGTATTTATCATTGATAAAATCTCTCTCTACCACCACCTTTGTGGTTAGGATTATGTTATCACCAAATTATTTTTTCACTATTTTTCTTGCCATACCATGCTTAACAGAGCATACAAATGATGTACTTGTGATGCTAAAATGTGATTTAAGTTGGTTTTCTTTATCTATTGATCAGATTTCAAAGTTTTCACTATCTAATACTAAAATCTGAGTTTCTTAATATGAGAAGACAAAGGAGGAATGTGAATACCTAATCAATCTGGCCAAGCCTCATATGGAGAAGTCAACGGTTGTTGATAGTGAAACTGGAAAGAGTAAAGATAGCAGGTAAGATTTTTCTTTATACATATTGGTTTGAAAGTTGAATAATGGAAAATGTTATTTACATTATTGACGGCCCTTGTGGCCTTGCCCCTTTTTGGATTGAAATCCTCAATGTTACATGTTCCTTAATGTTCAGAGTACGTACAAGTTCTGGAACTTTTCTACCCAGAGGACGTGATAAGACTATTAGGAATATCGAGAAAAGGATTGCTGATTTTACTTTTATACCTGTAGGTAAGTACTTTGAGGCTCACCATTTTTATGTTTTGTTGGTTGATAAAATATGTTATTCCCTGTTCAGGCTAACTAATCTAGGGCACCTAACCTTAAAATTGTATCTAGCTGACAACTATATGAAATTGCTATTGTTATAATAATCATTAAATCATGGCTTATAGTAATAATTAGTTCACTTATAAAGTCCACCTAAAATTTAACTAGTTTAACCTTACAACTCAAAAATTGTAGTCATGGTGGCCTGGCCTTTAACAAACAACAAAAGATAAAGTGCGCTTCAAAGTCCAAAAATTCTTGGACGATTTTTTTTTTTTTTTTTGAAAAAAAGTAAAACAGTTGTAATGTCCTTCAATTCAGTCATCTGAATCATCAGATGTTAATCCATAATTATCATCCCTGAATCAGGTTCTATTTCTTCTAAGGTTGGGTTTTCCTGTTTCCTATTTTATCTCATAACTATTTCAAATTTTCTGGGCTGGTTGTTTTGTTTTTCCCAACAGTGGCTAATAAGCTCTTGAAAGCGCCTAAGGCACTTGGTTGGTAGTACCTCTCATTGTGATAGCATTTAAGGGTAGGTGCAGTGGCGCTGAGGCGGGCGACTTTGACTACACTGGTGCTCGTGTTATGTGTACAAAAAGTGGGAAGAATTGTTACAGAGAAATATTTTTTTGGAACAAAAAATTGAAACCCATATTATTCGGCTATTATTTTTTAACATTAAAATACTATAATATGACTTAGATATCTTTAAAGCTATCCCTGCTCTTAGTTTCTCCCTCTCTAAGATTTGCTTGATGCTCTTATTACTCAGAAAAAACTGCCAGTTACTGGTGTCATCGTTAGATTTATCTTGACTTCATTTCTGAGAAGCCAGTTTAGTGTAGTTGAAGTTTTATATAAACTTTCTTCCTCAGATATATTAAAGTTGATTTTTCATTTGAGTAAACAGTATTGAGCTGTTCTTACTTTCCTTGACTCTCAGCTAGTAGTATCTCTTCTACATCACAACACAAACTAATATCTAAGCAATGCCTCACAATATACAGAGCATGGCGAAGGACTTCAAATTCTACACTATGAAGTTGGACAAAAGTATGAGCCTCACTATGACTACTTTCTTGATGAGTTTAACACTAAGAATGGTGGTCAGCGTATAGCTACAGTACTTATGTATCTGTAAGTGGCATAAAATTTCCTCCTCTTAATTCATGACGATATTTCATTGCAAGTGGGAAGAAAGGTGTTAATTTTGTCTCCTTTTTGTATTCTGGTGATACAGCACAGATGTTGAAGAAGGGGGCGAGACAGTGTTTCCTGCTGCCAAGGGCAACTTTAGCTCTGTGCCATGGTGGAATGATCTCTCTGAATGTGGAAAGAAAGGACTTTCAATTAAGCCAAAGATGGGTGACGCTCTACTTTTCTGGAGCATGAAGCCTGATGCAACTGTAGATCCCTCTAGTTTGCATGGTTAACTACTATCTTTTTGTTCTGGAGCTGCTAGATATGTTTGAATATTTACTTCTATAGACAAATAATCTAACATGCTTTGTTTTATTGATGCTTTTCAGGTGGTTGTCCAGTGATTAAGGGTAATAAATGGTCAAGTACTAAGTGGATGCACGTCAATGAATACAAAGTTTGAATGTACATTCCTATAGGTAATTTAGGCATCTTCCTTGCAAAACCGTTGAAAAAAATACAATGTTACAGTTGAGACAACTACAGTAGTCATTTGATAACATGTTATGTTGCTTGAATTGGAATGGATGATACTTTTGTTGCTCCACGCTTTGCATGGTTTACAGAACTGTATTTACAGTGTAATTGCCATCTTGATTTAACAAACATCATTTCATTCATAGCTGTTGGTATTGTTTTGCAACAAATGCTGCTAGAACTTCTTGTTTCGATTCGCCTCTCACATTCATTGACTTTTCATAGGATTTGGTGAATGTGCCGATTGAGTCATCGGAAAGTTGAGCTAGAGGCCCGTGCAGTTGCGCCCCGAGTCTTGCAGAAAACGTTGATGTATTGGTGTGGCATTCTGTAATTTCCAGATGTTTACCTTGGCTCATCTTCCCATAGCGCTTTTGCTTGTACGAGTTAGAACTTACACAGATAATAAAAGTGACAGCTTCAAGATTTCAACCGTTAGGCAGGTTGAGGAAAAAGTATGAAACCGCCAAGTGAAATTATTAATACGGGGCTTCTCTTCAGGGTCTTTATTATAAGGATTTATCCATGATCCTTGATAAAAACTCTTTCGTCTAAAGGATTAATCCTTTTCTTAAATACCCTTTGCTTTATATTTTCCTATTTAATTAAACCGTGGTCTAATTAGATAACCTCCTTTAATTAATATTTGGCCAAAAAAAACTTCTTTAATTAATAATTTTCTTGAGACTAGTTTTGAAATTTTCTTATCCCACTAAATATTATGGGGAATGCAAAGTAGATTACTTCGGCATTAGTGTGCATGAACGGTTCCCAAACTTGCAAAAGTAGACTAGAAAGGAAAACATTTAGCTCCCACAGGCCACAACAATGAAATAATTCGTGATACACCATCCTCAACAATTGGCTCAAGGTTTGTCATGTAGACATGGAGGTTTGTTTTATGCTCGAAAAATCTTACCAATAAAAATGATACAATACAGTTTATCTATTTTATATTTTCAAATATGCATTCGCTATCAAAATTTCCTTTTCAAAGACTTGTTATATTTTGGACCGAACGGAATGCTAACATAGAAATTGTGCTTTCTCCTGTATGCCTAGCCATGTGAACAGAATGAGATAATTTTATTATCAATCAAGTCAAGTGAATACTTGCCATTAACTAAAATCCAAAAGAGATATTAATGGGCAATCAAGATAAATGAAAGAAGCGTGAATATAATTTCTATAACAAGATACAGAAATTACAACTCCTCACCGTAGAAATCCAATGCCTTCATTTATTTCATACAATACCATGGGTCTTCGATGCAACACTGAAGGCACTTTTCATGGAACCGTACAGGATATTCAGGCCATTGTTAAAACTAGCACCAGAAGGTAGCGAGTTGGCCCCCTTACTTGATTTACCATATTTATTGTTTAGCATTTATCATGTTTCTGATCACGTATTGTAAAATGCCTCCATGATTAAAGTAAGCAAGTTCAACCTGCAACAGTAATCAATACATCAGCATAAAGGCCGGAAATGTCAAGGAGCATGAGTAAAGCCATTAGAGGAATAATTAAAGAAACCCCCCCAGAATTTTTTTAAGAAAAATCAGTATTACCTCGGTATCAAATCTCAGGGTACATGTAAATGACTTCCCATTATCAGTCAAGACAGTGACGTCTTGACCAGGTCGTATTTCATCCACTCTGCTAGGAAGATTAATGGTGTAACGTTCGTGGCCAGTCAACCCCAGAGCATCAGCATCTTCCCCAGCCTTGAAACATAGCGGGATGACACCCATTCCCACCAGATTACTCCGGTGGATCCTTTCAAAGCTTTTTGCTATGACAGCTTTCACACCCTAGGAAAAACAGAAGTTAATTGAACCATTGGCAAAAATACCAAATAACAAAAAGAAATTGGTTAGCAGAGTCAACATCCAGGATGTACCAATAACAATGGTCCTTTTGCAGCCCAATCACGAGAACTTCCACTTCCATACTCAGTTCCAGCCAAGACGATCGTCTCATGCCCCTCACTCTTGTATTTCTGACATTTTTATTATAAGGTCACAAAAACAGCAGCAATAAATTTGTTTAAATTTTGTGACGAATAAACTTTGTAACAATTCAACAATATACATATATGTATGGGTTAAACAGATAGTAAAATCTGATTTCTGTATGGACAACTCGGCAATTACAGTGACTCAATAATCTGACTAGTGACCATCGGTCAATCACAACAAACAAGAAACCATATGAAACTCCTAAATCAGCTACTACAATTTCATATTACTGCAGATACTGGTTAGATGTTTTAAACCATTGTGCAGCTATATTTTATACTGGTCAGATTTACTTATTATCTCCCTACCAAATATATTTCACCAAGCAGACATCAGTGACATCATAAAATCATTACTCTTAATAGGGATGGTCTCGTTGGACCAAGAGACCAGTGGCCAGTAAACATATATAGTGCAGAGTTTAGGAGGAGTATTACCATTGCAGCATCAAAAACGGATAGCTTCTCCCCAGAAGGAATGTGAATAGTTTTGGGTCCAACTTCACCATTCAATAGCTTGTTAACAAGGCGAATATTAGCAAAAGTACCCCGTGTCATCACCTCATCGTTACCACGGCGACTTCCATAGGAGTTGAAATCTCGTCGATCAACCCCACATTCCATGAGGTATCTGGCTGCCGCACTATCCCTGTGGATGCTACCAGCCGGGGAGATGTGGTCAGTTGTAATGCTGTCTCCACAATTGAGCAAACAGTAAGCATCCTTTACCCCATGAGGACCTGGGGGGGACATGCTCATATCCTTAAAATAAGGAGGTTCATGAATATAAGTTGAGGTGGGGTCCCAAGCATAGAGAGTGCCAGGAGGTACAGATAACTGATTCCACATTGGATTTCCTTCGGTGATTGCTTCATATGTAGCCCTAAACATATCAGGAAGCACACTTGATTGTACAGCCTGAAAACAAAGCAATAAATAAGGATGCCATCATTTTCTTTATACGGTAAAGTCATAGTTAACCCAGTATGCCCCTCACATTTGCTATTTCTTCAGTGGTAGGCCAAATATCCTTGAAGAATATTTTCTTTCCCTCGTTACCCAACCCAATGGGTTCACTGTCAAAGTCAATGTCCACCTGCAGAAGTATATTCAAATAAGAGAACATAATCAAGTTTTACAAGGAGCTCTCAGTTGACAAGTCATATACCGTGCCAGCAAGGGCATAGGCAACAACAAGAGGAGGAGAAGCAAGATAATTAGCCCTTGTTAAAGGATGAACTCGGCCCTCAAAATTTCTATTTCCAGACAATACAGCAGCAGCTACTATATCTGGAACATTGTAAATTCAACGCATTAGGCATCACAAAGACTCCTCAAGCAGATAACAAAGATCCACCAAGTAGTAAATTCATACCATTTTCAGTAATAGCAGCTGCAACAGCTTCATCAATATCCCCTGAATTACCAATGCAGGTGGTACACCCATAGCCAACAATATGAAAGCCAAGCTGATTCAAATACTTCTGCAGGCCACTGCAGGAATCAAGATACACAAGTAATCTGAATCTGTATGATTAAGTACAGCAGGTTTATATACCATGCTATATTCTTAATAATACCTCTTTTGCAAATACTTTGTCACAACACCAGAACCTGGAGCAAGACTGGTCTTAATCCATGGCTTAACCTAAAATTTCACAATCATATAAATCACTGCAATCAATTACTGGCCAAAGAAAGAAAAAATTAACCTGAAGTAATAATCACAGCTTTAATTGTATTAAATATGAATTGAAATGCTTGATTATATAAGGGTAAAGGTGCAGATTTAGTATCCAAAAATTGTGCAAATCACACCAAACATAAATAACAATTTCAAGGTGCAGATTTAGTATTAATCAAATGATAAGGTTGCAAATATAGGAATTCAGTTAACCAGCCGTTAGAACCGTTTAAAAATTGGGAAGTTGGGCCCACAAAATGACGTGATTTTTAACGGTTCTAACTGCTGGTTAACGGAATGCACCCTTTTTATTTGATTAATACTAAATCTGTATCTCGAAATTGTTATTTATGTTTGGTGCGATTTGGACAATTGTTGGATACTAAATATGCACCTCTACCCATTATATAATCCCCAAAAGAAAACCTAAGCAGTTGGTGCAAGAATCATGAGAGCACAAAAAGTGGCGTTGTAACAATGCTTGTTGGCCCCCCACAATATCTAGGGCGACCAATCTGTCAGTTGGATTTAAAAAATAATATGCTAAAGCATATTAATGTCGCAGAAATTGATGTAGTTGAAATCACTGGATTCCAAATTCAAAGACAACAAACCTGCAATCCTAATTCACAAGCTTTCTTTGCAACCAGTGCAGCTCCAAGCATTACACTCGGATTTGAGGTATTTGTACAGCTGGTGATAGCAGCAATAACAACATCTCCATGACTAAGCTGTGCTGGTTCCCCGTGAAAAGTGAAGCCTGCAACCTTATTCTGATATTCCTTTGGTACAGCAAAACCCTGCAAACAGTGCAATACTATATAGCTCAAACACCAGGAAATAAGTAATACTGATGATTAAACCATAAAACCACAATAAGAATATCATTAATAGCAGCATGGCAAAATCACTATTCAAAGAAAATGAGATATTTGGATGGGTTAATGTGCACATAGAGATAGAGAAGGAAATGAAGAGACAAAATTCAATTTTCATCACTGGAAGAAAAAAGTAGATAGTTACTTATAGAGCACATTGGCGTCGTATAATCCATATAGCTGACCCCACCTAATGGGATAAGGCTTTGTTGTTGTTGAAGAAAAAGTAGATAATTAAATCAGATGAAGGAGCATACACAAAAAGAGACCAAGAGAAGCCACTGGACGTTATCCAGGGATGATAAGATTGAATAGCTTGTAATGAAGGAGCTATAGGTTCAGACATCCATTCCATCCCCAACATAAAAAAGGGGGGAAAAACATGCATGGATGCAAACTCACGGGCAAGATGCTATGAGTACAATTCCTAGGTAACAACAATATTGATTAAAAAATTTAACGATTACAAACAGAAAATAGAGAATAGCAAGAACAATTAACCAGTCATAAATTCTAAACTAACCCCAGTTACCTTATGGTCAAAGAATAAAAACAGCAACCCTGTTGCTCCCCAGATTGAACATTTATAAACACACGACCATCACTGGCCATACTCAGGCTAAGATATTTGCACCGTGTGTCCAGCATAGAATATGAATATTCTCCCTTTTGTTCCACTACTAAGTAAATAGTTGTTGTGCTAATATCATTTTAATCATTTATAATCCAGTTGATTTCTATTAAGCTCATAAGTCTGTGAGCACAAAACCTATCCCATTCCCACCCTCCAACAAAATATGAATAAGTTCATTATTTCTCTAGAAAACAAATTACTCTACTTGTCATCAATCTTAATCATACACCATCTTGAGAGTTTAGCAATGATTTTGAGTAAAGTTCATGCAATTTTACAAGATATCTATGTAATACCCAGAAAGAAAGAAAGAAAGAAAAGAAGGGAAGATAACAAATGAAAACTTATCCATATTTCAAAAAGCGCATACCTTAAACCCAACTTTATTGTCAAGGCAGGCATGCCAATCTGCCTTCATTTCTTTCAAAGGGACTCGATCATGGGGCCTGCAAAGATTTGGTGATGATGGTCACACCTGAAAAAATCTAAACATAGAATACTTCATTCTTTTTACATGGAGGCCTGATAAAAAACTACCTCTTTGGACCTGATACACAGGGCTCCACACCCTCAAGATTGAGCTCTAGATGTGAAGAGTAGGCTCTCTCAACCTGGGGCTGAGCATAAACAAAACTCTTTCAATCAAACCATTTATATATATATGGAGTACACAATTAACGATCTCAAAGTAACACATCCTTAATATACCTCATTGTAGTCCACAAACATCTTATTAGCTCGCAAATACGACTCTATCATAGAAACCTGCAAGAAATATATATAAGCAAATGTATACAACAGAGCATGTTGTGATGTAAGTGTTTACTTACAGTCTCATCACTTCTGCCAGTCAGTTTCAAATACTGTAAAGTGACATGATCTACAGGAAAGAAGCCCATCGTGGCACCATACTCAGGAGACATGTTTGCAATGGTGGCACGATCCGCCAAAGACAATTCACTCATGCCTTCCCCTGCATAAGTGAGGTAAAAAGGCCAACATGGAAGCTATTACTAACAGCTAAGCAGGCAATGACAAGGAATAAATATAAAAACAAGAAGTTGTTATTGCATGATTGCAACAAATAGTCTTTACCATAGAACTCGACAAACTTGCCAACAACCCCGTGCTTTCTTAGCATTTGGGTAACTGTCAATACCAAGTCAGTAGCTGTCACACCATCTCTTAGTTTGCCTGATAATTTAAACCCAACCACACCAGGTAGGACCATGCTCATAGGCTGCATTCATAAGAAAGAGCTAATTAGATATACGTAACAAGAACCCACGACTGAAAGAAGAGAATAAACATACAATAACACAGTTCAAACCAAAATGAACCTACTGCTGATATGAAATTCTAGTGTTCTACAACAATTTATGAACTTCTATCTACCTGGCCAAGCATTGCAGCTTCTGCTTCAATTCCACCGACTCCCCACCCAGCAACACCTAAGCCATCTATCATAGTTGTATGTGAATCAGTCCCAACTACACTATCAGGGTAAAGAATACCATCTGTGTTGAACACAACTCTGCCAAGATATTCCAAATTAACCTGCAAATTTTGCAATGCAAAATTTGGTTCAGAAAAGAAACGGTAAATCTTAAGCCACATATGGATAACTGACCAAAAATAACTTTGAACATGAATTAAAGATCATTTCAAACATTAATCTAAAAAAAAAAAGATCATTTCAAACATCTGTACTCCTTGAATGGTACAATAACCTGGTGGACTATCCCTGACCCGGGAGGAACAACAAGCATGTTATTGAAAGCCTTTGAACCCCATTTGAGGAAACCGAATCTTTCATTGTTCCTCTTGAACTCAAACTCCATATTTGCCTGCACAGCATTTTCTGATCTTGTCACATCTACCTGAACTGAGTGATCTATGACAAGATCAACTGGAACCTGCGCACAAGCAAAATTCAAAAGTTGCATTTACACATCCATAAATGGACATAAATTACACACACAAATGTTTATCAGCAAGAGGCTTACCAAGGGATTAATTTTATTGGAATCACCACCTAGTTTGTTCATTGCATCCCGCATGCAAGCTAGATCAACAACAGCAGGCACCCCAGTAAAATCCTGGAATTTATATTAAAAGCTCATTTTATACCAGGCATAAAATTGAAAAATTCGCACGAAACAAGAATGCTTTTTGTTGCAAACCCCTCACCTGTAGAAGCACTCTCGCAGTCTTGAAAGGAATTTCTACCAGTTTAGGAGAAGTATTCTCCCAGTCAATAATTTTTTCAACATCATGACTCTTGACTTGAAACTCATCGCAGTTACGAATCGCGGATTCCAGAAGTATCCTGATAGAGTAAGGAAGCCTATCTGCGATGCGAGCATATATTCAAATAAGGAGGGGAAAAAACACCAACGAATTCACAAAAATGCAACAAGTAAACAACCAGTAAGCCGAATCCAGATTTCTACCGAAACAAGACAACATTTTTATCCAACTAAGTAAAGACACATAATCAACGTGAGATCAAAACGGTTCCTCCATATATCTTCCAACATTTCCCACAGCAACCACAAAGTCAGTGACATGGGAAATCGCTTACCGATTCTCGGATCGTTGAGAGCCGGCAAACTATAGTACTTGCCAAAATGACCACCTCCAGGCTTCTCGAGGGTTTTCAGAATGTTGTCGAAAGGATTTCTAGATGCTGCAATGAATGAAACAGCTGAGAATGAGAAAAGTGAAATAGCAGAAAAGCAGGTGGAAGGTAGATGATATGGATGATCCCGTAAAGATTGAATGTGAAATGCGATGAAGAAATTTACCCATAATAGCAGTGATCTTGGTGGCGGGCGAAGCTGCAACGAAGATCTGTGACCGGCCCGCTTCAGTGATAGGAAGAGGGACGGAGAAAAAGAGAATGAAAGAGAGAAAGAAGTAGGTGATACAATAACAATAACAATAACAATGTGAAGAGAAAAGTTATACGGTAGGAAACGGCGTCTGTGGAGGTGGGATCCGTGGACACCACGTTCCCTCAGTATATTGTCTTATAGTAATATGGAACGGTCCAATCCAATGCGATAGAAAGAAAGAAGGATGACGTTAAAAAAGTTAACGTGGATGAACAACGCAGAAGAGTTCATTCATATTCATAATCATATTCATCCCCCTTTCACCAACCCTTCGGGCTCGCCCCCATAATATCCCCATCGATAAATATCCAATCCTTTACCCCACTGCCCGCCTTATTTGTCTTTTTTTCCCGCACTTTTTTTGTAACACTAATACATGTTTTATTTTTATAAAAACATTTGAGGAAGGAGATCGAGCTTACCTATAATTTAGAGTAGGACATCTAACTCTTGATCTATGACTTTACAAGCCATATGAGAGGACACATGCATCACTAAATGGTTCCATCTTAGAAGAGGTCTCTTTACTTTACTTTAGGATGCCTATTGCCTATTATCACTTACTCAAGGATATAACCCTCTTCCTTTAAGTATAAGTGTTAAATCATTTTGCCAGTTGATGACACTTGTTTGCTTCTTCCCTCATCTAATATGCTAGAATTTTCCCTTACTTCAGAATTATCGTTTTTAAAATTTTACATCAAAAAAAAATATTTTTAGTGTGTTTTCTCATTTTAAAACTAAGAAAAGAGGAAGTATGACTTTTATATAATAAACTCTATCTCATTTAATCGAAGTCCCTAACCTTTGATTTAATTTTTGTACTTTATGAAATTGAAAATTTTTAAGAATTGTTGGCCAACAAAATTATAAGATTTAAGTTATTACGAGTCATAAAATTATAAGAATTTGAATTTTCTAAATTAAAAATCATAATATTTTCTTCTGAGTTAAAGTTAATGGAATAAATTAATAGTTAAAAATGAGATTTTTTTGGTTAAAAAATATCTAAGATGTTGACAGCATTGTGTTTTTTTTTTTAACCATTTTTAACAACATTGTATAAAATATTCGAACCATGATTTTTGATGGGGATGGTTCATGTCTATAATTGAAATAAGAGTTCCGATTCTCACTTGAATAGGAATATACTTAAATAGCATCATTTTTAATATTTTGAAGAATTAAGACATACAAGGCATGTAGAGTCAGGAATTCGGGCTAAACCCGTTTAGACCCTGCCCGTGGAAAATCAGGTTTTGATTTTAGGACCTATAAAAGGAAGCAGGCCTAAAAGGGCGGGGTGGCCGATTTAGGCCCGCCTACTTTTCCCTCTCTTTCTTGTATAATCACGTTGTTACTTAATATTTATAAAAATAAAAAAATAGGAAAAAGATCTAATATTTTTGCTACATAAGAAGAGGAACCTATTCATACTGAATCACAATCAAATATCATTGACGATTTGACGTTGATGATAACCATGATGGAGAAGATAATGACAATGGCGTTACTTCTTAAATGTTTAGCGTAATCTATGACTTTCATTTTTCTTATTTATGACCTTATATAGTAGTTTATTTAATTGTGATGGGTGGACTTAATGTAAGAGTTTATTTAATTGTGGTAAGTGAACCTTATAGAACAATTTATTTAATTGTGGTGTGTGGACCTTATGGAACAATTTATTTAATTGAAGTGTGGATAATTGACTACTAGACTTATTATTTAGCTATTTATGAGTTGGTGTTTATCTAATTGTCTTTGTATGTGTTTTAATTATTGAATTGTTGAGTTAGTATTACTTGGTATTCAAACATATATAATTTGAATTATATTTATGTTTTTATCAGATGTTTCATTGTTTTAATTAGCAACAAATGTTTACAACAACAACAACCAAACCTTATCCCACTAGGTGGGGTCGGCTACATGTTTCATTGTTTTAATTATGCTCTATCATTAACCAAATCCTTAGATATATTATTCACTAAAAGATTTCGCTCTACAACTTCCCCTAGTGTACGTCTGGGTCTCCATCTTCCTCTCTTAATCGGACTCCAAATTGTTTGATCTACCCTCCTCACTGGCACATCTAATGGCCTTCTTTGTATATGTCCAAACCACCTTAAAATATTTTCTACCATTTTATCACAGATAGCAACAAATGTTTAGGAGCAGAAAAATTATTTGGAAAAAGTGAAGCAAGCGTGCTGGCGCGAGGCCTGACCCTTTAAGAACTGGGCTTTACAAAATACCATATTTTTTGGAAGCGGGCCTAAACACGCCTGCCCCGTGATGGGCTAGCCTAAATTCCCGGCTCTACAGGCATGTCTAAATAGCTGGCCTAAAAAATATAATTATACAATTAAAATTTATATTATATTCCACGTCATCTTCCTAGTCGATCATTTGCATGTGTGTTATCGTGTTGATTCTTCGCGTCTTAAAATGTAAAGTTTACTATTTGACCCAAAAAAATATATATAAAGTTTACTATGAAAAAAATCAAAGTTTGTATAGTACCATGACCGAAAAGAAACTTGAAATACTATATCAATGGTGAGCGATTGCAAACGTGGTTGATTAATCTAAATAAGATCGGGCCTCCGATAAGTACTTTACGGACGAGGAAAGGGAAAGAGGAGTGGGCCTATATTACAGTTCAACCCGGCTCAGGCACATGCCCTTTCTGAATATTCATATTTCATCGGGCAGAATACTGTTGGGCTTGGATCTTGATTTAAAAGTTGTGTACAAAGCTGCAAGTTGTAAAGCATACTCAAATGAAAAAAGGAATAGGGAAAAGGGTGTGAGAGAAGCATACCAGTAAACATGCCTTAAAATAGTTCTTACCTTGAATTTTTAACTGCATAGTACTCGGTTCTTTATATATATATATAAACCGGTAATCGTTTTTTTATCATATTACCAAGTATCTTGATAATTGACTACTCTAGTTTTGGTATTCGTAGATACCTATCTCAACACAAGTGTCTCGTTTATGACTCAAACTCAATACCAACTATGTGTAGGTTAACACTCAGTTCTAATCATTATGTACTATAACTTTTTTTAGAGTCAACTGACCAGTAATAAATAAATGGCTCAGTGATTGGCCAAAAGAGTAAATACTCCCTCCGTCTCTATATATAATAGCAAAAAATTTGAATGGTTTTGTCCATTTCTATAACTTGTCTAAATTTATCAACACATTTAATGAGTTTTTTCTCACTTTACCCATTATTATTATTTTTCATACTCATTTATAACACTATTATCGCATTTCTCTCTCTTATATACTCAATTATAAATAAAGGTAAACTTGAGAAAACAAAATTATTTCATACATATTTATTTCTCTCATCAATTTCCTTAATCTGTGTGATTTTACCTCCTTATCTCGTATAATAAGGAAAAGAGGGATTAGCTCAGTGGCTGAAATATTAAATAGAGAGTTAATTTTTATAGAAAATTAACAAAAATAATGATGTGCCATAATATCGTACGTAAACATATGTTTAATTCATAAAAACCCACAATTTATAAGTCAAAACTCAAAAGGACGACGTAATATGTATAAATTGCATTGCAATGTTTAATAGTGTGGTGTTCTTTTTTAAAATTAAGAATATTTGATTTCTTAACATATGATTGCAAGCTACCTTAGTTATTTGTATAACGTGATCTACTCATAAGTATACTCACCTATATACGCAGTAGTAAATTATTCATTAAAATGCAATTCAATTGGTTTATATTCGAATTCACCACATATTGACAGAAGAAATTGAAAGATGCTATGAGAACAATGCAATTGGTAAGTAGTCAATGTAAAATAATTTTATAATTGCATTAAATTTTATTTTATTATAGTACGCATATTGATTGATCCCTATGCAAACTTGAATGAAAAATCATGTCTAAGTTTATACACAATAATGGAAGCAAATTGAGAACTGGAAGCTAAGGGACCACTATGTCCCAAACTGTCGAATTTTTAATTTCATTAGAATCATACAATTGTTATACATTTTTTTATTTTACAACATTTATGAGAATTTATATTACTCAATCCGTTCCTAGATATAAGACCTTGTTGACTTTTTTCGAGAATTCTAAGAAAGCTAAATAAGCTACTTACATTGATTTGTCTAAATTTTTCTCTAAACTATTTTATTTGACATATAAGCTAACATATAATCAAATAATACACAAAATATATTATGATTAAGTGGCATATTATTTCGCTTTATTAATCTCTGAAAAAAAAGTCAACCAAGTCTTATACTATACTCAGGGACCGGAGAATGTGTGTGTGGGCATATTAATTTTGACTTTCGTCGTACTTTTTTTTTTGCCCGAAGACTCTTATCGTACTTAAATATAGCTCTATCTCTACATACACATATACTCCCTCCAGTCCTAAATATATGATTTATTTAACTAATTTGATTAGATAAAATATATTAGTTAAGTTAGTTGATATGACACGCGTTTACCAAAACACCTCAATCATATTCCTTAACTCCCCCTATCCGTTCTTACTTGATTATTGTTGAAGGGGCATTAATGAGGGCAATTTTAAAGAAAAAAATGGACAAGAATTAGGACCATATCCTATATTTAGGATTTGAGAGAAATACATATAGTACAGTAAAGTGTGTGTATGAGGACCATCCTAGTATAGGTTGATCGGGTGAGATCCACTACTTAAAATTGTGTATGTGTAGACATTAATATAATTATATATATATATATACTATACCAAAAAAGACATCACTAATATATATGTGTGTGCATAAGTATTAAAGTATAACTACATGCATGCATGTATATCTATAGAGATCAAAAGGTTAACTTTCTCTATTTTTTTCTAACAAGTTCTTCTGTCATTTTCAATTTGGACCTGTAAAAAGTATTAGAGTAGTATTACTCAGGAAAAAAAATATTTTGGAAACAATAGATCAAATTAAACAAGCCTTATATGTCGAAAATTATAATTATTGCCTCATAAATTAAATGAGGGGAATGGGTTTCCATACTCCATATAATGGAAAAGGATGAGCATGCAGTAATTAGTGATGGCCGGCCGTTGTTTAAGTTATTGGAAACCACACTCATATCTAACCTGATGAGGACCCTTCGTGTAGGTAATATAAGTGGAACACATAACAGTTTAATTAAGATAATATAAAATACTACTTCCGATCTTAAAATATAAGAGACGATTCAAAAACTTTAATTATAAACTATTTTTCATAACTTCTAAATTGATAGATAACCCAGTTATTCGTACAAGTGTTGGAAAAAAAATGTAATATACTCCCATGCTTCTATTTATAGGGTAAAAAGAGGATGTTTTTATTTGCTCATACATAATAGTCACTTAATTAAACATTTATGTACAAGTTTACCGTTTATTTATTATGCGTTGACTTTATTTTCGTGTGGTATAGTTGGTATTAAACGTGAAATAGAAAATTTGTTAGACTTTAATGAAAAATTAATGAGTTTTAAAGTTTTATTTGATACGTGTTAAATATACTGGAAGAAGTAATTTATAAATAGGATGGGAGTACTATGCAATAACTAACTGACTAATATATTAAGGATACTTGCTAGCTAGTGCTATTTATCCATGGGCATGCAATTAATCCGGACAACTAATGGCATTTACTCCCTCTGTCCTAAATATATATAATACTATCTATCTGGAGAGTTGATTTTGATCCTAAATATAGAAACTAATTCTATTTTTTGTCAAATTTTTCCGAAATTATGCCTATTTGTATTCTTCCAACAATATTCAAGTAATAAATGGGGGAGGTAATAAAGGAAAATGATTGGGGTATTTTAGAAAAAATATAACATATACCAACTAACATAACTAAATAAGGAAAGATTATTGGGATGTTTTAGAAAAAAAATACAACATATTAACTAACATAACTAAATAAGAAAAGAGGATTGGAGTGTTTTAGAAAAAAAAATAACATACCAATTAACATAACTAATAAGGGTGTTCATGAGGCCGCTGCCGACTGAAAAAAATGCCTGGTCTAACTCGAAAAAAAGATGCCCATAACAAAATGCGCACATTTGGGCCCGTCACAGGGCAAGCTATACGCCCTGCCCATTTCGCGCTGCCCTAAAAATATATAAGATTATATATATATTAGTCTCTACATGTAAGATTCTATATTATATATTATATCATTATCACAATGTTGTAATATATATAATGTAATCTTATAGTTTTTTATTATATTTTAACAGTTTTTGAAATCATACCCCTCATTTAGTCTTTTTGTAGTGTGAATATTTGTCAAAATATTTCATAGTTCTTATTTTTTGAAAAAAATCAAGACTCAAATTGTATATTTATTTTGGAATAATACAATGAGTGAAATTATAAAATGTGAAATGTATTCAAAGTTCATAATAATGATTATCATATATATTATGATTTGGACAAGGTGTAGACACTTGGACAAGGACGCCCACCCTGCTCAAAATTACCCATGCTTTCAACGGGTTGGGCGGGCAGTGGGCTGCATTCAATTATCGGGTAAGGGTCCTACCCTTCCCAACCTTACCCATAAATACCTCTAATAACTAAAATCTTTAATTTAATTAAAGTAATTAAATAAATTTTTTATTTAGCAGGGAATTGAGTAATTAACAACAATCATAATGGAAATTGGTGTACGCACGCATATAGATGTCCTTTAAGATTTCGCACCCTTTAGCCAAAAAAAAAAAAGATTTCTCACCCAACATTACCTTTTGTTTCGTCGAACAACGAGAGGCTTTCCCATCCATTACCTCCATATCACTATAATGTCATTAAGGGTAAGCAAAAAAACTCGGAACCCGTGGGTCCCGCTCACAGCCCGCAATTTTTTGCCCGTCGAAGCTCGCCTATTTTGGGCCAGCGGTGTAAGCGGGCGGGGCCCGCCCGTTTATTATATGCGGGTACGGATATGGCCACGAGCCACCCGTGACCCGCTCGTACCTGTATATGCCCTGTCACTTAAAAAGAATAAATAAATAAACCCTCTCCTCTTTCAATATTTCCTGACCTCACACACACTCACATCATACTCTCTCAGACTCTCACTCTCCTCCATTCGACTCAGCCATCAGCCCCTCAAACCCTAACTTTCTCCATTCTTCTTTTCCATTCTCATTCTCAGATCAGACATCAGAGCTCAGAGGTGAAAGAGAGTCAAAGAGCAAGGGAAGGGAGGCGTCATTTTCTTCCCAACGCCGTCGTCTTCACTCTCGATCTCTCAGCCTCTCTCAGCTCAGAGTCGTCATCGTCGTCCCACCGCCGTCTTCCCTATGGCTCTCGTCATCTCAGCTTTGTTTCCTAAATCTCTAATTAATTTCACCAAACCAATCGCCTTCGCCTCTCAAGTCTCAACCACGCCTTTTCTTTTCCAAGTATTCCGTCCCATTCTCTTCCTTTTCAGGCTTTTAACTTGATTTTGCTTGATGGGTGCTCGATTAGAGCTGCCTTAACCATGTCTTGTTTCTTGGTTTCTTAAAAATTGGTTATGATTGTTGGGCAATGTAGAATATGGGACACTGATAGGGTGAGCAATTAAGGGCCTGGCTTCTAAAAAATTTAATTGATCATTGATCTTCTAGAACGATGTATGTAGAGGTAGCTAGTGGCTTCTGGCCAAAAAAAATAGGCGCACACTGGTTTTTTTTGTTGAAATATATGGGCTAAACGGGTAAATGGGCCACTGTTGAGTCCAGCATTGGCAGCTACTGAACCCACCATGTTGGGCACCCCAGGGGCCCATCTCTGGGACACCCCGGTATTGGCAAGCCCAACTCAGGTATTGTAGCCCAGTTGGGGGTAGCTCTCGCATACCCGACCCAATGCTGCAGCATTTGTGGGAAGATGCCGTGTCATTGGCGCACCCACGGGTTCGATCTCCCAACCAAGCACTTTATAGGCATTTTAGATGCCTCGCTTATCACCACTTGAGCTGCAGCTCAAGTGGTAAAGGCCATCCCCTTAGGGGGGTGATAGCCCGAGGTCTCGACTTCGAATCCCACCAGGGCTGCAGCCTGGGGATCGTGGATGCGAGAGCACCTTAAGACCTCAACAAAAATGTTGAGTCCAGCATTGGCAGCTACTGAACCCACCATGTTGGGCACCCCAGGGGCCCCTCTCGAGGTCACCCCGGTATTGGCAAGCCCAACTCAGGTATTGTAGCTCGGTTGGGGGCCGCTCTCGCAGACCCGACCCAATGCTGCAGCATTTGTGGGAGGAGGCCTTGTCATTGGCGCACCCACGGGTTCGATCTCCCAACCAAGCACTTTATAGGCATTCTAGATGCCTCGCTTATCACCACTTGAGCTGCAAAGCGAGGCATCTAGAATGCCTATAAAGTGCTTGGTTGGGAGATCGAACCCGTGGGTGCGCCAATGACAAGGCCTCCTCCCACAAATGCTGCAGCATTGGGTCGGGTCTGCGAGAGCGGCCCCCAACCGAGCTACAATACCTGAGTTGGGCTTGCCAATACCGGGGTGACCTCGAGAGGGGCCCCTGGGGTGCCCAACATGGTGGGTTCAGTAGCTGCCAATGCTGGACTCAACAGCCACCCGCCCGTTTAGCCCATATGTCTGGCCCGTTTGCTTATGGGCCAAACGAGTATGAACACGCCCGTACCCCGTGTATTATAAACGGGCGGGTAACGGGTACACCCACGGGCCACCCGTTACTCTCCCCTAAATGTCATTTCCATTTTTCTCCATTTTTATTTTTTGTGGCAATATGTACCTTAGCTACTGTGGAAGATGCCAATTATGGGTGTTCACGGGACGGGACGGGACCGGGACGCCCCCGTCCCATCCTGTCCCGAAGAAATGGGGTCGGGACAGGATTCTCGTCTTGTGTCCCATTCCGTCCCAAGGTTGTCCTGATCCCGATCGGGACTGGACGGGACGGGATTGTCCCGATTTTGTTTTTTTTAAAAAAATTATATATTTTTTTACTCTTTTTTTGTGTAAGATTTTTTGACAACCTTTATTCTTCAATGTTTTAAACTAATATCTGTGCAAAATAGAAAAAATTAAACAATAAAACATGTCACTAGCAAGCGGCATATGTATATTTTTTTTTCAATGAGCATTATATGTATATTCGAGAGATAGGGAACATGTAGCATATTAAAAAAAAGCTAGATTTTGATTCTTGAAGACAAGATTTTTCAACTACTACAACTATACTGTTAGATGACTATATATTACACTGAAGAATAAGGAACAATAAACAATTTAATGATGATTAGTTTTTACTCTTGAATACAAGATGTTTCAACTAACAAGGCACCGTAGTAAGAATAATGTTAGTTGAGTAAAAGTTATATTTTACAAACATGAATGAACATGTAGCATATTAAAAAAATATGGGTCTAATGGTAACTTCTTTAAAAAAATATGCATGAGATAAGAAAAATGTGTTTATAGATATTAGGGTCTTTGACTAAGAGAATTATTTAAGGGATTAATATTTCTAAAAAAAAATAAGATACTTCGGGACGGGACAGGATCGGGACGACCCTGTCCCGAGTCCCGTTCCAAAAAATTTTGGGACGAGACGACCGGGACGGGACAAACTTGAACACCCCTAATGCCAATCATCTTTCACGCGCTCACCCTTCTTAAAGGATATATACATTTGTAGGTATTAATTTTTATTAATTCTTTTTTTGGCATGGAAATAATAAAAAATGGTGTGCCCTCCAACAACTAGGGGTGAGCAAAATTAAACCGAAACCGAAAACCTAATCGAATCGAATAAAATTCGGTTTTTTCGGTTCGGTTATTTAGGTTTTCGGTACAAATTTGGTTTTAAAATTTTGGTTATTCAGTTTTTAGTTTTCGGTTCGGTTCTTATGAAAAAAAAATTCGGTTAAAACTGAATTACCGAAATAAAATATATATAATAGTTTTTTTAATGTAAATATAATAATTTTTTACCTAAGCCTCTTTTATTTACTTATCACATATATAAACCTAATTTAATTCAGTTTTTTTATCTTGTTTTTATTTGATTTGTTCCCCTTATAAAGTAATTGTTTATTTTATTTCCCCTCTTACATTCAGTTTTTTTTTTTATAAATTTACAATAGTTTTTTTTACCTTGATTATGGTTTCTAAGTTTTTCACTTTGTTTGTTGTATTAGGTAATGTTAAAATTGGTTTAATTTTTATTTTGAATATTTGATCCTACATTATTGAAAAATTGGGGTTGGAATCAGAATTTCGGTTATTTGAGAAAAAACCGAAACCGAACCGAAATATTTCAGTTTGGTTACCTGTTTTATTCAGTTTCAGTTTGGTAGGAGAAAAGGGCATAATTCAGTTTTCAGTTTTTTTCGGTTATTACAAAAAACAGAACCGAAATACCGAATGCTCTCCCTAACCAACAACTCCATATAAAGAGAGAATTTTTACTTCTTGTACCCCAAGAGGAAAATATAAGGTTCATGCATGCTAAGGCTTCTTACTTCTCTGATGTCAAATTGAAATTCGCACGAAAACTTTTGCTCCCCAGGTTTTTATGATGAATCAGTATCTCTATAAACGCTGATCACATCATGCTTCATTAGTTAATACCAGATCCTATATAATTTGAATAAATTACAATGAAATAATTTCATTATGCACATGCTGGTATTTATTTTAATTTTGTGTGTGTGTTTTGCTACCTAGAATAGACAGACATTCTAGGGACAATTAGAAACACTGACTCGAGGGTTGTGTTTCAAATTTATCTTCTCGATTGTATTATTTTACTATTGAGAAACAAAATAAGATCAAAATATTTCTTAGCTTAAAGACTAAATTGTGTGTCACATTACTATTAAAAAAACTTGTATCAAAACAACTACTGCAACTTGCCTTTGAAAACTCATTTATCATAATAGACTTGTGCTCTACTTGTCAGCTTGAAGTTTCAGGAAGGATCAAGAAACTGGATAAATCAATCCTCAGATATATTCCATTCAGTATGTAGATGCCTTAAATTTAATGCATTTCCAAAGTTGACAAAGTGCATCACAGAATATAATAATTAACGAAATCTTTTGGGTAATCGTATAGCCTAACCACCAATTAGGATACAGAAGAAATTGCTCGAAATTGCTCGGATTCATCTGACGTCAGAGTTTGTATTTGATTTTTTTTTCCGGGTAATTATTATCCACAAATTCAGCATTTGCGTCCGAAAATTACGTTTTGTTCCCTTGGACTAAGATGTCATCACTCATCCATATATAGTTTATATATAATTAGACACGCACATCGTATGTTTAATTTAGGCAAAGAAGAGAGAAGATGATCGTTGTTGAAATTTCTAAATCATAGCCAGATTATAATCTAAGATTAAGATACGGCAAAATCTAGAGCTGTGTTAATTCAAAACACATTACCTAAACTAGTGGGCATTGGCTTAAAATAGAAATCGACCTCACACCTTCCTCGCTTCAATGCTCTATGAATGCTTGATTCGAATTTGAAACAGTGCCCCTTGAGTGTAAGTTTTCTTCTTGGTAATAAACGACAATAATGTTCACAAATTCAATTTGTTACGCTGGCAATATATGTATTAAAATCGGCTTTCTTTTTTGTTACATTTCAGGTGAAGATATTTAATTTATTCTCTCTTACAAAGTTAAAAAAACTAGTAGTAATGCTTTAGATTATCACCTACATATTATCCAAAACATCGCGCGCTCGTGTATGAGTTATATACGCACCTCGTTTTCGTGAATGTTATTGCCTTTCCAATTGCGAGTCTTAAACACTCAGAAGTAAACATTAACAATTGGTTTAAAATTTGAATAATTTCGCTAGGCCGAGATGTAAATCATTAATAATTATAGTACCCCCTCTCTTCCATACTATAACTATAAAAGTAACATAAAATTTTTCTTATCTACATTATAAGAGGTAAGGTGAAAAAAAGATAATAAATTTTTTTACTTCCATTTTTACTCTTAGAGAATTTTAAATGTATATCAGAAAATTACATCAATTTTACATATAACAAATGGCTTAACTGATTGATTTGTATGGTTTAGTTGACTAACTATGTTGTTTATATTTCAAAAGATTTTCTTAAAATAATAATATAAATATAAATTAGAGACATCTACTGACATTTTACCCCCATAACATTGAAGTGGTGATATAGGAGGTGACAGGGACAGCATCAAATTAAGTGGGGAGGGGCCAAAACATGGGTGAGGAGTAAGGAGTGGCGAGTGAGGGAAAAGGGTGATATTGAAAAAGGCCAAAAGGGTGAGATACTGACTACTGAGTTCAGTGAACGTAGAAGCATAAAAAATATATTTTAGTGTGGAGTAAGTAGGGAGTATAAAACAGTTATAATAATATAGGGGATTCCCACAAGTCTAATGGTAGCCCACCAAACCAGACTTGAAATCAGTACCCAAAAGATATTTTGTCCCTCTCCATTATGACAGACATATCCACAGTTCCACATATAGCCGCGTGGGGTGAACGCATTTTTAAGCCCTCCCTCCAAAAGGTAAAATTAAAATGTGGGTTGGAAATTTTACGGTCACGAGTAAGAAAAGCCAATGACGACTTGTTTAGTTGCCAGAGTTAGTGGCTTGCTTCTTGTTCACACCAATATGTTTGTGATGATTGATCAATGATTATTGAATGCCCACATTATATGATTAAGCCAAGCAGGTTATGTCTTGAAACACATTCTCATAGCACTGATCAAGCCGACAGCATAAAATAGGATTAAATGTCATGTCTGCCCCAAAAGCATTTTTGGGTCTAAATTTATCTTGAAAGTATGAAAATTGATCAATTTTGCCATTTACTATTAAAAAACCCACGTTGACTGTTAAGTAATGGATGTTGATCGGTAATATTTTAACGATAAAGGGCAAAATTGATAATTTTTTATACTTTCAGGGTAAATTTAGACCTAAAAATATTTTCAGAGCAGATAAATACACCTTACACACTTCAGGGATAAATATGAGCTTTAACCCGCCCAAAATATAAGTATGAGTACTCTATAATTCAATCCATGACGTGGTCATTAGCAGCCGGTAGGCATATTAATATAAAATGTATAAAAGCGTTCACACGCCCCTTAATCATTCTTTTTGACCTTTTGATAACAAAATTACAAAACACGATTAGTACTGATGTGATATTTTTCCGTCATTATCTTTTTGTCTATGCCGTTTTGGCTTGAGCTTGAAACTAACTTGAATATAATTGTTATGGATCCTCCAGTTTTAAATAAATGAGGGTGCCTATGAGCATATTCAAGATTTTATTGACTCGAGTCAAGATTTAATTATTTTAAAATTTATAATTGCTCTACTTCAAAAAAAAAATCCTGGATAAATCTAAATTTTCTCAATACTCCCTTCCATTATATGGACAACTGAGCATCTGATTTTCCCAAAATTGCAAATAGACATGACTACTTTTTTTTTCTTTCTAAAAATATGAATATAGAAGCTCCAATGTACCATACAGACTTCAATTTCCGCCCAGCATGAATTCTCTAGATCGTACAGCTAGCATGAAATATGTCGCCACACCTCTAAAAATAGAAGCAATAGTCGTGTAAAGGATCTTTCGAGTCCCATATTGCTGCCCATAACAGATCATAGAAGAAAAATGAAATTATAATAAAAATTCTTAATAATAGTCACAGGAATATAATCTTACTACATTTCCCAATTTCCTTGTTAGGGGGAATGTAACGAGTAAAAATCTTTTGAAGAATCCTACCATAAAAGCTAGTTATTAGAGTTGTTCCCCAATAATCTGTGTTCATTACAATGATATTTTTGTGGAGAGGCATAACTACCTTTAAAAGGTTTTGACCGGAAGGGTTGACCAACAAAAATTTTGAATAAGGTGTCATAGAATGAAGTCGTCACGACATCGTCTTGGCCTATTGACCCGAGAGGGCTTCTTACGAAGGGTTTTGACTGGAGGAGCTGACTGACAAAAACGCCAAGCGAAGAGCCGAGTGAAGTCGTAGAATAGAGCCATAGGGACATTGGCTCTCAAAGGGGGTGTATTGTTACAAGTTTTACATCGAGATTTCATTAAAAGAAGAACCTTATAAGGCATTGATTCCCCCACTTCATGGCATGTTTCTTGCGTGTGCTCCGCCTAACTTGTCACCCAAATCCATTGCATAATGGGATCCCACTTTTCCAACCATGTTGTCCTCCTGGGCCATCACAGAAAATTGCATTTAGGTCTTAAAAGGAAATTATTATCCAATAAGTCCCAACGATTTATTAAAAGAAATGTCACAGTTAACAAGTAAAAAAATATAATTAACATGTTAATAGAGTTTGTTTAATATTAATTATCTTTCTTTTTCTTGATATGCAATGTAATTATCCCAATAAGATTTCTTTGGGAGGCGTAGAGTTGAGTTGACTCTGTTTGGTGACGAGAAAAACGAGTGAAGGAAAAAATCAAAAAGGAAAATTCGTGGATGGTGGATGGAGCACACACCTGAGGCTGAGGGGCTGAGGCGCACGCCTATTTCTGAGAAGAAACTTCTTACTATACCTTTCTCCCTTCGTCAGTCGTCACCGTGTCTCGTGCCTTTGACAGAGACCATGCAATTTTTATTTCTGTTTCCAACAAAATGAATCCCATCCCAATCCCAAAATATATATCTTTTCCGCTGGTGAGAGAGAGAGGAGAGAGAAAGGGGCTCGCATTAAGCAACAGGAGCTTTAAATGAGAGTTGGTTGAAGGTGGTTTCTTTCGATCTACTCTTACGGACTAAGCATTGCCCTGCCCAGCCCAGCCCTTCCCTTCTTTCCTCTCTATATATAATAATTACACCTAACCCATAACTCATCCTTAAACCCCAAATCTCTTCCTTCAAAGATCCATCGTACCTCTGTTTCTTCGATTCCTCTGAGTTCTCAAATCCTGATGGATTTTGTGGCGATTCCTTTTCCCTTCCCTTCTTCCCTGCCGGGCTCCTTCGGGTGCTTCATTGACAGGGTTAGGCGCATGAGCACCCTCGCCGTTTCTGTTATAATTGGAAACATCTTCTCTGCCATCTTGACATTTTGCTTTGCCTTAGGTTAGATCATTCTCTTACTTGCCTCTGTCATTTCGAGCTATTTTTCATTTCCTCCTGCTGGGTTCACCTGGAATTGTTTTTTTTTGTGCTCCTACGTTTACGTTGAATGTTGATATGTCCAAGATCGTTGAATTCGTAGAGCGTAATTTTTTGTGTTTTCGGTGAAGACATACAAGCACTTTAAGCACTTTTGTTTTCTGTGGAAAAAAAGAAAAAAAGAAAAGAAATCTGGGGGGTGCCTTTTGTTTGTCGGGTTGTTTGTTGTCATGTTGTTCATCTTTGTTTTTATCTATTCTCCCGGCACACAAAAAAAAAAATATCCAAAATCTCTGTTCATCCCGTTTAATTTCCAGCGTTTAGCTTTTAGATACGCCTGTGGTTGAAGTTCATTAAAAGCTAACAAGCTAATAATGGCTTGTTTGTCGGCAGTGGGAACATTATTGGGTGCCATGACAGGAGCTTTGATAGGACAAGAGACTGAGAGTGGCTTCATTAGAGGAGCAGCGGTTGGTGCCATATCCGGAGCTGTTTTCTCCATTGAAGTGTTTGAATCTTCTCTTGTTCTCTGGCAATCTGATGAATCTGGGATTGGGTGTCTCTTATATCTGGTGAGTAACTAACTACCAAGCAGGCTTGATCATCAATCTTTCGTTCCTCTGGAAGTTTTTACTTATGCAGCTGAAAATAATTGCGGTCTCCTGAGATTTGGTTGCCATTCTAACTTTCTGAATTGTGCAGATTGATGTCATAGCTAGCCTACTGAGTGGGAGACTTGTGCGTGAGAGGATTGGCCCTGCTATGTTAAGTGCTGTCCAAAGTCAGGTAAGCATTTGTTTTAAGTGATGAGACATACATTTAGATATTAACTCTCATCTAGCAGATTGCTCATTATCTCTGCTCTTAAATATCAGATGGGTGCAGTTGAAACAAACTTTGAGGAGGTTCAAAACATCTTTGACACTGGTGGTTGCAAGGGTTTAACAGGGGATTCTGTTGAGAAGATCCCAAAGATCACAATCACAAATGATAATATCATTGATGCTTCGGGTGAAAGAGTTTCTTGTTCAGTCTGCCTCCAGGTTTGTATTGTTGCATTTTCTGCGTTGTGTGATTACGTATATTTGTATCTGCATCTGAAGAAAAGATTATCCACTTTCGGAATTGACATTGAGCATTTGTGCGTATTCAGGACTTTCAGCCTGGTGAGACAGTTAGAAGTTTGCCTCATTGTCATCACATGTTCCACCTACCATGCATAGATAAGTGGCTCTTCAGGCACGGTTCATGTCCGTTATGCAGGAGGGATCTGTAATTTTGTATATTCATAGCTACAAAAAATGTTCTTTGATTGTTTATACAGTATCACTTCTAGGGCTTATAATGGGTTCCGGGTAGCATCCCATGAGCCTATCATTGTACTAAATTAGTGTAAAGAAAATTTTGATATATGAAATAGTTTTGGCTCCTGCCTTCACTAATATCTTTTCAGATGTTTTACTGTTGGAGTTCCTAATAGAGGAATGGATGAAGTTCTTATCTAGTAGTCAATAGTGTACGTATACATCTTCTAGACTCAATTAATGAGAGGGATGAAGATGAGGAAAAAATATGTGAAATACTCAAAAGATCCACTCACTGTCTTATTCTCGATCCTGGTTGGGATTTTTGCTGCGGTAACAAGTGCTTGTGATTTGCCCCGTTCTGATTCAAACATCAGAAATGAGGTGGTGTTCGCATAATACACGTCTTGGGATTAATAATCACATATGGTAGAATACTACCAAGTTTCGTTTCTTTCTTCAAAATTTGGCATTGCCAAACGATCCCTTCATTCTAATTGTAAAAAATGGAAAGTGTGAAAGACAAAATGTTGTGTGAAAAAGGAGATAAGAAAATCAATTCAAGATGAAATACAGGAAAAAGGGAATGCGAAGAATCAGACAACGGGTCTCCATGATTTTGATTTCCCAGTCAAATTCATTAAAAACAGCCACCAGTCCTTAATCCTCCTTGTTCGGGTCAAATATCTTCGATTGCTCATCTGCGGCCTCAAATCAAGCAGGAGGCACATGATGATGAAATCTGAAGTCTATGATAATGAAAAAGTCCTTATTACAAGAGGTAGTCAACTTTTATTCACGTGCCAACAAAACATGTTGGAATCATTTATTATGGGTAGATTTAAGAAAGTTTTCCATTTTTACCCCTTACTCATTTATTATACACACGTTCTCTCCCATCTTTTCATCATTCAATATACAAGGACATAAATAGAAAACAAACATTTATTATTATGACTTTTGCATGTTCCCTCTTATATTTTGAACTAAAAAATTTGCCATGTTACCTCTTATATTTTGGACCGAAGGGAATAAATACACTACAAGAAAAAAGTTGGTTTGTAACGGTTTAAATCATTGATTTGTCATGGTTTTAACTGTTACAAACACATTTGTCACGGTTTTACTAACCGTGACAAAACCATTCGTGGCAAACCGGTCTGTAATGGTTTGAACAAACCGTTACACACTAGTGACAAAACCGTGACAAACGTTTGTCATGGTTTTAACCTTACAAACGTTTGTAACGGTTAAAACCGTGACAAACTGTCGCGGTTTTCCAAAAAAAATTAATATTTATCATGGTTTGGTATTTCAGATTATTCATTACATTTCTTGAATATCTATCGGATTTTTGTTTAATTAAAATATTATAAATGACTTTTTAAGTAATCATATATAGAATTACTTTCATATATTTTTATGTAGAAGAATAACCATCATTGTTAAAAGATAAATACCCTGCAACAAAAATATAAAAAATTAGAAATCATTTAAAATAAATTCGAATTATATGGGAATAAAATAAATAGTACATCTGATTTAAGGAAAATTAGCAAGAGAAGATGCAGCAACAGAAACATATATATGTAGGTGTAGGAGATGAAAGGAGAGGAGAGGAGAGGAGAGGAGTGTGTGTAAAATGGGGGGAGGGGTTTATGTAGGAGTTGGCATGCCGTTTTTCACGATTTAGCTCCCAAAACTTTCGTGCAATATTTATCACTGTTTTGGGCCCCAAAACCATGACAAAGAGCCCATTTGTCACGGTTATGAGTGCCAAAACTGTGACAAATCTTGGCCAAAATTATTAAAAAATGGCAAAATTAACGGTTTAAACCGTTACTAAGGTTTCGAACCGTGACATTAGTATGTGACTTTGTCACGGTTTGCACACCGAAACTGTGACATATGCCCAACAAATTTTTTTTAATGACAAATGCTTCCTTTTAAAAAAAAAATTATGTAGCTTTGTCACGGTTTGATATGTTAAAACCAAGGAACAAAAAATCGGACCGGCCGGTTCAACCGTGAACCGGCCATTGGTCCGGTCCGATTGGCACAAAAACCGGGGGACATTTGACCCGGGAAAAACGGTTAACCCGGCCGACCCGGTCAAGACCCGGGTTGAACCGGCCAACTTTTTTTTTTTTTTTTTTTAAAAAAATAATTTTATTTTTTTATAATTCACCTAATTACTAACTTTCACTCCACTCAATTTTAGAAATTAGGAAAATATAATACTTTAAATGCTATTTTACTTGCATATACTTAATATTTCATTATTGTTACTCTTAATATTTATATTTTAATCTGTGAATTGTAGAATAATATTTATTTTCACGTGTAATCAACTAATATTTTCTTTTTTCCCTATATAGAAACATTAAAATATTCATATTTGATGAATCATGCATACCTATCTACATTTACATTTTGATATTAGTGATTATTAATGTTAATATTAATAAAATTTTATTATTTTAATATAACCGGTTTGACCCGATCCGACCCCCGGTTGAACCTTTGACCCTTGAACCAGTGCCTCGTCCGGTTCGATGTCCGATCCGGCTTTTTGAACCTTGGTTAAAACCGTGATAAAATGTTTCCCTCCACATGGAGGGAAGCTTCTTGCGACATTTGTCATGGCTTTTTACATGTAACTATGACAAATGTGTCAAATTTTATATTTGTCATGGTTTTTTGTCAACCGTGACAAATTGTACATATTTGTCACGGTTGTACACAACTGTGACAAAAAAACCGTTACAAACCGACTTTTTTTTGTAGTGATAGTTGTGGTCAAAATTGTTCCTGGCTAAATCAAAGGTGTAATTAACATTAAATTCGTTCCATTCAGAGGTTAGTACTAAAAGTGAGGTACAATAATGGCACATGATGAAATGTGAAGTTTATTATGATAAGAAATTCGTGTAGGGCACGTTCTTGGCGGGAGCAAAACTGGAAATATTGGGGAGTAACTCACTGAGGCCATGATCGATCCATCCGTTCACCTGCCATATTAAAGAAGCGTACGTACCTGAGGGAGCACAAATTGGCATTTAAAATTTCAGTGAACCGAAATAAAAGCAGTCCCTGTCCACTGCTCAATTGATGGCATGTTATCTCATTCATTCAATGTTTAAGATGTTTTAGCCTCTTGCTAATATTGCTCCAACCTATCTTTCTGACACGAGATAATGTAGAGTGGAGGCGCAGCACTTGCACAGTTGCACTCACTCTGCCACATTTACACCTCCTTCATAACTTGCCAACTAATGGGCCTTTTCAAATCAAAATAAGCCCATCTTTTTTGTCAGTCCTCTTTTTAGTAGTCTAAAGTAGTTCACTAAATGTGGGCAAATCTAAGTGGAGATTCAAATGTTAGTTTGTCATGTTGGGAAGGACTAACTATTTCTGGTCCCTCCATGGGATGATTTACTTGTGCTATATTCTCTGTATATTTGTCCATGGCTTGATGTTTTACAAGATAAGATGAGCGTATAAACAAGTTTTAAGTTTTCTTTGTACGAACTAGTGTATTGTGACTCCACACTGTTCATGACTCTCTAAAACTATGATTTATTTAGTGTTTTCAAATTTGTTAGATACTGACTCCACACTGTTCATAACTCTCTAAAACTAAGATTTATTTAGTGTTTTCAAATTTGTTAGATACTACTCTTTTAAATCCCTAAACAGAATTAATCAAAGGAAAGCCTGCCGTCTTATTCGTATTTAGAAGTATGGAGGGTTGAGTGAGTAAAAATCCAAGTTGTAAAGGAAATCTATCAACATTTTGTGCCGGAATGGCACTAATCAAAATATGTAGTTTTGTATCATTACCTTGCAAAAAGCCATGGACTCAGAAAATTACACCGACACGGAAAATTATACTTCAGGTTGATATTATGTTCTTTTTTAATGGTGTAACACAATTTCATTGGTTGCGTACAAATGTTATGATTTCCTGTATAGGTTTCGTTCTTAATTTTTTAATGGACACTTTTTGCCAAAAGTGGTTATATTCATGTGATCATCTTCACATGTGAGGGGTGAAGCTAAGTATTTAAGAGTTACGTGTGGTTTTAAATTCCATGACTCATGAGTATTTAATGAAAAACTTTACCTATCCTAGTTCAAACGGAAAAGTTCATGGACCTCCTTAGCTGTCTTGTTAATTCTCCTTTCACGCAATTTTTTTTTTTTTTTTTTTTGCTGGCATTGGAGCAGATAGCTTAGATTTGATCGAACATACAAGTCCAAACCTGGGGTTGAAAATTTCAAACCAGAAATACTTTGGTGGTCCTTCGGCTTTTTGAGAAGCCTTTAGTTATGTTAGAGAGAAACATAAATTAAATAATGGTAGAACTCCATTAATTAAATTGACCGATAACCCGTTGGTCAGTGCCGTTTGGATCAAAATGATATTTACGTGATCGATCAGTGCCGTTTGGAAATGCCAATGATCATAATCCGAGAAATTTCCTCACTCATGTGGCTAAATTAAAGGTTATATTAATATTGCCTGCTAGAAATAGACAAAGATGCCTAGAGATATAAATGCACGCACCAAAGGTCAAGACTCCCGTATGCCCACAACTTAAAAGATTAGGGATCTTTTAATTACTAAGAATTTTATCTTCCCATAATTGATTTCATATGGAGAGTTAAGTATATTTAAACCATGTAGACATCACAGAGGCATTCTAAATTTGATCTTTTAAAAGTAATAATTTTTGTAATCGATACAAAATTTAAAATTAGATGTGGACCGTCCAAATAAGATGTATATATGTTTAACTATCTTGTAAAAAGAACCGATTCTTGGCTAACCCAACAAATAATTCCCCTAATATATTGGTATCTTTATTTTCTGAGCTACATACATATTAATTAATCAAAAGGATAATCAAAATAAATATATGTAAAGTCATTGGCATGTTTATGTCAAGTTGTAGGCAAAAACAAACGCTAAAGGGCATGATGAGATTGGCATTTTAAGATGTTCACTGTACAGATGAGCTCGATGTGTACTTAATAAAGAAGAGATAAATAAAAAGTTTACTAGGTCAATTGCATTAAATATCATACCTTAGGAGATGCTTATCTAGAAGGCTGGAAATAGAATATCTTTCCGCAGTAATAAAATACTCCTCAAGTCTTATGCTTCATGACATAAAATAAGGAAATGGCCAAGTTAATTGGGTCCATCGCGAGCTACTTAATTTGGCTGTGTAGAGATACATTAATACCACTAATAGTTAGTTATATGTTTTCACTTCCAGGTGACGGGGATCTTTGGCGGTTTGGCTTATATGCCGTCCGAAGATAAGACCAAGTAAACCAAGACATGCCTTTCTGGGACACAGTGGATTCGCAGTTCAAGAGTATAACTAGTCATAGAAATGTAAGATAGCAGAGGACAACGTTATCATAATTAGATTGCAATGGATAATCAGCACCGCCATTTATTGGCTGCTCCACCGCCGGAAACGGCAAAGCCACCCAATTCCAAAAGCAGCTACCACCTCACTCTGTTGGTAGTGTTTGTTTCAGGCATTTTATTTTTTACAGTAATGGTAGTTTCATTGTTGTACTGCCTCATCAAGAGAAAGAGTATTCCACTTAAATGCATGAGGAGTTCGAAAGGTGAGCTAAAAGTACAATGAACGAAATTTGGAAACAGAAATTTTCAAATCCAAATTTAGTTTTTGTTAACTTGATGGCTCTTAATGTTGCAGGAGGAAAAGATGAAAAGAGTTTGAAATATGATAACATATCATTGAGACGTTTTGATTTGGAGGAACTAAAGAAGGCCACAAATAATTTTAGCCCAGATTGCTTTCTGGGTTCTGGTGCATTTGGAACGGTGTATAAAGGAACCTTTGAATTAGAAGGAACATTAGCCATTAAAAGAGCTCATGGTGAATCATTCTTAAGCAAGGCAGAGTTCATAAATGGTCAGATTTTAATTTGATAATGATTTATCCGCAACTCCACCTAAGTTGAGCCAGTAATAATATTGCATGCTTGTCCTTTCCCTTGTTGCAGAAGTGAGGCTCATTTCTAAAGTAAAGCACAGAAATCTTGTTAGTTTGGTGGGATATTGTGAAGAACCTGGTAAGATTTTTTCATTGAAAAGTGATAATGAAGTATATATAAGATACGTGATGAAATTTCTTAGTAAAAGATATTAAAAGAGCAGGACTTCTCATGCTAATATGGTCGTATCATTATTCCTTAAGCAGGAGATGGGGTCCAATTGCTGATTTATGAGTACGTGCCTAATGGCTCTCTGCTCGAGTACATGATGGGAAAAAGAGGGAAGAGCTTGACTTGGAGGCAAAGAGTGAACATAGCAATAGGAGCAGCTAAAGGTACACTTACATTTTCTTCCTTCCTCTTTTTTTCTCAAACCAAGACACTAAGTTCATTGTTAGCTAACAAGAAATTGTCTTGAAATTCTGGATGTTTTATAGGTATAGCTTATCTGCACGAAGGGGTGAGACCAAGTATAATTCACCGTGACATAAAACCAAGCAACATCCTAATAGGAGACATGTTTGAGGTTAAAGTTTCAGATTTTGGGTTGATAAGATCGGGACCAATTGGTGATCAATCTCATGTTAGTAGTCAAATCAAAGGAACACCAGGATACCTTGATCCCTCTTATTGTTCAACCTTTCACTTAACTACTTTCAGTGACGTTTATAGTTTTGGTGTAATACTTCTCCAACTTATTTCTATTAGACCAGCTGTTGATGCCACAAAAACTCAAAATATTTCTCATATTATTGATTGGGTAAGTCGTTCAAATCTTCCTTTAACTATAATATAATTCCCCCCTATTTTTTTTTATAATAACCTTTGGAAAATGGGTTTTGTGTGGAAGTGTTCAAATCAATGATGGTGACCATTTTTCTTGGATTTATACCATTACAATGACTATGGTTAATGCAGGCAAGACCTAGCATAGAGAAGGGTAACATTGAAGAAATTATAGACGTCAATTTACTATGTGAGCCTTGCAATATGAAGATCATGTTGAAGATGGGTCAGCTCGCCCTTAGATGTGGGGCTCAAGTGCCAAAGCATCGTCCTACAATGGCTCAAGTGTGCCAAGAGCTAGAAGAAGCTCTTCATGAAGCTGATAAATTGATTGGAAAACCACCTTCAAAGAATTATAGAAGATCTAGTAACACATCTCAAGAATTAACAAAATTAGAGGATCTCAAATCTATAGGTAACTATGACTCTTCACAGAGTTTTGTAAGCATAAATGGTGTTGGGTTTCAAAAGTTTCATATTGATATGGATAGTTTATCCTTTCAAAGTGAAAACTTAAGATGTCTAGAAAATAATAGTATTAGTATTGACACTGATGTCAACACTTTGAGGAGAATTCAAGAAGACAAGGCCAAGCAAAACTAGAAACTTTAATGAATTGCGTCCTCCTTTGTGAATTGTCGTTTTAATTCACAATGATAATTCATTATACTGTCATTTTAATTGTGTATCAATTACGATTACAATCACAACTTAAAAAAACAACAAAAATTGTTGCAAAAGAAGGAAAATAATTGACTGGGACTGGAGGTGCTTTACAGACAACTAACTCAACATTAACAAATCTAAACTCAAATAATATTTCAATAAGCTCATTTTCACCTTAGTCTGTCGATTTTAATAATCCTTGGTTGTTCTGTCAGTTGGAAAACATCATAATTTCAACTTCCTTACATGATAATGTAATTCTCTTAATATGTCTTTTTTTTTAAAAAAAAAAAGGTTAGTATCATTGTAAGTCCTAATTGTTTGATCAAATATTAGTTTAAGCTCTTGTAGTCATCAATCGTCAGTATCATTTCATATAGTTTCTTAATGATTTGGTTTAGGTTTAAGTATAGAGATTAAAACCAAAATTTGTTAAATGAAAAAAACATTAGAATGGTATTTAAAAAAAAATTATCATTTAATTAAAAAATGCGCTTGAACTTTTGCTGGCAGGCACCGTTTAAGTCTGTCTAGTGGGCTGCACATTAAAAAAAACAACCCTTGCTTTATATAAAATTTGCACCCCATGAAGCATCTCTATCCTGATCAAACTGAAACATGCAACGGTACCAAAAAGTCTAAAGTCTAGCAAAATTGGCGGCTTCAGCTGAAGCATTGAGTGCATATCTCGTTACAAAATTAACTACCACTTTCTTCTAAAAGCATCTTCGCATTTTCGCTGTGTGTCAAGAGGCTTGCATACACTTTGATTGAAGCCTTTGAGAACTCAGCTAATGACTCTAAAACGCAACAGAACTCACTCTGAAAAGCCTTTAAAGTAATATGCTGTGTTTCTAGCATACTAGCTCGGTGCTTTGCCCTCCCTTCATCTAGCTTCTTCCTATATATTTCCAGAAGTTCTTTCTGTTTTGACAAATATTGAATTGGAGCACGCACAGATTGCTCTGGTCCAAGAATTTTGCACTCCTCCCTTTGAAAAGCAATGCTCCTTCTATCAACTTCATTGGAAAGTTCATCAACCTTCCTCTTTTGTCTCAGCTCCTTCCCTTGTTGAACCCAGAGAGACTGTACCTCTTTGCCAAAGCTATTTATTGCATAGGTAACTTTCCTATCAGGCATTTTCTCCAGCCAAGCCAACCAGTCATGAAAGATAACAACTATCGGTGGCTCATTTATCTTATAAGGCAGAGATGAGTATATTCCCCAAGGGTATATTTCATGAACTTCACTGATTGTGAACTTAGATAGCCATCCATCAAGAGCCTCAATATATGCCTTCTCTGCAGAAACAATGGCGGCAAAGCAAGTACGCCAGTTTTGAAGCTCTGCCTCCAGCTCAATCGTGGCTAAACGATGCGAGCCATTGCAAAATTTTCCATATGCAGGGCAGTTAAAGAGTCTCACTTGATTCAAGATTTGGTATTGGGCTTCATGCGATTCCAACATCATCTTCCAGTGTCTCATGAGGCTGCATAGGTCAAGGAAATGGGGTTATGACAGTTGAAAATTTAGGACTCTCAAGATTTTGGGTAAAAAATTGAGGCTTACCCATTTAGCAGCTCAACAAATTGTGGCAACAATTCTTCACTTTTCAGTTTTAGGATTTTTTTTGAAATCGATTCAGCAGTTTGAACAGAAACCAGTAGCCTGGTATGTAATTCTACTACTTCAGCAGTACATTTATCCCCGTAACTGATGCCATCTTTTCGGGCTTTTTTCTTTCTAAGTCGAGAGCACTTTCTCTCAAATATTTTACAGATTTCCCCTCCAGCCTGAACATACAACGAAGAGGATCAAACTTCAAAACTCAATATAAGTTATTTTCCTTTAAGAAGCATAATTTACATTTAATTCAAACTGAAGTTAAATGGCTACCACCCTTGTAGCTACTGCTAGTACAGATAGCTCTTGCACGCTGTTTATATTTACATTCTAAAATGATCAAACATTTTTGTCCATGGTTACCGTGGTTTATTTCATTTTCAAAATACCATTCAGATTTCTTTAAGTGGATCCTCCTGGCCTACAAATAGAGTGGAGCATGACCAGTATGTCGATATATTTCTACAGGAAACACGCCTAACTGTTGATTAACTAATACTATGCACATACTATCGACATGGAGACATCAAACAACTAAGGCGGTGCTTTTATAATTTCCTACTATAATGTTAGTCATCCATGCACAATTACTAGGGAAGAGAAGATTTTGCAAAGAAAAAAAATTGAAGAGAATAAAAAGTCCAATTCCGATCTTTGCATATGCTACGTACCTTAACCTCCTCATAGAGTTTCTTCTCCCAAGCATACAACCTTTCTATTGTGGATGAGTGACTACCAGATTCCATTCCTCCACATTCATCGTACGAATCGACACTAAGTTCTGTCCATGAGGAAGAACTTTCCGAACTTGAGAGCAGCAAGCTCTTACTGGATGAAGAATGCAATGAATTGGATCGGTTCCATGTTACTGACCGAATCAGTTTCTTCGAGCTCTCTGCATCGATTAAGAAACTAATATTTTTTATAAACTTTTAATCTCGGCAATAAATAAGCATGCATGTAAAGAGCAAGAAATATGTGCAACGATGGTCAAGCTTATTACTGCGTGATTAAATAACAGTGGAATGTTTTAAAAAATACGTAAACAATTATATAATGGAAATTTTACTACACAAAAATTTACAGGAGGGTGAGAGAAAAGTTGCTTGATTTCCCTCTTCACAGCTATTCAATCATGCAAATGCAAAACACCAACGATAACAGCAAGAAAGGATATAAATCTAACTCACCTTTGATATCGTCCAGCCCAGATAAGAAAGGGACCTTATTAGCCTCAAGCATCCTTGAGATAATCTTACCAGAGTTGTAAGCTTTGATAAAATGGTTCTCTACATCCTTCAACGCTTCCAACAGCTCCCTCCCATCTTTCTCTCCATTAATCTGCCTCAAATCTTGGCTCCCACATGCTTCCAATCTGGAATCATCCCTGCCTCTAGTATCCTTAATCTCATCCACAACTCTTGTTCCAGTTCCCACCCTTACTCTATCTTCATATGAGTTGTGAGTTAACCCTCCCACATCAAACAGATTGAAAAAATCCCACTGATAACTCCTCCTTGGGGATGCCAAGGGTGCACTCACATCACCATAAAAATGCTCACACAAGGGTTCCTCTTCATCACTGAACTCCTCATCTTCTTCCTCGCAATTTCTTCGGTCTTTAGATTCTTTCCCTTCTGGGGTTCCTCCTTGGTAGGGTTCAGGTGGTTTATGTTGAACAAAAACGGGGTTGTCAACTAGAGCAGCGACTACCAATATCAGGTTCTCTCCGCGCACTCGCGTGAGAGTTAGGGTTCTCTCCACCAGTGGTGTGAGAGCGAAGTGATCGAGGAGGCGATCGGAGTTAGAATAAGGTGATCAAGGAGTGATCGGAGGTAGTGGTTGTGGTTAATGAAGTAATCTGATGGAGGAAAACAAGATCAAAGCACCGATAATTTGGAGAGAAGATGAATCGAAGAGGATTTTAATCGGTAAGGTTTTAGCGGATCGTAGCTTATCGAAGGCTGTGATGGAATCGATTCTCCAGAAGGCTTGGAATCTGCAATCAGGTTTAGAGGTAATTGTCGTGACTGGAAATGCTTTTCTATTCAAATTTGATAAGAAGGAAGAGTATGATAGAATACTCCGAGGTCGTCCATGGTCTGTAAATGGTAGCTTATTGAGTTTACACGAAAGATCTAGCTTCAAATCTGTTGAGGAATTTAATTTTGGCCTATGTCCTGTGTGGATTCAATTGCATAATGTTCCTCTTGAAGCTATGTTTCTGGAAAATGTGTTGACAATAGGAGGATATGTTGGAGAGGTTGTTATGGCTGAGGATCCATACTATGATGGTAAGCATAGTCGTGGTTTTCTGCGAGCCAGAGTAGTATTGAATCTGAGGAAGGCCTTAGCATATGGTTTTTGGATGCCAACGCCGGATGGTAGTGATGTGTGGATTACTGTGAGATATGAGAAATTGCCTAGTTTCTGCTATCGTTGTGGAAAGATTGGGCATGATCATAGGATTTGTAAAGCAGAGAGGCTGCGTTCTGCTTTTAATTCAGAGGAGCCTAGATATGGTGCGTGGTTGTCAACTATGCTATGTCGGAATATTGATGAAGCGATGGTGATTATAAGAAATGATTGGCCGGAAGCTGAGATGGCGAGGAGGAAGAAAGAAGAAGCGATTCAAAGGAGATTGAATCAGAAAAAGGAGGAGGTTAGCAGTTTCAATGAAGATGAGTTATTCAGCATTAAAGTAACGAGAAGGAGAGAAGAAGAGAAGGTGGAGAAGAGGAAGAGTAAATCTGTTTTGGAGGAAGTTGCAATACCTGAAACTGTGGAAGTCAAGAGTTCTGGCCTGCTAAGTCGTCGGAATTGTGAAGGGGAGACATCTGCAGTAAGGCAAGCGAGGCCTCAGTTGAATGAGGATTTATTAGAGGATCAGTTTGTTTTGACTAAGCAAGGGATTGTGCTAGGGGATGCAGGAATGAATAATTTGCATGGAAGTGGATCAAGATTCGTTGTTGATGAGATGCAGGAATTGGATTCAAATCCAATGGCTATTGTTCCTTACAATGGGGGGGTTTTGGTGGAGATTGTTGATAAATTGAATTGCTTGAGGCTGAAGAGAGAAGCTCCTGAACCTTTGAGTTCTGAGAAAGTGAAGAGAAGGAGGATTACAGAGGTTGTGGATGTAAAGAAGCGTGAGATTTCTGTATATGCTTCCAATCTGAAGAGAACCAAGGCTAAGGCAAGGAAAGGGATTAGGAGGAAGGGGAAGGAAGTGAAGGAGGAAATTTTGGAGGAGAGTAGAGGAGAAGAGATAGTAATGAAGGAGAATGAGGGTATGGTGAATGGCGTATATGACTTTGTATTCAATGCGAGTAAGGGGAGTAAGAAGAGAGTAGTAGCTGTAGGCGAAGGTGGCTGGCCTTTATCAGCCACCCAAGCATCATGAAGATCCTATCTTGGAACTGTCAAGGTTTGGGAAGAGCCTTGACAGTGAGAAATTTAAAGGACTTGGTGAGGAAAAATAGTCCTGAAATTATCTTCCTTATGGAAACAAAAATAAGCTCTGGGAGGTGTAGGAGAATTATGAGGAATTGTAGTATGATTCATGAGGAATATGTGGAGCCTAGAGGTTTGTCTGGGGGTTTGGCGATTTGGTGGAATGATGAGGTGAATTTGACTTTCCTGTATAAGTCAAGGAATCTGGTTCATGTGGCAGTTGAATCAAGCGGTCAGTTAGTTCCACAGTTGATCACGTTTGTCTATGGGCCACCGAAGGAGGGGGAAAGAAGGCTGATATGGAATAAGGTGAGAAATTTGGCAGCTGGCATTAAAGAATCTTGGTTAATGGTGGGTGATTTCAATGATTTGCTTTCTCAATCTGAGAAAGAGGGTGGGAATCCGAGAGCATTGAGGAAGATCCTGCAATTTCAAAGTCTTCTGTCAGATTGTAACATGATTGATCTGGAATTCAAGGGGTCTAGGTTTACCTGGTGTAATAAAAGGCCTAATGCCATTGTTCGGGAGAGGATTGATAGAGCATTAGGAAATGTTGAATTCCGCAGTGAATTTGAAAGAGCTGTTGTCTTTCATACTGAGCCAATAGGTTCTGATCATCATGCACTTCTAGTTGATTGTTGTTTCATGGAGGAGAAAGCTCCAAGGCAGTTTAAGTTTGAAGCTAATTGGGTTAATCATGATGAGTACTTGAATGTGGTGAGGAAAGGTTGGAATGGTGTTGTTGGGGAAATGGAGAGTAGGTTACAGGATCTGATTAGAAGGTTAACCTCTTGTCGAAGGGAGCTTATTAAGTGGAATAAGAAGGAGTTTCCTAATTTTAGGAAGCTGATTGATCAATTGAGACAAAGGTTGACTGATTGTCAGAAGGGTAATATGTCGGCTGAAAGATTGTTGGAAGCTGATGGACTAATAAAAGAGATTGAAGAAGCGTGGGGGAAGGAGGAGATTTTTTGGTGGCAGAGATCTAGACTAAATTGGCTGAGTAGTGGAGATAAGAATTCTAAGTTCTTTCATAGTAGTGTTATTCAGCGAAGGCAAAGAAACAAGATACTAAGGTTGAGAGATGATAATGGTAGATGGGTTGAGGAGAGAAGTAGGATTGATAAAATCTTCAGTGATTTTTATCATAATTTGTTTGAATCTGTGGGTTCAAGAGCTATGGATCAGGCCATAGATTATGTGAAGACTGTGGTGACGGATGAAGATAATGAGATGCTTATGAAATCTGTGACTGAAGTGGAAATTGAGGAGGCGCTTTTTCAGATGGGTGCAAATAAGGCTCCAGGGCCTGATGGTTTTTCTGCTCTTTTTTATCAATCTGCATGGAAGGAGGTTAATAGGGAAGTGTGTGGTATGGTTAAGGAATTCTTTGAGAAAAAGACAGGGTTGTCAGGGATTAATAACACAAATATTGTGTTAATACCGAAGGTAGATAAGCCAGAAGGAGTTAATCATTTTAGACCGATTGGGTTGTGCAATGTGTCTTATAAGATCATTGCTAAAATCCTAACTAACAGAATGAAGGGGATGATGGATAGAATTATAAGCCCAAACCAGAGGGCTTTTATAGCAGGAAGGATGATTCAAGACAATATAGTGATTACTCATGAGGCTTTTCACTACTTGAAGATTAAGAAGACAGGAAGCAGAAGGGAGTTAGCCTTGAAGATTGATATGAATAAGGCTTATGATAGGGTGGAGTGGGATTTCTTGGAGGCTGTTATGCTGAAGATGGGGTTTTGTAGAGGATGGGTTAGTTGGATAATGGAGTGTGTTACCTCAGTTGATTTTACTTTGCAGATTGCTGGACGAAATGTTGATGCATTTGTGCCAAGAAGAGGAGTAAGGCAAGGGGATCCTCTTTCCCCTTACCTTTTCATCTTTGCTACTGAGGTGCTTTCTCTGATGATACAATACCATGTTGATAAAAAGGAGCTGAAGGGGGTGAAGCTTGCAAGGGGAGCCCCAACGCTATCTCACTGTTTTTTTGCTGATGATGCTATTCTTTTTTTGAATGCGGATAAGGTGAATTGCATGGTATTGAAGAAGATTTTGGATGTCTACTGTGGTGCATCAGGACAGATGGTTAATCTTGATAAATCAAGTATTTTTTTCTCAGCTAATACTCCATTGAGAATGAAAGAGGGGATTGCGGCATGTTTGGGAATCAATTTTTCTGATCAAGTGGAGAAGTATCTGGGACTACCTGTTCTGTGGGGTAGGTCCAAAACGGCGGCTCTGGCTTTTGTGCGTGATAGGATAGGAATGAAATTGCAAGGATGGAAGCAGAAACTTCTCACGTTTGCAGGGAGAGAGGTGTTGATTAAGGCTGTGGCAAATTCTATTCCTACTTATCCTATGGCATGTTTTTTGTTCCCTAAAAAATCTTGTATGGAAATTGATAGCCTAATTTCTAGATTTTGGTGGGGGCAAAAGAATGAAGATGGCGTCATTCACTGGAAAAGTTGGAAAAGGATGACGAAGAGCAAGGGGGAAGGAGGTATGGGATTTAGAGACTTGTTATGTTTCAATAAAGCTTTGTTGGCAAAGTCTGCTTGGAGATTGATGCAGAACCCGAATGACTTATGGTGCCGGTTGTTGAAGGGGATTTATTTTCCTAAGGGTGAGTTTTTGAGGGCTAAGAAGGGAAGGAGAGCCTCATGGGGTTGGTCAAGTCTGCTTGAGGGTAGGGATTTGTTGGTTAAGAAGTCTTGTTGGGTGGTGGGGGATGGTAAGAAGATTAGTGTGTGGAAGGACAAATGGGTTGTGGGTTTAGAGGACTGTAAATTGAAAGCTGAGGATCTTTCGGAGGAAGAGAAGGGTATGAGAGTGGTGGATCTAATTGAGGAAGGAAGATGGAATTTGAGAAGCATTGAATGTAAGATTTCTCAGGAAGAAAAAGAGGCGATTTTAAAGGTTCCTATTTCTTTGAACCTTCCCCTTGATCGGCTGATTTGGATGAACAATAAGGATGGATGTTATTCAGTAAGATCTGGATATAAAGTGGTGAAGGAAGAGGAAAAGGAAGTGGTACATAAGGGTCCAGGTTCATCATATAATGTACCTAGGCAACTATGGAAGAGCATTTGGAGAATTTCAGTACCTCCAAAGGTTCAACACTTTTTATGGAGATTGGGAGCAGGAGCTGTGGCTACAAAGGAGGCTTTATTTAGAAGATCTTGTGCTAAGGATCCCATGTGCCCGATTTGCGAATCTGAAGTGGAAACGGTGGAGCACTTGCTTTTCCTTTGTCCTTGGACTAAGTTTTGCTGGTTTGGTAGTTGTTTGGGGTTAAAATTTAACAAGTGGCAGATAAAGAGATGTGAGGACTGGCTTTGTGAGATGTTGAGTGGTCAGGATGGGATTGATGAGTACAAAAAATCGGTCCTAGCAATGATGTGTTGGTGGATATGGAAAAAAAGATGCAGTTGGGTATTTAGGGGTGAGGCTCTGGATGCTGAATCAGTTGTAAGGTTGGTACATGGGCAGGTGGAGGAGTTCTGGAGAGCTAAAGGAATAGTGAAGAACAAGGGGGGGAAGATGCATGAGAAGGTTCTGGTTCGGCATGAGAGATGGAAAGCACCAGAGGATGGGGTGGTGAAGATTAATGTTGATGGATCCTTTTGTGAGGCGAGAGGTGAGGCGGGTGTTGGACTGGTTTGCAGGAATGGAAGTGGTTGTTTTGTGGGGGGGAAATGTATGAGAGTTGCAGCTTCTTCTCCATTCATGGTGGAATGTATAGCAGTAAGGGAGGCTCTACGGGTTAAGAGGAAATTTCCAAGTAATCGAATTGAGGTGGAAATGGATTGTGAAGCTTTGTTTAAAAGTCTTCAGAGGGGTTCAACGGCTGGATGTGAGTGGAGATGTGTGGAATTAGTAAAGGAAATCCTAGATTTGAAAGAGTTAGTGGGTGGGGTCACCTTTTCTCTTGTTTCAAGAGAGGGGAACAAGGCTGCCGATTTTTTGGCAGTTGGTGCAGCAAGGGGGATGTTTCAGCATGAGTGGCTGACTTTGGTCCCATCCCCTTTAATTGCTTTTTTGACCCGTGACTCTATAGGATGCAGGGAATCCTATGCGGCTGAAGAGGTGGGCTTTGAGAAGGATGGTATTGGTTAGGATCTAACTAGTGTAGGTACTGTAGTGTTAGGTGGGAGATGTGTGTTAGGTTGTACTGTATAGGTTTTGAGCGTTTTTTCTTTGTTGGCTTCGGCTATTAGTGTGTGTAATGCTTTCTTTTGTTATTAATAAAATTGTTCTTTTGGCCAAAAAAAAAAAAAAAAAAAAAAAAAAAAAAAACTAGAGCAGCGGTTTCAGAGGTAAGAGTGGAAGGGTAGGTTATGAGTAACGGAGAAGAAGGAGATGAATGTCTAGCTACAAACAACCTTAAGGCCAATGCGAGGGAATAGAGAGATTGATTGTACTTAGAGTATGCCTCTGCGAACGCATACCTACGCTCGAGGGCTAATTTGATGAGGCATTTCCTTTCTCTGCAGAAGGACACTACATCGTCTTCTTTGCTCAGCTTCTTTGAGGTCGCACAACCCATTCTCTTCACACAGAAATTTCGGCGCGTGAGGATGCCCTCGCAAAACTGGACAAAGCACCCTTAAGATTCCTAACTAGCTCAGTGTAGTGAGCAGTGACCTTTCTTTCAGGAGCTTAATGTGCAGCCCACTAGACAGACTAAAGTCACGCACTTCACTCCAACATTTATCGAAAGAGCAGAACAAAACAAAAAGAGGATGCCCACAGAAACATAAAGATCGAGAGGAAATGGAGGGAAAAGCGATCTTAATAACAGGGTAATTATAATCTATGGAACTCGTCACCCGTTCCTCTGCCCAATGCACACAGTCCAGGGAAACGACGATGACAGACCAAACAGTCATGTTTTTTTCTTCCTTTAAATACTCCCTCCGTCGCATAATAATATAACGTCAATTTTTTTTTATGTTATTATCTCAAAATATAAGGTCTATTTTTTTTTGAATGATCTTATTCTAAAATATAAGGTTTTATTTGACTTTATTTTAGTAATAAATGCGTTTTCTACCATTTTACCCATACATTAATTTCTCTCACAATTCTCTTTCATCTTCTTTTCATAATTACACTATCTTTCATTTATTCATAAATAAGGGTATTTTTAAAAAAATTGGTATATTTCCTATATATTTATTGTTTTTAACTAATTTTTTTTAAACCACAATTAAGTTAAAAAGACCTTATAATTATTTATAATTATATATTGGGACATCAGAAATATATTATTACTAATGAGAATGGTCAAAAAGAAGCGAGCGCAAAATACTAGAAGCATTTGCTGGAATGAACTAGGGGTGTGCAAACGGTTTTCGGTTCGAAACCGAAAAAACTGAAAACCGATAAGAGGCAAATAGTGAAACCGAAACCAAACCGAAAAACCGAAATCGAAAAAACCGAAATGTTTTCGGTTCGGTTTTTCGGTTTATGGGCTATATTTTTAATATTATTTTGTTGCAATTTTTTCTAATACGAAAATTCAATGAAAAAAGGAAAAAATGGATTCAATATATATGAATAGTTATACAAATTTAATATCTTATCTAAATCAATTAAAATATTAATTCAGTATGTCCAAAACAAAAAAATAATATTTAATACATGACAATATTGAATTGGTTCTTTAACTTTCAGAGCACATTTTGTAATCACTAAACATTCTGTGCTTTTTTTTTCTAATGTCACATATTTAAAAAGTGTTTGTTTCTATTAGAAAGAAAATTTTATTTGTTTGGATTTTGAGATATTTGTTTAGGCTTACTTGTTATCTTATTTTTAAACAAAAATTCTTTCTTTTTTTAATATTATTATTATACTTTTCGGTTTTTCGATTTCAAACCGAAACCGTTTTCCAAAAACCGAACCGAAACCGAAAAACCGAAAAGTAGGAAAATAAAAACCGAAACCGAAAACCGAAAAACCGAAATGCATTTGGTTCGGTTTGGTTTTCGGTTTCGGTTCGGTTTTGCTCACCCCTAGAATGAACAATGAAGCGAGTGCCTTCGCGAGCCATTTAGAGCATTTATGACAAAAATAAATGAAAAAACATCTTTGCTATGCTAAATTGTTGGATGCCTCTTCACTTCATTGCCTTTTCACTCCCTCTCCACTTAATATCTTTATCATTAGATATGTTTTCAATGGTGGAGATCTAATATAATTAAAAAATATTATTTTTTATTTATTATTGATTATATAATATTGTTATAATTATAATATATCTCTACCATTGAAAGCAAATCCAATGGTAAAGATAGTAAGAGGAGAGGAAATGGAAAGACAAGTACGTGGAGAGGCCCCTTGCCCATAAATTGCTAATTGCTAAGTAGAGTACCACTGCACTAGTGATAGCACAATATGTTTAGAATTTCAATTTGTTAGTTTATTTCAATTTTTAAATTAATTTCTTAACATATAAATATATAAAAATAATGAAGAATGATAGAGTACTCATAGAGTCACAGTTGAAGAAAATGTTGCTTTAAATCATATCATTACATTTAGGGCTGTTCAACTCTGTCCCGTCCCGGTCCGTCCCGTCCCGTCCCGGCCATTTCGGGACCGGACAGAGTACCGCTTCGGGACGGGATGGGACTCCGGACGGGGTCGTCCCGATCCCGTCCCGTCCCGAATATATATATATATATATGTATGTTCATATTTTTTTTAAAAAAAATACATGTGTCATCTGTCTCATATGTGAGTATATATGATTTTTTTTTTAAAAAATATATAACTCTAACTTTTAAACTAAGTTCCAACCATTCATTGATCTCAAATTTCTTGTCCGCTGCCACTATGCTCTATGTATAACACATCACATTTGAAGTTTTTTTTTAAACTCTATTTAAATGTGCAGTTGTTGTTACTTTTTTTTTGCTCTAATTATTATGTTTTTGGTTTATTATGTATTAATATGGAGTGCTTATGACACTGGAGGAGATTTAATTATGCTATAAAATCACCCACCAAATGTGTTGCTCTGCAAAAAAAAAAAAGATTTTTGGGTCAATTTTTTTAATTGGAAAAAAGTTTCGGGACAAGGCCCGTCCCGTCCCGTCCCGATCGAGACCGGGACAAGTTCGGGACGGGACGGGACACGGGACTGAAACCCCGTCCCGAACACTTTTCTTCGGGACGGGACGGGGTCGTCCCGGTCCGGTCCGGTCCCGTGAACACCCCTAATTACATTTAAGAAGAATATATGCTTTTCACTCACCTATTTTGGCAACATTTCACGTAGCACCCCCTCTCTTAAACAATATAATATCACACAACACCAATACAATTCTTCAACATCAATGCACCTCCTTAAAAGGAAAATTAAATAAAATCATAATGGTCAAATGACTCAATTACCCTTTATCATTTATAAAAAGTAAATTCAAAACAACAGTTGTTATAAGAGTATGTGTTATTTACAAGACAATTATGAAAGTTTTCAAGATAAGTATACTTATTTCCAATACAAAAGAAGAAGTTATGTTTAAGCCACTTATTACCTACACACATGTTGGTTTTTCAAAGCACACGTACCTTGGAAATTCTTTCATGTGTGTTGGAAATAAGGATACTTGTCTTTAAAATTATCATATTTGTCTTGTAAATAATACATTTTCTTGTAAATAGTCTTCTTTTCTCTAACATTTTTTTTTTGTGTGTTTGATTTTCTTATTATCTTGGAAATGACTTCATTTATGTTGGAAATCCGCATACGTGTTTCGAAAATTCTCATATCTATCTTGAAAACTACACATTTTTTTAAAAAAAAATAGATAAGAACAATAAAGTCTTTTGAACCTCAAGATTTCACCACCTTAGTCCTTATTATAAGTTTATATTACCTAATTTTCACATACCAAAGTAAAAGTTTACTCATTAAAAATTGCCTAAATTAATGATTTTTTACCCTCATATATGAATGTGTATTTAAACAATATTTTATATATTGTGTTTCATATCTTCTCTCTATATTTATTAATATGGGCAAAATTGTAACACTCATATTATTTGTTCCTAAATGGACTTATAATAATTATGGGCTGTTTGACATTAAATTGTTTAAGAGGGGGCTATATAAAATTTTCCCATAATTATTTAAAAGAAACTAAAAAAATTTAATGAAATTTTCCCATACAGTAAAAATTGTAATATTTATACATATAAAATATAGTTATTTTTAAATGTATTTAATATTTTTATAAATTTATTAAATTTCATTTGTCATCTAAAAACGTTAAAGATTAGTAAGAATTTAAAAAATAATTTTGAAACAAAATATAGAGATTTTTTCGTTGGTAATTAATGGAGCCCGGAGGAAACGAATTTCAAGTAATCAAGTCTAAACCGGAGGTGATGAATTATCATCCTTTTTTTTTTTTTTTGGCCAGAATAAATTACGTATCATCGTCATAGTAATTTCTAGAGTTCCTCTTATGTCCTTAGACGTCTGCCATAATGCCATCTATGTCCGCAGTCGTCTTCCTCTGCTTCGTCTCTCGTCGGCGAATATTCTCATTGTAAAAGAAGCCACAACTCTGTGGTTGTTTCTGCAATCGCCGAATCCGTGAGCTCTATGAACAGAATTCAATTCGAATTGGGTTCACCTGGCCCTATATTGTTGGACGTTAGAATTGGCTTGCACAAACCCTAGTTTTTTTCCAGGTGCCTCTGCCGTCTCCTCTAATTCCATCACTATTCCGTCCGTATGGAGGGGTCCCTACCCCTTCCGCCATCCTCTGGCGACGATGGGGACCTGTATGGTGCGTGGTACGGCAACATACAGTACTTGCTTAACATATCAGCGATCGGAGCCATCTGCTGCCTTTTGATTTTCATCTTCGTGAAGCTACGCAGCGACCACCGCCGAATGCCTGGACCTGCTGCTCTTGCCAACAAGCTTCTCGCCGTTTGGCACGCTACGGGCCGTGAAATTGCTCGCCATTGCGGGGCTGATGCTGCTCAATTCCTTTTGATCGAAGGAGGGAGTTGCGCAGTTCTTTTGTCCATCGCCGGCTTGGCCGTACTGCTAATTCTGCCGCTTAACATTTATGCCGGGACTGCTGTGTTGGACGACCAATTCTCGAAGACTACTATTATTCACATCGAGAAAGGTTCGATTCTACTCTGGGTACATTTTCTTTTTGCGGTGGTGGTTGTTGTTTTGGTTCATTTTGGTATTTCCGCTATCGAAGAGAGGTTAAGGATTACTAGATTTAGGGATGGATATGGTAATCCGAGTGACCCTACTGCGAATTCCACTGCTATATTCACTATTATGGTGCAGGGTTTACCAAAAAATTTAGGGGATGATAGAGTTGCATTGCAGGAGTACTTTCAATATAGGTATCCGGGGAAGGTTTATAAGCTAATTGTGCCGATGGATTTGCGTGCTTTGGATGATTTGGCAGCAGAGCTGTTGAGGGTAAGGGATGAAATTTCATGGTTGGTGGCAAGAATGGACTCTCGCCTTTTGCCAGATGATAGTGAAGTTGATGGAAATGCTCGGGATACTTGTTGGGGATTAGGGAGATGGGTGGTTTACTCTTGGAAACGGTTACAGGACATATTTTCTGATATTCTGGCTACATTTGGGTACACTGATGAAGAGAGATTAAGAAAACTGCAAGAATTAAGGGCTGAATTGGAGACTGAATTAGCTGCCTATAAAGAAGGACGTGCACGCAGTGCTGGAGTTGCCTTTGTTATGTTTAAGGATGTGTATACTGCTAATAAAGCAGTCCAGGATTTTCAAAATGAAAGGAGGCGGCGAATTGGGAAGTTCTTTTCGCTCATTGAATTACGTCTCCAGAGAAACCAGTGGAAAGTTGAGCGCGCTCCATTGGCAACTGACATTTACTGGAGTAATATGGGAACATCAAAGCTATCGCTGAAACTGCGGAGAGTATTTGTGAATACTTGCTTATTATTGACGCTTTTATTTTTTAGTTCTCCCCTTGCTGTGATTAGTGCTATTAGTAGTGCTGGGAGGATCATCAATGCTGAAGCTATGGATAATGCACAATCATGGTTGGCTTGGGTACAAAGCTCTAGCTGGCTTGCAAGTATTATTTTTCAATTTCTGCCCAATGTTATCATATTTGTAAGCATGTATATAGTGATCCCATCGGCTCTTTCGTATTTCTCCAAGTTTGAGCGCCATCTTACCGTATCTGGGGAACAAAGAGCTTCACTTGTGAAGATGGTTTGCTTCTTCCTTGTTAATCTCATTCTTTTGAGGGGTCTGGTAGAATCATCCTTGGAGAGTACCATCTTGAAGATGGGTCGGTGCTATTTGGATGGAGAAGATTGCAAGAGGATCGAGCAGTATATGAGTGCATCATTCCTGTCAAGGTCATGCCTTTCATCTCTTGCATTTCTGATCACGAGCACTTTCTTGGGTATATCTTTTGATCTTTTGGCTCCTATCCCTTGGATCAAAAGGAAAATTAAAGCATTCCGGAAGAATGACATGCTTCAGTTAGTTCCTGAACAAAGTGAAGAATACCCATTAGAGCACCAGGAAATTGATAATCTTCGGAGACCTCTGATGCCACAAACTACTTATGACACTCCTACGTTGACTGGGGATAATCTAGAGGGGCAAGATCTTCAGGTCTATCCAATGACTGGAAGCTCACCTGTACCAAGGCAGCAATTTGATTTTGCACAATACTATGCATTTAATTTGACAATATTTGCACTTACTCTGATATACTGTTCTTTTGCTCCAATTGTGGTCCCTGTTGGTGCAATTTATTTTGGATATAGATACGTGGTTGACAAGTACAACTTCTTGTTCGTATATCGAGTTCGTGGTTTTCCTGCTGGCAATGATGGAAGGTTAATGGATACCGTCCTGTGTATCATGCGTTTCTGCGTTGATTTATTCTTGCTGGCGATGCTTCTATTCTTTTCTGTTCAAGGAGACTCTACCAAGCTGCAAGCCATTTTCACGCTTGGACTGTTGGTCTTGTATAAAATATTGCCTTCTGGCAATGAAAGTTTTCTGCCAACTCTCTTGGAGTCCATTCAGACGATTGATAACATTGTGGAGGGGCCCGTTGATTATGAAGTGTTTTCGCAACCAAGATTTGATTGGGATTGCTACCATGGGTAACTCAAGCTTTAATAGGTCTATTCCTCTTGTGCAGAGCTCAGCTTTTCCCCCCTTGTCTTTTCAAGTGGGTTTGGGATTTTTTTTCTTCTTTCTTCTTTTTTTTGGGGGGGAGGGGGGGGGGGTGGGATGTTGTTCACTGGTTAGCGCCCGAAAGAGAATGGAAATAGGTTCTTTATGCTGTGGTTCATATTTTATTGGGTTAATACAATTTTTTCTTCCTTTAATTTAATTCACCGTCATTTTGGTTTCGGTTTCCCTTGTTTCAAACCAAAGTTTTCATCCCTCAATATTTGTTCCGTTTAAAATATTGGCCATTGTAATCTAAAAATCTCGATCATTTTGACCCTTAAGGGATTAAAATTTATGGTTTGAAATTTAAGAGATTAAAACCAAAATGAGAGAAAATTTGAGGGATCAAAGATTGTATTAAACCGATTTTATTGTGAAGATGTGTATGGCATTTTATTCTTTGTCTCTTGTTCATAGTAGTTCTTCATGCTGCATATCTTCTGGTACTGGATCTTCTGATTGTGGGCCCTTGAATCGTGACTTCTGCCTGTTGCATTTCGATCTGCTACTGTCCCAATATCATTTCGCTGCAGTTTGGGTGGCACATGGTAAACCGCCTTGCTGGATCCTTGAATTCTCGAGAAAACGTTTGCTTGGTTGGTTTGTTGAATATTAATACTTAGGTATTAAGAATTGGACCGTTCAGTATTTGTGTCAGCTACTAGGCTTCTAGTAAAATTGAGTACTTTAATTCATTCTGCTCTGTCAAGTATGATATACTCTCAAACTAAGTTGGTATAAGTGTAGGCACACTTGACTCTTATGGCCTCTCTGTACAAGAAACGGCTTAAACTCAAACTGTTGCCGGTTGTTAGGTGCTCCCACGTGTCTCAACGTTCATGAGACTTGAATTGAGGAGGATTCATTCAAACGGATTTATGCACTAAGTCTGCTAACGGGTTTTCAAAATGTTGTGCCATCTCAATTTTTTTTCCCGATCCTGTTTGATATGTAACTGTTGTTAGTTTGTTATCCAGCCTTAGAATAAAAAAGATAAAGATAAAGCATTTGTACAAACTGAGAGAGCGCGCATATCAACGAATATCTCAGAAGGTACTGAAAAAGAATGAGAATCACAGAATTGAAGGTCGTTAAAAAAAAAACACACACACACACACACATTTCTATTACTTTTCGTTATATAATTGATCGCCGCCTGTTCATCTTGCTTTAAATCAGATGGCAGATGAGAATGTGGTATGTTTCAATTTGTTGCGGGTTACTAGGCTTATATTGGCTTTCCCACCTTACAAATGTAATTATATATGCAGAGAGATATGTACAACGTAACGCCGTCATGAAGCTTGTTGCTAATAGGATGAAGACATTTCTGTGTAAGTTGGTACATGGCTATTAAGAATATTTCGGAGAGGGCGTATAATCTGAAATTGTTTAATACGATTGAAGTTATTTACCACTTTATTTATTGTGTGATAGCACAAATTCTGTGGCTGGAGTGAAAGTAAATAGGGTTTATTTATTTCATGATGATGAGGACCGGGGCAAAGGGAATCAATCTCTCCCTACATTTTTGTACATGGTTTATATAGAAAAGCTAGCTCGTCTTATTAATATAGAAATTGAAAGAGGAAAATTGGAAGCCTATTAAATTGAGTTTCTTTGCGAGGAAGAACAAATGAGACAGCTTATGTTACTTCTTCCGTTCTTAAATATAAGATCCAGTTGATTTTTTTTTAAAAAATTAAGGAAGTTAAATGAGTCACATAATTATTACGTAATTTGTATATTATTAGATTATATGATAGTTTATATCTCAAATAAACTAGTCGAGAAAAAAATTTATGGTAAATCAATTTTTAAATAACTCATTTTAGTTTTATTAGTATTCTAAAAAAAGCTAAATAGATCTTATATTTAAGAATAGAGGGAGTGATGATTACAATATGTTTAATGGTTTGCAAAGAGTTGTGTGAAACTAAATATAGATGGACTTCAGTTCATTCTTGGTTTATTGTTATTGATTGCTTTGACTTTATATTTCTCAATACGGCCTAGGTCTAGGAAACACCTATCCTAGATAACTCAGTTCCATATTAGACATGATCCTTATATTAAACATCACCCTTTGCTTTGTCATATTAGATATGTTTTTTTTCCCCCCACTTTAATAGGGTAAAAAACGGAAATATACGAGTATATAACAATGCGAATAGAGGTTGTCTCAATCATAAATGAAAAAATAGAATAGGTGAGTTGCCATTTTGTTGTTTAGTGTATACATAATGTGATGAGTGAGTGAGTTAGGTGCTAAATTAGGTGATGAAGGCTTTGATGGCGGATTCCAAGATCTGAATGATCCAAGAGTCAAAACGTGAACAGCCTTCTAAAACAGAGAAAAATTGTGGAGGAAACAGAAACTTGCAAAAGTCCAATGTTGGGATGTCAGATGTCAAGCAAAATTAATGACTTCCACGGGTGACAGGTCAAATAGCGGAATCTGGCTCCCTGGTAACGCCAGATCCATCAAATGGATGACGATACTTTCATGTGTTTCCACATTTGGGGGTTGAAAATGAAAACAGAGCAGGAGCCAACCACAGGTCCCTTTCTCAAAAACTTGTGTTGATGTCCTAACCACTCAAGTCTCAACCACACCCTTCAAACATCTCACTTTTCGGCCTTTAAATTTGGGGCTAAACGTTAATTAGCGGTATATATGGGAACACTGGTATATATATTTTTTTTTCAACCAGGCAGCATGCCATAATTAAAACTCGATCACGCTTGTAGAAGCCAGCCTAGATAAATAATACTAATTCCGATCTTAAATATAAGACATATTTAATTAATTTGATTAAATTAAGTATATTAATTAGTATGTTGTATTTTTTTCGAAACACCCCAGTTATTTTCCATTATTCCCTCCCACATCTCTTACTTGATTATTGTTTGGGGAGTACTAATAAAAATAAATTTGAGAAGAAGTTGACAAAAATTATAATTAGATCTTATATTTAGGATTAAGACCAACTCCCAATGAATTCTATATTTAGGACTCCAGAAGGAGTGATTTAAAGACAAATTCTATGAAGTTATTTATATCAAGTTTTTTTGGGGAATATACAAATTCACATTCATATTTTACAACTAATAATAATAAAATAGAAAACCTATGAAAATTTACAAAATCTTCATTTTAACCGATGATAATAGCAAAATAGCAAATGTTCGTGTGTGTATCAATTTACATCAAAAGAGCTCATATAAAATTTTTCAAATGCTGCATGTACATATATTAACAATAACAAAATAACAAGTTTGTTTGGGATAACCTGACATAAAATATAAGCAACTTAATGTAAGTTTTGTTTATAAATTAATGGTGAGTACCATCCTTTTTCTGTAAATTATACTCCCTCCAGTCCTTATTATAAGAGCCCGAAATTTGAATTGTTTTGGTCCAAAATAAAAGAGCTCACATTGGAATCTGTTATCATTTAATGCCAGTTTACCTATTTTGCCCCTACTTATTAACGCTCTCTTTCATAGTATTCATTAATACTCCTACTTACATTTCTCTCTCTAGTCTCATCATAAATAAGGGTAATATTGGGAAAACAGTTATTTTTCAGACATATTTATAGTTCCCAACTAACTTTTACATGTTTCCTTAAGAAATTTTATTTGGCGGCTGAGCTCTTATAAATAGGACCGGAAGAGTAATATTTTGGATGGGTTTGACCATTTTAAAAGTTATATTTTGAAGCTATATAAACTTTAAAGTGTTAGGGTAAAATCCCATATAAACTATTTAAAAAGCTATATTTCAAATATATATTAGTTTTGTTCAAAAATTAATGTGTTTTTTATTTTTATTACTAATTGATTACCTGCGAATGGACCACTTATTTTATCCTTCCCTCGCCATCATAAACAAGAATATGATTGAAAAAAAAAATTATTTGTTAAACATTTATCGTCTGTAATTTATTTTAACTCTCAATTCAATGAGTAATAACTTGGAAAAGGATTGTAAAGAGCATTACCTTTATTTCTTTGTTTGTTTGTTTATTTATTTTTGTTTGTCTCTTTTTGACAATGATAAATACGATAGTCCTTTTTAATTTAGTGCTAATTATTTGATAATATAATAATGAACACCGTAGAATGCATGGTTAAACCTTACCAGTAGTTGAAAGAGATGAAGAAGGACGATTTATTTGACCAGCATGACACTAAAATAAATGAATAAATAATGATGAATTGAATGGGAGAAAGCGTCCAAAAACACAAGGAAAGCTAGCCGTCCATGGCCGCGAGTGATGGCTGAGGAGAATACGACACGTTTCCTTGGACATTGGAAAAAAACGACATCGCTTTGAGTGGACGGGCAAATTCACAAATCTCGACAGCTGGCTACTTGCGTGGCCATCCATCATTTGATGATGACGTCACTTTCCCTCACAGCAACCACCCTAACGCCTCCTTTTCTCACTTTTCTTTTTTCTTGCATTCATACATAACCCCACTTTCATTTTTATTTTTATTTTTGCCAACACTTTTTGCATTCATACAAATAATAATAACGGGATAACCCCCACTATTCTTATTTTCTTTTTAACGAGATCTCCCTCTTTTCTCACATTTAGTATTTTTATTTTAAAAAGGGGCATTTTTAGCAAAAAGTGCACAATTTTTACCCAATAACAACAACTAATTAGCTAATTTTTTAATTCTTGTGAATTTGTTAAATAAATATCATATTCACGAAGAATAAAGTACTCATAACTTGCTTACATCATTATGAACATTTTAAATGAAAAAAATTTTAATGAACAATTTTTATTCATATAATGGTTTGATAAAGAAAATAAAAAAAATCGTACACCGTTTGACTCAATTTATAAAACCCTGTGCAACATACAATATTCATAGAAATATAATTTTATTTATTGTGGGAGTTTAATGAACGCGTTAGGTAGGTCTTTGGCATTCTAGAATCATATGTAAAAATATTCTGATGAGATTTCTTTTCGTATTGGACAATGAATTATTGAAAGTAGGCCTTTCCGCACAAGTACTCCTTTCCAAACGTAAAAACTAAAAAGTGTTTTACCAAAAGGTCCTACTATGATATAGCAAAAGTTAAGCAAAGAGTATCATCTCAACTTAATGAAATTTATAATAGTAGTATAGATTTGGTTATGATTCAAATTAGTATATCAAATCCTCTTATTAATGTGTGTTTTTTTTTTCTTCTGCCAGACTCTTATTAATGTGTTTGCAAGAGTAAAAGTGTATAATTTGTCAAAGCTTGTAGAGTCATACGTTTATCCATCCTGTTGAAATTGGGAAAATATTTAAAATTGGGACCCACGTTACGTCCATGGATTCGTCGTCCAAAACTTGGACTCTGGCCAGAAGAAGGCTGGATTAAGCAACGCAGCCTCCAATCTCTCTCTCTCTCTCTCTCTCCCCAATTGCGTCAACGACGTTGGCTATACATATTTTGCTGTCACCGGCCCAAACAACCTCGCACTAGCCTTTTCGTGAGATAGCTGAGCAGAGGATTTCTTCAAAATCCATCTACTTCCCGCTATTTTTTTCAATTCTCGGCAATAGCTCTTCACACAACTTCAGCTCATGGCTCCGTCTTTCATTCGTAGTTCGCTATGTAGATTATTGTTCCTGGTGATGATTTTAGCTTCTCGTAGATGTTACGGTTTCCGGACATTCGGATTCGATATCCACCACAGGTATTCGGATCCGGTTAAGGGAGTTTTGGGCTTTCAAGACCTCCCAGAAAAGGGAAGTCGGCAGTATTATGTTGCTATGTCCCACCGAGATCGTGTATTCCGAGGTCGTGGACTAGCCGGCGGCGATCCGACTGTTCTAACGTTTTCTGGCGGCAATGAAACTCAGCTTACCTCCTTTGGATAGTATGACTTCTTCAACCTCTACGAAATTTCTTACTTTCACTTTCTCGATTTTTGGTTTTCCTTTCGGATTTGATTGTTTATGGTCATCTGCATTCTGATTTCAGCTTAAAACTCTGATAATATCCGCGAGTAACTCAATTGGCCTTTGGGGTTTTAAAAGTCGGAAGACGATTTTCAGTTCGATAGATTTAGGCGTTCTTCTTTAGAGTTAATGTTGATGCCCTGTTTGGCCAAATAATAAAAATAAATTCTGATAACGCTTCTGTTGGCCAAGAAGTATTGATCCCCTGTCTATCTCTGCAACACTTTCATTATTTATCAGATTATAAATGATTATTTCATATTTCATTAAATGTCACAATGTCCATGCTTCTTTGAGACTCTGCCAGTGTGCAAGACATATTTAGATTTACAATAACTCTATAAAATCACAACTGAGACTAAAATAGTCAAACACAAAGCACGACGGATTCTATTGCCCGGACCTTATTGAGTACAATATTGTTACTAATGATTTGCATCTATCTTGGATTTCAGTCTGCATTATGCCAATGTTTCTGTTGGGACACCAGCTTTATCGTTTCTTGTTGCATTGGATACGGGCAGTGACTTATTCTGGTTACCGTGCAATTGTACCAGCTGCGTTCAATCGATGCAGTCAGCAAATGGACAGGTACACCTTGGCTATCAATTTTGTCATCTCCTGCTTTTATTTTCAATTATTTTCAGGTTTTCCTAGTTTTTTTTTCCTTCTTTCGCAGCAGTTGCATATTCTTAGTTAACAGTTATTTGTTGGGAGAGGGGGAAGGGAGACGCAGAAATATATCCTGCAAGTTGCTAATCAACAATTAAACCTAAGTTTTTTATGACAACAAATTTCCCTCTATGAAATTTCATCTCAGCTCAAAAAACTCTGTGATATCCTAAGCAAAATGAAGTTGATTCCAGCCGCACCTATGCAAAGCATTGTTTTATATCAAACACAGCTTTAAAGTTTAAATTACTAGTACATGGGAGAAGTATTAGGCAAAAAAACATAACCATCTTTGCTTTGAAAACTTCAAGCTACATGGTGGTCTGACCAACATTTGTCATCGTAATAATAGTTTTTAGTTTGCTTTGCCACGAAAAGACCATATATAAAGTTTCATTTGCATCACGGTTACTTACTGGAGGTTGTGTCTATCACTTTGATTGTGGTTTGTCTGGCAAGTTTGTGTTTTTATGTTAAGTCCTGAATAAATATTTATGTGAAAGTTTCCGTTTGGTGGTCTTTATTTCCTTCACACTTCTATGTGACAGGCCATTAATCTTACTATCTATGGTCCTGATGCCTCATCCACGAGCAAGGATGTGCTATGCAACAGCACCTTCTGTGAGCAACAAAGACAGTGCCCTTCATCTGGCAGTAGTTGTCCATATGAAATTCAATATCTTTCAAACGGAACTTCATCTTCTGGGGTTCTGGTAGAAGATGTGTTGCGCTTAATTACAGACGATAATCAGAAAAAAGAAGATGATTCACGTATTACTTTTGGGTAATTAACTTTACAAGATCTTTGCTAAAAGCCTTTTCTCTGAGAAGGTTGATGCTCACAACAGAGTCTATGTGCATGGAACCTTCAGCTGGCTAATCATAAGAATGCTGAAGTTTCCGATATCAATATTTTAGAAGCATTACATTATTATGGTTGTCTGATTCTCATTCATTTATCTCATTCGCTATTACTAACCTGGAGGTAATCTAACATCTGTTGCAGATGTGGTCAAATTCAGACCGGTTCATTCCTGAGCGGTGCAGCTCCGAATGGTCTACTTGGACTTGGTATGCAAAGCATCTCAGTGCCTAGCATGTTAGCTAAAGGAGGGCTCACTTCGAATTCATTCTCCATGTGTTTTGGAGCTGATGGTGTTGGAAGAATCAGGTTTGGAGATAATGGCAGCTCAGACCAAGGAAAAACACCATTCAACGTCAGAGGATCAACGTAAGTGCCTATTGTTCTTTACTTTTGATCTAAAAATTGATACTTACATCAACTGTTAAGTAAAAATTGATTCTTACATATTTCACTGGAAACATTTTTCGACAGACCAACCTATAACATTAGCATCACTCAAATTATTGTTGGAGAAAATGCTGCTGATGTTGAGTTTAATGCAATTTTTGACTCTGGTACCTCATTTACATACCTAAACGACCCGGCTTATACACAAATTACTACGAGTGTGAGTAACTTGTGCTTCTTCAAATTGGTGTTATTAGTTATATCATTCATGTCCTGAGTAACTGAGTTGCTGTAATTTTGCAGTTCAATTCTCTGATTAAAGAAAACAGACATTCATCAGGTTCTAGCGAAGATCTCCCCTTTGAGTTCTGCTATGATCTAAGGTTGGTATTTCGGTTGCGAAACCACAACTTGCTCTGCTTTGTCTTTTTTTAAAGTATCAGGCTGACTTGCACCACCTGCAGTTCAAATCAGACCAATTTCGAAGTCCCTGTGTTGAATCTTACCATGAAGGGTGGGGACAATTACTATGTCACTGATCCACTGCTAGTATTTTATGATGGGGTGAGAACATTAGTCTGACTAACACATTCTAATAACTAATACCTCTTCATAGTCTCCTAATTTCTTGTGATGTCCACCCTCCAGGATGTTCCAGTCGGATATTGCCTTGGCATCGTGAAAAGTGATGACGTGAATATAATCGGACGTAAGTATCTAATTGATCTAACCTTCTTTTCCCTAAAAAGTGTCGCTTAATACGGTCATGAAGTTTCACATAGAAGTTTTGTTATACCGTGCAATATGTGTGCTGCATGATTTGTTGTGGTTATCAGCTTATTTGACTTGTTCTTTATGATAACCACTCAAAAATTTCGAAATACTTGTGTTTGTTCAAACAAATAGAATAACAACGTTGCACAATAATCGATCTCTCTAACTTCCTTGGAGTTATTTCTTAAGCGTTAACTCTTGGGAAATCCGTGTTTTCTATTGATTTTTCAACCTGCAACATTCATCATATCTAAATCTTCATGCAGATAACTTCATGACTGGTTACAACATAGTCTTTGATCGTGATAACATGATTCTTGGTTGGAAAGAATCCAATTGTGAGTATGATTTCCATATCCAAGCTTTGCTTGTTTTTATTCGTGTATTAATCATGTGCATTAACAATTTTGCTAACTGCTATGGGATGATTCTCTTCAGGCTATGATGACGTGCATTCAAACTCCACCAAATCACCTACTAACAAATCTCACACGCCTGCTCTTGCTGTAAATCCTGGAGATACATCTAACCAGTCAAATGGCTCACCCAATCGGAACCTTTTTACTTTCACATTTATAGTAATTCTTTTTTTTCCGCTTTTAGCCATTGTTTAGTTGATCAATTTTGTATTATTTTAGTTATTAAATTTTCGAGTGCATTATATGCTTATAGTTTGATCGAGCACAGTAGAGAAGCGTTATTGCTTCAAATTCTTTAGAACTTATTTTTAGGATCTATGTGTTTGTACATATTGTATACAGTGTGTTGATATAAAATAGAATTTACACATTTTAAGTTTTGCTGGTTCCCCCTATTTATGGCCCCTGCTTTTTGCATGACACGTATAAAGAAATTACAAGACAGCGGATCCTCATGGACAAGGAAGATGTCCCTAGAAATTGACCATCAGAACCTCAATGAATATATATGAAACAATTTAAATGGGTCATATTGAGTCAAAATCTTAGACAAGGAAATGTCCATGTAGTTAGCATCACAAAAGCGGTATGTAAAATAATGTAAGAGATGCCTTTCGAACGGGTGAATTGGTAAATATGGATTGGCTAATTCTCACCAATTATAGAACCGATTATAGAACGTCTAGTGCTTCCTTTTCTTCAAACCTCCAGATAGTAATTTGCCGTCTCTCTTTGTCTTATTATCAGACGAGGGCAATTGTACTTGCTTTGACTTCATCTTAACCGATTTGACCAATGCTGATAACTCATGGTTCCCCTTATTTGATTGCAGAACATCCGATCCTTCTTCTTCCCCCTTCTTTACGCCAGCATCATTAGATGAAAACTCAATTCCTTTAGAAGGCTTCACCCGCTCCTCTTCCGCCAAAATGTCAATATCTCCCTTCTGTAGTTTATGAGCCCTCTGCCGAGCATAAGCTGCACTCCTGTAAAAGCCAAAATACCATGTTAGCATAAAAGAATTCAGTTGAACTCAAACAGAAAAGTCCAATTACGAAGATAAAGATAAGCCAACCTCCTCAATTAACAAAAACGAAAACATTATATACAAGTCGGTCATCACAACCAGCTAACCAAGACCCCAATCACAAACATCTTCCTGATAGAACATTTATTTTCCACCTTGTAAAAACCCTAGAACTTCCCCGTCATTCCATTTGAACAAATGACGACAAATTGTCTATAAGAAAAGAACATAGAAGTAACATTGCACAGGAGGTACCTTTTAAATTGTGGGTCAGTGGGATCCAATGCATAGTCTCGTGAAGTGAAAAGAGCAGCAAAACGTGGGTCATCAAGGTCAGCACTTGGTATTTTAGCCTCGTCAATAGTTTCCTTGGCCCTTTTTCCCTTGGCCGTCTTAAACTTCAAATTATATCCCCTGAGACCATTATTTGCCCCCTGGTCATCAGCAAGTAATAACTCAAGCTCTTCTTTGGTTGCTTTATCTGCCCCATCTATGATCTGGTGCTTCTGTTCTTTCTTACTTTTTTCCTCCCTTCTCTTCTTGATGGGAGGCTCCCCCATGAAGAAATCGTCTGTTTGCTCAGTTGTGTCTTGATCAGTGTCACTAATATCATCATCAGATGATGAATGCTTTGATTTACTTTTCGTTGCCCTCTTTTTCTCACGTCTTTTCCTCAGATATGCCTCCCAAACTGTTTCTGATTTTTTATCTTTCTTTTCCAGTATATGTTTACTGATGTCTTCCAAACCAGTGTTGAAGGTTACCTCCATATCTTGACCAACTTCTTCACCATCTCCATCTGAACCATCACCAGACTCAAGTAAAGCACGATATTTTTCTAGATTAAGAGTCTTTCTATCAGGATGATCCTCCCCCTCATCAACGTTATCCTCCTGCTCCCCCTCACCATCGCTTTCACTCCCATCAGACGCCAAGAATTCTGTCAATTCCAACTCAGCTAGCTATCAAAGGGTATAGAAAAGAAAAACAATGAGAAGAAAAATCCAAACTCAACATAAAGCACGCAATAAAAAAAACTATACAATATCCCTATACACAAAGCACACTGACCTGTTCATCGTTGAATTTCCGTCTCAAGGTCTTCGCACGAAGAGGTTCATCCTCATCCCAAGAAAGCTGCACGTTACTGTGCTGGAGTGCTCGGGTGTAGAAATCTTTACCCTCATAGTTTGCAGGAGCCTAAGAAGTGAATGCACTCAAAAACTTTAATTTACTTGGTTTGTACAACAAAGAATATGGTTTTGAATAGCCCACTTTATTCTTCAAATGTAATGTGTATATTTAATAGCAACTGGAAATAATCCTAACGGCAGATACCTCAGTAGCAACATCACGAGGTGGGTTATTGAATTCCATGGAATCAGGAATAAACCTTAAATCGAGGGCATTAGAAGATTGTAAAAACTCTAGCCCATCACATTCTCTGTAAATGCGGTCTGCTGTGGTACTTGAGTCACATTCAACCACAGCATAATAGTACCTAGAAAGCCAGGGAAACAAACAAGATACATAAAACAAGAGAGGAAGACAGAGTTCTGCGGGAGCTACAGACATGATAAATATGCCTCTTCCATAAATATGCCAAGTACTAAACTGGAATTCCGAAAACTAAATTGTTTTTCTAGCTGGAATTTTGAAAAGTGAATTGTTTTTCTAAGTTATTGATGAGGAATGCATCATACAAGTACCATCAATAAAATGCTTGACCCCAACCCACACCATCCAAAATGACAAAATATTAATGACCCTCAAACTGGTTGTTTAGCCTTAATCCTCATCACAAAATCATGGGACAACTATGAATTATAATATTATCACACTGGGCTCCATGCTAAATAATAATGAAAGAGAACTGCCACAAAGCAGCTATATAACTACAAGATTATATTAGTTATATTCATCATCTCCTACCTTCCTTTAAAGGATAAAAAAATAATTGTGCAACATCTTAGAACATACTAATATGAATAAAGGCTGAACCCTTGAAAAGCTAACGACCTCAATAAAAGGACAAATTCTGTTCAAGTTCAATGGCAGGAAACAAAGAACCTCAAGTAAAACTGGCTATATTTTACAAGTCAGAAGGTTTACTCAATCAAAGCAAAAACACTTTTCAATTTTCATAGATCCATTATGACTATGCCAATCAAGCATACAGAAGTAAATTTATCTTAAGAAGTTGGTTACCTCATCCTGCTTTTCTCGTATGCGCGCAATTTCTCATTGTCAATTTCATCATCACCAGCTTCACCGTCAAAGAGGCCAATAGGGCCATGAACTTCCTCTTCTTGCATGCGCTGAAGGCCAAATTCAGATGGGTAGACAGCTACAGATCTTATTTGTCCATATGGTGGAGCAAATGAACTCAATAATACATACAAGTCAACAGCCTGAAGTATGAAACAAATACCTCAGACAAATAAGAAAGAAAAAGAAACTAGAATAAAAACTAAGCCGTAAAATAAACAGTTTAAACGGCCCAAAAGTCCTGTTCAATTGACACCACCCTGGGAGGAAAGTAACGGAAGTTCTATAGCACTGAGGTTAGATATTGCTTTCCCACCCCTAATTCCCAACGAATTGTGCTTGATTCATAACCAAAAAGAGGTCATTCCGCAAGATAAGATTTTCCGTGTGTGATGGACATTTTAATAAAATTAATTACATAGATAAGGGTTAATAGCATACCTTAACATATCTCCAGTCCATATTAACAACAGCAAGCCTATGAGTTTCTTTGTCAATTTCTGGAACCTCCTCCTGTCCACAGAATATTCACAGAAAAAAATGTCAGAAAATATTAATTAAAAAACTGAGGGAGAAATCAAAAGTTGCAGACTTTAGCTGAGAACAGTAAACAATTCTGAGTGAACATCCTCAATTATTTACCGTACAACTCCCATAAAGAAAGAGAGAGTGGTCCGATACTTTCCCCTTATGTAAATCTAGGATTACGAAGTTAAGAAGAACTATACACGAATTCTTTGAAGAAATCATGCCTACAAAGCTTCTCCCTTTTGATTGAGTACACAAGTAACTGACAAAGTTTGCGAGATTCTTAGACTTCTCCCAACTGTTTATAAAGAGTTCAGAGTTCAAAAAAATTAAGCTTAAAAGGCATACCTGCGTCTCAGGCAATTCTTCCTCATCAGCACTTACATCTCCATCTGTATCCGTAGAGGACTCCAATTCATAGGCACCGTCCTCGTCTTGGGATTCAAATGCCTCTTCCACCGGTGTTCCCCCATCGGATTCAATCTCCTTGCCTTCTTCGTCGCTTCCCTCATCTTTATCTCCTCCCTTTTCATTTTCATCCATCTTATAATAATGGCGAAGAGAACTCTGCTGCAAATTTTGCTGCCTGACCTTTCCTCTCTTGTCCACCGGGGCAGAAGACGGTAAGAAGCTCTTGTCAGTGAAGATGCGATCAAAACGCGAGTCGATCGCCACCTTCGTTTTGCGCTTCGGAGGCTCCCGAAAGCGAGGGTCAGTGTGCAGAGATGAAAAGCGAGGGTCGGATATGACCTTGCCGCCGTTTCCTCCACCATGATTTTCTGGCACCGTAGGTGAATCAACCGAATTCAAACTAGCGCCACTCTTCTTGTTCTTCTTCTTCTTCTGCAGCTTCTCCAAGAAGCGCTTTTCGGATCCCATGCTGATTAAACACTGGTATGCACTCTCAAGCTAGTACAGGAAAAATGTCCGCCGCTTTCAAATCGTTAGGGTTTTTCTTTCGATTGCTCACGTTGTTACTTTGGCGGGGCGGAATCTTCGTCGTTAGAAGATTGACAATGACAATATTATATCATGAAGTTAACTTTTTTCTTTGAAGTTAACTTTTTTCATAGTCATAATAAATTAGTTCTAAGTAAAATAAATTAGTTTCGAGAAAAAAATATGAATATAAATAATTTAAAATGATTTATTTTACATCCTAAATTTTTTAAAAAAAAGTCAACTTGATCTTATAATTAGGACATGAGGGAGTAATTTATACCCTCTATTCCTAAATATAAGAACCAGTTGACTTTTTTTGGAGAAATTAAGGAAACTAAATGAGTTACTTAATGACAATGTATTTTATTTATTATTTGATTATATATTAGCATACAAGTCAAATAAATTAATTTAAAAAAAATTAAAAAATCAAATTATAAATATATTATTTAATTTTCTTAATATTTTCAAAAAATAAAAACTAAATCTTAAATTTAACATAGAGTACTTTGGATTGTAGGAAGCAAAGAAAAACGCAAGGAGAGAATGGTACAATTATTTTAAATGCAGCCGAGCCTTTCCTTTTGGGCCACCGACCCAACCAACCCTGCAGCTCTAACATTGGGTCCAAAGGAAATAACTCCCCCCCCCCCCCCCCCCCTCCCCCAAACAAAAAAAAAACCGATGGAGTAAATGTTGAAGGTAGGGCTGTATAAAGTGCCCCGATTTCAACTGTTCCAGTACTGTTCTAACTTGTTGGGACAAATTTTCTGAGGCCATCATGATTTAGTACCGGGATTAATGGCATGGGTTCAAATTGGAATCAGGATGGTATTAGTAAATGGTCACATCTCCAGGGATTCTCGATCCTAATCTTGTTACCGTAACTGTAATTTTTTTTGTTAAATCCCAACCTTAATATTTAGTTATCCTATTGACTTTTTTAATTAATTTTTCCCAATCAAAACATTCATTTCTTCCTTTACTTTTTTAATTAATTTTTATTTGGTTCTTGTCTTGTCCAAGTAATAATATTTTGAGGATTTCGAAAGTAGTTAGAAATGATTTGTTAAACCAAATTGTTGTAGAACGATTAATCTCTTGTTTTCCTCAAAGTATATAAGATATATAAGAAAATATAGTTATACTATATAATTAGTTTCCAAGATATAAATATACACGTGCGACTTAATTTTACTGTTTCTTGACTAATTGGATTGTGTCCGAGAAAATTGGACTTCCCGGTCCTAGTCTTGGCCCCGATTTCATCTCACCGGGACCGGAACACAAGTTGTGTCCCGACATTCTTCTTATTCCGGGAGTTAGGATAGGGGTTTTCCAATCTCATTCCGGTACTTGAACACCCCCTATCAAAAGGGTAGTTTTGTTCAAGCATGTATCATAAAAAAAATAATTCAACTAATAGCTACTCCATATGTTCCCTTATATAAAACATGGTTGACTTTTTTTGGAAATATTTAGGAAGCTGGATAAACTACTTAATCATATATGTTATGAATTACTCCATCCGTTCCTAAATATAAGGAATGGTTGACTTTTTTTTTAAATATTAAGAAAGCTAAATATGTTAAGGAACCGAGGAAGTTTTGGATTATACTTTAGAAGTTGCTTATAAATCAAATAAGTTAGTTTAGAGAAAAATTTAGGCCAACTAATTTATAAATAATTTAATTATTTATTTATGATTTTCCAAAATAGTCAAGTAGGTCTTAGATTAAGAAAGGGAGAGAATATAACATACTTCCTCCGTTCCTAAATATAAAGCATATTTGGGGAAGTGAATTTGTTTCTAAATATAAGAATTAGTTTTAATTTTTCTCAACATTTTCTCATAGAGTTCCTATTGATGATTCTCAATAATAAACAAGTAAGAAATGGAGGGTGGGAATAAAGGTAAGTGATTAGAATGTTTCAGTAATATTATGTGATTTTAACTAATTTAACTAACATCCGTAATCTAATCAAATTAGTTGTGAGACCCATCATTCCAGCCCCCAGAAGCCAAAAACTATAAGCTAAAAGCTCCAACTTCCAGTTTTTTCCTAGAAGCTCATTTAAAGCCATAATTTCTTCTCTAAGCAAGCCAAACCAAACATCATAAAAAAACCAAAAGGTGGCTTTTGCGACGCAACCGGGCTTCTAGGCTTGAAAAAGTCATTTCAAACATGCTCATAGTAGTTACTCAAATGAAAAGTAGTAGTTGATATTTCTTAAATAAGATAGTAAGATTAAACTTTATTCAAGTGATTATCGCGACTGCATATTCAAAGTTTGAACTCAAAACAACAAATTAAGTTGGAACAACTCACAAACAGTTGCTGTGATGGTTTAGCCCAAGGTCCAAATATATAATACATTGGTGAGGTTTGCTCCTTATATTTCATTATATTGGGGTGAAATAGACGTGGAAATCAAAGAGCAATCCACAACAACATGAAAGCTCCGAAATTGTTATAAAAGATCGCAAGCAAACAAAGCTGAGTTAAGGACATGAAATAAATCTTTTAAAAAAAATTTAGCCGACAAAAAACCCAACTATAAGATGGCTCAACCTCAACCACCTTCAATACAAGACATTGAGATTCCTTGCTATGATTGAGGGGAATCACTATTCAACTTCTATTCTTATACTAATCGCCCATCGATGGTCCATACTTTGATTTTGCATTTACCCTGCTTCCGCCTTTAACTTTGCTATTTCGGCTCTCCTGCCAATAAATTTGACATTGTTCAATTGTTTCATAAATCACTCTAATTCGATCGTTACTTCTTAATGAATTCTCAAACTTCCACTATCTTCCAAAATTGGTTTACTCATTACTATTATGTCTTATGCTTTATATACACATCTATAAATGCCACAAGTCCAACACAAAAATTCTATAAAATGAAAGTCCATTAACACCCAATACGAAGCTTCTTAATTATTCACCAATTAATGTACTTAAATTTCTATATTCGAATGACCAACCTTGTGATTGAGAGATGCAGGCAGCATCAACCACCCCAAACTGCTACATTCAGGCTTCAATTATTATCTTAAAGAAAAAGTGTGTCATCTTTTGAAACGACAAGGCTCAAACGATAGAGATACCCTTCAATTGACAATCTAACCTAACAAATTGATCATTTGGTCCACAACATATGCTGCAATAAGTTTCAGAGACAAGAACCAACTAATATATGTTCTCCTTTAAAAAGGGTTACATGCACATTTGATCTACACAGATAAATTAGTAACAAGTATGACTATCTTGGCTCCTTTCTTGAGCTTTATTCTCATACTCTCGCTAGTTTCAATAGGGAATTCTCTGAGCTCAAACTACTATGAGAAAACTTGCCCTCATTTGGATTTAATAGTTGCCAAGACTGTGAAGGAGGCCACTGCTAATGACATCACTGTTCCTGCCGCACTTCTCAGAATGCACTTTCATGATTGTTTCGTTAGGGTAATGATTCAAACAGCCTCCTCCTTCTCCTCCTCCTCCTCCTTGTTGTACTTCTATCATTTGAACTGATTTGTTTTCTCTTCTCTCTCAAGGGATGTGATGCCTCAGTGCTGCTAAACTCTACAGTGAAGCACCAAGCAGAAAAAGATGGACCACCAAACATTTCTTTGCATGCATTCTATGTCATTGATAATGCAAAGAAAGAAGTAGAAGATTCATGCCCCGGTGTAGTCTCTTGTGCCGATATCCTAGCTCTAGCAGCCAGGGATGCAGTTTTTCTGGTAATGAAAGAAAATGCGGGACACAATTTTTTTTTTTTTTTGGTTATACTAATTCCATGGAAGTGATGGAACTATCATGTCCTTAAGCACTAATGAGTACAACAGTAGTTCATGTCAAATGGATATTCAAGAATGTAACTCATCTCATCACTGGCTGATATAATCATTTATGATTGGCTTAATCTTCAAACCCTTTGTAGAAAGTACAAAATGAATATGGTACCTAAATAATTTATCATGAGTATGCAATCTTTAACAGTATAAAAGAATATGATGAGAGATTTTTTTTTTTTTTTTTGTTTACAGTCTGGAGGTCCATACTGGGATGTTCCCAAAGGAAGAAAGGATGGAAGAATATCCAAGTCCACTGATAGCTTTTTACTACCAGCACCAACTTTCAACATATCACAGCTGCAGAATAACTTTGCTCAAAGAGGTCTATCAATGGAAGACTTGGTAGCTCTGTCAGGTAAGCAAAGCAGAGAGCCCAAACTGCTTTCCACAAATATGTTTATTTGTAAACAGTTTGGAGTAATACTGTATTTTGATACCTGTATAGGAGGACATACTATAGGTTTCGCCCACTGCTCATCCTTCAGGAACAGAATCCAAAATTTTGATGCCAAACATGACTTGGACCCTTCATTGAATCCGTCATTTGCAGCAACACTTAAATCAATTTGTCCAGCAAAAAATACGCCGAAGAATGCTGGTACCACCATGGATCCCTCTGGAACTACTTTTGATAATACTTATTATAAGTTGATACTCCAAGGGAAGGGCCTCTTTTCTTCTGATCAAGCTCTGCTTACAACCAAAAGGACCAAGAATCTGGTTTCTGAGTTTGCTGTCTCAAAAGAGTCGTTTTACAGGGCTTTTGTGAAATCCATGATCAAAATGAGCAGCTTAAATGGTGGGCAAGAGGTCAGGAGGGACTGCAGGGTGGTCAATTAGGAAGTCCTGTTTTGTTTGATTCCAAATTACTTGTTTCCCCTCACAGTTGTATGTTAATCTCAATGCAATGAAGTTCAACCATATTTTGTGAAATTAATTTAGAAAATGGCCGTAAGATGTTTCCCATTTCAATTTAACTCTTTACAAATCCGACTTCATGACATGTCTATTTTTACTATGCTATTCTGTTCGTACATAATTAACTATTTACTGTGAAAATATTAAAAACCGGTGTGGTATGAAGGATATGACAAATTGGCTTTTAGGAAGAGTTTCATATTCTTGAGCAACTTTTATGTATCTTGGTTTCCCAACCTCAGGCTCACCCAGGAAATTTATTCAAAGTTTTGTTGACCACGGTAGGTGACAAAGATGAATATGTGTGTGTGAGACGAAAGGTGAAGCCGGTGCACAATTTCATACTTGGTTGACCAATAACAAGCAAACACATTAGGTCCAACGTGGGATTTTTAACTTGGCATCCTAAAAAAATTTAAATCTCATTTTTCAATTTTTTTTAAGTTGAAAAAAAAATATTTTCAAAATAAAAAACATTGAAAACATTATATTTAATTTTTTTAAGGTGTCAAGTCATAATAAAAATTTTATATCAAACCTAATATATTTATATGTAATCGGTAATACCATAAATAATGGTACACCGGTTTCACTTCAAAATTCCTTATATATTAGAAAGTTGTAGAAACTCAAAAAATTAATTCCAACTGCAACTTTGCCATTTCGAATCTTAATTTTTTTCAAATTAAATATCTTTAAACGATGATAGAGGAATTCTCCTACAACTCTACAAGTCTACAACACATTCAACCAGCAAAAATTAATCCAATGTGATTCTGAAATCTAATCATAATTAAGGGTTCAAATATATTTGATTTTATAAAATATCTACTAGATAAATCTACTAAGATATTCTCATTATCATACAACTTATAATATTTTATAATATTCTATTAACTTAAACCTTTTATTATATTTATTTGCTAATATTTACAATTTTTTGCTTCTTCTCGTTTAGAAAACTTTGTTAATTTAATATTATATATGGGATATAACTATAGAATATATAAGGAGTTAAATCCTGATATATCTGGACAAACATTCGGAAAAAAATATTTTTCAAAAAAATTAAGGGAATAATTTATCGAAAATATTGATTATAATAAAGCATTATTATAGATATATAATCATATGGATTAAATCAAGGATATCAAATTATAAAAAGAAACAATATTTGTTAGTCAAAAAAATCAGATATCATTGTTTACCGCCTGTTTGGTTCAATTCAATGGGAAAAGATTACATGTAATCTTGATGCAAAAAACTAATTATAATATTTGTTTAGGTCTTTGTAATGTAATGAGGATTGCATGTTATAATTTGAATTACATCTTATGGTGTGATCAATATTACATTGATATGACTGATGAATGGGGATTACATGTATTATATAATCATTTAAAAATACAATAATACCATTATAATTTTTGAATTGACCAAATTGCTCCTAAAAACCCTATTAATTGCCTCCTTCTTTATTTTTGCTGTCTCCTCCCTAGGCATTGTCCATCGTCATTCTCAATGAGGAAGTATTCCGACTTTGCTGGAATAAGGTACGTAGTCTTCTTCCTCTAATTTCTCTATCTATCTCTTTCTCCACCGTCTTCTTTCTTCGTCAAAGATATTCTTCATTTTCTTCTTATCAGTGGAGGAATTGAGAGCGTCTAAATCACTCCAAACTTTAATTAATAAAATCAAAATCTCTTTGCCATGGCTTTCTGTTTTCGTGACCGAACGAAATATTACATATGAGAATTGGGTTGCCTGGCAAGAAAAAAGAGAGAGAGAGAGAGAGAGAGAGAAAATTGGGTTGCCCTAGATAGCCACCAGCCATTGAATGGTATTGTATATATTGTCACCGTTTGACTTTGAATTAGAGAATTGGAGGGTCGCAGAATAATGTTAATAATGGAATGAACTCACGGTAGCATAACTATTTTCAAACATCTTCTCCCTTGATTATGGCATGAACTAACAGGATAATTATTTCTTATTCTCATATGCTCAAGGAGATTATTTTTTTATTGCTTATGGAAATTTTTTTGAGGATTGGTTATGTTTGTTGTTTTCTAAAACATTCAATATTATTCCTTTTCTTTTTCACACCACAAAAATGTCATGCACTCATTTTCTTTTTTATTAGAATTGTGGGGAAAATATTTTTATTTTAATTATAACCTTCTTACGGGCCCAGAAAATTAATATGGTATTCTTCCACAATATTCCCCATTGATTGGTCTTACTTTCCATCTTTCTTTGAAAACCGAGGATTTAGGTTCTTTGAAATATATATTATGATCAATGTTATACGGTACCTCATGAAATATATTGTTAAGTTTCTTTTATAAGTTTGAAATCTCACATTACTTGTACTGTTTTTCCTTCACATATTTATATATAGAAAAATTTAATTTATTATTATACTCAACGATGTGGAGAGGGGTAATTTTGTCAATTAATTTATTATTATATATTTGGACAACATTAATAAATATATTTGGTGAAAAGTAGATAATTTAATCAACTATAGGTAAATATGTAGACAGGGGCAATTTTGTCACATTCTATATTATTCTCACTTATTTTCATGTTCAATGTATTTATTAATTTTGTCTCACTCTATATTATTTTTACTAAACAAATGCAGTCTATCAGTAGAAAAGCCGGTTAGGGCATATAGGGATGGAGGGGTGGGTTAGGTATTTACTTATGTACCATCTGCAATCTCTAATGCTACTACTCCCTTTGTGCCAAAATATAAGATTATTTTAACCGAATTGTGGTTTCCTAATAAATTAGTTAAAGTTAGTTAAAAACAATAAATATATGGGAAATATACCATTTTTTTCAAAGGTACCCTTATTTATGAATGAGTAAGAGATAGGGTAATTATGAAAAGAAAACAAAAACAAATGTGCGAGAGAAATTAATACATGGATAAAATGAAAAAAATGTAATTATTATTTTCAAATAAAGTGAAATAGAACCTTATATTTTAGGATAAGATTATTAAAAAATACGGGACATTATTGGGTATAAAAAACGATGTAGCAGTGTAGAGCAGGAGTTTAAGTGCCTGTTTGGCAAATTTACAAAACCTAGGTTTGAAATGGTAGCCAAACACTTTTTTTTTAATAAACCTAGGTTTTGAGTCCAAACCTAGGTTTTAAAAAAGGTAAGCCAAACAGTTGAAAAAATGTGAAAAACCCTTTTGAATAAGCTACAATTTTCCCCTTTTGCACAAAATACGAGGTAAAAAAAATGCCATTATTACACATGTCATAATGATCTATCAAAAATACAATTATCCTCTCTCTTTCCCAACACATTAAACTTATGTCATTTTTAGTAATTTACATAGAAAAAGTCATTCTCAAAACAATTATCAAAACACTTTCATTTTATCAAAAGCCATTTTTTCAGAAAAGCTGAAAAAAGCTATTCCTCAGAAGCTATTCTCTAAAAACTAATTCAAACAGACTGCTACTTTTTTCAGCTTTTACGCGAAGTATGAGGTAGAAATATACCATAATGCCCTTATCCTCTCTCTTTCCCAACACATTAAATTTATGTCCTTTTTAGTAATTTATACATAGAAAAAGCTATTCTCACAACAACCATCTAAACACTCTCATTTCATCAAAAGCCATTTTTTTCAGCTTTTTTAAAAAAACTAAAAAAAACTGAAAAAACATGTTTTTTCAGCTTTTTTTCTTATAAATTATTCTTCAGGAACTAATCTAAACATGCCCTAAATGGAAGAATAAGTTAATTATTGCAGGGGGTGAGCTCATGAGTAAGGACTAAGGAGTAGTCGGTAGTGATGCGAGTGTGGAGTGATTATATATCGATATTGATATATATTTTTATTTGGGACCGTATATCGATATCGATATTGATACTTATGGACAATGCCACCCATATGCATAACATAACACATCTAAACTTGTTGTCCGCGGGGAACAATTATATTCTCTCTCTCCCCCTCTGACGCCTCTCATCATGCCTCATGCAATACTCTGCCTCTGTGCCAATCCCATCAATATTTCATCCAACTATCTTAAAATAAGGAGATACCTAACTCGTTGCTGGCTATGTGGCAAGCTCTCTGTAAACTTGGTATGATGTTATCGGTTCGAGGCGTGGTACATATTCAAAATAAGGAGATAAAATAAAAGGATGGTCTGACATTTAGGACAAAAAAAATAAATAAATTCAACAGGCTCTTATAGTTAATCTCTGTTGTATAATGTAAGTATACTGTATATTCCACCCAGCTGTCATCCAATCTTTTTTCTTCCTTCTTTTCAGTACAACTTTGTCAGATCCACGCGTCTCCAGGGGGTTCAAACCAAGCCTAAGCCTATCGCCTCCTTACTCCTTAGTCCTTATATAAATGTTTAGTGTGTGTATATTTATGCACTGGAAAACTATATACTCTTTATTAACTAAAATCTTTCAGAACCTGGATACAAAAGTGTTTTTTTTTTTTTGCCAACGATACAAAAGTGTTAGATGCTATGAATTATATAACAGAAATGGATTTTTTTTAATCTTGTGCCTTATTAATTTCGTTGATAGAAAAAAAAAATGGATCTAGACAACTTGTATACAGACAGGGAGGGACTAGGTAGTACATATTGGTACAACTTATATGAAAATTGTAGCGAAGTTTTAGACATGCCTTCTATGAAGATCGATGAGGAGAAGACAGGGGGTGGGGGAATTTGTAACAGTGAAATTAGAGGGTTGACAGGTGAGGAGCAGTGTTGGAACAGAAGCAACGCGAGCAGTGAGGGCCCTCCCTCTCCATAATTAACACATCCAACCAGCCCTTCCATCTTCTGACACTTATCTTAACAAGCAACCCCTTCCACTTTTCCATTCACAAAACCTGCCTGCCCCATTTAATTACCACGTTCCAAACAAATTATAATTCTAAGTTCTTATATATACAGGCATATATATATATATATAACAATACTTCTTCCATGATGAGATTAAAGAGTATTGATATATAGTAGCATGTTATTGAATCGGGGTGTTCATTGAAAATTAAACAATGGCTTGGAAGAACACTGACGAGCAGAGAATATGGCTTCCAATAGCATATTTTGATATTACAAGGCAAAAAAGATTATCACTGCATGCACGTCTTTTTAGTATTATGGACACAGAAATGCTAAAAAATTATAATTCAAAACATCTCTGTTAGGCTTCACGCGAAAACCTAGCTATGATCGGCATTGCCCAAGATAGGGGTGCATGCAAGTACGTCGTCATCACGAGTCACAACTCACAACTTAGAATTGGCCTTTTTGAGGGGCTACACTCCCAAACTAGTTCGCTTCATTTAATGCCTTCCACAACTACATCTATGCCACCTATACCTGTTATGTACTAGTATTACTTAACTCACTATCCTCATTTGGGAGAGTGAATCCCCATGGAGTTGAGCCTTATTAGGTACTCATCTCATATGTTATTAATTAATAAAAACAAAATTATATAACAAATTTATTTATACTGGTATGAGGAGTATACATCTATTTTCCTCATATATTGAACACAAACTTGAATAATAACTTCTACTGGCAATCACTGCAACTTTTGGATGAAAAACCTGAACTAAATGGTCTCACATCTCTCCTGGTTAGGAACGGGAACATGCTTGTGGGAGGTGGAGAGATATCTGGTTTGGTGTGAAGAGGAGTAGGGATTAAAGGAGAATAATACTATTGCAGACGTCAAATTGAAAGTGATGCAGCTATCAATCATCAATTCCCTAACGTGTCTGCAAGCGAAAATCGGAGTACTGGCTAGTTTCTTTTTGTGCCGTTTAGTCAAATCACCGATGCTTTCCTCAATTTACACCAGCTTTTCACTTCTCACAGTGGATGGCCCTCCCCGTGAACCTTACAAGTGGAACGTCTCATATTTCATCGTCTTCCTTCTCTTCTTTCAACCTATTTTTTTTTTTACACTCTTTTTTTTTTAATGTATAAATTTTAGGAAAGGAATTTGGCTCACCCACTGTCCAAGGACAGGCCTCTAACTCATGATCCACTGGGGTCTGTCCTTTTTTTTATATATATATATTCTCTTCTTTCAATCTATTAATTCAAAATTAAGAGAGTAATTACTACGCCATCCTGATTGTAAGCTGTACTGATTGTAAGATCACTCTAATTATTTTTTTTAGAAATTAAGGATTCAAAATTGATCATTTTAAAATGTCTACGGTTATCTTTTTTTCTCAAGACTAATTTACTTTACTTATAAATTATCATATAATATAAGATCACTTTAACTTTTTAAAAAAAATTAAGGATTCAAAATTAATCACTTTAAAATGTCAACAGTTATCTTTTTTTCTCAAAACTAATTTACTTTACTTATAAACTATCATATAATACAACTATATGTAAGATATGTTAAAATTAAATGGTCAATTTGGTTTCTTTAATAATTTTCATAAAAAAAAGTTAAAGTGATATAATGTTTAAGATTGAAAGGAAAAATTGCCAATTAAAACATATGCAGATCCGCAAATAACGTTATCTCATTTTATTAGTGTTTGTACTAAATTTTTTAAGAAATGTGAGTGATTCGTGTTCTGTAAAACATGGAAATGGTCCCACAACAGACCCTCATTACAAACATAGCCACACGGGACAATTTTTTTATTTATTTTTTTTTTTTTTTGCCAACTGACATATTATTATTCTATCCTAAGAACGGTTCCCACCTCTTAAAGTATAGTAATTTTCGACCACAAATATTCCATTCAAACCATCCAATTATGGCTTTAACATAATATGCTGCTATAACATCTACCTAAGTTAATCTGCATGTGTGTTTCATCGGCCTTTTTTTTGCCGTGTATTGTTTAAATTTAGTTTATTTACAGGTTTTACATTTTGTTTCCGGTGCATTTCTATATAAACATGATCTAAATTGATTTTTCGGCAGCATTTCTCATTATATTTTTTTTATATCTAACTTAAATTTTTATATTTTTAATAGAGGTAGTCAATGTAAAGAGGGTTGAAGGGGGGCTAGGCAAAGTTCCATCACAATCTTGGTGCTTAGCCTAGTGAGAAACATTGGGTAAACCGATCGACTTCTTCAAGGATTGGAGTTAATGATGGAAGAGGATTTTAATAAAGTGTAAACTAATTTCATTCATCAATAAAAATATAATTATTTAATTAATGTATATAACACTGCCAAACGTTTGAATCAACTAATTGTAGGTTGTTCAATCTTAACTAATGGTCTCGAATTTGAACCCTAGGTAGAGCTGGTAATATGAGCCGGTCTATTTGGTTCCGGCTAGCCCGTCACATGAGCATGGAAAAATGGGTTGGGCACAAAAATCCCATTTTGAATATGAGTTTGATTTCAAGCACGAACCATGTTTAGGTTTTAAGCCGGCCAGTATGAAACCTTTTTTTAATTAATTTTTTTCACTTTTTTTCAATATGGCAGCCGACGTCACCTAGTGAGATGAAGGTTTTATTATTGTTGTTGACTTGTTGTTTTTTACAATATAATTATAATACAAGTATACAACACAAGATTATAAATTCAAGTTCAAGTGTTTAACACATTATAAATAAAAAAAACAATAGAAAAGCATAGAATACAATGTTCAATTTCAAATATTTCAAAATACAACAAATCCCTGGACTAAATCTAAAACCCAAAAGACTAAGATTCCAAATTTCCAATTTCCAACTTCTAAATTCAACATCAATGATCAACACTCAATCAATATTAATTAGAAATATGGTTTGTTTTTGTTAAAAAAAAGAAAAGAAAAAAGGGGTAAACGGGTTTAGGTTGCCAACAGGTTTGACGGGTTAACCCATCACGGGCTTGGGTTTGACGGGTTTAGGTCCAAAGACCCATTTTAATATGGACCCTATTTTTCTAAATCCATAACCATTTATTTTATGGGTTTCGGGTTGGTTTACGGGCTCCGGCCTATATTACCGGCTTTAGCCCTAGGTATACAGCTGCAACCCGCGATAACTACTTGGAGGTAGCGAAATTCCTCAATTGTGGACCTACATTCCAGCGAATCGGATTAGTCGATTGCTAGTAGCGTGAGATACCGTTGGATAAATCTAAGTATGTGTGTGTTTGTGTGTTTGCATAACAAGCTTTGAGGTAGTGTGAAGCCAAAAAAGGCCTGAGGCGTGAGCTTATGCTCTCGATCATCAAATCCTTATATTTGGTGTGTTTGACTCACCGATTGGAGGCAATGGAGGGGATACAAGCACGGTTGAAGGGAGTAAGCTCACGAATACAGAGGTTTTAGCTTATGGTTAATATTTGGGAAAGCTTTTTTCAATCTGGTTGATGCAGCAAGAGTTAGTTTAATACAGTGTATGTTACATATCTCTCCATAATTATGTTCACCCTTAAATTATTATATATATAAATATATGTAAGTTAGATAAATTAGTTTGGAGAAAATGATAAATATATAACTCTAATATTAATGAGTATTATTTTAATACAATTGTCATTTTCAATCGTTTTTCATCTAAAATTATTTTTTTATTAATCATTAAAACAAGTTTTTCTTGTAGAATGACTTTTGCACATAAGCCAATCCAAACACAAATTATGTTATACAATCTAACTTTTACTTTATATTACTTTTGTATAAGTTAAAGTAAAAATAAATCACTTTTACAATTGTTAATCTAAACATATATCTTAACTTACACATCCAGTTATCTTTGATAACTTGGATTGGAGGTACCCCACTTAAGTTGAAGAAGGGCGAGTTCTCATTGATTAATTAGTGTAGTATGGATGTGATTCTTTTGGGTTACTTTTAGTTTTATGGGAAGGAGCTGGATTGTTAAGCTGAAATATGAGCATGATGAAGACTTTCTCACCATTGCACTTCTAATTTGGACTGTTTGAATTAATTTAAGATTTTCATATATATATATATATATGTATATGTATATACAAAATATAAAATAATAAGAACATAATAATTATAAGTATATTAAATAAAAACTGAATCTAAATTGTTGAAACCGAATTTTTAAAAGGGAAAATTACATCTAAGTCCTAAGGAATGTAATTAATCACAATTAGGTTTTAAAAGTTAATTAAATTATATTAAGTCTCTAATATTCCCAATAATATTAAATCGTATTTGTTAAAAGTTATCGATGCAGCTCATTGAATTGTCATGACTTTAATGTAATTTAATGACCTTTAAGAATTTGATTATGTTTAATTACTATCTACACCGGACCTAGTGCTTGTTTGGTTTGGCTTTTTAAACTTAAGTTTAAACTCAAAACCTTAATTTAAAGAATAAACACCCAAACAAGCTACAAAACCCCAAAAAAGTACTTTTTTCCTCCAAACCATGGTTTTGGGCTTAAAACCTATGTTTGTGAACAAACTGTTTTTTTCAGCTTTTACGCGAAGTACAGGTAGAAATATATCATCATTACACATGTCATATTGATCTACCAAAAATGTCATCATCCTCTCTCTTCCCAAACACATTAAACTTATGTCCTTTTTAGTAATTTACACATAGAAAAAATCATTATCACAATAATAATCTAAATACTCTAATTTTATCAAAAACCATTTTTTTCATCTTTTTCTAACTTTTTTCGAAAAAACTGAAAAAAAAAAATACTTTTTTTGTTTTTTTTTTTGTTTTTTCAAAGTATAGGTTTTAAAAGCTGCTCCAAACATACCCTAATTATAATGGTCTATTCTTCTTAAAAGCGGAGACCTCATACACAGGAGCAGTAAGCATGGGCTGAGGCTTTCAATTTTAGACAGTACAAAGTAAATAGTTTTGATGGCAGGGTAAAATATGCGTAGAATTGAGCCGGGGAACCAAAAAAGAACACTTATGACTTATGAGGGAAGCTTTAAGTCAAATCAAGGAGATATATAAAAAATGGATGGATGTAGGAAAGAGGAAGGAGTTGGATTAGATGGGGAGTTGTGGGATTTGCGTGATGACCATTTCACCCCGAGAATGGTGCACATATGAAGCAAAGCCGAATTAAAGCCTCCCCCTCTTATTCCCTCTGAGTTCTAAATGGCGCAATCTAGCTAGCTATCACTCATCACTCTCTGTCTGCTCCCTCTTATTCGAAAACCCCATCAAGTGAAGAAAAGAAAGAAAGAATAATGGAAGAAGTGTGGAAAGACATGAACTTGTCGTCCCTGAGCGACCACCAAGCAGCCTCGAGCACGGATTACAGGAGCGTGATGTTGCAAGACTTTCTGGCTCGATCTCCCTACGATTCTCCCTCTTCTCAAGACATGTCATCCTCTTCCTTCTCCCCCGCCTCCCCTCTCGTCACTGCCCTCAGCCTCGGCAATATTAATGGCGTTGCCCCCCCTCCCTTCCCCAAACCCAATAATAATAATAATAATAATAATAATCCCTTTCCCTCTCTCTCTTCCACTCCTCCTTCCCCCTCCTTTCGCTACAAGAGCCACTTCCCTGACCCTCATTTTACTCACCCCTCCATCCCTCCTATTTACAATGTCGTCCATAACCACACTCATACTGATTTCTCTGCCGCTGGTTTTGAACGCCACAAGCGTATGATTAAGAATCGCGAATCCGCTGCTAGATCCCGTGCTCGAAAGCAGGCACATATTCCCTTCTCTTTCTTATACTACTTCTATCTTCATACTCTGTTCTCAAAATAAGGGGTCTCATATAGTATGTGGTTTTTCCCTTCAGGCTTACACGAATGAGCTGGAGCAGAAGGTGGAATACTTGACCCGAGAGAATGAGAGACTCAGGAAACAGCAGGAGGAGGTGTGTGGCCTTTATTTGTTTTGCCTTTTCCAACCCCACCTCTCACTTTGATTTTTATTGTTGTTTGTTATGTGGTGTATGATTGCTGCCTTCGTTATTATAATTACTGCTTGCAGTGGTCTAAAGCCTTGCCCTCCGACAAAAAGAAGAACACTTTGTTTCGGACTTCCACTGCTCCGTTTTGACTACTATTCTATTCGTTCCCACCTCTGATCCATTTCTTCATAGCTTCTTCAAGTTACCTTTTGGAGTAAATGCCTGCGATCCATATACTGATGGGGTTTCAGATGTGATTTGAATTCCTTTTTTGGTTTTTGGTTGTTAGCTGCGCCTCTCATCAACATCAACATCAATCTGTTGCTTGAGAGAGTATGATTTGTGTAAAGATAGCGCTGGGGTGTTGAAAGAGGCTGTTCTTGCATTCCCTATATAGAATCTAGTTTGATGGGTCTTTATATGGTATTATATGTTCCTGGATTTGACGTTATGCTTCTTTTACATAGTGGGATTTTCCCCAGATTTGCTTCGGGCCAAACACGTGGCATGGTACAAGCGTTGAGGGTGCCAAAAGATTTTACCTCTCTCTGGATAAATAGATACACAGCCTCTAATCTCATGGATTTAAGCTACACTATAATGGGTTGGGACGATATGTTCTTTCTGTTTGCCATCGCTATTAGCAACTCCGTATCTCTTTACTCTCATTCCTTATGGTTAGGGATTTCATTGACTTATCGACTAAGACTTTTTCCTCCCCTATGTTGGTGATTGTCATTAATGTATGAAGTAAAGACCCGGGGGGCGCTTTAATTTGTATTGTGATTTATGTAAGAAAAAGCCGAGTGGTTTCAAGTCTCATATTAAGCTTGCCTGCGTTTCATATCGCGGGTTAACTAGGTTGTGATATTGATGATAGCTCTTAAACGAATTTCGGGGTTTCGTTGTGCATGGGACGGAACCTGATGATGAGATAATCCATGCATGAGAAAGGTCTTTCTGTGGCTGTTTGGATGTCAAGTTCAAACCAATAAGAGTAACTGATTTTTCATACGCTGTTTAATTCAATATGGAAGCAATAGTCTTAGGCAACCCCACCAACGCCTGTTTTGTGTTGAGTCGAAGATACGAGAGTCGTGGCCTATGCCCGAATAAGCTACCAGTTCTGATAAAATTGGTTATGAAGAGATTTAAGTTGTTTAGATTTCAAAATCTTATTGAATCTTAGCATGATAGAATCAAAGCAAACATGCACCACTTTACACTTACAGGGAACACAGTCCAATTCTTTTTATTTTGAAAACATTTTTTTTTGGCGGTGAAATCAGCTGAAAGAAGAATACAGCAAAGGATATATAGATATTTTTGCGTCAAATGTGGGGATTCGCGTTGAGCTATGAAGATCAACAAGTTCTGTACAATTTGTCAACAAGGTCCGTTGTCGTCCAGCGGTTAGGATATCTGGCTTTCACCCAGGAGACCCGGGTTCGATTCCCGGCAACGGAAAAAGAAAATCTTTTTTTTTTTTTTAACCTTTTAACCTTTGATATAAGACGAGGACCCCTTGTAAAACAGATCGAGTCCACTTCCATTTGAATCAATTTGGGTTAGCTAATACTCCACCAATATTTAATTGATTAGATTAAGAATACTATTTAACTTAGTTAAAATCACATAATATTACCAAAACATCATAATCATATTTTTATTTTCATCCCCTTCTCTTATTTGTTTATTATTAATGAGTATCAATATGGTTAATTTGAAGAGATATTAAGAAAAATTAAAAAAATATTTTATATTTAGAAAGGGAGGAAGTAATTTATTTCTTTAAAGCGGATGCCATGCAGTTTTCATAGTTAGATTGAATTTAATATTTGTTTACATCATTCTTCAGGTATTTGGCACTGCACTCATAATTTTTTTTTTTGTTTACCATTTTTAAGAGCTTTTCTTTTTCCTATTATTTTCTCCCCCATTTTTCTTTTTATCCAAACCAGAGTAAGGACTAAGTTTATAGATGGTTTCATCCTCTTCACATCAAATGAGGGGTGGTTTAAAATATCATCAAAGTATTATGCACAATATCCTTAATAAATGTTTAAGATTAACCATTACTACGATGTATTAATACAATACGTGTCTCTGGTTAGAAAAGTAAGCATCGTACCAGTGACGAGAGGATTCGCGCCCTAAATAAACTAATTACCTTGAAGGCCGCTGAGGGAACCATTTCAGAGTTTAAAATGGACGAACATACTTGGTAAATCCATGGTTCAAAAAACCCGGACCGACCCAGACGGTCGGAGAGGAAACCCGGTGACCCGGTGGGTGGGGAGGGTCAATTAATAGTGAACCGGGGGGAGGAATCAACCAAGGAATATACCGGGTTGACCCTCAAAACCCGGCAGTTGGACCGGGTTGGCTGGGTTAATTTTTTTTTATAAAAAAAATCTAATGCCCAAAATAATATCATCTATTTATTTTCTCCCATAATAACCTCTTTTGAACCCAAAATAATTTCCTTAAGTTATTTTACTTAAACTAAGGAAATAACTAGGCCTTTAAAAATTCTCCAAAACACCTTAAATTCCCCAAATATTCTAATAATTCATAAATTCGTATTAATTAATTTCTAATCATCTCCACAAATCCTCAATAATTTCCTAAATATTAAATTATTGAAAGAGTTTCTACTTAGTTTTTGAATGATTTTGATAGTATTAATTGAAGGATTGCAAGGAACTAGTGATGAACATTCTTAATTTTGATGTATTGTGTTTTAGAAACAGTGAGAATTTTGTTGGATTTTCTTATATTTTGACATGAATGTTGATATGTTATGTAATATATTATTAAATTATATTATTTTAATATGGCCGGTTTGACCCCTAGTAGACCCTCGGTTGAACCTCTGACCCTTGACCCAGTGCATCAACAGAGTCAATCCCCGGTCCGGGTTTTTAAACTTTGGGTAAATCTATATTATATTATACTAGAGTTAAAGGTGCTAGTAAAAAAAAACAACTATAATTGAGTGAACTTCTTTAATTAACTCGTTACATCTCTTCCCATTTAGCTTCATCCACCTATTGGGGTAGGTATTTCTCCTAACTCGGTTATCACCCCATCAAAATATTGGGTAAATGTCCGATTTCGCCCCGGAAGCAACCCAATAGGAGCATTTAGTGTCTGAAAGTAACAAAGGGAACATATTTTCTTCGGAAGTAGCAAAAACGGTGCATTTTGACCCACAAAGGAAGCATATTTACCCCGGAAGTATGTCTGCTGTGGGCCAAAATGCGCTGTTTTTGCTACTTTCAGGGTAAATATGCTTCATTTGTTACTTACGGCCACTGAATGCTCCTATTGGGTTACTTCTAGGACGAAATTGGACTTTTACCCTCAAAATATTATAATCTCAACTAAAATGACATACAATAATGTCTAAGACTGACTTAAATCCATTGTCATTAAGAAAATCTTTGTTCTATAAAAGCTTGGGTCCAGAGATTTGTCCAAGTAAAACACCAATTCAAAGTCAACCCCCCATTATTCGAACTATCCTTCAGTTTTCTGCACACAAGCTAAAATCAAATTCTATTATTATGATATTCGTGCGGTATGCAACACAAGCGAAGGATGTACTAAATAGCCGCAGAAAACTGCAGAATATCTTCAAAATCAAGCATAATCATGACTTCTCAGGCGTCCAAATAACAACTCTATTGTCCAAGCCTGCTTGATAGCTGTTACGTATAAGAACAACATCTGTTGTGAACCAAAAAAATATTCAGAAGAGAGAACGCAGTACCAAGATTTACTCGCTCGGAGTAAAGCTAACACTGCAGTGAATAGACAATTGTTAAAATGAGATTTGCAAACTTTGAATTATTTATGTACTACAATGTCCTCAAGGCAAGATTTACCCCTATGAAGATGAGAGGGTCTTGACGAGTTAAATCTGAAAGGAACTCACGGTTTGGTGAAACGATAGAGTTTGAACATTGTAAATCTTTGTTTCTGGAATATTAGCTTTTAGTTTAGAGAACGCGAGGGATTAAAAGGTTTGCTCATACGTTTAAAACTAGTACTTTTTCGGTTCAATAAACGACTTCATGTATATCTTCGTGCATGGAACAATGTGTTCCTCTTTGGGCGGTCATAAATCCTAATCCGCTAGCATTTTCAAAAAGTTTCCCTCCTTATCATATTTTGGTCTGCAATAGTTTTTCAAACTATTTTGAACAACATTTCAATTACCATGCCCTAAAATAAATGGGATTTCACCCATTGCTTGACTAATGTCTGAAAGACTCTTCAAGCAAAGTATATCAATTCCCTACAGACAGAGACCCTTCTATCAGGATTCAGGACGGAAAACTTAGATTACTTTCCACATATTCATGATGGAGTTACTTCTTATCTGCTCGGATTTAGCAGCAGCCTAATAGATAGCTGATCATCACACGGAGAGAGACATACAAAGCAAGTGGCAAGAACAGCCAATATCAGTTAGTACAAAGTTGGAATGTCTTACATTTCAATTTAGGAATTTCTCCCATGATTCTCTTCAGATCTTGACGATGAATCGGCATTATCCTCAGGCTTTGGTGCACCTTCATCCTCAAGAATCTTGCCATCCATTGGAACTAAGCTAGGAATCCCATTTTTTATCTGACAGACAGAATGGGATATAATCAATCACAACGAAAGTGGCACGCCTATATCTGGCTCTATTTTTTAATTTAAAGATGCCATTATTTTTTTAGACCCAAAGCTATGGGCAAACGGTAGTAAAGGTGCTTCCTCCTTGAGTCCAAGCTCATTTGATAGCCTCAATTCAACTTTGTTAAAAATTCACACCATAAAACCAACTTAGAGTTCCCACAATCTAGAGCATAAATAGGAAGCACGCAAATATAGAATTATAAGCGGAAGGGAAACTCACAGGAAAGGAAACGCCAATGGAATCACTGATTAGGGAATTGGTTTTCTCACAGAATCTATCCAACGAGAGAATCAAATAAACGATAAACTTCACAGCGAGCAATAATAATGAAATAAACATAAGTTAGAATGATAGAGTACCTCAAGGGCTGCTTTGAGAGAGGACAAACCAGTATCTCCGATAAGGTCTTCCCCAGAGGCTCAGCTTTTTGCAGGAGCGCTTTGCTCGTCCTCATCATTTCATCTATGAAACTATGATTATCTTACTTCTCCTTCTCGAGTCGCCCCTTTCTGCAGTTACGCCTCATATATGAATTGGAGAAGGGAATTTTGCTCATAGGGGAAGAAATTGATGGTAACCAGGGTCCCGGCGGCACCCAAAAAAAAAAAAAAAAAAAAAGTGTTATTGTTGCAGAGGAGCGGGGCCCAATGTGTTGGAGGATCAAACTTTATTCTTGCGGCCCATTGAAAGCAAATATAGAGTAAAATCAACAAGAAATCTATGCCAATGGATTCCCAATTACTTTCCATGAAACATGATGCGGAAGGTCTTTAACCTTGCAGCCTATATGTGTCACGTATGCTTGTCTTCATTAGATTATAATTAAAGGGAACACTCACATATTTGCACATCACTCAACATGAGGCACACGTGCATATTTTTAAATAGGTAGATTTATTAGTTTTATTTTTTATTCACAAGACTTAAACTTTACTCAAAGAAATATTGGTCTCATATTTAACCTTACTAGACTAGATATAATATACTTTCAGAATGGACCTAAATATATTTTCCCCAAAAGTTGGTATATCTAGACTAAGTGATAATGTATCCACACACAAAAATATGAGAATATTTTCCTGCTTAATTTTTAATCCGTTTAGATTATTGTTTTCACGATTTTACGTCAAACTTTTTTTATAAGTTATAAAATGATAGAATATCTTATAAATATTTGGAACTAGTGGCGTAATTTATTACCATCACTCATCACATAATACAAATCCAGATATGGTCATATCTCAAATGGTAAGCACTGCTAGCTCTTTCCATCTGATTTTTTTTATTTAGTATTTATAAAGCTTCAATCCAAATTCTTATTAAAAAATCTATTTCATATTAGTATATATTAGTATATAATCATATGCAGTTTCCAAATAGTCATGTACATGAATACATGCCCGACTCATAACTAAATACCGATAATATGAAATCCGCTGCATGCCATTTACTGAAATATATATATATATGTATTTGTATATTATAGAAAATCAGGTAATGATAAAACTGGATAGTGTCATCTCAGTGAAATGGAATTTTAGCTGAATAAATTAACATTGCAAAAGCCTGGAGACTTTTTAGGCTGTATTGAGTCCGGGCGAAGTGCAATAAATATGAAGGCGTATGTAAGATCTGAAAGTCGAGCAAACTAAACAGAAACCCTTGTGCCATCGCGGGCTTCAAGATTGGCAACAATATTGCCAGAATGACTCTAATTTAGAGTTATTTCCACAAAATCACATGGGAAGCAAGATAGTCATAACATATATGCCGTAGTCCAAATGTCAGCACCGAGTGCATTTATCTATTCAATGATATCATAGGAAGCAATTTGGGTTGTTAGACTGAATAGGTTCGATCAAATAGAGTATTCCAATACAGAATGCAAGTTTCTGCATAGACATTGGAGATTGATTCACAATGAATTACTACCATTGATATGGCTAACGATATAATCAAACCACTCGTCCCCATCCCATATTCAGCTATTATATACAGTTCAAATGCACATAGTTTAAGAAGGAAGGTATGTCTGAGACGAGAAAATAGTAACCGAATACATAGATTCAGCAAAATAAACTAAGTATATCATAAGGCAACACAGCAAGTTATTGAAACTTCAGAAAGCTTAATACATAATCACTCATTCAAATGCCCACTGGTTTTCACGGCGAACTTCCTCCTCTTCCTCAGGGGTAAAGTCATTCTTAATATTAAAGGTCTTGCGAATTTCCTCGGGAGTCTTTCCCTTGATCATGTCCGCAACAGTCTGACATGTAAGGTCCAGCAGGCTCTTGATATTCAAGTAGTTTGCAGCCTGAGAAAAAAAGTCATGAACACCATGCAAGTAAAGCAAACATTGCCTACTAAAATATGCCAAGGCAAGAATTCTATCGAAAGAATATGTAACAAAGAGAACTGGCTAACAGCCGCTGTCTTCTCAATGAAAATTCTAAAATAGATGGGCCTCAAAACTGAAGACTCTGATCATGCAAGTTACCAATCGTGGCAATTAAACTGAATTGGACAAAATAAATCAAAGCAATTCCTGCAATACTTGGATAGACCTCATAGTTATCGGGCATTAAACTAAATAGGCTCATTATTGGTCGTAAATGCATTACGCAGATGAACAAACACAGAGGAAAGGGGCAAAAAGTGAGAAACAATATTCATAAGCTGAAAAATCAGAACACCGATGAAAAGGTTAGACCTTGTAAGCACGCCTAGGGCGCTACACCAAACTAAAATATGTTCCATAGAAACAGAAAAGTTCTAAGTTTCTAGTTACACTACCGCACCCTGAGAGGAAAGAAATACCAAATAAATCTCACCAATGGTGTAAATAATACAAAAAACCCCCAATTCCAATACTCTAACCCTAATGATTGAAACACTAACAAAAACCCCAATTCCAATACTCCATCCCTAATAACTGTAACACTATCCCACATGACAGAACAGACAAAAATAACAAGCCTACAACAGAACATCATAAAGGGGAAAAATAGCTGACCAGAATGAGATCGAAGAGCGTGGCCTGGTCAACCCTGACGAAATCGGCATCCCAAGTCCTGAGATCATCTTCGGATATCTTCTCCTCAGAATTGGCAGCATCGACGTGCTTCTTGCAGTATTCGATGACCTTGGCCAAGATCTTGCTGGTGACATTAGGCAGAGGGATGCCACTGTCGGCACAATCGTCCTCGATCATGTGTTTGATGGTCTGTGACTCAAGCGCCACTGCCTCGTCAACTTCAAAAGGCTCGCCATCGGAGCTCTTCAAGGTGATCTTCTTCGACATGATCGATGGGTTTTGTATGGGTGAGATTTTGCAGTTGTCACTGCACGAGGGGGAAGGAGCAAATCCCTAACCCTAATCCCGAATGCAACCAGCTTTCTGATATTGTGGATTGAGAGAGTACGGGCTCGCAATTTATAGAGCTACTAGAAGCTTCAAGATTCTATTGACGGTGATTTAGGGGCTCCTGTTTCATCCAACAAAGACATCCTACCTTACACGTGTTCATATTTCATTTACTCATTTTATATTCTCTTTTTCAGCCTACAAATTTTGAGAGCTGGATTTTTTTTACAACAAAGTTCATTGTAATAAAGAAGTTTTTAACTTTTAAGAAAGAATACCTCCTATGTGGATATACAATTTTAATAACTTTTGTGAAGGGTTTTTTTCTTATCATTCAAATTGATTGAATAAATAAGATCAAGGTTCGAAAAAGGGGACCGGATATAGAATCGGACAAGGCACTGATTTAAGGGTCAATGGTCATATCGGGGTTAGACCCCTATCCAACTGGTTATATTAAAATAATAAAATTGTATTGATATTAACATTAATAATCACTAATATCAAAATATAAATATAGATAGGTATGTATGATTCATCAAACATGAATATTTTAATATTTCTATACAGGGAAAAAGAGAAAATATTAGTTGATTACACGTGAAAATAAATATAATTATATAATCTACAGACTAAAATACAAATACTAAGAGCAACAATGATTAAATATTAAACATATGTAAGAAAAATAACATTTAAAATATTATAGTTTCCTGGTTTCTAAAATTGAGTAAAGTGAAAATTAGTAATTAGATTAATTATAACAAAATTTTAAAAAAATCACATTTTGGGGGGGAAATATAAACCGGTTCAACCTCTCGGTTTTGGCCGAGTCGACTCGCTACTCCGCCGGTTCAACTTAACTCCCTGGTTCAAAGGGTCACTCGGACCGGGCTGCAGGACCGTCGCACCGCCTAATCTGATCCAGTTTTCCATCAGTGGATAAGATGAATGATGATTTTGTATTTTCTAGTCTCTCACCAATAAGGTGATCTATTTTCTCTCAGAGAGTCGTCCTCACCACCACTCGGTGGTATTGTTTTTCAACTGTGCTCTCCTCGGCCTCTTTCTCCAATACCCCCTTACTTGAGAATTACTGTCACCCACTGTGGTAGTAAAAATTGAGTTCTTCTGCTCTTTGAACATATCAAAGGCAAATGAGGTGAAGGAGTGGAAAATTTCTTTCTAGCCTCAGAGTTTTGAGTGTGCATGCGTGGTGTTAGAGAGGGTTGAACGTCAACCGGGAGGCTTCCCTTCTGGGGTAAAACCCAGGGAACAAGAGAAATGGAAAGGAAATAGGGGAACCCCCTGGGACCAGAAGAACAATTGTTCTGGAGCAAAACCAACAAATGAAGACCTGCAAAGCCCTTATTGGCCGACTAGAAGTAGCGAAGGAGCTAAATAGACAGACGATTCTGGCCATGATATATAACGAATGGAATCTCATTGGAGAAGTGGAAGTGCTAGATATTGACAACAATGTCTTTGTTTTTCATTTCTCAGAAAAGAAGATTACAACAAAGTCCTAAGAGGCAGACCACGGTCGATCCAGACTTTCTTGCTGAATCTACAAACATGGGACGATGAGATGCTACACAGGGAAGTCTGTTTTTACAAATGCCTATTTTGGGTGCAGTTCCACGGGCTGCCTTTCTCTTTCCTCAATAAAGATAATGTTGTTTGTCTAGGGACGGCGGTAAGAAAAGTGGAGATGATGGAGGACCCTATGAGAGAGGGTAAAGTAGTCAGAAATTTCCTTCGAGCTAGAGTTTTGTCGGACACCCGGAAACCTTTAACCATCGGATTTTGGGTGCCAATGTCAAAAAAGGATGATATATGGACAGAGGTAAAATGCAAGAGAGTCCCCACTTTTTGCTACAAGTGTGGAATTATCGGTCATGAATGCAGCTCCAATCAGGTATGCAACGATGATGATGCGTCTGAATTCGGTGGGTAGATCGAAGCAAGCCCTCCAAGATTCATGGAGAACCTGATAAGCTTTATTGATCCTCAATGTTGCGAACAAAGAGTAGCCCCTTCGAACAAGGCATGTGGACCGAAGGTGTGTGTTGAAAATAATGAGGTGGCAAAGGTACGTTGAGGTGATCCTGGTGCGCCTTAAGGTGGGAATAACAGAATGGATGGGGATAGTACAGAAGGACTAGGGAGGATAACGACAGGTAGCGTGAATGAAGGCGGAAGCACTTCAAGCTAGTCCCGTAAGAGGAATATGGCCCAAGCCAACCAGAAGGAAATACCCATGGAAAGAAAGTGGGTTCACCTAAAAAAGCCCAATAGCCACTGCTAGTTGGATTCCGAATGAAAATTTTCTATGGTTTAAGTTTACACAGGAAAACGGTATAAGCCCAGAGGAAAAGCCCAAAAAGATGTAACCTAAAGCAAAAAGAAGCACGGGGGCGATCTGGCTACATCGTCGAGCTTCTATCTGAGAACACGGGGGATTCTAGAGCTATTGTCCCTTATATACCAAAATCCCCTGCCTCTAGAATCTCTGACACTTTTTGAAGCATTAAGCTGAAGAGATCCCCCTCAAAAATTGACTCCCCACTAAAAGCTAAGCGACCTAAGAAGGGTTCGACAACATCGCCTCCTAATGGGCACATCCTGCAAGTGCCTCAAGAAGAGCAGAAAGGAAGAATGGGGCCCAAGCAAATCGACGAAATGTTCGGTGCACGAAGCAACTTCTCGGGCGCAAATTAGCCTTTCTACCGCCTCTTTCTGTCAGCTCTGAGGTGGGAAAGGGATAAGTGGACTGGGGGTAGATTCTTCAAACAATTCTGAAGAAGGTGTGGGCAGGCCTTTAATGGCCTTTCCAGCACTATGTGGATAATCTCTTGGAACTGTCATGGTATGCCCTAACAGTAAAGAACCTTAAAGAGGCCTGCAAAATAAATAATCCTCACTTGGTTTTCCTGATGGAAACCAAGTAAAAAGAAAAAGTAGTCTTGAAGCTGAGAAGGCATTGTAGTTTTGAAGAAGAGTGGATAATCAACCCAGTCAGTTTGAGTAGTGGATTGGCTGTCTCGTGGAGGTTTGAAGTCACTGTGAACATCTTACATTCGTCACAAACCATCATTCATATGGCGGTCAGCTCTCCCTCCACCCTTGTGCCAGAGTACCTGACTTGTGTCTATAGTCTACTAAGAAAGCCAGAACAACTGAAGGTCTGGGAGAAAATTGCGAGCATCTCTAAAGGAGTTCAAGGCTCATGGCTATGTGTAAGAGATTTCAATGACTTAACCAGCCAAGGGGAGAAGTGAGGTGGCCGCAACCATGCTATAAAGAGAATCCTGAACTTTTAGAAGCAGATATCCAAATGCTGCCTACTGGATTTAGGATACAAAGGTTCAAACTTCACCTGGTGCAATAAAAGGCTAAATGAGGCGTACATCAAAGAAAGAATTGACAGAGCTATGGCGAATGTGGAGCTAAGGGAAAACTTCCTTAAAGCCAAGGTATTTCACTTAGAACCAAATGGGTCTGATCACTGCATTTTATTAATTGACATGATGTATAACTATATCAAAACTCCTTTATCTTTCAAATTTGAAAACTTCTGGATGGAACACTCTGAATTCCATGATACTATGAGAAATAGCTAGACAAATCTGCCAGAAAGGAGGGAGCTAAGGTGGAAGAATTTCTTGCAAGACTTGCTCAGCGTAGAAAAGCCTTAATTTGTTGGAGCAATAAAATTTTTCCAAATAGTCATAAGCTTGTGGAGAGGTTGAAAAGGCAATTGAGTTAGTCCCTCTAAGAAGAATTAATGGAATAAAAGCTCAAGAAGATTGAGGAACTAAATGTGGAGATGGAAAAAAACATGGGAAAAGAGGAGAAATATCGGTGGCAAAGATCGTGAATTGCGTGGTTGAAGACGGGAGATCGCAATACTCGCTTCTTCCATGTAGCTATAGTACAACGTCGGAGGAAGAATGCTATTCTGGGATTGAAAAGGGTAGATGGAAGCTGGGCTGAGGAAGAATAGGATATTGCAAAGGACGTAACTGGTTACTTTTCCAATTTGTTCCTAGCATCTAATACCTAGGACTTCTCAAAGATTTTATAGTATGTGGAGGTCTGTGTAAATGAGGAAGGAAATAGAAGACTCATGGCACCAATCACTGATGTAGAGATCAAGGAAGCTGCTTTCCAGTTGGGGAGATCAAAAGCTTCTAGACCTGATGGGTTTAATGGCAAGTTCTATCAAGGCTCATGGGAAATTGTGGGGCAGTCTATCAAAGAACTAGTAAAGGAATTTTTTCAGGGAATGGGAGATATAAGGAAGTTGAATGTGACTAATCTTGTGCTTATATCTAAGGTTGATAAGGCTGAATCGATTACATAGTTCAGCCCCATTGGATTGTCAAAATTATCTTGAAGCTTCTGGAAAATAGGCTGAAACAGATGCTAGATGGCTGTATTTTCTCGACTCAGAGCGCCTTTGTCCCTAGGTAGACTCATACATGACAATATCATTTTAGCTCATGAAGTTTTTCATTATCTGAGAAGAAAGGTCAGTAGAGGCAAGTATGAATTTGCCTTGAAAATGCATATGAGCAAAGCATATGACAGGATTGAGTGGGACTTTCTAAAGGCAATGATGTTGAAGATGGGCTTTTGTGAAGATTGAGTTCACTTGATTATGGTGTGTGTTACCTCCCTACAGCTCAATATATGTCTCTCTGGCCAAAAGGTGAGCTCCATTAACCTGGGCTAGGAGTTGAGATAGGGGGATCCCCTCTCCCCCTATTTATTCATCATTGTAGCTAAGGTACTCTCTTGCATGCTAAGGAAGAATGTAGAAAGTAAAAGCCTCAAAGGGGTAAAACTCTTTAACCATTGTCCCATGCTATTGCACACTTTTTTTTGCAAATGATGCCCTCATATTCATGAATGCCAATGAGGAAAATTATAGAAAATTATCACAGTTGTTACAACTGTAGTGTTTGTCCTCAAGACAACAAACCAATCTTAACAAATCTGGCCTAATCTTCTCAAAAAACACCCCTGCTGAAGTTCGGACATGAGTTAGTCAAATCCTGGGCATACCAGTAGACAATGACTAAGGAAAATACATTGGGATCCCTAGTGTGTGGGGTAAGTCAAAGCTATAGGCTCTACCTTATGTTAAAGAAAGAATTAGCCCTAAAGTACAGGGTTGGAGGAAAAAATTGCTATCATTTGCAGGTAGAGAAGTAATGATAAAAGTGGTAGTTAATGTGATACCAATCTACCTGATGACATGCTTTAAACTCCCTAAAAAGAATTGCAAAGATTTAGATAGTGATTGCACTTGATTATTACATGTTTTTATCCAGTAATTATAGGAAATTAGCATTTATTTTAGGCAATTAAATGGGGATTTAGGCACTTTTATACTTAGGATCAAATATTAGAGAGTTAATTGTATTTTCATTATAATTTAAGCATATTAGGCATTTAACTCATGCATTTATTGTTTCTGGACTTGAAATACTTCACATGTGCTTAAAATTTGCATTGTAGATGCAAAGAATAAAGATCAAAACAAGAACAATGCAAAATAGGAAACTTCTGCAAAAAATGAAATTCTACACAACAAGAAATTACTAATTAGGAAATTGGATTGATTGATTGAGCCTAATGGATTGACCTCTAATCTTTCCTAATTGGTAAAATCAACAAGAATAGGAAACTTCCTATTTCAATGGGATTGGTTGATTGATTGATTGGATTTCTTGAGAGAAAGTGCTTGGATCTTCCCTAAATCTTTCATATATGTTATGGGGGCCAAATTAGGCAACCGGAGGCCATTTTGGATAGTTTTTGAGTGGTTTCTTATGCCATAAAAAGAGGAATCCAAATTTCTATATTTATTCACCCATTCTTTCTTTCATCCTATAATTCTTTCCCCAAACCTTTCCTATTTGTTAATCTTAGTAAGAATAGGACACCCTAGGCTAATTTAAAAGGTTTTAAGTTGCCTCTTGTGCTATATATGAGGAACCAACGAATTTTCACCCATCCTCTTCTCCCAAATTTTGGTCCTCCTCCCCTTTTCTTTCCTCCTTGCACAAAATTCATCCATTCCACTACACTCACATGGCTTCCAATTCTAAAATCCAGTCCATGTTAATCGAGAGTATGAGTGGCTAGGCACCTTTGTGGGGATCTTGATGGACGAAGGCAACCGGAGCTTCAACGTCTTTAATGGGGAGTTATTAGTTTCTTTTATTGTCCAATCTCATCTATGTATTTTAATTCCATGTGTTTTGGTATATGTATATGTTTTTGGAACAAGTTGTCTTTGAATTCTATTGGTCATGCATGTAATCAAGCGATGTTCTTTTATATGTATGAACCTAGTGTTGTTTTTATGATATCATACAATAGATATGCTTCATTTATATCTTATTTGGATTTCTAAAATATGTTGAGTGCATGTGCGATTGTATGTGTGTTTAGGCACTAGATCCAAAGTTAGATGGTTTGATTTACTTCTAATGAGAGTTTCTTTGCATGTTTATCATGATTCTTCACTACTAAGTTGGGAATTAATGGTTGTTTGATTAATTAATGGAATGAGCAATGCGCCACGTTAATTAGTTAATTAGGTAACTTGACTAAGAGTGATTGCCTTAGGTTTTATCATTAGAACTTGGATTAGAACTCCCATATTCTTTTAGAAGCTAGGAAGGTTGTCTAATTCATCAAGAGACCCATGTTCATCTCATAAGTTCACAACATTATTTTATTTTCCTTTCTCATGAAAAAACCCAAAAAAAAAGTAGCTTAGTTTTCCTAATCAAAATCACAAAAACCCCGAACTTTTATAGATTTTCATGCATTTAGTTAGCTTAGGTTAGTTCATCAAGCTCCTTAAGAGACGATCCGAGAAAGCACTACCAGTGCAATCCTTGGTTAGATTTAATTTTACATTTGCACCCCAAGGCATTTAGAAAAGTGGCAAATCAGATAGTCTAGTATCAAGCTTTTTGTGGGATAGAGGCTGCATTTGAGGGCTTGGGACCACATGAAGTCCCTAAAAAAAGAAGGACGGATGAGATTTAAGGATTTTGAGACGCTAAACAACTCTTTACTAGCAAAATCAGCATGGAGATTGTCCCAAGGGGAGGACACCCTCTACTTTCAAGTGCTAAAAGAGGTGAACTTCCCACACTCCTCCTTCATAACTGCTAAAAAAGGAGCGAGAGCCTCATGGATTTGGTCAAGCATCCTGTCCGGAAGAGCGACTTTGCTGAAAGAATGTCAATGGCTATTGGGAAACGGGAGATCAATAGCTCTATGAAAGGATGCATGGATCCTTCAATTGCAAGGTGAGTCGCTGTCAAACAATCTGAATCTGAGCAAAGATGAAGTCTCAAATGACACGGTGGCAACCATTATTACGGAGGGTACCTGGAATTTTGCTGAGATAAATGAGAGGGTCCCATCCTCTATCTTGGCTATGATTAGCGACATCAAACTCGACCATATTGAACACCAAGACAGGCTAATTTGGAAGAAAGCTCGGAATGACGAGTTCACAGTTAAGCAAGGATATAAGCATGAGACGATGGCACACAAGAGTCTGCATGCATCCCTGAGCTCCTCATCCTCTTTCCCAAAATCCTTCTAGATGTGTTTATAGCGGATCAAGACCTCACCCAGAGTTTTCCAATTTCTGGGAGATGTTGCACATGCACTATTCCTACAACAGAAGCCTTGTTCAGGCGCTATCATCCCTTATGTCTGATATGTTGCAATGAAGCTGAATCAGTGGAATATCTGTTATTTTTCTGCCCATGGGTGAGATGCATATGGTTTGGAAGCCAGTTATCTCTGAGGATGGACCCCTTATTTACCAGCTCCTTTCCCACATGGCTATCCTACCTAATCTTCCATCAAAGTAAAATGGAAGAGAAAGCTCTATCCCTGATAGCTCAGATAATTTGGAACATTTGGAAGGAACGGAATGAAGCGGTTTTCAATCACAAAGTCCGAACCCACATATAGTGCTGCAAAGGCCAAAAGAGAAACACGTGAATTCTGGACAACCATACAAGATGAGCACCACTATATAGGAGATGCTGGTAGAATAAGAGATCGGAGCTAGCAAACCCCCAAAAAAACTGACTGAAAATCAATTGTGATGGCTCTTATACAAAAAAAGGACAAGTTGCTGCTATTGGGCTCCTATGTCGTGATCACACAGGGTAGATGTTATGGGCCTTTGGGGATCTTGTGCAAGCCAATTCAGCTTTTAGTACTAAGATGCTTGCTGTTAAATGAGCAATATTGTTATGCATGGACTTTCAATTAAAGTCATTATTCATTGAAACTGACAATGAAGACTTGTTCCACTGTCTTTAATCCAAGAATTTACTCTAGAGCGAGTGGAGCTGTTGGCATACTCTAAAGGGAATTCTTAAGCTACTCTCTTCATGGTTGGATATATCATCTGTAACACCTAAAATTTTCTACTATATTATAGCAATTTTAATTGAATTATAACCACTTCCAATGTCAGAAGCCCAAAAATACGGAAAATTTAAAAAAATTTCTTTTAAAACATTAAACCAACTTTCTTTAAGTTGGAATAGGCTTTCCAGACAAATTGGAATAACTTAAAACTCTTTAAAAAATAAAGCGGCTAATAAAACAATTAAAAGTACGCTAACCCTCTTAGGGTAATTATTCTTAATTCATAATACTTGGGAAATTTAAATCCCTTTATAAATGTATAAAATTATATTTTCTATGCTTTCTATCATTAATTTAATAATTTAAATTTACATCATATACAAATAATCCTTACTTTTCAAAACATAATCTTAATTTCTTCGCCTAATCATCTTTCAGCACTCCTGCCTTATCTCAACCATCTCACTATATATCAGGTTCTCTAAAAAACAGCAGTTCAACGCAGTTTATGTCATTAACTGTAAATTTTTATGCATGCACTGGCATGTATAAATTTTATAAACCTAAACAAATATTACAATTACACATACTTCCTGCGATCATTCTCTACCAGCCACTGATAACAATATATTCGTTAACTAGTGGAGGCCTTACCTGTAGGATTTCTCGTTATAACATATAAAGCTATAACGTAACTGATCTGGCAAAGGGGGAGCGACCCACCTAAGCCTGGAGTACTCCATAAACTTCTATGCAGGAATTAACAAGGTTTATCACCTTCATGCATAATGTAAACTTGAAACAGATATTACAAAATTATACATGCAATTTGAGTGTAATGAGATAAACTCCTACCTGAACTCCAAGCTTAATCCTTTACTGTCTCCTTTCCTTTCCACTGACCTCCTCAGCTTATGTCAATATCTATACCTATTTACATATAATTTATAAATAATGAATTAATATCTATATTCCTGGATAACTATCCGGCGTCTCTCACGGACCCTAATTTAGTTAATACTACCCAAGTCTTTTCATTTAAGTAAATCATGATTTATTCATACTTAATTAGGGTTTTGACCATTCGAAATTACCTTAATAATTTACCTATATTAAACTTTCTTATTCTCAATGTTTGACCAATAGTATCTATAAGAATCATTATTTAAAGACCTTAATCATTTACTTAGTACATACATTCAGCATCAAGTTCAAGTTTAAATCTTTGTTTCAAGGTTTTTACTTCTTAGATTTAATCTTTCTAACATTTCTGATTGAACATAAGTTGAAATACCTAGACTTTTAACACAAAGACATTAACAAGTTCCTATTTCAATTTCAAAGAACTATTTTATGAATTTCAAGACAATCTTTAAGAACTTTTAAACATACTAAAATATTACTTTGAATTTCGTAAAGTCCCTTTGCAATACCTTTACTCATGTTTTAATCCTTCTTTAAAAATTTAGATAGTTGATTAGCCAATTTTAAAAACTCAAAGCAGTGATTAGAATAAAGTTCCTAGCAGTAAAGAGTTAAGATCCAAGACAGCATTTGTCAATCAACTATTAATCTCTAATCATCATTAATGTTCTAGTTTATTCTAATAAAACCAAAACAGTACACAAAGATGTACAAGCAAAAATTCAACACACAAAACCGTATATTAACTCTATCCTATTTCCAACTTCATTAATCACCAAATCACATCTTAACACTTACTTCAGTTAAGTTCTCATTATAACTTCAAACTCAAACCTTCTTAAGCATCAAACACAATAAAACTTCAAAATTCAACATTTCCTTAACCTTAAATACTATACCTACATTCACAGCATCTCTTACAGCTTATGGGTTTACTTTTCGGGCCCAAACAACTTCAATATTAACTTATACATCTTTACAATTCTAAAACATCCATTCTTTAACACTTAAGCTTCATTACAGCATAATTCCTACTTCTAAAATTTTGACTGTTCGCAAACAACAATTTAATCCAATCCAACTGATCCCTTTCAAATAATCTTTAAACATTAGCTTTCAATCATCATTACTTATAGTTTAATCCCCTTAATTTGGACAACTCAAGAACCAAAGAGGTAAGCATTTAATAAATTTTTACTAACGCCCACATTATCATCCAGTCTGAACAATATATCAATCATAGTCAAAGATCACTGCTAATTCTTCCTTTAGATCCTTAAAATAATACTCCTTTATCTTCTCCTAAAAATAACCTAGCCAACTACATGGTATGACCATTTTATACCTTTAACATTCATCCCACCAATAATGATTCAGCATTTTCCCAACATATTAGCAACCTCAAGGTTGAAAATCACTCATTTAAAATAAAACATACAAACAAATAGTTATTCTAAATCCCTCAAAATTCTAAGGCCTCCCTGTCACATCTTGATACTTCAACACATTTATTTAACATCTCTAGATCTTTAAATCAATAGTTAATGCTAGAATTCTAACCTCTGCCACTTCTCTCACAAATCTAAAATCTTTTCATAAACTTGAGAACTTCAAATCAATAAACTTAACACCCATTTCCAGATTTTAATCAACCTTAAGCCCATTAATTAACAAAACTATCCACTCACTATCCTTACTGAACTTTTAAAATTTATGAATTTACATTTTTGGATCATCAAGCTGAAACTTCAATTAACATTTTGCATATCAATATCTACTATCAACTTAAAATCTTTAACATCACAAATTTCTCTTTTCTTGCACCTTAAACTAGCAGCCAGTAGCATTAACAAGATCAGAAAATCACTACTTCACTCACTTTGATTCAGTCAAACCAGTGATTAGAATTTTAGAACCTAAAACCACAACCATCATCACAATCATTCCCTATTGCTTGTTCAACTAATCATCACAGCATTTTTCTTCTTTCTTTGCCAATAAACCAGCAACCAACAACATCAATAACAACCCACAACCAAATCCTATTCCTTGTTCCATTAAACATCATAGTATTATTATATATATATATATATTTTCCCTGCACAAAGCTCACGGCCAGAGCAACAAGAAAACAAGAATTGCACCTTTAATACTTTCCTATCAATCAACCATACTTAAACTAATTCAGTTCATCTCCTAGAACATAACAAAACATCAATGGCCATTTTTTTTCCTTGGTCGAACAGAGCAAGAACAGGGAACAAAGAAAAATAATCAAAAATTCTAAACTTCATCAATTTTACCTATTCATAATCTATTCCTCATGTTTAAAATGTTAAGACATCCAAGAAAATAACAAAAATCAAGCTGCCAAAAGGGAGCTTGAATTCGGCCAAAGCAAAGGGAAGAAAGAACAACAATTCAAGCATTCGAAAATTCATCATCACACATACAAAATGCATATCAGAACATCCCAATTACAAGTATATCACGTTCAAGAATTTCTCCCTTTTGAGCCCCACGGATTTGCAGAACAGGGGAGGAAGAAATTTTTTTTCTAAAACTTTCAATCCTCAGAAAATCAACATATACAGCACTCTACACACTTAAACATCTCCCTAATCCATTCTTAATCAAACTTCAAAGCAATAAACATCCAGAAATCAGAGAAAATGGCGTCGGTGAACAGTAACCGAGGCCTATTTTTGAGAGAAATCGGCCCAAATCAACCTTCCCTCACCAAATCGCTTCAAGAATACTCTTAATCGAGTCTTAGGCTTCGTTTCTATCAATTTAAAAGCTTCAAAAACCCCCAAAATCGGATTGATTCTTCCCCCCAAACTCACTCGATTCGGCCAGAAAAGGGAGGAAAGTGAAGAGAGAAAACTTACCCAAAACTATTCCAAGCTTGGGGTGTGTTTCCGTCGCCGTTCTCCGTCGATTCCACCGTCGTCTGCAGTTGGCCGGTTCGAAGAGAAGCAGAGAAGGGTGAGGGCGAGAGAGAGGGACTCGGGGAAGAAGAGAGAACAATGAAATGAAATGGAGAGGAACACGTGGGAAGTATATATAAAAGAGGAGTTGATATTTTAATAAGATGATTTACTATTTTGCCCCTCCTACTTTAACTGAAGATATTTTCAACTAGGGGCAGCTATTGTCATTTTTATTTCCTTTTTTCTATTTTCCCTTAAATGATAATTTTATTTACCATTACCATTTAGAAATAGTCCTGAATTTGTCCCAAAATAATTTATCTAGATATGCTTTAATTTTCAAATTTATTTATAAGACTTTTTAAACACTAACAATACCTCAGGATTTCAAATATCCCCTTATTTAAATCCATCTTCCAACTATTTTTCCTCAATTAATAAATAAAATAAGTTTTAAAAATTATTAAAAATACACATGGCCTCATAAATTTATTTATAAGGCTTTTTAATTTCTATATTCCTTCCGAAGACCTTAAATAAATTCCTATTTTCTATTTCCTAAAATTTGGGGTGTTACATCATCTTTCTCCTTCTCTCATCAAGAGGGGAATCAAACTACTGATCTCCTAGCAGTTGCTATCCGCAGGAAGTTGTGACCTCCGGGGTGGATTTCATCACCATCACCCTCCTTTTTGTCCCTAATCAACCTAATACTGCTGACTCAGTTAGTGATGACCAGCCACAAACACATAGTGATAGAAATTATGCTGAACAGGATGACACGAGCATCGGCTAACTACTGAACCTGCTTCTGAAATTGTCTTGTTGCGCTGTTTTTCTGCTATCATATTTTAATTTTCCTTATTAGCTAGCTTTAAATTCAGTATTGTTCCAATTGAACTTCTTTTGAGTTGTGGACCTGTTATCTTATTTCTTCCTTTTAATGAAAAATGAGCATATTCACTTGGTTAAAAAATGAACGTATAAGGTGAATGCTAATGAGAGAAATTGTGCCCTAACATTTCATAAGTCACTTACGATGAAATCAATTTTTATTTTGGGTAAGGGTGCAACTTTACAAATGAGGTATTTCGCTAATAGCATATAGCACAAAAAAGTGTTGCGAAGTGCAAATGTAACGATAAACTTTTGAAAATGGGGCAATTATAACAATGACGTTAACGGACACAAACGTCCGCTTTTTTTCTTTTGGGTCCCACGTAATTAATATTAAATGATTACTTTAAAAAGTCTATTAAAAAATTTTAACCCCCAACTCATCTCTCTCCTCAACCCTCCTGCCCCGCTCATCTTTTCGCTCTCCCCCTTCGACCAACATTGTAAACTACCAGAGATTGCTTCTCGTGAAATATCTCATTTTCTTCTCATCATTTGTATTTTTACCCTCACCTTCTTCAGCAATGCTTAAATAAGATCACCTCTCCCTTATGCTTCAGGTTCAAAACTTGCTGTTATTTCTGTCTTCATTTGTTTTATTTTTACTCTACTTCTTTGTTTCTACTTCTACACCTCTCTTCAATCATCATCATCCTCCACCTGCATTTGATCTAATCTCACCTCCTGATGCTAGTGTATTACTTTCATTCAAGGTTTAGATCTCCGTGGTATTTTCCTCCCAATACATTATCTCTCCTTGACGAGCTTCGAGTACTCAGTTTGTAGACCAAGTCTCTAATTGGACCCATCTCTGATCTCTCCAACCTCCACAATCTCAAGAGCCTATTCCTCGGTAACAACCACTTCATTTGTTCTTTCCCCCCTCAATCCTCACCCTTGCTTTGCACCTAGGATTTATCTCACAAAAAGTACTATTTTAATGAATAATATTACAAACCATAGTACAAATGTAAAATCTTACTTACTAATAACTAAATAAACACCTAATAATCAATTTCAATCACAATTAGCAATACTAACTATGATAGGAAAATGATTTTTTATACAAATCAAGCAACCCTGCCATAGAAAATTATTTCCCTAACATGGTTAGTGAAACAACCAACATATGTAAAATCCTAAATACTAATCGATAATAATTCTCTAATAACCAATCACCAGCAACTATAATCGCAATTAACCATACTAACTATGATAGAAAATGATTTTTCCTATAAATCAAATAACCCCATCATAGTTAGAAAAAGTTTACTTTAATATTTTAAAGTGTTATCCATGATAGAAAAAGCAAAACCTTAACATAAGATAATCGCTATCATGGATAATAAAACAATCAACCATGTTAGAAAAAGATTCCCCTAACATGGTTAACAAAAATTTACCTGATTCACAATTGGATTAACCATGTTAGCTAAGAGACCGCCTAACATGGTTAGATAAAACACTTGTAATAATCGCATTCTATCAAAACAAACATTTAATATAACCATGTTAGAAAGAACTGATCTAACATGGTTATTTGACCAAAAGCATGTGCAATAATTAATCAATCTTAATAATTGGCCGCACAAAATCGGCAACAGAACAAAATCAACATTAAGTAATCAAATTCAAGCGAATATTGCTACAGTCATCCAAAATTCAATACTAATCAAAACATGAATATGCGGAAGCGAATGCAAGCCTATATGTGGCTATATACAGTTCTCAAAATAACTTTACCGGCCACTCACTGGTTCCATGTAAACCGGTTGGCCCCATCCCTTTTCCCTTCGCCTTAGTCGATGCATGATCACCTGTAAGAATATAAATAACAACGGAGTCAGACAATCATGTCTCAGTAACCACAACTCAACTCAATACAAGAGTGAGAGTGGGTTAGCAGAGTGTCTAAAAGGGTACCAGAAAATAAGTTTAATATTTCATATATCACAGTTTTTTTTTCAAAATAGTTTCAAACATGCATTCTTCACAATATCACTAACAATCGTCCTGCGGATCGTGAAGTTGTCCCTTACCACTAGGTGGATCCGAATGGAACTCGACGGGGATCTCAACCCGTACCCAGCACCACAACGAGGGTAATGCTCGATGGGAGCTACCCATACCCAGCACACCGAAAGGTAGTACTCGATGGGGGCTACCCATACCCAGTACACCACAACAGAGGTAATGTTCGATGGGGGCTACCCATACCCAGCACACCGAAAGGTAGTACTCGATGGGGGCTACCCATACCCAGTATACCACAACGAGGGTAATGCTCGATGGGGGCTACCCATACCCAGCACACCGAAAGGTAGTACTCGATGGGGGCTACCCATACCCAGTACCATAGCAATACTAGTTTCGTCAGCATAAACAACCAGGATAATACAGACATTATAACAAATCACTTGATATTATTATATTAAAATAGCTATGATATTAAAGTACCCAATAGACTGATTTAATATAAAAGTAACATTTGAAATCTATCTCTCATTATAGCATATATACATATATAAAAGGGATTTTGGAAAATCCCCAACTAACATCACACACAACCAAGTAGTGAGGTGAGTGGTTACCTGAACTGACCAAAAACAATAAATATACCATAGCATGCGGTCTTCCAGTTCAGTTCAACCAACTGACGCCCATCGATATGGCAGTTGTACTCCGCTGATACACGTATGACAGAGAATGTATCAATTCTTGTAGCTCATCCGTAGAGCAACGAATCTCATCTAATAGAACGTGGTAATGTGTAAGCTTCGTGGTTCCAATCATTACAGCATTTGCACACAAGTAGAAATCATGATTTCGGGGATGGCAAGTTTTGTTACCATCAGCCAATTTTCCAACAATCTAAATCATTAATAATCAATCACCAACATCAATTTACCTAAAATAATCATCACACTCTTCAAGGATCACCACCAAATCCATACTTCCCTTTAGACATATAATTTTTTTTAACAATTTAAAGGGCCAAAGCCTTTAAAACCACCATTTTATCAAGCCACATAGATATATAATATCATTAACCTTATTGAGCCCACAATAATCTAGAATCAACTTTAATAATCCAATAATTCATATAGGTCAAAAAATCCAACTCACCCAAAACTTTAATCATCATTATTTAGCCTCGATGGGTTTATTTAAATATCCAATTCATTTCAAGCAATCATACTCACATCAATTTTGACAAACCTCCAACCAAACCAAACTTTAATCACCCAAATTCCTATAGATTCCTTTCAAGCCAAACCAAGCCATGACAACCGATAGATAAGCTCATATGAACAATTCAAAATAACTAAACCATCAAGAACTCAAATTCCATCCACTCCTATTCGTGCCTAAAGGAAAACATTTAATTACTAATAACAATTAACATATTGGAACCTCCAATTTATTCATAATCCACGTAAACTCTTAAGAGATATAATTTCCTTTCTCTCTTACCTTACAATTTCCTATAGTAACCCAAACCTTTCCCCAATCCTTCTAGAACAAAGTTCACCATTAAACATCCTACCATTCTTATCCAACGCACTATCTAATCAAACTAACCCAATTATCATTACCATATAACTTCAATAAACATATAAGGGCAATCAATTTACTCATAATCAGCATAAATCCCAAGAAACACTAATCTTTCCTTCTTGCCTCATAACCTCCTGTAATTACTCAATTTCTTCCATAATTTTTCTACAACAAAATTCTTCATCAACTCTACTCAAACATAGTCAAATATTCACATTTAATTCATCTAACTCATCTTCCATGTTTAATTTTTCCCAAAAGCAACACTCTACTCCTCTAAAACACCTAAAAATCCCATTTCTCAACCAAACTCTGAATCAAACTCAATAACCCGACCAACATTATCGTTGAACTCCAATAACCCTCTAGAATTCATAAATCAAGTTTAAAAGCTCATATCCAAGGGATTTCTTGTCGTAAACTTAGCTTAATTCAACTTTAAGCAAGCAAAATATCACATAGGACCAAATTAAACCAAAATAACCACATTACAATCATCAAGTAGTCTAAATAAACATGTAGAACCAGGCAATTTCCCCAATCAAGCCAGAGAATTCGAAAATCAAACAAACCCTAGAATTTTTTCTATTGAAAAATCAAGAACAAGAAGGGAAATTGAGGAATGAACATTAACCAATTCAAAGAGCCCTCAAGTCCGCCGGAAACGCCCAGTCTGCCGCCCAATTCACCGGCCAAAAACCACCACAAACCGTCCCTCAATCTCTCTCTCTCAGCATATACACACACACACCATCGCGAAAGAGGAGAAGGAGGCTGACGCGACCTCCCTCGTCGGCGTTGACGTCGACGGCTGCGAGTTGCCCAGCTGCTGCCGTCGCCTCTCTTGCTGCGGACGAAGAGGGACGAGCGAGAATGAGAGAGAAGGCGAGTGAGATGGAGAGAGGAAGAAGAAGCAGAGTGACCAGGCACGGGAGAGGGAGAGGAGAGTAATAATAAAAAAAATGAAATACAGTAAAGTAATAAATAAATAGTATAAGAAAATTATTATTAGGCCATTAAATCCTTAAATAAGATACATTTCACTGAGATAAAATCATCTTTTCACTTCCCCAAAATTTATTTTAAATTCCCACTAATATTTTCTCCCACTAAGTTCTCTTTTGGGTCCAAAAATAATTTCTCTAACTCTAATGTTCCCAAATTAAGGGACAAACTAGGCCTTTAAAAATTCCCAAAATACTTCATTTTCAGTAATTTTATTTATGAAACTCTCAAAACTCCATACTTAATCCCCAAATTAATTATTAAATTACCACTAATCCTTAATCAAATTTTTGGGATGTTACAACATACCCTTCACTAACTAGGTTGGAATAGCACCAACTAAAGTTAATAAAAATTCACCTGATTTACCCAAACAATTAACTATGTTAAATAAAGAACAAACTAACATGGTTATTAGAAGCAATATATACCCAATAACCTTTTATCAACCAATCCATTTAATATAACCATGTTAGAAAGAACTAGTTTAACATGGTTATTAAACAAAACTTGCTTAAACAATCAAATAATAAACCAATTGAGCCTTGGGTCTAAAACCCCGAAACAATAATCTAACCCACAGTACAAAATAATACTACTACATATATAAATAACAGGCTACATATAACATCACATGCATGTGAGTATTTAACTCTTTCTTAACTCATAACCACATACCGTAATATCACCGATAAGAGGAAAGATTTAACAAGCACCAAATAATCAACTAAAGCAAATACCAATACAGTTATTCAGAATTAAGAATCAATCAAAAACATAAAGTTGTAAAAGCGAATGCAAGCCTAATAATTGGCAATATACAGTTCAAAATATCACTATCGGCCATTCCACTGGACCAGTACGGGTCGAACGGTCCCGTCCACTTCTCCCTTTGCTCTGGTTTGTGCATGATCACCTGCAAAAATGTAACAAATGATAAGGTGAGACAAATATGTTTCAGTAACCACAACTTAACTCAATACATGAGTGAGAGTGGGTTAGTAGAACGCCTGAAAGGTACCACATTTGCAAATATTTAATCAACAACAGAGTATATAACCATGCCATTATAGTAATATCAATCTGCACCATAAGTCACACCTTTATGGAAATAACAGTTTCAAGTGAGTATAACAAATATAAACATGATGTGACATTGTGCCCCTATCTACAATCAAGATGACAATTTCCCCCTCTGTCTACAATGAAAATGGGGATTCTCCTCTGTCTACAATCAAAATAGGGAGTGGTCTCTATCTACAATCAGGATGACTGATGGTCCCTGTATACAATCAGGATGACCGGTACAACTAACCGCTCTGTTGGCCTACCAAAGGTTACATCGCGCAATGATACAATTTAGTGTCATGCAACAACAATTACAACAACTGTTATTCTCATAAGCTGTAATATATGTAACGCTAAATATATCAACCATCACCACCACCACAAGGCCAGCCACAACGATTTAACAATTATTTTTCAATACCTCAATCACAATATTCAACACCTCACATAAACATAATAACAATTCCACCAGTTAGGATACTAAATATATTATAACAAAATTTACAATATCTTTATATGAAAGTATATGGGATTTCAAAGGTACACGATAAGCTATTTAATATAAACATATTGTTTGAAATTCAACTTGTATGCTAATAGACATATACTCCTCTGGTCCTATTTATAGGGCAGAGAGAGAAGGTTTTATTTGGTCCTATATATAAGTCACCTCATTAAATATTTAGTGTGAATGTACAAGTTTACCCTTCATTTATTATGTGTTGACTTTATTTTCATGTGGTATAGTGGATATTTAATATGGGTAAAGTTGTGAATTTGTTGGATTTTATTGGAGAGTTAATGAGTTTTAAGGCTTTCCTTAGTCTGTGTGAAATATGCTGAAAGTGACTTATAAATAGGATCAGATGAGTACACATATAAAAAGGGATTTTTGAGAAAAATCCTGATGAACATCACACACAACAAGGTAGTGAGGTGATAGTGGTTACCTAAACTTGCCAAAAGCAAGAAAAATACCAGAATAAGGGGCTCTACTCGTCGGCATCTATAATTACCAAAAAATATAATAACGCAAGGTCAATATACAATTCACGCCTATTTGGATTGATTAAATTGAATTAAACTCCTATTAGGTCTAAAAACCTCCAAAGAACTCATAATCTCATAAATCAATCAAACCCTTACAAATTTCACCTTGAAATTCAAGAACAAAGAGGGAAGGAAATCAAAGAGAAAATTACCCAACTCAAAGAGCTTTTCTCAGCCTTCAAAACCTCCAAGAAATCGCCAGAAAATCATCATCGGTCGCCTCCTCCAAAATGTCCTCAAACTCCCTGATTTCTCTCAATTTTTCTCCCTCTCTTGTGGCGGTTTGGTGGCCAAGATGGCGGAAGAAAAAGGAGGTAAGGGATGGGGAGGTGATTCCACCGGCGACCAGCACCACTGGCAACGGCTCCGTCATTCTCTCTTTGCTCTTTCTCGCTTACGGTCGTACAGGGAAGAAGCAAATGAATGGGGAAGGAAGGAAGGAAAGAAGAGAGTGGAAGGGATGAGGTCGCCCCCCCCACCACGCCTGCGGCCGGCGACACTGGGTTCTCCCGCCGGCGTTGTCGCTCTCTCCCTTACCCTCTTTCTCTCGATGTCGCTGCTAGGAGAAGAAAAAGAACAGAGACGGGTGGAGAGGTTCGGGTCTGGAGGAAAGAAGAAGGAAATTTTAGGAAGAAAAAAAATAAAGATAAAAGAAATAACTAATAAGGGAAAAGACTAGTAGGTGCTGAAATCCTCATAATAAGATAGATTTCGTTAAGATAAAGTCCCCTTTGTACTTTCTAAAAATTTTCACTATATCAAGCTAAAGCTAAGCATTTTCTCCCACCATAATCCCGTTTGATTCTAAAAGGAAATTCTCTAACTCCAAGTTTCTCAAATTAAAGGAGAAATTAAGTCTTTAAAAATCTCTAAAATACTTCCATTTTCGTGAATTTATTTATAAAACTCTCTAAACTCCTTAATTAATCCCAAAATCACTTCTTAAATTACCACCAATCCTTTATTTAATTTTTGGGACGTTACAACAAACACAAAGCTCATGCTGCAAAAAATTATAATAATTTTAATGACGGTGTTTACCACAAACTTGAAAATTTCTCTGATGATGTTAATAACAACAACTATGTTCTCGATTTTCTTTATCTTCCAGAAATTTCCATCGATGGGTATTCAAATTTCCGGTCAATCATCGTGTGATTGTCACCACACAAAAAGTTGTCCGGAGTTCATTACCTCGGAGCATATCGAATACCCATCGATGATGAAGAAGAAGAAGCATGAGCTTTGTGCTTGTATTTTGGTTAGAGAGATGGAGATGAGTTAGGTGGGTTGAAATTTTTTTTAATAATTTCTTCTAAAAATAGTAATAATTTAATATTAATAATGTGGGACTCACGTGAGAAAAATAGACGGATGTTTGTGTCCATTAACGTCATTGTTATAATTGCCCAATTTTTAAAAGTTTATTGGTATATTTGCACCTTACAACTTTTTTGTGTGTTGAATGCTATTCGCAAAATACCTTATTGACATAATTGCTCCTTTACTCTTTTTTTAACATTTAATAGAGTGATTCTACGTCAATATATATGATATAGATTTAATTTTGGTGACATCCTTTTAGTTTAATTTTATTTTCTTATCAACATTTTTTTATTAAAAGATTTTATTTTCATCATGAAAAAAAAAGACAAGTTAACACTTCAAACAATTTACTCCCTCCGTTCCTAAATATAAAACCTATTTGGGAAGGTGAACTTATTCCTAAATATGTGATATCTTTCTAATTTTTCTCATAATATTTTTACTGATACTCTTCAATAATAGATAAGCAAGAGATTGAGGATGAAAGACAAATCAATTAAGGAAACTCCAGCCATTGAGTTTTTTGGTCTCTCTCTTCTTTTCCATGTGATTCTCTTGTGTGATGATCTATTAACCTTGCATGAGTATTAGCCGGTTCAAGCTATGAAGTAATGAAACTTTGAATTGGATCTGAAAACGGATCCTACCCAGTATGCATTATGTCATTCTGATCATGTTTTTCCCATTTTATAATTTTCCTTCAATTAGAACAAAATTGGATATCATCAAATCTAATTTAAGATAGTTCTTAAGAAACTTTAAACATATTCTTATATCCCTTAGATATCAAATATTACCCGCTAGGAAAAAATGTCAAATATTTTCCAATGATAAAAAGAAGAGATATCAAACATTATCAGAATAAATTTGAAAATCATCAAATTTTATTTTAAATACTACTATTGTCTAAAGTAAGAAAAAAGGTATCAAGTTTTATAGGTATAAATTTTAAATACCATCAAATCTAGTTTAAGATAATTCCTTTAATGTGATTTTATAATTAACAAATTTAGATCTCTTGACAAAAAAATCAGGTCCTCAACTTCAACTTGTTTTAAAAAAAAATTATGTTTTTCCAAAATATAAAAACATAGAGAGTTGTAAATTAGTGCAAAAATTGTCAATTATTCTGTTTTAGGGAGCAATTCCTCTAGGCTTCAATTAATTTTTTTTTCTAATTACATTTTATGAAGATTATATTATTAGTTCCTATTTATTGTAATTATATTATAGGGTGCTCCGTTATTAACTCATCACATTGTGTTTAAACTTATAAAGAAAGCCTAAAATATAGAAATTGAGTAATTTTTGTTATTTATTCATCAAACTTTTCCTTTCTTTCGTGCTATTATGATATCTCCCTTATCTCTTATCTCCTCATTCGTAGCATCCTCAACCCTAATTCAGGTTAAAAATAAAACTCAGACAAGCGACAGAAGCAACTGAAAATAAAAGGAAAAAAGGAATAAAGGGGGATTGCAATGTGGTCCGAAGAGATTTACTTACCTAAAAGGAGAAATAACAAATGAAGAGGATATATTTTTTTCGAATCGTTTTTTTTAACTGAATGGAGATCATATATGATAATTATCAATTGACAACTAGATTTAGTTTACTTAACCCTTCAATTGATTAATTTTAAAAAATAAATGGATCTCAATAAACTACTTAAAACTTAAATTATTTTGACAATTTGACATGTAAATTGATATGTAATATAATGATATATACAAGCAAGATTGTCAAACCCGTGAGTTTAAGTAAATTCGTGAAAAGAATGTAAATACAGATCGTAAACTCGAATCGTAAACACGTAAGAGTTTACCTTTATTAATAAATACGTGTTTTCAGTATATAATTAGATAAGAAATACAAAAATAACAATAATTTGACTTGAATATATTTTAAATATAAATAATTGGTATTAAATATATCAATATTCATACTTTATCTAACTCAATAAAGAATTTTCTATGAAATTTATATGCAAATTTATTGAATATGGTCAAATAAAAATACTTAACATGAGATTTATAACAAGTTAACACAATTTTTTGTAAGGTAGAAACGTAAAAACGGTAAATTCGACATGTAAACTCATAAGTTTTTACCGAGTTTACAGCCAATACGAATTTAAGTGACTCGTGACACGTTTTGGTTAGGTAGAGCCGTAAAAATGGTAAAATAAGAGAGTCAACTCGCGAGTTTGACAACAATGCATACAAGTATCAGAAAAAACCATATATAACATACCACTATATTCCTTATTAAGTCCAACTCCCAAAAGAATTTATTTCCTAAATATAAATATATTTAGAGGTTATTAACGATTGTTTTCCAATTTTAGCTTTATTTAATTCTTATTGGGAAGAGAGAAAGAGAGGAAAGATGTGAAAGTCAGTTAAAATAAACTCATAATAAATAACAGAGTGGTATATTATAATCAAGTAATTCATTTAACTTCATTAATTTTTTTTTCAAAATGATCAACTAATTTTGTATTGAACATCAAATATAATATTTCTCAATTGTTGTTGAAATTTTGTTGATACTCTATTCATTCATAAATATATGACCTAGTTGACTTTTTTTTGGAGAATCATTAAAAAACTAAACAAGTTATTTATAAATTAATTTGCCCAAATTTGTTTTTTAAATTAGTTTATTTGACTTATAAACTAACATCTATAAAACATTAAATATGTTATAATTAAAAGACTGAATCGGAATAATAAACTCTGTTCCTCAAACCAAATTGTAATTCCCTCGTAACTGTCCGGAAAGGGAAAGCCGCTGTGCCAAAGTCAGGGCAGCGAATGAAATATAAAATTAACGTAATGAAGAGCAAGCTTGACACGCTATCAAAAAAGGAAGAAAAAAAAAAAAGAGCACGCTTTCGAGCACAAGTTGCTCAGATAAATAAAAAGTGAAGCAAGGAATTAATTGTGACCGAACCTCACATTTGCATAATAATATAACGAAGGAAGAGCAAGCTATCAAAATACATCAGAAAAGTGTATTTTTGCCAAAAGAAGGCGTTGTCCGACCGTATAAATATAATATGATAATTCTACCAAAAAAAAATATAATATGATAATTCTAATGCATGGTAGATTATATTTACAAGAGTTCTGTACAAGGAATACCTGCCGTTCTAATGCAAGGCCGAGTTGGGTCAGTCAAATTGTCAACTGAGTTACACAAAAGCGATGCACCCAAATTCCACAAAACAACACATGCTAAGTAGATTAGATTAAGATTCCATATGCTGTGGAGGTGGAGGGCTTGTACTTGTCTTGTAAGGTCCTGCGATGCGATTTACACCAAGGTATACGTTTTGAGTACCGAATGGAAACTAAAAGGAGCTCGTGCTAAAGAAAATGAACAATAAATTTCGGGGTGACGCAGAGAGAAAATTTTATGAAGTCATGGCAGGATCACTCAAAAGGTTTGGCCCAGAAAAAGAAAGACAAGGGACCAAGGCACATGGAAGGTAGGCATCCTTAAAAGTTTGAACATAGACAATTCACAACAATTCTAGTGGTGACATTGTCCAGAATGATAAATAAGCTGAAGAACGAGAAACGCATACCACAAACCCCACGGATCTCCACTTCTCTCCATTCTTGGACAAGGGCACAGCAGCAACACATTAAATGAGATAGAAAATCATCAACGTAGCCACCCTGCACAGGCATGTTGGTAAGTAGCAAAATATTTGGAGACCAGAGAAAACCAAGGACAAGTAGATAGTGATAGCGATAAACTCCGATACTTGTTTAAACCTCAACAATAAATTATCTACATTATTCAAAATATATGGATCTTGAGAAGATGGGCTCATTCCTCAAAAGGTGTGTTTATGAGAGGGATCATATCAATGCACGAGGAAATCAGTCTTACTGTGATGTTCAACATTTTTCGAAGCTTCCTCCTGATACAGCAGGTATAGCAACAGCATGACAAAACTAATGAATATGCCATCAACTCATTACATGCTTCTGCAGAAGCTGAAAAACAGAAAACCGTGATTACAGCAGCATAGCCACAAATATAAAGATACAATTGCTCAAAATGAACCAGAGAGAAAGGAGAATGGCATCAAATTTAAATACAAATGCAAGATTTAGGATTTCTACAAATGCAAAAGTCTTAAATTTTAGTCTACATTTCATAACCCAATAAAACCTTTGATTTTGTTTCCGCTGCATAAAAGTGTAAAACCATAAGACAAAGTCAAGTCATCCCTTCACTGCAAATATTATGCCACCTCCAAAGTAAGATGAAAAGACTTCACCATCGGTCATGATGGTAATTGGCAAGTGGAGCAGCACCTGAGCGTTCAACCATGCAATACTTGTGACATAAAGAAAAGTGCAAATTCAGGAGGTGATTCATATTCGTTAAATTAGAAAATGTGAGGGAGAAATAGAAAAGATGGTTCCAATCTAGCGTCCAAACCTTCTTTGAGAGAGAACAGTAAACATCTTACTATGATTTTGGTAGTTCGGTCAGTTGTTTTCTTTTTTTTCTCCCTTTCTATCTCTCTTCATGCCTCTTTCTAATCCTACCCCAACTCGAAGATCATGTAGCCTCTTTTTATATGAAACTGCTAACTTGTTTCGGTTTTTCTCTTTCTAATCCTACTCCAATCCTTCCTTTCCTTTTTTCATTCCCAAAAGTTAGCCTTGCTGCATCCCATTTGCCTTCTCATTATGCCAAAATGTGTTTAGTATATCAATGATATATAATTGGGCTTTAATATCTCAAAGGAAGGACATGGTAGGACTTTATTCACAGTATAGTATTTTTGGAATTGAATACCTCCATTAAAATGTACTAGTATTCATCTTTGCTACCGTTAGGCATCACACCAGAGAAGGTTATTTGTAGATTTTTGCCTTCTGACTTGTGAATTTTACTAAAGAGAGGAGGTATTTGGCTCGTCCATACCCTTCATCATCATAAAGTAAAGTAGAAATGTGATTATTTTTAATGTTTACCCTGTATCACATCTTGGTGATCACAGCTCATGCAGAAACTGTGAAAGTCGCAGTGGAATTAAACCCTTTTCTAAAACTTAGATCGAAGACATTCATCCAATATTAGGTCACCTTAGCATCCCAAGGCGCACAAACAAGGAAGAGATTTTTCCAGAGGATAAAATCTGAAATGAACCTAAATGACATCAACATCCTGCGGGATCAATTTGATCTACCTCAATTATATACTTGTGTGAGCTTAGCAAAAGCAAGAGACATGCGTAAACAAAACAGATCTCAGATTTATATCCATCACTCAAAAGCTAAAAGGCATTATATTTATGTTTAGTTTACTTACATATGTGCCTGTTCGTAGCAACAGTGGCAATCTTCGAAAATGTCCCACAAGGATAGAAGAAAGTTTTCATGCCTGCAAACAAGAAAACTCTTGCTAATTTTGATGCAATGTCTAATCTGGACAAATCATCACAAACTATTGGAGTGTTGCCCACGTCCATTTTACATTGATGATATCCTACTACTGTTGAGTAGGGTTTCCATTACTTCTTAAAGACACAATCCTTCCATAATAGTAGTTCAGTCTTTAACATGCAAAGCAAAAGAGAAGAGAATCCCTGCTCCCACAATTACCACTATCAACTTCTTTTCTCATTCAAGTCTCACAGAAAAACAGTTATAAACACAGGTATCTCATGCACAACGCACGTGCCCTCCATCCTAATTTCTAGTTTTTGCTTCTATTATACCATACATGTTAAGTGATAGAATCATGTTACCCGTTTATGATGATATAAACAGAAAGAGTGTTGAGAAATCTTCACACTGCTAAAGGTGATTCCTTTTAATATTTGAACTTAAGGGTCTTCTTGGATCTTGAAGAATGGTCAAATTATTTAGAAATTAATGTTATGTGGAAATGTACCTCTGACTGAAAGTATGATTCAAAGGTAAGCCATGCAGTCCCTAAATATGCATGCATTATAAAAATACACGTATAGTTCAGGACAAAATGCTTTTAAAAAAATAAATAACCATCAGTATTCATTCAATACAAAATGTACTTACTGAGATCTGCACTGTGCACATGAGATGTGAACAGTGCAGCTCATGTTAAGATCCATGCAAATGCAGAGGCTCACTCTAGTTTGTATTGTTGAAAAGCATTCTTCCTTGATAAATGACCACACATAATGAAAATAGAATCAGAAGCAGGTGAGTACATACATAGAGAGGGTTCAGAACAACAAGAAAGTAAATCAGTGTGCCATTCTCCCAGCTGATATGAGCCTTCAGTGGGCAGCAGATCTTTTCCTGAAGCTGGTGGTCTGCTTGTGCCAGACATAAAAGCATCAGACTGAGAATCAATATAAGTTTGCAACACAAGACATTCATTCATTCAATACTGAAAAAGAAAATACTAAGGAAAAAAAAAACACAAGAAGAAGAGGAGGAGGAGGATATTGGAGGAGCCCAAAACGTAAAGTGGATAAAGCTGCTCCAAGTAAAAATTACAAGTCCAATTTTGGACCTGCTTGGCTATCAGCAGCAACTGATTTAAAACTAACATACATATTTCCTATTCTGGTCACTATGGTTGACATGAGTGCACTTATAATAGGGGAATTACCTTAATGTTGAACAAGAGTCACGTTTTTTGCTGTATTTTTCATCCGAAGCATGGCCTTTGTCACTATTGTCATCTGAGCAACTGTCCTCTACTTTCTTATGAATTTTTTCAGGCGAACACTTCTCCGGAAGAGAGTAAGCTGCAACCTCTGTCACATCCAATAAACGTTGAATGACTTCACACTGATTCATATCCAAATTTTCCCGTGATCGTTGTAGCTCTAATTTAAGCTTTTCACTTTCTTTTTTAAGTGCTTCATTGAAGGGCAAGTTGGGATAGGAACACGAAAGAGATTTCTTCAGCACCACAGCATCATCTTTGTCAGGTTCAGGTTTTAATATAACAGTCTGCACCTTTTGATCATCATCATCCAACGTGTATTCACGCTGATCTTTCGCAATAACTTCAAGTCTCTCCTGGATATTTTAAAGGAAAATATTGTTAACATTATTCGGAGAAAATTTGCAACCAAAACGGGCCAAACAAAGATGCTGCAATAAACTTGTAAAGTTAAACACATCACACTCTTCGAAGGTATAGAGAAAATGTCGAGTTCTGGTTAATTTGGATTCCATAAAGTGGGATTATAGTTTACATATACACATTTGAAATGAACCCAAAAAAGGGAGGGAAAAAAAGGTTTTTAAGAGGAACCTATAACAAGTACAAGTCTTTGGGAGAAGCACGCTTTAAAAGCTACATATTGGAGTTGGAGAACTTAAGGTCTTATAAGCCCCTTCCTAATGTAGACTTTAACAAAACCACAAACCTTTCAGCCTTTCTTCCGGTAAAAAGGACCATGCATAACAAGTGATAGACGATAATCAAACACAATAAGTACAGCATATACCCTGACTCGAGCATTGTCAACAAGAGTGATGAGAGGAACAAGACGTAGGTAACGGTCAATTTCATTCTGAGCCTTTCTGAATTGATAAACAATGTTCCAGCCCATGGCCAGCAAATATAGATAGCTCCTGTCCTGACAACTGTTGACCAAAACGTAAGACCTTCTTAAAGCATCTTCAAGCTGCTCGAGAGGCTCCCGAGTTTCTGGATATTTTTTCAGCTCTGAGATCTTGAGCTGCTCCAGCAAGTTCCCAATCAACTTCAGATGCTGTGCAAACTGCCTGCAGTTCTTCTTGTGCATCCGAGCTGTACTTGCAGCTTTTACGATCATCCCAATCAACCGCACAGCATCCAAGCCCGTCAGCTGGACCACATTTGCAACTTCCCCAAGATGGTCCCATGAAGATGCCATGCTATCTGAAAACAAAACAGAAATCCAGCCATTACGAAAAATGGTGATTCATTTCTCATAACTTCCATCATAAGAATGAGGAGGAAATTAAATAAAAAAGAGCTAAAACAGAAACTTGACGACCAAATTGTATATCTAATAATAACTCAGGATACAGGATGAAATCTGAAAAAGTTGTAGATTTCAGATATATGGATTCATTTGACTTCAACTGAACGAATAAAATTGGATATTTTAATCGTAGTACTTGCAACACGTTGCTCTACCTGCGCTTCCAAGGAGTCAGCAAAATGAATGCCGCCAATCTAGATTAGTCAAAATTTTTGAACCAGATCGAGCCCCCCTCTGAAAGAAGCGTTCAGAGACGGCATCTCCTCCCAAGATCTTGGATATTCAGGGACAGAGGCACTGCAAGGCGTAGTAAATGCAATTAAAGCAATGAAGAGAAAGGAAAAGTACTAAATCAGCATATCATGAGACTACCAGTGACGCTTCTTGACTCGCTTTTCAACTGAAAATATAAAAACAAAAAAAGAGGAAATTGGGAAAGAAAAACTAAGAAATTCAATTGTTTAATCGTAAGTTTTCCATTCATTATCAGTAAAGAATATAAAAATCACTACCACTCATATTAAGTTCTATGACTGAACCACTTAACCGAGTCAGGTTCAGGAATCACTATCCAACCGTTCTTGCATTTTTATGAATAAAAGGAAATAGCGACGGAATCAGAAACATGAACGAATGGTAAAAGCTTCAACTCACAATGCAGGTTAGTGAAAAAAGAAACAAAATTTCAGCGTGCTCCAGAGAATGCAGTAGGAGATGTTATACTTGTGGGTAAGAGGTGTTAAAAAAGATGAAAGGCAGGACGACGTAAAGAAGGGAGAGAGAAACATAAAATTCTGGCAATGACAGGCATGGCTTTGCGCAAATGAGTGGATTTGGGCAGAGAAAAGCAAGAAGCTCTTATCGCCCACTCAGCTAAACGATACAGTTTCTCTCTAGTGTCTAGAGCGGAGCTGAGTTTGGCCTCAAGTGCTTCCCACCTCCACGATACACGAATCACCATCGACTTCGAGGCTCTTTGCGGTGGCCTACTCTGAAAGGTCATCCATGCCATTGCGTTGCTCTTATAATTACGAGACTGCCACTCACTCTTCTTGTGACTCAGTTTTCAACATCTCGGTGCTTTAAGACGGCGTCGTATCTGTTGGTACGAGTTACGAGACATTCGGTCTGGGGAAGCATAAGCAATCTGCATGAACCATGAAAGCCATGAACAGCGTCTTTCTTTTGGGATCCCAACTGATTCTTTCACTCGTTTTTATTCTTGTTCATTTTCTTTTTTCGCCAGAGATTTTTATTCGTTTTCTTTGCTTTTAATGTTATCATGGATTGAATCCTCTCAAGTCTTGACAATAAAGTTGTGTACCGAGAAAAATCATCGATCTTTTTGTCAATAATGAGAACAAAGAAATGATAACAAAATAAGTAAAAAGTCGGTGTAGTTAAATTAATAGTAGATTAGATGATGCCACTAACCATAATAAGTCCAAAAAGGGAGTATGCCCATAAGAGTGGGCTATATGTTCTTGAAACTTGAAGACTTACAGACCATAAATTCAACTAGTAAACTTAGACATTTAAACGAAGTTTGTGGTTGACACGAATGTAAGAGAGAATGCAAAGATTTTATAAGTTGAAAATGAAAAATGATAAACCTGGTGGGCGAATGCATATAAGTAAAATTGTTTATTAGAAACAAAAAAAAAAAATTAGTGTGTAAAAATGAAAGGGTGAAAAATGGCAAGGGTGTGATTTAAAGGAAGAAAGTGGGGGTAGTGCTGGGAAATGGGAATTGAATTGATGGTGGGGATGGCAGCTGCCGTGGGGCCCACTACAGCACGAAGGCAAACTGGCAATAGGGGTTTGTATATAGATTATAGAGGGCACGTGGCATCAACAGTCACTCCGTCTTGGGGGCCTTAAAATAGACCACCATAAATGCCATGCCATGGCTTCCCTCTTTTATCAAATTGTCGCTATCTCATGCCACTCCCAAACCTCCTCTTACTCTTAGGGTCCGTTTGGTTCACGAAGAATGTCGCAACGGAAACGGAAAATGTCGATTTTCCATCGTCTTCAATCATTTGGTTGGCGGATCGTCCTTGCTTCCGTTTCCGGCGGCACAGCGATTTTCCATTAAACACAGGAAAATCGGTTCCCACCATAAATGGTGGGAAGCCATTTTCCAGCGTTCGAAGGAACACGCACAAGACCAAAATGCCCTCATCTTCTTCAACCTTCTACACCCCTGTCTTCTTCAACTTTCTGCACTATTGATCTTCGCGTGGAGTCGAGTCTTCATCATGGAGTCTGGGTCTTCATTGTGGAGTTTGGGTCTTCATCGTGAAAGCATCCTCGGTGCAAGGGGAGAGAGAGCAGTAGCAATGGACTGTGGCTTCTTCTACATCAACGAGAAAATCAGATTGTGAGAGAAGAAATAGAGCTTTCCTTATTCATTGCCATCTAATATCTCTTTTTTCTTTAATTTTTTCGTGGGTTGGTTTTGTTCTGTGTGTTTGAATCACATTTGAGTTGAAGTTGTTGACCTGTTATTCTTGTGATTTGTTTCGTTGTTAATCTGGGTGATGGATTATTATAACTGAGATTCTGCAGAATTTTTTGCAGGCAAATTCGGATGTGAGGGGTTAAAATCAAAAGTGAGGAGTTAAAATAGAAAGTGGGTGTTTAAAATCGAAAGCGAGGAGTTAAAATCGAAAGTGAGGGTTTAAAATCGAAAGTGGGTGTTTAAAATCGAAAGTGACGGGTTAAAATTCGAAAGTAAGGGTTTAAAATCGAATTTGTTAGCTGCGACTTTTACTGATGAATTCTTAACATGTTCTGTTTAAAAATGAAGTCACATGTTGTTTTGTTGTACAAATAAATGTGAATAGTGCAGATAAACTAAATTTGAATAGTGCAGCTAAAATAATAAGTTCTTGAATCTGGCTACCTAATATAAATCTGACGCGAGTGAATATGATCAAGCTGAGGCAGAAAGCATTTATTAAATATGGAAGAAAGTAAGGCATAATTCTAAAGTGTTGTAGTAGTTTTTTTAATATAGTTTTTTGTTATGCGTGGAAACGGTGCAGCCCGAATCTGGATCTGTGAAACATCTATAATATGTGTATTGTGTAAACATCTTATTTTAGATGTTTAGAGTCAATTTGAAATGAATAAATCTCATGATTTTTTTAATCGAACTTCAATATTATTATCTTAAAACACGTATAATATAGATAGATCAATGTTAGCGTGTGTGTACTAGTAGTATTTTTCTAAAAAAAAAGTGGCAAAAAAAAGTAATTTTTTTTAAAAAAATTGAAGTCGTTAAGCTTTATAAGAGGATATGAGTGAGAAATTTTTTAGATACACCCACTTTGAAGCCACAAAATTCTCATCATCTAACTATAATTTAGGCATTTTTTACTAAATAATTTATTATTCGATTCATTTAATTATTGATTAATTTGTTAGATATTGTGGTAAGTGAAAAAAGTATCTTCTATATCTACACTAAAGTTATTTTGGTGGTATTTAAATTAAAATCTAAGTCATTCTTGTATTTACCAAAATATTTTATTTATTTATGAAAATTAAATTTTTTATTAAAATTTAATATTTATTGAATTTATAATTAGTGAAAATAATTTATTCATTTATTTTTATGGTAATATAATTTTAAAATATTTTAAAATTCAATATCAGTGATTTTAATTAATAAATACTCATTAAGGGCAAAATGGTCATTTACACATAATTCTGAGTTTCCTTACCCCCATTTTCAACCAACCAAACATAAAATTTTCAATTCCATTCCTTTCCTTTCCTATGCGTACCAAACGAGTCGACCTTCATTTCATTTCTATCCATTTCCTTTCCTTTCCATTCCGTCCAAATATTTTCTATGAACCAAACAGGCCCTTATCTTCCTTTTCATTTCAATTAAGCCTATACTCATGAATAAGCCATACTTTTATCTCCTCTCTTCATTCTTCTACTCGCTTATTGTCTCCCATTCTCCTTTCTCACCTTTATATACACACACACACACACACATATGAATTAACAATCAGCCCATTTTCTCGGTATATCCTTTCTCATTTCTATCATATTTTGGCCCATATTTTTTCTTACATCTCAAGAGTCTTCAAATTCCAGAGGGGACCATTTTGTTTTATTTCGTTTAAATTTTGTCTCAATCGATATTTCACGATGCTAACAGTGCCATTTCAATTAATTTATTTCTAAATTTCCCCTTAATAAGATGCTTCCTTTTTTATACTCTATATAATACTCCATCCCCTCCTAATTATAATTAAAAGAGCAAGTTAACTTTTTTCAAAAAAATTAAGAATACAAAATTAACCACTTTAAAATGTCTATATTTATCATTTGTTTCCAAAATTAAGCTAGCTTATCTATAATCTAATTACTTGTAACATATATTAAAATTAAGTAGTCTATTTCGTTGTTTAAACTCTATAAAAAGTTGACTTGATCTTATAATTAAGATGAGGGAGTATGTTTATTAATATAGGGTATGAGCAACTGTTATTATATAATATGCGTTTAACAATCCATGTAAGTTATCACGGACATGGTCACAATACCAACGAACCGCGCGGCATTAGCAAACTTCCAACTCTAGAATGCTAGTCAGCCTTACTCACAAACGTTTGGCGGAAGCTATTTAGTTAAGTACTCATGAAGGAATTCGAACTCTTAAGGAAAGGAACTTTTTGGTTTCTCTCAAAGAACTTTATAAATGTTCAACTTTGGTTGGTTATTACAAATTAGAGGTGTTGAGGGGTATTTATACTAATCCACCTCCTCAATGAACGGCTAGAATCTATTTGATCTAACGGTTACAATTGAGTCGCTAGAATATTCTACAAAAATATTTAAGATATTTACAAAAGAATAAATATCTCTAGAATGTTCTAGGTCCTTCCATAAAGTGCAACACGCTTCTAGAAAGTTCCACACGCTTTTAGAGAACTCCACATGCTTCTAGAGAATTCCACACACTTCTAGAAGATTCCACACGCTTCTAGAAGGTTCTACACACTTATAGAAAGTTCCGGATTTTTCCAAATTGTTTTGGACTATTCCAGAATATTCTAGACTATTCCGGACAATTCCAAATAGTCAACTTCTGCATTTCAAGTCAATCAGAAGCGGTGCGTGACAACGTGCGTCTGAGATCGTGATTCAACGCAACTTATTTTTGTCACTTAGCTTGTCATCAGGAATTCAGTCGGCTTTTGTTTAGAAGCCAGGTACTCCCTTCGATCCTAATTATAAGATCACTTTGACTTTTTTGATAAATTAAGGATTTAAAATTAATCACTTTAAATTGTTTATAGTTATATTTTTTTTCTCAAAACTAATTTATTCTACTTATAAACTAACCTATAATCTAATTACATGTGACATATGTTATAATTTAGTGGTCTAATTTGTTTCCTTAACTTCCACAAAAAAATAAAAGTGATTTTATATTTAGGACCGGAGGGTGTATTTGTTAACCTCCCAGGTGTAATAATCAAGCATATGTGGTTTTTACTGGTCCCTATTAACCTCATTTTGAAAGAGTGAGAAAATTAGTCAAGATCAATTGAGATTTTTACAGTGTTTTCAAATTATACTTGAATTGACATGTGACAAATTTTTGGATTTGTATTGCTTTGATATGTTAAAGTTGAATTTTTTAACATGATTGAAATGTAATATTGGTCTATTTGTACTTATTAGATAACTTATACTTTTAGGTGAATTTAGCATGATATTAGGATCAATTAGGCCATAATTGAAGATTAGTTTGGATTAATTAATTTCTATGGCTATTTGATCCTTGTTCCATTTGTATTTTCACTTGTAGGATCGACCAAAGACAAAAAACCTATACTTTATCATAAGCTATTTTTTTTCTATAATCTCATAAGCTATTCTTTAAAAAAGAATTTTCAATTTTTTTCTCGAAAACTATTCAACAAAAATTAATCCAAACAAGCTTCATATTGGGTTCAATCCCACCCCCTACCCGTTAGTTTCGTTGTGAAAAAAATGTTACTGACATGACTTTGATATGTATACTTTTTAATTTAAAAATAATTTGATCTGTGAAGGATGACAGTGAAAATGTTACCTCTGAGGCTCAGATACATGTAATATGTATGACACAGCATTGATCCATGTATGGATGAATTTTAATTTTGAATTTCATTCAAGTTCCTTATTAGTTAAAGGGTAAAGGGTAAAAAATGACCCTCTACTTATATCCAGGGTGTAACTAATACCTTATACTTTTTTTTGTTCAAAAATATCCCTCAACTTTCAAATCTGGTGCAAGAATGACTCTGCCGTCTGTTCACCCAAAATGTCCATTACTTTACTTGTGTGGGGCCCGCTTGTTTGTACAGGTGTCCTCTAATTAATCATCTTATTTTTTATCTAAGAATTATGCTTCTTGACAATGAGAACAGGGCACTTGGCTTTCTGGGCACAATGGTTACTGACACTCCCAAGAAAAGCCCTCTTTATGATTCTATAGCCATGGCTTCCCATTACCAACACGTCCACCCCCAATTTCTCCGCCACCTCATAGATCACATCCCTCGCGTCTCCATTCTCTACCCTCCTCTCCACCTTCAACTGTGGCACTAGATTTGCGCAGATTTTCTTGGCTTTCTCCATCACGCTTTCAGCCACTTGGTCGCTGAATCTCTCTATGACAGTCGATAAATCACCAGAGTACGAGAATCCAGAGGGGGCTATCAATGGTGGAGTAAACAACACGAGGGGGCTTGGAGTAGAATGATGAGAGTGTCGTCGCAGTTAGGGTGGATGATATTGTTGATGCAACATGAGAAAGCGTGCATGCTTTCTTCTCCTTTGTCCACCGCCACCAGAATTCGACGTTCCTTCTTTTCTGACATTTTCTTCGATTTCAGTTTTGATTGTTGATTTAATTAATCATCTTATTGACCATTCATTTCTCAACCACGCCACCTCTGATGCTTCCCCACCACCACAAAGCTTTCACTCTCACCCAAAACGTCCTTTACTTTACTTGTGTGAGGACGGCGTCATCGTCTCCGTCGTCCGAAGGTCACGTGCCAATCTACGTAGGTGAGGACATGAGGAGATTCGAGGTGAACGATGAGAATCATTTGATCTTCATGAACCTTCTCAACAGATCTGCTCAGGAATACGGTTACGAACAAAAAGGCATGCTTCACATCCCCTGCCACGTCATTGTCTTCTAGCGCATACTTGAAGCTCTTCGCCTCGAAATTGACGACACGCGTGACCTTCATGATCTGCTCTGTTCTTCGTCTGAGGAGTTTTGCTAGGGAATGGAGTGATTCGGGGGAAATTAATAATCAGGAGGTTGAAGAAGAAGGTGAATACATTAATTTACAGTTAGATATTTGTTTTTTTCCTGTAAATATACTTTTTACAGCATTAAGAGGGGAACATAAATTGAATGTAAGTGTTTAATTTGTTAAGCTTTTGATTTTTCTTCTTGTTGTTTAGTGTAAAACTACTAGAAAAAAAAGCAACTGAGAAATGAGAATCTCTTTTTTGCATCAGAGGGAGTAGGAAGTGGCGGAGGTGAAGGGAGGGGAGAAGTTGTCGATGAAATTGGTGGGGGCTCTCTTGATGCTCTGCTTTGCTTCTTTGGGTTGTGATGATGATGATGAATGCAGGGAGATGGCTATGATAACGATGGGGACAAATGGATGGTGGGGATGGAGGGCGTTGAAGTAAGAAATTTAATCAGTTGGTTCATATTCACCCACCTGTCCTTTCCTTTTTCAGTTTTTGTTGTGTTTCCTTCAATGTCCACGTGTGTGCCAACTCAACTTCCACATCATATTTTTTGGTCCAAATATTTGAAAGTGACGGTCAACATTAATGGATTTAACAGCAGAGTCATTCTGACCCAGATTTAAAAGTTGAGGGGTATTTTTGAGCCAAAAAATAGTATAAGGTATCAGCTGCACCCTTATCATAAGTAGATGGTCATTTTTGACCCTTTATCCTTAGTTAAATGACACTTCTCTCCCTTTTCTAAAAGGGATTGGGCTGAAGATAATCTCCTTCCAGGAAATCGTGCCTTTTTTTGTCTTCAAAAGGCTATTTGGTGTGGAGATTTCGAGCCGAAGGGAGTTGAAAAAATAATAATGTGGGTTAAATTTAAAAAAATTGAAGAAATGAAATTGCAAAATTTTCACAAACATAATATATATAATAAAAGAGTAAGAAAATTGATCAAGATAGAACCGTAAAAATTTTTAACTTCACTTCTTTAAATTTTTTTCCAACACTCACTTTCCAAAAGAAAAACTCACGTATGCAAGGGCAATTTTTTTTTGAAGAGAAGCATTTCATATACTCCTTTTGTACTTGTTCTATAAGATTACTGTTAAGAGATTAAGAAATATAATATATATTGTAAAATATAATATAATGTATTAAATTCCAAACAGCATTTTTTTTATATATTAATTGATAATCACCTCCCGACATATAAGTCGGAACTAGAGATCCTAAAGTGATATAACAAAGCCTTACACCACTAGATTAATTATGTGTTGGTAATTTGTAACAGCATTTCACTCCGAAGTAAAGTATAAGAACAATAAATATAGTGTTTGTTTTTTTTTTCAAAAAACAAATATACAAGATGAGGTACAGACTACAGAGCGTTGCAAGTGCAACTCACGGGTGAAGGCTGATTCCATAAAGGCCCAACTCCTACTGCTGCATATTCATTGACTCATGCTCATGAGCCAGCCTCTCGTTGCTTTGCCCGGCTCTCTATCGAATCCATTCATTTTCCTCACACTTTTCTCATTTTCAATTTCTTCCTTTTATCATGTTTTACTGACTTATGTATTTCAAATTTTAATGTTTTTTTAGTAATAAATTGATACCAGACATAATTTTTTGTGTTTTCTTCTCAAATCACAAAATTTTCAATTTCCCTTGTATTTTTTTTTTTGGTAAAGAAAAAATAATAAGAAAAGGTCAAAGTGAATGCGCTAGTTGTGGACGCAGAGAGTCCAAATTATGGAAATTCGCGGGGTGGGCAAAAATGAGGAATCCAATGAAATATGTTTACAAGAGGTACAGTTGAGGGAAAATTTGGCGGGCACTCCAAGCAAATTCAAAAAAGGGGCAAAACAAAGCAAACCCTACCTTCCCTTGTTTTCCCTCCTCTCGTCCCCCCCGGCCCCCTTGTCACTGTCATTCTCTATTCTCTATTCCCCATTTCCTCTCCCTACAATCTCTGCGACGACCTACTCTCTCATTCTCAGGTACGCCTCTCCTTCCTTTTTCACTCCCTATTTCATTCCGTGTTTCCAACACTCCTCCCATTAAGTTCTCTCATAGTTTCAATCTGTCTTTTCTTTGCCTTCTATCAGGATTCTTCGTGCTTCCTTCTTGCCGCCTTCTCTCGTGTTTATTACATAGGTTTGTCCAAATCTCTATTCTATTATCTATTCTCGTCAATCTCCTTTTTTACTTTTTGATTCTCAGCTTTACCTTCTGCGTTTACTGATATTATGATGATTTGGCAAGGTGCTCAAAGTTTCTTCGACATCGTAGGGCGAGTTTCATGTAGTTGTGTCTCCGGATAGGTTGACGGTGAATTAGGTAGAGAAAGGTCTTACAGTTGAGGCGACATCGGAAGCCAAAATCATGGGAAAAGTGTCTCCGCAAGAGAAGAGTGGCAAGAGAACCAAACAATCAAGACCCTTTCACCACTCAAGTAGCAAGTATCTCAAACCGGGTGCTCTTGCTCAGCTTCGATCCGACAAGTCGTCCACTGTCAAGTCTTATAGGAATTTTAGAAAGAAACGAGTGGCGATCTTGCACTCAAGGAAAACAGAGAATAGTCAAACGCCTGAAAACATAATAAATGATAAAAGCCCTTTGATGTTGTCGCCTGTGAATTTGGCCAAACAAAATCATCTGTCTGCTACACCAAAGACTCCTCGATTTGAGAATTGGCAATCCGATTCAAGGCTTGAGTCTCTTCCCATGGATTTATTGGTATGATTAATGCAAATTTTCTTTCGTTGAAGTTCTGTGTTGTGTCCTGTTTGACTATCTTGTAGATTGCAAAGCATGTTATATCTCATTCATCCCCTGTTTCTGTTTTTAAGAAGCCCTTTGAAACAATATCATATTAGCTCATGTCGTTTTTTGTGATGGATTCCTTCAGTACTTGTTGATTATTTTCTTTATAGTTTTTAAAAACATGAGCTATCTGTTTGCTACCACTGTTTGAGTTCACAGGATTGTGTTGTAACTAAATGGCGACATTTGTTAGTATGGACGGGGCTTAAGGTAGTAATCAAATTCACCTACCATAGCTGCACTATCTTCCAAAAAAAAGACGCATGAACACACACACACACCCACCCACACTTAGAATTTGTTGTTCCTTCCCACAAAAAAAAAAAAAAAAACACCTAGAGGATAGAAAGTTTGAATTACGATGTATTATGGACAAGCATGCCCCTGCATACAAAACTACAAATTAAATTCTGGGAATCTCGTTTTTTTCTTTTCCGTTTGGTATTTTACTCGTCCAATTAGACTATTGCAGCCACCTGTGTATGTATTGTCGTTTTTAACTGTTATTATCTCCATCTGTAGTGCTGACCCCCTTTTCTTTCACAAATTTGAGGTCAAAATATTGTGCCATTTGCACCATGACCAACTGAAGGCAGTCTTCCATGTTTCTCAAAGGATTAGAACAGCAGTAAGTCTTTCTACTGTTGGGTATTTCTTGCTTTGAATGGTTGCTCTCTGTTAGTGGTTCGGTTATTTGCAATGTTGGAAACGGTCATCAACTGTTTTGTGTTATACAAGGTTTTGATTGCAAGGCAATTCTACTTCAACTATACCACCCCGGATCGCTCTCGCCAGGAGATGTTGTGTACAACGACTCCTTGCCCATCTGATCATTGGCCTTTTCTGTGGTAGGTATTAACGCTTTGAGTTTCTTGCATTATTGTGCATATATATATATATATATATTTCTGATTTGTGCACTTCACATTTAGCAAGGGCGATGGGAAGGGTTTGAAGATTTCAAGTCCGCATGCACCTAAAGCACCTAGACATGGGCCACGACCACCTTCTCGCCTAAAAGTTTCAGAGATGCGGCAGGTTGCAGTTGTCCTGTTCAAGGAGTCAGCATTCCCATCTCGTTGTATGATGCCATCAGTTTTACCAAAGCCCCTATCGAAAAGCTTGGCTTCTAATAGGGTTTTATTCTACGAGGATGAGTTATGTCAGGCTGTTGCTCAGAACAAACTTCGCTGATGTTATCTCGCTACATACATACCTTTTTCATCGCCTCATGTTTTTCTCCTGTGTATAGTTTCTTTGTTTCTAGTTTCTACTAGCAGTAGCAGTAAGAATAACAATAATCCAATACTTGTGTATAGCTGCTTCGTCTCCAGTTTCTTTTGGGGCGGTTTAGTCGGTGTATATTTCAACTGTTCAAATGATGGAGGCTATTAAATTGCCGTTGGGTTAATTTATATTTATATATATATATATATATATATTATCAATGCTTGTGTTTGAACAGTTGTTTCTGTATCGACATTCAGTTGCTTTTTGTTAGGCCTAGCATTTTATGCCAGTTGTTTCTGTATCGACATTCAGTTGCTTTTTCACGTAGGTATAAAATGCTTTGTTTTGTGTCCTAGTAAATATTTTTTCTTAGTAACCACTATTTTTTCCCACCAAAAGGAAACCAAATACTTTCCTTCAGCTTATTCAAGGTATTTGCTTTACTTTTCGAAATGTAAATCAGAAAAGGTTGAAATTTGAAGAACTTCTATGAGTATTCTGCACAGAATTTTGTTCAAAGGATTGCATTATGTGGCTATGCCAAACACGATTCAATATACATAAAAGCATCATGAGATATTTGGTCAGTGGTGATGAAATTACTGGGCAAGGGAGCACTGAAAAACTATACTGCTGGAAAATTAAATCCTATAACAAAGTAGCGATTTCAACCAAGATTTGGAAAAAAAAAAAAACCCTAAAAGAAGTCCTTAATTTTATTGTCAAACACTAAAGAATTAAGGACACGATAGGCCTTCTCTGTAGGATGGTAACTGTCCCAGAATATATAATCTGAGGAGTTTGGACATGTATTTATGCTATAAGGGTTGCACAAGATGCCGACCTCTATATTTCCTGTTCCACAGCACCCTTTGTCCGTCACTTTAAAACCTGAAATGCCACCAAAAAGAAAAAAAAAGCAATCAATGGATAAACTTGTTTACCCAAAAAAGCAACTCCCCTTTTTGGTAGTAAGGTAAGAGTGGAAGGGATTACCATATGTAAATGGGTTTTGAAGAAGTGTGAGTAAAGGGTTGTAAACATCAAGATAAATAAGTCTAGATTCTGGAAGCTTCCTCTTGAGGGAACCTATCTCATAAGTGAGCTTGGAGTTGAAGAGAACTGCTGCTTGGTTGGAATTATGTGAACATTCTCTCGACATGCCTCCTTCTATTGTTCTTTGTGACGGCATACACCCTATTGCTGTTAAACCAAACACTCCGATTCTTCTCGCACCAATTCCATAAAGTTCCTGCATTTCCACTCTAGTTTTTATTTTTTTTCCCCTTAAGAATATACAGCAATTTCGAAAATGCTGTCTAGGAAAGATGGTTGTAATTGGAAAGCACGCACCTGCAAGAAGCTTGAAGCTTGTGCAGCCATTAAGTCTGTGTAAGATGGAATGTCGTACTGGATTCGCCTAATCGGTGTTTGAACATAAGTATTGGCAATGTCATCACTTCCGATGCAGACTATGTATATGCTCTTTGATATTATAATTGCCGTTCTGCTTTCTCCAACTCCATCCTTTATCTTCTTTATGTACTCCTTGAACATGTTCAGCTGATCTGATAGCGGTATTACAGACTTTCACAACAAACAGAAAAGTTAATGAAACTTAAAAACATATGTTCCTTAGATGCTTGTCATCAGTGTTTGCCAAAAAAAAAAATAGGTTCGAATATATTTCTTCCTCCTTCTTAGCATCACATTTTTATTGCTAAAAATATATTACACTTCATGCCATAATTTTCTATAAGAACTCATTAACTAACTGAAACACCTCAAAAAATGTTATGTGGGGTTAGTTGTATACCATCAATTCAGAAGTGAGAGGGTCATATCCAGCACCACCAGAGGCGAAGCTTACACCTGTGAGGAGGTCTTGGAGATGCAGGGTTGGATCCAGATAAGCAGGCAACAACTTCTTGACACCAAATTTTCCAGCTGAGAGAGAAGAAGAAGAATGTGAGAAAAATGAGCGAGAAGATATCCATTATTTCTATACGGGTATTGAAAATAGAAAAATACATATGCTACACCACCTATGATGTCTGAGGGGATTAAACCATTACTAAACCTCCCAGTTGGACGATTTCCTTCAGCGAAATCTCTACCGTATGGTGGGAAATTGCACTTGATGAGAGTGCTGATATAATTGTTGTTTCCTGGATCCACTATGGAGTCTCCAAAAGCAAAGAATGCTGGTATGGTTTCATTGTTTGGCAGGCTTACAACGAGCCCATTTTGTTCAAAGATGATAGCTATGGAAGAAAACCAAAGAATGGCCGAAGGTATTTGAGAAAGAAGCTTCTGAAATAGAGGGTTCATGTTGACACCACCATGTAAATGAACTTGTGTCAATTTGGATCCTTCTGAGTATTTTACAAGAGGGCAAAGCTTAATTTACTGGGCTATCTTAGACACTGTGTACTTTATAAATAAACTTAAATTTGCATCATTTTATTAATGTTGTTTGCTATCATAAGATTATGCTCTTTAACGAAATCCAATGTTTGACGAGTATTTGTGCTCATCTTCAAAATAAAAAGAATTATTTGGCACGATAGATATGCACAGCGGCTGAATCACAAAATCTTCATGCTGCCTCCTCTCTTGCATGATTTACCCTCTCTACTCATGTAACATAATTCATAGCTTTTTTGTCATTTATTATTATAAGATTTAATATAATGTTTAGTCCTTATATTTTGCAGTAGTTTTGATTTTAATCCCTGTAGTTTCAAATCATATATTTTAATCCCTCATATCATAACCTCAAGTGTTTATTTTCTTTTATGTAGTTGTACACACATTTTTTATATTTACATGTTACAACTATACGAGAAATTTGAACAATCAGAGAAAATCATTTATATTGGATCAGACAGTTTTGTTCTTGCTCTTCTTTTTTTTGGCGTCGGTCGGCAACATTTATCTTTTGTAAATAAATGCGAAAGGCTCAAAAATATAAGGGAACATAGTGTGCCAATGGCGCTACCAGAACTCCATAAGAACCACATCGCACTTTAGAAACAGAAACCTCTATACAAAAGACAAAGACTATGTAATGAGGCCAGTACTTTCATTAGCTAGACAGATTAAAAAGGCAAAGCCTAATAGTAGAATACAAATTAATTAATTTGGATATATATATTTATATATATCTCAAAGCAAAGATGATTTTTTTCCCTAACTGGGATACTCAATTCTATTAATACATGAATTATAACGTTCAATTAAGAAAAAAAGGCGGGGAATCATGAAATGCAAATATGACAATTAGATTTCACCACAATTCCTAGAAAGCAAAGAATCCTAGTAAATTATAATATGGAACAAGCCTTTGCTTTATTTTTCTTTTTCTTCTGCTTTGGCGGTTGAAGAACAACTCTTATTGCTTGATCAAACACTGCCTTCACATTCTACAATAAAATACAAAAGAAAGCTTCATATCTAAACATTCACATTTATAATTTATTGTGGTCAGATAAAAGTAATTATAGACTCAACTAATACCTGCTGAGTTTTCGAACTACATTCAATGTAGGCAGGCGCGTTGATAAGCTTCCTTAGCTCTTCTCCCTTAAGTGAAATACAATATCAGTTTTTCTTTTCCTCCTTTTGAATAAAACGCTTTCAAAAATGTCCTAATAGTAAATTAACATTAACAAGCAAATTGATCATATTTACCTGAGCCGTGGTAATTGGTACAGAACCAGGATGGTCTATGAAAAACTGCTTATCATCCCGAAGGTCTGTCAGCAACACAACTCAGCTTAATAAATATTAAAACCTCTTAACAAAACAATTAAATATGATTCTACCTGATCCAATCATCAGCTTAGATTTATCAAGAGTACAACTCTATTTTTTTCAATTTATTTTAGAAAATTAATTTGTCACTAAAAAAAAAAGTCAGTGTAAATAAAGACAAGACTAAGTTGGTGCTCCAATAAATCATACAAAGGCAGACAAATATTCCTCAGCAAGAAGAAGTTTCAAGTGTGCAGAGTAAAGCAATTAAATATGATTCTACTCTGATCCAATCATCAGCTTAGATTTATCAAGAGTACAACTCTATTTTTTTCAATTTATTTTAAGAAATTAATTTGTCACTAAAAAAAAAAGTCAGTGTAAATAAAGACAAGACTAAGTTGGTGCTCCAATAAATCATACAAAGGCAGACAAATATTCCTCAGCAAGAAGAAGTTTCAAGTGTGCAGAGTAAAGTATTCTCATATAGAGCAACAATTCAACACATTACCCTCACCCTAGGGTTGGCTCTAATCCCACCCCCACAGCCTTTGTTCACTACTTCCCTTCATACAAAAAGAATCACATAGCCACAAGCAACAAAGTCACATGGAAAATATTTTTAAATTAAACTGTTAAACTTCTAAATATCAAGACTGCCTAAAAGGTTATCTGTCCACACACGCACAAACATTATCAATAAAATACGCCCTAACGTGAGGATATCAATATTAAAGTTGCAGTCCCTAAAAGAGCCAGGAGTTCTCAATTCCCCTCTGACTAATGAAGCTATATAATTGTTCATTACTGAAGAAGAATGAACATAACAAAAATGATAATAAAGCATCCATGTTATTGATATTGAACAATTCCAAATAAGAAATCGTATGTAACCACAGAAATCAAGCCTATAGATTTTGAAGTCATATAACTTTGTTGTAACAGATAGAGCCACTAAAATAAATAATTTATAAGCTGCAAGGGACAATTAAAAAGTAAATTTATTCATCAAAACTCACCCATCTTTGTGCCAACCAGAACAATGGGGACACCAGGAGCATAATGCTTCAACTCTGGAATCCACTGGAAATGAAACCAACAAATCAACAATCTATATATCTGTATAATGTCATTAAAAAGAGATAGAATGCAGTATATTGTTCATTGCAGATCATAATGAAACGACTGATATTCAAATTCCAAGAGATAAGCACAGGAGAATTCAAATGATAAAAAGCACCTAGCGGATGATGCTTCAACTATCAGGCACAGAGGAACATAGTACCTTTTTTGAAACATTTTCATAACTGGCTTTGCTTATGAGAGAGAAAGCCAGTATGAAGACATCAGCACCACGGTAACTCAAAGGTCTTAATCTATTATAATCTTCTTGTCCTGTTCCACAAAATAATACAATAAAAATGAAAAAAAGAAGAAGCAATATAAAATCACAGCAATAAAAAGTGACTATGCGGCATCATTACCAGCAGTGTCCCACAAACCCAAATTAACAGTGCTTCCATTGACAACCACATTTGCACTGAAATTGTCGAAAACAGTTGGCACATAATCCTGTTTGTAAGCACATGTAAAGAAAGTAAAATGACAATGGTCCCCTTTTTCCAGTTAGAAAATAAATAACACCGAACCTTGCAGTTTATCCGTTATCACATGTCATCAAAATATGCTACTACTTTAAATAGGAAATCAAAACACCATTTCCTGTATAATCATTCCTTTCAATAACAAATAGCATGGATAATTTGTCAATACCTAAGATCCATGGACATTAAACAATTATCAGATGTGACCCTAAATCTGACACAAACAAAACTCTTTTATGTAGTGTACTTGCTACATGCATAAAGACATAATCTAACATCATGATTACAACCCTACATGCAGGTCCAAACAAGGTTTAGTGGACCTTGATTAACTCATTAAATGCTTTCAAACTGAACCAAAGACGCCAATGGTATACTGCATTAACCATTCAATATCATTTTCTCCATTCCTTTCCCAAACAGAGATTATACATCCTTCGCTTTGCTACCCCAATGAAAAATACCTTTTCTGTTCTGTGTGTGTGTGAGTGTGTCTTTTTTTTTTGGGGG